>CM020217.1:127260931-128460931 GCA_009819775.1 Phoenicopterus ruber ruber | reverse complement strand
CCCAAGACTCCCAGCTCTGGCCCCCAGGTCACCATCTGTCCCTGTGCACCAGCCTCATGTCCCCAAGCGCTGCCTCCCCCTTTTTCCTGTCCCCCATACACTCCTGGCTTCCAGCCCATGTACGTACATCCTCTGGCCCCACACCCCCTGGCCCCCCCCCAGCCCTGCCTCCATGCCCAGCCTGAGCCCTGGCACATGCCCCAGGCCTGAATCCTGGTCCTGGCACCACATGAGCCCTGGCCCCACGTGCCTCTCCGCAGTGCTGTGGCTGCCCCATCCTTGCTGTGCCTCCAGCCCTGCCCCACAGTGGGACTCTGGCCCACACCTCTCCACCCTCCTGGGGCCTGGGTGTGCCTGCCCGTGCCCCCTTTGCCTGTGATTCCTGGGCACCATTGCCTGCGTGCAGGTCCAGGCAGGGCCAGCAAGGCCCCTGCACCCTGCCCAGCACAGTGCTGACCCAGCCCTGCTCTCCCCAGCAGGCCTATATCTTGCACCAGTCCCCCGCCAGCCACCGCCACAGCACAGGGGGCTACGAGCAGCTGGAGAGCACCGGGGGCTGCCTGCCCAGCCGTGCCCCCCAGCCTGGCAGCACCAGCGTCCGCGCGGCCTTCATCCACGTGGTGGGTGACCTGCTGCAGAGCATCGGTGTCCTCGTGGCTGCCACCATCATCTACTTCAAGGTGCCTGGGCTGGACTCTCCTCCTCTGCCCGCGGGAAACAACTCCCTCAGCCCCATGCAGGGTGCCATGGGGCACTGGGCCCTGGCACCCCCACACCTGGGTGCCCACGTTGGCTCTGCCCCCCCCCCCCCCCCCCGCCTCACGCAGACCCTGCTCTCTGCAGCCCCAATGCAAGATTGCAGACCCCATCAGCACCCTCTTCTTCTCGGTCTTCGTCCTTGGCTCCACCTTCACCATCCTCAGGGACGTCTTCAGAGTCCTCATGGAAGGTGAGTGGTGGGTGAGAAGGGCGCGGGACCATGGGCATAGGGGGCTGGTGGGGCGCAGGGGGGGGGTCGCAGGAGCTCCTCAAGGCTGCAGCTGCCATAGCCCTTTCCCCATGTGGCAGCTCATCTCCTTGCAAGCTCTGCTCCCCACCAGGCACAACCCAGCCCACCCCTCTGTCCTTCCCTTGCCCTCCTGAGCCTCCCCAGCCCATCCTCTCCACCCCAGGCAAATGGCCCCATGGTGAGAGGCTGCCTCACCCTGGAGCCACCATCCCCAGCCTGGTCACAGCCTGGAAAAGCCCCAGCCCCTGGCTGCTCCCACCACAAGCCCTGACCCCAGTGGGGGCTGGGGCTGGGGGCTGGCCCCTCTGTGACCAGGCATTGCTGGCAGGGACGCCACGGGGACTCGAGTTTGACGCAGTGAAGGAGGTGCTGCTGGGGGTGAGCGGGGTGAAGGGTGTCCACGACCTGCACCTCTGGGCCCTGACGCTGAGCCACCACGCCATGTCGGTGCACGTGGCTGTCGGTAAGTGCCGCGTGCAGGGCCCAGCCAGCTCACGCAGCCCCCAGGGCATGGCTGGGGGGGCCTGCCGGCTGCCCGCGGCCGGGGCTGAGCTGCGCTGCCCTGCCATCCCCAGAGGCCAGCGCCGACGCCGAGATGGTGCTGCGGGAAGCCACCACCCGGCTGCAGAGCAAGTTTGGCTTTGCCTCGTGCACGGTGCAAGTGGAGCGGTACCGGGACGAGATGGCAGCCTGCCAGCACTGCCGTGACCCCCGCACCTGAGACCCTCACCCGCTGCGGAGCTCGGTCAGGCCTGGCCCCGGCTCCCCACCCCATGGGCAAGCAGGAGCTGCCCCTCAAGCAGGGGGTGCAGCGCAGGAGCGGGAACAGTGCTTGGGCTCCTGTCCCTGCGCTGCACCCACCCCACTGCTGCGGAGCCCCAGGGTGGGACAGTGCCCCTGAGCATGCAGGGTCCTGGGGGGGATACGCAGCCTGGCCCCCGCAGCACAGGGGCTCCCCTGGGAACCTCCACCCCCAGCTGTGCCAGGAGGGGACAAGGCCTGCCACAACCCCAGGCATGCTGGGACCAGCCCCAAAGGAGGAGGGGGATCCTGCCCCACTGTGCGTCCCCCCCCAGAGCCCTGTTGTCCCCTGGAGAGGAGACAGGAGGGAGCCACTGCAGCTGCCTAAGGGCCCAGGGAAAGGAGGGGACACCCTGGGAGGGGAGGGGGGTTGTGGAACCCAGAGCAGGCCTCGTCCCCAGGCACTCCTGTGCCCCCATGGCTGCAGGGGCTGCCCCACTGCCCCCATGCCTATGGCCTTGCTGCTACCTGGGCTGCAGGGGTGTCCAGGGGAGCTGCTGCTCCTGCACCCACCTGGGCAGGGAGACAGGATAGCCAGAGCCTGGAGCTCAGCCCTGAGTGCTGGCTTCCCTTCCCTGCTCTCTGGCCCAGGCCAGGGCCAGAGCCTGCCATGCCTTGGCCTGATCCATTCCTGCCATTGTGAGTCTGTGTCTGTTGCACCCATGGAGTGTCTGTGTGCCTGTGTCTTTGTGCAAGGAGTCCGGTGGCAGAGCCCGCAGCCGCCAATAAACTTGTTGGAGAGCAGCAACAGCGGCGCAGGCAGCCAGAAGGGGACTGGGGAGGGGGGTGAACCCCGGCCCCCTGCGAGGGGCAGAGTGTGGCCAGGGCTCGGCCCCAGGGCACTGCCGCAGACATGGCTGCTCCAGGCACCGGTGCCTGTCCCGGGGGCCCCACGGCAGCACCACAACCAGCCTTTAGAAAACAAACCACATTTACTGCACAGCTGAACACAGGCTCAATGTGAGCGACTTCAGAGCTCCTGGCACCCCTGCCGGCCCCATTGGCCCTGCCCAGGACAAGGCTGGCCCCGGCCCCCCTGCCTGCACCTGCATGGGGGGGGTCAGCCGGCAACAGGGGGCAGGAGGCGAGAGCAAGCACAGCCCCATGCAGGTAGGGGCCTACGGGTGCTTCCCCAGCATCAGGCCCCAAGACCCACAGCTCAACCCAGGGACATGCACTGGTCCCACCACCCCACACCCTCCCACCCTGCACCAGCTCAGACCAAACAGCGCAAAAGGATCCTTCTGGGCCCAGAGCACGAGGACAAGCGTCCTGAGCGACCCAGGTGATAGCCAGGAGCAGCTGTCCCTCCGCTGAGGCAGGGGCCCAGAGGGTAAGAAGCACCGAGAGGGGGCACACAGCACCCCCAGGCCCCAGCCAGTGCAGCCTGGCCCTGGCCCAAGCTCCTGCCTGGGGTAAGCACACGTGGCAGCAGCACGAGGGATCCACTGCACTACTCTGCCGGCAGCGGGGAGTGCTCAGCGAGGCTGAGACTGCTCGGCTTGTCCCCATAGAGGGAGCTGAAGCGGGCACGGCACTCCGGGAGCAGCTGGCGGCCCACGCTGGAGGCCAACCCTGCCAGGCAGTGTGCCCGCACGATGCCCGCCTGCCCACCCGACACCAGCCAGCCGTGGGAGTCCAGGTTGGGGCTGAAGCGCACCTGCGGGAGGAGAAGGGGGTCAGGAGGGAGGGGGCTGAGGCGCCGGGACCCTGGCACCCAGGAAGCAGCACAGGTAGCGGGGCAGAGGCAGACCCTGCCTGCAGCAGCTGTGGCCTCCTGCCTGTGCCCTCCTGGGCTATGTGCGGGGCTGCGGGCTCAGCACAGCTCTCTCACCTTGTGCAGGGACTCCAGCTGCAGGCGGTCAAGGCTCAGCTCTGCTTTCACCTCCTGCGTGTGCATCCTGCGCATGGGCTCCCGGCTGGGAAGTTCTTGAAGCTGCGCTGTGAAGTGGTGGCACCGTGATGGGCTGCATGCCCAGGGCAGGAGCGCTGCACGTGCAGCAGTCCTGGTGGCACCAGGATCACAGCAGGGGCAGGTGCTGCTTGGCCAGGGGACACAGGTCGCCCTCAGGGTCACCCACGAAACAGCCATGGCAAAGGGCAGCAGGAGCCAGACCCCAGGGAGGACCTGGGTAGGGTGGCTGGAGCACGGCAGACACCCCCCTGCCCCCTCGGTGCCTCTCCAGCAGCTCTGACCCACAGACTTGCTCCCCCTCTCTAGGGGGCCCTTGGGCACAGCCTGGCCCTGGTGCCCCATGACAACACCTCCAAACATGGCCCAGCACACCAGGGAGTGGGGGCCCAGGCAGGCTGTGACCCCCCAGGCTCCTTCCAGGACTGGGCACTCCAGACTGCTGCCACAGCCAGGACACCGAGAGCACTGCTCTGCCCAGGGCTGACGCCCACAGCCATGCCCCCCACCGCCCTGCGACCAGGCAACCAGGGGCTCCCTGCCTGGGGGGCCCCAGCCCAGGCTGGCAAGGCAGCCAGGCCCAGGCTTTGCAGAGGCTGGGTGGCAGGGCAGCCCATCCCCATGCTCTCAGGGCACCCAGCCTGGGATCTGCCAGAGGTGAGAGGCTGCCACAACGTCTGAGCGGCATCTCCTCGCCCTTCCACTCCCACTGCCCAGCCACAACCCCAGAGGCCCCAGCCCCACTCCCACGGGTCCCGCTCATGGTCAGGACCACCCAGCCCCAGGCCTGCCCCCTGCCCTCTCCTACCAGGTCTGTGTCCCGGAATTGGATGTAGCTCTTGGTCACCATCTCGCTGTAGAGCCTGGTCTTAGGCAGCGCCTGCTCACTGCCCTCCGGCCCGGCGGAGCTGCAGGGCAGCAGATCAGCTTTGTAGACTGGCTGTGGGCGAGATGGGGCTCAGGGTAGCGTGGGAAGTCCATCTGCTCCCCCACAGACAGGGACCACCAGGGACTGAGTGGGGCTGGGGGCCCTGGGAGCCCTGCCCTGCCCTGCACCACAGTGGGTCTGGGGCAGGGGAGAGGAAGGAGGTGCTGCCATAAGGGCAGGGGACAAACAGGGCCAAGCCTGCCCCATGCATGAGCCTAACCCTGAAGGTCTCACCCTCAGGGCTGAGGCTGCTGCCACCGCCCTTCCCCACCACGCACAGCCCCTGCCCAGGCAGGAAGGGCACAACACATACACACGACATGGACATGCACACACACACACGTGTGTGTGGGGCAGCAGAGGCCCTGAGGCTGGCTCAGGATGCTCTTCCAGCAACCCAGGAACACAACTCCCACCCTGCCCAGCCCCACGCATGTCATGGACAGGCCCTTGCTGAGCACGATGGCCTCTTACAAATCTGCGGTCTGAAGATCTCTTGACGTTGAGGGGGTTGACAGCCAGGTCAGGCAGCACCGCAGCCACCACCTCGCCAGTGATGTCTCCCGCAGCCACCGTGTTCAGCCAGTCTGAGCCCGATATGCTCTGCAGGAAGAGATGGCTCTAGGGTGCAGGGTCCCAACAGGCTCCCCACCACCCCCAGCCGAGCTGCAGCACCACGAACATGAACTCTTGGGCACCACCCTTTGCCCCCAGGGAGGGACGGGCTTGGAAGCACAGCCAGCTTGGACACAGGTGGGGACACCACCTCACATGGCTGCCACGGTCCCTCATCCAAGGCGCAGAGGGTGACCCCAACAGCCAGGGCGGTGTCACCCCACCCACGAGCTGTGTGACCCAGCTGGCGCTGGGTTTGGGGCATGTGTCTACCCCTGTGACATGGCCCCCAGGACAGAACTGCCCTGCACCAGCATCCTTACCCACACGGTCCCCTTGCGAGGGGCCACAAAATAAGCCTTGAAGCCCAAGTACCCCGGCGTCAATGTAGTGGATCCCACAGAGACCGTAACTGCAACAGAAAGGGAATGGATGAGAAGAGAGCTCTGCGCTACCACCCTGAGACTGCAAGAGCAGCCCACCTCCCTAGAGACCCCGGGACCCAGGTGGATGGAAGGGGGCTGTCCTTGCTCTAGCATTATGTCACAGCATCACGAGGCAATTCAGGGCAGCTCCCAGAGGCTGAGAACACACCAAGACCCCAGAACCCTTCTGCCAACTTTTGTCAGTCTGGGGCCACGCAGGAGCCCTGCTGCCCAGCCAAGGGGCTTCGTCCTTCCCCTTGCACACCTTGCTTGCGCCCCAGGACGGTACGGCCAAGGGGATGCCAATACTGCGCAGCTGCAGCGTGACCCAGCACAAGCAGAGCCTGCCCTTGCCACGGCACAGCTGGACACTCCCAGGGAGGGAGAGACCAGAGGAGGCCCCTGGGGAGTAAGACCAGATCCCAGTGGCAGGGCTGGCCCCTGGGCACAGAGCAGGCACCGCAATGGCCCTGGCACTCACGAGGCATAGCAGTTGTCCTGGGCCACGGTGACCCCGTTGTAGGGCAGCAGCCAGGCCACCTCAGTGCTGAGGAACCGCTTGATGCTGTTGATGGGCTCATAGAGCCGCCGCAAGTCCCAGAACTTGATCTTACGGTCGCTCCCTGCAGTGACCAGGAAGTTGCTGAGAACCAGGAGAAAGGCAGCACTGAGACCCCAGCGCAGAGCCAGGACAAAGGCAGCACTGAGACCCAGCACAGAGCTGTGCCCCGTCCCTGTTGCAGGGACAAGGTGGCCCTGGGTCCCACAGCACAGTGCAGCTCCCACAGGCAGTAGCTCAACCCCCTCTCACCCTGGAACAGCCCAACCCAACCTCTCGGTGCCTCAGAGGGCCAAGTGCCACCAGCACTGAGTCCTCTTAAGCCCATCTTGGCAAAGCAGCCTCATCTGCAGGAGTGAGGCCACTCTCCCAGGCAGAGCCGGCATCAGTGCCATCTCCCCTGCCCTCACCTGTCGGCCTTGCACCACTCGATGCTCCGGACTGCATGGTCATGGGCTAGAAAGCACCGGAAAGGGTAGAGCTTGAGGGAAGCCATCGGGCTGGTGCACACACTGCAGCAGGGACTTGGTGAGCAGGTTCCAGACGGCCACAGTGCCTGTGGGACGAGATCCGTGCCCATGAGGAGCTGCCCTGGCAGCTGCCCTATGACTGCACCAGTGCTGCAGAGGACGCCCAGCGCTGCAGCGTGGGACCCAAGGCAGCGCCAGGTTGGGGAATGGGCAGCAGCACAGGCAGGGGCTGGAGGAGCTGCGAGGCACAGTGGCTGAGCCAGGGCTGGAGCTTAGAGCAGGACAGGATGGCTCAGGTACAGCAGGTCCTGGCAGCACAGCACAGAGCTGCAGATCACCTGAAGCCAGACACAAAATTGCATCCAGGCAAGTCAGAAAGATGTGGATTAAGCCAGAGCCATGTCCTGGAGCCAACAGGTATGTGAGGGTGCCTATGGCCAGCCCGTGATAAGCCTTCCCCCTGTCCCAGGGATGGGCAGAGAGGTTCCTGCACAGTGCCTGCTACTTGCTGCTGCTCATCCCAATGCTGCCCCTGTACCTCATCCTCAGGCTCCCCCATTCCCTGCCCCAGACAGGTCGAGGCTGAAGGAGCAGAAAGCTTCGCGTGTGTCTCTGCCTACTGCAGGACAAGGGCTGCTCCCTGAAGGCTCTGCCATGGGATGCAGGCCCCTCTTGTGCAGGAGAAGGACTCACCGTCATAAAAACCAGCTGCAAGATAATGATGGGGCTTGGATGGCATCCAGGAGAGGCTGAAGCACTGGCCACACTCAGATGCGTTCCCTGCCTGGATAGAGCCCACCTGGAGCGTGGCAATACACTGCACCTGGAGGCCAAAGGACAGACGTCAGTCACGGCCCCATGCTGGTGCCATCCACATCCCAAGAGGTGGGGACACCCAGGTCTGGGAGCACGGCTCTGCTCTGCCACCCCAAACACCCAGGGCCGGCAAGCCTGACTCCCTCCCCAACACTCCCACCTGCACCAGCCAGGAGGCTCGCTGGGTGCCAGCCCCAATGGAGGACCGCAGTGGTAGAGGACACTGACCTTGCAGATAACATGCTTGTGGAAGGACCCATCTAGAAGAGAACAGAGAACGGTCAGGACAGGCACCAGCTCTCCTAGAAGCTCCCTGTGGCAGTAGCTGCTCAGCAGCCCAGAGTCTGGCTCACTGTTCCCTGCAGCCCTGGCCAGGGCTCCCAGTCCCTGTCCTGCCACCCATCTGGACCAGTGTCCCCACTGCAGCCGACAATCGGCAGGTGAGCACACCCAGCAGCAGAAAACAGCACATGGAGCAGCAAATCCAAGAGCAGGCAGTGGCAGGACCTCCAGGAGCCAGAACTGCCTGCGCTGGAGGAAGAGGCACCCCAAAAAGTGCTGCAGGCAGAGATGGGGCAGGGCTGACATTGCCCCCCCACCCCAGTGATCTTCACCCCACCAGGACTGGCTGCCTGCCTTGATGGAAGACGTCTTCACCAAACTCAAGGGGACCCGGTGACACACAGGGGACAGACAGGACTGTGACTGCCCCGGAGAGGAAAGGGGAAGCTGTGCGGGACAGACTGCTCTACCAGGCAAAGGCGGCCAAGCTGGCCAGGGCAGCTGGTGACAGGGGCTGGAGCAGCCCGGGTAGCCACTCCTGGGGAGGGCAGACCATGCAGGGAGAGACCCCTGCGCCAAAACAGCTCAGGACGAGGCGCTTGCAGGACCCCCCATGCGCCAGTTTTGTCTGCCGGAGAATCTCCCCCGCCAGTGACATGAGTGCTGCGAGGCCCCTGTCCCGCACCTCTCAGGCCAGAAGGGCCCCCTGTCCCCCGGTGTGGGGCTGTCCTCAGGGACAGCGAGCACCAGACAAGCACATCTGCACCCCAGAGCGTGACAGCCACAGGCAGAGGTGGTGTCGTGCAGAGATACGGAGCAGCCACGCATCTTCTCTGGCACCTCCATGACAGCCAGGGCACGGCACAGAGAGCAGCCCTGGGCTCTGTCAGGCGGAAACACCGGGTTCGGGTACCTGAAGCCCCAGGGAAAGCCAGCACAGCCACATCTACCTGGGAGCTCCCGGCAGGGCCCCAGCGCACCGCAGTCTGGCACCGATCCTGCGGCTGCAAACCAGCACCCCCAGCCCAGCTGCGAGGCGCCAGGACAGTACGTGCAGCCACAGCCAGGCTGACACTACGTGACAGGACCCAGCCTGTCCGCAGGAGCTTTGCAGGCTGGAGAAGGATCCGCGCCTGCCGCAAGCTCCCCACGTGGGGGCTGCGGCAGCCAGCGCAAACCACCCGGAGCCGGCGCTGAGAGGGGGGCGGGAAAGGCAGCACCAGCAGGCCGGTGCTGATGGGGGTCGGCAGCCAGGCTCCGGTGCAGGGAACCCATTTCCCATTGTCAGCCATGGACGTGCAGGCTGTCGGCCATGGCTGAGTGACCACGAGCAGCACGCACAGGTCATCAATCTCGCTCGGCTCCCAGCGGATGAGACTATTACAGGCACCATTAGCCTGAGCCAGCCGAGCGCTCAAGAGCCCCAGATTCCCTGCTATGACAAACAGCTCGAGCTGGGCTGGAATAAGCAGCTTTTGCCACAACAAGACGCGCTACCCCGCAGCAAGCAGGGAGGTGGGGAAAGGCTCAGTAACACACTACCGCAGCTATACCTCGCCCTGCAATTCCACTCCAGTCACAGCAATGCTGCCGAGAGCAGCCTCCCAGTGCACCCAGCTTCAGGTAGGGCTGCCCCGGGAGCTATGCCCCGGCTGGGCTGCCGCAGCATCCTCCAGAGACCTGAACCTGCCTCTGGGTCAGCAGCGCTTTGATGTCCTCTGACATCAAAAAGCAGCCTCACGTCCCCACCCCGCTGTGTCTCTCTGCCAGAAGCCAGGCTGGGGGCAGCAGCAACTGCCAGTCCCAAGCCTGGAGGCGCGCTAGGGCTCCCTGCCCCACTACACACAGCTCTCGGGCAGGACGCTCTGGCCTGGGCACAGTCCCGTTGTATCCAGCGAGTGGGGCCTGCCCCACGGCCATGCCCCAGCCCAGCCCCCTCAGCACAGCAAGCTCACGTGTGGGCAGAGGGACCCCAGCCCCAGGGCTGCATACTGCCCACCCCGGCACGGTGGGTCGAGGGCCAGGACGCCCCTGCCCGGCGGCGCGGCTCTTCCTACCTTTTACCTGGGTTCTCTTGGAGCGCTGCAGGGCCCCGGGGTGCGGGAGGGAGTACAGCACCACCTTTCCATCCGAGAAGGTCACAGCCAGCAGGCCCAGCCGGCTCATCTGTGGGTGCTGTGGAATGACAGATGGGCTCAGCCCCGGAGTCATCATCCCCCGCCCAGGAAGGCAAGGCTTTAGCAAGGGCACGGACTTAGGAACCCTGGGGGAAACCAAAGGTGGCCCCCAGGGCCTGGGCGGCCCTTCCAGCAGCACACTCACCTTCCTGGCAGTGGTGGGTGGCTCCCAGGCACCGCTGGGGCAGAACTTCATGTCCCAGACGCAGCCATGATCAGCAGCGATGGCGTAGGCCAGCCCGGCTTTGTCGGCAGAGCTGCAGGCATGGGTTGAGCCATGAAGAACGCAGGAGCTGGTGCCCAGCAGCTCCAGCGTACACCAGAACCTCCAGCGTACACCAGCACCTCCAGTGTACACCAGCAGCGAAGCTGGCTACCAGCACAGCCCCCATGGGGTTCAGGCCATGGCTGGCGGCTCTGGGAGAGGATGAGCCTCAGCACCTGCTCAGCCGTGAAGGGACAAGAGGTACGGGCCCTGCCCCATCCCTGGGAGCCGGGCAGCCCCTGGCCCCTTCCCCATGGCGGCCATTTCCCAGGCCAGGCCACTCACCCCTGCTCCTGCTGCAGCGTGCCCAGGCCCCAGAGCTGCAGGAGCGCGGGGCCCCCGTGGAGCCCAGCCACGCTGTGCGTCTCCTCCATGCTCCTGTGGCAGTAGAGAGCCACGTACTGAGAGGCCGCCGAGCCCTCTGGGGACGGGCACCACTCCATCGCCCACACGGGGCCGCCCACGAAGAAGGACACATCCAGCCGCTCCTGGTGGGGCTGCAGGGAGTTGAACCTGCCAGCAGGGAGGCAAGGGCATGGGGCAAGAGCAGCACCACTGCGGGGGGGAGCACATGGGATGGGCAGGGCAGCACCTGGCGGCGCAAGAGCGCTGGCACGGGGTCGGGCAGTGGTGGGACCCCAGGGCACGCTGCGCAGGCTGGCCGCTCAGCCCACCACTTCTGCTGCCCCGGGGTGGCTGCCCAGCCCTCGGACCTGCTGGGACCACAGCCCTGGGGGCTACTGCCTGCCCCAGGCATGACACCCATCACCCCGGCAGTGCCTCGTGGCACCCCATCACAGACCTGTTTACCCTGTACAAGACACCGTCGTCTTCGATGCCCTCCCGCGGATGGAGAAGAGGGGAGACTTCTCCTCTGCTGGCAGGTAGGGGGCAGCTTCACTGGGGAGGCAGAAGAAGGTAAGAGGACGTCTCCCCACCCCAGCCCCTCACCCAGTCACCCCCTGGCACAGCACCATGCCCCAGCACTCATCCCAGCCTCTGCTACAGCCCAGTGTGCCCTGCTGCTGGCCACCCTGAGGGCTACTAAGACTCACAGCCAAATCCATGAGACCCCCAAGCCCGTGACAAGAAAGCTCCATCCCTTTCCACTGGGGCCTGATCCCGCCAGAGGATGGGAGAGTACAGCACCCATCATGCCCTCGTTCTCCTACAGCCCTAATGGCTGGGTCACCCACTCTCCCACCCCAGCTCACCCCGAACATTGCCAGGACCTGCCCCATCATGCAGCCTGAGCGCAGACAGCGCCTGTGCCGTGTGTCCCTCCCAGGGCCCTCCCTTCCTGTGCTGTGCTCCAACAGTACCTTTCAGAGAGACATGTCCACTTGTGCGCCAAAGGGATCCAGTCAGGAAACTCCCACTGCAGGAGTACTTCTGATCCCCGCCCTGCAGTGGATGTGACAGATCTCAGTGACAGCTTCGCTTCCCGGTCTTGCCTGCGGCACAGGCAGACCCCCCCGCACACTGCCTTGCAGCACAGGCAGCCCCATGCCAAGGGCTCTCAGCCCCTTGCCCTTCCACACACCCCCCCCTTGGCCCAGTCCCACCCCCACCACCCACAGTGCTTCCTGCAGGTGATGGGGCCCCATGCCCAAGGGCTGCCAGCAGAACACCAACATTCCTGACAGCACAAGCTCCCTTCTCCTCATGCCTGCGATAGCGATGGTACCACTCCACCGCTCTTCATAGCCCACCCCGAACCCCCCAGCACCCTCGAGCCCCCAAGCCCCCCACTCACAGGCTGCAGGTGAGGCTGGAACACTTCTCCACTGGGGCCATGATGGAGTTGTGGAAGCCATTGGGAGCGAGGCCCTCGGCACTGGGGCTTGGATCTCTGGGCACAAGAGCAGACTCAGAGCTGCCTCTGCTGCCCAATGTTCTCATGAGCCCCCTGGGGGGACCTGCCGTCCTAAACAGCACCGATGCAGCCACAAGCACAGAGCTCTCCTCCAGCCACAGCAGCAGCAGTCACCAAGACCATGTCATGCTGGGCTAAAGACACAAAGTCCCATTCTGGGGACAAACTACAGGACAGCCTCCAGGATCCTGCCTTTACCTCCCCTCAGCTTCAGCAGGAGTCCAAGACCCCTGCACCCTCTCCCAGGAGTACCTGTTGCCCTGTCCCCCATCCACCCTCACTCAGAGCTGCCTCTGCCCACAGTTAAGCCCAAAGAGCTCATGCCCGGATTCACGGCTGATAGGCACTGTGCCATCCCTGGACTGAGTCTTGCTTCAGGGCTGTCCTGCTCCAAACAGCTGCAGGTGGAGACACTGCATGAGAGCTCAGGACACTTTGTGTTGTCATGCCGGGCTAAAGGTAGAAGTGGCCAAGGCAGAGACCTTGCTCTTGACCTGCCCTTACCCCTGCAGATGACATCTTCCCACGTGTTCCTCGGAGCACCTCCATCTCTGGCTCCGACACCTCACTGAGTGGTGCGTCGCTCCCCTCCTCCTCCTCTGCCTGCAGCAACACCTCCTTCGAGGGCACAAAGTCAGCACTCGCGCAGGATCATCACTATCTGTTTCCTCCTCCTTCCTCCTCCGGCTCCGACTCTTCTTCTGGATATGCTCAAGCTCCGGCTCCTGGGCACCCTCAGTGGGAGCCGGAGGCTGGTACACAGATGTCAGCTCCTCTGCCAGCTCCTGCAGGTACAGCAAAGCCCTGGGACACCAAAGACATTGCCCAGAGGTGAGCAGAGGGACCGCACAGGGACCAGCCAGCCCTCCCTCCAGGACCAGGTGGACACACCCCTCCAGCTCATGGTCTCAGCAAGCAATTTGCAACAATTCTGCCCAGCCAGCTGCGGCAGAGCCCGTCTGGATGCACTGCCAGCCTCCAGGCCAGCCAGCGTCCCCTGCCCCTCCCCAGGGAATGCCAGCCTTCCCAGGTCTCCAGCAGCAGACAGGGGAATGCATCCAGCAGGCAGAGCAGCGCATGGGCCCTTTGCCAGCCAGAAAGTGGGAAAGCTTCCCATGAGCGCCCTCAGCAAAGGGAGTTCCTGCACCAGGCACCCCACTGCAGGCACTGCGCCCTCCCTCTGCGCAGCAGCGCCAGGGGACCGGGCACTTCAACCCCACCAGTTCTGCCCCTGCAAACCCAGGGCTCGCACAGGCACTCGGAGAGCACAGGCACTGCCTGAGCTGCTTTCAGAGACCCCAGAGCACACAAGCTCCCCCCCAGGACTCCCCTTTAAGCAGTCCGTGGCTTGCACAGCTTGTTCTGCTCCCCCCCAGACAGGCCCTTCTCCTGGCTTTGTCAGGAACCAAGGAAACCTCTTCCCCACTGCAGACAGCCCACTGCTGTCAAACACCCACTGCATTCGAGCTCATCTACAGCCCCTGCTGTTCCCACACCCCGTGCTCCTGGATCCAAGTACATTCTCCTAAAGCAGGAAAAGATCGTTCCGTGGGGAAGTAGTTTGCCCCATTTGATGTGGGACAAAGTCCTTCAGGAAAGCCATCGAGATGCCCAGGTGAGGCAGAGGTCTTAAGGAACCACTCTGAGAGCGGCATCTGCCTGTCCTTCCAAACTCCCTGGGGCACCCACCCCTGGATCCCCTCATCCACTGCCCCTGCTTACACTTTGGCTGCCCGCCTCTTGGGACGCCCGCTGGGGGGGGTCTCCAGGCCTTCCGCTGCCTCGCTGCTCCCCAACATCTTCTGCACACAGATGGGCTTGGGGTCGGGCACTCCAGGTCCTGAGACAGTTTCAGCAGCAGCATCTCTGTCTTGGACTTCCGCCCGCGTTTTCCCAGGTGCCTTCGGGGGCGGCACAGACCCATTCTCAGAGGTCCTCGAGGGCTCGCCGCGCCCCTCAGTCTCTGCAGCGGCTGGGCCATTGGAGACACTAGGACTGTTTTTTCGTTTTGTGGTTTCGGACAGTTTTTTCTGGGACTTGGTAGCTTTTACTCCCTCCTCAGAGTGGGCCAAAGCATCCAGATCTCCAAGCGGTGACAGTTCCCCTGTCCAATAACAGCCAGAGTTAGCACGAAAACACAGCAGGGCTTTCCTACCACCCCTCGGCGCAGCGACCCGCCGGGCTGCCACTGCGCAGCCAGGCACCAGCCCCAGCCCGTGCAGCCAGAGCAGCACCAGGTCAGAGCACGGCAAAGCAGCAGCTCCCTGTCCGGACGGCATGGAGCCAGGGCCAGGGCCCCGGCCAGGAGGAAGATATAGACGCAGGGTCAGACATACGGAACACAAGGGTCGGACACCTGGCCCGGCCAGCGACTCAGAGGCGCTGACAGGCGCGGTGCGTCTGGCTCAGCTCCAGGCCATGGCAAGCAAAGCCAGCGGCTCGGAGCAAGCGGCAGGAGCGCACGCAGCGTCCCCAGCGCGCACGGGCACACGCCGACCCCGGCCCTCTCTCCGCCTGCCCCGTGTAGCCGGAGCTCTGCGCCCCGCAGCGCCGGGGCCGGGTGCTCCGGCACCGCATTGTGCCCCGGGGAGCGACCCCCGCCCAGCGCGGGCCCCGGGCCCCGGGCCCCGCCCGCCCCCGGTACGTACGGAGCTGCTCGGGGCTCACCGTCCCGCGCCCGGCTGCGGCTCCGGCTGCGCCCCGCGGGCGGCCGATCCCCGTCCCGAGCGGCTCCGGGGGCTCCGCTCCCGGCAGCGCGGCCCGCGGGGCGGCACTGGACGCCATCCGGGCGGGTCCCTGCGGGCTCCCGGAGCCGCCGGCCCCGCTGCGGGCCGCGCCGCCAGCACCGAACCGGATCCGGAAACGCGGCAGAGCGGCAGCGGCGCAGGGGGATGGCGTCACGCCGGGAACGTTCATTACCGAAACACTCCACGTGACAGGGCCGTGTGGCCGACCCGTGGGCACGCGCAGCTCCACGTCCGGGCCCGCGGACACACGGAACCGGACCTGCGGAGGCCGCACGAAGACACGAGCGTCGCTGTCCCTGCACAACCGCACACGTCCACGCGTGAAGAGGTGTCTGGACAGGACAGCGCGGGGTCAGCGGGCGGGAGGGCTCTGCCGGACCACAAACCGAGGGGACACGCGTCGTGACTTAGGGACGGAAGCGGGACGTGTGAAATGATAAAGCACAATCACAGAGCAGTGACGTCATTACACGTGTCCGACACCAGCTACACTGTCCCTCACAACCTCCGCGCCGAGTCCAGATGCAACGCTCTCGGCCACGGCCCCCCGCTCAGCCCTGCCCGCGGTTCTGTTGAAAGAACAATGGAGACTCGCCCCAGTACGAACCCCGCCTATATGTTATAAACTCTGTCCTTCAAACACCCTCCCCAGGGGAGAGCGCGAACGCAGTCCCCCACTACCACAAATTATGCAATCGAGTTTCCCGCATTTGGGGAAATCGCAGGGGTCAGCACACCCGGAGTGCAGGGGATGAGCCTCCCCCTGGGAAAACCACCTGCCTGATCATGGTGTCTCCCCTGCCAGGTAAGTATGCCCAACTCCCCCCACCCGCAACGCCCCCGGACCGCGCACACGCACTCAACACACGGGCACCCCGCAAAACACACACGAACCACTCACACCCACGATGCCGACCCGCGCCTCATCGTCTCCCCCACGCACCGCCCACGCACCGCCCGCAACGCCCTGGACCGGCGGCCTTGTCGCGCCAGAAGCTCCCACACGCCCGCGCGCAAGTGACAGAGCGATCCTTAATCTGCATGGACGCGCCCCTGCCCCGCAGGCACCGCCCCTGGCGCCTCGGAGACGCTCTGCCGCCAGCGGCGCTGATCTGCGTGGGACACGCCCCCGCCCGGCAGACCACGCCCCTGGAGCCCGAGCGCGCCACCGCGGGGCAGCGCGCGGTCTGAGGCAGCCTGTGTGACCCCCCGCGGCGGCGTCCTCCGGCGGGACTCCGGCGCTGTCCGGGCCTGTCGGCGCTGTCCGGGGCTGTCCGGCCGTGTCTCGGACACGAGCACAGCTCTGCTGCTGGCTGAACCTGCACAGGCAAAGCAGGAGCCGCGTCCCTCAGCCGGGGCGGACACCCCCGGGCCCCCGGACGTTGGGCCGGGCTCCAGTAGACGGGCAGGACCCGACTGGGTGTACTGGGTTGTTACTGGGCTCCAGGACAGGTCACACGGTGGCACCTACAAGGCCTGTGGGCAAAAGTGCTCGCAGCCCAGTAACACCCAGTGCTGGGACCGTGGGGATCTGGGCGCTGACAGCAGCACAACGAGGACAGACGCCCGCGGAGGAGCCAGCCCGCGGGCACACGGTGCCGTGAAAGCGCCCGCGCGCCCTCCATGGGGAAGGCGAGGGGCTGCTAAACGCCGGCACTCGCGGCACCCCAGACCCACCAGCTCCAGCGATCCGTGCCCGTAACCTCGTGGGCCCTCGCGCTCCCTCGGCAAAGGCAAACCCACCCTCCAATCCCTCTCCTGCTGTCTGGGCATTGCTGGTCGGGCTTATAAACCTCGCCCCGCCACGGGAGGGTACTGGGACTGTCGGGGGGTTATCCCCGGTGCCTTTGGAGCCAAAACGTCCCTGCTCGTGTTTCACACGCCCACCAGCTGACTAAACGTAACCAAACGAACGCCCCACGCACGCTGCTTCCCCCGCCTGCGCCAGCCGTCCTCCCCGCGTGGAGCACCGGCTGCGGCAGGAGCTGCCGCCAAGGCCCCTGCTGCGGGAGGGGGGTGGGTGCTGTGGGTGACACGAGCCCCGGTACCCACAGACCGGAGCGGCTCTCGAGTCTGTGCCGGCTGTTCATGGGCTGGGGGGGTGGGGGACAACAGCACGTGCTGTACGTGTGCAGAGCAAGGGCAGAGAATAGAAACAGCCGTACATCAAATTGGACGTAAACTTCAGATACTGCATGACACCTTTGGAGAAAAAACTTTGGACCTGTGGGAATGGCTCCCAGGTGTGGGAGGACGGATAAGAAAACTGCTGGGGACAGCACTGAGGTCTAGTTGGGTTTATTAACGCCGGTGGTTGCGCATGTGAGGGTTCAGCTGATATTACATTGAAGCAAACTGGTATGTGAGAGGCTGGAACGAGGCATGGGGGGCACAAGTGGAGACCAGAGGAATGATGCTGAGTGCATCAGGGGATGGGGAAGAGGAGAAGAGGAGAAGAGGAGAAGAGGACAAGAGGACAAGAGCGGGAGGTGGAAGGGCTTGGAGTGATGGATCCGGAGCTCCCAGGGCATCGGTGGCCCTTGGGCCGTAAGTCCGACCTTTAAGAGAAAGGTGGGGTGAGTCTACATGCCTCAACGGGGCAATGTGGCGGTCAACCAGTGAACACTTCATAGGCCTTTTTCAGGCCTCCACAGTCACGAAGTACGTGCCAGCACGAGCCAAGGGCCGCAGCAAGTCGGCAAGATTTAATTAACGAAGGGGTGAACTATCTGGAAAGAAGAATCTGTAGCATCACAGAATCATTGAGGTTGGAAAAGCCCTTTAAGAGCACCGAGTCACGCTGTGAAGGTAACACCGCCCAGTCCTGCCACCAAACCATGTCCCGAAGTGCCACGTCTACACGTGATTGGCACTGGCTGGAGGCTCCCCGTCCGCCCCTGCGGAGCCGCCTGCGCGAGGCGATGGGACGTTCCCGCTCCCGGTTGTTCGGCCGCGGCTGCAGCCCCGCCGCCCTCTGCCCGCCACCGGCCGCGGGAGGCCGACGGCTGCCGGGAGCCGGGTCCTGCCCGCAGCCGGGCCCCGGGTCCCGCCGGCAGCAGCCCAGCTGCCCGCACGGCGCGTCGTGCCCTCAGGTGCGGGGCTCCGCTCCCGCGGCCGGGCGGCGCTGGGCGACCGGGCGGGGCCGAGGAGCGCGCGCCGCTTGCCGGCAGAGCCGCTCCGAGCCGCCGGGGGCGGGGCCTGGCGGGAGAGGGCGGGGCCATGCAAATCAAGCAGGCAGCTGCTGCGGGAAAGCGCCCGCGCCACGCCGCCGCCGGCCGCGGGAGTGCGCCAGTGCTGCGTGGGCGGCGCGCGCGGCGGCAGCGACCCGTGGGGCTCGGGAGGCGTCGTGGTCGTGGGTCGCGCGCGTGCGTTGCGTGGGATGCCCGTGTGTTGAGTGCGTGGTGCGCGGTCCGGGGGCGTTGCGGGTGGGGGAGTTTGGGCATACTTACCTGGCAGGGGAGACACCATGATCAGGCAGGTGGTTTTCCCAGGGCGAGGCTCATCCCCTGCACTCCGGGTGTGCTGACCCCTGCGATTTCCCCAAATGCGGGAAACTCGACTGCATAATTTGTGGTAGTGGGGGACTGCGTTCGCGCTCTCCCCTGGCGACGCTGTGCCAACGACAGACGTGAGCGGGGAAAAGTTCGGAGGGCGGGCGGTAGAGTTGGGGATGTGCGGGCGCCGCTTCCCGTGCGGTGCGAGGGGCCCCCGCGGCGGGCGGGGCCGTTGCAGGCGGCCGCGCTGGAGCCATCGCGTCAGGAACCAGCGCGGTTCCGAGGCAGGGAAATTCACTGTTTTGCCCGTACCGATTCCTTGCGATCGTGGTTTTGAAAAGCACGGAACCACCCCCCCCGGCTCCTGCGGGCACCGCTGCGCCCGGGCCGGCCTCCGCTCCCCGCTCCCGCTCCCGCTCCCGCTCCGCCCGCCGGCGAAAGGGCGGGGGCTCGTGGCCGGGGTGGGATGGGTCCTTGCGTTCCTCGCGGCTCTTGCCGTTCCCAGGGCGGGGCCCGGGCCCTGCGCCGCCGCAGCGCCCCCGCGCCCCGCTGGAGCAGCGCCCCTGGCCGCAGCCCCCGCATCAGCCTCTCGCCTCCAGCTCTGTCGTTGGCACAGCGTCGCCAGGGGAGAGCGCGAACGCAGTCCCCCACTACCACAAATTATGCAGTCGAGTTTCCCGCATTTGGGGAAATCGCAGGGGTCAGCACACCCGGAGTGCAGGGGATGAGCCTCGCCCTGGGAAAACCACCTGCCTGATCATGGTGTCTCCCCTGCCAGGTAAGTATGCCCAAACTCCCCCATCCGCAACGCCCCCGGACCGCGCACACGCACTCAACACACGGGCACCCCGCAAAACACACGCGCGCGACCCACGACCACGACGCCTCCCGAGCCCCACGGGTCGCTGCCGCCGCGCGCCGCCCACGCAGCACTGGCGCACTCCCGCGGCCGGCGGCGGCGTGGCGCGGGTGGCTCCCGTCACACCGTGCGGGCAGCTGATCTGCATGGACACGCCCCCTCCCGCACCGCCCCGCACCGCCCCACACCGCCCCTGGCGGCCCGGAGCGGCTCTGCCGGCAGCGGCGCGGCCTGCGTGGCCCCGGCGGATGCCGCGCTCTGCCCCGCGTGGGGCTGGCAATGCCCCGCGCTTCGGCGGCTGCTGAGCAGCGCCGGCACCGCACCGGGTCATCGTCTGCACCCCCGGGCAGCTGGGTTGGGCAAGGGGCTGGAGGGGACCCAGCTGCAACAGCCGACCCCAGGAGTATTGCACGCCGTGTGCTGTCCTGCTTGGGGAGAAAAGGGTAGGATGGCGTAGGATAGGAGAGGAGAGCATAGCTTAGGATAGCGTTAGGGAATTTTGATAGTACCCCTCGAGGAGAATTAAGCACACGTTTGTGCTTCAATATAAAATGTAATGAACAATGCACCAGGCAGAATCCTCCTGCAAGACGGGGTTCTACAGGGAGTCTGCAAAATTGCGTCACGAGCAGATTCCTTCTAGCCACTTGCACCAGCACCCATCCCGAGAGCAGTTGCGTGGGGCTCCTCAGCCCGGCCCTGGGTCCATCCCCCAGCCCGGCTCTGCTGCCCAAAGCTGGCCCCTGAGCTTGGGCCCCTGAGCGCTCCCTTTCCAGGATGGCTACAGACAATGCTGAGGCTGTTCCTTATCGCTAAGGGAAACTTCACTCCCTTGCAAGGAGTCCCTCTCTCTCTGGCATTCCTGCTTCCAGCCAGTTTACCCCTTCTTGTAGTTGGGCCTTCTTACCCTCCATGCCAGATCATTCTTCGGTCACAAATTACCACTGCTGAGCAGTTACAATTAGAATTTCCCCTGGGATGGGATGGGATGGGATGGGATGGGATAGGATAGGATAGTGCAGCTGGAAGGGACCTACAAGGATCATCTGGTCCAACTGCCTGACCACTTCAGGGCTGACCAAAAGTTAAGCATGGTATTAAGGGCTTGTCCAAATGCCTGTTAAATACTGACAGGCACGGGGCATCGACCACCTCTCCAGGAAGCCCGTTCCAGTGTCTGACCACCCTCTCGGTAAAGAAATGCTTCCTCATGTCCAGTCTGAACCTTCCCTGGCGCAGCTTTGAACCATTCCCAGGCGTCCTGTCCCTGGATCCCAGGGAGAAGAGATCAGCACCTCCCTCTCCACGTCCCCTCCTCAGGAAGCTGCAGAGAGCAACGAGGTCACCCCTCAGCCGCCTCCTCTCCAAACTAGACAAACCAGAGTCCTCAGCCACCCCCGCACAGGACATGCTTTCCAGCCCTTCGCCAGCTTCGCTGCGCTTCTCTGGGCGCATTCAAGGACCTTCACATGCTTCTTAATGGTGGGGCCCAGCACTGCACACAGGGCTCCAGGTGAGGCCGGACCAACGCTGAATCCAGCGGGACAATCCCCTCTCTTGTCTGGCTGGTTCTGCTGTGTTTGATGTGCCCCAGGATGCGGTTTGCCCTCTGAGCTGCCAGGGCACACTGCTGGCTCCTATTGAGCTGCTGCTGACCAGCACCCCCAGGTCCCTCTCTGCAGGGCAGCCCTCCAGCCACTCCTCTCCCACTTGATACTTGTGTCCGGCGTTACTCCGTCCCAGGTGCAGAATCTGGCGCTTGGACTTGTTCCCTTTCACGCTGTTGATGGTTGCCCAATGGTCCAATCCATCTAGATCCCTCTGCAAGGCCTCTTGTCCCTCGGGAGAGTCAATAGCACCTCCCAGCTTGGTATCGTCCGCAAACTCGCTAATGGTGCATTCAACTCCTGCATCCAGATCATTGATCAAACATCAAACAGACTGGCCCTAGGATCGAGCCCTGAGGAACACCGCTTGTCGTGGTTACCCCCAGCTGGTGTCCAAATCCCACGCAGCCGCTCACTCACTTCCCCCCTCCCCGCTGGGGTGGGGAGGAGAATCGGAGAGAAAGGAAAACTCGTGGGTTGAGATAAAAACAGTTCACCAGGACAGCAAAGAAAAAGGTAAAAATATATTAATAATGATGATGATGATGATGATGATGATGATGATGATAATAACATATAAGGATAATAGAATCTATCAAACGAACGATGCACAATTTCTCACCACCCGACGACCGATACAGCCCATCCCGAGCAGCAGTCAGGGAACAGGAATATTCCCCCGCAGCTATCCCAGAACAGCAAGTTCCAGAGAGAGAGAGCGAGGGAACGAACAGTCGAACAAATGAATGAAAAGCCCGAACGAGTGAAAAAAGGGAAAAGAAGGGAAGAAGAAGGGAAGTGGCCCACTGGCCGACTCTCACTTATACTGGGCACGCTGTCTACGCTATGGGATACTCTCTTTGGCCAGTTTGGATCAACTATTCCGGCTCTACCCCTCCCAGGTTTTTGCACCTGCACATTAGCAAAACCTGGGAAACTGCAAAATGTCCTTGATCGTTTAGCAGCAGCCAACAACATCAATGTACTGGCACCATTCTTCACACTAAATCCGAAAGACAGGAGCTGCTGGAGACAAAACTAGCTCCGTCCCAGCCTAAACCAGGACACCACTGGTGACCGGTCGCCAGCCAGATGTATCCCCATTCACTACGATCCTTTGAGTCCTGCTGTTCCGCCAGTTCTTCACCCATTGCACCGTGAACCCGCTCGTCCCGCAGTTGGCAAACTGCTCCAGAAGGATGCTGTGAGGGACAGTATCAAAGCCCTTACTGAAACCCAGAAAAACTCCATCCAGCACCTTCCCTTCATCCACTGGGCGGGTGACCTTATCGTAGAAGGATATCAAAGCAGTGAAACAGGACTTGTCCTTTGTGAACCCACGTTGACCGTGCCTGAGGATTGCATTGTTCTTTAGCTGCCTTTCAATAGCACCCAGGATGATCTTCTCCATCATTTTTCCAGGCGCTGAGGTCAGACTCACAGGTCTGTAGGTTCCTGGGTCTTCCCTCACGCCCTTCTCGTAAATTGGGGGAACGCTGGCTTCCAGTCAGCGGGGGCCTGCCCAGACTCCCAAGACCTTTGGTAGGTGATGGAGAGGGTCCTGCCGGCACATCCGCCAGCTCCTTCAGTACTCTGGGGGGAATCCCATCAGGCCCCGTGGACTTGTGAACATTCAGCTGATACAGCCGGTCCCTGACACTGTCCGTGTCCACAAGGGGAAAGTCACCGCTCCCGCAGTCGAGGGAGCCCGAGGTCTGTCAGTATTATTAAAGACCGAGGCAAAAAGAGCATTGAACGCCTGTGCCTTTCCTTCGTCCCTATTTGTCAGGTGTCCATCTTCAACAAGTGTCGGTCTGATGATTTCCTTAGGCCTCCTCTTGCTGTTGATGTACTTAAAAAGCTTTTCTTGCCTGGCACAGCACTGGCCAGTGCCAACTCCAGCTGAGCTTTGGCCTTTTGTGTTTTCTCCCTACACGTGCGAACCACGGCTCCGTGACCCTCCTGCGAAGCCTGCCCTGGCCTCCAGAGATGGTGCCACGTCTTCTTCCTCCCAAGCTCCAGGAGGAGGTCCCTGGTCAGCCCAGCCGGTCTCCTGCTTGACTTGGGACCCCGTGGGACTGCCGTCTCCTGGGCTTTTAAAGGTGGCTCCTAGGAACAGCCCCGCTCCCGCGGACCCCGGAGCCCTCGCAGGCAGATTCCCCGGGGACGCTGCTCAGGGGCTCCCCGAGCAGCTTGGGGTTTGCTCTGCCGAAGCCCCGGGGAGCCGCTCTGCTGCCCTTTTTTCTGCTTCAGCGAAAATTGTAAACCCGACCGTTTCGCGGTCCCTGTGTCCCGGAGAGTGCCCGCCCCGCTGCCCGTCTGCCCGAGTCCTTGTCTGTGCACGGAGGAGGGGGCCGGGAGGGCACCTTCCCGCCGGCCCCGGAGCACTTGTGCCCGGGTCTCGTGGTCAGCAGACCCATGGCCGGGACTTGCAGAGCTGCCCGTCGCAGGTGCCGCCGAGGCCGCTGCCGCGGGAGCGGGGTGGGCGCTGCGGGTGGCGCCGTTCCAGCCCGTCGGCCGCGGTGAGAGGAGCCCCGGTGCCCGCAGCCCGGAGCGGCTCTCGGGTCCGTGCCGGCTGCTGGCGCGGGGCAGCAGCCCCCGGCAGCAGCGCAGCGGGAGTGAAGACGTTCCGGGCAGGGGATGTCGGCCAAGGCGCTGCCCGTTATTTACCGATCGCGGTGCTGGCGACCGACGGGAGCCCCCGCCCCCCCTCCGCTCCCTTCGGGCCCGGCTGCGCCCCGCCCCGCGCCCGCCCTCCCGCCGCTGCCGGCAGAGCCGCTCCGGGCCGCCAGGGGCGGTGCGGGGCGGTGCGGGGCGGTGCGGGGCGGTGCGGGAGGGGGCGTGTCCATGCAGATCAGCTGCCCGCACGGTGTGACGGGAGCCACCCGCGCCACGCCGCCGCCGGCCGCGGGAGTGCGCCAGTGCTGCGTGGGCGGCGCGCGGCGGCAGCGACCCGTGGGGCTCGGGAGGCGTCGTGGTCGTGGGTCGCGCGCGTGCGTTGCGTGGGATGCCCGTGTGTTGAGTGCGTGTGCGCGGTCCGGGGGCGTTGCGGGTGGGGGAGTTTGGGCATACTTACCTGGCAGGGGAGACACCATGATCAGGCAGGTGGTTTTCCCAGGGCGAGGCTCATCCCCTGCACTCCGGGTGTGCTGACCCCTGCGATTTCCCCAAATGCGGGAAACTCGACTGCATAATTTGTGGTAGTGGGGGACTGCGTTCGCGCTCTCCCCTGGCGACGCTGTGCCAACGACAGACGTGAGCGGGAAAAAGTTCGGAGGGCGGGCGGTAGAGTTGGGGATGTGCGGGCGCCGCTTCCCGTGCGGTGCGAGGGGCCCCCGCGGCGGGCGGGGCCGTTGCAGGCGGCCGCGCTGGAGCCATCGCGTCAGGAACCAGCGCGGTTCCGAGGCAGGGAAATTCACTGTTTTGCCCGTTACCGATTCCTTGCGATCGTGGTTTTGAAAAGCACGGAACCACCCCCCCCGGCTCCTGCGGGCACCGCTGCGCCCGGGCCGGCCTCCGCTCCCCGCTCCCGCTCCCGCTCCGCCCGCCGGCGAAAGGGCGGGGGCTCGTGGCCGGGGTGGGATGGGTCCTTGCGTTCCTCGCGGCTCTTGCCGTTCCCAGGGCGGGGCCCGGGCCCTGCGCCGCCGCAGCGCCCCCGCGCCCCGCTGGAGCAGCGCCCCTGGCCGCAGCCCCCGCATCAGCCTCTCGCCTCCAGCTCTGTCGTTGGCACAGCGTCGCCAGGGGAGAGCGCGAACGCAGTCCCCCACTACCACAAATTATGCAGTCGAGTTTCCCGCATTTGGGGAAATCGCAGGGGTCAGCACACCCGGAGTGCAGGGGATGAGCCTCGCCCTGGGAAAACCACCTGCCTGATCATGGTGTCTCCCCTGCCAGGTAAGTATGCCCAAACTCCCCCACCCGCAACACCCCCAGACCGCGCACACGCACTCAACACACGGATAGCTTCGGCTAAGCCCACATCTGCCCCACACCGACTTCGCGTTCCATGCTCTACATGTTTCAGTCACGCAGCACCCACGCAGCAGCTGCCCACGCCCGTCGTTTTCTTGGCGCGGGTGTCTCCCGTCATCCCGCGCGGTGCACGATCTACATGGCCCCTCCCCTGGCTGCTCGGCGCGATCTGCATGGCCCCGCCCCCGCCCGCAAGGTCCCGCCGCGCGTATTCGCGTCCGGGCCCCCGCGGGTCCCGGTGCCGCTGAGCCACCCGCGCGCGCCGCCAGCACAGCGCGGTTTCGGGGCCGGGGGTCCAAGGAGTGGCGGGAGCTCTTCCTCAGCAGGGCGGGTGGGGCAAGGGGGCGCCCCCACCCCACGGGCCGGCTCCCCAAAGTGGCCTGGAGGGTCCCACACTGCCCCTGGGCAGCTGCCTGCACCGGCCCCTGCCTGCACCCCGGCTGCCCCGGGAAGGACTCAGACAGACACACAGAGAGGATACTGTGGGCTTTATTCATCCCCAGCCCCCACCTGGTGAGCCAGACCCCAGGGCACAGAGCCCCCCAGGACCCAGAGCCCCCCGGCCCTGCCCCTGGCCTCAGCAGAGGCGCTGGCCCCCCCTCCCCACTCAGGGCATCTTGGCCTTCCGGCGCTGGGTGCCCCACAGCAGGAGGGACAGGGACAGGGTGAGGGCTCCCAGGATCCCGCAGAAGAGCAGCACTGGGAATGTGCCCTGCGAGGAAGCGGCAGTGAGTGGTGCTGCCCCCCACGGCCCCCACAGCCCAGGCTGCTCCAGCTCCGGCCGGGGACGCTGGGCACTTGGAGGTGGGGATCTCGTCCCACAGGCGCTCACCTCGCGCAGGCACTTGTAGCCGTGGAAGGGGCTGTCGCAGAGGCACTGGACGAGGCCGGGGCCGTCCGGGGCACAGGCGGCGTTCTCGGGGCACAGCCAGGCTGGTGGAGCAGAGCGGAGGGTCATGGGGCCAGGCCAGGGCCAGCCCCCGCCTGCCAGCCCCACAGCACCTGGCGCTGGGGACACAACACCCCCACCCCCCGCCGTACCGAGCTCCCCGGAGCTGTTGCAGGGGTTCCTCTGGCCCTGGCAGAGCCGGCTGCTCCCGCGCGTCGTCACCTCCTTCCAGGCGCTGCTCCCGCCCGGGCACTCCAGCGCCAGCGGCACCGCGCTGGGGAGCAGAGCTCAGCACCCGGCACTGCGCTGGGGAGCAGAGCTCAGCCCCCGGCACCGCGGCAGCCCCCACTGCCCCGGTACTCACAGGCACTGCAGGTGAGTGAAGCCCAGGAAGGAGCCGTCAGGGACGGTTGTCAGGGGGTTCTCCGTCAGGTCCCTGCAAACACACGCCAGGCACATGAACCCCCACTCGCTGCTGCCCCAGGTGCCCACAAACAGCACCGGCCCCAGCACGGCCCCGGGGGTGCCCCTGTGCAGGGCAGGCGAGGGCTGTGGAACAAGGTGGGGGTTCCCTCTCTGCAACACATCATCGCCCAGGGCCAGGCTGCTCCCCGGCAAGGACACCAGCCCCAGAGAAGGGACAAGGTACCTCTGGGATGGTGTCACAGAGTGGTTTGGCCCGGAAGGGACCTTAAAGACCATCTAGTTCCACCCCCCTGCCACGGGCAGGGACACCTTCCACTAGACCAGGTTGCTCAGAGCCCCGTCCAGCCTGGCCTTGAGCACTTCCAGGGATGGGGCAGCCACAGCTTCTCTGGGCAACCTGTGCCAGGGCCTCACCACCCTCATGGGGAAGAATTTCTTCCTTAGACCTCATCTACATCTCCCCTCTTTCAGTTTGAACCCATCACCCCTTGTCCTGTCACTCCAGGCCCTTGTCCAAAGTCCCTCCCCAGCTTTCCTGTAGCCCCTTTAGGGACTGGGAGCTGCTGGAAGGTCTCCCCGGAGCCTTCTCTTCTCCAGGCTGAACAACCCCAACTCTCTCAGCCTGTCCCCATAGCAGAGGGGCTCCAGCCCTCGGATCGTCTCCGTGGCCTCCTCTGGCCCCGCTCCAGCAGGTCCGTGTCCTTCTTGTGCTGGGGCCCAGAGCTGGAGGCAGCACTGCAGGGGGGTCTCCCCAGAGCAGAGCAGAGGGGCAGAATCCCCTCCCTCGCCCTGCTGGCCACGCTGCTGGGGATGCAGCCCAGGGCACGGGTGGCTTTCTGGGCTGCCAGCGCACAGTGCCGGCTCCTGTCCAGCTTTTCATCTCCCAGCACCCCCAAGTCCTTCTCGGCAGGGCTGCTCTCCATCCCTACATCCCCCAGCCTGGATTGATACTGGGGGCTGCCCCGACCCAGGTGCGGGAGCTTGCACTTGGCCTTGTTGAACCTCAGGAGGTTCCCATGTCCCCCCGCAGCCAGCCCAGGTCCCTGGGGATGCCAGCCCATCCCTCAAGCGAATCAACCGCACCACGCAGCTTGGTGCCACACGCAGACCTGCTGAGGGTGCACTCAATCCTACTATGTCGTTAATGAAGACACTGAACAGTACCGGTCCCAACACGGACCCCTGAGGGACAGACACCACTCGTTACTGGTCTCCACTTGGACATTGAGCTGTTGACTGCAGCTCTTTGGACGTGGCCATCCAGCCAATTCCTTATCCATTGAATAGTCCGTCCATCAAATCCTTATCTCTCCAATTCAGAGAGAAGGATGTGGTGTGGGACCACGTCAAGGCCTCACAGAAGTCCAGGTAGATGACATCAGTTGCTCTTCCCTTGTCCATCGTGGAAGGCCATTAGGTTAGTCAAGCACGATTTGCCCTTGGTGAAGCCGTGCTGGCTGTCGCTAATCACCTCCCTGTCACCCGTGTGCCTTGACAGAGCTTCCAGGAGGGTCTGCTCCATGCTCTGACCGGGCACAGAGGGGAGGCTGCCTGGTCGGTGGTTCCCAGGGTCCCCCCTTTAACCCCTTTTTAAAAATGAGGGTGATGTTTCCCTTTTTCCCATCACTGGGGACCCCCCCTAACTGCACGGCTGTTCAAACACGACGGAGAGCGGCTGGTGTCCCCTGGGTAGCGGGGTGCTGGGGGGCCTGGGGACAGTGGGGTGCTGGGGGGACAGGGGGATGGTGGGGATGGGGACCAGTGAGGCAGGGCTGCTGGTGGAGGGGCCCATCAGGGGGGTGTCCCGCCAGACCCTCCCCAGACCCCTCTCCCTGCCTGGCCCAGCCCCTCGCGGGGAGCAGGACGGGGCACGAGGACTCACAGGACGATGGCGGCGGCGGCCTCGGCCAGCCCCGGGGGGAGGCTGCGCAGGGAGCAGTTGCTCAGGTCCAGCCTGGGAGGGGGCGGTGGTTGGGGGAGGGACAGCGGCATGCCTGGCACCCCCTGCACCTCCATCCCGCGTGCCCTCTGCACCCCCTACCCTGTGTGCCCCACACCCCCTGCCTGTCCCTCAGCACCCACCCAGTGACCCCACTGCACCAGGCACCCTCCCACACCCGCCCCGAGCACCCCCCACACGTGTGGCCCCTGACACCCTCTGCACACCCCTCTGCACCCCCAGTACCCCCCAGCGCACACCTGCCTCGCACCCCACCCCTGGCATAGCCCCGTCCCCTGCTTGTGCACACCCCCCCAACCCGTGCACCCCCCGTCCCCCACCCATGCACACTATCACATGCACCCCCCCATCCCCCACCCGTGCACGCTCTCATGTGCACCCCCACCCGTGCACCCCCTGTCCCCCACCCGTGCACGCTCTCATGTGCACCCCCACCCGTGCACCCCCTGCTCCCCACCCGTGCACATCCCACCCGCCCCCACACCCCCCCGTCCCGCACCCGTGCACCCCCCCGCCGCCCCGTACCCGAGCAGACGCTCCGGGCGGGCGCCCCGCTCCCGGCAGCAGCGCCCCTCGCTCTCGGTGCCGGCCCGGGACGAGCAGTACCGGGCCACGACGGAGCCGTTCCGCAGCGGCCCCGGGCAGAGCCCGCACACCTGCGGCGGGGGGCGGTCGGCGGGGCACGGGCACCCCCGAGCGCCCCCCGACCCCGGGCACTCCCCGACCCCCACCCGGAGCCCCCCGACCTCGGGCATCCCCCGACCCCAGGCACCCCCCGAGGAGCCCCCCGACCCGGGCACCCCCAGGCCCCCAGCACCCCCGAGCCTCGGCACCCCCCGGCCCGGGCGCCCCCGGTCCCGGTCCCCGCCCTGCCCCGGGCCCCGCCGCTCACCGCCGCGCCGCCGGCGGCCCAGGGCAGCGGCAGCAGCAGCAGGAGGAGGAAGGCGCCCATGGCCCCGGCCCAGCCCGGGCACCCCCCGCCCCCCCGGGGCTCTTCCGGGACCGCCCCGCCGGACACGCCCGGTGCGAGGGCGCCCCCTGGCGGGCGCGGCGGGGAGCACCGGCCGGCGCTGCCCCGGGAGACCGAGGGGCCGGACCGGACCGGACCGGGGCGCTCCCGACCCCCCACGGCAACGCCCGCGGGGACAGCGCTGCCGCACCGGCCACGGCCACGGGCGCTTCCCGCCTGTCCGCGGGGCAGCGGCGGAGCGCCTGCCGGCCCGGCCGGGCTACACCACCCGGTGCCAGGGCCCTCGACACCGTCCGGGCCGGCAGGAGCCCCCCGGGGCAGAGCCCCAGGCGCGGGCACGGCCGGGCCCTGGGCCGGGGGAGCCCCAGCGCCAACGGGAGGGGCCGGGAGCAGCGGGGAGCGGGCGGGAGGGGGAGCCCGGCCCCGCGCGGGAGGGTCTGGCTGCGGGGCCCGCGGGCAGGACACGGCTGGGCCCTTCACCGGGCGGTGCCCGGGCCCGGCGGGGGCCCCGGAGCGGTTGGGCGGCCGCGGGGCGGGACCGTGCCGCACCCACCCCCCCGGGCCGGGCGCCCTCCGGACCCCGAGCGGGGCCGCGGCGAGGGGCTGCCGGGGCGCGGCGACCTGCCGAGGCAGCGCAGCGGAGCGGAGCGGGGCGGCCCCGCCGGCCCCACGTGGGGCCCCGCCGCGCGCGAGAGCGGCGCGCGCCGGGCGGAAGTGGCCGCGAGGGCGTCGCTGCCCGCTCCTTGCGCCATCAGGGCGCGCCGGCGGCTGTCAGCGCGGCACGTGGGTCGCGCTCTGCCGCGCCGGTCGCCGCCGCCGCCGGTGAGTGTCGCGCCGGGGCCGCCGGGGCCCCTCAAGGTCACCGCCCGCCCCCGCCCGGGCGCGGCCCCGCCGGGCTCGGGCCGCGCGGCCGGGACAGGGCCGGTGCGCGGGACCGGGCCGGTGCGCGGGGCCGGTGCCGGGGCTCGTCCTGCGTCCGCCCGCTCGGCCGACACCGGCGGCGCCGGGGCTCCGGGGAGGCGGGCCCGGGGCCGGGTCACTGGGGACAGCGGGGGCGAGGGCGGCCGGAGGGGCGGGCCTCGGGCTGGGGGCACCGGGGACACCGGGGAACAAGGAAGTATGAGGCATGGGAACGACGGGGCTCATGAGGGCCGGGCCTCCGGCGGGGTCACCGGGGACACCGGGGGCGGGGAAGTGCGGCAGGGCACAGCAGGGGCCAGGGGAGCGGGGCCTTGCGCCGGGGCCACTGGGTTTGGGGGGGTGGACTTGGGCCGGGGACGCGGGGACCTCAGGGGAGGGTGCAGCAGGGCCTCAGGCGGGGTCACCGGGGGAAGGGGAGGGGGGCCTTGCGCCGGGGACACCGGGGGGCGCCGAGGCTCGAGGCAGCAGGGCCTCAGGGACACCGAGGGCCCCCCGGGGCGCGGGGGAGCCTTGGGTGGGAACTCTGCGGGGCCTTGGGCTGGGGTGCCGGTGGGGCAGCCGTTGGGGACCACGGCGCCGCCCGCCCCGTGTTTAGTCTCCGTGGCGGAATGCGGTGGGGTGACCTTGGACCTTGCCCGGGAGCTGCGCTGCGTGGGGTGGTGTCCCAGCCAGGGACAGGGACGGCGGCGTGGGAGGCGCTGCCCTCTCACCCGCTTCCCGCCCGGCGCTGGCGCTGCCGCGGGGCCCCGTGCCAGCACAGCCGCCCCGGCCCCCGCGGCGGGCAGGCCCGGGCAGGCTGTGCCGGGTGCAGGGGTGCCAGGCGAGACCCAGCCTAATCCCCCCAAGTATGCCCCAGGCAGGCATTCCTCCGGGGATGGCGGCGGGCGCAGCGCCAGCCCCCCACCACGGGCAGCCTGGCTTCGGCCTCTGTGTGCCCTGCGCTGCCCCGCGGCGGCCCCTAACACTGCCCCGCCGGTACGGCGGCACAGGGGGACCCTCCGCATCCTGCACCCCCTGCCCTGCCAGCGCCCGCCGTTCCCCCGGCACTCGCCTCTCCTGGCTCCCTGCCCCCCGCAGCCCCGTGCCTGCTCGTGGAGGCAGAGGGGGGGTCTCTGCTTGCGCCCCCTCCCTGCTCCACTCCTGGGGCTGCCCGGCAGGGGCTGGAGCTGGGGATAGGGACAGAGGCTCGACAGGGGCCCCTGGGCGTGCGCCTGAGAGCGGGGCCGGGGGGTGCCAGGGCCAGCAGCAGCTCAGGCGTCTGCTCTGTCTGGCTGCTGCCCAGAGCCTCTGAGGCTGGTGGTCTCCCTCTGTCCATCTGTCCGTCCCTGGCCGTGTGGGGCGCGTGTCATGGGGGTCGCCCTGCCCAACCTCTGCTCAGCTGCGCAAGGGTGCCAGGGCTCCTCCCGCACCTCCTCGTCGGCGCAAACTGGGCTACGCTGCCCGTCTGTCTGCCCTCCCCAGCCCCATCCATGGGTCCTGCGGGGCCAGGGGCTGCCGGCGGGGCTGATCACGCAGGGTGGGCCAGCGTGGGGGCGGCTGCACCGGCACCGGCTGGGCTGTGCCGGCCCGGGGCGGCTGGCTGGCGCCAGGGCAGGGGTGGTTGTGCTGGGCTTGGCTGGGCTCTCGCACCGGGGGCGCCTCTGCCGGGCCTGGCGGGGCTGCGTGGTGCCGGCGTGGTTGGGTCGTGTTGTGTTTGGCTGGGCCAGGCGGTGCTGGAGCAGGACCAGCGCTGCTGGGCTTGGCGGGGCTGTCTTGCACCGGGGGCGGTCGCGTTGGGTTTGGCTGCGCAGGGCTGGTTCTGCCGGGCTTGGCGGGGCTGCGAGGGGCCGGCCGGGCCGGTGCTGCCGGGGTCCTGGGTGGGACTGTTTTTGCAACCATGGCCTCAGTGCTCTTTGGAAGAGGCGCCCGTTTCCCTTGGCGGGGGCAGGTCGGGCAGCCCGGGGGGTGGGCGCCACGGTGCCGAGCCCAGCCCAGAGGGAGGAGGAGGGTTAAGGGGACGTTCCTCATCCAGCCTGGCCCCCCCGCACCAGGTCCTTGAGGCTGAGACAGAGGAGCGAGCGAAGGTCCCTGCAGTGTCAGGTGCAGCTCCCGGCGTGGCTCAACCGGCGCTAACACCCGTCTCTCCTCCTGCAGCTCCGAGTGCCGGGGAGATGCCGGGCAGGGCCCACTGCTGGGGCGGCTGCTGGGGCTTGGCGTGCCCATGAGGCCGGCGGGGCACAGACGGGTCAGGGGGCCGGGCAGCGGCGGCTCCGGCAGGGCAGCGACAGCAGGAGACGCTCACCATGGAGTTCACGGTGATCGACTACAGCATCTTCGCGCTGCTGCTGGTGCTGTCGTCGGCCATCGGGCTCTTCTACGCGCTGAGCGGGGACCGGCAGCGCACGGTGCAGGAGTTTCTCCTGGCCAACCGCAACATGGGCTTTCTGCCCGTTGCCCTCTCCTTGCTGGCCACCTTCCAGTCGGCCGTGGCCATCCTGGGCGTGCCAGCCGAGATCTACCGCTTCGGTACTGAGTACTGGTTCCTCGGCTGCTCTTACCTCCTGGGGCTGCTCATCCCAGCCCACGTCTTCATCCCCGTCTTCTACCGCCTGCACATCACCAGCACCTACGAGGTGAGCGGGGTTGTCCTCGCAGGGACAGGGTGGGTCATGTGCGGAGCCCAGTGGGACGTGCAGGCGGGCGTGCGGCCTCAGGGGACGAGCTGACGGCGCCTGGCAGGGGTTTTGGCTCCCGGTCCCTCGTTGCCCCGTGCCCCTTTCCTGGCGCCCAGCCTGCCGTGCCCGTGGGGCCCCAGCGGACGCTGCCCTGCCCCGCAGACGGGGCTCCCACCCGGCTCGTCCGGTGTCTGTCCCGTCCCCCACCCGGGCACCTCGCCTGCCCCGGGCAGCGCTGGCCAGCCCTGTTGTGCCTGCGGCAGCAGGAGCCGAGGTGCTGGGGCAGGGCTGCCTGGCCCCTCCGCCTCCCCACCGCTGTGGGGGGACACGGGGGACGTCCCCCCTGCTCGGGACCCCGCGTCCGGGCGGGACGGTGCCCTGACCTGTTTCCCCCGCAGTACCTGGAGCTGCGCTTCAACAAGACGGTGCGGGTCTTCGGCACCATCACCTTCATCTTCCAGATGGTGAGTGGGGCGGGGGACACGGGGGGTGCGGGGGCCATGCACGGCTGCAGCGCTGCTCTTCCCGCAGGTCATCTACATGGGGGTGGTGCTCTACGCGCCCGCGCTGGCCCTCAATGCAGGTAAGGGGCAATGGGAGCAGGGGGGCGATGCTGGAAGCCCCGTCCTGCATGGGGGGGCTGCCGCCCCCCCGCTCGTTAACAGCCTCTGCCACTTCCAGTGACGGGCTTTGACCTCTGGAGCGCGGTGCTGACCATGGGGCTGGTCTGCACGCTGTACACCACGCTGGTGAGTCCCTGCCCGCCGCGCCGCGCCAGGGCCGGCCGCTGCCTGGCCCTGGGGCGCCCGTGCCCCCGCCGTGCCGCGGTGACGGGCGCCGTGCCTCCGCAGGGCGGGCTGAAGGCCGTCATCTGGACAGACGTCTTCCAGACGCTGGTGATGTTCGCGGGGCAGGTGGCCGTCATCGTGGTGGGCGCCCGGCGGGTGGGTGGCATGGCCCGCGTCTGGCGCCTGGCAGAGCAGGAGGGCAAGATCTCCGGCATCGAGTGAGTGCCCCGCGCCGAGACGCCTTCACCCCCCCGGGGCTGGGCGCCCACACCCCACGTGACGCCACGGGGGCACACGGGGCAGCGGGGAAGGGCCGGGGGTGGGGGAGAGGGACCCCGGCACGGCAGAGGGGGCTGTTCCCGCCGCCCCCTTTCCCGTGCCGTGGGGTGCAGGGTGCCGGTGAGGACCCAGCGCCGTGACCCCCCCGCCGGCGCCTCTCCGCAGCCTGGACCCCGATCCCTTCGAGCGGCACACCTTCTGGACCCTGGCGGTGGGGGGCATCTTCATGATGCTGTCGCTGTACGGGGTGAACCAGGCGCAGGTGCAGCGGTACCTCAGCGCCCGCAGCGAGCGGGAGGCCAAGCTGTGAGTGGGGCCGGGGCTGGGGGTCCCGCAGCAGGGACGGGCCCCCCCGCCGCCCCCCCCGCCTCTGACGCCTGCCCGGCGCCCGCAGCTCCTGCTACGCCGTCTTCCCCTGCCAGCAGATCGTCCTCTGCCTCAGCTGCCTGACCGGCCTCGTCATGTTCGTCTACGACCGGGAGCACCCGCTGGCGCCCGCCCAGCGCCCCGGCTCCTCCGACCAGGTGGGCGGCTGGGCCCCCCCCCTCCCGCAGCCCGCGGGGCCAGACCCCGCTCCCCCGGCCCCCCGGCCCCGCGGGCGCTGACCCCCCTGCCCCAGCTGGTGCTGTACTTCGTGATGGACGTGCTGCAGGACCTGCCGGGGCTGCCTGGCCTCTTCGTCGCCTGCCTCTTCAGTGGGTCCCTCAGGTGAGCGGGCAGCCTGGGGGCCGGCAGGGCTGGGGGGGTCCCGGCTGAGCCCCCTCCCGCTCCCTCTCCTCCCCAGCACCATCTCTTCCGCCTTCAACTCGCTGGCCACGGTGACGATGGAGGACCTGGTCCGGCCCCACTGCCCCAGGCTGTCGGAGTCGCGAGCCACGCTTCTCTCCAAGCTGCTGGGTGAGCGGGGGGTGGCACGGGGGGGCTGGTGCTGGCGGCGGGGGGTCCCCAGCACCGCCGTGACCCCCCGCTCCTCTCCCCAGCTTTTGGTTACGGATTGCTGTGCCTGGGGATGGCCTACGTGTCCTCCATGCTGGGCCCCGTGCTGCAGGTAGGGGCAGGGGTGTGGGGCCCCCCAGCTCCGGCACCCAGCCGGCGGGCGGCCGGGGCGAGGGCCGGCGCTGAGGGCTGTGTCCCCGCAGGCAGCCATCAGCATCTTCGGCATGGTGGGGGGCCCACTCCTGGGGCTCTTCTGCCTGGGCATGTTCTTCCCCTGCGCCAACCCCACGGTGAGTGTCCCCCTGCCTGGCCGGGGGCACGGGCCCTGTGGGGGGGCAGTGCCACGGGCCCGGGCGCCCCGAGCCTGGCTGGGGGTCAGCGCCCTCCCTCTCCCCCGGCACAGGGTGCCGTTGTGGGGCTGCTGGCGGGCCTGGCCATGGCCTTCTGGGTGGGCATCGGCAGCCTGCTGCACAGCATGGGGGCGGCCGGGGGGGCCCCCCCGCCCAACAGCACCGCGCTCCCCGCCATGGGCAACTTCACTACCATCCTCAGCACTACTCTGCTGGCCCCCACGCCAGCCCCCCAGAGGTGAGTGGGATGGGGGGCTCAGCACCGGGGCGCTGCGGCTGCGGGACGGGGATGCAGGGGCGCTGCTCTGTGCCCCCCCCCGCTGTCCCCCTCACGCCCGTCTCCCCCAGCCCCACGGGACTGCAGAAGTTTTACAGCCTGTCCTACATGTGGTACAGTGCCCACAACTCCACCACCGTCATCCTGGTGGGGCTCCTGGTCAGCCTGATCACCGGTGAGTGCCGGGGGGCGGGAGGCTGGCAGCAGCCCCCCCTCGCTCACCCTCCGTTCTGCCCCCCAGGCCCCACACCGGCAGCGGCCGTGGACCCCCGCACCATCTACCCCGTGCTGCCTCGCCTGCTCTGCTGCCTGCCCCAGAAGTACCGGCAGAGGCTCTGCTGCGGAGTGGGCTTCCCTGCCCAGGTGAGGGGCCCAGACCCCAGCGGGGGGGGACACGACACACGGCATCAGTGCCCCCCTCATGCTCCTGCTGACCCTGCTCTGTCCTCACAGGACGCCGACCACACGGACGCTGCGGTGAAGAGCAACGGGGTGGCCAACGGTCTGGGCCCCCCCGGCCCCGGGCAGCACGAGGAGGGACAGGGCTACATCCGCGCAGCCGGGGCCCCCACCTACACCCTGCAGGAGACCTCCTTCTGAGCCCCCCCGGCCTGGGGGTCCCAGCCGCGCCCCGCGCCCTCCCCCAGCAGCCTCCTGCCCAGGGGACATGGTCCCCCCACCCCGGGGCGGCCACACAGAGCTGGGGAGCACCAAATAACAGGGAAGGGCTGGGTTCCTTCCCCGGGGGGGCTGGCCAGGCTGCACCCCCCTCTCTGCCGGCACCCGCACCGGGCTGGCCCCGAGCCCCGGGCCCTCCGGCTGCCCGTGCCGAGGCTGCTGCCGGTGCCCGCGCCAGCCCCTGCCCCCCTGCCAGGGGGCTCTGGGACCACGGGTGTGGGGGTGAGTCGGAGCGGTGCCCTCTCCCCCCCGGGCCGGGACGCTGGCCGGTGCCCCTGGCCTGGCCATGTGCCTTACCGCACCGCTCCCGGGCCGGGGGCCTCCCGGACCCCTCAGGGCGCCGAGCGCCCCCCCCCCACCCCCCATCACCTGTCACTGTGTTCGTTGTCCCCCCAATAAATGGTTCTGGAGCAGAGATGTCGGCGGAGCCCCGTGACCAGCCCCGCACACAGCCCCCTCCCCGCTGCCCCTGGGAGCCTGTGGGGACAGGGGACCCCCGTCTCCCACGGCAGCGGGGGGGCCCTGCTGTCCCCCGGGAGCGGGAGTCTTGCCAGGCAGGGGAGATTTATGGTGGCAGCCTTGGCCCTGGCCCCTTTCCCATAGCGTGGGGCTGGCGGGGGGCCCGGCCGAGGGAGCTGGGGGGGGCAGGAGCTGTGTGGCTGGGGGGCGCAGGGCCCCCATCGCCCCGTCTCCCCATCCTCTGGGCACAGCTGAGCTGGGGCAGAGCCCAGGGTGAGGGTCCCGTGGGGGGGCCGTCCCGCAGCCCCAGTGCAGCCGAGGCAGGAGGCAGGCGCTGGGTGCTCGCTGCGGGTTTATTGCTGCGGCTCGGGCCCGGCGGCCCCCGTCCCCCGTGGGTGGTGTGGGGGACATGCTCCCCACACCCGTCCCTGCCCACCCAAGTGCCCTGCCCCGCTGTGGCTGTGGGCAGGGGGAGGGCAGGGAGCCTGGGCATCCCGCTGCCCCTGCGGAGCTCACGGACCCCTGTGCAGGATGGGGGTGCGGACCCCGTTGGCACCAGCCCCCCTGCCCTGGCTGCTGCCCCTGATCCCCACCCTGGGGCACGGCCTCCCCGTGCTGCGGGAGCAGGCGTGGGGCTCCCGTGGCTGTGGGCACCCCGGGGTCAGGGGGTGCCATCCCCCGTTGCCGGTCTGCTGTCCCCTGGGGCTGTGTGCTCGTGGCTGCCAGTGGCTGCGGCCGCCCCGGGGGGGTCAGGACCGGGCCCCCCCCAAGGGCCGGCGTAGAGGCGGGAGCGCATCGGCCACTTCTGCAAGAGAAAGAGAGGGGCCCGGGCTGGGAGGGTGGCCCCTTGTCCTGCGGCTCCCGGTGCCCCACGCCTGGGGATGGGGGACCCCGGGGACCAGCTGCCAGTGTGCACAGGGCGCGCTGGGGACCCGGGGAACCTGCTGCTGGCAGGCACGGGGCACACCGGGGTCCTGGGGCAGAGGGGCTGCAGTGCACGGGAATGGCTGCACTGTGCACGGGGGACCCCGGGAGCTGGCACAGGGGGTAATGGGGGACCCCAGGGACTGGGCACCATGATGCAAGGGGGACCCCAAGGTCCGGTGCTGGGGAGCTGGACCCCGAGGCTGGGGGTGCCCTGGGTCTCACCTTCATGGGGTGCAGGAGCGGGTGTCCGTGGAGCGGGCGGGAGGGCGCGGGCGGGGGGGGCCCGCGGCCCAGCGCGTGGCTGAGGTGGGCGATGTAGCTGGTGGCCAGGAGCAGGACGTCCAGCTTGGAGAGCTTGGTGCCGGGGGGCACGGCGGGCAGGGCTGCCTGCAGCGACAGGAAGGCCCGGCGCAGCGCCCGCACCCGGCTCCGCTCCCGCGCCGCGTTCTGGGGGCATGGCGACCCTGGGGGGCCCTGCGGAGAGAGGGGGGCTGAGCCGGCCTGGGGCCCACGGGGCACCCCGCGGCTGAGGCTGGGGCGGGCACTGTCACCCCCAACGGGGATGGGTTCAGCACTCGTCCTCCACGAGGCCACCTGTCCCCGGGGAGCTGGGCGGCCCCAGGACCCAGACCCACGGGGTGTCTGTGCCCCCACGGTTGCGTCCCACCCGTCCATGTGCCGTGGGGCAGTCCCTGCCCCCCTGCCTGCACCCCACCAGGCTCAGTTCTGCCTGCGACCTGCACCCGAGTGGGGAGGGCTGGTGCTGCCTGGCATGTGCCCCCTCCCCATGGCAGCCCCCCGGCAGCCCCCCAGCAGCCCCCCGGGGCCCTCTGCACCATCCGGCTCAGCGGGGCGAGGGGTGGCAGGCGCGTTCCCGGGGCTCCCCACTGCCACCGCCTGTGGGGTCTGTGGGCTTCTACTCCTGTGCTCGGCCGGCTCCTTACCTGTCCTGCTGCCGGGGGGCTCCCCGGATCGCTGGGGAGGGTGGGCGAGGGCCCCGGGGTCCTGCCTGCGCCTGCTCCCCGGCAGCGCCGGCTGGCTCGCGGGGGGCTGTGGGTGCCTCTCCTCCCCCGGGAGCCGGGGGCAGCGGTGGCCAGGGAACAGCTGTGCATGGCGGCCGGCCCCGCTCCACAGCCCCCACCGGCACCTACCCCCATGTTCTCGGCCATGCTGGGCCCCCCTGGGCAGCCCCTGCCCGCGCTCCTGCCTGCACCTCGGCCCCGTGGAGCGCCGGTGGGTCGGGGCACCCTGGGGAGCGCCGTTGCGTCCCCCCGCTGCCTCCCGGCACAGCCCGGCCCGCGGCCTCGTCTGGGCGGGCGTCTCGCCTCCCCCTCCTTGGCACCGTGGGATGAGCAGGAGGATACAGGCTGTCCCAGCCGGAGCCTCCCCCGGCCTGCAGCCGCCCACGGGAGCCCCACGCGCCCCACGGCTGGGCCCCGGCGCCGCAGGAGCCACCGAGCCCCGGGCAGGGCACCGTGGGCACAGGCCACGCGCCAGGCAGGGCCCCCGCGTGGGCTCAGCCGTGCCCTGGCCCCGCGTGCAGCCCGTGAGCTTGAGGACCCTGCCCACGAGCAGGAGCCCGGTGCTGGCGCAGGGGGCAGGGGATGCCCGCAGCGATGGGCCCACCCCGTGGGGTCTCCTGCACCCGCTGCCACCCGGCAGGAGCCGAGGGGGTCCCCCAGGGGCTGCACCATCCCCAGCCCCGTCCCCCTGGCTCCAGCCCCGGCACACCCGAGCCTGGGGCACCCCGGCACCCACATCGCCTGCCGGGCGGCAGGGTGGGGACCCCCGAGGGGCCGGGGGATCCGGCCTGGCAGCCGCGGGAGGAGGGAATGGAGGAGGCCAGTGCGGGAGGGGCATAGCCGGGTCAAGGCTGGGCGGGGGAGGCGCAGCGAGGCAGCCGGGGGGGACCCGGGGCTGGGGGGATGTGTGGGGGCCGTGGGGACCCAGGCAGCCCCCTGCCACACTGCGCTGCCCCGTGCGGCTCTGGGGGAGGGGGCCGTGGGGCTGGGGCTGAGCAGGGACCATGGGACCCCCAGCCCCGAGGGAGGCAGCGCGCGGGACCCCCGTCCTGGGCCCCTCTGGGCTGCCGAGACGCTTCCCCCGCGACGTGGGGCCGGGCGAGGGGCCGGACAGCGGCCGTAGGGCAGCGCCGGTGTGCCGGGGCAGCCCGGCACGGGCAGCGTGCCCACGGGTGACCGCCGGCACCTGGGGGAGCAGGCTGAGCCGGGGAGAGCCCAGCCGGGCCCCGGGCGGCACGAGGGGCCCCAGGGGGCAGGGGGTGCCCTGCTGCCCAGGGACAGGGTGCACAGAAGGGGCTCCTCAGCCGGGCTGCAGGTGGAGCAGCCCCCAGCCCTCCATGGGGGGCACACGGGGGTTCCCCGTGGCCTCGCGTGGGTGTGTGGGTGCTGCCCCACTGCAGAGAGATGTGCGTGGGGGTGGGGGGCAGGTCACGACCCCCCCCCGCGGTGCCTCCCCCCCCCCCCAGGGTACAAACACGGTGCCTCACGGCACGGGACTGCTGAGGCTGCGGTGCACGCGCGATGTCCTGACGTACGGGGGGGTTGCACGCGTGGTGCCCACTGCACAGGGGTGCTGTGACACGCAGCTCCCCCACGCGGGCTCTACGCCCACGCGGAGCTCCACTGAAGGCAATGCTGTGCACACGCGATGCCCCACTGCCCGGGGACTGCGCGTGCGGGGCGCTGCCACGCGGGGAGCGGTAGGCAGGCGGTGGCCCGGCGCGCGGCGGAGCACCCACGGACACGCACGACCGCGGCGCTCCCCCGCCCGCCCTCCACTCTGCGCATGCGCCGCGCGGGGGGCGGGTCTCGGGCAACGGGGGCGGGGCCAAGGCCGACAGGGGCGCGACCAATACCGATGGGGCGGGGCTAAGACTGACGGGGCGGAGGGCGGGGCTTCGAGGGCGGGGCTAAGACGAGCGGGGGGCGGGGCTAAAACCAACGGAGGGCGGGGCTCGGGGCGGTGCGGTGCGGACGTGGCGGCGGCGCGGTGACGCAGCGGCGTGGTGACGCGCTGACGTGTGCGGCGCAGCCATGGCGCCGCGGCGGCCGGCCGAGCTGTACCGGGCGCCCTTCCCGCTCTACACTGTCCGCCTGCACCCGCGGCGGCCGCTCGCCATCACCGCCGGCGGCGGCGGCGCCGCCAAGACCGGCATCCGCAATGGCGTGGTGCGGCTTAGCGGGGGCTCCCGCGGGTGGGCGCCGTGAGGGGGCCGGGGGCCGCAGGCCCGGGCCCGGGGGGCGCGGCGGGGGGCCGGGGGCGGGGAGCGGGGGGGCCGGCGGCCTCGGAGCGGGGTGGCGGGCCCGGGCCTCCGCGTGGGGCGGGGGGAGGCCCGGCTCGGCGCGGGGTCGAGGCGGGGGCGGCCCCGGGGAGGGACGCGGGGCGGCGGCCGGAGCGGGCGGCCCCGGGGCAGGTCCCGCAGCAGCGCCGGGCGGGGGCTGAGGCCGAGCCCCGTCCCGCAGCACTTCCTGCAGCTGGAGCAGATCGGGGGGCAGCTCAGCGCCTCCCTGCTCCACTCCCACGACACCGAGACCCGCGCCACCATGACCATGGCGCTGGCCGACGACATCATTGCCGCGGGGCAGGATGCCAGCTGCCACATCCTCCGCTTCAGCCTGCAGGCGCCCGAGGCCAGGAGCGGCGCAGCCGGCCGGAACGGTGAGGTCCCGCTCTCCCCGGGGGGGTCAGTGTGACAGCACCCGCCCTGGGTGCTGTGGGGCAGGTGTGGGGGGCTGCGGGGGCTGCAGAGTGCTTTGGGGGCCTCCTGCCTGCCTCAGGCCCCCCGGCTCAGCCTGCCCGGCGGCGGGGAGCTGTGTCAGGGCGCTGTGTCATCTGCCCCGCTGCAGGCAGTGGGGAGAAGGGGCCGCGGAAGCGGAAGGGCCCCAGCCCGGCGGGGCAGGGCGACACGCAGAGCCAGACGAGCGAGGTGACGGTGGAGAGCCTGCACAGTGTCCGCACAGATTTCAGCCCCGACGCCCTGCAGAAGGCCGTCCGCTTCAACGCTGACTGCTCTCTGCTCGTCACCGGCGGTGCCGATGGCTTCCTCCGCCTCTGGGAGGTAGGTATGCGGGGAGCTGAGGCTGGGCATCACCGTGCCGGCGGCAGCGTGCATCCAGCACGGAAGGCCAGGCCCCAGCAGTGCCAGATCAGCAGCGCCTGTGGTTCTGTAGCACTGCATCTTCCTGACGCCTTCCTCAAGCGACCCCAGACGTGGCCTGGCAGGGACCCGGGGCTGCCAGGGAGCCCTGGCTCTCAGGGCGCAGCTCTGACACCCGCTCTGCCCTCACAGTTCCCCAGCATGAAGAAGACGCTGGAGTTCAAAGCCCACGACGGGGAGATCGAGGATATTGCGCTGGGCCCTGACAACAAGGTGAGCGTCGGGCGGCTCCCGGCCCTGTGGGGAGAGCCGTCCTTGGACGCCCGCGATCTCTGCGCAGGTGGTGACGGCGGGACGGGACTTCCAGTGCTGCGTGTGGCAGCAAGACCAACTGGTGACGGGGCTGCGCTGGAATGAGAACCTGCCTGGCATCCCCGACAAGGCTTACCGCTACCAGGCCTGCCGGTGAGGGCAGGGGCTGCGCACACAGGCGGGGGGCTGAGGACGGACCACCCCCGCGGACCGAATGTGCGAACACGCGGTCTGGGGCGCACCAAGCCTTCTCTCAGCCCCTGCTGCGGGTGGGGGCTCCCCCAGGCTGGGGACGGAGCGGCTCCGCTGTGTGCTTGAGCGGGGTGGGGTCTGGCTCCGGGTTTGGACTCAGGAGAGGGGAGGGTGCTGGGCACCGGCCCCCCATCGCGGCCCTGGATGAAGGGGGGCAGCGGTGCTGCTGTAGGGACTGATGCACCCCGTGCTCTCCTGGGGCAGGTTCGGGGCTGTGGAGGACAACGCCGGGGCGCTGCGGCTCTACACGGTGCAGGTGCCCCACAAGCGGGAGCGCCGCCCCCCGCCCTGCTACCTGACCAAGTGGGACGGGAAGAGCTTCCTGCCGCTGCTGACGCGGCCCTGCGGCAGCGAGGTGATCTCCTGCCTCTCCGTCAGGTACCGCGGGGCCGGGCGGGTGCGGGGCCGGGGGCTGCGCCAGCCCCCGCTCACTGTCCTCCCCCCTGCAGTGACTCGGGCACCTTCCTGGGGCTGGGCACGGTGACGGGCTCCGTTGCCATCCACATTGCCTTCTCGCTGCAGGTGAGCTGCGGGGGCGGTGGGGCTCCTCGGGGAGCGGCTGGCTGGGCAGGGCGGGGCGCGGGGGCAGCCCCATGCCCCCCCCCGGGGCCAGGCTGCCTCGGGCCACCGTCCCCTCCTGCCCCGCAGAGGCTGTACTACGTGAAGGAGGCACACGGCATCGTGGTGACGGACGTGGCCTTCGTCCCCGAGAGCCAGCGTGGGCGGGAGCTGCTGGCGGGGAACGAGGCTGCCCTGCTCAGCGTGGCTGTCGACAGCCGCTGCAAGCTGCACCTGCTCCCCAGCCGACGTAGGTGCCGGGGGGCTGCCGGGGTGCCCACTGCTGCTCCCCAGCCCGGAGCAGGGCTGCCTCTGCGCATGCAGGGGGGGCCGGGGGCCACGGCGCCTGTCCTCACCCCCCTTTCCTCCCCAGGCTCCCTGCCTGTCTGGCTGCTGCTGCTGCTCTGTGCCGGGCTCATCGTGGCCACTATCCTGCTGCTGCAGCTCGCTTTCCCAGGGTTCCTGTAGGCCCCCGGCGCCAGAACGGACCCCCCCGGCCCCAGGACGGACCCCCCAGGCTGGCCAGCCCTGCCGTGCCTCGGCCCGCCCCAAGCAGACTGTGAAGCAGAGGAGGGACCAGCGCCGGCCCCGCCGCCCCCGCTGGCGCTCGGGGAGCGGACAAGGGCCCGGCCCGGCAGGACTGTGCTGGCTGCGGCACGGCGCTGGCCCCGGGAGGAGGGGTCCCGCCAGCCCTCCGCCCCGCTGCTGCCATTAAAACTGGAGTGCGAAGGCAGCGCTGTCCCGTCTGTGCTGGGGGGGAGCGGGGCTGGCTCCGGCGCTGCTCCCGGCTGGGGGGGCTGCTCTGGCCCCCCGGGCCCTCCCTGCCCAGCCCACGGACAGGCGGCTGCGGCTGTCTGGGTTTATTGGGGGAGTCAGGCAGCACCCTGCCCCACAGCCCCCTCCCCAGCACCGTCCCCGTCCCCCTCCAGCTGCTGCAGCTCCTCCCCGTGCTCGAAGACAGCGGTGACGAACTGGGCGAAGAGTCGCTCCATGTAGCTGCCGGGGCGCGGGCAGAGCCCCTCCAGGAAGCCGATGTGTCCCCCATGGGCCGTCACCAGCAGTGCCACGTGCGGCAGGTGCCAAGCAGCCTCCACGGGGATGGCTGGGCAACCGCGGTGGGAGGGGGGTCAGCCGCTGGCGCACCCTGCCGTGGGGCTGCGCCTGCTGCCCCCCATGGCCCCCGCTCACCGTGCAGGGGGCAGAAGGGGTCGTCGGAGGCATTGAGGCAGAGCACGGGCACCCGGATGCGGTGGAGCTGGTGCGTGGGGCTGGCGGCCTGGTAGTACTCGCGGCAGGAGCGGTAGCCGAAGGCCTGGGCTGTGTAGCGCTCGTCGAACTCCCGGATGGTGCGTGCCTGTGGGGGGGGCGTCAGGGGGGGCTCGGCCCGCGGGGCCGGGGTGGGGGCCGGGTCCTACCTGCAGCACGTGCTCCACGTCCACCTTCTCCCCGAGCGCCGCCCTGTGCCTGCACCGGGCCCGGGGTCAGCGCTGGGTGGTGCCGCCAGCCCCGGGCTGGCTGCGCGGCCCCCGCCCCGCACCCACCTGCTGACGAGCCGGCGCAGGCTGGCGGCAAGGCGCTGGTTGAAGAGCAGGGCGTTGAGGGGCTGCTCCAGCGACGCGGCCGAGGCGGCGGGGTCCCAGCTGGGGCAGAGGGCCATGGCCGCCGCCAGCCCCGCTGCCTGCCCCCGCCGCCCCAGGTAGTTCAGCACCTGCATCCTGCGGCGCAGCCAGTCAGGGGCAGCCAAGCCGCCATCCCGGCCCGTCCCCGGCGCAGGGGCTGCCCGTACCCGCCCAGGGAGACCCCCACGGCCAGCAGTGGGGCCCGCGGGTACTGGCGCTTGACATGGGCGATGGCTGTCTCCAGGTCCTCAGTGTTGCTGGCGCAGAAGGTCCGGGGGGTCTGGGGGGGGAGCGGAGCTGGGGGTGGGCAGTGGCCCCCCTGTGCCGGGCTGTCCCGGCTCTGCCGGGGGTGGGGGGGTTTGGGGGTCTCACCCACCAGCAGCTCCTCGTCCCGGCAGCCCCGGTGGTTGAGCACGACGGACCTGGGGGAGAGGGGAGGTGTGAGGGGCTGGCGGGGCCGCGGCCGTCCCGTCCCTGGAGCTCACCTGTAGCCGGCGCAGGCGGCCCGGCGCACCAGGCGGAGCAGGTAACCGGCCTGGCTGCTGCCGGTGAGGCCCGGGAGCAGCAGGACGGTGGGGCGGGCGCAGGGCTCCGGGTGCCGGTGGCTGTCAGGGTCCTCGGCCCAGTCGAGGATGAGCTGCCCGCCGTCCGGGGCGCGGATGGCCTCGCTGCGGGCAGAGCAGTGGGTCGGTGGGCGGTGGGAGAACCGGGCCGGGGCCGGGGCCGGTGCCGCGGGCTCACCTGCGGTAGGAGACGGGCGGGCAGGCCTGGAGCAGGGCACCCAGCACGGTCTGCAGGCGGCCCTCGAAGCACCAGGGCGTGGGGTAGAAGGTCTCGCCCACGGCCGGGCAGCGCCGCTCCAGGAAGGCGCGGAGCCGCGGGCCGGCGGCGAGCAGCGGCCGCTGCGGGAGGGGGGGCCGGTCAGCGGGGCGGCTCGGCGGGGCCGGGCCGGGCCGACCCCGCCCCCCCGGCCCGGCCCGCGCTCACCCGCGGCACCCGCGCCCAGTAGTAGCCGAAGAGGGCGGCGGCGGCGGCCGCCAGCAGCAGCGGGAGCGGGGACAGCGCCGGGACCGGCACCGGCGGCCCCTCCGCGCCCATCGCCGCGGCGCCTGCGGGGATGGCCCCGCCCCCGCGGGATGGCCCCGCCCCCGGAAGGATGGCCCCGCCCCCGCGGGATGGCCACGCCCGACATTGGCCCCGCCCCGATATGGCTCTGCCCACCACGCCCCCGCCCAGTATTGGCCCCGCCCCGGAGCGGGCACGTGTCGCGCCGGCGGCCATCTTTGAGGCGGGCACGGGCGCCGGGTGCCGGTTAACCCCTGCGCTGCCGGCGGGGCGCGGCCGGAGCCGCCCCGGGGGGGCCCGAGCCCCCCGGGCAGGGAAGGACCCGGCGGGCGGGGTGTGTCCCGGCTGCTGCTGGTACCGGTGGCGGTGGCGGTGCGGGGGGACGTGTCGGCTACGTGGCCCGGGGCGGGGCGGGCGGCACCGAGCGGCGCCGAGACGTGAGAGCGGGACCGGGTGAGTGGGCACTGGGGGCACCGGGCTGCGGGAGGGTGTTTGGGGAGGGGGGTGTACACTGTGTGTGCGTGTGCGTGCAAAGGCTGCTGTGTGCGTGTGCAGTGTGCGCTGTGCCCTGCAGCGTGTGCCGTGTGAGCAGTGTGAGCAGTGCGTGCAGTGCGAGCAGTGTGAGCACTGTGTGCAAGCATGTACAGCATGTGCCATGTGAGCATTGTGTGCAGTGTGTGCAGTGTGACCTGTGTGTGCAGCGTGACCTGTGTGTACAGTGTGAGCAGTGTGTGAGCAGTGTGTACAGCACGAGCAGCATGAGCAGTGTGTGCAGTGCCCTGCAGTGTGCCCACGCGTGCAAAACCCCCCCGTGCAGCGCAGCCGTCCCGGCGGTGCCAGCGTGTCCCCGCCGCGCTGGAGCCGGTGGCCGCTCCCCGGAGCTCCCCGCCCCCCCCGGGCTGCAGCTCTCTCCCGGGGCCGGGGGGGGCCGGGGAGCTGCCGCAGGTGCGAAGGGGGGTGGCGGTGGGGTGTCACCCCAGCGCGGGCAGGGGCTGCGGGCAGGGCTGCGGGCAGGGCTGGCAGGGGAGCAGAGGCCAGACGGGGCGGGAGGGCTCCAGGACGGGTGGACAGTGCCATGACCATGAGTGAGTGTGGAAATGCCTCGTGCAGAGCCCCCCACCTGCTCCCCACCCCTTGCCCCTCTCCAAACGCCGGATTCCCACGTCTCCCCCGGCACCCCACGCACCCACCGTGGCTGGGCACGGCCCCTCGCCCCCCACCCGGCTGGGGGTGCCCACCCTGCCGCTCTCGCCCGGCTGCAGCCCGAGATCACAGGATGAGGAACCCGCTGGTGGCCCTGCTGCTGCTGCTGCTGCTGGTCCCGGCGGCGCGGGCTGCCCCCAAGGCTCAGGGGCACAGGTATGGGGGGGCACAGGTATGGGGGGGGTGCACGGGTATGGGGGGGGGGTGCACGGGTATGGGCTGGTACAGGTGTGGGAGGGGTACATGGGTGCAGGGGGCGCAGGTGTGGTTTGGGTGCACAGGTACAGACGGGGTGCAGGGGGTGCTGGGGCACATGGCTGCGGGTGGGCGCAGGGGTCCAGGACGTGCATGGTCAAGGACAGGGCTCATGGGTACGGATGGGGCACAGGGGCGCACACAGAGCTGCGGGGGGCATGGGTGGAGGGGACGCAGTGCGGGTGTGGGGCACTGTGGGAACATCAGGGCAGCCCCCCCGTCACTGCCCCCACCCAGGGGCACAGGTAACCCCCTCTCTCCTGGCCAGGCCTGAGGCCGCTGCAGCCACGGGGCTGGATCCCGATCTCGACCCGCTGAGCCCGGAGCTGCCCACGCTGCCGTGAGTCCCTGCCCCCTGGGGAGCCCCACGCACCGGGCCCTGCCCCCCTGGCCCGGGGGCTGCGCATGGAGGAGTCACCCAGTGCAGGGGGGGGCAGGAGGGGGGGTGGTGCAGGCAGCGCCCAGCTGGCTGTGGGGCAGGGTGGTCCTGGGGACAGCTATAGGGCGGAGCAACCCTGGGGCTGGCTGTGGGGCAGGCCGTGGGGCAGGGGGGGGGGTGTGCCCACCCCCAACCCCGCTGCCCCCAGGCTGCTGCGGAGCGTGGTGAGGAGCCTGGGGCCACCGGAGCGGGATGTGGAGGCCATGACGCGGGAGCAGGGTAAGGGTGCACGGCGGCGGGGAGGGCGGGGGTCCCACGGGGGCAGGGACGCAGCCCCATGGCGCCCCGTGCCCCACAGCCCTGCTCTACCTCTTTGTGCTGCATGACCACGACCGGAGCGGGCGCCTGGACGGGCTGGAGCTGCTGCAGCTGCTGGGTGCGGTGCTGGCGCAGCGGGACGGGGGGCGGCCAGCCCCCGAGGCGGTAGGTCCCACGGGGACGGCCCCTCGCACCCCACGGAGACCCCGGGCTGGGCCCTCACCCCGTCCCCATCCTGTCCCCACAGGTGGCTGCATTGGTGGATCAAGCCCTGGAGAGGCAGGACCTGAGCAGGGACGGGCTGCTCGACCCCCCTGAGCTGCTGCTCTCGCCTGGCCGGGGCCAGGGACCCCTGGGGCAGCCCCTCGTGCAGCAACCCGGGGAGTCGCTGGCAGGGGCTGGGGGGGACATGGAGATGCCTGGGGGGGATGCAGAGATGGGCGGCCCGGGGCATGGCCTGGCAGAGGGGCAGGCAGCCCCCCAGGCTGAAGCCCCTAATGCTGGAGCCATGGAGGCGGAGGAAGCCCCCGAGATTGAAGCCCCCAATGCTGGAGCCATGGAGGCGGAGGAAGCCCCCGAGCTTGAAGCCCCGGAGGCTGGAGCCCCTGAGGGGGAGGCAGCCCCAGTTTGGGGGGACCCCGGGGAGGGGTAGGCGTTGGGGGGCTGTGGGGCGTGATGCCCCGGCTGCTCCCTGCCCCACTCGGGGCACATGGCAGTGGGGGTCCCTGCGACCCCCGGCCTGCAGCGGGGCTGGGGAGGACGACGGGGCCAGGACTGTGCGGTCGCCCCTGTAACGCGGCGGGACGGAGAAATACAGGCGCTGCTGCCAGTGCTCGCCTGGGCCGTGGTCAGTGCGGCCCCCGGCCGGGAGGGGGGCCAGGCACAGCGGGGGGCGCAGGAGGCAGCGGTGGGGCAGTGGGGGGCTTTATTGGCAGCAGGGTGGGGGGGTGCTGGGTGTGGTGGGGGGGCGTCGTGCCCCGGGGTTGGGGGGGGTCTCCTGGCACAGGGCACCCAGCTCAGACGATGCCATCGAAGCCCTGGATCCCACATTTCCTGCCTGCGATCTGGCAGCCGAAGGTGAGGGCGTCCTGCAGGCTCTTCCCTGGGAACGGGCACCTCGTCAGCACTGCCGGGCTGAGCCGGGCCGTGCCGGGCCGTGCCAGGCTGCGCCGGGCCGTGCCGAGCTATGCCGTGGCCATGCCAGGCTGAGCCATGTCCTGGCCGTGCCGTGGCCGTGCCGGGCCGAGCCCTGCCATGCTGTGGCCGTGCCCACCTGCTGAGAGTGCGAAAATGACAGCGGCGTTGAAGGTGTCCCCAGCCCCCAGCGTGTCCACGAGGGTCTCTGGGGGGAAGGCGTCCGAGTGCACCAGCTCCCCGTCGGGCCCCACGGCGTCGGCCCCCTCCTCAGCCCAGGCGCAGATCAGCGTGGCCCTGGGGGGGTGTGCGGTGGGTGCGGGGCACGGCCGTGCCCCCCCGACCCGCACCACTCCCGCACACCCCCCCCCATACCCCGGCTGCACGCGGCTGCGCAGCCCCCGCAGTGCCTCGGGGGCCGACTGGTACCCGAAGTGCCGGGCCACGTCCTTGCTGATGAACACCTGCGGGAGAGGGGCTGGGACGGGGGCGACACCCCCCGACACCCCCAGCCCTGCTGTGCCCCCGCACCCCAACTGCACCCCCAGACCCCAACCGCCCATTGCTGCACCCCCGCACCCCGACTGCACCCCATCCCCTGACCATGCCCCCAGACCCCAACCGCACACTGCTGTGCTCCTGCACAGACCGTGGACCCCCCATACTCCAACTGCACCCCAGTGCTCCAACCGTACCCCCGCACCCCGACTGCACCCCCTGTCCCCAACCCCCCTATACCTGCACTCCCTGACTGCCCCCCTGAACCCCGACCCCCCATCCCTGCACCCCCGAGGCCCCGGTGCCCCGACCGCCCCGTACCTGGACTCCCAGCTCCCTCCCCCCCGCCCTAACCGCCCCCCTGGCCCCGCCCATGGCCTGTAGCCCCGCCCCCAGCCCTAATCCCCGCCCCCTCTGTAGCCTCCCGGCCCCGCCCCGTCCGGTGTCCCCGCCCCCAGTTCCAATTCCCCCCCCCCGCAGCCTCCCGACGCCCTCGGCCCCGCCCATGGCCTGTAGCCCCGCCCCGGGTACAATCCCCACCCCCTCTGCAGCCGCCTGATACCCGGCCACGCCCCCGGTCAGTGGCCCCGCCCCAGCCCCAATCCCCGCCCCCTCTGTAGGCTCCCGACGCCCCGGTTCCGCCCCGGCCGGTGGCCCCGCCCCACTCCCGGCCCGGCCCCGCCCCGCACCACGTGGCCCAGCCCCATCAGCGGCAGCAGCTCCTCCCGCGGCTTCTCCACCTCCACCGAGGTGCGGACGCGCTCGCCCGGCGGCCGGGACCGGTTGTGCCGCTCCACCCGCTGCATCATCGCCGCCTGCTCCGCCGCGTTCCGGGCCTGCGGGCGCGCACCGCCTAGCACCGGCACCGGGGCCCCCCCCGCCCCGGGATCCCCCCCCCGCCCCGGGATCGCCCCCCGCCCCGGGGTCCCCCCCCCCGGCCCGGGCTCACCTCCCAGTGAATCCACTTGTACTGGGAGAGGTCGACCCGCTCAAAGTCGCGGGCCGTCACGTCGGGCAGGTTCCTGCGGGGCGGGGGTCAGGCGGGGCGGGGGGACCCACAGCCGCGCCGTGGGGCAGCCCCGGGTGACCCCAGCCTGGCACCCGGCCGGGGGCGAAGGGCAGCGCCGGGGGCTGCGGAGGGCTCAGCGCTGCCTGGGGCAGAGTTCCCCGCCGGGGTGGCAGAGCTCGGGTGAATGATTAATGGTGGCACAGCAGGGCCCTGAGGGGGACTCAAAGGGCAGCGCGGCGGCCGGGCGGGAGCTGCCAGAGGGGTCGGCGATGCCCAACAGCCCCTTCCACCACCGACCCGCGTGAGCACAGCCGGCCCGCGGCCAGGGTGAGGACCACGGCTGCCCAGACAGCACCGGCACGGCCGAGGGAGCGCTGTCCCAAGCACCGGGCAGCTGCCATGTGCGGTGCGGGGTGTCCCCGCGGGGGCTGTGCCGGCTGTCCCACATGCACAGCGATGCCGCCGCCAATCACGGCCGCAGCTGGGGGTGACTGGGGGCTGTGGGGATGATTGGCAGCGATTGTGTGTGCACGATTACAGGGAATCACTCAATCTGGCAGGCGGGACCCCCCTGGCAGGCAGCGCTGGGCCAGCACCAGCGGAGCCTCTGCTGGAGGCTGAGCACCGTGAGACCCCTGGGGGTGCAGGGGGTGGCCTGGGTGCCCGGCTCAGCCGGGGCGAAGGCAGGGAGGGGGCCACAGCCCTGAGCTGGCCTGGCTGAGCGCTGCCCACCAGGCAATTGGGGCCGGGGCTGGCGCCCTTACGTGTCGTAGAGCACGATGGTCCGGGTGCCGCTGGCGGCGCTGACGACGCAGCAGGCGCAGGGCACGTCCCCACGGGGCTGCCAGGCCACGTGTGTCACATCCACACCCCGGCGCTGGAAATCCGCCGCAATGAAACTTGGGGGACAGAGAGCGGGGTGAGGCGCGCCACGCACCCGTGGGCGTGCAGGATGGTGCGGGTGCCCCGGCTGGCGCTGGCGATGACGACGGAGGCGGGCAGGCAGCCGCCAGGCTGCGGCACCGCGTGGCGCACGTCCACCCCGTAGCGCCGCAGGTCGGCCAGGACGAAGCTGCCGGCGGGAGAGACGCGGAGGGGCCGGCGGGAGCGTCAGGGCGGGGGTGGCCCCAGGTCCCGCCGGCAGCCCGGACCCCCACACCCCACTTACTCGGCAGCGTGCCCGGGGGCCAGCGAGCCCATGAAGGCGCAGGGGGCTCCCAGCAGCGCCAGCACCGTGCAGGAGTTGGAGGCGTTCCCGCCCCGCTGCCACCGCTGCGACACGCACCTGAAACGCCGCGGGCCATGGGTGCCAGGCCGGTGCCAGGAGGGGCACCGGCAGCGCCCGGCGGAGCTGCCCCCGGCCCCCCGGTACCTGGTGTCGGAGTCCTCGGCAGGGTAGGCCTCCACCACGCTGATGATGTCCAGGCACACCAGCCCCACGCACAGGATCTGCTTCTCCCCGCCGGGTTCGGGGTCCCGCCGGGCGGCCGCCCCCGCTGCCATGCTGGGCCCGATCCGCTCCGCTCCGCCACCGGCACCGGCAGCGGCACCGGCAGCGGCACCGCCCGCCCCCGCTCCGCCGCCGCCAATCAGGGCCCGCCCCCGAGCCACGCCCCTCAAGGTGCCACCAATCGGAGCTCGAGGCCGCGCCGCTCCCTCCATGGGCGGGACGAGGAAAGGGCGCGGCCATGCCGGTCCCGCCCCCGGAGCCACGCCCCCGCCGCACCGCGCGCATGCGCACAAGCGCCGGGTGCCGGGGCCTGCGCAGACCGCCGGGGCGTGCGCGGCTGCACGCGCTCCCCGCGCGCCCCCACCCCACGGCACACGCGCTGCCCACGCACACACGCGCACACTTTTTGCATGCACGTTGTTCACACTCACCCCCGTGCACACACACCCCGGTGCACACACCTCGTGCACACCGCCCCCCCCGTGCACGCGCCCCATGCACACCCCTCGTGCGCAACGCCCGTGCACACGCACCCCGTGCACACCTGCCGTGCACACGCACCCCGTGCACACTGCCCTATGCACACGCCCTGTGTACACCCTCCCGTGCACACACCCCCCCGTGCACGTGCCCCATGCACACCCTCCCCTGCACACCCCTCGTGCACAACCCCCGTGCACACACTCCGTGCACGCACCCTGTGCTCAATCCCCGTGCACGCACCCTGTGCACAGTCCCCGTGCACACCCCCCGTGCACACGCACCCCGTGCACACCCCCCCCGTGCACACCCCCTATGCACAACGCCCGTGCACACACACCCTGTGCACAGTCCCCGTGCACACCCCCCGTGCACACACACCCCGTGCACACACTCCCCCGTGCACACACACCCCGTGCACACCCCCGTGCCCAGTGCTGCCCGCCCCAGGAGGCCCCGTGGCCGGGCCGGGCAGCGGGTCCCCAGCGTGGGGCGGGTCCGGGGGGGGCCGTGGCCCTTCAGCCCCGGGGGCCCCGGAGCCGAACCGGCCACGGCCGGGACGCGGGGGGACAGGCTGGGAGCTGCGGGGGGCAGGGTGCCGGGGGATGCCGTGGGGCGAGGACACGGGTGGGGGCAGCGCACAGCAGGCGCCGGCCCCGGGCTCTGCCAGCTGGGGGTACCCGCAGGGCCCGGTGCCACCGCAGGGTTCTGGGGGGCCCTGCCCGCCCCACACCCCTCCCCGAGCACGGGGAGCAGGTTGGGGTGCAGGTTTAGAGTGCAGGTTGGGGTGCAGCTTGGGGTACGGGTCTGGGAGCAGGTTGGGGTGCAGGTCTGGGAGCAGGTTGGGGTGCAAGTTTAGGGTGCAGATCTGGGTGCAGGTCTGGGTGCAAGTCGGGATGCAGGTTGGGGTGCGGCTCGGGGTACAGGTCTGGGAGCAGGTCGGGGTGCAGGTTGGTGTGCAGCTCGGGGTACAGGTCTGGGAGCAGGTCGGGGTGCAGGTTTAGAGTGCAGGTCAGGGTGCAGGTCAGGGTACGGGTCTGGAGCAAGTTGGGGCGCAGGTTGGGATGCAGCTCCGCGAGCAGGCGCAGGTGTGGGTCGGCACGTGCTGGGCGGGGGCACCGGGAGTGCCGCTGGGCAGGTTAATGTGTCACCGGCTGGGCAGCGGCAGCACCGGTGGGAGGGGACGGTGCGGGAGCGGGAGCGGTGGCACAGGTAGGCGGCCGGGCGCGGGATGGGTGGCGGGGCTGAGCCCCCGGGACTGGCAGCAGCCATGGCCCAGGGTGCCCGGGTGGCCGGGACGGGTCACCGCATTCTTGCGCCGTGCCGTGCTGTGCCGGCGGCTGCGTCGAGGCCCCTCCATGCTCCCTTGTGCTGGCGACACAACCTTTGCACGGGGCAGGGAGCGCCTGGGCATGGTACCCGTGGGAGCCTTGCTGCAGGGCCGCGGCCGGGGCAGGCCCTGCCAGCGGCTGCGTGGGGCTGGGACACCCCCTGGGGACCCCTCCTGCCTGCACCGGGGCCCTGCCCGCGCTGCCCCGGAGCCGCTGTGTGCGGGGGCCGAGGCGTTGGGTACGGCAGGGGCTGAGTGCCCGGCACTGCAGGGTCCTGGGTGTCCCTCACCGTGCCGTGGGCACCTGTGCCGTGCTGCGCCAAGCCAAGGCCGGCAGCGCCGTGCTGAGCCTGGCTGCGCCGTGTGGGGCCGTGCCCGGGGAGCGTCTCCCCTCTGTGCCCCAGGGCCGGGGGTCGGCTGTGGGGCTGGGGGCTGGCGTGATGCCCTGCTGCCCCTGCCCACACCCCCAGGGCGCTGTGAGCCTCGTGGCGCAGGGATGGACGAGCGGCTGCGGGAGCTGCGGCTGCAGGAGGAGCGGACCTTCCTGCGGAGCATGGTGCGGGAGGAGGCCGCGGAGCAGCCCCCCGGCCGGCGGGACAGCCGGGCACCGGCCATCGTCCCCGAGCCCCTCCTCAGCGACGCCGCCCTCTTCGCGCCCAACAGCCCCAAGTCGCAAAGGTAGCCGGCGGGGACCGGGGGTCCGGGGGCCGAGGGTCTGGCGCTGCCCTGCCCGCGTCCCCGCGTCCCCAGGGACCTCAGCCTGATCGCGGAGGCGGTGGGACGCAGCGAGTTCCTGCGGCGCCTGGGCGAGGGCTGCCCCGAGGCGCTGGCCCAGAGCTTCGCCCCCATCTGGCACGGCCCCGGGGACACGGTGCTGGCCGAGGGCGCCGAGGGCACCACCATGTACATCGTGGCAGGTGAGAGCGCGGCGCCGGCGTCATGCCGGCTGGGTCACGCCTGTGCAGGCGTGCTGCAGGCGTGCACACGCCTGTGCCCGTACGTGGGTGTGCATTGGGGTGAGCCCGTCTGCTGCATCTGCCACACATGCCTGCGCGTGTTGGGCTGCTGCACACGCGTGTGCCTGCGTGTGCCTGTGCACACCCGCATGTGCGTGTGCTGCGTGTGCACCCGCTGCGGGGGATGCACCACCCGTGCGCACAAGGTGCGCGTGTGAGGCCGCCTGCTGCAGGGCAATCCCGTGCGTGCATGCGTGTGTGCCTGTGCACATGCGTGTGCATGCGTGTGTGTGCGTGCATGTGTGTGCGTGTGCGTGCGATGCCGCGGGCCGTGTCTCTCTGCAGAGGGGCAGCTCAGCGTCAGCCAGCGGGGCCGGCAGCTCCGCACGCTGGGGCCGGGTGACGTGTTCGGGGAGCTGGCCATCCTCTACCACTGCAAGCGCACCGCCACCGTGCGGGGTAAGGGCAGCCCCCCGCCCCGCGGCCCCGTGTCACCCCCAGCCCCCCGCTGACACCCCTCTGCCGCAGCGCTCGGCCCCGTGCGCCTCTGGGCCATCGACAGGCAGCGGTACCGCGCCATCGCCACCAGCAACGCCAAGCAGAGACGAGCCGAGATCCTGGTCTCCCTGCGAACGTGAGTGGGGCCTGGCACCCGCCAGCATCACCCCGCAGCACCCACCACCCCCGGGCCCCACACCCTGACCCCCTTTGGGGGGTGCCGGGACCTCCTGCAGCCCTCATCCGCAGAGTCCCCTCCCAGTCCCAGCCTTGCCCTCCTCATCATCCTCATTCCCATCCCATCTCATCCGCATCCCTGTTCCCATCGCAGTCCTCATCCTTATCCCCGTGCCCATCCCCATCCCCATCCCCATCCCATCCCTGTTCCTGTCTGATCCCCATTCCCACACCCTCTCGCCCGCAGGGTGCACTGGCTGCGGGACCTCTCCGACAGCCACCTCTGCAAGCTGCTGGACGCCATGGAGGAGGTGGGTGGGCGCCCGAGAAGGGCCCCCCCGCGGGGCCCGGGGGACCTGGGACATGTCCCCGGGGGGCCGCAGCCCATGGGGGGCTGGGGGCGCAGCGCGGGGCCGGGCTGCTGAGCCGTGCCCGGGATGGCGGGTCTGGGACGGGCTGGGGGGCTGCCTGCCCCACTGCCTGCCCCCCTGCCTGCCCCCCGCCTGCCCCCCGCCCTGTCCCTCCCCGCAGTGCACCTTCGCGCCCGGCCACGTCATTATCCACGAAGGGGACGAGGGGGAAAACTTCTACATCATCCTGAAGGGAGAGGTGGGCGCGACACCCCGCGGCGCTAGGGACCCCCGCGTGCCCGGTGCCCCCCGGCCCTGCCCGGCCGCGCTCAGCCGGCCCCGCGTCCCGGCAGGTGCGGGTGAGCCGGCGGGTGGACGGGCAGGAGAGGCTGATCCGCGTCCTGGGCGCCGGCGAGCACTTCGGGGAGCTCTCCCTGCTGCAGTAGGTGCCCCCCGGCTGCCCCCCGGCTGTCCCCCCGGACTGTCCCCCCGGCTGCCCCCCCAGCTGCCCCCTTGCTATCCCCCCAGACTGTCCCCCCCGCTGTCCCCCCCGACTGTCCCCCTGGCTGCCCCCCCCGGCTGCCCCCGGCCCCGGCAGCGCCCGCGGTGCCGGCCCGGCCTTGCTGCGGGCAGAGGGACGGTCCCGCGGCGGGGGGGGTCCGGCCGTGCCGCCCCGCACCCCGGAGAGGCGTGGGCACGGCGCGGTGTCGTGTGCTCCCCGCCCCTGCTCCCACGCGTGGCAGCCTCGCGTGCGCACACGGGCGCTTCGGGCTGCGGCGACCCCCCCCCCGCGGTGACCCCTCCCGTGGTGACACCCCCTGCAGTGACCCCCCCGCAGTGACACCCCCCACGGTGACACCTCCCGTGGTGACACCCCCCGCAGTGACACCCCCCACGGTGACATCCCCTGCAGTGACCCCCCCCTGCAGCGACCCCCCACAGTGACCCCCCCCGCGGTGACCCCCCCCGCTGTGCCACCCTGCGGTGACACCCCCACAGTGACACCCCCTGCTGTGACCCCCCACAGTGACCCCCCCCGCGGTGACACCCCCCCCCGCCCGCGGCCCCCCGCGCCGTCCCCGGTGCCCCAGGGTGGGGGTCCCCGCGCGCACGCGGCTCTCGGCCGCCCGCCCCCCCGCGCCCCCCGCGGCTCCCGGCGTGACCCCCGGCCTCTGCGCAGGAACAGCCCCCGGACGGCGTCGTGCCAGGCCCAGGGACACGTCACCTGCGTCACCGTGGCCAAGGAGTGGGTGTCCCCGCGCCCCCCCCGGCGCTGCGGGGGCTCGGCCGCGCCCCCTGAGCCCTCCTGTGCCCCGCAGAGACTTCCTGGAGATCGGCCCCTTCTGCCCCCGGCAGCCCCCCGAGCCGTGAGTGTCCCCGCAGCCCTCGGGGGGCCCGCGGGGAGCCCCGCTCCAGGGGGACCCCAGCGCGGGGGGCCCTGCTCCGGATCGGGCCCTGCTGGGGGGGGGCACGGGGGGGCAGGGAGGTGGGGTGGCCATGACCGGGGGGTCCGGGGCGAAGGGGCGCGGGGCGGCCGGGGGGGGCCGGGGGGGGTGCGTGTCCCCGAGGGGGCCCGGGCTCTGCCCCGCTCCCGCGGCCCCACGGCACGGGCGCTGCTCGGCCCCACACGGGGTGACCCCCACGGAGCGCCCGGCTCCCGCCGGCGCCCCCAAGGGCGGGGGTCCTGCCGCCCCGCCCCCACGCCCGTCCCGGGGGGTCCCGGGGCCGCGGGTGGGGGGCTGTGGGAGGGGCCGTGGGGAGGGGGCTGACGGCGCCGCCCCCCGACCCCGGCCCTGCCCCCCCAGAGACACGGCGGAGACGGAGGCGCCGGGACCGGAGGATCCCGGGCGGTGAGAGTGGGATGGGACGGGATGGATGGGATGGGATGGGATGGGATGGGGATGGGATGGGAAGGGATGGGATGGGGATGGGATGGGAAGGGATGGGATGGGATGGGATGGGATGGGGATGGGGATGGGATGGGATGGGATGGGATGGGATGGGATGGGGATGGGATGGGAAGGGATGGGATGGGATGGGATGGGATGGGGATGATGATGGGATGGGATGGGGATGGGATGGGATGGGGATGGGATGGGGATGGGATGGGAAGGGATGGGATGGGATGGGATGGGATGGGGATGGGATGGGACGGGATGGGACGGGATGGGATGGGATGGGATGGGGATGGGATGGGGATGGGATGGGAAGGGATGGGATGGGATGGGATGGGATGGGGATGATGATGGGATGGGATGGGATGGGGATGGGATGGGGATGGGATGGGAAGGGATGGGATGGGATGGGGATGGGATGGAATGGGGATGGGAAGGGATGGGATGGGATGGGATAGGGATGGGATGCTATTGGATGGGATCGGGGTGCGATGGGGATGGGATGGGAAGGGATGGGATGGGAATGGAATGGGATGGGACAGGGTGGGATGGGATGGGATGGGATGAGATGGGATGGGGATGGGGATGGGATGGGATGGGAAGGGATGGGGATGGGAAGGGATAAGGTGGGATGGGACTGGGATGGGATGGGGATGGGAAGACATAAGGTGGGATGGGATTGGGATGGGATGGGGTGGGACTGGGATGGGATGGGGATGGGGATGGGATGGCATGGGGATGGGATACGATGGGATGAGATGGGAAGAGGATGGGATGGGATGAGATGGGATGGGGATGGGGATGGGATACGATGGGATGGGATGGGATAGGGATGGGGATGGGATGGGTTGGGGTGGGGTGGGATGGGCATGGGGATGAGGATGGGGATGGGATGGGAAGGGATGGGGATGGGATGGGGTGGGATGGGATGGGATGGGTTGGGGTGGGGTGGGATGGGCATGGGGATGAGGATGGGGACGGGATGGGAAGGGATAAGGTGGGATGGGATGGGGATGGGATGGGATGGGAAGGGGATGGGATGGTATGAGATGGAATGGGGATAGGATGGGATGGGGATGGGGATGGGATGGGATGGGATGGGAAGGGAAAAGGTGGGATGGGATGGGGATGGGATGGGATGGGGATAGGATGGGATGGGGATGGGATGGGATAGAGCTGGGGATGGGGATGGGATGGGGATGGGATGGATGGATGGGGATGGGGATGGGATGGGATGGGGATAGGATGGAGCTGGGATAAGATAGGACTGGGATGGGATGGGATGTGAAGGGATGGAATGGGATGGGATAGAATGGGATGGGATGGGATGAGATGGGATGGGACTTGGATGGGATGGGATGGGGATGGGTTGGGAGGGATGGGGTGGACTGGGATGGGATGGGACGGGATGGGATGGGACTGGGATGGGACGGGATGGGGTGGGACTGGGATGGGGTGGGACTGGGATGGGACGGGATGGGGTGGGACTCGGATGGGATGGGATGAGGATGGGATGGGGATGGGATGAGATGGGGATGGGGAGGGATGGGATGGGATGGGAATGGGATGTGGATGGGACTGGGATGGGGATGGGAATGGGATGTGGATGGGATGGCGATGGGATGGAATGAGATGGGATGGGACTGGGATGGGATGGGGATGGGAAAGGATAAGGTGGGATGGGATTGGGATGGGATGGGGTGGGACTGGGATGGGATGGGACGGGATGGGACTGTGATGGGATGGGATGGATAGGGATGGGATGGGATGAGATGAGATGGGACTGGGATGGGATGAGATGGGATGGGGATGGGATGGGGATGGGATGGGGATGGGATGGGATGGGGATGGGGATGGGATGGGGACGGGATGGGGATGGAGATGGGATAGGGATGGGGATGCTATTGGATGGGATCAGGGTGCGATGGGATGGGATGGGATGGAGGTGGAGAGGGGGATGCGATGGGATGGGATGGGAGGCCTGAGGGCATGGACATGGGTGGGCATTGGAGGGGAGCAGACAGCAGCACGTCAGCCAGGGCCCAAGCCCATGCTGGGGGTCCCCAGGGCCCGGCTGGGTGACACGGGGTCCCTGGGGTGCTGCAGTGTCCCCATGGCCCAGCCTGATGGCACCGGCGTCCCCAGGGTCCGGCTCGGTGCTGGGAGAGGGGGGTCTCTGGCTCCGGCCTGGTGCTGGGGGGTCCCCAGGTCCGACCCAGCGCCACCCCTGGGGAGCAGTGGGGGGGTCCTGGGCCCCGGCAGGGTTGGGGGTTTGCTGCCCCATGGTGCTGCAGGGCCGTGGTCTGCACCCGCAGGGACTGGGGGTCCCCGAACCTGTGGCAGCCCCCGGTGCCGGTGCGGCTGGAGGACCTGGTGGCCGTGCGCTACAAGGAGGGGCGGCGGCAGGGCCAGCGCGTCGTCCTGGGCACCGGCGGCTTCGGCAGGGTTGAGCTGGTGAGAGCCGCATCGCGCCCCCCCGGCCCCCAGCCCCCGACCGTGTCTTGCCGCGGCCGCCGGTGCCCATCCCGGCGCCCATCCCAGCGCCCGTCCCGGTGCCCACGGCCGCCCGCGCCCAGGTGCGGTGCCGGGAGCGGCTCTTCGCGCTGAAGCGGATCCGCAAGGACTGGGTGGTGCGGACGCAGCAGCAGGAGCACGTGTGCACCGAGCGGCGGGTGCTGGCGCGCATCCGCAGCCCCTTCGTCGTGGGGTGAGAGTGGGGGCCCCCCCCGTGGGGGTGGCGGGGGGGCGGCGCAGGGGTCGGGGCAGCGCGGCGCTGGCCGTGCCGAGGCCCCGCCGACCCCTCTCCGCTGGCAGGTTTTTCGGCACCTTCCGGGACAGCCAGTACGTCTACCTGCTGCTGGAGTTCTGCCAGGGCGGCGAGCTGTGGACCAAGCTGCGCGAGCTGTACGGAGCCGGGGCGAGCGTGGGGCTGGGGCAGCAGCACCGTGCCACGCTGTGCCGTGCCGTGCCGTGCCGCGCCATGCCGCGCTGTGCCGTGCTGCGCCGCACCGTGCAACCACCAGTCCCTGCCGTGCAGACGCTACTTCGAGGAGCCGCTGGCCGTGTTCTGCTGCGCCTGCGTGGTGGAGGGCCTCGAGTACCTGCACGCCCATGGCATCGTCTACCGTGACCTGAAGCCCGAGAACCTCATGCTGGACCAGCGCGGCTACATCAAGCTGGTACCGGCGCGGGCGCCCTGGCATTGCCAGCACCGCCGCAGCGGCGCCCGGGCAGGGGGTGGCGGGGGCCGGGGGGGGCCGCGCTGGCTGACGGCACCGGCGCCCACAGGTCGACTTCGGCTTCGCCAAGGAGCTGGGGCGGGGGGAGAAGACCTACTCGTTCTGCGGGACCCCCGAGTACCTGGCGCCCGAGATGCTGCGCCAGGAGGGCCACGACTTCGCAGTCGACTTCTGGATGCTGGGCATCCTCACCTTCGAGCTGCTGGTGGGCAGGTGAGCGGGCGCCCCTGGGGCCGGCCGAGCCCCCCCCGTGGCGAGGCCCCACCTGCCCGCACCCCGCAGGCCCCCCTTCCACAGCGCCGACCCCCGGCAGATCTACAGCCGCATCCTGGACGGCATCTTGTCCTTCCCCACCTTCCTCAGCGAGGCCGCCTGCTCCCTCATCGGGAAGCTCTGCAGGTGCGCGGGGCGGGGGGCGCGGGGGGTGCCGGCTGCCGCGGGGCGCCCTGGGCACGCTCAAGGCGTCTGTCTTGGGAGGCACTTGGGGTACCGGGGGGGTCACTGCGCCCCCGTGTGCAGAGGGTGCCCTGGGTGCATCGTTACACCCCAATGTGCACGGGGGGGGGTGTCCCCTGGGTGCCTCATCGTGCCCTGTTGTGCGTCCCTGCACCCCAGCGTGGGGGGGGGGGGGGTGTGTCCCCCGGGTACGTCATCGCACCCCTGCGTGCATGGGGTGCCCCAGGTGCGTCCCTGCACCCCGCTACGCAGGGGGGTGCCCCCCCAGCCCCTGCCACACGCCGTCCCCTTGCAGGCGCCGTCCGGGGCAGCGCCTGGGGAACACGGCCACCGGCATCCGCGGCATCAAGAAGCACAGGTGAGGGGGGGGCGGCGAGGGGGGGCCCCGTGCTCCCCCCGGCCCCTCCTGCAGCCCCCCTGCCCCCCCCCAGGTGGTTCGGGGCCCTGAAGTGGAGGAAGCTCTCGCTGCGGCAGCTGGAGGCGCCCACCCTGCCGCTCATCAAGGAGGTGCGGTGGGGGCTCGGGGGGCTCGTGTGGGCGCTGCCGGGGGGCAGGAGGGGCCGTCTGACCCCGTCCTCCCCAGGGACCCCCCTACGTCAACTTCAAGCGTTTCTCGGTGGACTGGATGCCAGTGCAGGACGAGTTCTCGGGCTGGGACGAGGATTTCTGATGGCAGCAGGACCCCCGGATCACAATGGGACCCCTGGGCCGGCTGTGCCCCCTCCCCACTGCACCCCCGGGCCAGGGCGATGCCGGGGGGCTGCCCCATGGCCTCATGCTCTCCAGGGTGGGGGTCCGTCCCAGGGCAATAAATTGTGGGGCTGTGGCCGGGTGCAGGAAGGAGCCAGAGCCAGGGGTACAAAACCCGGTGCCGCATCTTTATTTTGTGGGGGGCAGTGGGGGGGGCCGGGGGCGGCGGGGCGACGTGGGGGGCCGGGACGGGCGGTGTGGGGCAGGGGCGTGTGGCGGCGAGGGAGCGAGGGTTGGGGGGTGCTGATAAATAACGGGGTGGGGTGGGGGGTCCCGCCAGGACGTGGGGACCCCCGGGCCCGGCTGTGCCCCCGGCCGGCCGGCAGCCCCGTGCCGGGGTGGGGTGCGGGGGTCCGTCGGCTCTAGGGCTCCTCGGCGTCGTAGAGCAGGGCCCCGCTGAAGACGGTGAGGGGCTCGTCGGGCGCGTGGGCCAGGCGCCCCGAGACCAGGTCCACGCAGAGCGTCTCGCCGGCCGCCAGCGGCAGCAGGAGGCTGAAGACGCCGAGCGCGCCGGGGCTGGGCTGCAGGGCGGCCACCGGCTCCTTCTCCAGCCCCTCGGGCTGGAAACCGGCCGAGTCCAGGCGGGCGATGCCCTGGTTGGAGCGCGACAGCACGGCCTCCAGCTTCTCCCCCTTGTGCCCCGTCAGCACCGCGCTCACCAGGTACCGCCCGCTCACCGGCGCCGTGAAGGTGCCTGCGGCGGCGGCGTGGCCCTCAGTGACGGAGGCCGCCCTGGCCCCGGGACCCCCAGGTGGGCCCGGCACCCCCAGGTCCCCACCCCCACACCCCACGGCCATCGCTGCCCCCCCCCGGACAGGCATGGCCACCCCGAGGACCCCCCATCCCATGGTCTTCATTGCACCCCGGGATCAGGCTTCACCCCTGCCCATGCGGCCCCCTCCGCCCCACAGCCTCATCCCTCCCCACAGCCCCACAGCCCCACAGCCCCACAGCCTCATCCCTCCCCACAGCCCCACAGCCCCTGCAGCCCCACAGCCTCATCCCATCCACCCCACAGCCCCCATTCGCCCCACAGCCCCATCCCTCCCCACAGCCCAACCCCACCCCACAGCCCCCATCCACCCCACAGCCCCCATTTGCCCCACAGCCCCTGCAGCCCCACAGCCTCATCCCTCCCCACAGCCCAATCCCACAGCCCCATGCACCCCACCCCACAGTCCCTGCAGCCCCACAGCCCCATCCCCCCCACAGCCCCACCTGCCCCACAGCCACATCCACCCCACAGCCCCCATCCCGCTCCACAGCCCCCATCCCGCCCCACAGCCCCATCCCACCCCACAGCCCCATCCACCCCACAGCCCCATCCCACCCCACAGCCCCATCTGCCCCACAGCCCGCCTGCCCCACGCGTGGCCGTGCTGCGGGTGCTCACCCGTCTCGGGGTCGTAGGCGCCGCCGTCGTTGAGCAGGACCTGGTCGAAGGGGACGGTGCCCGGCTCCGTGCGCTGGGTGCTCAGGGCGGCCGAGAAGGCGATGCGGGGCACGGAGCCTGGCTCCCCCACCTCGCCTGGGCACCGCGTCAGGACAGGGCACCCCGGCCGGCACCCCCTGCCCCCCGGCACCCCCAGTCCCCCCACAGCCCCCCCCATACCTGCCCCCTTCACCGTGTCTGTGCCCCCCCCGACCACGTCCCCCCTGTGCCCCCAGCCCCTCCGCCCGTCACTGCCCTGCTGAGTGCCCTGTGCCCCCCCATGCCCCCCTCGCCCCAGCCCAGACACCCCCAGCTGCCATCGCATCCCCCCAGCCGCCCCCCGCAAGCCCCCTCATCCCCCAAGCCCCAGCCCCTCAGGCCAAACTCCCCAGCCCAAGCTCCCCTCCACGCCTCAGCCCCCCCAGCCCCCCCCTCGCCCCCAGCCCTACCTCTCTCTCCTGGCAGCCCTAGGAGGGAAGGGGAGGAGGGGGCTGCAGGGCCGGCACAGGGCAGGACCCCCGGGGCGCGGGGTCCGGCCGTGCCAGCGCTGCCCCACTGCAGGGGATGGGGCGCGGGGGGCTGTTCCTTACCGGGGGGGCCCATGGGGCCTTGTTCTCCATCCTTGCCAGGGGGCCCAGCAGGGCCGGGGGGGCCCACCTCACCTATGGGGCCAGCGGGTCCAGGGGGGCCGGGGGGGCCTGAAGGGAGGTCGGGGTTAGAGTCGCCTGGGCCCCACACCCCTTCCCCACACCCCGCAGCCCCTTGTCCCCATGGCTGGAGTCCCCAGGTCCCCATGGCTGGTGTCCCCACGTCCCCGTGCACTGCAGCCCCACAGCCTGCAGCCTCTTGTGATCCCGTGTCCCCACACCCCAACACCCCCAGGCCCCACAGCCGTGCTCCCGCATCCCCACCCCCCACCTCGCTCTCCGGTGTCCCCATGTCCCCATGTCCCCATGTCCCTGTGCCACCGCCATTGTCCCCAGGCACCGTCCCCGCAGCCCCGCGCCCCCTGTCCCTGCCGCCCCATACGATGCCCCGTGTCCCTGTGTCCCCCACCCCGTGCCCTGCACCCCGCGCCCCACACGATGCCCCGCACCCCCTGCCCCACACGATGCCCCCCCCGCCCCACACAATGCCCCGTGTCCTTGTGTCCCCCGCCCCGTGTCCTGCACCCCCCTGCCCCGCGTCCCACACGATGCCCTGCACCCCTCGCCCCCCGCGATGCCGCCCGCCCCACCCGCCGCCCCGCGCCCCCCGCGCCCCGCGCACCGGCGAGGTCGGCCTGGCCGAGGCGGAGCAGCTCCCCGCGCAGGTGCTGCAGGCTGGCGTTGAGGGCGCCGAGCCGGCGCGGGAGCTGGGCCTGCAGCGCCTTCTCCAGCAGCGCGGCCTGGCCGCGGGCCGTGCCGTTCAGCTCCCGCACCGCGGCCCACAGCCCCGCCACGTGCCGGCCCAGCCCCTCGCGGACGCCCCGCAGCCCGCCCGACACGGCCTCCAGCTGCTCGCAGACGCCCTCCAGCTTGGCCAGCCGCGGCTCCAGGCCGGCCGGGCAGCCCCCGGCCCGCGCCAGCTCCCGCACCAGCCCCTCCAGCCGCTCCTCGCTCTCGGCCTGCCGCGCCGCCGCCGCCGCCGCCGCCTGGTCCAGCTCGGACACGATGCGGTCGGTGATGGCGCCCAGCTGGCGCTGCCGGGCGTCCTGCTGGTCCAGGGCGTCCTGCAGCCCCTGCACCGTGGCGTTGAGCCCGCCGAGGGAGAGCAGCGCCGCCGCCAGCTCGCCCCGCAGCCCCCGCAGCTCCGAGGGCGAGGTGCCCCCGAAGACGCCGAACCCCTCCAGCGGCGGCTCCAGCTCCGGCTCCGGCTCCGGCTGCGGCTGCAGCGTGGTGGGGCCGGGCTGGGGCGGGCGGCAGGCGGCGGCGCAGGCGTCCACCTCGGCCCGCAGCCGCTCCAGCTCCTGGGGCGGCAGCGGGGCGCAGGGCTGGGGGCAGGGGCCACCGCTCGGCCCCCCCAGCTCGGCCTCCAGCCGCCCCGTCCAGTTGCGGAGCTGCGCCAGCTCCTCGGCCAGGGCCCCCCCCCGCCTCCAGCCGCGCCAGCCGCTCCGCCAGCCGCCCCAGCGCCTCCCTCTGCGCCCCCACCAGCTCCCGCAGCTCCCCCCCCTCCGCCCGCAGCCCCCGCAGCGTCCCGGCCAGCCCGTCCTCGCCGGACCCCAGCGCCTGGAGCTGCCCCTCGGCGTCCTGCAGCCGCCGCTCCAGCTGCCGGAGGAGGGGGCCGAGCTGCCTGCCCGGCCCGTCCCGGCCGCCCGCCGCCGGCTCTGGGGGTGTCGGGCAGGGCTGGCCGCAGCGGGCCAGCAGCCCCTCCAGCTCGGCCAGGCGGGCGCCCCGCTGCGCCCCGCTGGCCGCCAGCCCCTCCACCGCCCGGCTGAGGTTGGCCAGGCGTCCCGGCAGCCCGCTCTGCCGCCCCTCGGGCTCGAGGGGCCACGGGCCGGCCCGCGAGGCGTTCAGTTGCCCCTCCAGCTCCGCCAGCCGTCGGGCCAGCACCGGTCCCTGCCCGCCCGGCCCCGCCACGGCCGCGGGCAGCCCCTCCAGGCGCCGCTCCAGCTCGGCCAGGCGCCGGTGCAGCTCGTCTGACGGGGGCTGCGGGGCGGCGGGGGCCAGGCGGCTGCTCAGGCTGCTGATGTGCCGCTGCACCGTCTCCACCGCATCCCGGTTGCGCTGGTCCACCGAGCCCACCAGCTTCTCCAGCGCCCGCATGCGCTCCCGGTCCTCCGCTGCCTGCCGCCGCAGCCCCTCGGTGCCGGCCGCGCAGGCGTCGCAGGTCTCCTGCAGCCGTCGCTCCAGCTCGTCCAGCGCCGCCGCCGCCCCCGGGCCCTCCCGGCCGCTCTCCTGGCGGCGCAGGCGGCTCTCCAGCTCCTCCAGCCGCCGCTGGACGTGGCTCAGCGCCTCCCGCACCTCGGCGGGGGCGGCCGCGTCGGCCGGCTGCTCGCCCTCGGGGCTGCCGGCCGCTGCCCGGCGTGGGTGCTCCGCCGTCGGCTCCTGCCCGGCCCGCAGCTCCTCCACCTGCTCGCTCAGCTGCCGCACCCGCTCCTCCAGCCGCCGCATCTTCTCCGCATCCCCGCCGCCTGCCGCCACACCGCGCCGTCAGGGCCGCGGCTGCGCCGGGACGCCCCGTCGGTGCCCCCCCCCCCCGCCCGCCGGCACTACCTTCACCCCCCAGGCCGCTGAGGGGGTTTCCGAAGCCGGAGAGCGGGGGGCGGCCGGGCTGGGGGCGGCTGGTGGGCAGCGCGGGCGCCGGCGCCGGCCCCTCGGTGCAGTCCTCGCCCGAGTAGCCCTGGCAGCAGCGCCAGGCCAGCTCCGACACCGTCCTCTGCGACAGCTTGTAGCGGGGCCGCAGGAAGCTGCGGTACCTGCGGGCGGAGGGGACGCTGCCGCGGTGGGGGGGGACGGACCCTGGCCGGGCCGTGCGGGCGGGGGGGCTGGGCGGGGGTCCCGGGCGCGGGGAGCGGGGCTGGTCCTGGGGCAGCAGGGGTGGGGGGAGCCCTGCCCACACCCAGCCCCTGCCCGCACCGAGCCCCTGCCTGCACCCATCCTCTGCCTGCACTGAGCCCCTGCCCGCATTGAGCCCCCGCCCGCACCCAGCCCCTGCCCACACTGAGCCCCTGCCCGCACTGAGCCCCTGCCTGCACACAACCCCTGCCTGCACCCAGCCCCTCCCCGCACCGAGCCCCCTGCCCGCACCCAGCCCCTGCCCAGGCCCAGCCCCTGCCCGGGCCCAGCTGCCGCCGGGTCCCCGTGCGTGCGGAGGCGTCGGGCAGCGGCTCAGGACCGGGCAGCCGGGACCAAAACCAAGCAGAGGCCCCCGCCTGCGCCCAGCCTCTTGCTCAACGCTGGCGCCCGGGGGGGCTCCCCTGCCCGCCCCGGCCCCCGCCGCCAGCGTCACCCTGCGCTGCCGGCCCCACCGCGGAGCCGCCAGCCCCAAACCCTCCCGGGCGCGGGCGAGCCGGGGTCCCCGGCCCCCACGGGTGCCCCGTGGGGGGCTGCCGGCCGGCCGGCGGGGGCGGGGCGGGCCCCCCACCCGGCACCACTCGAGGCCGCCGGCTCTTGAGAAAAAGTAAACACAACCCCGGGGTGGATAAACACCCGTGGCGGCGGCGGGGCCGCGGCCAGCCCCGCTCCACCGCGACCCCCCCAGCCCCCCGGCCCCACTCACGCCAGGACGCGGGGGCACTGGAGCTGCCCCCAGCCGCAGGGCTGGTAATCCGCCTTCACGAAGGTCTCGACGCCGTCCTCCACCACGCAGCTCACGCTGCGCGTCACCACGTAGGCGCACCAGTTCCTGCGGGAAGGGGTCAGGGCACCCCGAGCACGCGCCCGGCATCCCCCACCGCCGGCACCCCCTGCCCAGCACGTCCCCGCGCTCGGCCCGCCGGCAGCAGCCGTCGCGGCCCAGCGCCGTGGGGTTAACAGGCCGGATCCTGCCCCGTGCCGCGGCCCGTCCATCCCTGCGCCACCCGGCTGCCCCGGGCCGAGCCCCGGCAGGGGCCGGTGGCACCGCAGCCCCTGGCCATGGGGCAGCCCCCGGGGAGCCCTGCGGGGAGGGGGGCTCGGGGCGGCCAGGCAGGGTTGGGGGTGCCAGGCACCCCGTCACGCTGGGCTGTGGGGCCTGTGCTGCCTGTCCCGGGGATGGGCACCCCACGTCCTGCCCCATCGCTGCCCCGCGCGTCCCTGGCCCCCCCTGCACCGGTGGGGCAGCCGGGGCAGGCACCCGCTGGGGGGGGCGCAGCCGCCCCACGGCCATTGTGCCCCCCAACCCAGAGTCTGCGATGGGGGTCAGCCCGAGCAGATGGGGGGGACACATGGCGTCCCTGCACCCCCCCAGCCACATCGGGGGTGCAGGAACCCAGGCTGCCCCACGGCGCTGCAGCAGGACCGGCCATGGAGCCCCACGGCTGGGTGCAAACCCTGGGGCACGCTGTGGGACCCTGGCCCGGCCCCACAGGCTGCCGGGACCCCAGTCCCATGGTGTGAGACCCTGGCCCGGCCCCACAGGCTGCAGGGACCCCAGCCCCATGGTGTGAGACCCCAGCCCAGCCCCACAGGCTGCAGGGACCCCAGTCCCATGGCGTGAGACCCCAGCCCAGCCCCACAGGCTGCAGGGACCCCAGGCCCATGGCGCAGGACCCCGGCCTGGCCCCACAGGCTGCCGGGACCCCAGCCCCATGGTGTGAGACCCTGGCCCGGCCCCACAGGCTGCCGGGACCCCGGCGCAGCCTTATATGGTCTGAGCGCAGAGCCCGGAGCCCAGCCCCGTACCCAGCACCCCCAGCCCAGCTCCATAGGGAGCAGCCCCCCAGGCAGCCCCATAGGGAGCGGCCTCCCGGGCCCCCCGGACCCCCGTGGCGGGAGCCGGGCCGCGCTGTGGCGGGGGCTCGCCGATCCAGGGCCAGTTCCCGTCAGCCCGGCTGGTTCCCCTCAGGCCCCGGCTGGATTCCAGCTCCTCCCCGGGGGCCGCTGGGAATTCCTGCGCCGACCGACGGCCCCCCCCCCTCTCCTCCCTCCCCTCCCCTCCCCTCCCCTTCCCTCCCCTTCCCTTCCCTTCCCTTCCCTTCCCTTCCCTTCCCTTCCCTTCCCTTCCCTTCCCTTCCCTTCCCTTCCCTTCCCTTCCCTTCCCTTCCCGGCCTCCCTGTACCCCCTCAGCCCTGTGCCTGCAGGACCCCGGGACCCCCCAGACTGCCCTGGGGCCCCACTGCCCAGGACTGGGAATGTCCAAATTCGGGAGATGGGATGGGATAGGATGGGGATGAGGATGCGGATGGGGATGAGGATGGGGATGGGGATGGGATGGGCTGGGCTGGGCTGGGGATGAGGATGGGGTGGGATGGGATGGGGATGGGGTAGGATGGGAATGGGGATGAGATGGGAATGGGGATGGGATGGGGATGGGGTGGGATGGAGCCTTCCTGAAAGGGCAGGGCACAGGGAGGGGCTGTTGTGCCCCCCAACCTGGGGGGAGACCCTGCTGTGCCCCCAAAGCTGCAGGGAAATGCTCAGCCATGTCTGTGCCCCGCCACGGCGCTGTGGGGCTGGGCTGGGGGTGCCTGACCCACATCCCCCCTTTCCAGGCAGCCCCACACCTGCAGCCAGGTCCTGCCACCCTACCCTGGGGTGCTGGGGCTGCCGTGGGGCCGTGTGGGGCCGTGTGGGGCTGGCAGTGGGGCAGGGGCAGGGATGGGCAGGCGCCGGCTGCGGCCATGCCAGTGCGGCTCCACCCCATGCGGCCACGCTGCTGTGGCGCTGATGTGGCCACGGTGAGAGCGTGACCCCCAGCCTGGCGTGGGGCCGCCCCCAGCCCCAGCCCTGTGCCCCCCCTGAGCTCCCCAGCCCACAGGCACGAGCTGCCCCACGCTGCCTGTCCCCAGCCCCCAGCACGGCACGGCATGGCACGGCACGGCACGGCACGGCACGGCACAGCACTGCACGGCACGCACGGAGCCGGGGCGCACAGTGCGGGTGTGCAGATGCTGAGGCAGGACCATCCCCGGGATCCCCGGCCCCCGACACCGCGGCAGCATGGCAGCACAGCCGCCCGCACCGAGCCCGGCACACGCACCACCCCGCGGGGAGCCGTCGCTCGCCCGGTGCCCGCTGCCCCACGCCGGGTCTCACCCTCCGCCCGGGCCCCTCCTGGGGCCCTGCCCCACGTGCGCCTCCGCGGGCCCCCGGGCCCGGCCCCTCGACGTGCCCCGGCCCCTCGCGGGCCCCCCTCCCGCGCCCTCCGCGTGCGCCCGCACCCGCTGCAGGGGATGGCGGCCGAGCGAGGGGCGGGGGCGGCCCGGGCAGCCCCCGTCGGGTCGGGGGAGCCCCCAGCACCCTGCGCCGTCCCCGGCACCCGCACGGCAGCACCCGCCGGGGATGGGACTCGCCGCCCCTCGCCGCGCACCCCTCGCCGGTCACGGCACGTGCCGGTGCCCAGCCGGTCCCAGGGGCCCCGTGGCGTCGGGGCGGGCGGCTGCACCCTGCTCCCCCCGGCACTCCCAGGCAGCGGGGCCGGCGGCGCTGCCCAGCTGCCTGGGTCCCCTCCCGGCACGGCGCGGCGGTCACGGCTCCTACCTGTGCCGGCTGGCGGCCCGGGCACCGCTGTGGGCCGCGGCGGGGCCCTGCGGGGCCGTGGCCTGGACGGGGCTGAGCGGGGCGGCCCCCCCGGTGTAGAGGCTGTACCTGGGGGGGAAGTTGGCGGCCAGGGCCTGGGCGGCCAGGAGGCACGGCCAGAGCCAGGGAGCCATGCTGGGCGGGCGGCTGGGCACGGCGCGGCGCGGCGTGGCGCGGCTCGGCGGGCACGGCCCAGCTCAGGAGTGCATGGCGCGTCCCGTCGCGGCTCCGTCCCTCCTGGCTCTGCGCAGCTCGGCACGGCTCGGCTCGGCACAGCCGCTCTGCCCTCCCCTCGGCCGCGCCTCGGCCAGCCCCTCGCCGCCAGAGCCGCCCCGGCGCTGCCCGCCGACGGGGTCCCCGGGGCCCCCCGCTTCCTGCCCGCCGCGGCCCCCTCCCCGGCCCGCGCAGCCCCCGGCGCGCCCCGGCCTCTGCCGGGCACCGCGGCCCCCGCCGGCCCCCGCCCCCGCCGCCCGCACATCTGCTTCTCGTTAGGCCGGGACGCCAGCGAGGACGGGAAGGAGGGACGGGGAAGCCAGAGAGGCCGGGCAGGGGGCCAGGGCTGCAGGCAGCCAGCGCGGCCGGTGCTGCCGCGACGGTGCCCCCATCCCGCCCGGCCCCCGCGGCCCTCGCACAGCCACAGCCTTGCGCGGCACCTTGTTCCTCGCGCGGCCGTGACCCAGCGCGGCTCCTGCTCCTCACCCGCCCGGGGTCCCCCCCGCAGCAGCCGGGATCCCCCGGCACAGCCGGGGGCTGCACTCGCGGTTCCCCCGCTCGGGGCTCCCTGGGCCAGGCCGGGGCTGCCGCAGTCCCCCGGGCCCCGGTGCCGCCGGCGCCGGGCGCAGCTGGGGCAGGTTCCTGCCCGCGGCTTCCTGTGCCCTGGCACACGGCAGCCACGTGCCCGGCACGCAGCATCCGCCCCGGCACGGCCCCGCGCTGGGTGCTGTGCCCCCGTGGCAGCGCCGGCGCCCCGTGATGGGTGCTGGCCCATGGCCAGGTGCATCCCCGTGCCACCGGCACCGCACCGGGCACGGCGGGGCAGTGGGCGCGGGGGCGCCGCAGGGCGCAGGCGGTGACACCGTGGCCACCCCGGCCGCGTGGTGGGACCACGGCCGCCCTGGCCCCGGGCCAGCAGTGACACCATGGCTTCCCCAGACCGTGCGGTGATGTAACAGCCTCCCGGTGACATCACACCCTGGCCCCAGCCCCGGGATGACGTCACAGCCTGGCGCCGCAGCGCGGGAACCAGCTGCTATCTGGGGCTCATCGAATGTGGGTTAAGCACAAACAGCTGCGGCAGCTGCGCGGGGGAGGGGCGTGGGGGCAGGGCTGCGCTTGGCCAGGGCCCCCCCAGGGGGATGGTGCCCCCGGTCTGTGCTTGAGGGGGCCGTGGGGGACCATGGGGCGCTGTGGGGAGCTGCAGGGAGCTGTGGGGGGCTGCAGGGGGCCACGGGGAGCTGCAGGGGGCCGTGGGGTGCCGTGGGGAGCTGCAGGGGGCTGGAGGGAGCTGCAGGGGGCTGGGGGGGCCGTGGGGAGCTGCAGGGGGCTGGGGGGAGCTGCAGGGGGCTGGGGGGGCCGTGGGGAGCTGCAGGGGGCCGTGGAAGGCTGTGGGGGGCCATGGGGGGCCGTGGGGCAGGTGCTGCTCAGCGCGGGACAGCCCTGGGCCGTGCCAGGGGCTGGGAACGGGGCCGGGGCCGGGGTCTCCGGCTCTGCCGTGTCCCGGGGCCGCCAGCCCGAGCCGGGGAGGGGCCTCGTCCCCGAGGGGCCCAGCTCTGTGCCCAGCGCGGCCGGGGGCGCGGGGCGTGCGGGCTCCGTGGGGCGGGGGCGCAGGGCCCCCAGGGAGGAGCCGCTGCTGGGAGCCCCCTGGGCTGTGGCCCATCCCGGCACGGCCCAGCGTGGCCCGTCCCGTCCCGTCCCACCGCCCGCAGCCGCCATCAGCCCCGGCCGCCCGGGGGCTCCCCCCGCTGCGGTGCCGCCCGGCCCCGCCCCCAGCCCCGCCCCCGCCCCGCGCCCGGCCCTTGTATGGAGACGGCGGCGGCCGGGGGGGCGGGGCTCTGTGGGGCGGGGCCGCCGGGGGGCGGGGCTACCAGGCCCGGGCGGTCGGGGGGGGCGTTTCCCCCGGGGCCCCCCCCGCCGGCAGCCCCGCCCCTCGCCCACCTCCGGCCCCTGCCAAGGGCCTCAGGGTGAGCCAGGCAGTGACGTTGCCGTGGGGCCGGGGCCAGGAGCCGTGACGTCACTACGGGTCTGAGGCCAGGAGCTGTGACGTCACTGCAGCCGGCTGTGATGTCACTGCGCGCGTGGGTGAGGAGAGCCCTGAGGCGACCGCCTGGCCGGGGCCCGGCAGCCGGGATGTCAGGACGTGGCTGGGACCAGGCCATGACGTCGCCGCGGAGCCCGAGGCGGGTGTGACGTCACTCCCGAGGCCCCGCCCCGTTGCCATGGCGCCCCGCCCCGCCCCTCCCGCCGTGCCCCGCGGCCGGAAGTCGCGCGCGGCGCAGGGAGACGTGTCGGTGGCGGCGGCGGGGCCGGCAGCGCGTGAGCGCGGGGCGGGGGGGCGGCGGGGGCGCGCGCGGCCGCGGGGTGCCGGGGGGGCCCTATGGCGGGGGGGAACGGGGGGCCCTGTGCCCGGGGGGGGGTGTGTGTCCCATGGCGGGGGTCGGGGGGCGCCCCATGGCGGGGGGGGAACGGGGGGCCCTGGGGCGGGGGGTGTCCCATGGCGGGGGAGAACGGGGGGCCTTGTCCGGGGGGGGTGTGTGTGTCCCATGGCGGGGGGGGGGGCCCTATGGCGGGGGGGGGAACGGGGAGCCCTGCCCGGGGGGGGGGGGGGTGTGTGTCACATAGCGGGGGGGGGCCTCGGGGTCCTGCCCCGGGGGGGGGGTGGTTTGTGTCCCATGGCGGGGGGGGACGGGGGGCCCTGGGGGGGGGAGGGGTGTCCCATGGCGGGGTTTGGGGGGCCCTGCCCAGGGGGGGCGTGTGTGTGTGTGTGTCCCATGGCAGAGGAGTGTCCTATGGCGGGGGGTGTCCCATGGGGGGGGGCTGGGGGCCCTGCCCGGGGGTCCCGGGGGTCCCGGAGGCGGCAGCGCGTCGCTCGGTGCCTGCGCAGGATGATCACGGACGTGCAGCTCGCCATCTTCGCCAACATGCTGGGCGTGTCGCTCTTCCTCCTCGTCGTCCTCTACCACTACGTGGCCGTCAACAACCCCAAGAAGCAGGAGTGACCGGCCCGCGGTGAGGCCCGGCACCGGCGCAGCGTGGCGCGGCACGGCGCGGCGCCGCTCACCAGACCCCCCTCTCCTTCCCGCAGGGCTGCGCCGAGCTGAGCCGCACCATGGGGGAGCGGGGCCCGCCGAGCGCGGCCCCCTGACGCGCGCCCAGAGCATGGCGGTGCCCGGCGCTGAGGCAGGAGGTCGCGCTTCTTCCAAACAAACTTTAACGGAAACGCAATAATACAAGACAAAACCGTGTGACGTAAAAATATCTTCCACCCGCGCCGGGTCCCTCCGCCGGTCCCGCGGGGAGGAGCCCACCGCCGCCAGGGAGCGGGCGCTGCGGCGGGACGGGGCGCTGAGCCGCGGTGAGCCGTGCCGGCCGGCCCCGGCGGGCGATGGCTGCCGCTGGGCGCGGGCAGCTGGTGCGGCTTTGGTGTGGACAGGGCCATGGCGGCGGGGGGATGCCCCGGCCCTGCCCCGGGCGCGGGTGCAGACCGCGGTGCAGGGCCCGGCGAGCGGTGGTGCCGGTGCTGGCGGCTGCGGTCAGGCCTCAGCGCAGAAGAAGAGGAGGTGCCGGTAGGAGCTGAGCGAGGGGGGGCCTGTGGCCGGGCCCTGCGGTGGGGTAGAGTGGGGTGGAGAGGGGCCACGGCCAGGGGGGCCGGGGCAGAGGGGCCGGAGCCCCCTCCCCAGCGCCGCAGCCCCTGCTGGCACGGGGCAGAGCGGGGCCAGGGTCCCCCTGCCCGCGCCGCAGCCCCCCGCGCCCCGGGGCCGTACCTGGGGGGGCAGGCCCTTGCCCCCGCGCGGGAGGAGTCCCTCGGCGCTCTGCACCCCCCCGGGGGGCGCGGGGGCCTCTTGGCAGGGCTCTGCGGGGACAGAGGCTGCGTCAGTGCCAGCGCGGCTGGGCACGGGGCAGGTGGGCGCTGCAGCGCGGGGGGGCCGGGCACGGGTGGCCACTGGTGCGCCCTGCCGTGCCTGCTGTGCCGGGGGGGATGTGGGGGCCGGACGCAGGACGGGCGCTGCAGCCCCCAGCCCTGCGCTGGGCCCTGCCAGAGCCGGTACCGCGGCAGCCCTGGCGCCAGGGCCGTGCCGGGCCATGCCCTACCTGGCAGAGGCTGCGGGGCCGGGGGCTTCCCGGCCCGGTGGGCTGCGGTGCTGTCGGCGTGGAGCCCCGGCAGGCTCTGGCTGGTCGCTGCCCCTTTCCTCCGCACAGGGATCTTGGTGGGGCGCAGGGGGGGCCCCCCCGGGCTGCGGAGAACCACGCGCCGCTCCTGAGGGGGCTGCCGGGAGCGGGGGGCTGCAGCTCCCCTCGGGGCCGGGGGCTGCCCGGCGGGGGCTTTCCTCGGGGCTCCCACCGCCCCGGCGTCAGCGCGGAGAGGGGGACGGCCGCACCACGTGCCCGGCGGCAGCACCTACCCGGGCTGCTCCGGGGCTCTCCTGGCGTCCGGCTTCTTCGGGAGCACCTGCAGAGAAGAGAGGGGGGGGCCGGGACGGTGCCCGGGAGCGGGGCTGGCCCCTTCTCCTGCGGGAGCCCCCCACGGCTGCGGGGGTCCTGCAGAGCCAGACCCCTCCTGCCTGGGTGCCTGCACGGCTCACGGCAAACACACGTGGGGCAGAAAGTCCCGGCAGAGCCCTGCAAATGGGGGTCTCGGCCCCACGGGCGGGGGGTCTCCAAGCCCTTGGAAGCCCCCCGGCCAGCCCAGGCGGTTGGTGTGCGCTGGGGGGGCGCAGATGGCTCAGGAAGGGGCTCTGACGCCTCCCCGCGCAGCCCGGGCACGGTGTGCCCCCGGCACTCCCCAGCCCCACATCGAGCCGTGGGGCTGCCCCCCCTCCCAGGGCCCGGGGGCTGCCCCGCCGCCCCCTAGGCTCCCCGCCCCAGGCCCCAGCGGTACCTGCAACAGCGCTGTGCCGGGGGCAGCCGCCGGCTCTCCTGCGCCGCGCTGGGCCTCCCGCGCTGCCTGGCTCGGCGCTGGCCGGGCGCCCGCCGGCACCGTCCCTGTGTGAGAAACGAGACGGAGCTCAGCCCGTGCCGGGCACCCGCCAGGGCCAGCCAGGGTGGGCTGTGGTGTGCAGAGCTGCCGCGGTGCCGATCGGCACGGCACGGCTGAGCCCCGAGTGCTGCTGTGGCGGGGAGTGTGGGGCTGGTGTGGGGAGACCTCACCATGGCGGGACCAGGGGCCAGCGCCCGGCACGGCACCAGATGGGGCAGACAGACAGACACCCGCACGCTGGAGGTGCCGGCAGCACTGCTGAGCTGGGGCAGCTCTGGCAGCAGGAGCTGCCCGCCGGCCTCGGCAGGGCTGGGACAGCCGCCGCAGCGCGTGTGAGACAGGCGCAGCCCCGAAGAGCAGCCGCTTTGGCAGCTGCCGAAGTGCCGGCGGGGAGGCTGTGACAGGCACTCGACAGCTCAGCGTGGGGCCGCTGGTGGGAACCAGAGCTGGAGCCAGAAGCGGCAGCACCAGACGCGCGGCTCCACCACAGCAGGACGGGGCTGCGGCCGAGGACCGGGCTTCGTGCCCACGCCGGCGCTCGGCAGCGGGGCGGGAGACGGGCAGGGGCAGGCAGGGCTGCCGACGGGGACTGGCACGGCCACGCGGGGCAGGGGCAGCGCCGAGCCGCGGCAGGGCGGCGTGCCAGTACCCTGTTTCCAGCCTGGTCTCCCACCGCCTCGTCGTGACCCTGCTGGGAGAGCGGGGAGGGGACCAGTGGTCCCTGGTGAGGGCTGCGGGCAGCCAGGCACGAGGGGCTCTGCTCAAGGGGCGACGCCGGTGCCGATGGCTGGCACCTGCCACAACCGGGAAGTAACCGCCGCCACGAGGGCTGCCGAAACGGCAGCGGGGCCACGCAGGCTGCCGAAACGGGGCAGGAGAAACCTCGGGCAGCTCGAGGGCAAACGCAGAGCCCCGCACCCGGAGAGAACAGCCCGGGGCCGGCCGGGCAGCACCAACACGGGGCTGGCAGCACGCCGCGCACGCGCCCCGGCACGGCCGGCCACGCTGACGGTGTCAGAGGGGATCAGCCCTGCGAGCACTCGCGCGCTGCCGCCGCAGCCTGGGGCATGCGCTGCCTGGCCGCACTGGCAGCGCCCACGAGCTCATCCCGCGCCTACGGAAGTCGCCCGGCAGCCAAGGAGGGGGACGGGGAGGCGCAGCGCATGGGCGACGGTGCCGCATGGACACGCGAGCCCCGGGGCCGGCGAGGTGCCGGCAGAGCTGAGGTGTGTGAGGATGTGCTGGGTTTGGCTGGGAAAGAGTTAAATTTCTTCATAGCACCTGGCGTGGGGCCGTTGGGGATTTGTGCTGAAACCAGCGTTTCTAACCCAGGGATGTTCGGCTGTTGCTGAGCGGCGCTTGCGCGGCATCGAGGCCTTTTCCGCTCCTCGCCCAGTGAGCGGCCAGTGAGGGGCCGGGACAGCTGACCCCGCTGACCAAAGGGATATTCCATACCGTATTCCACAGAATCACGGAATCGTTTAGGCTGGAAAAGACCTCCAAGATCATCGAGTCCAACCGCTAACCCAGCACTGCCGAGGCCACCACTAACCCATGTCCCCAAGCGCCACATCTACACGGCTTTTCAATCCCCCCAGGGATGGGGACTCCCCCACTGCCCTGGGCAGCCTGTGCCAGGGCCTGACAGCCCTTTCGGGGAAGAAATGGTTCCCAATAGCCAACCTAAACCTCCCCTGGCGCAACTTGAGGCCGTTTTCTCCTGTCCTGTCGCCTGTTCCTTGGGAGAAGAGACCGACCCCCCCCTGGCTCCAACCTCCTTTCAGGGAGTTGCAGAGAGCGAGAAGGTCTCCTCTCAGCCTCCTTTTCTCCAGGCCAAACCCCCCCAGGTCCCTCAGCCGCTCCTCACAGCACTTGTGCTCCAGCCCCTTCCCCAGCTCCGTTGCCCGTCTCTGGACACGCTCCAGCCCCTCAGTGTCTGTCTTGGAGTGAGGGGCCCAGAACTGACCCCAGCACTCGAGGGGCGGCCTCGCCAGGGCCGAGTCCAGGGGGACAATCCCTGCCCTGGTCCTGCTGGCCACACTATGGCTGATACAGGCCAGGATGCCGTTGGCCTTCTTGGCCACCTGGGCACACTGCTGGCTCATCTTCAGCCGCTGTCGACCAACCCCCCCAGGCCCTTTCCCGCCGGGCACTTTCCAGCCGCTGCCCCCCAAGCCTGTGGCGCTGCCTGGGGTTGGTGTGACGCAAGGGCAGGACCCGGCACTTGGCCTTGCTGAACCTCGTACACTTGGCCTTGGCCCATCGCTCCAGCCTGTGCAGGTCCCGCTGCAGTGCCTGCCTGCCCTCCCGCAGATCAACACTCCCACCCGCACGGCGTCACGCTCAGCAATAGAGCTGGGGGAAGGAGGAGGAAGGGGGGACGCTCGGAGCGATGGCGTTTGTCTTCCCCAGTCACCGTTGGGCGTGATGGAGCCCGTCTCTCCCGAGGCGGCCGAACGCCCGCGATGGGAAGCAGTGAGGGGATGCCTGGCTTTGCCTTGCTTGCACAGCTTTTGCTTTAGCTGTTAAACTGTCTTTATCCCAACGCAGGAGTTCTCTCCCCCACCACCCCTGGGGGGGGCTGAGCCGCCTGCCGGGGTGAAACCACGACAGCGTCCCCGGGGAACGGACAAGACGTGAATCGCCCGAGCACGCCACGCACAGCGTTGGACCCACACCAAGCGAGACCCTGCGAGCAGGAGCCGATGGGAGCCAGACGCCGGCCGAGTCTGTGCCGGGGCAGGTTCGCGGCGTGCAGACGCGCTCTCTGGGTGGCGGCTTTACAGGCGGCGGTGGAAGGTACCGGTGGGCGACAGCTCTTAACCTTGGACTCGGCACAACTGAAACGGCACAACTCAGCCACGAACTCCAGCCAGCGGCAGCCAAGGGGGTCACCGGGGGTCCTGCAGAGACCCCCCCTCCCTGGCACTCGCCAGGCCGCGGGCAGAGCACGGGTCCGGTCTGGGCTCCGTGGGGCTCGGCCGGCGCGGGCAGGCTGGACGGGAGCCGCGGAGGGGACCGGGGCTGGAGCACGGGGTGTCTGAGGAGAGCCCGGCAGAGCAGCCCTCTGGGAAAGCGGCTCCTGCGGCAGCACAGGCCGTGCCCTCTCCCCCCGCGCTCGCAGAGGCCTGCCCGTCCCCTCCCCGGCTCCCTGTTCAGGTGCCGCTGCTCCCCAGACATGGCAGCTGCGAGAGAGACCTGGCCCGGCAGCGCCCGTGGCTCCGCCGATCACCAGCGAGGGCTGCACGCCTGCAGCCGGCCGGGTGAGCTCCCCACCGCGCTGCGGGGACACCGGTCCCCACCGCAGCCGGGGCTCGCCGGCTGGCACAGAGCGGAGACCGCAGTGCAGGGGGCCTGGTGCTGGCGGCAGCAGACGACTCGGGCACGCGCCGTGCCGGAGGGCTGTGGCTGGAGCCCACCAGGAAAAGCGTCGAGGCTTCCTGCAAGGCCCAGAGGGAGCAGCTGGGGAGGGGGACACGTCCCCGACACTTGTCGGCCCCGGCTTGAGCAGCGGGTCCAGGACAGGACATCCCCCGTGCAACCCGGCCATCCCCAGGGGACGGCGGGAGAGCGGCCCCCTCGCCCTCGGGGCACGGCCAGTCCTTACCCCGACGTCCCGCCTGTGGGGACAGGCTCCTGCCCGTTCCCTGGGCAGGGATCGCGGCAGCATGTGTGCAGGAAGGGGAAGGACGGGACGCGACCGGGGCACAGTGTCTTATCCTGTGCCGTCTAACCACCGCCTCCTCGCGCCCGGCTGGCGGCAGCCGGGGCTGCGGGCAGGATCTCAGCATTCCCGTTTCCTTCCCGGCTGCCTGGGGAAGGGAGAGCCGGTGACAGCATCCCGGCAGCACCCCGGGGCGGGACGGCCGGCAGGAGGGCGGCGCGTGGGGCTCGTAAGGCAAAGCTGCGGGGCCGAAGCGTTGCCGGGTCCCTCGCGCCCGGAGAGCGGCGGCAGCCCGAGGGGTGCCTGGGGCACCAGCCAGACCGGGCACGCCAGGGTCAGGCTGCCAGGCGGTGCCGGGGCAGGGAAGGAAGAGCCGCGTCCCAGCCCCAAGAGCCAGGCAGCTGGGGCTCCGCCGGCGCGAGGGCACGGCCTCCACCGGGCACTCGGCTCCGCCGGTCACGGCCGCCCTTGCCGGAGGAGGCCGTGCAGGCAGCTCCTGCTGGCACGGCGGCCGGCAAGCGGAGCACGTGGGCTAGGGAGGCGGAACGGTGCTGATCCATCCTACCGAGACGGGCTGTTCCCCTCCAGCCCCACAAGGTCTGTTCCTGCTCACGCACCCGACTGCCACCGACTCCCCGGCAGCCGGCGACCGGGCCAGTGGGTCGCTCCCGCTGGCTCCGGGCTGGGCCAAGCATGCACGGCAGAAGGAACAGACGTTACACCGTGCCCACGAGAACATAAGCCTTTTATTTCCTCCCCGCCATGTTCTCATGGCAGATGAGAAAGAGTCACTACAAAGTGCTGGAAAGCAAACACAGAGGACGAAGCAACGCGAGGAACACAGGCGGAGCACGAGAAAGAACCCGACGGTGGGAAACGCAGAGGTCTCTCCCGAGAGCAGCACCAGTACACAGAGCCTTGACACAACGACAGAGTCACACCCAGACTCACACAGGCAGCCCCCTCCGCCCCGAAAGCGGGCCCTCGCTCGCACGCCTCTGGTCTTTGGGCACCGGGTACTTCAGAGCACGGCCCTCGCTGGGGCCCGGAGCCCCGCGGCAGACTGGGGCTCCCAGTCAAACCCCATTTCCTTAGCCGGGGGCCTGCGGGACCAGCCCACAGAGGAGCACGGGGCACCGGGGCTTCCCCCGCCCTCGGCCAGCCGGCCGCAGCACCGAGGGGCCCAGCGCTGAGCCCCCTGCCCCGTGGGGAGGAAGCCAGCGCGGGGGGCACAGCGAGCGCCTTGCCTTGCTTTGGCAGCCCCCGCTGCCAGAGCGCGGTGCAGCCGCAGGGCTCACCGGGCACTGGCGGCGGGGCGCCAAGCCGGGGCCTTTCTCCCACCGCACGGGCGGCTTGGCAGCTCGGTGCTGCGAGTCGGCCCCGCCAGACGGGGCTCGCCGCGCGCTCAAAGCCCCAGTGACTAACGCGGCTCTGCCAGCCTGCCTCGCCATGACCAGAGTCATGTGCCACGGCCGACGGCGGCTCAGCAGGTGCCTGGGGAGGAAAAAGGCACTTTGGTGTGTCCCCGCAGGCCTCGGGAACGCTTTGGGAGCGGCTGAGGCCGAGGGAGGTGTAGCGGAGGTTTTTCCCTGCTGGCTTCTCCAGAAGCCCCTCGGCCGCTGCCCCAGCGGCACAGGAAGGGCCGTCTGTCCCGGCAGCCCCGGCGGACAGGGCCCCGCTGGTGCGGGCGCAGCAGGAGCAGCGGGGGTTCTGCCCAGCTGGGGCCGCAGAGCCGCCGGGCGGGAGCTCGGCTGGGCCCCCTCGGTTCCCTGCAGAAGCCAGGCTGGCCAAACCATGGGGTCTCGCCGTGCGGTGTCTGTCCTGACCCGGCCAGGGCCGCTCCGCTCGGGATGGAGCACGGAGCTGCGCGCGGCATCCAGGACCCTTCCGAGGGGACGGGGCGGTGGTTCACACGCACTTCTTCCACGCAAAACCACTTTTATTACGTCAAAGCACAGGGTTACGCTGGCAGAGAGCTCTCCTCAGGGCTGCGGCTTCGCACAGCAGCTCGACAGGTACTGGATCGAGCGCACGAGAGGTCCCCAGCCCAGCTTACCTCTGCCCGCTGCCGGAGCTCTGGCGCTGCCTTTCTGGGGACTCTGGCTCGCGGCGGCCGGACCCGAGGGCCTGCTGCAGCCGAAGGTGAAGCTGGGGGAGGCTTTGATCCGCGGCGAGTCCTGCTGGCTGCTGCCGCTCCCGCTGGTGCCGTTGCTGAGGCTCCTCACGCGGGACAGGGCGTTGTCGGAGGCCGAGGCGGGGAGCCCGCTGGAAGGGGATGAGAAATGTGAGGCTCAGCCCGGCTCTGCGGGGAGGGGCTCCCCTCCGTGCCCCCCGTCCTTCCCAGCCAGCTCTGCCCCGCAGCCCAGGCGCTGAGCGTTAGGCGGCTGCTGCTGCGGACGTCCCATCTCTGCCAGAGCCCGGGCTCTCCCCCAGTGGCAGCAAGCTGCTGGGGACAGGAGCGGAGCCTGCGTCACAAGGGGGTGTCCCCGAGGAGCAGCAGACCCCCGTCCCCCAGCCTCAGGGCAGCAGCATCGTTTCAGAGTTCCCACTCCCTCGCGCCCAGCCCCAGATCCATTCCGGTCTGGCGCCGGGCCGGGCTGGGGAGAGTGCGGCGGGGAAGCGGAAGGGACGCTGGTTCTCTCTGCAGGCAGGTAATCGCTTCCCAGCTCCCGGGGCAGGCGAATCCCAAACAGCTTCACCCTGCGCGGCTGCGTGCCCCCCTTGCGTGCCGACGACACGGTGCCGAGGGACGCCTGCGCTTGCAGCACAAAGCAAACTCCGCAGGGACAAGCACGGGCCCCCACAAGGCGGGAAAGCAAGCAGATGAACCTCGGCTTCGTTAGCTGCAGGGTAACTCACTTGGAGTACATTTATCATCTCTAATTGGCGTTATCCTGCAGCTCCTGAACACGCAACCCGGCAGGCCCTTACGTGGAGCTCCTGGGGGGGGTCCTGGCACCTCCTCTCCTCCGCGGGCCCCCGCCTGCGCCCTTCATGCCGCGCACGTGCTTCAGCATCCAGGCGCGCAGGTTGCTGAGGCAGCTGTGCTCCGAGAGGACGATCCGGGGCCAGGGGTTGCACTCTGCCATGTCCAGCGCCGCCACAGCCAAGGCTCTCCCCACCTGCCAGGGCAAGCGGCAGCTGGTGAGAAAGGCCTCGAGAAAGAGCAGCGGCTCTCTGGGACTGGAGGCAGGAAAACAAACAAAGAAAAGAAACCCCAACCCCAAGTCCCAGACAACCCCCCAGTGCTCGTTTCGTCTCTGTTCCAGGCTCCCGTCGAGCTCCCCGGCGGGAGGAGCGTTCCCACAGGAAACACGCAGCGCACACGCGGGTGAGTCAGCGCCACGGCCGCCGGGACCCACCACCTCTTGCTGCGCAAGCGCAGGCAGCCCCACGCTCGCCGGGGAGGGAACGGGGACCCCGCGCCTCGGCAGCGCTGCGAGATGCACAGGGACGACCCCGGGCTGCCCCAGCGGCAGAGGCCTCCGGCCCAGCCAGCGCACAAACCATTTTGGGGCTGGCACAGACGGCCCCGCTGACCGGGACGGGCTGGGACGCGCCGGCAGGTTTCGGCACTGACCCCGAGAACACCCCATCCCTCCACAGCTCTCCAAACCCGCGCCGCGGACCGGTGCAGGAGTCACGCTGTTTTCACGGGGACACGGACGTGCAGAAGCAGGAGAAACGTGAAAGTTTCCTCCCGGGTGCCGAAAGCGCTGCCTGCAGCGCGGCGGGCAGGGCAGGGCTGCCCCCCCGGCCCCCCGCTGCTGGGGACCCCCTTACCTGCTCAAACAGCTCCACGGTGTACTTGGAGGGGAAGGCGGGAGGGGGCGGCGGGCTGGCCCGCCCGTTGTCGTGGCAGGCCACGGGGATGCTGTTCACCGAGCGCCCCGTGTTGTAGTTGCACTCCAGCGTGTAGCTGCGGAGCACAAGAAAGCCCACGTTACCCGAGGGGCCCGCGCCGGCCCGCGCGCAGGAGCACCGCTGCTGCGACGACAGCGTGCGAGAGCTGGGGTCCCCCCCGGCCCCGGGGGAGGCTGGAGAGAAGCCACCGCTCCTGCCACTGAGCTGCAGCTCTTGCTGCGACCTGCTTCACGTGCGCTGCGTTAGGAATAAAGGAGGTAAAGAGAGAAGCAGGCGGCCATCAGGCGGAAGCCAGAGGCGTGCCGAGGGCAGGAGAGGTGCCTGTGGCACAGGACCCAAGGAACCGGCCCGCGAAATCAATGCCACAGGACGGACTGGCCACGGGGGAGCAGGAGCAGCCAGCCCCTGCTGAGCACGGAGCCCCCACAGTGCCAAGGTACCCACCTCTTCTCTTAAATCAACAGTCACGGCGCCCACAGCTACTAGGGACACCCCAACTGCTGTCTTTTCAGGGTGAAGCAACTACCAGAAGACGTTCTCTGGTTATCCTAACAGGGTCTGAAGTCATCCCTGGCGAGCTCACGCTAAGGACAGGGCAAGAGGTTCACCAGGGGTGCAGGAGAACGACGGCACGTCGTTCCCCACGAGCAAAGCCTCACGCTGCCCTGATTTTCCGGCAACAAGACACCGGACCACCGACATGGCACAGACTGCAGGGAAATGGCAAGAGAGCCGCAGAGCCATCTTCTTGTCTCTCCGCTTCCAGGGAAAACCCAGTGAGATGTCACTGGGACGGAGCCGTGGGCGCGGTGCCGGCAGAGCCGGAGCGCACGGGGGCAGGAGGCCGGTGGTGGAGGCGGGGAGGGAGGCGAGGGCTCGGGCATGCCGTGCAGCCACGGCACGGAGCCGCGGCACTCGCAGGAACACATACGGCCGGGACGCGTATCCTGGTAGTTTGCAAACGGACAGCAGGAGCGTGGTAACGAGCCGGGCACTGGGAACTCTCCCTGAGGAAACTCAATGAAACCGGCACAGCCTGAGCCTGGTGGGAGGTCGGTGTGTGGGAGCTGTGCCGACACGGCGCTGGCACCACAGGGCTAACCGCCACGGCACCGACCACCGCGGCACCCCCGCCAGCAGCGCGAGGCCGACTGAACGCAGCCCAGGGGGCTCCCGGAGGCGGAGGGGCTCGCCCCCGCTCCAGCCACCGGTTCCCAGGCCGTCCCCGCGGGGCCGGGGCCCTTCCCCGTGCGCCGAGAGGGGCCTCAGCTCCTCACCAGCCCAACGGGACCCTCCCAGGAGCGGCCCTGCCCCTGGGGCCGCTCCAACGCGGGCGCGGAGGGTGGGCACGGCCGGAGCTCGTCCTTACAGACGAAGGGGAACTGGCGGGGGGCGTGCAGGTCGGGGGCAGCCTCGGCTGCGGCGACCACGCGACGGGGGAGCTCAGTAGCCCGAGAGAAAGGAACAAGGCAAAAAGCAGGATCACAGGCCCGGGCTTCGGGAGAGCAGACTTTGCCTTTTAGGGATGTGCTTGGAAGATTCCCTGGGGACAGGGCCCTGGCGAGAAGAGGCGCCCAGGAGAGCTGACCTGCTTTCAGGGCTCACCTCCTCCAGCTCCAGAACTGCCCACCCAGATGGGCGGGAAGCCGCGCAAAGGCCTGCGCGGATGAACACGGAGCTCCCGGCTGGACGTGGATAACAAAAGGAAGCACACAAGAGGTGGAAGAAGGGAGAGGTGACATGGGAGGGACACGGAGATGCTGTCCGAATGGGCAGGGAAAGCCAAAGCCCACCCGGAGCTGAATCTGTGGAGGGAGGAGAGGGGCTGGGCTTTGGCTTTCCAGGCAGAAGGAAGACGGGAGCGCGTGAGACAGCTGCTGCCGGGGCCGCGGTGCTCCATGCCGCCTTCACCGCAGTCGGCACTGGCAAGCTCTGCGCTCAGCAGCGCCCGGCCCCTCAGACCAGGGGGGAGCCCGGGGCGAGGAAGACGTCCCCTTGGGGGAGGAGGAGCCGCTCGGGAGCGCCTGCACAGCCTGGAGACGGAGAGGGCTGCGGGACCCGGCGGGACGCCCTCGAGTGCCGAGGAGCCGGCTGACATCCCGGTGAGGCTGCTGCCGATTAGCTCGGAGAGGTCCTGGCGACCGAGGGGGTCCCGAGGACGGGGAGACGGCAAATGTCAGGGACCCACGGGCCGGTCAGCCTCACCTCCATCACCGGGAAGGTGATAAAGACCCAGGAAGGACAGAAGGTGTCTGGGAGCCGTCAGCAGATTTACGAAGGAGAAATCGCGCGTAACCACCCCGGCAGCCTTCGACAACGTAACGGCCAGCGCTGCGGCCGAGGCAGAGCCGTGGGCGATGGCTTACGGCTTTGGACCCCGTCTCCCGCCCCAGCCTCGCAGCGAGCAGACGAAGGAGAGGCGATGCAGCGCACGCCCCCGGCAAGGCTGCGGAGCTGGGGGCGATGCTCCAGAGGGTCGCGCTGCCCCGGGGAGTGCCCACCCTCCCGGGGGAAAGGCAAAGTCGTGCCCCAGGGAGGAACAGCCCCGCAGCCAGGGAGGGCGGCTCTGCAGAGTGGGACCCGGGGTCCCAGCAGGCACAGAGTTTCGTAAGCTGACTGCAGGGACCCTAAGTGGGGTCTCCCCTTTTTCCAGTTTCTCTGTTTGCTGTCTTGCTGTGTCCTTTATTCCAGGCTTTCACCTCTCCCCACCCTCAGCGCTCTCAAGGTGGGGAAAAACCTCATGGCTTTTAAGACACAAGGCGAGTGCCTGCACACGGCTCCCGGTTACGCCGCGCACCCCTGCCACACAATGCGCCGGGTGCTAGAAATTCACCCGTGCTCAGCAGCGGTAAGAAAAAGAAATCTCGACAGAAACATCCATGAAATACCGCTTCTGTTCCCTGGGAAGTCCTGGACTCCTCCAGGTTCCTGGAGGGTCCTGGGGAATAGCTTCCTGGTAAGGGTACGAGGGTGCTGGATGGGCCACCCAGGGGTGACGCTCAGCTGCATCACTGACAAGGAGGAACTTGTTAGCTGGGGACGCGATAACGAACGGCGGCCTTGTCTGTAGGGACCGTGAAATAGCGGAGTTCATGATCGCGAGGGGAGGGGAGCAGCAGAGCGCAGACCCCGCGCCCCCGAAGAGCAACTTCAGCTAATTCGGGGCACCAGTACGGGGGATCCTGCTGGCGACAGCTCCGAAGGACAAAGCAGCTCAGGGAAGGCGGGAGGCTTCCGAGGGCGAACGGCCCGTCCCAGTTCTCGGGGAGAGGGACAGACGTACCAGGAGGTCAGCAGGCTGACAGGGCACTCGGGACAGAGCTCCGCTGCAGGCAGCGGCAGGCGGGGGGGAGGATCGCTCCGCCTGGAGACGGGGCTCCGGGAGGAAAACTACCAGAAACGGAGGATGATCAGGTCGGGGGTCTCCTGAGAAACACGACCCACGTGAGCCCACGGCCCCGAGGGGCGGCACCCAAGGGTGCTGCGGGGCTGCCGAGGTCCTTGCAAGGCTCCTCTCGGTCGTCTCCAGAAGGTGGCGGGGAGCGGGGGGGGGTCCCTGATGGGTGGAGAAGGGCAGATGTTGCATCTGTTGTTAAAAAAGACCATCCAGGGACCGAGAGGCCGGGCAGCCTCACCGCGGTCCCCGAGAGACTGCCGAGCGAGCCCTGCCGGAGCACGTTCCTGGATGTTTGAAGGAGAAGAGGGTGGCCGGGAGCTGCCAGCCAGGACCTCTTGCATCTGCTCAGAGACAATCCCACTTGCTAGTCCAGCGGAAAACCCGAGGGTCTCCCCCCCGTCCGTCGGACGTGCCCGCACTGTACCGCGTGGCACGGGTACCGACAGCACTCCTGGCACCAGCGCAACGCCCGCCGCGTTCCAGGATGTCGTTATTCGATTAACCATGGGCCGTTCCCTGCCAGCTCCAGCAAACAGCCACAGAGCAAGCTACAGCAGCAACCCGAGCCCGAAAATCTCGTGTGTTTGCTACGGCAGGGTCAGTTTAAGCTGGGTCAGCACGCTCCCCGACCCGCCCTGCGGCCAGGCGCGGAGAGGCAGCAGAGCACACAGCGAGCGCCGAGGAAAGGGGGAGGAAGGAGCCGAGGGAGCCACCGTCTCTGCTGGCAGCCTGGTCCTGCGCCAGCTTCAGCCAGCAATGGAACTGCGCCCTCGGGGAGCAGCTTTCAGGGGAGAGGGGGCGCAGGGCTTTCCGGGGGAAGCCCAGGGCTGGTGTGAGGCCCGGTGCTGCCTCTGCATCTCAAGCCACAGATTCACGGGGAACGCGGCATCTCCTAAAGCAGCATGATACACTTCTCTTCTCGGGCTCTTCCCTCCCTCCTGCGACTGGCCGCCACAGGGACAGAATCGGGCAAGACCAGGCCGTTGGTCCGACTGCTTCCGCGTTTTTGTGTTCCCAGCCACCACAACAGAAACCGGCCAAAAATATCCCACCCGTTGCTGGGAGAGGCACGAGGCTGCTACGGGTCACACAAATGCCCTCAGCTCACAGAATCACGACTGCTTGAGGCCGGAACCTCGCACGGCAATCTCGTACGCGAGGGCTGGGGAAGCTGAGCCCGTTACAACTAAAGAGGTTTTAATCACAGCTCAATACACACACAAACATCTGGGAAAGAGGACAATTCCTTCTGGAAAGCCGCGCACAAGCAGCAACACAACAGCGAGGACAAGGGGCCAGAGCAGATGTGAGGGGACAGGAGGTGCGAGAGGCAGAGGCGCAGGCCTGCAGGTCAGGAAGGCAGCAGTGCCGGGCACGGCCGCGTCCCGGCCTCCGCCTGCGCAGCACCGAGCACGTTACCCTCTTCTTGGCGAGCCCCAGCCCCGCTGGGGAGCCGGGCAGGACACAGCTGCCCCCACGGGAGTGGTTTCAACTCTCCTCAGCATCTCGCGTCCAGCAAGACCCCCCGCTTCCAGGACGGAGGAGAGCTGGGCCGGGTCAGCTGGCAGGGACGCGTGGCGAGCGAGCGGGGGCTTCCTACCTGTGGATGATGCCCAAGGCTTTGTAGACGGCCACTCGCCCGCTGCCCTCCTTCGACTGCCCGTCCCGCTTGTCTTTGGCGTACATGTTCTTCTCCGAGAAGTTACAGCCCGTGAAGTCAAAGTGAGGCGAGTTCAAGGAGATGAGTTTGGGGAACAGCATGTTCTCCACCTGCGAGGCACAGAGAGGGGCACGGGTGACTTCGGGGGGGCCCCTGGCTGCTCGTCCTGCTCCAGCACTGCCAGTGCCAAGCTCTGGGACGCAGCGGGGTGTTGGGCGAGGCTGGGCCCTCTGCCCAGTTCCAGCGTCCCACACGCTCCAGCCCTGCCCGGGGGACGCTGCCCGCCCCTGCCTGCCCCCTGCCCGTCTCCAGCAGGGAGAGGCAGCAGCTGGGCTCTCCGGCAGCCTGCTCGCGGAGGCGGGGAGGAGGGAGCCCAGCGGCACGGCTCTTCCCCACCCTCTCACAGAATCATGGAATTCCCAAACACGGAAGGGTTTGGGCTGGAAGGGATCGTTAAAGCCCATCTAGTCCAACCCCCTGCCATGGGCAGGGACATCCTCAACTAGATCAGGTTGCCCAGAGCCCCGTCCAGCCTGACCTGGAATGTTTCCAGGGATGGGGCATCTCCCACCTCTCTGGGCAACCTGTGCCAGAGCCTCACCACCCTCAGCGTAAACAATTTCTTCCTCATATCTAGTCTGAATCTCCCCTCTTTTCATTTAAAACCATCCCTCCCTTATCCTATCGCTACAGGCCCCACTAAAAAGTCCCTCTCCAGCTTTCCTGTAGCCCCTTTAGGGACTGGGAGCTGCTGGAAGGTCTTTCTGGAGCCTTCTCCTCTCCAGGCTGAACAACCCCAACTCTCTCAGCCTGTCTCCATAGCAGAGGGGCTCCAGCCCTCCTTCTCTCATCCCTTAGGAGAGGAAGGGGCAGCTCTTCCGGCCGGCCCGGGCCAGCTCCTGGGGGAAAGCCGAGACCCGCTCTCAGGCCCGGGAGGGGCGAGGGGAGGAGAGCAAACCCCACCGAGCACCGCGGGCAGGGAGGGCAGCCAGCCCAGCCCGTCCCGACAGGCTGCGACAGGGGCCCCCCGCCCCCTCTCCCAGCAGCGGGAGGGAGCGTTTGGGACCCTGGGGAGGGGGCAGAGTGGTGAGGGGGTCCCAGCCGGCTCCAGCACCTCTGTGCTCCTGCCCCCCGCCCTCACCTGATCGTTTTCGTCGCTGAAGCTGTTGCCGTACATGAAGCAGCCGCGCTTGGAGGCGTGCCCGTGGAGATCGACGTAGTAGGCCAGCCCGCTGTCCTGGGGCAGGATGGTTTCGGGGAGAGGTGCTGGCGGAGGCCTCCGGGCTGCCTCCTCACAGTGCTCCGCGGTGCGGCTCGGCGGAAGGATCCGGACAGCTGGGTCCTTGCTGCCCAGCTCGGCGTCGGGCGCTCCCGAGAGCCGGGGTTCCTGAGAAGGGCTGAAGTACGTGCTGGCACGCCAGGCGCTGGGCGAGTTGCGGAGGTTATTGGCTTTCTCCAGCTCCGACAGGGCTGCCTCCGGGGACGGGGCGCTGCTGCGGACGGAATGGTTGGAAGATTTTGTGCTTAGCGAGCTGGTGCCGAGCGGCGAGACGTACGTCCTCCAGTCGGGAGAGCCTGGCAGGACGCGGCTGTGAACGTGGTGGTAGAGGAGGACGGCCTTGGCCCCGTACACTGCAGGGTGCAGCTCGGCGTCGGGGTTGAGATACTGGCGGTTCAGGTTTACCCCACGGGAGTCAGTTCTGCAGAGGGAGCAGAGGAGACGTGAGGCACCTCGCCCAGCGCCATCCCTCCCCGTAACGGCCGAGGCTTTGGGCGCCGTCCCGGACTACAACTGCCAAACCGTCCCCTCCAAATTGCCCCCCTGTCCCAACTGCCAACCCCCCCACACCCACAAGCGGGCAGAGACTGCCCCAAAGCCGCGGAGAACCTCTCTCCCGGAGCGGCACTCGCCTCAGCGAGACAGAGCCCGCCTGATCTCCCCCGCTCCGCCCTGCGGCTGGCCCAGCTCCGACGCGCCGGGGACAGCAAGGACAGGCAGTGCCCCAGAGGCGCAGGGCCACGCTGCTCGCAGAGGTGACCTGCGCAGGCCGCAGTGGCCCCCAGCCCTCCCCGGAGATCCCGGGGGCGCGGGGAGAGGCTGACACGGCCCGCAGGCCTCAGCTCTCCTACCAACGCGGGACCTTGGGATGCCTTTTTGAATAGATTTTAATTGATTCAAAATAAATGTCTCATTGCCAGATGAGTGCTGTTATAGCTGTGATTATTGATGTCTATTTATACCGAGAGTTTCTGATTAACATCGCCGCTACAGAACAGCATTTCTCCCCTAATATGTTAAACTTTGGTAAAGATGCCTAATAAGGACAAGAGGAAACGGCCTCAAGTTGCGCCAGGGGAGGTTTAGGTTGGATCTTGGGAACCATTTCTTCCCCGAAAGGGCTGTCAGGCCCTGGCACAGGCTGCCCAGGGCAGTGGTGGAGTCCCCATCCCTGGGGGGATTGAAAAGACGTGTAGATGTGGCGCTTGGGGACATGGGTTAGTGGTGGCCTTGGCAGTGCTGGGATAACGGTTGGACTCGATGATCTTAAAGGTCTCTTCCAGCCCAAACGGTTCCATGACTCCGTGATTCACAGCCATCGCGAAACGCACAGCGGGCTCCAGACGAGGAGCTCAGCCCAGCTCAGGCCCCGACGAAGCCGCAGCCTGTGCTCACTCACCGATAGTGGCCTCGCACCACCCCGTCGGGGTTCAGCATGGGAATGAGCTTAAAGACAAACATGCGCCGCAGCATCTGGGCGCGGGGGTCCTCCTCCCGCAGGATGAAGTCCAGGAAGCCGTTGAAGACAAAGCTGGAGGGCGTTTCTCCGGGGTGGACTCTGCTGCTCAGGAAGAACACCTGGGGGCAAACGGACGGGGGTGACGGGCAGGTTCCCGCCTGCCCCGAGCACCACGGTGATGCTTTAGCCGAGGGGCCAAACGCTCCCTGGGGCGCTACGCCTGCACCGTGGCCAGGCACCGTGCTGCCGAGGCAGAGCCAAGGCCTTGGCGTGGAGCCCGCAACTAGGTACCGGCTGCGGCAACACAACAGCTTTCGGGGCTGCTTTGCCCGGTGCCTCTCCTAGGTCCCGCCTGGAGCGAGGCTGGTTATCCCTGGGTGAGACTGGAGGGGCAGAAGCAGCCTGCTTCCGAGAGGAACCAGAGCAGCGAAGCGCCCCAGAGAAAAGCCCCGAGCGAGCCCACGGAGTGGGGGATGAGCCTGACCGCAACCACGACGTGAAGAGCCTGAAGAGCCCTTCTCTCGGGGGGCACATCAGCAAGAGACGTGCCCGCAGCCCCCCAGCCAGCCCTGTGCAGCCGTGCCCCAGCGCAGCACCTCTGTCAGTGTCTGCGCAGCTGAACGGGGCTGCGGCAATAAAAGGAGGACAGAACAAAACTCCTAGGAAGCGAGACGCTAATTTTTGCCCCGAGGAACAGGCGTGTGGTGCTACCAGAGGGCATTTCACCATGCTGAGGGGATGCACTGGGGCTCCGACCGGCTCCCACGCCCCGATGCGGGGTCTCACAGACTCTCCTCCCCACGCTCCACCCAGACTAATGCTCCAGCCCTTCGGGACACGACACCTCTCAAGTCAGAGGCACGAGGGTGGCAGCAAGGCCCCGACACGGGGACTGTTGCAGCCTGCTGGCCGCGCTCGCCGTGCCCGACGCAGCCCCAGAGCCGGCGCAGCAGCTCACCCTCTTCCCTGCGAAGCGGCGCGGCCGCGGGGTGCTCGTGTCTGGGAAGAGCTTGTCCAGCCGGGGCTCCCGCTTCTCCAGCATGCCGTGGCACGAGGTGACGGTGAGCAGGTCCACGCGCAGCTTGTCCAGGGAGTGGCACAGCAGCTCCCGGTGGTAATAGACAGAGTCGAGGGGGCTGTGGGGTGAGGAGCGAGGCTCAGCCAGCCTGCCCCGGCCAGCCGGCAACGCTCGGGTCAGGGCCTCCCCCTCCAGGGAAGGCAGCGGCTCGGCTGGGGCGGCTGCTGTCCTGGCCGAGCACGGGGACAAGCCGGGGACGGAGGGACGGGGTGCCGAGCCTCGCCCCAGGCAGCTGCTGGAGATGCCCTTGCGGAGCGAAGGGGGCTCCCAGCTGGGCAGGGGACGCTCTCCGCACCCGCAGCCCTGAGCTCTGCCTCTGGCCGCTCGTCCAGCACCGCGTCCCTGCTCGCTCTGCGCCCCGGGAACCACCGAGCCCCCTCCCGCCAGCTGCGGGTGCGAGCTGGTCTCTGCCGGCTCCCCTTGGAGCCCGCCGGGAGCAGGAGCGCTCCCGAGCAGCAGCTCTCCTGGAGGAGAGTGCGGTGGCCCGGGCCCTGGGATCACGCTGCCCGGCCCCTGCCTGCAGGGAGCGGCAGAGGGGCTGCCCCCGCGGGCGTCAGCGGGGGGCCAGAAGCCCCCGTCCCCCGGGAGCCCACCGCGGCCGAGGCAGCAGCCAGGTGTGCGCAGGGTCCCCGACAGCCCGGCCTCTGGCCCCGTGCTCGGGAGTGTGACGCTTGCGCGCAGGGGGGAGCGGGACCCGCCTGCAAGAGCCCCCTGCCCTGCTGATGGCCCCCCCGGCCCCCGGCAGCTCCTGCTGCGCCCCGGGAGCCGGGGCCCCCAGCCCTGCCGTGATGCCGAGGGGCTTGGGGGCTCCCCTCAGCTGGCGAGCTTGACCCACAGGGACGACAGTATCGCCGTCGGACCCCTCCCGACTGACTGCCGGGTCTTGAAATTCCCCTAACGCTCCATCGTGTGACAGTTTAAGAACAAACACCTTCCAATACACCGCTGCTCAGCCCTTGTCTAGGAAAAGGTGTTTACGATCCTGGCCCCGTGGCACGTAAAGTCTCTGGGGTCGAGGGGGGCTGCAGGGCAGGGCTATCCAGAGACGCCCGAAGATCGACTGTGTCCTCCCCCCCCTCAGCCGGGCGTTAAGTTCTCCCGCCTTCTGAGAAGCAAATCTCGAGATCAGAGGAGCTTCCTAGCACAATCCACAAAGAGCCCGGCCGAAGGCGACATCTCCCTCTGCGACAGCAGTTGTAGAGGAAGGCAGCAGTGGGAGGGAGATGCCTGGACCTTCCCGCAGCCAGGAGGAGGAAAGCAAACGAGGTCTTGGCCTCCGAGACCCCCCTCTCCTTAACCCGAGGGCTGCAGCTCTGTTACGGCCCCTCCTTGGCCTCCTCCACCTGATGGGAACCTGCCCTTGGGAATACCAGGGGGATCCGGCCCGAAGCCCTGAGGGACCCTCCGGAAGCGCACGCCTGGAGCTCAGGGGGAGCCGCTGCAGCCGCTCCTGCGGAGCTGGGGCCCAGGGGGGCACAGAGACCCCCCCTCCGCAGCCAGAGCTGGACACCACCGCGCCGCCGCGGCGGGGGCAAAGCCGGGTGGGCGAGGGCCGGGAGGGGGCGGGGTGGGTGCGCACCTGCTGGGAGACATGTGCCTGCACTCCTGGAAGCGGCCGTCCAGCTGCGCCAGCATCTCCTGGCACTCCGTGTAGGAGAAGGGGTAGCAGAAGGCAAAGTAGGTGGTGGCACCGCGGTGCTCCAGGAAGCGGTGCACGAAGGACAGCACGAACTGCGCCTCCACCATCTGGGACAGACACAGAGCGGAGGCTGAGCAGAGGCACGGCCCCGGGGCTGCGCAGAGCCGCCCCCCGGACACGGGCCGCGCAGCCACGGCCACCACAGGCCCCCGCGGTTCTCCTCCGGCACCACCACGCTGCTGTGATCCCCGAAATGCCAGGCTGTTTCCTACAAGGGCCAGGGTTCCCTGTTCGCCCAGCCGCGCAGCGCTCGGGCCCTCGGAGGGACGCCAAAGCCTCGCCGTGTGCCTGGCTCTGGGGTAGAGCTCTCTGGGAAACCCGGAGGGTTCCTTCTTGACCCCGCGCTCGGGGACTGAACAATAACTGCTCTATTTCGGCACACCTCGCAAAGTTAACGAGTGCCGCAAAGCTCAGCTGTACGTTCTGCCTCTCCCTGGTGCTGGCACCAGCCAAATCGAGTGCCGACTTGTCCCGAGTCAGGGGACGGGAGATGCTCTCCGGCCCCTGTTCCGTGGGGCAGGAGGAGGGGGCAGAAGGGGGGTCGCTGCCTCCCCGCAGCAGCGTGCACAGAGCAAGGACGACCCAGAGCACCCGCAAGCAACTCTCCCCCAGGCAGCTCCTGCCGGACCGAAGACAGAGAACGCCGGGAACAGCAAACTCCTGTTCGAGGCCCAAACAGCCTGACGGGGCTGCGAGAGCCAACCTGCTACCGCGGCCGTTCCTGCTGGCTTCGGTTCCCTGGGCTCTCGCCCCACCGCTCTGCGGCCCACACTGCTCCCCTCACAGGGGCACCGGCACTCTCCCATCGCACGGCTCGCTGTGAAGAGCCGCTTACTGGCTGCTTTGGCAACTGATGAAGGGGATGGGAAGCCCCAGGCGTGCTTCGAGAGCCGTTCTCCCCATCACACGATGGGGAAATCACCCAGCAAGAGCCCGCGCCCCAGCCTGAGCTGGTCAGCGGGAAGAGAGCTGCTGGGTCCTTCTCTTCCGAGCGCTCAGCCCGGGGAAGGGGCTTCGCCGTTAGCCCCCTCCCTCTCCCTTAGGGCTGCCAAAGTACAAACCAGCCGCTCATCCATCCCACCCTGCCACAGGAGGCCGTGTCCCCAGGGCCGCCCCCCACCCCAAACACAGGGTCCTCTCCTCTCCCTGTCCGCGGTGCCGGCACCCAGTGCCCTTCAGCCGAGGCCGCCCCAGCCCCGGCCCCTGCGCCCGTACCTCGAAGCTGGGCCGCTCGCGGATGCGCTCCCAGCGGGGCCGCACGGGCAGGGTGCGCACAAAGGGGGACATGCCCTGGGAGTACAGCCGGCTCTGCTTGTTCATGTTCAGGATGTGCAGCTTGATCAGCTTCCCCGGAGCCCCCCCCCGCACGCTGAAGTAGAACCAGGACCTGGGGAGGGACAGCAGCGCCGGCTCAGCCCCTGCCCCGGGGCCCCTGACCCCCCCAGCCCCCCAGCCCTGTCAGCGCAGCCCCACGGGGAGCCGGTCAGATCCCCGGGGGGACACAGACCCCACGAGCCGCCCCCCCCCGACACCCCTGACCCCGCTAGCTACCCCACCGGCCTCACCAGCCGCCCCCCGGCACCTCCCGGCACCTCTCCACAGCCCCCCAGCCCCGCCAGCCGCCCGCCTCCCGCGGCCGCCCGGCCCCGCCGGGCCGTTACCTGTTGCCGTTCTCATACTCGGTCTGGGCGCAGTCGGGCCGCGTCCAGACGTTGAACTCGTAGTCGGCGGCGGGGAGGGCGGTGCCCCAGGCCGCGGGGCCGCCCCCCCCCTCGGGCGGCCCCACCTGCTCCACGTGCGCCAGGTTGCCCGAGTCGAAGCGGGAGCTGAAGAGCAGCCCCCCGCAGCGGATCTCCATGGCTGCCGGGCCGCCGCGGCCCGCTCATCGCACCGCCCGCCCCGCCGCCCGGCCCGGCCCGGCCCGGCCCGGCCCGCCGCGCCGCCGGGCGACAGCAACGCGCGCGCCCATTGGCCCGCCGCTCCCTAGCAACGCACCCGCCCGTTGGACGGCGCCTCGGCAACGGGCCGCAGAGCCGCGCGCGCCCCGGGCCGCGCCCCCCCGGCCACGCCCCCTCCTCTGGCCGCGCCCCCCGCTGGCCACGCCCCCCGCCGGCCACGCCCCCCGCCGGCCACGCCCCGTCCCCCCGCGGGACGGGCGGCACCTATAGAGACGTGCATGTGCAGACGGGGACGCGGCACGCGTGTGCGCACGCGGGGGGGCAGGGACACGCGTGCACGCACACACACACGTCTGCACACACGCGTCCGTGCGCACACGCCCCCGCAGGAACGTACACACGCACGGCCACAAGAACACACGTGTACGCACGCGTGTCCATAAACCCGCACTTACGTGCACGCATGCTCGTGTGCACACACGCCTGTACACGCGCACATACGTGCCCACGCACGTGTCTATGTGCACATACACATCAGGACGGGTGTGTACGCACACACGTACGCACACACGTACGTAAGAGCACAGGTATATGCACACACGTACGTAACACACGCATACGCAGGCATGTACACACATACGCACTGACACACATTTACATAGACACACATATATATGCCCAGACATGTACATGCACGCCTGTACATAAGAATGCGCATATGCACATATGTATGCACATGCATATGTGTGCACCCACGTCTATACACACATTCACATGTATGTGCATATGCACACGTGTGTGCACACATCTACACATACATATACACACACATGCACATAAATCAGTGTATATGCACACACATATGCACACACATCTATACATACATATACACACACATGCACATAAATCAGTGTACACGCACTCATGTACGCACACAGAGGCGCGCACACACCTATACGCACACACGTACGTGTTTCTATAGAACCACAGAATCGCTGAGGTTGCAGAGTCCAACCGTTACCCTCTCGCGGCCGCACGCACACGCGTGCTCGGATCTATACACGCATGCACACCCCAACCATACACACACGTGCCCATAGGAACACGTGTATGTGCACACACACATTTATATATACACACCTGTACATCAGAGCACAGGTATATGTGCACATGTACATAACACGCATACACAGGCATGTACACACGTGCAGTTACACACACCTATATACACACATACATGCCCACACACATGCATATGCACGCCTGTACATAAGAACACGTGCATACACACATACATACCCCCACACAAATGTATACACACATGCCCATAAGAACACGTGTCTATGCACACACACGTACACACAAACACCTACATATACACACGTACATGCCCACACACACATATATGCACACACATTTATATGTACATGCCTATACATAAGAGCACAGGTATATGCACACATGTACATAACATGCATATGCAGGCATGTACACATATGTACACACACATCTACATATACACGCATACATGCCCATGCATATGTATATGCACACATGTACATCAGGACATGTGTATATGCACACATACATTTATACATACACACCTGTACATAAGAGCACAGGTACATGCACACATGTACATAACATGCATATGCAGGCATATATATATATGCACATACACACATCTACACACACATACATGCCCACACACATGTATATGCACGCCTGTACATAAGAACACACGCATATGCACATATGTATGCACACACATGTGCACACACGCCTATATACATTCACACATATACATACACGTGCATGCATACATTCACACACGTGCGCACACATCTATATGTACATACACGCACATGTATAACATGCACATAAAACCAGTGTACATGCACACACACACGTGTGCACACGCACCTATACATACACATATAGATGTACACATTTATATACATGCCTGTACATGAGAACACACGCATCCATATGCACACATCCATACCCCCCCGCAAATATATGCCCATAAGAAGACGTGTCTACACGCCCACGCCCATCTATACACACCCACGCCAACGTATAGACACACACACATCCATAAAAACACGCACCACACCCCGGCACAAGTGGAGGACGCGGGTCTCGAACCTGCCACCTCTCGCACGCCAAGCGGGTGCTCTCCCCCCTGAGCTAAACCGCCGCAGCCGCTGCGCCGCCCGCCAGGGCCCCGCCTACACCCCCCCCACCGCTCCCCACGGCCCCCGGGGTCCCCCCCCGCGGGCCGTGAAATGGTGTTTATCAGCCACTAAAATGATGAGAATTGGTGCTTTCTCCCCTCCCCCCATCAGATCCCCCCCCCAAAACGGAGTGCAGGGGGTTGGGGGCAGCTCTGGCTACTCCCCACATGTTGCTAACAGACAAAAACCACGTGCACTAATTAAAAGGAGGAAAAAAAGGAAAAAAAAAAAAGTATGGTTCATTCACCCCGGGACCCCTGAGAGTGGGGGGGGCGGGAGGGGGGGTGACATCTGGGGAGCGGGGCAGAGGCGCTTGCAAAGTACGAGGGTCACGGGGATCACGCGCCCAGTTAAGCCCGAAAAGAGACGGGGAAATGCAAAAGCTCATTCACAGGGTGCGGAAAACCCCGACGTGTGTTTCCCAGGAAAGAGGAAAAAAAAAAAAAATGCTCCCGTAAACCCCGATTCGAGCCCAAAGTGCATCCCCCCCCCCTCGGCGCCGCCATCCCGCGGCCCACGCAGGTCGCGCTGGAGACGCTCCTCGGCGGCTGGAACATCAGGAGGCGGCGGGACCGCATCCCCCCTCCTCCAAAAGCAGATCAGTGTCCGGAAATCATGGCCAAGGCCCAGTTTTTGACGGCTACGGTTGTGTTTTGCAGATAAATCCAGGAAGAATAGGTAAAGCTCGTCAGGTGTTCTCTCACGCAGTCCCACGACACTTCTCCGCTGGAAAAGTGAGGAGAACAGGTTATGGGCAGGGAAGCTGCGGGCAGCCCCACGGGCAGCGGCGAACCCAGCCCCGCGAGCCCGGGGGGATGCGGGAGCCCCTCGCGCAGGCAGGGACGGCTCCCCCAGGGCAGCGCATCATAGAACCATAGAATCGTTTGGGTTGGAAGAGACCTCCAAGATCGAGTCCAACCACTAACCCAGCACTGCCAAGGCCACCACTAACCCATGTCCCCAAGCGCCACATCTACACGGCTTTTCAATCCCTCCAGGGATGGGGACTCCCCCACTGCCCTGGGCAGCCTGTGCCAGGGCCTGACAGCCCTTTTGGGGAAGAAATGGTTCCCAAGATCCAACCTAAACCTCCCCTGGCGCAACTTGAGGCCGTTTCCTCCTGTCCTGTCGCCTGTTCCTTGGGAGAAGAGACCGACCCCCCCTGGCTCCAACCTCCTTTCAGGGAGTTGCAGAGAGCGAGAAGGTCTCCCCTCAGCCTCCTTTTCTCCAGGCCAAACCCCCCCAGGTCCCTCAGCCGCTCCTCACAGCACTTGTGCTCCAGACCTGGAGCAGGGGGGGCGGCAGGTTCTGCACAGAGGCACCCGCCTGCGCTGCCCGCGGGGCAAACGCTGCTCCCACGGGGCACAGGCTCCGCAGGTCCGTCACACCAGCCACGGAGCCACGTCCCGGCCCCTCTGCCGGAGCGCAGGCCGGGAGCCACCCCGAGCTGGGACAGGGGGACACTGAGCCGGGAGCCACACTGAGCCGGGACAGGGGGACACTGAGCTGCCGCTGTGCCGAGGGACCGACCCCCGCAGCCGCGGGGCAGCGCAGCCAGGGCCTGCGTGCCGGGGATGCTCACTTGCAGGAGTCCACCCAGTGCTTCCAGCCCCGCTCGAGCGCGGCGGCCACGCACTCCAGCAGCGGCAGCAGGCAGCTCCGCACCAGGAAGAGCAGCAGCTCTCGGACGCACTCGGCGAAGTGCAGCAGGGACTCCGGCACCCGGGACTGGAGCTGCAGGGGCAGAGAGAGACGGCGCGGGTTTAACACCAACCTCCCCCCCCCCGTGCCGGGTCTGGGTACCCCGAGGAGCCCAGCATCCCACTCACCCGTGACGGAGGCTCTGCCAAACCAGGCTGTGCCACCGTCACCAGGCACCGCACCCCCTCCCACCTCCCCAGCTCTCCCCCACGCTCTGGCATCACCAAGCCCTCCCCACGTTCACCGCTGGCTCACACGTGGGCAGAGACACGGTACCCACGCTGCTTGCTCTCGCCCCTTCCACCAAACCGCCGATTTTCAGCAAACCAGCGACTTCTCTTCGAGACCCTCTCTCTCCCTTTCAGAGCCGACACGGTCAGTGCCAGCAGCTGGGGCAGCCGCGGGGGGAAGAACGGCATCACGGACCTGCTGCGGTACCACCGCCTCCTCCCCAGACCCACCGGGACGGTGGGCTCGCAGCCAGCGGCTGGGCCAGGAGCAGCGACAGTGGCGTCGCCCTCCTCCCAGTACCGTGTCGCCTCTCCCCCCTCCTGCCCCCGGCGTTGCCACCTGGCAGGAGCCCGACACGGGCTCTTCAGCCCCACAAGCCCCCGCGGGCCGCGGCCGCACCGGCATTCCCGCCAGCATTCCCGCCCTCTTCCAGCGGCGGGGCGGCACGCACCCTCCTTACCCACTCGGCGAAGCAGGGCAGGCTGCCGCGGACCCAGGAGAGCAGGGAGGAGCACTGCTGGGACGCGTACAGGGCCACCTCGCCGCTCCTCGCCCAGAGCAGCTCCAGCTGCGGCTGCAGGACGGCCGCCGCCTGCGAGCCGAGGACAGGCAGGCTCCGCTCCAGCCACCTGGAAGAGAGCGAGCGCCGGCTGAGGGCCGCGCCGGCTGCCCCGGCACCACCGGCTGCCCCGGCACCCGGAGCTGCTGCCACGGGCCAAGGGAAGAGGAGAACAAGAGCGGAGCTGCGAGCGCTCCCCGGCAGAGCTGGGGAACGCTTCCCCGGCAGAGGTGGCTGCGAACGGCTTCGCGCCCACCAGAGACGCCGCCGGTGCCACTGACCTGTACCCTTCGAGGCAGCAGTGGGAGACCTTCTGCCAGGCTTGCTGCGAGGCCGGCAGGACGCCAGAGGAACGGAGCAGGTGAGCAGAAGAGGAGGCTGGAAGAGACAAGAGCTACTCCCTGAGCAGCCCTTCGGCTCGCTCTGCAGGAGCCGCGCGCTCAGCCTGTCCCCGAGGCCTCTCTCCGGGGATGCGCAGCCCGAGCTGCTCCGCGAGGCGTCTCGGAAAGCGCTCTGAGATGGGACAAAGAAACTCCCGAGCAGAGAGAAAACCTGGGTTTGGGCAGCCCCGGGGAAACCCCCAAGAGGGGACAGGCAGGGGGTCTGTCTGCGCAGCCTGCTGGGAACGGCTGGCCCGACCCAGCCCACGTACCCCCCAAGCACCCCCCAAAGACGGGCCGGCGGGGCCACGCTGCTCCGGGGCGGCCAGCGGCACAGGCTCAGGATGAAGGCAGGGGCGTGAGGGGGGCTTCGCTGGGGGGAACGGAAAGGTTATCACTCCCCCAGGATGTTCCTCCACGTCGCACAAAGCCAAAGCCAAGCCGCCACCTTACCCTGGAAGGAGCCGTGCGTCCGGACGTCGTGCAGGAGGAAGCCGGCCGCGAAGACCAGGAGGACGAGCAGCAGCCGCGACCAGGGGAAGCCCCGGCCCTTCATCTTGCGCAGCAGCTCCTGGGGCAGGCGGGAGGACGAGGCCGCGTCACCGCACGGCTCCCGAGGCCGGGGAGGTTCCCGCGCGGCCGCAGCACGCCGCCGCGCTCACAGCCGCTCTCACCACCCGCCCCCGGCTTCCCAGTGGAAACCAGTGTCATCTGCCGAGCAGCTGGGAGGATGGACAAGGGCCAGCGCCATCTGTCCCCGGCGTGTCCTGCAGACGCGCCGCTGCGGGGCTCCCAGCCCAGCGCGTGCCGGCGGCAGGAGGGGCCGACCGCAACCCCAGCACGGAGCCGAAATCCGTCCGCCAGCCGACGCCGGGCACCACCCGTCCCGTCCCTGCCCACCTTGCAGGCAGCATCGCAGGCGGCCACGTCCTGGTCGCTGCCGGGCCCTCTTGCCGCCAGCTCCTCGTTCGTCACTTTGAACGAGCGAACCGTCTCCTGCAGCGACTGACGCACCTTGGGGAAAGCAAGAGCTGCGTCACGGCCCAGGCACCCCGCGCCGGCAGCACCGCGCGCCCACGCGGCACGGGGAGGGCAGAAACACCGAGGACCCGCAGGATGGATCAGGCTGTGGGGACACCTCCCGGGCTCCGGCACCGAGACGTAGTGCTGTGGCTGGCCCAGCCAGCCGCCACTCCAGCGCGGCAGGAGCCGTGCTGCTCCCCTGGGGACACCGAGCCGCCGCCAGCACGACTCCCCGCTCGTCACGGCACCGGAACAGCGAAGCCTAACGGCGGGCGGCACCCGGAATATCCAAGTCCCGACACAGCACGTGGAGGGAAAGGGGCTTTCCTCTCCTCTCCGCCAGCGAGCACACAAACGCCCTGCCCACGGGCGGCGTGTTGGCTGCAGCAGGACAAGGCACCGGCTCTCCAGCCTGGCCGGTATGTGCCGGTGCCAGCGGACCCGGCTGAGCCGCCGGCGCGCTGGAGCAGCGATGGGTGGGCGCGCACAGGTCCCACGGGGACGCTGCTCGCACGGGGATCTCCCGCAGCAGCACAGGTACGTTACTCCCCAGGTAAATCCCGCTTTCCACAGCTCGCTCCTACCTTCTTGCTGCTGCTGTCCCAGGACTCCAGCAGATGGTTCAGAAGCAAACTACGGGGAAAGAGAACACGGGGCCCGGTCAGGAGCTCCGGGAAGGAATTCAGCGCCGCCCTGAACGCCAGCAGGCTGGCACTGGCCCCGCTCCGAGCTGCGGGCGGGCAGCAGGCACGTACCGACCTGGACTGAGAGAGGTGCTTGGTGTACAGCTGCCTCCAGACGCTGAAGCTCAGGGGGTCCAGGCTCAGGCACTGGCTCATGGAGGCCAGGAGCTGGGAAGAGAGTGCGCAGCAGGTCGTCGCACCCGATCCTCGCCCCCAGCGCGACACGTGTCGCTCGGTTTGGCGCACCGGACGCACCGTGCCCGGGGCTGTACGCCAGCACAGCCGACCACCCCAAAACCCGCCGGCTCGCTGCTCTCGTCCCAGCCAGCTCCCGGGGCACCGGGCTCACGGCTCCAGCATTCCCAGACCCCGGGTGCGGGCGGTGGGAACCCTGGCCCGTGACCGCTGCCTGGTGACGGCACGTGTCTGTCCTGCCGCCGCTCTGCGCGCCCTCCCCAAGCCCCCCTGCCCCCGGCAGCCGTGGCACCACCAAACCTGAGCCGGGCCAGCGGACGGCACGGCCCCGCGCCCGCCGCAGCGGGGAGGACGGGGCGCTCGGCTGTCCCTCCTCGCTGGGGCAGGGGTCTGGGGGGGCCGGCGGCCACGCACCCCCGGCTCAGGGCTCACCTCCTTTTTCATGGCGGGGGGGCAGCTCGGCGTAGCTCGGGAGAGGAAGGAGGGGAAGTAGGTGTGCAGCGTGGTCTCCAGCTTGGCGCCGAAGGCCAGCACCTTCAGGCGAGGGTAGAGCCGCCGCAGCTGCTCCTGCAGGCTGAGGGGAGACGGCACCGGGCTGCGGAGAGCGGCCGGCGAGGCGACCGGGGCTTTGCCCCGCGGTGCAGCCCACGCTGGGGTGAACCAGGGGGTGCCGGCATACCTGGGCGGCAGGGAGTTGTTGGGCATGAAGGCAAAGTCCAGGATGGGGAAGAAATCCTTGGGTCCGATCATACCGAAGCCTTTGGTCAGGTTCGGGTGCATCCTGCGCGGCAGAAACGGACCCCGTGAGCCGTGACAGGCGTGCCGGCGGCCGAACGCGGCCCCGGGGGGAAGCGCGGCCCTCGCCCCGGCATTTCCCTTCGGCTGGACACGCGGCACGGGCACACGCAGGCGCTTTCTGGCCTCCGCGGTGCTCTGCCTTCGCTGCTCTCGGGGACACCTGCGCAGGCAGCACCGGGGCTCCGGGGGCCGCATCCCACCCCGGCAGCAGCCGGCCGGGCAGGACGGACGCCTCCGCGCCCCTGGGACGAGGCAGGCGGCCTCAGGGGCCGATGGGGACGGCCCCCCTGCCCCGGTGCTCTGGGTGTCCCCGTGCCTCTGCCACGGCCCCGCTGCCAAAGCTCATGGAGAAAAAGGGGCTCGTGGGAGTCGCCTGCAGCGACCGGAGCGGGGGGCAGCACCGGCAGCCGCTGCTGGCGTCGGGCACAAGGGTTCACGGGCTCCCCCCCGCGAGAGGCTGCAGACAGCCGAGGCCTGCGACTGGGGCTGCCAGTAAACGAAACGCGGCCCGGGAAGAGAAACCAGATTATAGAAAACTAATTAAACAAGGGTTCAGAGAGACCAGGAGGAGCTGTGAAATCTGGCTCAATGCATCGCCATAAGGCCCTCCGGCAAAACCAAATGCAACATTCCTGTTACTGCCAAGTAGGAGAAAAACCCTTAAATAAAACCCCTCGAACCCTCTGGAAGGGCAGGGGACGCCCCTTGGTGCCCGCCACGGAGCCGCTCCCGACCTCCCCCGGGACCAGGCTTTCGTCCGCACCAGGTGCCGGAGCTGCCGCAGCCACGCTCAGCTCCTCACACCGCGCCGAGGCGGCAACACCGGAGACAGCAGCTGCCCTCACCCACGCGAAGGCCAGCGGAGCCGCTGGCTCCGGCGTCCAGCCGAACGCCACCCCCGTCTCCTCACGGGGCAGAGCCCACCCGCCTGCGCAGGCAGACGCTGCCGGCACCTCTCGCCGCAGCTGGGAGCCCCAGCGCGCCCGTGTGCCGCAGCAGCCGGCGGCACCGGGGACCCCGCTCCTCGGAGCGCCGAACCTCAGGCATGGACACCGCCGGCACCCGGAGCGCAGCCGCTCTCCCAGGCGCGCGGCGGCAGGCGGCGAGGCATGCCGGCACCGGGGATGCCTGTTCCTGGCACAGGGTCTCACCAGCGCCGCCGCGGCACCAGAGCCGCCCGTCCCGCCGCCCCAGCCGGGGAAGGGCTCTGCTCCCCCTCCACCACCAGCACCTGCCCTCCCCATCTTAGGCAAGGCACCAGCAGGGGCAGAGGGGACGCCCGTGCAGAAACCCCACGTTTACAGAGCCGCAGGGAACCAGCAGCCATCGAGGCACCGGACGCGGTCCGGAGGCACTGCCAGCACTGTCTGGAAACCCGGCTGTACGGGGTCGGGGGGCAAGGTTTGGTGTTGGGGGGCTACAGGGGCGGCTTCTGTGAGAAGCTGCTGGAAGCTTCCCCCATGTCCGACAGAGCCAACGCCAGCGGCTCCACGACGGACCCGCCGCTGGCCAAGGCTGAGCCCATCGGCGACGGTGGCAGCGCCTCGGGGGTAACAGAGTTAAGAAGGGGTGAAAAACTGCTGTGGGAATACAGCAGCGGAGAGAGGAGTGAGAAGTTGTGAGCGCAACAGCCCTGCAGACCCAAGGCCAGAGGAGAAGGAGCAGGAGGTGCTCCAGGCGCCGGAGCAGAGGTTCCCCGGCAGCCCGTGGTGCAGCCCATGGCGAGGCCGGCTGTGCCCCTGCCCCATGGAGGCCCACGGGGGAGCAGACACCCACCTGCACCCGTGGGGGACCCCATGCCGGGGCAGGGGGTGCCCGAAGGAGGCTGTGACCCCGTGGGAAGCCCGCGCTGGAGCAGGCTCCTGGCAGGACCTGTGGGCCATGGAGAGAGGAGCCCAGGCTGGGGCAGGGGAGGAGTGTGAGGAGTCCTCCCCTGTGGAGGAAGGAGCGGCAGAGACGATGGGTGAGGAACTGACCGCAGCCCCATTCCCCGTCCCCCTGCGCCGCTCTGGGGGAGGAGGGAGAGGAATTGGGGTGAAGCTGAGCCCGGGAAGAAGGGAGGGGTGGGGGGAAGGGGTTTTAAGATTTGGTTTTATTTCTCATTATCCTACTCTGATTTAATTGGTAATAAATTAAACTGATTTCCCCAAGTCAAGTCTGTTTTGCCTGTGACGGTAACTGCTGAGTGATCTCCCCATCCTTATCTCGACCCAGGAGCCTTTCATTGTATTTTCTCTCCCCCGCCCAGCCGAGGAGGGGAGGGACGGAGCGGCTGCGGTGGGCACCGGGCACCCAGCCAGGGTCACCCCACCACACCGACACAACCGGCAGCCACCGAAGATCAAGGACAAACCAAGCCGCCCGTCCAGGCCACCGCTGCGGGCTCCGCAGGGCGCCCGCGCCCGCTCAGCCCCCCCACGCACACCCGGGTTCTTCCCACCGGCACAATGCGGACACAGTCACCCCGCACCCAGCAGCCTGGACCGGCCCTCGTTCCTCTTAACGAAGACACTCGGACAACGGGAGCGAGGGGTAACTCACATCAGCAGACGGTCCAGGTAGGCAACGGCGTACGGGGAGAGAGACTTGATGCCGAGCACCGGGAGCATGACGCCGAGCCACACTGCGGGAGAGAGGCAGCGGTCAGACGGGGAGCGGGGGGGTCCTGCCCTGCCCCGCGCCCCCGCCGGCACCGAGCGCTCCCCGGCCACGCCGCGCGCTCCGTCGGTCGGCACGGGCGCTCCTCGGGTCCACGAGCCGTGGTGGAAAAGCGGAGGGACGCTCGGGTGCCAGGACCGCAGCGGTGCTGAAAGCCAGGACAAACCACCACCCCGTTTCCCCACTCAAAACGCCCAGCAGGCGACCGGACAGACAGACAGACAGGTCTGTCGGGAAGGGCTGCAGGGCGGCTGCGCTGCCTGGCCTGCTCCGCTGGCAGAGGAACGGTGGAGCAGCACGCTCCCTGTCCTTCCAGGCAGGACGGTTCCTCCCGGGATCCGGCGACGTCCCCGTCCCAGCCGGGGGAAGACTCTCTCCAGAGACAAGACGCCGTGAGGGCAGCGTCTGCCACTGCAGAGGGGCCATCGAGGCTCGGCACGAGATCCGAACCCTCCCTTCTGTACGCAACGCGCTTCTTGCGACATCTCCAGCTTCCCCAAAAATAATTAACCGCTTCACTCAGCTCTACGACGTCGCCACCCTGAACACCGCGTGTTTGCGCCTCCGTAAACCCGCTCCAGCGCAAGCACTCCCCTTCGGCGGCGGCCGCCAGCCTCTCCGGCGTACGGCTGGGGAACGGAGGCGGGCGCCGGCGCGAGGAGCCGCCGCGGCAGCGAGCAGCACCGTGCCAGGCAGCAAGCCCCGGCCCAGCCCCACCGCCGCGTGGGGCCCCAGGGCCTTGAAGGTCTTTTCCAACCTAAATGATTCCACGATCCTGCTCCCGAGGGAGCACCCTCAGGCCCGGAGTGCCCGCACCGGGATGCGCCCACGGCGGCTGCAGACACCCCGGTTCCCAGGCGACCCCCGGCGCCGCCTGCCCCCCGCCACTGCCCCCCCTCCAGCACTTCAGCCGCGGGACGGCGTGTTCTGCCGCTCCCGGCTCTCACCTTTCAGGCCCTCGTGGAGGTCCGCGAACCCGGCCTGTCCCAGCGCCCAGAGCACGGTGAGGCATTTCGCTGGCCTGTTCTGGTGGGACCGCAGCACCTCCAAGTACTGGGGCGAAGACGAGACACGTTAATCGCCAAGACCCTCAGCCCGTCCCACCCCACCGCCACCGCAAACGAGCCCGGAGCCACATCGCCGCGTGGGGCCGCAGCGGCTCCGCCGGGCCCTGGGCTGCCCGGCACGGCAGGGAGCAGCCCCCGGCGCATGGCAGAGCCCCCGGCCCCCCGGAGGGACCCTCAGCAGCCGGCGAGGCCAGGAGCCGTGCGGCTGGGGGGGGCGGAACCCCAAACCCCAGCCCCGGGGAAGCAGAGCTGCCGGCACCGAGCCGCAGCCATCGCCCGCTCGGGCGCTCGCTTGGAAGGAGCGGGACCCCAGAAACCCTCGTGCTTGTCCCGCGGCTGCCCGACCCCCGAGCGCAGCCCGGGGCGGCCACGTCCCGCTCCCCCCGCGAGCAGGGGAGGGGGAGCGCGAGCTTTGGACAAGGTCCTTAAAGAAACGACACGGCGGGACACCGTCGCTTGCAGCGGCTCCGGCGCAGCCGGGGAGGAGGGGAGATGGTGGTCCCCCCGCATGGGCTACGGGCACGGGGAGACACAAGGGCCTCGTGTGTGGGACACCCCGAAGGCTCCCAAAGGAATTCCAATTAACAGGCACGGATGCTCATCGCCCGGCCGCGGGGGAGAGGAGCGGCACTGCCGGGATGACGGCATCCGCCCGGAGAGCGCCTGCCGCGCCCGGCTCACCTTGCCCAGGTTCGTCGTGGCGATTTTGGGCCTGTCCAGCAGCACCGCCTGGATGCAGATCCGGTACCCGTGCAAGGACTCCCCTGCAGCAGAGCACAGAAGGGGCTTCTCAGCCGTGGGCCAGCTTCGGACGCCTCCCTCCCCCGTATATACCCCAGCAGGCGAGGGGGCGACCACCCCCTCTGCGCAGACCTGCCCTGTTCACGGACTAACGAGCCCCACCACGGCGGCGTGGGTCCTGCCCCCCGCCAGCGCTCTGCCTGGGACCCCCCACGGCAGGGCTCCAGCCCGCAGGAGCGGGACGGACCCCACAGACCCTCGCAAACCCACCAGTGGGTTCCTGGAGCCCCCCTGGCCCAGCTCTGCCCTCCGAAGCGGTGGCAGGCAGGGTCACAGCCCCACGTCTGGGGGCTTTGAGGGCTCATGTACCCCTTGTTCATGTTCAAAGGAGGAGGAGGGTTCAGGGGACCCCACCAGTTCCCAGGTGCTGCCCAGCGACCCCCTGCAGCTCTGCTGAACCCCCCAGCTCTGCTGGGCGCTGCCGCTGAAGCTGTGCTCGAGTGCTGGGGTCAGTTCTGGCCCCTCACTCCAAGACAGACACTGAGGGGCTGGAGCGTGTCCAGAGACGGGCAACGGAGCTGGGGAAGGGGCTGGAGCACAAGTGCTGTGAGGAGCGGCTGAGGGACCTGGGGGGGTTTGGCCTGGAGAAAAGGAGGCTGAGGGGAGACCTTCTCGCTCTCTGCAACTCCCTGAAAGGAGGTTGGAGCCAGGGGGGGTCGGTCTCTTCTCCCAAGGAACAGGCGACAGGACGAGAGGAAACGGCCTCAAGTTGCGCCAGGGGAGGTTTAGGTTGGATCTTGGGAACCATTTCTTCCCCGAAAGGGCTGTCAGGCCCTGGCACAGGCTGCCCAGGGCAGTGGGGGAGTCCCCATCCCTGGGGGGATTGAAAAGCCGTGTGGATGTGGCGCTTGGGGACATGGGTTAGTGGTGGCCTTGGCAGTGCTGGGTTAGCGGTTGGACTCGATGGTCTTAAGGGTCTTTTCCAGCCTAAATGATTCCGTGATTCTAAGCTACCGGCACTGACGGCGCGGTGGGGGTGGTACGGAAACGGGCATTCAGGGTTTGTGCCTGACACTCCGCTAGAAGAAACAAGCCGTCGCCATCCTTACGGACGCTGCTTCTGGCCGCGCAGAGACCCCGGCAGCGCGGCCGGGCGCGCGCAGAGGGCAGACACAGCCGCCCGCTCCCCGCACGGCGGCTCAGACGGGGCCCCGGGGAAACGCCGGTACTGCGGCACCGCAACCCACCCGCTCTCCCAAGCTCCCCAAGGCCAAAAGGCCCTGCAAGGTGCGCAGGAGGAGCTTCCCACCTCACCTTCTCCGCGAGGAATTCAGCGGAGCTCCGAAGACGGGCGACGCCGTCGGAGAGCCCCGGCACCAGGCCGCCTTAGAGAACCACCACGGCACTAAGGGAGCACGACGGGTGCCCCAGACCCGCGCCCGCCGCGTCTCACCTGGGGTCTTGTCCAGCTCCTGCAGCATGGTGTAAATACAGTGGTCGAAGAAGAGCTCCAGCACGCTGGACGACCGTCCCAGCAGGGACCTGATGATGCCCTTCAGCTCCTTGCTCACGAGGCAGTAGGGATAGTCTGGAGCCAACACAGGAGCGCGAAGAGTTTAGCGAGCGCCAGCCGGCGAGACCCGGGGCTGCCGCGGCGAGGAGGAGCCGGCCAGCGCGCGAGGCGGTCGGAGAAGCCCCTCGTCCTCGCACCCCACGCCGCCAGCCAGCGACGCCCTTCTCGGTTACTCTGCGTTAGACGCGCCTAATTCGGCGATAACGGGTCGCTTTGTGCCGAACGCTGGCACCAGGGGAGACGCGGGGTTTGAGGAGACATCCTGCTCCTCGGCCCGCTGCCGCCCCCCGTAACGGGCGCCCAACGCGGGCACGGGCCCATGGGAGTCCAGCCACAACGGCCCTTCCAAGGTGAGCGCGGACCCTGCGAGCCGGTTCCTGAACCCCACGGCAGCGGATACAGGTCACGGGTCCTAACGGAGAAGGGATGTCTAGGGCTCTAATTTGTCTGATTTTGTTTAGAAAGCCCCTAATTTGCCAACCATATACACAATTTTATTGCCTTTGTAGTCAAAGAAAAGTCAAATAGCAGCGATGTCGCAGAATCAAGTAAATAATCCTCATTTTATTCATTGAATGAGGAACACAGTCTTGTGTCTTCTCTATTACCAAGTTATCTAAGCAACTACCAAAGACAGTTTTAGCACAGAAAAAACTCTTTGGAGAAAAAAAAAAAATTTTAAAAAGGCAAAAAAAATCCCAAACGTCTCAGTTGGCAGGGAACGAGCCTGGACTGTGGGACAGGCTTGACCGGACTTGTCCGAACTGAAAACGGGAGATTTTTCCTTTCACATCTGTGGCTGTTTTGGTCCTGCCCGCTCCGATGTTTCTAAAAACGGCCTGTTTAGCCAGCTGCCCCTCAACCTCCGCTCTTAAACCCGCACAGAATAAACCTGGCAAGGCGCACAAGTCTTCCCGCTGGGACAAGAGGGTCGGGCTCGACCTTAAGGCTCTTTTCCAACCTAAATGATGCTCTCGGATTGCCCAGGGGGGAGAGGAGTGGTCAGAGGTGGCTCCTTCCTGGGTGCCGTCCCGCGCCACCCCCCCACCCGGCCACCCTGTCACCCCCCGCCCGGCTCCGCGGGGTTTTGGGGACGACGCTGAGCCGGCGCAGAAGCGCCCGCCCTGGCTCCGCACCCCCCTGCGGCGCACGGAGCGGCTCCGGAGCCCTGGCAGCGGGCGGTTAACCACCACTGACCGTGGGGGTGCTGGCTGAGCAGGGGGTCGCTCCTGGGCGCCTGCAGCTTGTAGTTGAGATAGCTGGCCAGGTCCTTCACCCAGACGGAGGGGTTCTCGGGGAACACGCTCTGGCTTTTATCCAGCTCCTTCTGCAGGTCCGCCAAGTCGAGCTGGAAGCGACAGAGACACAAATTCAACCCGGGATGCGCAGAACTGGTCAAAAAAGCAGGGAAAGAAGAAAGCTAACTTCAGCTCCGGAGGGGCTGCGGGGCATGGAGGGAATCCCGAGAGCGCTGCCGTCCCACACGGAAAACCCCGGCTGGCCGATGCCACCTGCAGCAACGCCCCGTAATCCACCAGCTACAAACGCGCGCGGGAGCACTCGCCTCAATCCGCGTTTCATTCTGCGCTGGAAACGCGTTTTCCTCAGATTAGCAAAGACTGCGACCAGGGAATGACAGAACCCACGAGGGGAGCTGCAGAGGCCCCAGAGCCCACTGAGACGTTGGACGGGCCGCGCTGGCACGGCCGCGGAAACGAGCTCTTCCCCCTCCTCGGAGCCTCGCTCTGCCGGCACCGGCACGCCGGCCACGGCTCTGCCACTCTGCGCTCCCGCGTGGGCCGAGAGGAACCTCATGAGGTTCAACGCGGGCAAGTGCAGGGTCCTGCCCCTGGGGAGGAACAACCCCCTGCACCGGGACAGGTTGGGGGTGACCTCCTGGAGAGCAGCTCTGCGGAGAAGGACCTGGGAGTCCTGGGGGATGACAAATTCCCCACGAGCCAGCAACGTGCCCTTGGGCCAGGAAGGCCAGCGGCATCCTGGGGGGCATGAGGAAGAGTGTGGCCAGCAGGTCGAGGGAGGTTCTCCTCCCCCTCTGCTCTGCCCTCGTGAGGCCCCATCTGGAGTCCTGGGTCCAGTTCTGGGCTCCCCAGTTCAAGAGAGACGAGGAGCTACTGGAGAGAGCCCAGCGGAGGGTACAGAGATGCTGAGGGCCTGGAGCATCTCTCCTGTGGGGAAAGGCTGAGGGAGCTGGGGCTGTTCAGCCTGAGGAAGAGGAGGCTGAGAGGGGACCTCACCAACGCTTATCAATATCTCCAGGGCGGGTGTCAAGAGGACGGGGCCAGACTCTTCTCAGTGGTGCCCAGCGCCAGGACAAGGGGCAACGGGCACAAACTGGAACACGGGAAGTTCCGCCTGAACGTGAGGAAAAACGTCTTCGCTGTGAGGTGCCCGAGCCCTGGCACAGGCTGCCCAGGGAGGGTGTGGAGTCTCCTTCTCTGGAGAGATTCCAACCCGCCTGGACGCGGCCCTGTGCAGCCTGCGCTGGGTGACCCTGCTCTGGCAGGGGCTGGGCTGGGTGGGCTCCAGAGGGCCCTTCCCGCTCCCAACACTTGGTCATTCCGTGCCCTGCAGCGAGTGTCGCCCGGGATCAGGCGGCTCCGTGCAAACCGCCGGGAAGCACGCCGGCCTCAGGGGCTCGCTCTGGGCAGGAGACGGCCCGAGGCTGCAGCTGGATGAGCCCAGCGCCGTCGGGCGATGCCGCACCCGGAGCCCTCAAGGAGAAAACAGCCAAGACCATCAAGACCCACCTGATTAACCACCCACAACCAACACGCCACGAACCGGACAGCAGCTCACATCCCCTCACCTTCCTCCTCCTGTGCTGGCCGCACGAAGCGTGCTTATCGCCGGCTTTAAACGCGGTTACGCGCAAGCCCGCAGGGAGAGACACCCTGCCTTCGCTTCAGGGGTTTAGGAGGCAGCGAGACTTACACGGGCGTTCGTGTTTTGCAGAGTCGAACACTTCTGCACGCGGTGGGTTTCAGGTGTAGCACGTCACTACATCTGAGCGGGTACCCTTCGCTGCACGTTTATTTCAGCAACCGTTTGGAAAAGAGGAATAAGAAGAAATTGCTGCTGCTATGTCAAAAAAATAAATGGAACTGTCAGCGAAGCTGACAGAGCAACAGTCGCACAGCGGTGTTTGTCGCTGCGAAGCAAAGATCCAGGGCAAGCACGGCTCAGCCCCAGGCCGCTCTCCCTGAGGAACGTCTCCCCTGGCACGTGCAGAAACCACACACGTTAATTCTGCTCCGAGCTGCCGCTACACGCAACAGCTGGACGTGGAGAAGCGCTCGCGCCGGCGGAGCGGAGGAACCTCCTGGCGCCCGCGGCAGGGGAGGGGGCTGGGGCGCTCGGGGCACGAGCGAGATGCGACACCGGGCGAGAGCGAGGGGCTGGGGGGGCGGCCGCTGCGGGAGAGCCCCAGCCAACGCGCGGCCTCACAGAGCGCGAACCTGGGGCTCCCTTCTAAAACCCGTCCGTGCTCAGGGCACGGGCAGGAGGGAGACAAACGAGTTCTACAGACTCCCGAGACGCAGGGAGCGCGGGCGGCAGGAACGGCTCCCGGGACCTCAGCGTAAGACAGGGAGGAGGCTTCAGCGACGCGGCTCTCGGGGTTCCTCCCAGACAGCAGACAGGGAGGGGGTGAAGGAAGAAACCAGAAATTCTCTTCCAGCCGCCTCCTGCCCGTCTGATTCCCGCCTATGGCAAGAGCACCGCTTCGAGCGCGAGGCAGCGAGACCTCCCGGGCCGGCCCCGCGCTCGGCAAAGCGCCGAGCACCATCTGTCCGGCTCCCAGCGCCGTCTGTCCGGCTCCCGCAGGGAACGCCGCCACCCTGGGCTGCGCGAAGGCGGAGACGCGTTAACGAGCCCGGGGCCTCCCGGCGTGATGAGCCCGTGCGGCAAGGCCGAACCGAAACAGGGCGCCGCGCGCGTCGTGCCGCTCCCTTCGACTGGGTTTAACGCCGCCACCCGAGCAGCCGGGCTCCCGCTCCCCAAGCGGCGGGGACGGCGGGCTGCCGGCACGCCGGCTGGTCTCGGCGAGGGCTGGGGAACAACCGCACCCGGAGCTTTGGCTCCGACGCATCAGGGTAGGCCGGGGGCGACCCGGGCGCTCTCAGCCCTGCAGGAACGGGCGGGCTGGGGTGCCCACGGGGGCACAGCCCGGCCGGGCACACTCACGGCTTTCAGGGCTTCCTCCAGGGACTGGGATTTGCCCGGCTTGACGCCGGCGTCGTTCGCCAACGGCTTCTTCGCGCTCTTCCCCGCGTGCTGCTTCCGGTGCGGCTGCTCGGGCGCCGAAGCGGGAGGGACCTGCTCCTTGTTCTGCTTCTTCAGCGCCTTCTCGAAGCCCAGCTCGAAGATGGTGCCGGAGGCGGCGATGGGCGCTGGAACCCGGGGACAGGGGAGACGCTGGCCGGGAGCGCCCAGACCGGGACGGCAGCACCGCGCCCGGCCCTGACGGGCAACAGGGTGCGAGCCCCGGCGTGGGGAGGGGGGACGGGCCCACCCCGGGCCCCGCAGCCAGCAGGAGCCCCCGGCACCGCTGCCGCCATCCCCCGGGCTCTGCAGGGACACCCACCCGCGGCCCCACCGCGCCCCCGCCTCGTGGCGCGGGCAGCACGGGATGCTCCGGCCTGCCCACGCAGCGCAGAGGCCCGGCACCCCCGCCCAGCCCCCCCCGACCCACAGCCGCGCGCAGGGGGCTGACCGACCGCCCCACGCGAGACCACTCAGCCCCACGAGGACCCTCCCCGGAACCACGGGACCCACGCGAGACCCCCGACACGCCCTCCGCCAAGGCGCCCCGGTGAGGCGTGGGGCGGTGAGACCCCACGCGCGGCCCCGCCATCCCACGCGGGCCCTCCCCACGCGCGACCGCGCCGCACTCACCGGCCAAAGGCAGCGCGCGGCCGGCGTTGGCCTCACCCAGGGCGCGGCGGCTACCGGGGCCGCCCGCGGGCCGCCGGCCCTTGCGCACCACCTCCCAGCGGCCGCCGCCGGCCGAGGCCGGGCCCGGGCCCGCTGCCGCCATCGCCGCCGAGCGCAGGGGAGCGGGAGGCGGCGGCGCCGGGCGGGGCGCATGCGCCCGCCGCCCGCGCCCATTGGCTGCAGCCGCGCACACGGGCCGCGCGCGGCTGGTGCCACGTCTCCGCCCCGCCCCGCCGCGCCACGTGACCGGGCAGCCGCGGCCCCGCCTCGGCAGGGGCGGGCCCCAAACGCTCCGCCCCCGCAGCGGCTCCGCCCCAGAAGACCACGCCCCCGAGCGGCCCCGCCGCCGGTGCGGCTCCGACCCCAGAGCGGCCGCCGCCGGCAGGTCTCGGCCGCCCGCCCCGGCACTGCCCGTGTTGTCCGAGCCGCTGCCCCGGGCACGGCACGGCCGACCTGCGGGCACCACCGCCCCGGATGCGGCAACGCCCCGCCCCGCCTTCTCCGCGGGCCCCGGGCACGGAGCGACCCAGGAGGGCGTGGCCCGGGGCGGAGAGAAGGGCGGGGCCTGCAGAGCGGGGCGGGGCCATGCAGAGGCACCAGGAGGCGGGGTCTTGTGGGAGGGGTGTGGCCATGCAGAGCGCACGAAGCAGGCCTATTCGCTGGGGGGCGGGGCCATGCAGATCGCGTCGCTGGCGGCACAGACGCTCCGAGGGACGGGGGCGGAGCCTGGAGGGAGGGGGCGTGGCCACGCAGACCGCGCCGCTGCCGGCACGGCCGCTCCCAGGAGACGGGGCGGGGCCTGGAGCGAAGGGGCGGGGACATGCAGATGAAACACCGAGCGCAGGATGACGGTAACCCTCCAGGCCACAACGACGCCCCTCACGGGCGTTTGCGGGCGCTGCGTGGGGCTCGGCGTGGCGGCAGAATATGAGGCGTGAGATGTGTCGTGGTCGTGGGTCGCGCGTGTGCGTTGCGCGGGGTGCCCGTGTGTTGAGTGTGTGTGCGCGGTCTGGGGGCGTTGCGGGTGGGGGAGTTTGGGCATACTTACCTGGCAGGGGAGACACCATGATCAGGCAGGTGGTTTTCCCAGGGCGAGGCTCATCCCCTGCACTCCGGGTGTGCTGACCCCTGCGATTTCCCCAAATGCGGGAAACTCGACTGCATAATTTGTGGTAGTGGGGGACTGCGTTCGCGCTCTCCCCTGGCGACGCTGTGCCAACGACAGACGTGAGCGGGGAAAAGTTCGGAGGCGGGCGATAGAGTGGGGATGTGCGGGCGGCGCTTCCCGTGCGGTGTAAGGGGCCCCCGCGGCGGGCGGGGCCGTTGCAGGCGGCCGCGCTGGAGCCATCGCGTCAGGAACCAGCGCGGTTCCGAGGCAGGGAAATTCACTGTTTTGCCCGTTACCGATTCCTTGCGATCGTGGTTTTGAAAAGCACGGAACCACCCCCCCCGGCTCCTGCGGGCACCGCTGCGCCCGGGCCGGCCTCCGCTCCCCGCTCCCGCTCCCGCTCCCGCTCCGCCCGCCGGCGAAAGGGCGGGGGCTCGTGGCCGGGGCGGGATGGGTCATAGAATCACAGAATCGTTCTGGTTGGAAGAGACCTCCAAGATCACCGAGTCCAACCGTTGACCTATCACTACCAAGGCCACCACTAAATCATATCCCTTCGCGCCGCATCTGCACGTCTTTAAAATCCCTCCAGGGATGGTGCCTCCACCACTGCCCTGGGCAGCCTGTTCCAATGCCCGACAGCCCTTTCGGGGAAGAAAGTTTACGAATATCCAATCTAAACCTCCCCTGGCGCAACTTGAGGCCATTTCCTCTCGTCCTGTCGCCTTTTACTAGAACGTCCGTCCTTGCGTTCCTCGCGGCTCTTGCCGTTCCCAGGGCGGGGCCCGGGCCCTGCGCCGCCGCAGCGCCCCCGCGCCCCGCTGGAGCAGCGCCCCTGGCCGCAGCCCCCGCATCAGCGTCTCGCCTCCAGCTCTGTCGTTGAGCACAGCGTCGCCAGGGGAGAGCGCGAACGCAGTCCCCCACTACCACAAATTATGCAGTCGAGTTTCCCGCATTTGGGGAAATCGCAGGGGTCAGCACACCCGGAGTGCAGGGGATGAGCCTCGCCCTGGGAAAACCACCTGCCTGATCATGGTGTCTCCCCTGCCAGGTAAGTATGCCCAAACTCCCCCACCCGCAACGCCCCCGGACCGCGCACACACACTCAACACACGGGCACCCCGCGCAACAGCACGCGCGCGACCCACGACCACGACACATCTCACGCCTCATATTCTGCCGCCACGCCGAGCCCCACGCAGCGCCCGCAAACGCCCGTGGCCGGCGTCGTTGTCGCGCCAGGGAGCTCCCGTGCGCCCGCGCGCGAAGATTAATCTGCATGTTCCCGCCCCCTCCCGCCAGCCCCCGCCCCTGGCGGCCCGGAGCGGCCGTGCCGGCAGCGGCGCGGTCTGCGTGGCCACGCCCCCGCCCGCAAGCCACGCCCCGTGCCCTGCGCGTGGGACAGCGCCACCAGGCGGCGTTACGGGGCGCTCCCGGCCGCCCGCGGAGGGGCCGCCCACCCGTGCCCGCCGCGTGGGGACAGTCGTGACACCGCTCGGGGGTCGCCCCTCCAACCCAGGGCACAGCGCGGGGAGCCTCGCGGGGACGGGCAGGGAGCCCCTGGCGAAGCTCGGGCACCGCAGGGAGCATGCAGGGGCCGTAGCCGGGACGGGGGACCAGGCGGAGCAGACGCGTCCCGGCCCCCGGGGAGACGAGGCCGGGCAAGGTGAAACCCCGCGGGAGCTGAGTGGCCATGGGTGCCAGAGACCACGGGCAGGGTGCTGTACACAGGGCACCTGGTGACACCGGAGGCAGGAGAGGCGGAGGCATGGGACCCTGCATCACCCCAGCTTTGGGGTCCCAGAGACCAGGGAAAGGCTGGAGCCAGGACGATGTCCCCCAGGACAGGGATCAGGGCAGGGGACGCTGCAGCAGCCTGGACATGCACGAGTCCCTGGGCCCAATGGGACGTGCCAGGCACACTGGGGAAGCTGGCAGAGGTCATGGTGGGCCACACTCTGTGACCTGTGATCAGCCACGGCAATGGTGGAGGAGCCTGAGGGCTGCAGGACACCAAATGCCACCTGTGCCACTCGTGGCTGGCCCCAGCGTAGGAGCAGCCGAGCCCGAGAGCAGTGCCAGGGCCTGCGAGGCCTGTGGGGAGCATTGGCTGCGTGGTGGGCACCTGGGGACAGGGACAGACGGACAGCAGCTGACCCACAGCTGGCGCAGGGTGGTGCCATGCATGGCTGGGGTGGAGGGGCAGACGGTGCATGGGCAGCACCGGCCAGGAGCGAGGACGGCGGCCGGGAGTGGAGCTCGCAGAGGAGCTGACCGAGGGGCTGCCATGCCACCGCACCCCGGGGCTGCGGGACCGGTCCCCAGGCAGCCTGAGGGTCCCAGCCAGGGTCAGTGGGACAGCGGCACCGCGGGGGGGGGGGAGGGGGCATCCGGGAAGCGGCACGAAAGGGCCGGGCCCTGCCCCGACCGCCGGCTGCCCGCTCCCCGGCCGGGTCCCGCCTCGGCCGCCCCTGAGCTCCCCGAGCCGGGAATGAGCGGGGCCGCGGGGGCGTGGCTTGCGGGCGGGGGCGTGGCCACGCAGACCGCGCCGCTGCCGACACGGCCGCTCCGGGCCGCCAGGGGCGGGGGCTGGCGGGAGGGGGCGGGAACATGCAGATTAATCTTCGCGCGCGGGCGCACGGGAGCTCCCTGGCGCGACAACGACGCCGGCCACGGGCGTTTGCGGGCGCTGCGTGGGGCTCGGCGTGGCGGCAGAATATGAGGCGTGAGATGTGTCGTGGTCGTGGGTCGCGCGTGTGCGTTGCGCGGGGTGCCCGTGTGTTGAGTGTGTGTGCGCGGTCCGGGGGCGTTGGGGGTGGGGGAGTTTGGGCATACTTACCTGGCAGGGGAGACACCATGATCAGGCAGGTGGTTTTCCCAGGGCGAGGCTCATCCCCTGCACTCCGGGTGTGCTGACCCCTGCGATTTCCCCAAATGCGGGAAACTCGACTGCATAATTTGTGGTAGTGGGGGACTGCGTTCGCGCTCTCCCCTGGCGACGCTGTGCCAACGACAGAGCTGGAGGCGAGACGCTGATGCGGGGGCTGCGGCCAGGGGCGCTGCTCCAGCGGGGCGCGGGGGCGCTGCGGCGGCGCAGGGCCCGGGCCCCGCCTTGGGAACGGCAAGAGCCGCGAGGAACGCAAGGACGGACGTTCTAGTAAAAGGCGACAGGACGAGAGGAAATGGCCTCAAGTTGCGCCAGGGGAGGTTTAGATTGGATATTCGTAAACTTTCTTCCCCGAAAGGGCTGTCGGGCATTGGAACAGGCTGCCCAGGGCAGTGGTGGAGGCACCATCCCTGGAGGGATTTTAAAGACGTGCAGATGCGGCGCGAAGGGATATGATTTAGTGGTGGCCTTGGTAGTGATAGGTCAACGGTTGGACTCGGTGATCTTGGAGGTCTCTTCCAACCAGAACGATTCTGTGATTCTATGACCCATCCCGCCCCGGCCACGAGCCCCCGCCCTTTCGCCGGCGGGCGGAGCGGGAGCGGGAGCGGGAGCGGGGAGCGGAGGCCGGCCCGGGCGCAGCGGTGCCCGCAGGAGCCGGGAGCGTCGCGCCCTTTTATGTCTCAGCACCAGGAGCAAAATGCAAAATAAATTCTCAGGCGCAAATTAAACTGAACCTCCCGTGACGGCTCCCACCCTCCCAACGAGGCGTTTCCTGAGGCGGGAAGGGGCGCGGCCCGGGGACCCTCCCCACAGGGAGGTGCACCCCGGCGGGCTGGCACCCAGCATGGCCCCGCTGCTCCCACCCCCCGCCCGGGCTGTGTGCGGGGCCCGGAGCCAGGCCAGGGACAGGCAGGACAACGTTTTACCACACGAGTTTATTTTAAATAAAACTTAACACAGATGCAGGCTTTGCAACCGGAGTGACGGACCAGACAAGCGATGCAACGGGGAGACGACGGCCGGGGCGGGCGCTGGTGCCGCTCTCGGCAAACCCACCCCAGCACCCCGCGGGGCGGGAGACCCGGCTGGCCCGGCCCGGGGGGTCCTCAGCGGCCACGGGCGATGGGAGGGGGCCTCGCAGCGGGGAGAGGGGCGCCGCCGTCACCGCGCCGCAGAGGGGACAGGCTCCCGCTCGGGGATGCTCCGTCCTGGCCCGCAGCAGCCGGGTGCCCCCCTCACCGCCTGCACCCACCCGAGCGGGCGGGTGGCCGCGTCGTCAGCCGGGCTGCGGCTCCTTTTCCATCTTCCCAGGAACCCGAAGCAACACCTCCCTCCTCCGAGCCGTGTCCTGCCCACTGCCCGCAGGCGCCGGGTGGGCACCGAGCCCCGTGCAGAGGTCCCGGGGCCGCTGGCTCCAGCCCCCCCAGGCTCTGGGGCTGGCAGGGCGCAGGCAGCAGGCGAGCGCGCTCCACCCCGGGAAAACACCCCGAGGACTCGGTCTTTCCCTCTCGCTCTCACGCAGCGGGGCAGGCGGGGGCACCGGGGCGGCTGCGGCGCTCGCACCGGAGAGGACAACGGAAATAAATACGGGTTGGGGGTGGCGGGGGCCGGGCCCCGGGCGCGGCGGCCAGAGCCCGTCCCCACCCCCAGCCCCCGGCGTAGGCACAGCCGTGCTCCTCGCTGGATGGACACCTATTTATTATGGAGACAGTGGCTTCCCACCGGAGCTGCTGGACGCCGAGGCCGCGGGCTCGGCTGCCGGAGACCGTGATGGCGTGTGACAGTGCAGGGCGAGGCGCACAGGCTCAGACCTCAAATGTCTATGGTGGGGGAACGGCGCGGGGCGGCGCGGGGCGCGGGAGCGTGCCGGGGCTAGTACTCGTCCTGGTCCTCTGGCTGCTGCTCCTCCAGCTCATCATCCTCCGGCGGGGCGAACCCCTCCTGCCGGGGGGGCATGGGCGGCCGTCAGCTCCCGCCTCGTCCCCACGGCCCCCCCGGCATGGTGCAAGGGCCTCGGCAAAGCCCAACCTCCCCCCGGCACCCCAAGGAGCAAACGAGGCCAGAAGCAGCCACGGGGAAGGGGGGGTCTCGTCCCAGGGGAAGCCCCGAGAGCAGGACAGGGGGCTGGGGGTCCCGTGGGGGCAGCGGTGCCCGGCCCTCACCTCCGTGGCGTAGAGGACGCTGACGATGCCGGTGATGATGGGGCTGTTCTCGTTCTCGTGCTCCTGGCAGATCAGCTCGATGTCCCGCAGTTTGCTGAAGTAGAAATCCCGCTCCTTCTCCAGCCCGTCCACAGTCAGCTTCAGGTCCATGAGCTGCGGGGGGCCGGAGCCCTCAGCCCGAGGCTGGGAGGGGCCGCTCCCCCATGCCCGGGGCGCTCAGCACCATCCCCTCCCTGCCTGCCTCCCCCGGGGTCCCCTGGCGCTGCCGGCAGCCGGGCGCGGGCAGGGGCGGGCAGGGGCCCTGCCTACCTGCTGGTTGAGCTCCAGGATCTGCGCGTCGGCCTCGGTGCCCCCGTTGCGGGCCGCGGGGGAGTTTTTCCGGAGGATGCTGCTGGGGACGTTGCTGAGGCGGGCCGGGTTCGGCGTGCTCTTGGGGCCGGTGGGAGAGGTCCTCTGGGGGACTTGACAGCAGATGGGGACCAACGGGTTAGTGCCGGCCCGGGGGGTGCTGGCGGGGACCCCCCCCGTATCGTGCGGGGCGGCGGGGCCAGGAGGCAGCAGCGGGCAGCAAGGGCAGGCAGAGCACCGGGGGGCTGAGCCGCGGCTCCAGGCCGTCCTGCCCTGAGCACCCCCCCCGCCTCAGTTTCCCCGGCAGATCTCGCCCCCAGCCCCCTCGAGGGGTGCTCGTGGCCTGGCCGGGGGGGTCTGGCCCTTGAGATGCTGCCGCGGGGCCGCCACAGGGAGCCCACGATGCCCACGGAGCGTTGCCCGTGGCTGGGAGCAGCCTGGCTGCACAGCGCAGGGCGATGGCAGCCATGGGGGGGCTGGGGGGGCAAACACCCCCCGACCGGGGGTGAGCAGGCGGACGGAGGCGGCCGAGCCCTGCCCAGCTCCCGGCGGGTCCCTCCGCGGGGGCACGCCGTCCCCTCGGCCCCGGGTGTCCCCGCAGACCCGCTCGGCCCCCCCGGTCGCAGGCAGGCAGGCAGCAGCGCGGGGCGCAGGCGGGGGGGGGCGTGGGGGGGACGCCTGGCCGTGGCCAGAGCGCCGTGGGGTGCAGGAGGCCGGGCGGGAGGGCGGGGGGCAGCGCTCGCCGGGGGGACCCGGGCATTACCTGCAGTGCCAATGGGTTTCTTGGGTTTGTTGAAGATGTGATCACCTGGGTTTGGGGGGGGCGCGACGTCCTGGCCCTGCCGCGCCAGCAGCGGGTTGTACTCCTTCCCGTCGTAGTTGGCGTCGAAGAACTTCTTAAACCACTGGATGAACTCGAAGTTGTCCTGGAACTTGCCCTTCACCAGCCTCTCCACCGCGATGATCTGGGGGGGACACAGAGCGGGGCCGGTGGGGCTGCCCTCCCGGCACGGCCCCCGCCCCGCCGCGGCCCCCCCGCCCGCCCCATGGACCTACTTTGTCCACTCCCATCTTCTTGAAGGCGGCCTGCAGCACCTTGAAGTTGTGGATGTACTCGTGCTCCAGCTTGGCCTGGAACTTGACCTTCCGCAGGTGGACGCAGCCGGGGAACAGCATGTCCATGAACTGGCAGTAGGCAGCCCCTGCGCCGGGCCCACACCACGGCGTCAGGGGGGGCCGGCGGCACCCCGCCACCCCCCCCCCCAAATCCGTTATCCCCCGGAGCCGGGCCCCACCTGAGCAGAGCTGCTCGATCTTGGTGTAGTTGAGCTGGAGGGAGTCGTTGACCCAGGCGAGCATGTCGTGCCGGCTCAGGTTCTCGCTGGTCACCGACGTCGAGTACACATTGACGGCCATGCCCCAGCTGCCGAGAGACGGGCGTCACGCTGCCGCCGCCGCCCCGGTGCGCCCCCGCCTCGGCGCTGCGCCCCCCAGCCCCGCGCCGCGGGCGGCAGGGCTCGGGGCACCCGTCCCGGCACCGGGGGACAGCTGCGGGACCCCCCACCCCGGCTGCACCCCCAGCTATGGCGGGGGCGCGGGGGGGCAGGAGGGTCCCCGGCAGCCCCATGTTGTCCCACCCGGCCGGGCAGACCCCTGCCCCAGGGCGCCGCGGGGAGCGGGACCCACCGCAGGACACGGCTCACGGGTGGAGGGGTCCCGGGGGGACGCGGCACCACCGAGGGCACTGCCCCCGCGCCGGGGCGCAGCTCCGTGCCCGTGCGGGGCCGTGGGGCCCATAAGCAGCTTAGGGCCCCCCCTTCCAGCCCTCGCTGGCTGCCGGGGCCGGGATCGGGGTCCGGTGGAGCGGGGCTTAGAGGGGCAACACCTGCCGGCGGGCACGGCCGCAGCCCCGCTCCCAGATGGTGGAGGGCTCTGCCCCGGCGCCGCGGGAGCGGAGACCCCACCGCCGCGGCCCCGGCACGGCAGAGCGCTGGGGAGCGGCCACAGGGCTGGGGGGTCAGGGGGGGCTCCGAGGCACCGTCCTGCCAAACGCTCTGGAGAAGGGACCGTCCCCGCTGCGAGTGGGGTCCCCGTCCTGCCGCCCCTCCCCGAGAGGGGGTCCCACCCCACGGCTGCCCCCCCGCACAGCGGCGGCAGCGTTAATCCGCTTCCCTTCCCTGCGGCTCCGGCCCAGCTGCCAGCCGGGGGCTCGGGGGGGCGGCCCCCCACATCCCCCCAGCCCCGGGCGCTGCATGGGGCTGGCGAGGGGGGCACTGCCTGCACCCTGGGCCCGGGGGGACCCCACGCAGGACCCCTGTCCCCACAGACAGGGGCCGTGGGTGCAATGGTGGGGGGGCCGTGGGGTGCTGCACCCTGGGGACCTGCTGGCGAGGGGAGAAGGTGCCGGTAGCTGCAGCCCCCCCCCCCGCGTGTGGCCTTGGTGCCGCCGTGACTCAGCACCGGTGGTGCTGGCCCCGGCACAGCCACACGCGCCGGACGGCTGAGCCACCACCCCCCGCCGGGGCCGGGACCCCCGGCACCCCGTCCCACCCCAGCCCGCGCTGTGCCGTGTCGCCGGCACGCACCCGCGGCAGTCGGTATTTTTAGCCGTGGGAGCAGCTGGAAACGAGGCCCCTGCGGCCGCCGCCAGCCCCCGGCACAGCGCGGTGGGCACGGTCCTGCTCCCCAGCGCCCGGCCAGGACCGTGGCTGCCCGTTGCACCGGTCGCGGTGCCCGTCCAAACAGCCCAACGCTGCCCGGCGCTGGCTGGGGTGCGGGCAGGGGTCCCCTCCCTCCGGCAGCGCCGAGCTGAGTCATGCGCGGCGCAGAGCCAGAGCCACACGCACTGCGGTGCAGCCGCCGCGGCGCAGCCGGGGAGGCAGCGGCACTTGCCTGATGCTGGAGCGGGCAGGGGGCCGGCAGGCGGGGGGGCTGCTGCGGGGCGGGGGGCTGCCTGCCCGCCCTGGCGAGGAGCCAGCGGCCGGCTGACCCCCCCTCCCATCGCCGTCCTTTCCCGAAATAGCCAGGAGCAGCTGCCAGTGCCCTGCGCACACGGCAGAGCCGGCGCGGGGCTGGGCCGGGTGCCGGAGCCTCCCCGGCAGGATCCGGCCACCACACCGAGCTGGGGGGGCCAGGTCTCGCCCCACGCAAATCGGGGGGTGCACGGTGCCCGGCCCCGGCCCCCTGCCCATGGGGTGCGTGCCGTGGGGCGCAGGCTGCGGGATGGGGCACACGCTGCCGGTGCTGGGGGGGCACAGACCCCCCAGCCCCTGGCACAGCCCCTCGCTGCCCAGGGTGCGGGGTGCCCTCCATGGCCAGTCTGCAGGGACCCCCCAAGCGGGGCCGGCCCGCGGACGCCCTCTCCGCGCGGGTTCGGCGCAGCCCCCGACGCCGTCCCAGTGCCGGCACCAGCGGGGCACAGCCCTGGCAGAAGCCTCGGCCACTCCCAGGCAAGGGCTGAGCCCGGCGCCTTCCTCATCATCTCGCCCCGGAGCGGAGCCCAGGACCCCCACGCAGCTCCCCACCGGCAGGCGCCGCACCCCACCCCTCGCCGCCCGGGACTTGCGCCGCGCTTCCCGGCAGGCTGCCGGCATCGGCGCCCTGTGCCTCGGTGCAGCCACGGCGTCCCCTTTGCCAGAGCCGAGGCCTGTGCCGGCAGCCGCAGGGACGGGTTTGACGGTGGGATGAGTTCGGGTGCCACCGCGCCAGCCGCGCCCCGGCACGCCGCCGCCAGCCGCGCCCCGACTCCCGCGCCCGCTGATGCGCGTGCGAGCCTGGCGGGGAGCACCGGACCCCGCTCCGGCACGCGGCGTGGCCGAGCACCGGCACGGCGCAGCCCTAAGCAGCCGGCGGTGAGGTGGGGCAGCCGGAGCCACCGGCGCCGCGAGAAGACGCCTGCCGGGGCACGTGGTGCCACCCAACCCACTTCTACCCTCCGAAACGCCGCGCCGGGCTTCAAAGCCCTCCGCCGCAGCGCCGAGCACGCCCCGGCGTAATGACAGGGAAGCCAACGCTTGCGGCTGCCCTCCGGCCGGGGCAGGAGCTGGCCCGCTGCCTGCCCCAGCCCCGACGCCGGGTGATGGACGCGCCCAAGGCAGGGAGCCTCCGGCCCGGCCGGTTTGCGCGCTGCCTCTGCCGCTGGCTTTTGCAAAAAAGAGAGTAAAATTACGAATTTAGCCCCGATTCCCGGCAAGCCCTGGGGAGAGGGGCTGTTCCGGCGCAGGGCTCGGCACACGGCTGCCCCGGCGCTGGGTGAGTGCCGGGTCCCCGGGGAGCAGCGGCTGGCTGGGCAGCGCGGCTCCTGCCGGCTGCCCTCGATGCCAGTCGCGCCTCGCTGCGCAGGCAGGTTGCGGGGGGATGCGGGGGCCGGGGCGCCGCCCCCGCCATGCGCGGCAGCCCCCCCCACGCCGTGCCGCCGGCGCCCGGGGCTGCGCCGGCCAGCCGTGCTGACGGGGCACGGGGGATGCTTACCGCTGCATTTTAATTGTCCGGCCGCCGAGCTGCTAATCGAGGCCCAACACAAACAAAACGCTGGGGCGCGCGTCTCTGCCCCCTCCCGCCGGCGCTGCCGGGGCGCGGAGAGGTCGTCCAGCCCGGCTCCTCACGCCGACGGCAGGCACCGGCGTCCCACGCCGCAGCCCTCGCCGGGCCGGCGCCGGTGCGCTCTAGCCAAACAGAGCGGGAGGAGAATCCTGCGTTCGCTCGGCACCGAGGCGGCGGTGCCAGCACCGGCTGCCAAGGCCAAGCGCCGACCGCGCGCCGCTGCGGCTGCCCGGCACCGGGTGGGCAGCGCTGCCCGCCGAGGCTGCGGGTCGGTGCCGGCCCCTCGCTGCCTGCGCCGGCCTGGCAGCACCGCTGTGCCGGGGCGAGCGGGGCTGCTGTGACTCGCAGCTTCTATTCTGGGAGCCGTCCCGGTGGCTTCTCAAGTGACAAATACGCGAGGGGGGTGGCAGACAACCCAGCGGGGGCTGAGCGCGGCGCGGAGCCGCTGCGGTGCTGCCCGGCTGATCTGGCAGCTGGCGGGCAGCTCCGGGCAGCGGGCAGGGCCGCCCAGGTGCTGGCAGGGGTGGCCACTCGCCCCCGTCCCCCCGGCCATTGCAGACGTCCCCCCCCAGCGCTGCTTCCCCCCACCCCGAGGGGAGCATCCCCACGCCGTGCCGCGCTGTGCCGGAGGCCGTGCCCGGCAGATGGGTTTGCCTGGGCACAGGCAGCACCCAGCTCCTCGCCAGGTCCGTCCCTGGCACCTTTCCCGGTTTCCTGGCTCTTTAGCAGGCACCGGCGCCTGTCCCAGCCCGCGGCGAGGGAAACCGGCCGCTCGCACGCTGGGACTCGCGGCACGTGACGGTGGCACTCGGTGCAGCCGCGGCACCCGGCGCCGGGCCGATGGGGACACGGGTGAGCGGGGGCTGCGTGGCCAGGCCTCGCGGGTCCCCCCCCGCTCCGCTCTCGCTAACCTAAATAACTCGAAATAGCAGCGGCAGGAGCATGTGCAGAGCGCGGTGCCGCCGGCAGCGCCTCCCCCTGCGCCGGCGTCCTCATCCTGCACAGCATCCCTGAAATCTCGATGCCGAGCACCTTCCGATGCCTCAAACCGGGTGGTTGTCAGAGCCGGCGCGGGGAGAGACTCTCGGCGGCACCCCACGGCAGGGCGGAGGGCGTCCGTGCCGGCAGGTCCGTGCCGTGGCAGAGCATCCCCCGGCCCGGCAGCCCCCCACCGGCGCTGGCCGAGCCCCTCGAGGGGAGGCCCCGCGCGCCCCGGCCGCGGCAGCGCTGCTCACCGGGGAGAGCGGCCCCCCGCGCGATGGGAGGAGGCAGCCCCCGCAGCGGCACACGACATCCCCGGGGAGCCCCGGCGGCACTGGGGGGCTGGGGTCTGCACCCCGCACCGCGGCTTTGGGGACCTGCTCTTCCCCGCGCGGCGAGAAGGTCATCGGCAGGAGACGGGGCTGGACGTCCCCCGGGGATGCTCGGGGACGGCGGGAGGAGCACCGGCAACGGCACCGTCCCCCCCGATCCGACACGCACCGGCGCGGGCACCGTTGGACGCTTGCGCTGCCGTCCTGCCGCCCGCACCCCGCTCGCCCTGGCATGGCGCCGTGCCGGAGCCACCGCCGCCGTGCCGCCGGGAGGACGAGGGACGGGAGCGCGTCACGCTCTGGCAGGTCACCGCGACAGCCGCCCCACCGTGCCGGACCGTCCTGGCCAGGCCGGTGCCGCCGAGCCTCTGCCCGCCCGTGCCGGGAGCATCGCCCCGCACCGGCACCCCGCGGGAAGGGGCAGCCGCGCCGGCCCTGCCTGAGCACCGCCAGCCCCACACCCGGTGGCACCCGCCGGGCCCGCGGGGCTCCCGGTGATGCCCGGTACCTGGCAGTGATGCCCGGTACCCGGTGCCGCCCGGTACCCGGCGGCGGTGCCCGGACCGGCGCTGCACGGCGCCAGGCGGCCCCGCCGGTGCCGGGACTACAGCTCCCGGCGTGCCGTGCCGTGCCGTGCCGTGCCGTGCCGTGCCGTGCCGGGGCCGCGGCCCTGCGGGAGACGCAGCCGGGGCGCAGGGGCGGCCGCCGCTGAGTCAGGCCGGACCCCGCCGCCACCGGCACCGCGGGACGCGGCCGCCCCGGGCCCCCGGCCGCACGTCCGCACCCCCGGCCCGGTTGCCCCCGCCCCCGGCCACGGCGGCTCCATCCCCGGGGGCCCCGGCGGGCAGGGCCGCTCCATCCCCGGGCCCCCCCACCTGTCACGGCCGCTCCGCCGCCGGGGGCACCGGGCGGACGCCCCCACCCCGCCTCGGCCGCTCCATCCCCCGGCCCCCGCCCGCCCGCCCGCCCCGGCCGCTCCATCACCCAAGGCCCCGGCGGCCCCCCCGCCCGGTCCCGGGGGGCGGCGCCGGCCGGTGCCGGGATGCGGGCGACGGCCCGGCCAGGTGCGGTGCGGTGCGGTGCGGTGCGGTGCGGTGCGGTGCGGTGCTGCCCGGCCCCTCCCCCGGCCCGCCCCGCCCCGCCCCGCCCCGCGGTGCCGGCCCGCACTCACCGCGCTCGGGCCGCGGCCGCTCCGGCCGCCGCTCCGCTCGCTCCGCACCGCGCCGGGCTCGCCGGGACCGGGCCGGGACCGCACGGGCCGCCCGCGCATGCGCCGCCGCCGCCCCTCCCCTCCCCTCCTCGCGGGAGGGACCGGCCGCTGCGCCGCCCCGCCCCCGCCGCCATGGCAACGGGTCGGGGCCACGCCCCCTCCCGTCCCCGGCAACGCCGGCCGCGGCCCTGCCTCCCCCACAGCGCCCCCTGGCGGCGGGCGGCGGCGGCCTCCGCACCGCCGGGACCCCGGGACCCCCCGCGACCCCCCGCGGCCCCCGAGCACCCCCGGGACCCGCCCGAGACCCTCCCGGGACCCCCTCGGGGCCTCCTGTGGCCCCAGAGTCTTCTGGGACATTTGCCCCCCCCCCCGTAGCCCGGGGACCCCCAGAGCCCTTGTGACCCACCTAAGAAACCCCAGAGCCCCCCGAAACCCCAGCGGCTCCCAGGACCCCCCCAGCCCCCAGGGATCTCCCGGGGCACCCTGCACCCCCTGCATGCCCCCTGCACCCCGTCCCCGCAGCCCCCCTGCACCCATGTGTGTTTGTGCAACCGAGCAGCGTGTGTGCACGCGTGTGTGTGTGCGTGTGCATGCACGTGCACGCGTGTGCGTGTGTGTGTACATGTGTGTGTTCACGCGTGTGCGTGTGTGTGTACATGTGTGTGTTCACGCGTGTGCCCTCGCCCTCGGAGGCGCGGGACCTGCGCGGCTGCCCGTGGCGGCACTGCCGGGGTGCCCTCAGCCACGCGGCGGCAGGGCCAGCTCCATGTCCCCGCACGTGTCCCCACATCCCCGCGTCCCCACACCCCCGTGTCCCCGTGTCCCCGTGTCCCTGCGTCAGGGCTGCGGATGCTCCCAGCAGCCTCCTGGGCCCTGCTCGTCCCCGGTGCCGCAGCTGTGTGGACCCGGCCCGGTGGTCGCACACCGGATCCGGTGCTGCCGCAGCGGCTGCATACTGTGCCGTCGGCTCACGGGGAATCCCCCGGGGTGTCCCCCCTCGCCCACAGCGCCCAGACGGGACCCCTGGGGCTGCAGCTGAATTAATGCCGCTCCCCAGCTCGGCCGGAGCGCTGGCACCCGGCGATGCCGCAGCCACCGCCGCCGCCAAGGGGTGCGTGGTGGGGGTCCGCGTGCCGAAGTGGGGTTGTCCCGGGGTGTCCTTGCACGCCCCTGCACGCCCAGGGCACGTGTCGGTGCCATCACCAGCGCTGGGCAGGCAGGGGCTGACCCGGCGCGTCCGTGCCCACGCACGCGTGTGTTCACATACGTGTGTCCATGCACCCGCGTGTGCTGGGCTGCTCCCCCCCAGAGAGCACCCAGCCCCGCCGGGGGCTCCGAGCCCCCCACCCTGGGCGCCCTGCCCCGCTGGGGGCTCCGTCCCGAGGGGCAGCGCGGTGGGGGCCGAGGGGTGGGTGTGCAGGGGGACGCGGGGACGGTCCCAGACCCCGGCAGGGTTGGGGTGCAGGCGCACGGCCGCGCACGCCGGGAGGCGAGGACGATGCAGAGCCCCGGCCCGGACCCCCCCAGCCCCCTCGCGCAGCCCCCCCCAAGCAGGCGTCGAGGCCGGGCGCTGTGAGAACGGTCTTTAATGAGCAAACAGAAACGTACTGCAGGTTCCTAAAACGGCCAAAATGCAACTACCCGGGGGCGGGCGGGACCCCCGCGCTGGGCTGCGCCGCCCGCCCCCCCGCACACCTACAGGGACCATCTAGGGGGAAAGGGCACGGGGGACAACTCACATCGGACACGACCCCGGGACGGGCTGGGGAGCGGGGAGCGGGGCCGGGGCACCCGCCGGATAGCACCAGTGCACGCCGGGGCGGGGGGACGGGGACCCTGCTCGGCTGGCGCCACGCGCGCCCGCACCCGCACCCCCCCGCAGCCCCGGGGTCCCCGGCAGCCCCGCGGCGGGGCGTGGAGGGGCAGGGGCGAGGGGGGCTCCCGGCACGGCGTGAAACAGGCAGCCGCCGTCGTGCACGGGGGGATGGGGAGGCGCGAGCACGCGCGCGGGCGCCTGCCGAGGCGTTCACGTGTGCACACGTGTGTGCGACGAACACCCCGCTGAGACCGGGCACGGTGTGATGTATGTGCGCACACACGTGGCGGCGAAGAGCCGGCACCTTGCACGGAGCGATGCACGCGCGTGTGCACGTGTGTGCCATGAACGTCTCACTGAGAGCACGCCTGGTGCGACACACACGCGTGTGCACACACGCGCCAGTGAGGAGCCTGCTGGCACTTTGCATGGGGGGATGCACACGTGCGCGCACGCGTGTGCCGGCGGGCAGCTGCCGGCACCACGCTGGTGCAGGCGTGCGCGTGCCGTGACGCCGCTTGCTGCCGGAGCGTGGGAAGGGCGCACGCGTCCCGCGTGGGGCTGGGGTGGGAGGGGGCGCAGGGGCGGGGGGCAGCCCCGGGGGTGGGAAGGGCGGAGGGGGTGGGGGGTCCCTGCTGCTCCCCTAACGCTAGTGACACAAACCACTTCAGAGTATTTCCACGTGATGCACAAACAAGTCAAAAATTCACGGATCCAAACCCAACGTGCAAACAGAAAAGGGCCGGGGCAGGCCCACCCGCTGCCCCCGTCCCCTCCCGCCGGCCGGGCCGCGGCCCCCGGCCCCCGGCCCCCCGCGCACGGCTGCCGGCTCACGCTGCCGGCACGGCCCCGCGGGCAGGCCGGGGGCCGGGCAGGGCCCCCCGGTGCGAGGGGAGCCCCGCCGGAGCCGGGGTCCCGGGGGGGCGGCATGGGGCCGGCGCCTGGTCCTCAGTTGGGGGACAGGTCCCCGGCTCTACCAAATGCCGCTCGACCGGCCTCCGGGGGGAGCGAGAATCCGGGCCGAAGCTCGCTTTGGAACGTGGTCATCGATCTGAGAACCTGCCGGACAGACGGACGGGCGTCAGGGCCGCCGGCGCCGGGGCGAGAGCCCGACGGCCACCCCAGCACCCCCAGCGCCACCGGCAGCCCCGCGGGGTCCCGGCCCCCAGCCCTCCGCCAGCGCTGTGGGGATGGCGGGTGCTCCGTGTCCCCCCGGCTCTCCCGCAGCCCCGCTCCTGCCTCAGCTGTGCCGCACGCGGTGGGCGAGCGCCGGAGCACCAGTGCCTCATGCGGCGCCGGCCACCCTGGGACTGACACTCACAGCCCCCCAGGCCCCAGCAGATCAGGGCGGCCCCGGCCTCGCCAGGAGCACCGAGCAGGGTGCTGGCAGGGAGCGTGGCCGGGGCTGCCGACCCCGGCATGGCCAGCACCGAGCCACGGCGAGCGCGGGCAGCATGGAGCGCCGCAGCCGAGGGAGCAGATGGGGCCGGCTTCCCTCCCACCCAAGCATGGCACGCGGCTCGGTCCCGTCCGGCGCAGGGCGTGCCACGGCGGCTGCCGGGAGGGACGGCGGGCGCCCGCTGGAGCCGCGGGGATGCTCCCCATCCCTCCGGTCCCACTCCTGGGGACAACCACAACGCACGCGCCGGCTCAGTCCTGCCCGCCCCGGCGCCCCTGCCCGGCACGGACCTCTGCCCGGCGCAGCCACGCGACGGACAGTGCATGGAGGGACGATGGGTCTGGGGATGGGGTCGGCTCCCTACTCTGCCATGGGAGCGCCGGGGCGGCGCAGTCCCCTGCCCGGGAGAAGGGGGGTCGCACCCTGGGGCGGCGGTGGGACACCCTGGGGGGGGCGAGTGCCCGGCCGGTGCCGGAGAGCCGCCGGGTGCGGGGCTGCCGGCGAGCCCCGGGGGCTGCCGGGACCCTCGCTGCGGCCCCGCTCTTACCGGACAGGCTGAAGCTGGACTCGTGGAGGTCCCTCATGCCCCCGTGTCGCGTGGCGGGGCGGGTGGGCGTATCGGCCAGGGGCGTCCCCGTCTCTTTTTTCCCGGCATGCACAACCACGGCCACGTCCCCCAGGTACGGGGTGCGATCCACACCCCGCAGCTTTAAACTCTGCCGGAAGGGAAAGAAAAAGCAGGGAGAGCGTCAGCCCGGGCGGCACCGCGCCGCGGCGGGCGGGGGGCTCGGCCGGGGTGCGGGGGGAGCACGGGGGCGCCCCGTGGCGCGAGCGGGGTTTGGGGTGCCACTGCCTTACAGCGGGGTGCGGATCAGCCGGGTGCGGGGGGAAGGAAGGGGGCCGGGGCGCGCTGCAGGGGGGAGGGGGCTGTGGTGTGGGGAGGGGGCTGCAGCTGGGGAGGGGGGGCACCAAGCAGGGTGGTGGCCGGGCTGCGGGGCTCCCGGTGCAGGAGGTGCTGGCACAGAGCGGTGCCAGGGCAGGGGGAGGCGGGTGACCCCGGTGGCGCAGCCCCTCGCCCCCGTCCCCCCGGCAATGCCCAGCCACCCCCCCCAGCGAGGCGCAGGCGAGGGCTCAGAGCAGCCCGTGCAGGCAGGTGATGCCCTGCGCCCCCCCAGTGATGCCCCCGGCTCCAGCCGGGTCCCCCGGCACTGGGCATCAGCTCCCTGCTCCCCGGGACGGCCCCCGGCTGGCCCCTTCCCTCGCAGCATCAGCACCACGTCGAGCCCCCCAGCACGTCCCCCACAGCCGGGCAGGGGCTGGCGAAAGGCGCAGGGGCATGGAGGGGTCCCGGGTGTCACGCCAGGACAGCCCCGGGGACCTGCGGGGGCAGAGGGGGACGGCGGGGTGGTGGCCGTGCCCCTCGCCCACAGCGGGTCAGCAACGGGGTGTGGGGCCGGCACTGCGGGATGGGGGTGATGGGGGGGCAGAGAGGAGGAGAGGGGCTGCTGCAGCCCCGCCGAGCGTGGGCGAGACCTGCCCTGCGGCCCGGGTGCGTGCCCTGGGGACCCTCCTGCCCCGGGGACCCTCCTGCCCTGGGGACCCTCCTGCCCCGGCCACGCGTGTCCCTGCCCCGGTGCACGTGGGGCCACCGTGAGCTGCGGGGCCGCCTCGGTGGGCTGCCTCGGGGGGACCCGGCAAGGGGTGGAGAGCCTGGGACAGCGGGGCGCAGGGGGCCCCGGCGCTGGGCACACGTGTCGGTACAACTGCCGGCCACAGAGCGCGAAGGGCGACTGTCCCCAAACCCTCCACACCGCTGGCATGTGGGCAAGGGCCCGGGGAAGGGCAGGAGCTGGGGGGGGGTCCTCCATCGTACGGACCCCACCGCTGGCACTCGCCCCTTGCCGGGCACTGCCGCCGCCATCCTCCCCGGTCCCCGGCACGAGGCTCGCTGCGCTCCTGCCATACAACGCTCCAGGGCGGCACCGACTGCGGCACAGCCTGGCACCAGCGCGGCACAGACCCATCCTCCCGGCACCGGCAGGGACCACAGTCCTCCCGGCTCCCAGTCCACGCCGCTGGGACCACTGTGGCCACCGCCTCCCTCGCCCCTTCCAGCAACCGGGCACGGCGCAGCCCTGCCCCACGCCACGGCACAGCACCAGCACGGCCCCCACCGCCCCCCTACCTTCTCCCGCTGCACCAGCTTCTTGTAGACGGAGTCCGGGAAGGAGCGGAGCGGGCAGAACTTGCCGGTGCCCTCGGCGCACATGAAGACGCCGTTCTCGTAGACCACGCGCCCGCGGCTGATGGTGACCAGGGGCACGCCGTGGCACCGCATGTTCTCGTACAGGTTGATGTCCCCTCCCTGCACCTGGGTGCTGGCCGAGATGGTCCTGGGCGGGGGGACGGGGCGGTGAGCGGGCGCCCAGCGGCACGGGGAGCCCCCTCCCCGGCCCCCCGCCGGCTGCACCTACTTGGTGGCCTCGGGGTCCCAGACCACGACGTCGGCGTCGGCCCCGGGGATGATCCGGCCCTTGCGGGGGTACAGGTTGTGGATCTTGGCAGCGTTGGAGCTGGTCACGGCCACGAAGCGGTTCTCATCCATCTTGCCGCCGACCTGCCGCCGCAGCGGGGGGTGAGGATGCGCCCCACCTCCGCAGCGCTGCCCAGCCGCCTGCACCCTGTCCCTCGTGCCCTGTGCTGCCCGCCCCAACCCCCCAAACACCTCGGGGGGTGCTGCTGGGGCCGTGCCCCTTGCTGGGACCCACTGGGTCACACACCCGCCCCCACGCCGGGCGGTGAACTCCCTCCGGGACGTCCCGTGGGACGCGGGGAAAGGGCCCTCCCGCCCCAAAGCTGGGGCCAGCTCAGCCCAAGCCAGACCCACTGCCGAGCCCCCCGAAAACCAGGGGGGGCAGCCCCGTCCCAGCCCCGTCCCGGGGTGCCTGTGGGCAGGGGAGGGGTGCGGGACCCCGTACCACGCCTCGCTCCCAGATGATGTTCATGCGGTCCTGCACCCCGCTGACGCCGTGGGGGATCTTGGTGAAGTCCTCCTTGCCCATGGCTTTCTGCTTGGTGCTGAAGGGCCGGTGGTCGGAGGCCACGATGTTCAGCGTGTCGCTGCGGGAGGACGGGGCAGCGCTGCCGAGGGCACGGCCGGGGCGGCTCGGCCACAGCCAGCCGGCGCCGGGGCCGGCGGCCGGCAGCAGGGTGCCCGGGGAGCTCGGCGCCAGGGGAACGGAGCACCCATGCCCTGGGGTGCCTGGGGAGCTCAGTGCCCAGGGAACGGAGCACCCACGCCGTGGGGTGCCTGGGGAGCTCAGTGCCCGGGGAACAGGGTGCCCAGGGAGCTTGGCGCCTGGGGAACAGGGTGCCCACGCCATGGGGTGCTCGGGGAGCTTGGCACCCGGGGAACAGGGTGCCTGGGGAGCTCAGCACCCAGGGAACGGAGCACCCATGCCCTGGGGTGCCCAGGGAGCTCGGCGCCCGGGGAACGGGGCGCCTGGGGAGCTTGGCGCCCGGGGAACAGTGCATCCATGCAGTGGGGTGCCCAGGGAGCAGGATGCTCAGGGAGCTTAGCACCCAGGAAGCAGGGTGCCTGGGGAGTGGGGCGCCGATGCAGTGGGGTGCCCAAGGAGCTCAGTGCCCAGGGAGTGGGGTGCCCAGGGAGTGGAGCACCCATGCAATGGGGTGCCCCGGCAGCTCAGCTGCCAGGGAGTGGGGTGCTTGTGGAGCACAGCACTTGGAGAGTGAGACGCTCGGGGATTTGGACACCCACACAGTGGGGTGCCTGGGGAGCTCAGCACCCAGGGAGCTGGGTGCCTGGGGAGTGGGCCACCCACGCAGTGGGGCACCCAGGGAGCAGGGTGCCCAGGGAATGGAGCACCCATGCAGTGGGGTGCCCAGGGAGCTCAGCGCCCAGGGAACGGGGTACTCGGGGAGCTCAGCGCCCAGGGGAGCAGGGTGCCTGGGGAGCAGGGTGCCAGAACACGTGGTGCTGGGGTGACGGGGCAGCCAGACAGCGTGGCACCCAGGAGCAGGATGCCTGGGCACGCCGGACACCAGGGATGCCCAGAGAGCGCCGGCAAGTGTGGCAGCTGGGGAGGGGGTGCTGGGAAGCACAGCCCGTGGGGTGGGGGTGTCCGGGGTGCCTCACTTGGCGAGCAGGCTCATGAGGTAGGCGGAGGTGTTGGTGTCCAGGCGCAGCGGCGGCACGGTGACGTAGGCAGCGGCGTGGAACCAGTCCTGGTGGTAGTAGTGCAGCCCGGTGAGCGTGGCGTGTGCCGTGGTCGTCTCCGCGTACACCACCTTCCCTGCCGGGGCGGAGGCACATGCGTGGGGCTGGGGGCAGCGGGGTGGGTGTGCAACGGAGGGGCGTGCACGGGCAAGCGTGCAAGGGGCACGCGTGTGCTCTGCCCGTGTCGGTATCTCCCATGTTGGGCGTGCACGGGCAAGCGTGCAAGGGGCAGCGTGTGCCCCCATGCCCATGTGTGCGTACACGTGTGCTCACGCCTGCGTCCCGCGTCCGTGCAAGCAGAGCTGTGGGTGCCTGGCGGCTGTGGGCTCACGTGTGCACACGTGTCCAAGGGCACGTCCCCACACGTGTGTCTGTTCCTGCCTGCATCCCTGTCCGTGCAAGACCCCACGTGGCCCTGTACCTCCCATGACATGCGTGTCCATGGCCCCACTGCCAGCCCCGGGGGGGGGGGGCTGCTCCCATCCGAGCCCCCTACCTTGCATCTTGGCGGCGGCGATGACGTCCCCCGCGGACATGCTGGAGACGTTCACCAGGTAGACGGGGCAGTGGGTCTGTGGAGAGGGGTCAGTGCCACCATTGCCGCGGCGCCCCGGCTCCATGGGGGGTCCCCGCGCCCCTATCGGGGCGTGGGGACCCCCCATGGAGCCAGGGCACCCACCTTCAGATGCAGTGAAGGGGGATGGCTGCCCGGCTCGGGACCACTCACCCTGTTGGCAATGGTGATGACGCGGTGCGTGGCCTCGGCTTCCAGCTGCGGAGAGAGCGGGCAGTGAGACGCACGGCACGGCAAAACACCGGGGCACGGCGCGGGGTCGGGCCCGGTGGCACCGACGGATGGTGCAAGGATGGGGGTGCAGGTGGGTGCACGGATGGCACAGACGGATGCACGGGTGGGTGCACGGGTGGGTGCCGGCTATGAGGATGCCCCGGAGCATCCCAGCCACGTCCCGGGCCGCTGCCTGTGCGGTGCCTCGGGGATGCCAGCGGTCACCTACCTCTTCAGGCCGGCTGATCTCAATGCCCTCCGGCCCCGTGATGCCCAGGTCCAGCGCCTCCTTCGCTCCCTGGGGAACGGGGAAGGGGTGTCAGGGTGGGGGGTGACACGGGGGGGGCTCTGCCTGCCCCGACGCGTGGGCACGGTGCCCATCGCTGCTGGACACCCCTCATCCCCGGCGCTCACCTCGGCCACCAGCTCGCCGTTCTCGGCGTGGACGCGGGCGATGGCGCCGATGTCGCGGCAGGCCCGGAAGACCTGGTAGAGCTCGCTGTCCCGCAGCATGTACAGGTCCTTGTAGGTCATGAACATCTGGAAGGAGTTCACCCCCTTCTCCCGCACCAGCGTCTCCATCTCCGCCTTCACCTGCGCCGGGACGGGGGGTCAGCATGGGCGGGGGGGGACGCGGCAGCTCTGGGGCGCGTGGGCAGGTGTGGAACCCACTCCCCCACTGCCACGGGGCAGGCGTGGGGCGAGGTGCCCCCCACCACGGGGCAGGGACTGACACTTTGCCCCTGGGGACGCGAGGTGTGGGATCTGTGTGTGCCCCGGGGTGATCTGGGGAGCGACAGGTGCTGGGGGGAGCAGGGGGGATTTGCTCGCTGGGTCGCACCGTGATCTGGCCCCGGCCTGGCTGGATCCCAGCGTGCCGGTGCCGGGATGCACCCGCTCCCTCCCCGTGCATCCCCTGCTCTGCCTGGGGAGGCTCTGGCCGGGCCGTGGGGTGCACAGGAGCTGGGGTGCCCCTGCGGCATGGCCAGGAGCAGCCCGGCTCCAGCCGGGCCTGATCCTGCTCCGGCAGCTTCGGCGGGGATTGCAGGGGCTGAGCGTGCCGTGGGACGGGGTCTGGGCACCGAGCAGGGCCAGCTCCCGGGGGGTCGTGCCGCAGGATGGGGTCCCCCCCAAGCTGGGGCTGCCGTGCCCAGGCACCCCGGTCCCCTCCATGGAGCGGCAGCACCTTCCCGGCCCCGGTGAGGGGCTCGGCCCCACGGGGACCCCCTGCCCCGCTGAGCCCGGCTCAAGGCAGCTCAAAAGGCAGCCTGGGGGCTCAGCCCAGCCCACCCCAACAAGCAGCTAATGGGATCAGCGGGGCCAGGAATTAGCGCCGGCCGCAGCAGCTGCTCCCGGGCGCTCGCTGTGCCGGGGCCAACGCCGACGCCGCGCTGTGCTGGCGCGGCCGGACTCACCTTGGGCGCCCACCAAGTGATGCCCATGTGCAGGGCGTAGTCGCAGCAGACCTTGGGGTCGGCCAGGCTGCGGCACTTCTCGTAGGCGTCCAGCAGCGAGGTCTCCTTGTCGGGCAGGACGTGGCCGATGATCATCGTCGTCCCTCCCACCAGGGCTGCCTGTGGGTTACGGGGACAGCGGCGGTGGGGGGGCAGGATTCGCCCCGCCGGGGAACGGCCCCCGGGCCCGCGGTGCTGCCCACGCCGCGGCGCGGCACTAGTCCCGCCTGGCCACGAGCAGGGCTGATCCCCGGGCGCTGGGCTGGGACAGCCGCATTTGGGGCACGGCGTTGCCCGCAGGTGGGTGGGGGCCCTGGGCTGGGCCCCGTTGCAGGCAGGGATCCCCCCACGTCGCACTGGGGTGCACCCACCCCCCGCAGCACCCTGGCCCTGCTCGTGGCTGCCCGGTTGCAGCATCACATCTGGGCACACAACACATCTGGAGACCCTCATCCAGCCACCCGCTGGGGCACCGACTGCCCCCCCAGCACCAACCGCTGGATTTGGGGTGCCAGGGGGACGCCCTGCCTGGGCTGTCCATGGGCCTGGGCACCGTGGGCCCTGCAGCCCCCCCAGCTGCACCCCTGGCGCGGGGGCCGGCCCGGGATGGGGCTGCCCAGCCCAGCCCCCCAGCACGGGGGCCGCAGGGAGAGCCCCCCGCCGCGGCACGCGTGGGCAGCAGGGCGGGCGCCGTCGCACCCCGCGGCGTCCCCGGCTCACCCGGCCCGGCTAATCCCCAAAGCTCCTTTACCAATTGGCGCGCGCGGGCTGGCGCAGGCCGGTGGCGCCGGTGCTACGAGGCAGCCTGCCGGGATGGGGACGGGGAGCTGGTGTGGCATGGGGGGGCCGCAGCCACTGCACCGGCCCCCTGCCCTCGGGCACATCTCCGTGCCCCTCGCTGTGCCGCAGCATGGGACCGTCCCCCCAGCCCCTTTGCTGCAGCAGCCGTGGCAGAGCCGAGCCCCCTGCCCAGGGACGCTGGGCACGCCGGGGCCAGGCACGGCCAGCGCCGGCCCGGCACAATGGCTGCTCTGTGCGGGGCGCTGGAGACAGCCGGCCCTGGCACTGCCTGGGACAAGCCCACGCCGGCCCCTCGACACCCCGAGGCAGTGGCACCCGGTGCATGGCACCGCCGGCCCACGGCACGGCCCTGCGCGCAGGGAGGGCCCCGAGCCGGGCAGGCACCGCGGGGTGTCCCCGTGGCAGCCTCGCTGCTATAGGTGCCTCCGGCCGAGCCAGGCCTGGGCTTGCCGTGTCCCGGTCGGGAGCTGGAGGGGCATCCCCCGGCAGGGTCTGCGGGGCATCGGGGGGTCCCCGCGTGGGAGAGCACCCTGGCCATGGGCAGGTGGGCTGCACCCTGCGGGGACCGGTGCTGCTGGCCCGCCCAGGGCTGGCAGCGGCCGCGGCCGGGCAGGGGAGCCAGACGCCGGCTGCCTGGGCCAGGGGCTCACCTGCCGGAAAGCGGCATCTTTCACTCCCTGCCCTGTGCCAGCAGCGCCGGCTCGCGGGGGGCACAGCCAGCGGTGCGGGGTGCCGCAGGAGCGGAGGGTCCCCACACCGGCATGGGGTGCCACGGCCCCGGCGAGGGAGGAGGATGCTCACGGCAAGCGGACCCGATGGATGGGGACAGGCGGTGCCATGCCAGGCTGCCGGGGAGCCAACGCTGCCGGCTGCCCGCAGTGCTGGGGCAGAGAGCCTGCTACACCACGCAGCTCCCGCTGGCGGGGCCCGGCCACCAAACGCTCTTGCCTGCCCAGCATCCCCCCCGGCTGCAGATGCCCCACGCCGTCCCCTGCAGCTGGCACCCTGGGGGAGCAAACCCACCCGCCGGGGCTCAGGGTGCGGGCAGCGCGTGCAGGCAGCGCGCCCGGGGGGGCTGCGGCCGGGCGTACCTTGGTGCCGTGGTAGAAGTCATCCACGCAGGTGGCGTTCATGAAGGTCTGGTGGAAGTGGGTGCTGGTGTCGATGCCGCCCGGGATGACGAGCTTGCCGGTGGCGTCGATGACCTTGGCCCCGCCGGGGATCATGAGCTCGCGGCCCACTTGCTGGATGATGCCGTTCTCGATGTAGACGTCCGCCTCCAGCGTGCAGTCGTCGTTCACCACCTTCCCCCCCTTGATGAGGATCCGCATGGTGGCCGCGTTAGCGAGCATGGCGCTGCGAGGGCAGGCGTCAGCACCGGGGCGGCCGCCGGGTGCCCCCGTCCCCTGCAGCCCCCCAGGGCCGGGGGGGACTCACCCCCATTGCCCACCCCGGGGGTCCCGGGCTGGCACGGTGCTGCCGCCGCAGGGGCGAGTCCCCCTTCTCGGCACGGGGACCCGGTGCGGGCAGGCAGGGCTCCGGGCAGCCCCGCGGCTGCGCATCCGCCATGCCCATCCCCGCCCCGGGCCGTGTCAACACTGGATTATCCCGGGAAATCCGCGGAGAGGGAGGGCCCCAGGCGCCGAGTCAGGGGCTGCCGCCCTGCTGAGCCCCCCTGCTCTGGCGACGTGAGCCTGCACCCCGGCTGCCGGACCCCCACCCCTGCCAGCCCCACGCGCTGCCCCCCTTCATCCCCCCGGCTGGGGGCAGGGACCCCAGGGCGAGGGAGGGGGCCGAGCCCCGGCTGCTGGTGCCGCGCGTGCCGAGGGGACGCTGCCGGGGCTTCTCCCTGGGGTGCAGGCACCCGTGCTTGGGGCAGGCTGCCCGCCTTGTCCCGGCGGCACCGCAGGGGCATGGAGAGCGCCGGGGCTGGCCCTGCTTGCCGGGGCCTCTGCCCCATGGCCCCGCATGGTGCCAGCCCTGCCAGAGCCCCCCGCGCTGCCCCGGCGCCACCTTCGCCCCCCCGGCAGCGAGGGGTGTCCCCAGACACGATCTATAATTCATTTGGAAGATGAAGGTCAAACACGATCAACCTGTCTGAGCGGGGACGGCACGCGACGGCTGCGTGGGCACCCCGCAGGGGTGGGATCCCGCCAGAACCCCCACCCCAAAGACCCCTCTGCAGGGACCCCCCCAGGGACCCCCCCAGGGACCCCGGCGGTGCTGCCCGCGCAGGGCCATGCCCAGCGGGGCCAGGCGGTGCCACCTCCCCTCCTCAGACAAAGGCCAGGGCGCACACGTGGGCAGCGCGGCACTGCCCGGCCTCGCCGGCGCGACCACGGGGCAGAGCCCACAGCAGCACCGGCCGCGGCCGGCCTGCACCGAGCAGCCCCAGCTGCCGCGGGGATGCTGGGGCCGGGGCACCGCTCCGAAGGGACTGTCCTGAGCGTGTGCCAGCAATTCCCAGCCGCCCAGCGAAACGCCGGCTCGGCAGCAAATGGCTTCCCCGGTGCCGGGCCTGGCGGAGAGCCGCGGTGGCCGGCAGGGCTGAGCTGGGCCCTGCCAGCAGCTGAGCATTCCCGGCGCTGCGGGCAGGAGCAGCTGCCCGGGAGGGCGAGCGGCTGTGCCCACCACAGGGCCACAACCGCGCTGGGGCTGGGGGGCACCGGGAGCCCTTCTCGCGCCGGCTCCTGCCCCGGGGCTCCGTGGCGGCAAAGCCAGCCCTGCCACGGGCAAGCCCGGTGCCAGCCCATGCCACGTCCCGCTGCTCTCACCCCGGCACAGGACCGCGGCGAGCACCTGCCGGGGTCCTGCAGGCAGCCCCCCTGCCACAGGGAATGCTCCTGGGAAAGGCGGCCCCCGCCCTGCCGGGAATGCCGCCGCCATGCACAGCTGCGCCGGCTGCCGAGGGACGGCAGAGGAAAACGGGTCCCAGCAGGGCCGAGGTGGGACGGCAGCGACCTTCCCGCCGGCAGGAGCTCCTCATGCAGCGTGCCAGGCCGCCGCGGCACGCCGGGCACCAGCACCCTGGCCCGGACGGTCCTGGGGAGCCCCTGCCTGTACCTGCCCCCCGCTGCCCCCCCCAGCCCCGGGCTCTGCCTCAGGCACCCGGGGAAGCTGCTGCCCCATGCAAGGGCTGTGCTGGGGGGCACCCGGCCCCACGGCTGCACGGCCGGCCCCAGGGGGGCGAGGGGTCAGCCCCCGCCAGAGACCTGCCGAGCCCCCGCGCCAGCAGCAGCCGGGACGGGGCGAGACGTCGCAGCAGAGACCGATCCTGGTGGGGTGAGGGACCACAGGAGACGCGGTGGTGCCCACGGGAGACGCGGTGGTGCCCACTGTCCCCCCCAGTTCTCCCCGGGACCCCCAGGGCAGGGGTGGGGTGGGCAGGATGGTGCTTGTGCAGCGCAGAAATGGGGGTGCGGGAAGGAAGTGGCGCACGGCGCCCCGAGATGAAAGCGGGTTGCTGTGACAGACGGATCTGGAGCACGGCAGCGCGCGGGGAGGCAGCCTGCGCCGGCTCCCAGCGGTGCCGCAGCACCCCCCCGCCGCGCAGCACGGGCAGGGCCCCCCAGCACGGGTGGGACGGGTGAGAGGAGGGCACAGGTCCCCACAGCCACGTCCCAGCCCCACCTGCCCGCTCCCCATAGCGGCTTGGGGAGGGGGCGACTGTGCCCCCCCAGTCACTGCCCCCACCGTGCCCGGTGCTGCACAGACCGGGCTGGGACCTGGCCCGCCCCGGGTCCCCGCACGGCCTGGCCTGCCCGGGCTCCACCGGGGGAGAGGGCGGCTGCCATGGCGCGCTGGGAGGGGGCGAGCGCGGCAGAGCGCGGCAGAGCGCGGCAGAGCGCGGCACGGCACTGGCCGTGGGGATGGAGCATCACTCGAGGACACAGGCGAGGGCGAGCCTGGCGTGGGCTGGGCACGATGGACAGACAAGGGCTGGCAGCTCGACACGCTGCCCATGGCCTCGGCCACCACGGGGCCGCCAACGCCGCTGCCACCGCGCTCCCCCCACCCCGCTGTGCCGGGTCCCTTCCCTGCCCCTCCTCGGGGACCTGGCCAGCCACCCCCTGCACCCAGCCCCAGGAGAGCCCTGCGGCCCCGGCACCGCGCCCCCAGGACCGGGCATCGCTGCCCCCCGCCTCCTGTGCCGCCAGCCGCCGCTCCAGCCCTCACGCCGGTCCCCGCGCCCAGCCCAGGCTGCCCACCGCGGCCTGCCTGGCGCGCCCGTCCCCCCGGCTCACACCGAGCATCCCCAGGGGCTCTGCCCCTCTGTCCCCCAGCCCGTGCTGCGGTGCCAGCGCGGCACAGCCTGCCCTGGGAGCACCCGGGCTCCTGCCCGCGTCCCAGCGAGCCGCTGCGGTGCGGCGGCACAGCCGGCATCAGGCAGCAGCGGCGGCGGCTGCTCGCTCTGGCGAAAGGCAGGAGGTTTCTGCGAGACAACAGGTTCCCCAGGCAGAGCAGAAACGCAGTGTCAGCACCGGGGGGGGCCGCAAGCATCCTCGGGGACCCCCCGCCCGGCCCCGCCACCGCAGCCGGCACCCCTGCGCCACAGGCCCCCGGCTCGGCCGTCCTTGGGCGCTGCCGGCAGCCTGGCTGAGCCCCGGGAGGCGGGGGGCCGCGGCGGCGCTTCCCGGCATACAAAGCAGCGCGGCCATCTCGGGGGGCTTGCGGCCCCCCCAGCGCCCGCCGGCTGCTCCGCCGGCCCCGAGCCACGGGGGCTGGCGGGGCGGGGGCGTGGGGACAGCTGTGACCCCGGCAGGACAAAGGGACCCCTGCCCTGGCGGGGGCTGCTGGGGGGGCACCTGTTGGGGCCAGGGCGGCTGCTGGGCCCGGCCTTTGTGCCGGGACGGTGGGGGCTGCGGCGCGGCCGCGCACAGAGCCGCATTGTGCGGCGAGGCGAGGCCAGGGGCTGCTCCCGTGCCCGGCCTGCCACGGCCCTCCACCGCCCCCCGCTTTTGTCTGCGCCGGTGAGCCCCCCGGCACCCCTCTGCCCGGCACCCCCTTCCCGGCTGGGCCCTGGCCGGGACCCTCCTTTGTCCGGGACTGGGCTCAGTGACCGTCCCCTCCTGGGCAGGACCAGCCCCACCGGTGACACCGAACCACAACCGCCGCCTGTCCCTGGTCAGCAGCAGCTGGGTGGGCATCGCCCCCCGCCCCGGAGATGCCTCTTGGGGGGTCACGACCACCACGTCCCCCAGCCCTGCCCCTTGCCCGGCTCCATCCCGGACATGGCCAGGCCGGGAACTGGTGTCCTGCTCCGGTGCTGCACGAGGGGCCTGGGCTGCCCTGCCCCGCTGCTGGGGGCCGCCGGCCGCCCACCCGGCCAGGGTGGGCTCCAGCGTCGGTGTGACCGAGCCACCGCCCCGGCAGGGACGGGGAGAGCTGGGCTGCCCCGCGGTGACCGGGGACCACGGTCCATGGGCGAAGGGCCAGGGATGCTCCGGCAGAGCCGAGCCCGGGATGCTGCGGGTGTGCGAGCAGCCGCTCCTGGTCCCCGCGGGCACCTTGGCACGGCACGCTCCACGGCACGCGCCACGCCACGGCACGGCCACACCCGAGCGAGCGCGGGGCGCGCTGCCACAGCAGAGGGGTGCCGGGGGCCTGGCGGGGTCCCCCAGGCCCACGTCGGGGTCCCCCAGCCCCGTGCCGGGGTCCCCACCGCGCCCGGGCGCTGACCCAGGGTGTGCCGGGCGGGTGCGTCGCAGCCGGCACTGCGGCAGGCCGGCGGCGCGGCGGGCACCGAACCCGGGGGTCCTGCCAGCCCTCGGGGGGGCCCGGCCCGGGGCTGCGGGGGGTCCCCGGGCAGAGACCGGAGCTGCTGCGGGGGTCCCCGGGCTGCCCGCCCCCGGTGCGGGGCGCTGGGCAGGACGCAGCCCCGGTGCGGGGTCCCAGCCCCGGGCGCGGTGCGGGGGCGCCGGGGCGCGGCGCGGGGCGAGGGGCGGCCGCGGCGGTGCTGCTGCCCGGCCCCGGCGCCCGGCTCCCGGGGGGGGGCTGGGTCCCGGCCCCGCCGGCCCCGGGGCGGCCCCGCAGACAAAGCCGGTGCCGCCCAGCACAAAGGATGCTCCGAGCCGGGGCGGGGCCGCCCGGGAGCCCCGGCGGAACAATGGGCCGGGCCCGGCGGGACCCCCGCCCGCCGCCGCCGCCCCCCCGCGCCCCGGCCGCCCCGCACCGCCCCGGGGTCCCCGCTCCTCCGCGCCCCGCGCACCTGCTGCTCCGCACCGGGTCGCGACACGGCGCCGACGAGAGAGCCGGGCCCGTTCGGGTGCGGCGGCCCCCTCGCCACACCCCGCCGAGGCGAGCCCCACGCGCTGTCGCGACATCATCGCCCTATCGCGACAGGTGACTCGCCGTACGTGGGTGAGGACCACACACAACCTTTCTGCCCCGCGATACTCCGCGAGGCGCCCCATGCGGGGTTGGCAGGGCGCTCCCTCTCCTCGCCTGTCGCGACACCCCGCCTGTCGCGATACATGCACCTGTCGCGATTGTCCTACCCGTCGCGATACGGCCGCGACAAGTCAGGTCCCGCCGGTGCGGGAACAGCCCAGCCCAGCCCAGCCCAGCCCACCCGGCCCGGCCCGGCCCGACCCCGCCGGTACCTCCCGCTCCCGCCGCGCTCCCGCTCCGGCTGCGCCCGCCGCGCTCCCCGTCCGCGATCGCCTCTCACACAAACCTGCGCGGCGGGGGCGGGACCTGCCCGGCGCCTCGGCCAATCGCCGCCCGATGTCCCCGCTGGGGGCGGGGCCGGGCCCCCCAGCAGGGTGGGCTGCGCACGGGCTGACTGACAGGCGGAGGAGGCGGGGCCGGCGCCCGGGACCCCGCCCAGCGGCGGCCACCTGCCCGCGCGGTTGCCGTGGCGACGGGAGCCGGCACAAAGGCGCGCGGGGGCGGCCCCGAGTAACCCCGGCCCCCCCCCGACCCCCGTGGGCCCCCCGGCACCTCCCCGTGACCCCCCGTGGGCTCCCCGGCACCTCCCCGTGGGCCCCCGTGGCCCCCCGTGACCCCCATGGCATCCCGGCACCTCCCCGTGACCCCCCCATGGCCCCCCCCAGCACCTCCCTGTGGCCCCCCCGACACCCCCCCGGCCCCCCAGGGGCCCCCCGACACCTCCCGTGACCCCCCGTGGGCCCCCCGGCACCTCCCCGTGGGCCCCCGTGGCCCCGTGACCCCCCCATGGCATCCCGGCACCTCCCGTGCCCCCCCATGGGCCCCCCCCAGCACCTCCCTGTGTCCCCCCCGACACCCCCCCCGGCCCCCCAGGGGCCCCCCGACACCTCCCCGTGCCCCCCCGTGGTCCTCCGGCACCTCCCCGTGGGCCCCCGTGGCCCCCCGTGACCCCCCCATGGCTCCCCAGCACCTCCCCGTGGCCCCCCGTGGCACCTCATGGCACCCTCGCACCTCCACATGGCCCCCCCAACACCTCCCCATGGCCCCCCAGCACCTCCCCGTGGGCCCCTGTGGCCCCCCATGGCTCCCCGGCACCTCCCCATGGGCTCCCATGGCCCCCCGTGACCCCCCATGGCATCCCAGCACCTCCTCGTGACCCCCCATGGCCCCCCCAGCACCTCCCTGTGCCCCCCCCGACACCCCCCCAGCCCCCCAGGGGCCCCCCGGCACCTCCCCATGCCCCTCCATGGGACCCCCTGGCCCCCCTATAGATCCCGACCACAGCCCCTCCCAACAATCCATTTCCCCCCCAGGGTAACCCTCCTACGACCCCCCCAGCACCTCCATGGCACCCGTGGGCCTCCCCTGGCACCCCCTGACACCCCCCAGCATCACCTCGCTCCCCCATGGCCACCCATGACATCCCCATAAGGCCCTCCCAGCAGTGCCCAGTAACACCCAGCAGCGCCCAGTACAGCCCAGTACAGCCCAGTACAGCCCAGTAACACCTGGTGATGCCCCGTAACACCCAGCAGTGCCCAGCACAGCCCAGCAGCACCCAGTAACACCCCAGCAGCACCCAGTACAGCCCAGTAACACCTGGTGATGCCCAGTAACACCCAGTAGTGCCCAGTACAGCCCAGTAACACCTGGTGATGCCCAGTAACACCCAGTAGCACCCAGTAACACCCAGTAGCGCTCAGCATAGCCCAGTAGTGCCCAGCACAGCCCAGCAGCACCCAGTAACACCCACTACAGCCCAGTAACACCTGGTGATACCCAGTAACACCCAGTAGTGCCCAGTAACACCCAGTAGTGCCCAGTACAGCCCGGTAACACCCAGTGATGCCCAGTAACACCCAGTAATGGCCAGCAGTGCCCAGTACAGCCCAGTAACACCCAGTGATGCCCAGTAACACCCAGTAATGGCCAGCAGTGCCCAACACTGCCCAGTAACACCCAGTAGTGCCCAGTACAGCCCAGTAGCACCCAGTAATACCCAGCAGTGCCCAGTAACACCCAGCAGTGCCCAGTACAGCCCAGTAGCACCCAGCAGCGCCCAGCAGCACCCAGTACAGGGCAGTAGTGCTCAGCAACACCCAGCAGTGCCCAGTAGAGCCCAGCAGCGCCCAGCACAGCCCAGCAGCCCCCAGTCACACCCGGTAGCCACTGGCACAGCCCATCTCAGCGGCCCCAGGCTCCCAGGTGCAGGGACGGGGCACAGGACACGGTGCTGCTGTGTCCCCCCCCCCCCGTCCCCTGCGCACAGCCCGGGGGCGCTGGCACGGGGCACCCTGTGTGCAGGATGCGGCCCTTGGTGCTCAGTGGTGCCGGGGCTGGTGCACGGGGTGGGGACATGGGGCTGGGTCGGGGTGCTGGAGGGACCTGCTGTCCCATCCCATCCCATCCCATCCCATCCCATCCCATCCCATCCCTATCCTCATCATCTCCATCTCCTGTCCCTGCCCCATCCCCATCCCCGTCCCATCCTGTCCCATCCCATCCCCATCCCATCCCCATCCCCATCCCATCCCATCCCAATCCCATCCCATCCCATCCCATCCCATCCCATCCCATCCCCGTCCCATCCCATCCCATCCCCGTCCCATCCCATCCCATCCCATCCCATCCCATCCCATCCGTCCCATCCCATCCCACCCCACCCCTCCTTGGGGACTGCCTGGCTCCGCCAGGTCCCTTCCCTTCCGGAGCCCCGGTCCCTCCCGGGGCAGGTGCCGCCATGGTTGTGGGCACCGTCCCTGCGTTGGACACGGGGCTCCAGCTCGGGGGGTCTGCCAGCCCCCGCCCCCCCCCGCAGAGCCGCCCCCCGTGTCGCTGCCAGGGGCTCTTCGCCTTCGTCCTCGCAAGGTCCCGCTGGCCCCTGCTCCCGCCTGGCGCCGTCCCCTGAGGCAGCTCTGCCCTCGAGCAGAGGGATGGGGCCCCGCAGAGTCGGTGTCACAGAGTGGTTTGGGCCGGAGGGACCTTAAAGACCATCCAGTTCCACCCCCCTGCCACGGGCAGGGACACCTTCCACCAGACCAGGTTGCTCAGAGCCCTGTCCAGCCTGGCCTTGAACCCTTCCAGGGATGGGGCAGCCACAGCTTCTCTGGGCAGCCTGTGCCAGGGCCTCCCCACCCTCATGGGGAAGAATTTCTTCCTTAGATCTCATCTAAATCTCCCCTCTTTCAGTTTGAACCCATCACCCCCTGTCCTGTCACTCCAGGCCCTTGTCCAAAGTCCCTCTCCAGCTTTCCTGTAGCCCTTTAGGGACTGGGAGCTGCTGGAAGGTCTCCCCGGAGCCTTCTCTTCTCCAGGCTGAACAACCCCAACTCTCTCAGCCTGTCCCCATAGCAGAGGGGCTCCAGCCCTCGGATCATCTCCGTGGCCTCCTCTGGCCCCGCTCCAGCAGGTCCGTGTCCTTCTTGTGCTGGGGCCCAGAGCTGGAGGCAGCACTGCAGGGGGGTCTCCCCAGAGCGGAGCAGAGGGGCAGAATCCCCTCCCTCGCCCTGCTGGCCACGCTGCTGGGGATGCAGCCCAGGGCACGGGTGGCTTTCTGGGCTGTGAGTGCACGTTGCCGGGTCATGTCCAGCTTTTCATCCCCCAGCACCCCCAAGTCCTTCTCGGCAGGGCTGCTCTCCATCCCTACATCCCCCAGCCTGGATTGATACTGGGGGCTGCCCTGACCCAGGCGCGGGACCTTGCACTTGGCCTTGTTGGACCTCAGAAGGTTCCCATGTCCCCCCCGGCCAGCCCCCGCCCCGCGGATCAGCTGCAGGTGTGTTACCTGCAAACCCCAGCGAGTGCTGCCCCCCCCGACAGCCCGGGGACCCCGGCATGGTGCCCTGCGGCACCCGCTCACTGCCAGCCCCCGGCAGAGCCCGGCCCCCCGAGCCACCCGCCGCACCCACCGCTCGCCCACCCGCGTCCCGGCGTGGGCACACGCGCCCAGCACCGGCCGTCGGGGATGTGGCATCTGCCTTTCCCCACCCCTCGGTGATGTCCCCCCGTCCCCGTCCCCTGCTGCAGAGGAGGAGAGGGGCTCACAAGCACCTCGGCAGCCCCTGGGCACCCTTGGGTGCCGCCCCTGGGGGTTGGGGGTGTCTCAGGAGAGCCCCAGCTCGGTTCTCCTCCGTGTCGGGCAGTTTTCCTCCTCCAGCCCCGTCCCCAGGCCCTTGTCACCCGTCCCGTCCCTCCCCAGCCCCAGCCCGTCCCCTGGGCAGCCCCCGGCTGCGGGGGGTGGGCGCTCGCCCTGGCCCCGGGGTCCCTCGACACCCCAGCCCCGGCTGAGCTCCAGCGTCCCCCCTGCACCCCCCCGTCCCCATCCCCACGGCCTGCCTGGCCCCCCGCCCCCACCAGCGCCTCTTCTGGGCCCCGTCCCACGAGGGGACCCCTGGGCCATGCTCAAGACCCCACCAGCTCGGGGTCCGGCGCAGGCACCAGGGGGGTCCCCTGGACTCTCTCCACCCATCCGGCGCTGCCCGGCTGGAGGGGAAACTGAGGCAGGAGCTGCGCGGGGGAGTTTCCTGACCCACAGCTCCTGGGGCAGAAACGTGGGGTCCCACTCAGCTGGGCGTTCTGCACCCCCACACCCCGGCGCTGCACGAGCAAAGCCCCCAGTCCCTGCCCCAGGAGCTGGGCTCAGCCTGCGGCCCCCCGCACCAGGGACTGGGACCCCACCATCTCCAGGACTCCACTGCCCACTGGGGACGCACTGGGACCCCACTGAGACCCCACAACCTGCACTGGAACCCCACTACCCACTGGGACCCCACTGGGACCCCACAACCTGCACTGAGACCCCACAACCTGCACTGGGACCCCACAACCTGCACTGGGACCCCACTGGGACCCCACAACCTGCACTGGGACCCCACTGCCCGCTGGGACTCCACCATCACCAGGATCCCACCGCCTGCCAGGGCCCCACCGTCACTGGGACCCCACTACTCGCTGGGACCCCACTACTCGCTGGGACCCCACTGGGACCCCACCACCCCCCAGGACCCCACTGCCCCCCAGGACCCCATCACTTGCAGGGACCCCACTACCCGCTGGGACCCCACTGGGACCCCACAACCTGCACTGAGACCCCACCACCCCCCAGGACCCCACTGCCCCCCAGGACCCCATCGCCTGCTGAGACCCAAGTGCCCTCCAGGACCCCACCATCACCCGGACCCCACCACTCGTGCTGGGACCCCACCGCCCACGGGGACCTCGTCATTGCTGGGACCCCACCAACTGCTGGGACCCCGCTGCCCACCGGGACCCCACTCTCGCCTGGACCCCCCCATGCACTGGGACCCAACCAGCCGTGCTCGGACCCCCCCCAGGACCCCGCTGCCCACCGGGACCCCCCGGGCTGCCGAGAGGACACAGAGCACAGGACCGCAAGGTGTTTTTTTTTTTCTCTTTTTTTTTTTCCTCTTTTTTTCTTTTTTTTTTTTGCACAAAAACAGTACATTTATTCAAGTGTTCTCCAGCACAAGTACATTAGAAAGGAGCTCGTCTGTATTATATTCTTCTGGGCACCAAAGAAAAAAAAAAAGGAGGATGGGATGGAAGCGGAACGGACAGACTTTCTACATCTGCTGCACGCATTGACCTTTAATTAGTTCAGAACAGCTATGTCACGAGCAATACTTACACAGATACAACAGAGTGCCGGGCAAGCCCCGCGGGCCAGAACCATACGGTGAAATGCACAGTATTCAGCGGCAATAAATAGAGAAGCGACCCTAAAAAAACAAACCAACAAAAAAACAAAAGGAACGAACCGAGAGAGAGAAAAGTAGAAAATAAAACGGGGGGTGGGGGGGGGAAGAGCAGCTGGGGACGCTGGGCCGGGGCGGCCGCGGCGGCGCCGCCGGCGCTGCCGGGAATGTGGCGGTCGGGCGCGGGCTGAGCCAAATCATAGGAGAGGAGGGTACCGAACTCTACGCGTTTATTCCTCGGTATGAGTACATGATTCCCCACAAATAGTTAAGCGTCAGCTACTTCAATGTCTAGGCTAAAACACATGAAATCTCTCATTTAGTTTTCAAGTACAAAGTTAAAATGCCTTTTTGTTTTTTGTTTTTTTTTTTTTTAATAATAATATATAAGAGTAAAATAATAGTGCTCTTTGAAACTCCACTACAAGAAAACAAAACAAACAGTCATTGTCCAGACAGCAGACTTAATTTAACAATATATATTTTTAATAAAATGTTTTAGCACCGTGTTTGTCACCTACTCCCTCGGCGGATCTTAAGGAATTTAGGCTTTTTTTTTTGTTTTTACTGTTTCATCTAGGGCTGTGCAACAAAATTTGCCTGTTTGTTTTAAAAAAAGATGTGAGTCGGGTACGTTAAAAACTGAACTCTTTCCCCAGGCATCCCCACGGTCCCCACCACCGCCGGCGGCTGCCGCGGAGCTGCCGACGTGCCCCGGCACCACCGAGCCGAGCCTGGCGCCGCCCCGGCGCCTTTCCAGTTGTGCCGTGACGGGAACCTGCTTCCCACCGGCACCGGCTCTGGCACCGGCTCCGGCACCGGCCCGGGCGTCCCAGCCGCGGGCGCCCGGGGCGGGTGCAGGAGCCGCCCGGGATGCGCCAACGCCGCCCCGCGCCGGCGCCCCGCGCTGCAGAGCCGGCTGGGACCCGGCCCGCGAAAGGCGCCGCGGGGCCGAGAGGGTCCCAGGGAAGCGCTGCAGGGCTGCGCCAGGCCGGCGCGGCGCGGCGGGGCCCGCTGCGACCCCCAAACCCCGCTGCAGGGCTGCGCCAGGCTCCCACCCGGCGCTGCAGGGCCGTGCGGGACCTGCAGACAGCGCTGCAGGGCCACGCAGGGCTCGCCAACGGTGCTGCAGGGCCACGCAGGGCTCCCACCCGGCGCCGCAGGGCCGTGCAGGGCCTGCAGACAGCGCTGCAGGGCCACGCAGGGCTCGCGCCAGGCACTGCAGGGCCATGCAAGACTTGCAGACAGTGCTGCAAGACGCAAGGCTCGCCAACGGCACTGCAGGGCCATGCAGGACTTGCAAATGGTGCTGCAGGATTGCGCAGCACTAGCACCCAGCGCTGCAGGGCCGTGTAGCGCTTGCGCCCAGCGCTGCAGGCCCTGCAGGACCAGCACCCAGCGCTGCAGGGCCATGCGGGACCAGCACCCAGCGCTGCAGCACCACACGGGACCCGCAGACAGCGCTGCAGGGCCACGCAGCACCTGCGCCCGGCGCTGTGGGCCGTGCAGGACCTGCAGACGATGCTGCAGGGCGGTGCAGGACCCACAGCTGGCGGGCAGAGCCGTGCAGGACCTGCGAGCGGTGCTGCAGGGCTGCGCAAGGCTCGCATGCGACGCTGCAGGGCCACGTGGGATTTGCATGCGATGCTGCAGGGCTGCGCAGGACCTGCAAACGCAGGGCCGTGCAGGACCTGCAGCCGGTGCTGCAGGGCCGTGCAAGGCTCACACCGGTGCTGCCGCAGCAGGCGGGACCTGCGTGCGGTGCAGCAGTGCCGTGCCAGACTCGCCCCGGCGCTGTGAGGGCGCGCGGGACCCGGCCCCGGGGCCGAGCCGGAGCCCGCAGCCATGGCTCAGCACCCGGGGCCGGGGGGCCGCGTCCCGCCTCGCCTCCTTTACCACCCGGCAAAGCTGGGCCCCGCGGTGCCCCCCGCCACAGCCGCCCCGCGCCGGCTCAGCTCCCCGCGCCGTCCACACCGACAGAGGGGCCACCGAACCCCCCGTAGCACCAGGCGCGGTGGGGAGGTGGGGGGGCCCCGGGGCCGCCCCTCGCCCGCCCCCGCCGCCATCGGTCCCAGCACCTCTCAGCACCCTGGGGCCGCCGGTGCAGCTCGCTGCCAATTAGCCAGCACCCCGCACCGAGCGGCCGGCGGCCCCCACCCGCACACGGACCCCCGGCACCTTTCACAGTTAGAGAAGAGACGGCGACGGGGCCGCAGCCCCTCTGGGGGCCTCCCCCGCGCCGTAGCACCAGTCCCTGCCCCCGCCGGAGCCCCTCTGCTCCAGCGCCGGGCGCAGGATCCGGCCGCCCCGGCGGGCACCAGGGGCGCGGGGCAATGCCCCCGCGCCGAGCCGGACCCACCGGCCTCCCGCGGCACCCACAGCTGCCAGACAAGTAGCACCATCCACAGCAATGCCAGCACCTGCCCGCACGCACCACGGCTCCCCGCTGCACCGCCAACGCCGTCGCGGCTCCCGGCCCCCTGCGGCCGGGGCTGCCTGCCCTCGACACCGACACCGCTGCTCCCGCGGCACCCCCGCGTCCACCGCGCGCCTCATGGGCACCCGTCACCCCGGAAAGGGGGTACGGGGCCACCCCCGCCACGGGGCACCGACGGGACACAGTCGCTCCAAACCCACGCTCGGACAGAGGAGCGACGCCCCGAGCCGCCCGCCCGGCGCACGAGGCGATGCCGCGGGCGGCACTGGGCTCCCATCCCGGCTCACCGGGGCATCGCCCTCCTGCCGACCAGCCCGGCCCCGCGGATGTAGCACCAGGGTCCGGGGACCCACAGCCGTCCCCGTCCCGCGCCAGGAGCGCCCCAGCCACGCTCCGGCACCGCTCCGTCCTGCGCTCGCTCCCTGCCTGCCCCCGCCCTGCCCGCGGCCCTGCCCGCGCGGCACCGCCACAGCTTTTGGCAGGAGCCCGATTCACAGCACCCGTGCCCCGCGCCGCCCCGGCGGGCAGCACCGGCAGGCGGGGGCAGGCAGGAGCACCCCGCCGCTGCCGCCGGGACGGGGGGGGGACGACCAGCACCGGCCCGGCCGGGGACGCCACGTACGCAGAAGAGCACCAGTACGTTTGTGCGCGTCGCGGGCAGGGCGGGCAGCGCGGGCAGGGCCGGGCAGGGCAGGGCGGCGGCCGCCACCGCCGAGGGAGGCGCTTCCTTTTAGGACAGAAAAAGGTTATTGCATGACTCGGGATGGAGACGCTTCCCGCCCGGCCGCTGCCCCGGCCCCCTCCCGCGCCGCTCGCTCGGAAAGGCCCGGCACGTAAGGCAACATGGAAGCTGATGTCTCGACTCACCCCGCTGTTTAAAAGCACCATTATGAAGTCAGGTTGTACAGTAGTAACAGTACCTTTTATATATATATATATCTATATCTCATATCTATCATATATATATAAACTGTAAACAAGAGGTAACAGCGGCTTCTAGAATTTGCTTTCTTCAAGGTTTCCCGTGTGGTAGGCACCCAAAATACTGTAGAAAAGGTGTGTGTTGTGGTGTGTGTGTTCTCGGCTTCCCTGCCAGTTGGGTTGGCTCCATATCACCAGTGAACGGTGCTGGTGGAAAAGAGTGAGGCTCAGTTGCTGGGCGTTGCGGAGCCGGCCGAGCGCCTCCCTGCCGCTTCGCGCTCCCCCCAAGCTCGCCGGGCCGGTGGCCGGGGCCGCGAGCTCGGCGCGCGCTCGGCGCAGACGGAGCGGGTCTCCTTCGCCTCCGCCTCTCCCGGCTGGGGTTTCCCGCTGCCGTTTCCCCTCCTCCGAGAGCAGAGCTGGCGACGGCGTCTCGTCTCGCCCGCTGCTCCGAGAAGCAGAAACCAAACCAACAGAAAAACCCAGCCAGAAAAGAGCGGAAAATTAAAAGGTTACCAAAAAAAAAAATGGTTTTGGTTTTTTGTTTGTTTTTTTTTGTTTGTTTGTTTGTTTCGTTTTTGTTTTTTTTGTCGTTTTCGTTGGTTTTTTTGTGTTTTTTTTTTTAAATAGGCTAAAAGCTGAACATTGGAAATTCAGGAGAGGACACCGAACCCTTTCGCTCGGGGAGACGTGTGCCGGGTTCCCGTCAGGCTGCGAAATCCCGTCTCTCTTCTGGGTGCTGACTCTTCTCTCATTCCGTGTTTTCACTTTTCTTGGCGTGGATGGTTTTGTTTCTGACTCGCTCCGTGTCACCAGTTCCTGCCTCTCTTAAACGCAGGCAAAGTATTCCTTCAGGGGAGCAAAGAGGTGGCGGATCACCGGCACGCTCCAGGATCTGCCGAGCAGTCTCTGCCGGGCCAGGCGGCTCATGTTGGACACGTCTGTGTAATGCACCGGGAAGCCGAAGACCCTGCGGGGACACGGGGAGGGGGGACGCGGGGAGCGGGGTCAGGGGGTGCCGGCCCCGAGGGACGCGGCGCCGGCAGCCCCTCGCGGCGCGCGCGGCCCGGCCGCAGTACCTCTCCATCTCCGTGCACCACAGGATGTCCTCCTTCTCGTTCATGAAGACGGGGAAATGCTGGTCCTTGCCCTGCTTGATGGAGTTGGAGCGAGTGGTGATAGTTCGCACTTTGCTGAACTGCAAGAGGCACAGGCTCGTCATGCTGGGGGGGGCGGGACGGAGCCCCCCGCCGCGCCGGCCGGGCTGGCCGCGGGCCGGCAGGGTGGCCGCGGGCCGGCGGCGTGCCCAGTGCCAGGTCTGAGACAACCATCCCGGGGTGCCGGTGCCACCGCCGCGTCCCTCCTCCGCCCTGAGGGGACCCCTCCCCTGCAGCCCAAGGGGGCTGGGACCCCCAGGGTCGGCCGCGGGACCCCGCCGCCCCTCGGCCGCGCCGCCCCCGCTCCCGCCAGCCGCATCCCGCGCGCCGGGGCTGACCTTCGCTATCCTGCCGTGCTCCAGGCACTCCTGCAGCTCCAGCTTATCGTTGACTGTGGACGCGAGTGGCCTGGGGAGAGAGACGGGGTGGGTGCGGGGCGGCGGCGCCACGGCCCCGGGTCCCCACGCCGGCCCCCGCGCGGGCGCACGGCAGCTCTGCAGCCGGGGGTGGTGGCCGAGGCTGTTTTGGGGGGCTGCGGCAGGTGGTGGCGAGAAGCAGCCGACCCCCGCGGGGGCCTGCCCGTGGCCACCAGCCGCGTGCCACCACAGCCCCCGTCCAGGAGGGGTGCAGAGGGCAGCTCCACGCCGCCCCACCAGCACGAGGGGGCAAGGACAGGACCGACCTCCTCGTTGGGGGCCGCCGCGCTGGGCTTTCGGGCTGTGCCGTCACCCAGCGCCACTTTGTGAGCCCCCCCGCTCTCACCCAGCACCCATCGGGGCAGGGGACCCCCAGAGCCACGTCCAGGCCGGGGGAGGACGCAGGGGTCCGGCGCTTTCCGCAGCCGCGGCAGCACCCTCCCCGTGGCGGGCAGGCGCTGCCAGCCCCGCAGCAGGCAGGGAGGGCGACAGGCAGGCAGCAGCCGCGGGCAGGCGAGCGAGGCGGCGGCTCCGGGCGCTCTCACCAACCTGTTCATCCCGGGAAGGTTCCCCCAGAAGTACCGTGCCCTGTGTGCTGCAGACACTTCTTTGGCATCAATCATGACGGGGTTGGACTGCGAGAAGGGCGAGAGGCAGGGGGGGGTCAGCGGGGCTCGGCAGCCCGCGGCAGGGGCAGGACTCTCGGGGTCCCCGGGGCCGGAGGGCGGCGACCCCCCGGCACTCACCTCCAGGAAGCGCGAGATGTCCCTCTTGTCGCTCACCCCCATGGCCACCACGTTCTCGAAGAGCCAGAAGAAGGGCCGGTCGTCGCCCTCCTTGGGCCGGGCTTCGTGGAGCAGGCGGTAAAACTCGAAGAAGAGCCGCCCGGTGCCCTCTGGGCAGGAGAGAGCGAGAGGGGCCGGCGTCAGCGGCGGGGGGCCGGCGGCGGGGGTCAGCCCCAGCCCGGCGGGGAGACACCTACCGTAGAGCCCCTTCCTGGCCGGGTTGACGATGGAGAGGTCGTTGCAGGGGCTCCCCCCGATCACCAGGTCGAAGGGGCCCCACTCCTGTATCTGCAAGAGGGAGAGCCCCCGGTGAGCCGGGCGCCGGTGCCGGAGGCTGCCCGGGGAGGACGCTGCCGGGCGCCGGTGCCGGAGGCTGCCCGGGGAGGACGCTGCGCCGGCCGGGGGGGGATGCCCGGACACACGGGGGGCAGATGGCGGCCGAGCTCCCTGGCGGGATGGCGAGGCCGTGCCGGTGAAGCCCGGCGCGTGGGGAGACGCAGGACAAGGGACCGGTCCCGTGTTGGGGACACAGGGCTGAGCGTTGGGGCGCTTTGGGGGGACCCGCTGCCTGCGGGGAGGGGGGAGCCGCGGGGGGCCGGCCGGAGGACGTACGTGTTTCTGGGTGACATTTCGGACGTCCCCGACGTACATGATCTTGCCCTGGTGCCTCACCATGCCCACGGTGATGGAGTCCTCGCACACCTCGGAGGCGATGTAGCGGTCCACCTGGATGCCCAGGTCCTTCAGCACCAGCAGGCCTGCGGGGAGCGGGGCTGGGGTGGGCGGCGCGCGGGCGATGCCCCCCGGCCCGCCCCGATCCCCCCCCGGCAGCACCGCCGTCCCCGTGCCATCCCCCTCCCCTGCCCCCCACCAGCGTGGGCCCCCCAGGGCCGAGGAGATGGCGGGGGCTGCCCACGGGAACACCCACCCGCTGCTGACACCCCGATGGGTGCGGGACCCCCCTGCCCTGAGGCCAGACAGTTGTGGGGTGCAGGCGGGCTGCTCGCCCCACTCCCTTCTGCCCCCCATGCCGGTCCCAGACACGCCCCAGGGAGGGTCCCCGTGGGGGCTGCCGGGCCGGGGACCCCCACCCACCTGTGGCGATGCCGTCGAAGAGCGAGAGCACCCGGATGGGCTTCCTCTTCTCGGCCGGCACCGGCGGGTACACCTTCGGCGGGTCCTGAAAGCCACGGGCGGGGGTCAGGCGGGGAGGGGGGACGGGGGGCGGCGGGGAGGGGGGATGCGGGGGGTCACTCACAAACTCCTGGTCGTGGTTGTTGGCGAAGAACATCTGGAGGCGCGAGGGCCAGTCCTCCCGCCGCCGCAGCAGCCCGTAGACGCCCTTGTGGCCGCACATGTAGCAGTTCCAGGGGTCCTCCTTGATGGCCGCCTGGGCCGCCCCCGGGCCCACCAGCAGGTCCACGCACTCCACGCAGAAGCACCTGGCAGAGCCGGGAGCCGGCGTCAGCGGCGGGGCTGGCCCCGGTGCCCCGGCAGCACCCCTGCCACGGGGTGCTGGGGAGCGAGCGCAGGCGGCGGCGGGGGACAGTGCCCCCGGCACGGCCCCGCTGCCCCCGGCACGGCCCCGCTGCCTCAGCCGGCTGCGGCCGTGCCCCTCGGCAGGGGGGCACACCGGGACCGGCAGCTCCACGCCGGGACCTGCTGCACTGCCCAAACCTCCGCCAGCCCCACGCAAAGCCCACAGCTGGGACTTGCGGCATCACCGAAACCTCCCAGCCCCACACCAGGACTGGGGCATCACCAAAACCTCCCCAGCCCCGTGCCAGGACTGGGGCACCACCAAAACCCCCACATCGGAACTGTGGTACCACCAAAACCTCCCCAGCCCTGCGCCAGGACTGGGGCACCATCCAAACCTCCCCAGTGCCATACCGAGACTGTGGCATCACCAAAACCTCCCCAGCCCCACACCAGGGCTTGCATCACCAAAACCCCATGCCAGGACTGGGGCACCACCAAAACCTCCCCAGCCCCATGCCAGGACTGTGGCATCACCAAAATGCCACACTGGGACTGCGGCACCACCAAAACCTCCCAGTCCCATACTGAGACTGTGGCATCACCAAAATGTCCCAGCCCCACACCAGGGTTGGCATCACTGATGCCATGGCAGGACCGTGGCATCACCAAAACCTCCTCAGCCCCATGCCAGGACTGTGGCATCACCACCAAAACCTCCCAGTCCTGTGCCAGGACCGTGGCATCACCAAAACTTCCCAGCCCCACACCAGGACTGTGGCATCACCACCAAAACCTCCCAGTCCTGTGCCAGGACCGTGGCATCACCAAAACTTCCCAGCCCCACACCAGGACTGTGGCATCACCACCAAAACCTCCCAGTCCTGTGCCAGGACCGTGGCATCACCAAAACCTCCCCAGCCCCACGCCAGGACCGTGGCATCACCACCAAAACCTCACAGCCCCATACCAGGACTGTGGCGTCACCAAAACCTCCCCAGCCCCACGCCAGGACCGTGGCGTCACCAAAACCTCCCCAGCCCCACGCCAGGACCATGGCATCACCACCAAAACCTCACAGCCCCGCGCCAGGACCGTGGCACCACCAAAACCTCCCCAGCCCCACGCCAGGACCGTGGTGTCACCGAAACCTCCCCAGCCCCACGCCAGGACCGTGGTGTCACCGAAACCTCCCAGCCCCGCGCCGGGACGGCCCCGGACCTGCAGCAGTTGTTGTTGCCGCACATGAGCACCTCGCGGCCGCCGCAGCAGATGGTGCAGTAGGACTGGTAGCCGTCGTCGTCGTACTGGTACGCGCACTCCAAGAAGCAGTTCTGGGGGAGAGCCAAGGCGTGAGCACGGCGCGGCCCGAGCCCCGCGCCAGGGACGCTGGGACACCGCGCCAGGGCAGCTCCTGGCAGAGGGGTTGGCAGGGAGACCCCCGGGACAGGGTGTTTGGGGGGACCCGGCCGTGCCTGCCTGGTGCCATACCTTGCAGTTTTGGCACATTCCTCCGATAAATAGAGGGTGCTCCAAGGTCACGTTGAGGCTCCCGCAGGAGATGCAGATGTCTGGGGGCAGAAGGGGAGACGTTACCCCCAGGGTCTGCCACCCCCCGGCACCCCGCGCCGGGACGGGGAGCAGCCCGACCCCGAGCCGCGTCCTGCCACCGCCCCCGGCAAACGCTCACCCCCCGAGCCGGGGAGCGGCAGAGCCCCCCCAGCCCCGAACTGCCGGCACCGCCAGGACAGCCACCGCGGTGCGACGGGGACCAACCTGGGGACAGCGGGGCAGGGCTCCTGCTGCCTTCCCGGCCCCACCCCAGCCCCCAGCAGCCCCCCCAGCCCCGGGCAGCGTCCCAGGGGTCTCTGGCACCATCCGGGGCGGCCCACCACCACAGCTGCTGCTGTCCCTGTGCCGCCAGGCTGAGGGATGGGACAAGCCCCTCCTCCGGCCCCTCGGACCCCCCAGGCCCCCTCTGCCTCCCGGCTCTGCAGCCAGACGTGGCCCCCGGCCGGGGGGGGACCCTCCGGCCCAGCCCCCTCCCCTGGGGCAGGGGGTGTCCCAGCCCCGGAGCCGGGCGCTGCCCCGCACTCACCTTCGATGTTCCTGCACTTCTGCCGGACCTCGTAAACGAGTCGCTCTGGGGAGGGAGGGAGAGAGGTGTCGGGGGGGGGGGGGTCCTGCCCGTGCCCGCCCTGCCCCAGCCCGTCCCCTCTGCGCAGCCCCCGCAGGGCAGCGAAGGGGGGGACCCCTGGGAGGGAGGGTCCCCGATGGAGAGGGGACCTGGCCCAGAGCCGCTTTCGCCCCTGGCCCCCCGCGGTGAGCGTGGCCCTCCCGGCACCGGGACCGAGCCCCGGCAGCGTCACGGCCAAGCAAACCCTGCGTGGGGGTGGGCACGGGGTCATCCCCGACCCCCGGGCGGTACCTCGGGTGCGCTCGTCGATGATCTCCTTGACCTTGGGCTTCTCCGTTGTGCTTTTCCTGGGTTTTTTGGCGGGCGGGGGCGGTGCGTAGGCGGCTGCTTCTGGCTCTACCCACATCTCCGTGTAAACTTCTTTGTAGGGGTTTCGCTCCTCTGCAAAGGGCACATGGGGTCCCGTCAGCCCCGCACCCCACAGGGGGACCTGCCCCCCAGAACCTGCCCGCCCCACGGTGCATCCTCTGCCCAAGCCCACGCTGCCCCGGGGACGCCGGAGCCGATGCCCGGGGGTCCCGGGGGACGCTGGCCAGGGCCACCGAGGGGGTCCCCGTCCTGCGAGCAGGGGGGCCCCGTGCCTCCCCGGCGCTCACCTTCGGGGGGCTCCAGGCCCTTGGGGCCGGAGGGCTGGAAGCCGCCCAGGGCCCACTCGATCATCTGCTTGTTCTGGATCTCCACCACCTTGGAGGTGTCCGTCTCGTCGTTCTCGGGGCACGCTGGGAAGATCTTCCCCGCTCTGCTGCTCGCCACCTGCCAGGGGAGCCGCAGGCCCGGCTGTCACCCACCACCCACCCACTCTGCCAAGGGGGTCCCCATCCTCATCCCCCCCCTCGGCTGCTCCCGACGCTGCCCGCGTTGCCCAGCCAGGCAGCCCCCAGCCCCAAAGGGACCTACACGGCCAGACCCCCCCATTGCCCTACAACAACCCCCCAAGACCTCCCAGCACTGCCCAGAGACACCCAGAGCCAGGACCCCCCCCCATTACCCCAGAGGGACTTCAGCAACTCCCCAGAGATCCCTCCCCAGCTTCCCCAACAGACCTCCAGACACCCCTGTCTGGGACAAGAGACTCCCAGGCACCCCCAAAACCTCCTTAGAGACTCCCCTAGACCCCCCCCCCCCTTTTAAGAGACGCCCTGCCCCCCGCAGGGCCGGATCCTGGCAGGGCAGAGGGGCAGCTGCCTGCTCCCGCACCCCCTGCCCACAGCTGGCAGGACCGACCTGCCCGGGCACCGCTGCCCCCCAACTCCTGGGGCTGGGGGGCCGGTGCCAGCCCGCAGCCGGTGCCACCCCGCAGCCGCCGGCGCCGCTCACCTGCAGCACCTCGTAGATGGCTTTGCGGTACATGGGCTGCTTGTTGTAGGTGGCCTGGTGGAAGGCGCTGGCGAAGGAGCTGAGCGGCAGGAGCTTCTCCACGCAGACCTGGGGGACGGGACGTGGCCATGAGCCGTGAGGGGGGGGTGCCTGGGGACGGGGCAGGGGGCTGCTCGGATCCCCCACCCCACGGGTGCCACTTACCACTGAGAACTTGCCGTCCCCGAACCACATCACCCAGCGGGTGCCCTCGGCCGCCCGGCTCCGGCCCGTCATCCACCAGGAGACGATGCGCCCGGGCCACCAGGAGAAGCCGCGCAGCTTGCCCCACACCAGCTCGCCGATGCCGAAGCCCCGGCCGTCCTGTGCCGGGACAGGAGATGGGGGGAAGGTCAGAGGCTGTCGGGGAGGGGGTGCCCGCGTCCCTGGGGGGCAGCGGCCCCACAAACCCCCCCTTCCCCAGCCGGCCCTGCCCTCACCTCGTACTCGGGCTCATCGTCGGCCGACTTGGAGGTGTTCTTGTCGACGGCGTCGGCCACCACTGGCTCAGGCGTGGTGGCCACGTTGGGCGAGGCGGGGTCGGTGGGCTGCTGCGAGGCGGGGGGGCTGGCCTCCTCCTCCTTCTGGGGCTCTGCCCGCGGCGTCTCCTCCACCACGTTCATCACGGCGATCACCTTCGCCTTCTTCTCCGCCTGGGGAGGGACACACACCGGTCAGGGCCGGCCGCGGGGCACCGCTCGCCCGGCGCCCCGAGGTGCGGGCAGGGCAGGGGGTGCCCTGGGCCAGCCCGGCCGGGGGGGCCGCGCTCGGCTGCACCACCCAGGCCCTGGCACAGGCCTGGCAGCCACCGGCAGCCCCCAGGGCAGCCCCCTCGAAGCTGCGGGCGCTATCGCAACAGCCCCTCTGGGCACGCGTGGACCCCCCATCGCCCCCTGCCCCAGCCACAGCCGCCACCACCACCCTGCCCCGGAGGGGCTTGGGGTGCTCCCCTTCGTTCCGTGCCTCAGTTTCCCTCTGCGGTCGGGACGGGACGGCTCGGGGGGCATCTCTAAAGCTGCCAGGGGTGGCTCTGGGGGGAGGAGGTGGCAGCCACCCTCGCCAAGGGGCTGCTCCTGCTCTGCTCCCCCCCACCTGGGGGGCTATCCCTGCCCCCAGCCTGGCTCCCCCAGGGGGGGCCCCCCAGCTCCCAGCCCCTGCCCCCCCAGCAATGCCAGAGGAGCGACGGCACCCAGTCCTGGCACCCTGCACCCACCCGCCCCCCCCGGCCTGGGGGCCGGCCCAGCCCCCGCTGCCCCCAGCCCCCCAGTCCCCGTCCCCGCCCCCCTCACCCCCCCAAGGCCTGGCCCTGGGGGGGCTGTGTTCCCCCCCCCCGACTCCCCTCTGCCCTGGAGCCCCCCGGTCCCTCCCGACCCCCCCGCGCCCGCCCCGGGGAGCAGCTCCGTCCCCAGGAGCGCCCCGGCAGCCGCTGCACCCCCGGGACACCCCCCGGGCCCGTGTCAGCCTCTCCGGGCCGCCCGGTGCCCCCTCGGACCCCCGCTGTCCGCGGGCCGAGCGTCCTGAACTGCGCCGGGGCGGGCCCGGAGACCGAGCCGGGCCGAGCCGGGCCACTAAGCTCAGCCGGGCAGGGACCAGCCTTGTCCGGCGGCCGGGACGTGCCGGGCTCAGCCGGACCGGGCCGAACCGAGCCGAGCTGGGCCGGGCCGGGCCGCCCTCCCCGCGGTGGCCACCTACCCATGCGGGCTGGGCGCCGCGGCGGGCCGGGCCGGGCCGGGCCGGGCCGAGCCGAGTTGCCGAGTCAAGTCGGACTGGGCCGAGCCGGGCCGAGCCGAGCCGGGCCGGGCCGGGCCGAGCCGGACTGAGCCGAGCCGAGCCGAGCCGGGCCGGGCCGGGCCCAGCCGAGACGAGTTGCCGAGTCAAGTCGGACTGGGCCGAGCCGGGCCGAGCCGAGCCGGGCCGGACTGGACCGAGCCGAGCCGAGCCGAGCCGAGCCGAGCCGAGCCGAGCCGAGCGGGCCGGTCCGGGCCGCGGGGGCAGGGCCGGCGGTTCTTTGTCTGGGATCCCGGGTCACATGGTGCCTCCCGGCCCGGCTGGTTGGCTGCGGCGGGAGGGGCCGCGCGGCGCCGAGGGGACAGCCCGGCTCGGCCCCCCGCCCGCGCCCCGGCCCGGCCTGGCCCGGCACGGCCCGGCAACGCGGCTGGGCTGGGCTCGGCTCGGCGGGGCTCGGCCCGGCAACGCGGCTGGGCTCGGCTCGGCTCGGCTCGGCCCGGCCCGGCAACGCGGCTGGGCTCGGCCTGGCTCGGCTCGGCTCGGCTGGGCAACTCGGCTGGGCTCGGCTCGGCCCGGTCCGGTCCGGCTCGCCTCGGCAGCTCGGCTCGGCTGGGCTCGGCAACGCGGCTGGGCTCGACAACTCGGCTCGGCTCGGCCCGGCCCGGCAACTCGGCCCGGCCCGGCAACTCGGCCCGGCTCGGCTCGGCCCCGCTCGGCTCGGCCCGGCCCCGCTCGGCCCGGCCCGACTCGGCTCGGCCCCGCTCGGCTCGGCTCGGCTCTCTCACCGTGGCCCGGTCCCGCTCGGCTCGGCTCCGGTGTCTCCCCGCGGCCCGCTCCCGCGCAGTCCGGCTGGGCTCAGCTCGGCTCCGGCCCGGCTCCCCGGACACCCCCGCACGGCCCGGCCCGGCCGCGGGGCGGGCGGCAGCAGAGGGCTGGGGGCTCCCCGGCCACCCGGGCCGGGCTCCCGCGGTACTCACCGGCCCGGCGGCAGCGATCGCGTCCGGGCTGGGCTGGGCTGGGCTGGGGCGGCCTCCCCGCCGTGGGGCCGCTCCGCGCCGCCTTTTGTCCCGGGGCCGCGGCCCCCCCGGCCCCTTTGTGCTGCGGAGCGGCGGGACGGGGCGGGGGGCGGCGGCGCCCCGGGGGGCCTCGCCCCGGCACGGCAGGAATCCGCCCGGGGGCTCCGGCGCCGCCCCCCCCCCCGCCGCCGCGCTGGCACCGAGCGGGACCCGCTGCCCAGTCCAGCCCAGTCCAGCCCAGTAGCACACCAGTTGGCTGCTCCGCGCTGGCACCAGTTCAGCCCGTTACGTCTGGGGTCTGGGAGCCGAGCTCGGCCCAGCGGCCTCTGGCTGGGGAAGGCTGGCACCGCTCAGCACATCGGCACGCACCAGCACGGCACTGGTCTGGGACCACGTCGCCCAGTTCAGCCCATCGGCACACACCAGCACGGCACTGGTCTGGGACCACGTCGCCCAGTTCAGCCCATCGGCACACACCAGCACGGTGCTGGTCTGGGACCGCATCACCCAGTTCGACCCAGACCGACACGGTTTAGAACCACATCACCCAGTTCAGCCCATCGGCACACACCAGCACGGCGCTGGTTTAGAACCACATCACCCAGTTCAGCCCATCGGCACACACCAGCATGGCGCTGGTTTAGAACCACATCACCCAGTTCAGCCCATCGCCCACACACACCGACACCAGTACCGGACTGGTCTGGGCCCAGCTGCCCCCGTTCAGGCCTGTCCACAGGCTGCACCCCCAGCCCGGGGGCCACCCCCAGCCGCAGGATGTCCCCGACGAGCCCGTGTCCCACCACGTGAGCACCGGCGCACTCCGAACCTCCCTGCCCCGGCCCCGGGCCCCCCATGGCACCGCCCTGAACACGCAGACCCCCCCACACCCCCCGTAGCCAGGGCGCGGGGGACCCCAGCAGCCGGACACCCCAAGGGATGCCCCAGCGGTGGGACTGCCTGCGCCGTGCCGCGCCGGCCAGGCCGCAGGGACTGTGCCGGTGCCGCCAGGATGGCAGCGAGGACGCGATGGCAGCACCAGCCCGCGCCGCAGCATGTCCCTGTGCAGGGTGATGCTGACCGGGCGCCCACGGGCCCGGGCGACGACCGCCGCAGCCGCCCCGCTCGTTTCCGTGTGTTTGCCCCCCTAATCTGCACCGCTCACTGTCCCGCACCGGCAGCCCGGCAGCAGCCGGTCACCTGCGGGCTCCACCACGTCCCCTCTCCGTCCCCGTCGCTGGCGCAGGCAGGGGCAGGGCCCCGGGGACCCCCGGGCGGGAGGCCGGGCGCGGGCAGGGCTGCGGGTGCTTGCGCGGGCCACAGGGTGCTGGACCGGCTGCGGCACGGCTGCCACGGGGTGCCGGCGTTGCCCTCCTGGCATCGCGGGGTGTTTTGGGGAGCGAGTTTCTAACTGACGCCGAGCAGAGCGAGGAGCCCGCGCGGGAGCCGCAGTCGCCGTGCCGGGGTGTGCTGGGGTGCCCGGCACCCCAGGACGGACCCTGCCAGCACCCCGGCGCGCTGTGCTGCCCCCGCCGCGCTCCCCGCCAGCCCGGGGCAGGGGGTCCCCAGGGCCCCCCGCAGGCAGCGTCCCGCAGAGCGGTGGCTCCGGGGCTCCGGGACCCCTTTGTGTTGCAGAGTGGAGGGACAAAGGGGCGGATGGCCGTCACCCCGGGCGGGGGGCTGCCCCCCAGGAGGGACAAAGGGGCGGATGGCCGTCACCCCGGGCGGGGGGCTGCCCCCCAGGAGGGAGGGCTGTGGGGGTGGGATGGCAGCAGAGCCCTCCTGCCCTGTGAGCCCCCCCCTGCCCAGGGGTGCGGGAGGGCGAGGGGGTGCCCGGCCAATGGGGCAGCACCGTGGCCAAACCGCCTCGCCCAAGGCAGCCCCCTTGGGACCCCAAGCACCAGCCGCGTGGCTGCACCCCAACACCAGGCGAGCCCCTCTGGGTCACGGTGGGGTGACGGCAGCCCACGGGCACCCCGTCCCCTCCAGCACCCCTCAGCCGTGCCGGAGAAACAAAGGGCTCTCGCTGCTTTGGGGACCTGCACTAAACCGATCCGGGCAGGAATCGCCACCGGCCAGAGCACGGGGTGGGTCACAAGCGTCCACACACACCGTGGCCAGGGACCTCCCCGGCGAGGGGCACCCAGGGGCACCGCGGTGCCGTGGGGGGAGCAAGGGGCACCCGCCGGGGCTGGGGCCATGGGAAGAGCCAGGAGGGACCCGAGAGGCACCGCGGAAAGGTGGCGGCCGAGGGAGGGGGGCAATGGCGAATGTTGGCCATGGCCATGGCGAAGAGGAGGGAGGAAGCCCCAGCAGAGGCCTGGGCCCCGCGGTGGAGGTGCCGGATTCCCGCTGGGGGGGGGGCTCCTGCTTTGTCCCCGGGGAGAGGCAGGAGTCGGGGAGAGGGAGGAAATCTCCCATCCACCGGTCGTTAACGCGGAGATAAGCTGGATCTCCAGGGGATGGGCACATCCAGACAATCAACCTGCCCTCGGGCCACGGGCAGCTCTGCCCAGCCCCTGCCCCTGCTCCTGTCCCTGCCCGATCTCCAACCTCATCCCCATTCCCACCCCCACCTCCACCCCCATTCCCCGTCCCTGTCCCTGCCCCACCCCCATCCCCAGCCTCATCTCCATCCCCATCCCCATCTCCATCCCCATCCCATCCCCATCATCTCCATCTCCTGTCCCTGCCCCATCTCCATCTCCATCTCCATCCCCATCCCATCCCCATCATCTCCATCTCCTGTCCCTGCCCCATCTCCATCTCCATCTCCATCTCCATCTCCATCTCCATCTCCATCTCCATCCCCATCCCATCCCATCCCATCCCATCCCATCCCATCCCATCCCATCTCATCCCCATCCCATCCCCATCCCCATCCCCGTCCCCATCCTCATCATCTCCATCTCCTGTCCCTGCCCCATCTCCATCCCCATCCCATCCCCATCCCATCCCATCCCATCCCATCCCATCCCATCCCATCCCATCCCATCCCATCCCATCCCATCATCATCCCTATCCCATCCCATCCCATCCCATCCCCATCTGTGGGTGGCAGCAATGGCCCTCGGGGGCTGTGGGGGGTGAGGAAGAGGAGGGAAGGCTGGAGGGGGGTGAGGAAGAGGAGGGAAGGCTGGAGGAGGCCAGGCCGTCCCCGTCCCCACCGCAGCAGGGCTGGTGACCCCCGCCAGGCAGCCTCTGCCCCCCAAACAGCGCTGGGGTGCTGGGCCGTGGGCGGCGGGTGTCCCTGCCGCCGGTGGCACGGGGCCGTGCCTGGCGCACGGCGGGGGAAGCCCCGGCACCGGCCGGGGACGAGGAGCAGCCGTGCCGGCCGACGGGCCGCCACCGGCCCGCTCCGCTCGCTAAAAATACACCCCAGAGGTGAGTAATTACAGGTCTGGGGACCTCCGCGGAGAGGAAACAGCCGGCGCCGAAGGGCTCCAGTTTGGCGAGACAAGGCAGCGCTGGTGCCGGCGCCGGGCAGGTTCGCCGGGCATGGGGGGGCTGTGCCGTGGGGGCCCCTTCCCGGCGAGGGGTTCCTGTCCCCAAGCACTCCCTGGCACCCCCAAAGGAGCAAATCCCTTTGGGGCACGGCCAGCGCCGCGTCCGGCACGGGGAGCTCACCGGAGGGAGGGAAGGGGCAACGCTCCCCCCGCGACGGAGCCACACGGGCCGTGGGTGGCACGTCCCGTCCCCGGGGACCGCCTCGCTGACACCGCGAGCAAGTGACAATTGGTGCTGGGCACGCAGCTCGCGGGTGGTTGTCAGCCGAAATCGGGGGAAAAAGGCCAATCCAGCCCAAAAACGTTTCAGGCTTTCTCCCCGTAATGAAAAGAAAACACTTATTCTTATTAGAAAAATAAAGGAATTAAAGGCGGCTCAGTTCAGCATTGTTTGGGAGCGGGAGGCTCCTCAAAAGAAGCACTTTGATTTTTTTAGCATTTTTTCCCAATCATTTTTGGCCAACGAGCGATTCTGGCTGACCTGAATCTGCATTTGTTTTGGCGAGTGAACCGTGTGTTGGAAAATTGTCACTCGGCGGCTGCAACCACAAACCTCCCCGGCTGTGCCGAGCTGCGGTTTGCCCCGCATGCTTGGCACGGCGCGGCGCGGCACGGCCGGCAGCTGCCTGCACTGCCCGGCACGCAGCACGGGCAGGGGCGGGGGGCTGCGGGGCCGGGCGCTGCCGGGGCAGCCGCCGGTGGCCCGTGGCCGGAGCCCACGGCGCAGGGGCCCATCCATGGCTCTGCCGTCGGTAGCTGCAGTGCTGCTGGCGGCCAGAGCGCGGCTGCACCGGGAGCTGCGCCGCTCCGTGGCTGCGGCAAACGCCTGCATCGCTGATGACCCCCGACCACATGTTTGGCGCCCACCCGCGCCCGGGGGTGCCTGTCCCGGCCGGGACCCTCCCAGGGCCCCCCCGGCCCCACCAGCCACCCTGTGCCTGGCTAAACCCCTGCCCACAGGCAGCAGCCGCACGCAGCCCCCAGGGCCAGCGGTGACCCCCCGGCACCCCCAGCTGCCAGCCCCTCCCCGGGGCGGCGGGACCCCCTGTGCCAGTGCCGGCCGCCCCGGGAGCAGCCGATCCACCAGATCCCCTGGCACAGCCACCCGGTGCCCCACGGGGATGCCCTGGCTGTGCCAGCCGTGCCCTGTGCCCCATGGGGACAGTGTGGCCATGCCAGCCGTGCCCGGTGCCCCACGGGGATGCCCTGGCTATGCCAGCCCCCCCGTCCGCGCGGTGCCGGTGTGACGGTGCTCGGCAGCGCGGGGCTATAAATAGCGCCGGGGGCGGCGGTGGCGCGAGGGGACCTGTTGCCAGGGAGACCCGCTGGCAGCGGGGGACGACGCAGAGAACGGGGCGAGGGGGGGGCGGTGAGGACGCCAGCGGGGATGGGACCCCCGGGGCGCCCGCGGAGCCCCTGCCCCCAGCACCCCCCCGAGTGGCCGTCGGCACTGCGGCCTGCCCGCAGCCCCGCGCCTGCGCCGCGGCCGGGCCTCCCGCCGCTGCCCTCGGCTTCGCCGATTTCAGCTGCGTCACGGCGCGTGCTGGTTCCCCGGGAAACCGGCAGGAACGGCACATCCCGGCACATCCCTCGGCACATCCTGCGGGGAGGAGGAAGGGCCCCGCGCTGCCCGCACCGGCAGGCCCCCGCGCCGCGGCTGCGCACGCCGGGCCCCTGGCCCCTGGCTTACGGTGGCCCCCGGGGAGGGGGGGCACAGGCACGAGAAGCGAAGCTGCCCGGCCTGGCCACGGCGCGAAACCTGGCCGCAGGACAGCGGCACCGCCGCAGCGGTCCCGTGGGGAGTGCCCGCTCCACCGCCAGCCCCGTGGCGCGGCACAAGCCAGGGCGTCCTGCGGCGGGGCTGCCCTCCTGAGCCCCCACCTCTGTGCTGACCACCCCTCGTGCAGCCGGTCGCCCCGGCACTGCCGGCGCCTGGCAGAGCGCTCCGTGTGTGCCGTGTTGTGCCAGAGCTCTGCCTGCCTTCATTAGCGATGCTGCAATTAGCTGTGGGAGCCTTGGAGACGGCCAGACATCACGGAGCTTGGGGTGCTCGGACCACGCAGCGCCGCACAGCCCAGCCCATCCCGGCATCACCGCCACGCCGCGGTGCCCCCCCTCCCTGCCCGATCCGGCGTCGTCCGGCTCCTCACCTCCCTCTTCCAGCGGGCCAGCCACTCGTCCCGCTTCCTCTTGCTGATGTAGTAGGGGTCCCCGGCCTGGAAGGTGTGCCGCTGCATGGGCCGCTGCCGCAGGCTCGACTCCCAGCCCAGCCCGCCGCGCAGCCGCCCGCGGGAGCCCTGTCGCCGGAGGGAGAGAGAAGAGGCTGAAGGCTGCGGCTCCAGCGCTGCCGCGGGCACCGGGGACGGCAGCGCGGTGGGAGCCGTGGCCCGGGACAGGCAGGGCTCTGGGGGGCAGCGGGGGGGGCACGGAGCGGAGCTGTGCCGGGGGGGCTGGAGGTGGGCACCCCGCTTGTGCCCGCTGGGACTGGCCGGGGGAGATGGGCACGGGGGGCACTGCCTGCCTGGGTGCACACACACGTGTGCACACACACACACGTGCACACACACTCATGCTCTGGCCCACATCTGCACCAGGACCTGGATGCACCAGGGCTGGGCACCACGCCGTGGCTGCCTGCACCGCGATGGGCAGCGCCGGCACCGTCCCCGGCGCGGATCTGCGCCAGGCCGACATGCTCTGCCCGGGCCCCCGGGGGAGGCGTGGGGCCAGCCCGGGCAAGCACCGTCCCAGGGGCAGGGCTGGATGGAGCGGCTTCGCCAGCCTGGCCACGGCTCGGTGCCGTCTGGTCCCCGGCACAGAGGCAGGTGCTGCCCAGTGCCCGGCTGTGTCGGGGCGCAGGAGCCCAGGACCCCCCGTCCCTGCAGCTCCCCCATGGCTGCTGGTGCCGAGGGACCGAGGGGTGCCTGCTCCCGCGGGCACGGGGAGCACCGGGCTGCCCGGTGGGCTGCGGGGCTGTGCCCGGCTCCTGCGGGTGCCTCGGTGCAGCCGCCGGCAGGGGCCTGGCCCCGGGACATACTTGCCTCCATTTTCAGGGTGTCGAAGTTGTTTTCTTCCTTCTCTTCCTTGCCTGCACACAGAACAGAGAGGAGCCATCAGCCGGGGGGGCCAGCCCGGTGCTACGGGGCAGGGCCCCCAGGCCCCCGTGGCGGAGAAGGGGTCCCCCCCTGGGAGCCCCCAGCCTGGCCGGGGGCTGGCCCTGACCCGGGGAAGGGCACCCATCACTGCCGTGGGAGGCCCGGGCCGTGCTCCCCGGGGGATGCTGGCTGCCGGGACACGAGCCGGCTGCTCCCTCGCCCCCTCCCTGCATCCCGGCCGGGGGGCTGGAGGGGCCTGGGGGGCCTGGGGGGCCTGGGGGGTGCGGGGAGCGGCCCCCGCCGGGGCCGGGGCGGGCAGGGGAAGCGCGCGGAGCCTCGCCGGCTTCCTGTGCTATCGGCACATCTCGCGCGCGGCAGGTACGTGCCGAGCGGCTGCCGGGAAAGCAGCTAAAAATAACCCCGACCGTTTCTGGGGTTGCAACCCTGTGCGCACCCGGAGCCGCCGGGGCCGAGCGCGGGCAGCGGGGCCGGAGCACGGGGGGAGCCGGCGTGCGTCTGCGGGGGCACCCACCCGCCCGCGCCTCGCCGCGGGCAGCGCCGGGGCCGGTGGGTCCCTGCGCCGGGGACGGCACCTCCCTCCGTGCTTGGCCCCGGCCGCCCCCGGCACAGTCCCGGGCTGCAGGGCCGGGCAGGGCTCGGCCGGGACCCCCGGTGCCCCCTCGCCGGCTGAGCGCGCGCCCTGCTTTGCCGCAGCCGCAGCCCCCCCGGATGCCCCCCCAGCCCTGCGTGACACCCGACAGGCCTCGCAGCAGGCGCACGGGGACCCGACCCCCCGCGGCAGCCGGCCCCCACCGCAGAAGCAGCGAGGCCTGAGCAGGAGAGCGGCCGAGAGCCCTGCTCTGAGTGCTGGGGGACACCGGGGGACACCGGGGGACAGGAGCTTTCTGGCTCCGTGCCGGGGGTGGGAGTGGGTGCGTGCCCGGGGGCGCCCAGGCAACCTCTCCTCCCGGTTCTGCCCGCAGGCACGGGGATCTCAGGTGGGGAAACTGAGGCACGGGTGGGGGGGGGACCTGGCCAGTTCTGAGAGGCTGGTCCCCTCCGTCACTGGGTCCAGCACCCCAGGCACCAGGACCGGCCAAACCGGGGGACTCCGACCGAACTGGGGGGCACGCGGCCGGTGTCCCCCCACCCCTCTGCTGCCCTGCTGTGCGGCTGGGGGGGCACAGAGCTCAGCGCCGGGCCGTTACCGGTGCCAGGGCTGCCGCAGCGCCTTCCTGCGACGGGGCACGGCGGCCCCGCGGCTGCAGCTCCCGCCTGAGCATCCCGCACATGCCCGGCACGGCCGGGGCTCGGCAAAGCCCCGGCGTCAGCTCCTGCCCATCCCAGTGCCCCGCGGCAGCACCGTGCCCCGTGCTCTGTGCCGGCCTGCTGCTCCGACGGGCCAGGACGCAGTTACCGACCGACGGCAGGATCCTGCTCGAGACCTTCCCCTGCCAGGGGATTTCGGCAGGGATGGGACCGGGGGGACAGCGAAGGGGCGCAGAGCTGACGGGGCGGCCGGTACGTCGCGCTCGGTCGGCGCGGGAAGAGCAGGTCCTCGGCCCCGCGCCAGGTCAGGGGAGCAGCGAGAGGCGAAAAGCCAGCGTGCGAGGAGGAGGAGGAGGCCGCGGTGGGTGCAGGAGGGCTGGGTGAGGGGGTGAGGGAGGCCCGGGAGAGCCCCCCGGCCAGCCGGGCACGAGGCAGCAGGAGCTGAAGGACCAAGGGGCAGAGGAGGATCTGGCCGGAGCCAAGGCCATCGCTGGAAGGTGACGATACCGCGGTGAGGTGAGGATGCTACGGCTAACCTCGGTGCAGACACAGCCGAAGCACTGGAAATGGCTTCTGGGTGACACCCAGGAAGGGACGAGCTCCGGGCGGCTGTCGTGGCTCCCCCAGACAGCCTCTGGTACCACCGGGCGCTGCCTCAACACCGTCCCCAGGCCACTCGCCCCCAGCCCGGCGGAGGGGCCTCGGAGCAGCGCCGGGGCGGGCGGCGCACGGCCGCAGGCACCGGCTGTGTTTGCAGGAAAGCACCGGAGAAGAGCGGAGGGCAGGGAGGAGAAGAGCGGAGGGCAGGGAAGAGCCTCGGGATGACTGGAAAGCCCCAGCCCGGCAGGAATGGAGGCAGCTGCCGCTCTGCGTGCGCGGCAGGAGAGCAGGAGCAGGATGAGCACCACGTGCAAGGACCCCGCGGGCAGGTCTCGCGGGGGAGGACGGGCTCTGTAACGCCGAGGGGAAAGGGCTGAACACGAGCCCGAGGCTGGAAGGTGGAACCTGACCTGCTCACGGCACCCACGTTCATGGCACCCACGCTCGCACGCCGTGCTCACGGCACCGTGCTCACGGCACCGGCACGGTCCCCGCCGGTCCCCGCTGCTGCTGGCCCCTGAATCCAGAGCGATGCCGCGTGCGGGAGCCGGCGGCAGGGCACCCCAGGGGCTGTCTCCACCCCGCTCCACACTGGTCCCCGCATCGGGGCGTGCTGCTCTGACCTGCACCGGCTCAGCCCCGCCAGTCCAGCTCCCCCGGGTCGCCGTGGCCAGCCTGGCACTGGGGCTGCACCGTGACGCACGCCCGACCACGGCACGCCCAGCCCAGCAAGCTCCCCCTGACCGTCTGTGCTGCGCTGCCAGCTACAGCTCCGCTCCCTCCGCTGCCTGCTCCGCGCCTCGTGACTGCAGCAGCATCTGCATCGCCTGTCGCCATCCCAGCCCTGCCTCATCCATCTCCAGCCCTGCCTCTCCCAGCTCCATCCCAGCCCTGCCTCATCCATCTCCAGCCCTCCTCTCCCAGCTCCATCCCTCCTCTTCCAGCTCCATCCCAGCCCTGCCTCTCCCAGCTCCATCTCCAGCCCTGCCTCATCCATCTCCATCCCTCCTCTCCCAGCTCCATCCCTCCTCTCCCAGCTCCATCTCCAGCCCTGCCTCATCCATCTCCATCCCTCCTCTCCCAGCTCCATCCCTCCTCTCCCAGCTCCATCTCCAGCCCTCCCTCTCCCAGTTCCATCCCAGCCTTCCCTCTCCCCTCTCCACCCCAGCCCTCCCTCTCCCCTCTCCATCCCAGTCCCTCCTTGCTCGTCTCCGTCCCGGGGCCACCGTGGCCGGCAGCAGGTCTCTGCTGATCCGGGTCGAGAAGCCCCCGAGGGCCAGAGCCCGACGCCCCCTCGTCCTCACCCCGTTCCTGCTCCGCGGTGCCCGGGCGCCAGTGCTGTGACCCCCCAGCTCCGTGTCCCCTCTGCTGCCAGCTGTCTGTCCCCCGCTGTGGGGAGAGCACGGCCCCCCTGCCCGCCTCGCGGCTGGTCCAAGCTGCCCCATCCCACCGCCCGGCCAAGAGGGATGGTGGGCAGCGGGGCCACAGGCAGGCGTGTGCCCAGGGGCAGCGGGGCCGGCGCTGGGCTCCCCCGCGGCCTGCGCCGGAGCTGGGCACCCCTTTCTGGCCGCGGAGAGCGGAGCCGCTCCCGCCCGGAGCAGCCACGGACGGGGAAGGTGCCGGGGGGGGAAAAGCCTGTCCCTGGTGAGCCGGGGGCTCACCCCTGCCCAGACAGGAGCACGGGCACGGCGGGGCAGCGCACGGGGCTGGCACGAGCCGGGGGGCGGGCGCCCAGGGTCCGCAGTGCGGGGGTCCGCAGGGGAGCCGAGGGGCTCGCAGCAGGCAGGGGAGGGCAGAGCTGGGGGCCCTCCCTGAGCTGCACACACGGATCTGCACCCGCGCTCACGGACACGACACACTCATGGACCGGTGGAGACCGGGCCCCGCTGGGGTCCCCCTGGTCCAGCCCCCTGCTCCGGCTGGGCCACCTGGAGCTGCTGCCCAGGGCCACGACCAGAGTCCCCAGGGATGGAGACCCCACTGCCGCCCTGGGCGGCCTGTGCCCATGTCACCCTCCCGCTGAGGAGTGTGTCCTGGGGTCCAGAGGGACCCTCCCGGGGTCCAGTTTGTGCCCGTTGCCTCTGGCCCTGGCACTGGGCACCACTGGAAGAGCCTGGCTCTGTTCTCTTGGCTCCCTCCCTGCAGGTATTTATAGACATGGATTCAACCCCCCTGAGCCTTCCCTGCTCCAGGCTGAGCAGTCCCAGCTCCCGCAGCCTCTCCTCACAGCAGGGATGCTCCAGCCCCTTCAGCATCTCGGTGGCCCCTCGCTGGCCTCTCTCCAGTCTGTCCACGTCCCTCTTGGACTGGGGAGCCCAGAACCGGCCCCAGCGCTCCCGGGGTGGCCTCACCAGCGCTGAGCAGAGGGGCAGGATCCCCTCCCTCCACCTCCTGGCAACACTCCTAACGCAGCCCAGGACGCCATTCACCATCGTTGCACAAGGGCCCGTTGCTCCTCACGCTCGGCTTGGTGTCCACGGGACCCCCAGGACCTTTTCTGCTGAGCTGCTTCCTGGCCAGTCCCTCCCCAGCGCGCGCTGGTGCCCGGGGCCGATGCTCCGTGCGACGCCCAGAGCAGCACCGGCACCAGAGCTGGCACCTCCTCGGCACCGGGGCTCCACGACCGCACCACGCACGTGCCTCCCGCTCTGCCCCGGCACGCGCAGGGCTGCCATGCGAAGCGGCGCAAGCGCCGGCGGCGGCGGGCACGCTCCGGGAACGGCTCGCGTGCAGGCAGGGGCACGCCTGCGCCGCGGGGCACCCGCACGGGCCGCGCTGGCAGGACGGGGACCGACCTCCCCTCCTGCCCGCCCTGTTCCCGCCGGGGGGAGCGGAGCCCGGTGGGAAGGGCGGTGTGACGGGACGAGCATGCGAGGGCAGCCCCCTGCTCTGATCTGCTGCCCCCACCCCAAATCCTGCGTGGCACGGAGGGGTTCAGCCCTTCCTCCACCTCCTCCTCCTCCAGCAGTGCTCCCCAGCCCGGGAGCCGCTGCAGCCCGGACCCCTCCCGGGGACGGCATGCCGGGCGGGGCGGTGGGGGCCGGGGTCCCCGGAGGGGCGCAGCGGGCGCCGGCCGGCGGGACCGCGGCAGAGCCGCAGCCCCGTAGCGGGGAGCCCTCAACGCTAAGGTCTTACTTTTCTCTGCGGCCTCCAGGAGTTTCCTCCTCCCGCGTTTCTTCTGGGGGTCGGAAGGGGCCAGCTCACCCTCATCGGCCGGGGCGTCCAGGCCCTCCTTGGGGGTGCAGCGGCCGTTCTCCAGCGCCCGGCCCGTCTCGCCGTCCGGCAGGCTCTCCGTCTCGTCCTCCTCGGGGCGCCCGCCCTTGGGGCTCGCGCCGCCCTCCTCTGCGCCCTTCCACTGGGCACCGTCCCCCTCCACGTCCCCGTTGGGCAGCGGCTCGGCAGGGCTGGCCTCCGGGCAGGGCACAGGGCACTTGGGGACGGCCGCGATGTCTTTGGGGGTGTCACTGCTTTCCACCTGCCGAGAAGGAGAGGGAAAGGAGCTGCGATGGGCGCTGGCAGGGGGGCACGTCCCCGCTCGTGCCCCCACCCGCGCCCCCGGCCCGCACCCCACCGGCCACCACCACCGGGCCCCACGGCGGGACCTCTCGCACCACCTTGGCGCAACCAGCCCCATCCCGTCCCCGTCCCCGTCCCCCTGCCCTGACCCCACCTCCCCACCGCAGACGGCGCAGCACGGAGGGCATCTCCGGGACCGCAGCCCGCGCAGTCTCCAAGCGGAGACCGGTGACGAGTGCCGTTCCTCAGGGGTCGGGGTCGGGACCGGCGCTGTTTAACACCTTTGTCACGACATGGACATTGGGATCGAGTGCCCCCTCAGCAAGTTTGGGACGACACCAAGCTGAGCGGTGCGGTGGACACGCCTGAGGGACGGGATGCCATCCAGAGGGACCTGGGCAAGCTCGAGAGGTGGGCCCGGGTGAACCTCATGAGGTTCAACAAGGCCAAGGGCAAGGTCCTGCACCTGGGTTGGGGCAACCCCCGGTATCAATCCAGGCTGGGGGTGACGGGATGGAGAGCAGCCCTGCCGAGAAGGACTTGGGGGTGCTGGGGGATGAAAAGCTGGACGTGACCCAGCACTGTGCGCTCGCAGCCCAGAAAGCCACCCGTGCCCTGGGCTGCATCCCCAGCAGCGTGGCCAGCAGGGCGAGGGAGGGGATTCTGCCCCTCTGCTCCGCTCTGGGGAGACCCCCCTGCAGTGCTGCCTCCAGCTCTGGGCCCCAGCACAAGAAGGACACGGACCTGCTGGAGCGGGGCCAGAGGAGGCCACGGAGATGATCCGAGGGCTGGAGCCCCTCTGCTATGGGGACAGGCTGAGAGAGTTGGGGTTGTTCAGCCTGGAGAAGAGAAGGCTCCGGGGAGACCTTCCAGCAGCTCCCAGTCCCTAAAGGGGCTACAGGAAAGCTGGAGAGGGACTTTGGACAAGGGCCTGGAGTGACAGGACAAGGGGTGATGGGTTCAAACTGAAAGAGGGGAGATTTAGATGGGATCTAAGGAAGAAATTCTTCCCCATGAGGGTGGGGAGGCCCTGGCACAGGTTGCCCAGAGAAGCTGTGGCTGCCCCATCCCTGGAAGGGTTCAAGGCCAGGCTGGACGGGGCTTTGAGCAACCTGGTCTAGCAGAAGGTGTCCCTGCCCGTCGCAGGGGGTGGAACTGGATGATCTTTAAGGTCCCTTCCAGCCCAAACTGTTTTGTGATTCTATACCCCCAGAGACACAGCTCCACGACGCGGTGACAATCTGGGGACAAATGCGCATTACGCTGAAAAGACCAAGTTCCACCTCCTGCACCTCAGGCGTGCCGGGCTGCTGCTGCCTGCAGGGGCTGGCAGGGTGCCCCAGGGTGGGACGGGGCTACAATGGCACCCCAAGGACCAGGACACGTGGCCATGGCACCCTCAGGACGTGGACATGCTGTCATGATGTCATGAGGACCATCACACAACGCCATGGCACCTGCAGGACCGGGATATATGGACGTGACATCATCAGGAACAGGACATGCTGCTGTGACACCATCAGGACCAGGACACACTGCCATGGGATATCAGGACCAGGACATACTGCCATGGCACCCTCAGGACTGGGACACATGGATGTGACACCCTCAGAACTGTGACATACTGCCATGGCACCTTCCGGAACAGGACATGCTGCCATGACATCCTCAGGAGGAGGACACACTGCCATGGCACCCTCAGGACCAGGACACAGTGGTACAACACCCGCAGGACACTGGACACGCTGCCATGGCACCCTCAGGACCAGGACACATGGCCACGGCACCCTCAGCACTAAGGAACACTGCCACGGTACTCTCAGGAACTGGAAACACCACCACAACTTCCTCAGGACCAGGACACGCTGCAGTGACACCCTCAGGACCAGGACACATGGCCATGACATATTCAGGACCAGAACGCAATGCCACAGCACTCTCAGGATGAAGACACACAGATGTGACATCATCAATACCAGGACACGCTGCCATGGCACACTCAGGACCAGGACACGCAGCCATGGCACACTCAGGTCCAGGATACAAAGCCATGACACCCTCAGGAAAAGCACATGTGGTCATGACACCTTCAGGACCAGGACAAATGGCCAAGGCACTCTCAGGACCAGGACACAGTGTCATGATGCCTTCAGGACCAGGACACACAGACATGATACCCCCAGTACCAGGACACACTGTCATGGAACCCTCAGGACCAGGACATGGTGGCACAACACCCTCGTGGCCGGAACATGATGCCATGGTACCCCCAGGACTAGGATACGCTGCCATGACACCCTCAGGACCAGGACACAAGGCCATGGCACCCCCAGGACCAGGACACAAGGCCATGGCACCCTCAGGTCCAGGATATGTTGTAGTGACGCCCTCAGGACAAGGACACACAGCCGTGACACCCTCAGGACTAGGACATGGTGCCATGAAATCCTTAGGATCAGGAGAAACTGCCATGGCACCCTCAGGACCAGGACACACTGCCATGGCACGCTCAGGGCTAGGACATGACGGCACGGCAACCTCATGAGGAGGACACGCAGCCATGGCACCTTCAGGACGAGGACACACTGCCATGACACACTCAAGAACGGGACACGGAGCCACGGCCTGCTCAGGACCAGGACACACAGCCACAGCACCCTCAGGACCGAGATGCGCAACCACGATGCCCTCAGGAGCAGGACACCATGCCGTGTCACACAACCAGGCAGCTGACCCGAACTAACCAGGGACATGTTCCTTCCAGTACCTAAAGGGGCCTACAAGAAAGCTGGGACAGACTTTTTAGCAGGGCCTGTAGGGACAGGACAAGGGGTGATGGTTTTAAACTGAAAGGGGGTAGGGTTAGATCGGACATGAGGAAGAAGCTTTTTGCACTGAGGGTGGTGAAGCCCTGGCACAGGTTGCCCAGAGAGGTGGGAGATGCCCCATCCCTGGAAACATTCCAGGTCAGGCTGGACGGGGCTCTGGGCAACCTGATCTAGTTGGGGATGTCCCTGCCCATGGCAGGGGGTTGGACTAGATGGGCTTTAACGGTCCCTTCCCACCCAAACCATTCTGTGATTCCATGACATTGCACGCCATGCAACATCATGGTCAACAATGACAAGGGAGCGGAGGGAGTGTGGGTAAGTCAGACATCTTTTGCTCAGGAACTGGCTGCTCTGCCCATGGGTGGTGAGTGGTGGCCTTTGCATCGCTCGGTTTGTTCTGTTTTCTCTCCTTCTGCCACTTTTTCTCTTATTTAACAATCCTCGTCTTGACCCACATGTTTCCGTGCTTTTACTCTTCCACGATGCCACGGCACTCTCGCGACCAAGAAAAATGGAAGCACCATCATGAGGATGAGGACACAGAGCCACAGCACACTCAGGACCAGGACACAACGCATGGCAGCTTCAGGTCCAGGACAAGTAGCCAAGACAACCTCAGGACAAAGACACGTTGCAATGACACCCTCAGGACCAGGACACAATGCCATGGTATCCTCAGAACAACACCACGCCGACGTGACACCCACAGGAGCTGGACACACGGATGTGACACCCTCAGGACCAGGACACAATGCCACGGTATCCTCAGAACAACACCACGCCGACATGACACCCACAGGAGCTGGACACATGGATGTGACACCCTTAGGACCAGGACACAACGCCATCGTGCCCTCAGTACCAGGACACAACATCACGACACGCTCAGGAGCAGGACACACTGCTGTAACACCCTCAGGACCAAGACACACCTCCACGGCAGACTCAGGAGCAGGACACATGGACATGGCACCCTCAGGACCAGGACTATCTGCCCAGGCACCCTCAGGACCAGGACACCGAGCCATGGCATCCTCAGGACCTGGACACATGGACATCAGAGAATCACGGAATGGTTTGGGTTGGAAGGGTCCTTCAAAGACCATCTAGCCCACCTCCCCTGCCATGGGCAGGGACACCTTCCACTAGACCAGGTTGCTCAGAGCCCCGTCCAACCCGGCCTTGAACACTTCCAGGGATGGGGCAGCCACAGCTTCTCTGGGCAGCCTGTGCCAGGGCCTCCCCACCCCCATCATAACACTTTTCTTCCTCATGTCCCATCTAACCCTACTCTCTTTCAGTTTAAAACCATTGTCCCTTGTCCCGTCGCTACAGGCCCCGGTAAAAAGCCTTTCTCCATCTTTCGTATAAGCCCCTTTATATATTGAAAGGCCGCAACAACATCTCCCCAGAAACGGGGATACAATGCCATGGCACCCTAAGGACGAGGACACGAGGATGTGACACTACGAGGACCTGGATACACTGCCAAGACACCCTCAGGACCAGGACATGGCACCATGGCATCCTCAGGACCAGCAGACATGGACATGACCCCCTCAGGACAAGGACACAATGGTACAGCACCCTCATGACAAGGACACGCAGCCATGGCACCTTCAGGACCAGGACACAATGCCACGTCACCCACAGAAAAAAGGACATGGAGCCAGGGCCTCCTCAGGACCAGGACACACAGCCACAGCACCCTCCGGACTGAGATACACAACCATGACACCCTCAGGAGCATGACACAACCCCGTGACACCCTCAGGAGCCGGACATGCTGTCATGACACCCTTGGGACAAGGACACACTGCCACAACATCCTCAGGATAAGGAAAAACAAAGCCATGGCACCCTCAGGAGCAGGACACAATGCCATAGCACCCTCATAACCGAGACACAGCGCCATGACAGCCTCAGGACTAGGACATGGTGCCGTGACATCCTCAGGAGCAGAATACAACGCCATGACAACCTCAGGACAATGACACACGGCAATGACACCTTGAGGAGCAGTATACACTGCTATGGCACCTCCAGGAGAAGGACACAATGCCATGACACTTTCATGGCCATGAAACCCTCAGGACATTGGACACAGAGATGTGACACCAGGAGGGCCAGGAAATCCTGCCGTGGCACCTTCAGAACCAGGGCACAATGTCATGACATCCTCCGGACCTGGACACCAGGACATGACAACCACAGCACCAGGACAGAAGCATGTGACACCACGAGGACCTGGAGACACTGTCACGGCACCTTCAGGACCAGGACACGCTGCCATGACATACTCTGGACCAGGACACGACACCATGACACCCTCCCGAAAAGGACACACATCCACGGCATCCTCGGGATCAAGACGCAAGGATGCGACACCACGAGGACCTGCATACAATGCCGGGGCACCTTCAGGACCAGGACAAACTGCCACGACACCTTGAGGACCAAGACAAAATGGAGATGACACCATGAGGACCAGGACACGGAGCTATGGCCCTCTCAGGACCAGAACACAAGGCCATGGTGCCCTCAGGACCAGGACACGATGCGTGGCAGCTTCAGGACCAAGACACACCTCCGCGGCACATGCAGGACCAGGAGTCCCTGCCATGACACCCCGAGGAGCAGGTCACTTCGCAGCGAACACCCTCGGGACCAGGACACAACACCGTGGCACCCTCAGGACCCAGGCACAAGGGATGGCACCACGAGGACCTGGGTACGCTGTCATGACACCTTCAGGACCAGGACAAGCGTCCCTGAAACCCTCAGAACCAGGACGCAAGGCCAGGACACCCACAGGAGCACGACACGTGGCCGTGACACGCGCAGGACCAGGGCACAGTGCCGTGGTCCCCTCAGGACAAGGACACATGGGGACATCACCCGTCCTGCCCGGCTCGTCCGTGCAGCGACGCCACGGTGCAGGGCCAGCGTCGCGTCCCCCTCGCTGCCGCCTGTCCCCGTCGGCGCTGGGGACGTGGGGCCGCCCGCCCCGGGACGACGGCGTGTGCACACGCGTGGGCGAGAGCCGGGGCCCGCGACGGCCGCGCGCGACAGGCGGAGCCAGGCACCGAGGCGCGCGGTGACAGGAGGGGACGAGGCGTGCGACAACCGCGCGCGCGTGTGTGTGCACGGCAGCAGGGACAGCCCGCGTGGGTGCTCCTGCGTGTGCGCGCACAGCGGGCAGCGCCAGGCCCTGTGACAACCCCGTGTGCACACGCGTGTGCGGGCGTGACACGCAAATGTGGCCCACGGTGTGTGCAAGTGTGTGAGTGAGAAAGAGTGTGACAGGCACAGCCGGGGCCCGTGACGTGCACACGCGTGTGTCAGGCGGGCAGTGCCAACGCCCGCGGGCGGGTGTGCGTGTGCGACGGGGGGGTGTGTGTGCGACAGGCGGGTGTGTGTGCGACAGGGGGTGTGTGTGTGACAGGCGGGTGCATGCGTGACAGGCGGGTGTGTGTGTGTGACAGGCGTTGCCGGCGCCGCAGGAAACGTGCAGCCGGCCCCGGCTCGCGAGTGCAGCGACAGAGCGGCGAGCGCGCGCGAGCGTGAGACACGGGGGAGGACTGTCTGCGCCGGCACTCACCGGCACGCCGGGCCCGAGCGCGCGCCTGCGTGACAGACAGCGCCGACGTGAGCGTGGCAGACGGCGGCGCTGAGCGCGCGAGCAAGGCCGCGGGGCTGGGGAAGGCATCGCTGGTGCCCCGCCACGCTGCCAGCCCCGGGGGAGCCGCACGGCACGGCACGGCACGGGCCGGTGGCGGCGGGAGCAGGAGCGGGAGTGGAGTCAGAGCGAGAGGAGCAGCCCGGCTCGGCGGTTTCCGTGGCGAAGGAGAGTGAAAGTGCTGCTGCGTCACTGCGACAGCCAGCGCCGGACGCGCGGTGCAGCCGCGGGAGGGTGGGCTCTGCCTCTGCCGCTTGCCCGGGCCCCGGTTGGCCCCGCTGCCACGGTGCCGGGGAGCGCTCGGTCCCCTCCCGCGGGTGCTCCTGGGGGGGCACAGGCTCACCCCATGCCGGCCCCCGGGGGGCCCCAGCCCTGGGGCTTGACCCTCGCCGGCGCGGCACAGCGGAGCCATTTGGGCACCAGCACTGTCCTCCCCGGAGACCCCGTACGCCGCCCACGGGTGTGGGGTGCCCATCCCGGCCTCACCCAGCTCCCGCAGCACCGGCGGCCGGGCGCCCTAAGGACAGACGCCCGCAGGCGCTGCCGGTGCCTCCCGGTGCTGCCGGGGCTGGGAGCTGAGGAGGTGGCACCCAGCCCTGTTTCCTGTGCCCCGCGCTCGCCTCTGCGAGCTTGTGCACCCCGAGCCCCACGCTCACCTCCGCGAGCTCGTGCACCAAGCCCTGCGCTCGCTGCCATGACCTCGTGCACCCCGAGCCCTGCGCTCGCTGCCTTGACCTTGTGCACCCTGAGCCCCACGCTCGCTGCCATGACCTCGTGCACCCCGAGCCCCACGCTCGCCTCCGCGAGCTTGTGCACTCCTGAGCTCCGTGTTTGCCTCTGCGAGCTTGTACATCCCTCAGCCCTGTGCTCGCTGCCATGAGCTTGTGCACCCCTGAGCCCTGTGTTTGCCGCTGCGAGCTTGTGCCCCCCCAGCCCCATGCTCGCCTCCATGAGCTTGTGCCCCCCCAGCCCCATGCTCGCCTCCATGAGCTTGTGCACCCCTGAGCCCTGCACTCACCTCCATAAGCTCGTGCACCCCCGAGCCTTGCGCTCGCCGCCATGAGCTTGTGCACCTCTGCGCCCCGTGCCTGCCTCTGCGAGCTTGTGCCCCCTCCAGCCCCACACTCGTCTCCCCACCCCTGTCCCCCCCGGGACCCACAGCAGAGGCTTTGCAAGAAGCTGGGGGCACTGGGGGCTTTGTGGGGTCCCAGGGACGGAGGGAGAGGACCCAGGTTTGCTCCCAGCCCGGCCGTGCCCAGCCCTGCCTGGCCCAGGCCCGCTGGCGCGCGTGGGGGGGCCTGCAGGCAAACCCTGCCTGCCGCCCTGCCTGCCGCCCTGCCTGGGCTGGAGCAGGCCCCCCCAGCTCTGCGGCAGCGATGCCAGGAAACGCGGCCGCGCTGCAGGGACAGGCAGCCCCCCGGCACCTTCCCTGTGCTGCCGCCCCACCTCTGCCCTGGCCCTCCCGGCTCCCCGCGGTGCAGGAGGGCCGGGGTGCCGGGGGCTGCGGCGTGGGGCCGGCGCGGTGCCAGCGCGGCACGGAGGGGAGCCGGCTGCAGGGACCCTCCTGCCCGTCCCCAGCAAACTACATGTCCCAGGATGCACCGTAGGGTGGCAGGGTGCCAGGGAGCAAATGCCGAGCTGCCAGCCAGGCTTGGCGTGAGCCAGGGTGCCCGCGGTGCTGCCGGAGTGCCCGTGGTGCTGCCCACCCTCCCCTGCCCCGGGGCCGCCGGGAAGGGGGCCGGGGAGGGGGTGCCGAGGCCAAGGCATGGGGCAGGAGCTCTGGGGGGGCAGCAGGTGGCCGGGGAGCCTTTGCTCTCCAGCGCTCCCCGGATTTGCACCGCCGCCGCTCCCCCGCGGGGCGCAGGACCCCCCTCCCCAGGCGTGCCCGGCGGGCGGCGGGGGGCCGTGCCGCTTACCATGGTGCATCCCCTCCGGCTGGCGCACAGACCCCCGTCCGGCTGCCGCCCGCCCGCGCGCAGGCGCCTCCTCCCCGCGCGGGCGGCCGCGGCCCCGCGGCGGCGGGCGCTTCCTGCTCGGCCCGGCCGCCCCGGCTCCCTGGCAGAGTCACTTCCTCCGCTCGCTCGCTCGCTCGCCGGCCCCAGTCCCGGCGTGCGGGGGCCGGGGGGTGTCGTGCCGAGGGGCCGTGAGCGGAGCCGGGACGGAGGGGACAAGCTGCTCCGTGACCTGCAGGGGGAAGGGGCTGGCGAGGCGGGAGGGGGCGTTGGGGGACGGAGGGACCCTCGCAGGGTGTCCGGCAGCACCGGCGGGGAGCCCCGGCCACGCCAGCTCAACACCCGGCCGCCCGCGGGGACGCAGGGAACCGCTCCCAAACGCCCTCCCACTGTGCCGGATTTGCACCGCGCAGCCCCCGCCACAGCGCCTGCCGGAGCCGGGCTGGCCCCGCTCCCACCCAGGGACAGCGCGGTGCTGTCCCTCGTGCCGGGGACATGCACGCACCGGGGCGGGGGTCACTGCACACCCACACGCTGGGGACACGTGAGCCGCCGCCGCCGCCAGTCCCGGGGGTGCCTGGCAGCCTCTCCCCGTGCCGGACGGCCTCCCGGCTCTGGCCAGCGGCAAAGCCTAGTCCCTGGGGAGGGCACGGCTCAACCGAGCAGAAACCATTGCCATCGGGACGGTTGTGCCAGGCCGCCGCGTGGGAGCTCCCAGCCGCGAGCAAGGGCGTGCGCGGGGGAACGGAGGCTGAGGGACACACCTTGGCGTGCCCGGCCGACGGACATCACGGCGCCGGGAGGCCTAGACACCGACCGCAGCAGCGGGACGCACTGCGGGGACGCCGCGCTGCGCCTGGATGTGGCCCTGGAGCAGCGCAGGGAGCTGGCGCTGGCGGTGAGATGGATGCCGGAGAGCAAAGTCCCCGGCTGGCGGAGCAGAGGGAGCCGCCGCAGCCGCCGTGCCTGCGCCCGCGCCCGCGCCCGGGCCTCGCGCTGCCTCTGGAAGTGATTGTGCAGCGCACGCTCCGCCTGTGTCCCCCCGCGCCGCCGGCGCCCCAACCGCCCCGGCCCCGTGCACGGCTGGGGGGCTCAGAGCGGCCGGGGGGCTCAGCGTGGCCGGGGCGGGTGGGTGCAGGGCAGGAGGAGCTGCCGAGGGGCCGGAGCTGGCTGGGAAGGGGCCGGGGCAGCCTGGAGCAAAGGGGACGGAGGGAGACTCGGGGTAAACCGAAGCGGGGCTCACGGGCTGCACGCCGGCCCTGCACCCCGGAGCTCCCTGCCAGGGGCTGCAGCTGGAGGGACGAGCGGGGTCCATCCCGCGTCGCTCATGGGAACAGGCGGGGGTCTCCGTCCCCGTGGCGAGCGGGAAGGGACGCGCTTCCCGCTGCGTCCCCCCCGGCCCCTGCACGCCAGCGTCCCCAGCAGGAGCCGCCCTCCCTTGGGGTCCCCGGCTGCCGTCCCCCCAGCGCGGTGCCGGGGCCGGGCTGCGGGTTGTGGCGGGGGCCCAGCCGCCCCCAGCCCCGCTCCCACCTCCCGCTCGGGGCCGCATCCTGGACACCGCGCCGAAAACAATCGCAGGGGCTGCGTGGGCTTCCCGGGAGGAAACGGGAAGGCCAGCAATGTGCTCCGGATTAGGCGGCTGCGGGGGCCGGCGGAGGCGCGGCTGCGGGGGGCTCGGCCCGCTCCCGCGCTGGGACGGGGCCTGGGGGGCCACGCAGGCGCGGGGGCGGCGGGAGCGCGGTGGCACGCGCTCCCCTCGGGGCTGCGAGGCCGTGGCGGTGCCAGGAGTAACTCTCACCGCTGGCCCCGGGGCCGGCAGCGCCACCCTGCCAGGACCACGCGCCCCCCAGCCGGGAGCCGCACCACCCCCTCCCCGCGCGGGACCGCGGCCGAGCGGAGCAGATGGGGCTGCCGTGCCGTGTGCCGTGCCGTGTGCTGCCCCGGCGCCCCGGCCCCGCTCCGGCCCCGCCCTTGGCAGCCCCTTCCCACGGCACGGCAGACCCCGGCCCACCGCGCTTTCAGGAAACAGGCATCACCGCGGATCTGTCGTGGCCCCCACCGGCGTGGCACCCGCTCGGCTCCGGCTCCCTGCCCGCGGCAGGAGGCTCCCCGGGCCCTGCGGTGCTGCCGGACAATGCCAGGAAGCCGCAATGGGCAGGCGGGTCCCTCCGCGTCGTGGTGGGACGGGGAGCACGTGGGAGGTTAACCCCGGGACGGGACAGGCACCGCGTTCCCATGCACGACGGGGACACGAAGCCCACCCGGCACCGCGGCTGGCGTGGCGCAGCGCGGCACTCATCCAAAACCAGCCTCCCCGCACCCTCATGCCTCCAGCCCCACGAGAGCCCGGTGCCACCCCAGCCAAACCTGGCGCCCCGGCTCCGGCCCTGCTGCCGCTTCCCCACCTGGGTTGGGACCGGACCCCAGCTCACCGGGCCCTCCGTGCCGCCGGCACATCCCGGTGCTGCTGCTCAGACACCGCCGCCGGGCCGGGGAGGCGCAGGGGAAGGGGAGGCCGGGACCCACCCCGCGGCCCTGCCCCTCCCCGGCCGCCCCGGCGCCCGTCCCCGTCCCCGAGGAGGGCCCGGCGGCGGGTCTGCCTTCCTGCCCACCCACCCGCTTCCTCCGCGCCGGCCGGGCCCTGGGAACAAGCGCTGCCTTTCTCCCGCTCCCCTCCCTCCGCTGGACCCCCGCCAAGGACGCTGCTCCGCCGGGAGCCCGCCGGGCTGGCCGGCCCCGTGCCGGCCCCGCCGCCTTGCTCGCTGCTGGGGGGACGCTGGCAGGGCCTCGGCCGCGGTTGGGCGCTGGCTGTGCCGGGGACGCATGCCGATGCCAGGGACCGGTCCCCGCAGGGGGATGGGGGACAGCTCTGATGCACCGCAGCCCTCGGGGAGCCTTGTGCCGACCCCAGTCCTGGGGCACCGGCGGCAGCTCCAAACCCGCAGGGCCCCTGCCCGAGCCCGGGGAGCTGCCAGGCGGGGGGACGCGGGACGGGGCACCCCCCGCACCATGCCCGCTTTGCCAGGGGAAGGTGCCGGGAGAGCTGCTGCCGTCTGTGGCACCATCCACGGAGCCACCGGCTGAGGGGGATCCCACTGCCGAGCCTCCACCAGGCCTGGCTGGAGGTCATGGAGCCACGGCACGGCACGGTTCGGCACAGCATGGCACGGCACGGCACACCGCAGGACAGCGCAGTATGGCACGCCACGGCTCGGCACACCTCAGAACGGCACGGCTCACCGATACCCTGTGATCCCTGTCCCCAGCTGGGCCCCCCGCTGCCCCCTCGCAGGGTGGGGGTCTGGGGGGCGCCCGCCTCGGCCCCGCAGGAGCCACGTGCGGGGGCAGAGCCGCCCCAGGCCCCGCGCCGGGCTGACAACGTGCCCCCCGGGGGCAACACACCTCCGACACCCGGGAGCACAGAGGGGCCGGTCACCGCCGCCGGGCAGGGCTCCCCCACCCCGCCCGCTCTGCCAGGCAGCTGCCAGCTCCTGCCAGGTCCGTCTCTGCCCGGCCCCACGGCCGCTCCTCAGCACCGCTGCCCCAGCTCCGGCGCGGGCAGGCCCGCCTGCAGCAGGCGTCGGCATCCCCCTCCTCCCTGCCAGCTCCTGCCTGTCCTCTGCACCCCGCTGAGCCCCCTGCGGGGACCCGGCCCTGAGGGGGTCCCAGGGCCGAGCTCCCCGCCCCACAGATGCAGCAGCAGAGGTCCTTGGTGCCCAGACCCCCTGCTCGTCCTGCGCCGAGCCCCCCGAGCCGGTGAGCTCCGTACCCAAGCAGGGCTCGTGTCCCTGCCCCGGGCGCGGGCTGAGGTGGGTGCTCAGCACCCTCCTGCAACGCATCTGCCCGCTGGGTCCCTGTGAGCGGGGGCTTGGGGACCCTCGGCTGGTCCCCAAGGAGCCAGCCCGCTCGCCCAGCGTCCCCGGCTCCCCTCCACCCCAGCCCAGTGCCCCCGGCCAGGGGACGCTGCTGCAGGCACCAGCACCGCGGGGCTCTCCAGCGGGGAGGATATTTTTAGCAGCTCACACCCGGTCGGGGCTTTCCCCGGCCTCCTGGCAGTGCCCGCGGGGCCGCGGGGCTTGCCAGCTCCGCTCGCTTGGCAGCGGGAGCCGCTGGGCGGCCGGCCGGCCCGGCGCTGCGCACGGGGCAGGTGCGGTGCGCGGGAGCATGCAGCAAGCGCGCGCGGGACGGGCGCTCGCTGCGAGCCGGACGGCTCTTCTGCAGGAGGCACCGCGAGGTGCCTGGTGCCGTGGCACCACCGCCATCCATCCGCCCTGCTCCGGACCCGCCGTGCCGGAGGGGGCTCCCGGGGCCGCCTGCTCCGATGGCCAGAGACCTCCTGGTTCCCAGGCTCCGTCTGTTCCTGACGACTTTCCCCATTTGTTCCCGTGCCAGCATTGTTCTTCCACCGAAACGGCTCCCTCCGCCCCGGCACGTACCTCCCGCCCCGCCGGATTTACGGCCAGCGCTCGGAGCCCGGCCGCCCACTCCCCCGCCGGCTCCCGGCCCTGCGCCCCATCGTGCCCCATCGCACCCCCGCCCGCCCCAGGCGACACCGTCGCGGCTTCCCTGGCCCTGCCGCCACGACAGCACGGATAGGGACAGGCAGCGCGGATCTGGACACGTCCAAGCGCAGGATTAACCCTTTCTGCAGCCGGAAACCTTTGCAAAAAGGTTTTGCAACCTTCCAGCAGTGCAGGCGCCTCGGCCCCGCTCCTCTGCCCCCTCCCCGGGGCCGGGGTCCGGGGACGCTGCCCGAGCCCTGCCTGCGCCCGGGCCCAGGGTGACGATGTGACCCTCCCTCCGGAGCGTCAGCATCGAGAGGAACCTCTGCTCCTCCTCTGAACACCGAATCCACAGTGGCACCTGCAGCCGACGGCGTGACATCCAGCCAGCCGCAGGGAGGAAGCCACCGTGGCTCCCCGACCGGTACCACAACGCGCCACGGCTCGGGACGGCCGAGCCACCGCCTCCACGAGTGCCCCCCGGCCCTACGCGCCCTGTCCCAGTGCCCCACCAGAGCCGGCTGCTGCCCAAAGCCCCGAGCACCCCCTGCCACCCCACAGCATCCCTGCCGCGGCACTCTCCTGCGCCTGCCCTCGGCCAGCGGCACCGCCGGGGCCCCCCGAGGCGCTCCCCGGGATGATCCCGGCCGGCTGGGCTAGCGAGGCGGGAGCTCACCAAGCCCCGCACGCTTAAGAGCGGGCATCGCCTGCGCGGCAGGAGCCGGGGAAGCTGGCGGGGGCTCGGCCCCGCGCGCTCCCATCCGCCTTGTTATTGCAGCTGCTGGCGTGAGCCTGAGCGCTGTGCACCATCGCCCCGGGAGCCGGGGGCTCCGCTCCCCGCACCCGACCGGCCCCCGCAGCCAGAGAAGGGCTGAGCGGCTTCGTGGCGGGAGGGGGCAGGGGGCTGCCAGCCCCCCGACAGGGAGCAAACACATGGCAGGGCCTCAACCAAAGCCACACCGAGTGGAGCGCTGCTGCCGCCGGGCACGGGAGGGGCTTGCCCAGGGCCGTGGGGAGGGGGCGGCGCGGGGCGCTGGGGGGACACGCTCCCCTCCGGCAGCTCCGCCGCCCTCGGGCTCTCCTCCCGGCTGGACGCTGCTGGGGCTGCGAGAGAGCGGCCGCATGCCCCGGCACGCAGGGGAGGTGGGCCGGCCCGCGGCACGCCGGGAGCTGTAGCCTCGTGCCAGCGCCGTGCGTCTGCCGGGCGGCGGGGCAGGACGGCCCCGCGGGGGGACATCCCGCCGCCCCCCACCTGGCCCCCGCGCCCGGCGCCCGCTGGCTCACCTGGGCATGCTTGCGCTTCCGCCCGGGCCGCCCGGCTTTCCTCATGGGCGTCCCCGGCTCCTGCTTCTCCTCCTTGCTCTGGTTCTCCTCGGGCTCCTCTTCCCCCTGCGAGCCGGAGACAGAGAGGACGGTTACGCCGCCGGCCCCGGGGCCGGGCAGCCCGGGGTCCTGGGCACGGCTCCGCTCCCGCTTGGCACTGGGACTGCCGGCCCCACGGGCGCACCGCAGAGGGCCGGGCGCCTGGCTGGCGAGGCAGGAGCGCTGCCGGCATCACCAGGCCAGCAGCCCCCGGGGCACCAGTAGACGGGCAATTACGGCTCCTGCCAGGGCTTGGGCTGCGGCGCGAGCTGCTGTGGGGCCGGCGCCTTCACCGGGTGAGCCCTCCTGCACCGCGGCCGGCTTGGGGGTACATGCTCGCTCCCACAACCCACCGGAGCCCTGTGCACGTGGGTCTGGGGGCTCCTGCACCACAGCATGCGGAGAGGGCCTCAAGGACCCAACGGCACGGCACGGCACGGCACAGCGGGCCTGCAGGGAGCCGTGCAGCTCCCTGGGGACAAGGGCAGGCAGCAGGAGCCAGGGTGCCCTCGGAGCAGGCAGGCAGCTGCCTGCTTCACCGCGCCGCTGCCTGCTTCACCGCGCCGCTCCCAGCGCGGGCGCTCCAGGGGGCCGCGCACCCCTCTCCAGGCTCTGCATCGGAGCAGCTGCCAGCGCCCCGCCGCCCCGTCCCCCCTCCCCGGTGCCATGCCCCAGCCCCAGGCGCTGACAGAGCGCACGCGCCGGCACGGGCGGCAGCGCAGGAACGCGGCCCCGGGAAATGAACCTGCTCCCCGCGCTGGGGCCGCAGCAGCCGCCCAGGGACCGCGGCGTGCTGGGGGCCCCGCTCCCCGCTCGGGGGGCCCACGCCGGCACCGCGGCACGGCGGGGGGACGCGCACGCAGGGCGAGGGCTGCGCGGGGCCCCCGGCGCGTCCCGCAGCGGCAGCGGGGCCGGTTTCACCTGAGCCCCAGAAGATCCCGGCGGCAGCAGCCAAGGCAGGAAGAGGCCGCGGAGGGGGGAGCAGGGGAAGGAGGAGAGGCCGGCGGGGGGCTGGCGAGGGAGAGGCCGGGGAGGGGATGGGGCTGGCAGCCAGACAGCACCGACATCCAGCTGCAGCCGCGCGGCCCCGCAGCCGTGGCGGGCACCAGCCCCGGCCGCATTCCTGCCCACCGCTGCCTCCTTCCCCCTGGGCTGCGGCGGTCACAGGCAGCGCTGCCGGCAGCACCGCCGCGCCACAGCCGGCACATCCCCACTGGGGTCCAGCCCAAAGGTCCCACGGGGTCAGGGCATGCTGTGCCCCACGGCTGCAGAGCCCCACGGCCACGGACCTCCAGACCAGCTCCCTCCGGGCCGCCCACCGCCCACACCCGGCCCGCGTCCCGCTGTGCCCCTCGCCGCCCGTCTCCCCCCGCCATGGGCCGTGCATGTGGGATCGCGTGGGAGCCACGTGCCGGCTCATCCCCAGCCGCCATCGCGGCGCGCCGGGACCGCGCTCGCCCCAGCCCCATCGCCGCGTGCCACTTGCCTGCGCGTGGGGCAGGGCAGCCCCCGGCCCCCTGCGCCGACCTCTCTCCCCGCCAGCCCCGCAGTGACCGTGCCCAGCCCCGGCACCCGCCGGCACTGCTCCAGGGCCCAGCAAGGGGAGGCGGCACCGCGGCACCCGGGGGCTCAGCCCTGGGCCGAGCCCCGTTCCTGGGCGGAAAGTTTTGGGACGGGTCCAAGGACGACGTCAGGATCACGGTTCCAGCTCTGTCCCGGCGCAGGAGCCAAACGGGGTCCCCGGGGGGGGATTGCTGGGGGTCCCTGCCCCGCAGGCCCACCGCCCCTCGCCGTGCAGCAGAGCCGGCCGGGAGCCCGTGACGGGGGGAGCAGAGCGGAGCCCCCCCGGCTGCAGCCACAGGGACCCGCCTTGCCAAACCGCGCGGCGCTGCACTTTGTCCCCGCTGGAGCCGCCCCCGGCCCCGCGGTGCCGGCATGGCCCTGCAGCCTGTCCCCGCGGCGAGGCCGCGCTCCATCCAGCTCCACGGGGAAACGAGCGGCTCCTGCCACCGCCGGCAGCGCCGGGGCGGCCGGCAGTGCCGAGGAGCCCGGGGGGCCCAGCCCAGCCCCGCTCCGGCAGCGGGAGTGCCACGGCAGAGGCGAGCCCCCCAACACCGGCCCCTCTGCCCCCGGTGCCGCCCCGGCCGCAGGCACACGGCTCCAGCCAGCTGACCCACACCACACGCCGACTTCGGCCGGGCCCCGGCGGTGTTTACGCTGGACTTAAAGGAAACGTATGGTGGGGTGTCAAGCGCGCAGCACTGGCACGCAGGCCGTGCCGGGCGGCCAGCCCTCCCGCACCCGGGGGAGAATGCGGCAGGGGAGCACCCGGTGGGTGCAGGGTCCCCAGGCAATGCCGTCTCTCCGGGGGTGCTGCAGCCCCCTGGGGGGTCTCTGTGCTGCCCCAGCCCTGCCTCGCCGCCCGAGCGGCAGCAGTAGACACCGCTGCGGTTCCTCCCACGGCCTGGGCCCATCCCGGCTCTGCCCTGTGCCGGCGAGGCGGTGCTGGGCACGGTGACCTGCCCACAAACGCAGCCGCTGGCTCCTCCCATGGTGTGCGGGACCCCCCGGCGCTGCCCCGGCGCAGGCCGACCCCCCGGGCCGGTGCTCAGCCCGGCCGGCAGCGCGGGCTGGGGCCAGGGCTCGTTCTGCTCCCCGCGCTGCTGCACGCGCCCGACACGCAAAACACCGGTGGGGCAGCCGGCTCGAGGGACGCCGCAGTGGCGGGGAGCAGCGGGGGTCCCCCAGCAGCACAGGGACAAGGCGAGCTCCCCGCGAGCCGTCCCCACCACTGCAAACCCGGGGCAGCCCCACCGTGGGGCTCAGCAGGGTCCCCGCACCACCGACCTGGGGGACATGGGGCCTGGGGCAGCACCGGGGACCCCCTGGGGCACAGCCGGCACCCCAAAAGTGGGGCAGGCGCTGGAGGAGCAGGGATGCAGCCCGGGCACGAGCAGGGCTGGTGTGAAGGGCTGCGAGGGGGATCCGCTCTCCCGGCCCGGCACAGGGGTGCCGGTGCCGCAGCCCCTCGCTGCTGCGGCCCGCTCGGAGCTGAGTCATCCCCCCGTAAATCACCCCGCTCCCCTTCTCCCCGGGGCTCGGCCAGGCGCGGGGCTGCATGGCGCGTCCCCGATGCGCCGCGCTCCTGCGCCGCTGCCAAGCAACAACCCAGAGGGAAACCACCGCCGAGGAGGAGAGCTGCTGCATGACGCAGTGCTGGCTCCGCGGCCGCAGCGCCGGGTCCCAGCTCCCGGCTGCACCGGGCTGGCAGCGGGGCAGGAGCAGGGGAGCCCTTGGCAGGGGGGGAAACCAGGCCGGGGGGGCAGGAGAAGGCGGGTGCAGAGACCCCCCCCCCCCCTTGCACGGGAGCTGGAGCTCAGCCTCGCCGGGTCGGTGCCGAGGGCAGCCGGCACCGGCGTGACCCATGGGCGTTGGGGGACAGCCTGGTCCCCCCGGCCCTGCAGGCAGTGCGCATCTGTTTGGCAGAGGTGACCTCCACGCGTGGCCGTGGGGGAGGCGATGCCGCGTCCCGGCGGGGTCAGGCCAGGACAGCGCTCAGCCGGGCGCGCTCGCGGCGCGCTCGCTGCCAGCCCACGTGGGTCGCTGGCACCCCGGGGCCCAGCACCGGCACCGGTCCTGCTTTCAGGGGTGAGCCAGGCTGCACCGCAGGCACCGGTTCTCCCATGGCTCTTCCCCGCAGCCCCGCCGGAACGCGGCCCTGCACCCGCTCTCCAAGCCGGCTCTGCCGCGCGCCTCCAGCACTACACCAAAACACGGGGTGTCTGCCGCGTCCGCCTCCCGGGGCTGCCCCGCCGCCTCGCTCACGCTCCTGGTACCGGCGACCTGTGCGGTGGGCTCGGCTGCACGCACCTGCTCCGGTGTAACCCGCCGCGGGGGAAAGTGTGGGACCGACCGAGCAGCCCCTGGTTTACTCACCCCCCCAGCCGTGCCATGAACGCGCCAGGCACTTCCCAACGGCCCCTCCAGCAGCCAGGAGCGATGGCCAGAGGACGGGGCGCGCCGGCGCGGAGACCAGCCGGGTCTGATCCGGCGAGGGACGCACGGCGCGGCTGCCACGGCCGAGCCAGCCCGGAGGAACTCAGATGACCCCGACCCCGTGCTGCCCGCAGCGGGACGGCGTCCAGCTGGCCGCCAGCCCCGGCCCCCACGCCTTGACCGGGGCAGGCCCTGCCCCTGCGCCCGCCGGGACGAGCGATGCCTTCACCGGCACCGGCAACGGGAGCAGCTGCACCGGCCCAGCGTGTCCTTGTGTGGCAGGGACGCCAGGGAGCACCGAGGACACGGTCAGAGCCTGCCACCCGCCCCGGCTGAGGCCTCCCCAAGCCCAGTGCGGCCCCTGCGCAGCAGGCAGGGCGGTTTGGGGGGCAGCGCTCCCCACAGAGCCGCTCTCCGGCCAGGGAGGCAGGGGGGACACGGGACGGGGGTCCCTCCACCAGGGCCACGAGCCCCATGCACGGTGCAGTATGATAAGGCGAGCGTGCACCGTGTGCCGCCCGGCACGGGAGGGGTTCACCCCTGGGCCCGAGCATCGCACATGGGGGGGCAAGGGGAGGGCAGGGACCCCTGAGCCCCTGCAGCAGGCAGGACCCCCGCAAGGGGGGAGCGGGCCTGGCACGAGGGCTCGAGCCCGCCAAGGCTGGGGGCCACCTCTCGACGCAGGCCCCGTGTCCCCTGCCCGCGGCTCCACACGCGCCCACCACCCACCCAGCCCCAGAGCCGGGGCAGCCCCAGCCTGGGGGACACCCCCAGCCTGGGGGACACCCCCCCTGCCATGTGCAGCCCCCTCCCCGCAGCCGGGCTCGCCCCGGCCCTGGCCGCCGCGGGAGGTGACAGCAGGTCTCCGCTTCCCCGTCCCCTCCCCGCACTCCCCCTCTGCCAGGAATAGCTCAATCCGCGCTAATCCCGGCCGCAGCTCAGGGCTCCCCCCGCCCGGCTCCGCGCTCCCCACCGCGGCGAGGGGGGAGCGGGGCCGGCGCGTGGCGGAGGGGACCCCGCACCCCCTTTCCTGCACGCCTGCCAGCCAGCGCCGGCCAGGGGCGAGCCGGACCCCTGGAGCCCACTGCCACCACGGCACCGGCAGGAGCAGCGCCAAGCCCAGTGACGGGGACGGCCGCGGCACAAGCGGGGGCCCCCCGGCAGCCCCCCACCTGCCGAGAGCCGGCAGAGCCGCGGCGGGACCCTACCTTGTGCGTGTCGAGCGCCTCGCGGTCCGGAGCGGGGCTGCTGGCGTCGAGGGTCCCGCTGGACGGCATGGTGGGGAGCGAGGGCGGGCGCCTGGGACCGTCGCCTCTTCAGCACCAAAGCGGACCCCGCTGCCGCTGCCGCCACCGCGCTCCGGCTCTCTGCGCCGAGGAGGGGGTCCGGGAGCCGTCGCCCGCTGCAGCGGCCAGCCCCTGCGTCCCGCCGCCTGCCTGGATCCTCCTGCCCCTGCGGGAAGCAGAGAGGGCCGGGGTGAGGGGGGAGCGCCGGCCCCGCCGCCCCCCGCCCGCCGCACCGCGCCCCGGCCCCCGGCAATTATTAACACGCCACAACCTTGACTCAACCGGGCTGGGCTGGGCTGTCGGCCCTGGCATCGCCCCCGGCATCGCCCCCGGCGGGCGGCCGAGCCCCGGCCCGCGCCGGCTGCGGGGTGCAGGGTGCGGGGTGCAGGGTGGATGGTGCGGTGTGGGGTGCATGGCGCGGGGTGCACGATGCACAGCGCGGGGTGCACGATGCACATCGTGGGGTGCATGATGCACGGTGTGGGGTGCACGATGCACGATGCACAGTGTGGGGTGCCCAGCGCACAGCGCGAGCTGCACAGCACAGGGTGCACAGCGCGGGGTGCACAGTGCGGGGTGCGGGGTGCAGGATACACGGTGCAGGGTGTGTGGTGCACAGGGTGCACAGCGCGGGGTGCACAGCGCGGGGTGTGGGGTGCATGGTGCATTCTGCAGGGTGCGCAGCGTGGGGTGCAGGGTGCATGGGGCAGGGCGCATTCAGCGGGGCGCGGGGTGCCCGGGGCGGGGAGCGGGGTGCCCGGGGCGGGGAGCGGGGTGCAGGCAGGGCCCCGCGGGGCTGCGGAGGAGGCGTCAGCCCCAGCACCTGTTGCTATGGCAAACGCTGCCTGCATTAGCCATGGCCGAGGCTGCTGTTGCCTTTGGCACCGGAGCTGCAATTTGTTTCTAGAGCTTTCCAGCCGCAGCCCGTTCCCAGCCGGCGGGGTGGGGGGCTGCCGGGCGGGCAGGGCCGCCGCTGCTAGAACAGAAACTCAAAACCCGACACGTTCCTCCCGTCCCCGCGGCTGCCTGCAGCGGGGCTGCCTGCAGCGGGGCTGCCTGCGGGGCGGGGTGGGGGGGCCCCGCCGGGGCTGCAGCCCCCTCCGCCCCGCGGCAGCACCGCCGCCTGCACGGGGACCCCGGGGGCTGAGGGTGCCGCGCCAGGGACCCCGGGCTGGTGGGTGGGAGACGGGTGGGAGCCCCTGCCTGGCCCCCCCAGCACGGCCCCTCTCGCAGGCAGGGCTGGGGTGGGACGTGGGCAGGGGGCGCGGGGGGGGGATGGCGGTGCGGGGGGTGGGGTGGGGGCTGGGGTGGGGGGGTGCAGGATGGGGGGTGCAAGGCGGGAGCGTGGGGTGCAGGTGCAGGATGGGGGATGGGGGTGCAGGACGGGGGTGCGGGCTGGGGGTGCGAGCTGGGGGTGCGGGACGTAGGATGGGGGTGGGGGGCGCGGGCTGGGGGTGCAGGCTGCCCCCCCCACGCACAGCCCCGTGCCAGCCGGTGGGAGCCGGGGAAGGGCTTCCCCGTCCCTCCCCTTCGCCAGCTCGGGAGCCCCGGGGGGAGTCCCCGGCCCCAGCCCCATCCCGGGGCACCGTCCCCGCCAGCCCTCTGCCCGCCTGCGCCAGTTCCCCGTGCAGACCCTCGCCCCCGGCCCGGCACGCTCGGACCCCGCTGCCACCGGCCTCTGCCCCGCGCCGGCACCCCGGGCACCGCGGTGCCCCTCGGCGAAGGGCCGGGGCCGACCCCGAGCACCCACACGCCGCCGCTTCAGGCACCTGTCTGGCAGCTGCTGTGCCACCAGCACCATGGCACAGCACTCGGCACGGCATGGCACGCCGCTCGGCACGGCACGCTGCTCGGCACAGCATGGCACGTCGCTCGGCACGGGCACAGTGTGGCACCTCGGCCCCGCATCCCTCCTTGTGAGCCGTCTCCCTGGGGTGCTGCTCCCGGGCCTGGCGCAGCCCCCGGCCCTGCCCGTGCCCCCCGGAGCCCCCAGCCCCGCTCCCGCCACGCTGCACCTCAGCAAAGCCCCAGCTCCGGGCACGGGAGGGCACGTGCCGCTGGGAAGCGCCCGGGGACACCCCGGCTGCACCCAGGTGCCCCCACGGCAGGGGTGCCCCAGCCCCCCCGGGGGCCCCCCCGTGCCCAAAGGCACTGCGGGGTGCCGGTGTCCCCGGCGTCCCCGGCTCCCGCTGCCCGGCAGGTCCCTGCCTGCACTGCCCTGCAGCGCTGCCGCCGGCGCCTGCCTGCGCGTCCCCGCAGCTCTAGAAAATGGCTCGGCCGCCCCCAGCCCCCCAGCCCGGCCCCACCGCACCGGGGTCCCTCCGGCAGCCCCGGGGGGCGGGAGAGCCTCCCCCCGGCATCCCCGGTGCCTGGGGAGCGCGCGGCCGCGAGCCGCCCCGCTTGGCGCTGCCAAAGGGCCAGCTCGCGGGCTTTGATTCGCTTCCAGCAAACATGGTCTCCAAACGCACTAAAAATAGTTGGGCTGCGTACAAACCCCGCGGCAGCCCCGGGCCGGCGGCCGCCGAACAAAGACGGGGAGAAGCCGGCGGCACCGGTTGCCTCCCGGCTCCCCCAGCCCCACCGCCGGCCCCGTGGGACGAGCGTGGCCCCGCCGGGAGGGGACGTGCGGGTCCTGCCGCGGCCCCCGGCACCGTCCCCGCTCCCCCGCGCTCTTACCCGGCCGAGGCTCGCCCACCGCGGCGGGGTGGGACGGGACGGGGGGCTGCGGCGCCGTGCCCCCGCGCTAGGCCGCCGAGACCCTCCTCCCGCAGCGCCGGGGCATCCCCTCGCCGATGCGGCGGCTTGGCGGTGGTGGGGGGGCCAGACCCCGGTCCGGCGCTCGCCGCCGAGGCGCGGGGAGGGACTCGCCGCGTTCCCTCCTGCCTCCCTATTTAACCGCTCGGGCTGACCTTACGGCTGACGGTGAGCGGGGGAACCGGCAGCCCCAACCCGCGCTGTGCCGCTCCCGCACGGCAGGGCCCCGGCGAGTCACGCTCGCCGCGCGGCAGAGGCGTTTCAAAGTAGGTTACCTGCGATGGATGGATGAGACACGCGGCGTTGACAAAAAAAAAAAAAAAAAAACAAAAAAAAAACCCCAACCAAAACCCGCCTTTTTTTATATTTAGGGACCTTGCCGGCGCCCGCCGTTGCCGTGCCGCAGCCGGGAACCTGCAGAAACCCAAACGGCCATTTTAGGTGACAGCGAGCGAGCGGGGTCCCCGACAGCCCCCCATGCTGGTGGCGGGTGACACCTTCACCGCAGTCCCCCCCCCGTCCTAACGTGACCCCGCGTGCAGCATCCCCCGGCGCGGTGACACCCACCGGGTTTGGACGGGGTCCCTCGTGCGTCCCCACCGCCTTCGGCATGAGGGACCCCGTCCAAACGCCTCTCCCATGACAAGTGCCGCAGCGTATTATTATTGTTGTTGTCACTTTGAGTCACCGCCACCCCCGGGCAGCCGCGCTCCTCCTCCTCCTCCTCCTCCTCCTCCCTCCCAGCGCTGGGGAAGAAGTTCAGGATTGACTCAGAGGGGACGGGAGCCGCGGCCGTGAGTCACCCCCCACCCCCTGAGCCCCCCACCCCTGACTCACGGCGGGGCGCTCCCCCCCACCCACAGCCCCCCCGCGGCGTGGGTGCTGCTGGCAGGGGCACCCGGGGACGGGGTGGGCGTCCCCCGGGGCCCAAAATTTAGCCGAGCGGCGGCAGCTCCCCTGCGATCGCCTCCGACAGATGGTTGCGCCGAAACCACCGTCGTGGGCAAAGCATTGACCTCATCCCCCGTAATTGTAACTTACGAGCAAAATATTTGGCCACGCTGCTCGGGGGTGCACGTGGCGGGCAGGGAAGCGCCCGCCCGCCCGCCCGGCCACACGCGCAGCGGCTCCTGCCCTCGCCGCGGCCGCCCGGGAACTGCCGCCAGGTCCCGCGGGGGCTCTGAGGGGGGTTTGAGGGGACGAGGCGCCGGCGAGCACTGGGGTGTGCTGGCAGCAGGCGCCCTCCGCTCCCACAAACGGACCCGGCGCAGAGGGGGGACCCCAGGTTGGTTGGCACCACTGAACCAGCCCCGTGCTGCACCCTGGGGAGCGATGCACCGCACCGCGCGGCACCCCGGGGACCAATGCACTGCACCGCGCGGCACCCCGGGGAGCAATGCACTGCACCGCGCGGCACCCCGGGGAGCAATGCACTGCATGGTACTGCACCCCAGGGAGCAATGCACCGCACCGCGCGGCACCCTGGGGAGCAATGCACTGCACCCTGCTGCACCCCGGGGAGCAATGCACGGCCCTGTGCTGCACCCCGGGGAGCAACGCACTGCACGGCGCTGCACCCCGGGGAGCAACGCACTGCACGGCGCTGCACCCTGGGGAGCAATGCACGGCCCTGTGCTGCACCCCGGGGAGCAACGCACTGCACGGCGCTGCGCCGCTAAGCCACGCCACGAGCAAACCGAAACACAGGCTGCAGCCCCAAACAGAGCCTGACCCCGCGAGCAGGAGCACGAGCAAGGGCCGGGGTCAGGCGAAACTGCCCGCGGGACGCGACGGGACGGTCACACGCGTGGGAGACCACAGCACCGGGACGTGGTGCCGTCCTGCAGGCGGGACGGTGCAAACCCGGCGGGGCTCACGAAGGAGCCGCGGCCGAGCTCCCGGAGCTCCGGGAACGCCTTGCCGCGGAGAGCCGAGGAGCTCGACGTGATCAGCTTATCGGGGGAAAAAAACGCCGAGAGATGACGCGATTACGGTGAGCAAGTGCCGCTGCGGGCAGAGCCCCGGGCACCACGGAAACCCTCCAGCTGGCAGGGGAGCAGGGCCGGGAGCGGAGCCGGGGCGATGCACACCCCCAGTCAGGTACGGGCTTTGAACTGGGAAGGGCGGTTAACCGCGGGAACAGGCCCAACTGGCGGCGGCGCGCTCCCGCGCGTGCCGAGCCCCGCGGCGGGAGCGCGGTGGGGAAGCGGGACGGCGGCTCGGCCGGTGAGTTTGCACGGCACAGCCCCACGAGTCCCTGCCCCACGCCGCGGCGGTGGCACCGGCGGGAGCTCAGATGGCGTTAAAACCCCAAACCAGCCGGCGGCCTGGAGGGCGAGCGGGTCCCAGAGCAAACCGGGGAGCGGACGACATCTCCGGCCCCGCGAAGCCGCATGCCCAAACACCGCCGGCTCCTCCCGCGGAGCCACCGGGGCGCGTGTGCACCCGGCACACGCGTGTCCTGCGCACACGCACACGCGTGCCGGTGCTACCTGGCAAGCCCACACGCTTCCCCTCCGGGCGCTGCAGTGTGCCGCACGCTCGCCGCACGCTCGCCGCCCGGGGCAGGCAGGCAGGCAGGCAGGCAGGCAGCGGCGCAGGCAGAGCCCGTGGGAAGGCGTCGGGCAGGGAGGCGCAGATGTGCAGTCCTAAAAATACCCGTACGAAAACCACCACCTGAAGGTCCCCGAGCGGCCGCCCCGGCACGGCACGGCAGCTTCGCGGCAGCCCCGCGGCGAAGCGGGGGTGAAGCAGCGGCCGCCGCCGGATTTCAGGCACGGCCGTCGCCCGTGCTCGGCAGCTCGGCGGTCACGTAGGCAGCCGGGGGAACGCCTGGGCCGCGGCCTCGCCAGCCGGCGAGCGGCGCGGGCACCGGCATCCCGCCTTTCCTCGAGAGGCGGCGGGCGCTGCGTGTCACGAAAAGAGGCTCCCGCTAGGAAGTTTCGAGCTGACTCAGCACGAAAGGCCAGTGCAGGCGCGGGAGCTGCCGGGAGCAGCCGGCGGGTACGACAACATCCACTCCCCTCCGGCTCCCCGCGGCCGCCGGCTTCGAGGGATCTGCTCGGGGCTGGTCCGGGTCTCCCCGCGCGGGCGGGCGAGGGGCAGCCGGGCGGGATGCGGGCGCCCGCCGCCGCGGCCGGCTCCTGCCACCGTGCTCTCGGTGCAGCAATGCAAGCACCGAACGCCAATCCCGTGGTGACACCGTCTACGTCACAAAAAAGGGAAGAAATAAAGAGGAACTGAGCGAAGAGGAAAATTTCATTTGCCCACAGGTTCGCGCACACGAACACCCAAAAACGAGGGGGGGGGGAGAAAAAATAAAAAGAGGGAGGAAAGGGGGAAGCGAGCGGCGGCCCAGCCGCGTCCCCGCCGGGGCCGGGGGAGCCGGGCAGCGGGCGGGCAGCACGGAGCGCCCTGCCAGGCCTCTGCCCCGCGCCCCCTCCCCGCCCGGGGCTGCGGCTCTCCCGCTTCCCGCCGGGGGACGGGGCTTTTTGGTGCAAAAATGCAACTTTCGGCAGGCGCCGGCCAGCCCGGTGCCCCCGGGGCTGCGCTGCTGCTGCTGCTGCCCGGGGCGGGCAGCGCCGGGCGGGGGCGGCGGGCAGCGACCGCGCCGGGCGGGGGCAGCCCCCGGCGCTCCGGCCCCAGCAGCCCCGCGGGGGTCTCGCCGCGGGGGTCTCCGGCGCCGGGCCGGGGCTGGGGGGGGGACACCCGGCGGTGACACCCCCCGGGCGGCCTCGCAGCCCCGCGGCGGGGAGCGGGAGCGGGCCGGGCCGGGGCCCCGCGCTGCCCTTCAGCCGCCCGGCGCGGCGCTCAAGGACACGGCGGCGCCGCGGGGGCCGGGCCCGCCGGGCCGCGCCGCCGCCACCCCCGCCCGCCGCGCGGGGCCGGGCCGGGAGCGGGGGCGGCCGCGGGGGGCCGGGGGGGGGCCGCGGGCCCGGCCCGGCGGGTGGCGGCCCGGCCGCTGCCATGTTTTCCTGCTCGGCGCTGCGCCCCCCGGCCCGGCCCGGCCCGGCCCCGCCGCAGCCCCCGCCCGCCGCCGCGACGCCCCCGGGCCGGGGGGGGACACGACACCGGGGCGGGGGTGTCCGCGGCGGGTGCGGGCCGCCCGCCGGGCTCTGCGGGCCGGGCCGGGCCGAGCCGAGCCGAGCCGAGCTGAGCCGAACGGAGCCGAACCGAGCCGAGCCGAGCCGAACCGAACCGAACCGAGGCGAACCGAACCGAGCCGAGCCGAGTCGTGCCGAACCGAGCCGAGTCTTCCCGAGCCGAGGCGGGGGGTGCCGAGCGGGGGGTGCCCCGTCCCGGGGGTCCGCGGGGGCCACCCGTGTCCGCGCCGCCGCGGGGCCGTTACCTGGGCCAGTGCGGGCCCGGCGCGCCGTGCCGAGCCGTGCCGAGCCGCCGCCGCCGCTGCGCTGCCCGGCGAGGCCTCCTCCCGCAGCGCCGCCGCCTCCACTGCAGCACCGACCCGCGCCGCCCGCCGCCCGCCCGCCGCGCGGTCCTAGCGCCCGCCGGGCCGCGCCGAGCGCAGCCCAGCCCCGCCGGGCCGGGCCCAGCGCAGCCGGGCCGCGCCGAGCCGCGCCGGGCCAAAACAGCCGCGGGCAGGGTCGGGCGGGGCTGCGCCGGGGTGCCCGGGGCTCGGCTGGGCTGGGCCAGCCCGGGCAAAGCTGGGCCTTGCTGAGCCCAGCTAAGCCAAGCTGTGCCGCGCCGTGCCGTGCCAAGCCGAGCCGTGCCGTGCCAAGCCAGACCAAGCCGAGCCAGGCTGGGCCAAGCCAAGCGTAGTCAAGGGCTGTGCAGTGTCAAGCCAAGCCGGGCTGGACTGGGCCAAGCCGAGCCAAGCCAAGCCGGGCTGGGTGATGCAGTGCCAAGCCGAGCCGAGCCGGGCCAGACCGGGACGCGCCAATGCCGGCCATGCAGTGCCGAGCCAGGCCAGACCACAGTGAGCCAACCCACGCTGGACCAGGCCAAGCCAAGCCAAACTGAGCTGCGCCGTGTCGTGCTGGGCTTAGGAGGGCTGGGCCAAGCTGGGCCAGGCCCAGCAGTCCCGTGCAGTGCTGGGCCAAAGCCACCCTGAGCCGGGCTGAGCCCGGCATCGCTGAACCACGCTGGGCGGTGCTGGGGAGCTCCAGGCAGTGCCAGCCCATGCCGAGCGGTGCCAGGCCATGCCAAGCAGTGCCAGCCCATACCACGCGGTGCCAGGCCATGCCAAGCAGCGCCAGCCCATGCCGAGCAGCACCAGGCCTTGCCAAGCAGCGCCAGCCCATGCCGAACTGTGCCAGCCCATGCCGAGCAGCGCAGCCCATGCCAAGCGGTGCCAGGCCATGCCGAACCGTGCCAGGCCATGCCGAGCAGCGCCAGCCCATGCAGTGCTGAGCCAAGCAGTGCCATGCTCAGCCGCGGAGCACCAGGCCGTGCCGTGCCAAGCTGTGCCGTGCAGTGCCAGGCTGTGCAGCGCTGTGCAGTGCCGAGCTGGGCTGTGCAGGCTGGCCAGGCCGTGCAGTGCCGAGCCATGCATGCCAAGCTGGGCCGTGCCATGCAGTACCACGCTATAAAGACTGCTGCCGAGCCAAGTGGTTTCATGCCGTATCGGGCCGTGCAGGGCCATGCGGTGGTGTGCAGTGTCAGCTGGAGCAGTGCCGTGCCAAGCAGTGCCATGCACTGCCGTACAGGGTCAAGCCACACAGTCCTATGCTGTGCCAAGCAGTGCCAAGCCATGCCAAGCCGTGCCAAGCCGTGCCAAGCAGTGCCAAGCAGTGCCAAGCTGTGCCAAGCCAAGCAGGGCCAGGCGGTGCTGTGCCGTGCCGCGCAGCGCAGCGTTGAGCCGTGCCATGCGGGGCAGAGCCATGTTGAGCTGTGCAGAGCCAAATTCTGCAGCGTAGCGCCATGTGGTGCAGGTCTGAGCCATGCCGAGCCGCGCCATGTGGTGTGGTGTCTACCTGTGCCGAGCTGCGCACTGTCACGCTGAGCCGTGCCGTGCCATGCCGTGCTGAGCTGTGCCTGCGGTTGGGAACCATGCTCTGTGCAGCGCCGTGCCAAAGGGAGCCGCGCTGGGCAGCGGTGAGCTGTGCCATGCAGTGCCGAGCTGTGCAGCGCCGAGTGGAGTTGTGCAGTGCCAAGTCACGCGCTGCGGTGCCGAGCCACGCCAGCTGTGTGCCGCAGTGCTGAGCCGAGCCGTGCAGTGCGGAGCCAGCCGTGCGGTGCTGAGGCACGCTGCGCTGTGCCGTGCCAGGCTGTGCCGCGCACTGCTGAGCCGTGCCGTGCCGTGCTGTGGGGACCTGCCCTGTGGTTTGCACTGTGCATCCTGCAGTGCTCAGCCACGGGGACCACCCCACAGCGATCCACGGCAGTGCCCCACATCAGGGACCCTCACTGCACCCTCCCACGGCAGTGCCCCACATCAGGGACCCTCACTGCGCCCTCCCACGGCAGTGCCCCAGGTCGGGGACCCCCGCTGCACCCTCCCGCGGTGCCCCCAGGCAAGCCCAGTGCTCCCCCCGGGGCTGGTCCCACGTCCCTCTGCCCAGCCCGGGGCACCCCTGGCCCCATCTCTTGCTCCGTCCCTTCTCCCCACGCTGGTGCCAGCCGTGTCCCGCCGGTCCCCTGGTGCCAGCAAGGCCTGACCCGCAGGAGGCACCGCTGGGCACTGCCGGGACATCTCCGTGAGCTTCTGCTCGCTGGGGACCCCTGCCCCATGCCCCGGCACCCCACGCCAGCCCCATGCTGGGGGCTGGATGGAGACTGCCCGGTCCTATCCCCACCAGAGGGATGCCGGGGCCGAGTGGGGACCGGAGCATCCTCGGGGCACCTTCCCCTGCGAGGTGTTGGCGTGGCTGTTCCGTGAGAGGCTCGAAGCCCGGTGATGGGCACGGGCACACCACGAAGGCTCGGCAAGCAGCCGATGAATCAAAGCGCTCGGGAATTGGGATGCCTTTGAGTCTCGTGATCTGTGCACACACCTGAGGCTTCCTGGGGCTGATACAGGTTCCTGCGGCACCGGCGGTGCCGTGGGTGCTGGGGGGGGACTGGAGAGCCGGGCGCTGCCGGGACCAACCCACCGACGGCAGCAGCCGTGGAGGGGAGACGGGCGCTGCTCTGTGCCGCCGAGGAAGCGCCCGGAGGTCGGGGGCTTAGGGCTGGACTGCGAGGAGCACTGGAGACCCCAGAAGAGCCGTGGGCCAGTGCTGCATTGAGGAGGGGGGACCTGGGGGGCCACGGGGAGCTGGGGGGGGGGTTGCTGGGTCCCCCCAGCCATGGCGGGCACCCGGGGATGCTCGCGCTGCCGCCCCTGACGCCGCACACGCTGGGCACGGGCTGCACCGCCACAGCCTGTGCCAAAGCCGGCGCCGGCAGGTGCTGAGGATGGGGTGACCTTGGGGGGGCCAGCCTGCCCCAGGGAGCATCCCGGCACCATCGGGATGAGTGCCCGGGGTCCCAGGCTGGCGTCCACAGCGCCTGGCACGGGCACGGAGGGGCCCAGCAGCACCCGGCCGTGATTCCGCAGCCCCACTCCTGCTCCCGGCCGTGCCGTGCTGCCGCGCTCCGCCGCGCCGGGCTGCAGCCCCGAGAGGAACCCTTCCAGGCAGGGACCCCGGCTCGCCGGCAGTGCTGGAAGGCGCCTAGTGCACATGGGGGCACTGTAAAATAAGACATTAATTAATAATAATAATTAATGTTGCATTCCCCTGACTTAATAGGCCGTCTCCTTCGCTGCTGCGGGGGGAGGCTGCTCCCTCCCTCTCTCCCGCGGGTCTCTTGCAGGAGCCCTTCAGCCGGTGCCGGTGTGCCAGGCTGGAAAGGGGCAGGTGCCCGCCGGGAACGGCTGCCTGGCCCTGCCGGCTGATGGGCTGCCTGTTTCTGCCGGTACCTGCCCGTGTGCAGCCGGCGGCAGCACCCATGGTGCCCCCTCCATGCTGGCAGCGGCAAACCCGGCACGGTCGCTCAGTGGGCTGGGGCTGGGATCGACCCCACCAAACCACACAGGGCTGGCAGCGGCGCTGGCTGCCGGTGGCCGTGTCCGCGATGGCGAAGCCCCGGCGCTGCGCTGGGAATCGCCCTGCGGTGCTTCCGGAGCACGGCTTGGGTGCAGCGAGCGGCGGGGTGTCGTCGCCCAGGCACGCGAGAGAAGGGGTCTGCCCCGGCTCCCTGCCCCGCCGGCGCGGCCGGGCCTGGCGACAGCATGGTGTGCGGGACCCTCGGGGCGAGCTGGCACGGCGAGCCCGGCCGGCCGAGCCTCGGCTCCGGGAGTGTGCCAGGACGCTGTCGTCGGCTGAGTAAACCCCAGCTCCCCGCTGCCCCCGACCCCAGGGCGCAGCCGCCTTGGGAGGCCGGTGAAGAGCCTCCCCGCGCTCTCCCCGCGCTCGCTGCCGCAGCTCTTCCCCAGCAAAACCCATTTCTCGGTTGCTCAACGTGCCCCAGGCTGCCGTGCTACCCGGCGACGACCTCGCTGGAGCAGCATGTGCCGCGGGGACGGCAGCCGCCATCACTCCCTCCCGGCAGGTCTCCTCCGGCGCGCCGCCGTGTCGAGCCGCAGAGCCTTCGTTCCCCCAGCCGGAGTGGCCGTGTCCCGGTGCCCCGAGCCACCGCGCCCTGCCGTTGCGTGAGACGGCTCTCACCGCGCCAGCTGCTATTTTGGGATGCTGGCACCGGCGGTGGCTGCGGTAAGCGCGTGCCTGCAGCTGAACTCAGGCAGGCTGAGCCCGGCCGTGCCCCCCTGCATCCCCTCCTCGAGCCCCCTGCGTCCCCGCCGTCCCCCCGGCTGCGGCGCGGGCTGTGCCGGGGCTGGCAGGGCTTTCCCACCGGCTCCCGCGGCCGCGGCGAGGGGCGTTGGCGATGCCAGCGTTAGCACCCCGCTCGGGTTTGCTGCGGCTGCCGCACGTGCGCTCCCGCTCCCTGCTCCTGGCTCCGGCGCAGCCTGCCGCCCTGCAGGAATTACTTCCATATCCCGAAGGCCCAGCCCGATCGCAGCGCTGCTTGACACGCGCGCCCCGGCACAGCCGCCCTCGCGCCCCGGCACGCCCGCGCCTCGCCGCGCCTCGTGCTGCGGCGCTGCAGGTGGCTGTGCCCGCGGCGCTGGCCGGCAGCCAGCCCGGCAGCAGCCCGGGCACGCACCGCTCCCGTGCGGCGCGCGCTGCCCGCGCCGCTCCGACAGGCAGCGCTGCCTGCGGCACGGAGCGGGCAGCTCGGCCCCGCCGCAGCGCCGGCACCGCAGGTAGAGCTGTGGGTGGGTGCATCATCCATAGGGGCTACCTGCGTGTAGGAATGGCTCCGCGTAGGTGCATCTGCGTGTAGGTGTATGCACACGTAGTTATGGCTCTATATTGGTGTATCCTCACATAGGTGTGGCTCCGCGCAGGTATATCTGCATGTAGGTATGGCTCCGAGTCAGTATGCATCACATAGGTATGGCTCCACGTAGGTATATCTGCACATAAGTAGAGATTGACGTAGGTACATCTGCAAGTAGGTATGTCTGCTCATAGGTGTGTCTATATGTAGTTATGGCTCCACAGAGGTATATCTGCATGGAGGTATAGCATCACATAGGTATGGCTCCACAGAGGTATATCTGCACGTAAGTAGAGCACAATGTAGGTATATCTGCAAGTAGGTATAGATGCGCGTAGGTATGTCTATATATAGGTATAGCTCCATGTCGGAATATCTGCATGTAGGTATAGCTGGATGTACGTATACCTGCACATAGGTGCATGCGGGTACACCTGCAGGCAGGTATGGCCATGGATAGGTATGGCTGTGGGTGGGTATGGCTGTGGGTGGGTATGGCTGTGAGTGGGTATGGCAGCGGGTGGGTATAGCTGTGGGTGGGTATGGCTGTGGGTGGGTATGGCAGCGGGTGGGTATGGCAGCAGGTGGGTATGGCAGTGAGTGGGTATGGCAGCGGGTGGGTACGGCAGCGGGTGGGTACGGCTGTGAGTGGGTATGGCAGTGGGTGGGTTCACGCCAGCAGCCCCCGGCCCCGGTGCAGCCGCCGGCGCTGCCCTGCGGGGTGCCCGGCCGGGAGGTCCCTGGGCCGCGGGCGAACGCCAGGGCCGTCCCGCTCCCCGGAGCAGCCGTAGGGACCGGCGGGGGACAGGCACAGCAGAGCCATGGTGGGAAGCGCCGCACGTGGGGCCGCACGTGGCACCGGCTGCACCGCGGCACTGCGGAACCCGCTCTCCTGCGCCCGCTGCCAGACAGAGCCATCCTGCCACGTTTCAATCACGGCACCACCGAGGCAGCTTCGTCTAAATGACCAAATAACGACCCGCTCGGGTCTGTGTTTTTGACGTGTTTCCTTAACGCGGTGCCAGGCCAGGCTTTGTGCTGGGCCCGGCTTTATGCCGAGCCCGGCCGTTCCGGCTGAGCAGAGCGCGCCGTGCCGCTTCTGCCCCTGTTAATTATTGCCAGAAACGCGCCCGAGCCGCCTCCCGGCCGGGCGGAGCGAAGGGGAGGGCAGGTTCCCCCCGGCCCGTTATCCGGGTTTTCCCGGTGGTTCCTGCCGGGGTGCGGAGCCAGGGGCGCGGGGCGCTGGCGCGTCCCTGGCATCTGGGCTGCAGGTGATGCGGGGTCGCTCCGCCGTCCGTCGGCCCGTCCGTCCGGCTGGCAGGGGCGGTGGGATGCTGTTCATCACGGCGCTTCCTGCGCCTCTCCTCTCGCCGCCGGAGGTTTCGCCCTCGTGCCTGCTCTTGCTGACGGATTTCGGGATGGAAAACAGAGCGTTCCCCCCCTGGGGCTTTGAAACCCCCCCGGGAAAGGAAAAGGCGACACGAAGAGCATTTGCTGGTCTTCGTCTCCGCTTCCCATTGACGGGCACGGGGGTGGGCAGGGCTGTGGGGTGGGCTCGTGCCGGCGGCACCCCGAGTGTCCCCATGGTGTTGTCCCCAGTGCTCCCGGCGTTATCCCCCCTGTTGTCCCAGTGCTCCCAGTGTCACCCCCCGCGTTATCCCCCGGTGCTGGGGGACAAGTGCCAGGGAGGGGCTCTGCACCCCCCCAGAGCCCCGCACCCAGCTCCGCTGTGGCAATGCCCGCCGTGCTGGCCGGGCACCACGCGCCGGTGCCACGTGCTGACACTCCTCGCCAGCGGGGCATCGCCGAGCCGGCTCCGCCACCATTTTGGTATTCGCTCTCGGCGATGGGAAAACTCTGGCGGTGCGCACCCGAGCGTGCCGCCTCTCGCGGTGGGGCTGCCGGCGGGGCCGTGGCGCGCACATCCTGTTATCGCCGCTCCGGCACCGCGCCCGGCGGGAGGAAGCCGCTGCCGACCGCTGGGAAGGAGGAAACGGCCGGGGCCGGCCGGGGCGCCCGGCGTGGGGCACCGGGGACGGGCAGCCCCCGCGCGCCGAAGGACTGGCCGGCTCTCGGCCGCCTGCGCAGACCGAACCCCGGCACCTTCCCCGGGGCTGCTCGGCCACCGAGGAGCCGCGGGTTCACCAGTGGGGAGGAAGGTGGTTTCAGCGCAGGGCAGCCGGCGGCGGTGCTTGGCGGAGGGAAAGCGGCGGTTGCCGGTGGGAGAGGGAGGCTGAAAATTGGTAAGGGGTGCTGGGAACTCAAGGAGAGGCTCTGGGCAGCAGCGAGGGGGATGGTAAAGGGCACTTAAGTGCACGGGGGGCGGACAAAATCCTGGCAGAGATGCGAGACCGTCCCTGGGTAACGCCGCTGGCAGAGGAGGCGCGGCTGGTGAGCTCTTCTGCTCCGGCGAGGGGCTGGCAGTGGGTCCAGCGGAGGAGGAGGAGGAGGATGGCCGTGGGTTGTCCATCTTCCCGTGCCAGGTCTTGGCATCTCCGCGCTCCAGTGGCCGTCCTGCTCCGTGGTCCTTGCCACTGGGGAAGCTGGCAACTCCCGTCCCCTCCGTGCTTTGCATCTCCGGGCGGGTTTGCAGACCCGCAGACCCTTCGAATGCCCGGGCAGCCCTGCGGCTGCGTGTGCCGCTTGCCGTGCCAAGAAACCCCCGCGTCCCTTGGAGCCGCTGGGCCGGCTCGGCCTTTCGGGCCGGCTCGGCCTTTCCAGCCGGCTCGCCATTTCCCACGGCAGGCTGCGGTGCCCGGCATGGTCCCCACTGCCCCTCTCCGCAGGGGCTCAGCCGGCAGCCGCAGCCGTGCCAGGGAGCGCAGCGTGCTGCCTGCCCGCCTGCCCGCTCTCCTGCCCGCCGGCTCCTCCGGCAGCCGCTCCTCTGCCACCAGCTTTGTTTCGGCTAATAGGTGCAATTATCCCCAGCTTAAATCTCTGTGTGACAGGGAGGTCAGGGCGGCTGGAGGAGGGCAGCGGCTCCCGGCAAGGCGTTTCCGACCGGCCGTAAATCTCCGATCCCGTGGATGGTGCAGCACCAGGGGCCAGCCGGGCCCTGACCCGCTGCCTGCTCCTCCGCCTGCCGGCTTTATTACGGCTGGAAGCGGTGCTCGCCGGACTCAGCCTCCGCTCCAGCCGCGCTCCTGCCGCCGCACAGGGCACCGGCCGCCCGTCCTGCAGCCCCCGGGAGAGGTGGGGGTCCCCGGGGTCCCCTGCGCCGAGCAGCCACGCAGCCCATCGCGCCACCTGTCCCCGGCAGCTCGGCCTCGTCACCGAGAGGAGCGGTGGCACCACGTCCTGGCGACAGGTGCCAATTTGGAAGGCAGCTCCCTCCGGGGGCTCGGGCGCAGGGATTGGATTAATTAATCTCGCCGAGAGGGTGGGCGCCAAATTAAGCCGGTGACACACGGTCAGCCGGTTAGTCAGCGCTGCCGCGGAGGGAGCAGCAGCTGATCCTGCCTCGGCGCGGGGGGAGCCTGCATCACGCGTCGAGCAGCCGCGCGGCGTGCCGGGCTGGCACACGGCGTGCCGGGGCGGGGGCATCCCTCCCTTTTGCCAGGCCCGGGGGATGCAGGGCATGAGGGGAGCGGCACGCCGCCCCGGCGGCGCTGGCTGCGGGCACCGGTGGGCTGCGTAGGGGTGGCGTGGGGGTAACGAGGGCAGCGGCAGCAGCGCCAGCAGCGCCAGCAGGGATGGACCCCCCCAGGAGGAGGCAGAGCCGCTGCAGTGGGGCCCCGCGCTTGCCCCCCGCTCCCTGGTGATGCTGCCAGCCGGGCCACCACTGTGCTCGGGGTGGCTTCTGTCACTGCCCATGCCCCACAGGTCCCCCCCACCTCCGCTCCAGGGGGTGTTTGCTCCATTTTGGGGTCCCTCTGCCTGTGTCCAAGCACCCCCAGCCTAAGCAAAGCCCGAGAGCTCCTGCTCCGGGATGGGGGCCACCCCACGGCTCCGGCCCCACGGCGGCTGTGGGGTTGCAGGTGTGATGCCACCATGGCCAGAGGGACCCCAAGGGACACAGATGCGATGCCACCATGGCCGGAGGGACCCCCATGCTCTCAGCACTCGCGTCGCTGAGCGAGGCCGGCATGCCGTGCCGTGTCCCAGTGCTTCCACAGCGCTGTTCCCGCTGCCGCAGCCGCCGGCCGGTCCTTCCCGCTCCCCCCCGCCGCCTGCTCCCCCCGCTGCCCTCCCGCCTGACCTTGTTTTCAGGACCGGCGGCTCCTCGTTATTTAATTGCCGCTGAATTTCTGCATGAGCCTGCAGAAATGGCCGATGGTCGCGGGGTCCCAAAGCGTGGCGGGGGGTGACCACGACGGACCCGCGTGCCCCGGCCCCTCGCCTGGATGTCCCCAACCCCGCGTTGTGCCTGCGGGAGAAGGACGCTGGAAGGGGCTTGGAGACACCCCATGTGGCTGCCGTGGGGCCGTGCCCCCTGCGCCGCGTCCCAAAGTGCCACCAGGGCTTGTGCGGCCCCCCGGCACGCCGCAGCCCCCACCGGGGCAGGGCAGCAGGCGTGGGGAGCCGGGGTGCGGGCGCTGCCGGGGCTGCGCAGGGCTGTGGGAGCACTGGTGGCACTGGGAGCACGTGGCGGTGGCCCATCCCCAGGGGACACAGCGTGTGTCACGGGGGTGCGTGTGCGCAGGGCACGCGTGTGCGAGGCAGCCGGGTGCGTCCGTGTGCCGCGGGCGGGTGCGAGGGCGTGTGGGTGCGGTGAGGACCGGGACCCCCGGGAGCGGCCGGCAGCCCCCTGGGGAGCCCAGGGCAGGCGCCGTGCTGTGCTCCCTGGCACCTGCGGCCGCACCCGCCGCGTCCTGCCCCGGCGCGGTGTTTGCCCTGCGATTGCTCACCGATAACTGCGCTCGGCGCTCCCTTCCTCCCCCGTAAATCATGGGTGAGGGGAGGCTGGTGGGGAGCGGGGCAGGAGGGAGGAGGAGGAGGGCAGGGGAGGAAGGGCACGGGTCACACCAACAGCTTGTAGTGGAGTGGAGGAATCAATTCCCTGCTGATGGATGGAGCTGGAGCGGCCGACGCGGCCCAGGGTGGCCGTTAAACAGTGCAAACGAGGAGCAGCCCCGGCCCCGGGGTCAGGCGCTGACATGGAGGCCCTCGACCCCACGCGGGGGGCGGCCGGGTGCCCCCAGCCCTGCCCCACGTCCTGGGGGGCCACGCCGGGGGCTGCCCCGGGAGAGGGACTGTGGGCGTCCGAGCCGCGTGGCCGCCGGGCTGACCAGGGCTGGCCTTGCCCCCCAAACTGAGGCAGTGGCCCCCAGCCCCGGCACCCGTGGGACCCGCTGCCCACCCCGGTGTCCGGGTGGGAAGGGAAAGAGGGGGACTGGGAGGGAGGGAGGGAGAGCATTGCACGCCCCACTGCCGTGCCCCCTGCCCCCCCGAGCGGGGCCCAGCGTGGGTGCCGGGGTGCGCATGGGTGCTCGGCTCCCAGTCCTGGCCTTGCACACCCCAAGGTGTTGGGTGCCCGCGAGCACCATCCGGGGCGCGGGGCCATTGCCGGGTGGGGGCCCACGGGCTGTGCTGCAGAGGGAGCGTGGCAGTGGGGTGGGCACTGCGGGCGGCGGGTTGGTGCTGGCAGGGGGAGCCCGGCAAGGGGCACCCAGGTCTGAGCCCGGCCATGGCACACGCGGGGTCCCTGGGGTCTCCTTGGGGCACATGGGGTCCCTGATGTCTCCTTGGGGTGCACAAGGTCCTTGGGGTCTTCATGGGGCACACAGAGACCCTGGGGTCTCCTTGGGGTGCATGGGGTCTCCATGGGGCACTTGGGGTCTCCTTGGGGTGCACAGGGTCACAGGGTCTCTGTGGGGCTGAGCCCACCTGCTGCTCCGTGCTGAGCAGGAGCTGAGCCCCCTCCCGGGGTAATTGGGTTAAACACGGCGCTAATGAGGTGTGAAAATGTTATCACCCGCAAACAGAGGGACAGGGGACAGGGACACAGGTGCCACCGGACAGGCACCCTGGCTGCAGCCTGCAAACAGGTCCTGTGTGCACACACAGCACCCACATCCCCCCCCAGCACCCGCGTCCCCCTCGGCACAGCACCCACATCCCCCCACATCCCCCATGTCCCCCTCGGCACAGCACCCACATCCCCCATGTCCCCCTTGGCACAGCACCCACATCCCTCCACAGCACCCGTGTCCCCCTCGGCACAGCACCCACATCCCCCCCCCCCCCCCCCCCCAGCACCCGCGTCCCCCCACAGCACCCGCGTCCCCCTCGGCACAGCGCCCCGATGGGAAGGGGCGCAGGGCAGGTGGGGGACCCTCCCCGCCCTCGGTGACGTGGTGTCGGGGCTGTGTCTGGGAACAGCTCGGTGCACGCGGAGGCCCCGGCAGCCACCACTGGGACCTGGGTGCTGCCCCGCGGCAGCAGCCGGTGGGACCCCCGTGCCCTCCTGCCCGGTGTGGAGGCAGCTGCCGGGAGCAGCGGGGAAGGGCTGATGCGGTGGCTCGATGTCCCCAAGCGATGGCTGGCGGGGTGCGTGGGCAGGGCGAGCGGAGGGGGGCAGGGACGTGGGGATGCTGGGGACACGGGGGGGACGGGCGGCCAGCTCTGCGTGTGTGCAGGAGTACATGTGCTGCTGCACACGCTTGTTTCCATGCATGTCCGTGCTGTGCACACGCGTGGGGGGGTGTGCGTGCAGGCACACGCGTCTGTGCCCGCGTACACGCTCGTGCAGGACCCTGCGGGGACCCTGCCCACAGGCGCACGAGGGCGTGGGAGTGGGCGCACACGAGAGCACATGGTCCTGGGCACTGCTGAGGGGGCCGGGGATGCAGCACCCACTGCTCCCTCCCGGGCACACGCTTGGCCGGGGTGCAGGATGGGGAGCGGAGCTGCCCCGGGGATGCGGGATGGGGAGTGGAGCTGCCCCGGGGGTGCGGGATGGGGAGTGGAGATGCCTCGGGGATGCGGGATGGGGACTGGAGCTGCCCTGGGGGTGCGGGATGGGGAGCGGAGCTGCCCTGGGGATGTGGGACGGGGAGCAGAGCTGCCCCGGGGATGCGGGATGGGGAGCGGAGCCCGGCAGCGCAGGTAACACCGGTGCCACCCCCTCTGCGGGGTGGCCGCACTCGGCAAACGCCAGGTCCCCGTGGAAGGAGGTCGGTGCCGCTGCCCGGCACGGCCCAGGGAGGTGGTGGCCGTGGCCGGGCAGGACCCTGCCAGGGACGATGCCCGTGCCGAGGACAGGCAGCTGGCCCCAGGCAGGGCCCGGCAGCGTGCCGGTACCGTGGCGGCAGAGCTGGGCGTGCAGTGGTGCTCGGTCTGTGCCCCTGCGAAGCTGGGCCGGGCTCTCCGGGGGTGTCTCGCTCTCGCTCTGGCCTCGCGCCGGGCTGAGGAGCATGAAGCCACCCCAGGCCCGGCAGCAGCCGGGAGCCCCCCCCCCGGCTGTGGGAAGGGTCCGTGTCTTTCCCACTGAGGCGCCTAATCCCTAACAGAAATGAGCGCCTGGAGCCGGGCAGTGCCGTGCCAAATCGGGGCCGGGAAGCGGAGGGGATGCATCTGCGCCCGTGAAGCCGCAGATTCCTGGGACTAAGGTTTCCTCCCTGCGCGTGGAGTCCGGACCCCGCCGCGGCGGCTCTGCCTGGGGACGGTGGGAGCCGGGGGATCCCTCGGCAGCGGTCGCAGGAGGGTCCGGGCGTGGGGCAATGCTTCGCTGCCAGGTCGGGCAGTGGGAGCTGGGCATCCCTGCGGGAGAGCCGGTGCGGGCTGCGAGCCACCGCTGACCCAGCACACCGGGGCTGGATGGGGCATGAGCCTCCCCGTCCATCACCGGCGCTGTGTCGGGGGGGGCAGCGGAGACAACGGCCCCGCCGTTGCAGGGCCCTTTGCTGGGGTCTGGCACCCGCTGCCCAGCGCCCACCGGCCCCAGTGCAGTTTGTGCTGCTGCGCTGGGAGGGGATGGGGCTCCGGTGCGGGTGCTCCCGCCTCGGCGCCCGCCCGCCCTCCGAGCCCGGCCCTCGCCCTTTCTGCCGCCACCAGATGTGCTGGGCAGCGCAGGCTTTGCAGTGGGGGGGAACATCTGGTGGGGCGGGGGGTAGCCGGGCCGGGGCGCCGGCGCCGTGCCGATGGCACAGATGCGGCGGGCGCCGCGGCCCCGAACACAGGCAGCTCTGTCTGCTTCCAGTGACCTGCAGCCATGACAAATGCGGGTAATCCCCCGGCTCTGCCGCGCCGTATGGACCCGCGGCAAAGTGCCGGCAGCTGCTCTCATACTGCGCGCTGCTTTGGAGCAGTCGTTTCCTATTAAAAACCTTTTATTTTTCCTTTTTCATGGACGTCTCTGCTTTTTTTCACACGGTGAAGGGACAAGAGACCCCTTAGGGATGAGATGAATTTATTAAATATTTGGAAGGTGACAGAACATGGCTTCCAGTTTACAGGTTTCTGTTAGAGACATTCCCCACGCTTACAGCATCGGCCCCCGGGCGGGTTTGCCAGCCGCTCCCAGGGACGCTCCTGCTCGCTCCCGCTCGCTCCCACTCACCCGTGCCCACGGCCGCGCTCACGCGGTGCTGGGAATAGGGAATGACACCACGGCTTGGCGCGGTCCCCGATCCCCCACTGCCAGGAGCGTGGGCCCAGCCGGGGCTCGGGGGGCTGCGGAGCCTCCGAGCACGCGTGTGCCGAGGGGCGGCACGAGGGGCCAAAGCCGCCGCCTTCCGTTCGCATGTCACCGACAGCCCACCCGGGCGTGGGGCGTCCCGCCCGGGCCCCCGTCCCTCATGGAAACCGGGGGTTCCCTCCCCTGGCATCACCCCCTGGCACCAGGGCACCGGCCGGGGATGCCAACGCAGGGACGTGGCTCTGTCCAGGTAATAGAAAAACATTTTTAGGTGGCATTTTGCTTTTTCGTTCAGGCGGGTTTGGCCCGAGGGGAGCCGCAAAGTTTCACTGCAATCCGAATTTGAGGGGTGCTGCCGGCTGGCTCTGCCCGTCGGGAGAAGGTGCCGTGAGCCCCAGCCCGTGCTCAGCCCAAGTGGGAATTAAGAAGGGGCTCGATCGCAGCCGCCGTGGCTACGCCGCAGCGCCGGCGTGCCTTCCCGTCACTGCCGAGGCACCGGGTCCGTGCCGGGGACCGGCCATCCCCTGGGAGCGGAGCAGTGTCCCAGGCAAACCAGGGCGGCCCGGGTGCGGAAGCGGTGCCAATCCCAGTGGTTTCGCAGGCTGCCGGCGCGATCGCGGGCGGTTTGGTCAGTGTCGGCGCAGGAGTAAAGCACAGAGGGGGCAAAGCCACCAGCGAGCAACCAGCAACTCTTCCCGGGGCCTGTCTCAACCCACTGTCCCCGGGACTCAGCAGTGGTGTCCGACACTGCGGCTCCCGCCCTGCCTGCCCTGCCCGCTGCCTCCCTGCCTGCTGCCTCCCTGCCTGCCCTGCCCGCTGCCTGCCCGGCTCCGGCAGCGCCGTGCCCAGCTGGGCTCTGCGCGGGGCCCTGCCGTCCTCCCCGGGCTCTGGATCCGGCCCTGCTCGTTGCTGGTGACTCCCATCACTGTCTCCTGACAAAAAATGACCGTCCAGTCGCATAAAATAAACCCCAGATTTGGAAGAAAAGAACCGTATCTGTGGTTAGTTGTTTTTTACCGGCAGGTCAGGGGCGTGGGCAGACGCTGGGCAGCGGAGATGGGCAGGGAGGCACCGGCAGGGATGCTGGGATCCAGTGGATCTCCCGAGAGCAGCACCAGCACGCGACACGCTGCCTGCAGTGCACGCCGGCACATGCGCACGTGCACACCCACGTGCACACACACACACACACACACGTGTGCGCGCACACACACACACACATACACACAGAGACATACATGTGCACATGGGCACACACGCCCGGCTCCGACCCTGGAAGCTCTCCGGTGCCACGGAGCAGATTTCCCCGGCAGCCTCCGGGACGCTGCATCCCCCGAGCAGCCGGGGAGCAGCCGGTACCCCCGGCACGGTGCCCACGGCCTCGGGCACCCGCCCACGCTGGGGCCGGGGCGCAGTAACGCCGGCACAGGACACAGCCTGGGGACATACATTAAAGCCTGGCCCGAACTGCTCCTCCTGGGGGGAATTAAGGCGATTATTCCCAAGGCAAACAATAGTTCATAAGCAGATTTCGAAGTTAAGCATAAGCAAGCCGGGCTGCTGGGTGGTTTCTCCCCTACAGTGTCCCAGCACGTCACCGGAGGAGGTGCCTGGTTACTGGGGTGCAGAAGGATCCCGGGCATCCTCTGCCAGGTGCAGGAACCCCCTCAACAGCCGCGGCACAGCTCGGACCCCAGCATCCGCGCTTGTCCCGGTGCTTCCCGGGCTCCGCTGGGCCGGTCCGTGCCTACCCCAGTGCCAGACGGGTGCCCGGGGCAGCGGCACGGCGAGGCCGGACCCCGGGGCCGCCGGACAGCCTGCGCCGGCTGGGCCTCACCAACAGGGTCTGGGGACCGGTGGCGGCCTCCCGAAGTGACACCCGTGGGCGACACGTCGCGACAGCCTGCCCAGGGCACCGCCCAGCCAGCCCACCACACTCCGCTCGGCATCGCCGCGCCGCAGGGGAAGGCTGGGGGACCTCGCCCCATCGTTCCCGTCACCTCCGAGCCGATGGCGGCGTGAAGCCGTCAGCGGGAGGCTGACGAGGACAAGCGCAATTAAGCCCGGGCCTCGGTGATGCGACGCACGCAAGCAGCCCGGACCCGGCTAGCGGCTGCCCTCGCCCTGTCGCTCCCGGCGCCTGGTTGCTGGCTATGGGGTGCAGGTTCCCGGCGCCGTGCCCGCAGCACCGCGGCCTTTCCAGGACCCTCTGCATCGGGGTGGCACGGATTCCCCTGGCTCCGGCGGCAGCTTGCTGGGCGAACGCCGACCTCCCGGCAGCAGCCAGCACCGACCTGCAGCCCCAGCCGTGCAGTAATACAAAGCATCTGCTAAAACACTTTGCCAGCTAAAACAAATGTCACCGCGGGTGAGGTAACGCAGAGCCCCGGCACGCAGGGTCACATTTAACGTGCACAGATGATATCCCGGCTGCGCTGGTACAAAACCCCATGATCCCGCCAGGTTTTCTGAACAAAGCCCAGGCGCCCCGGCTCCCCCGGCTGTCACCGTCCCCGGCAAGGGGTCTCCCCAGCGTCGCCCCTCCGGGTGCCCGGCCAGCCGGCGCGGTGGCGGCCGGTGGCGTCAGGTCCCGGCGGTGCCGCCTGCCCCTCCTCCAGCTGCGGCCGGACCGCAGGCTCAGCGAGATGCTTGCGGCTGGGGAGGCGGCTGCGGCGGGAGGCTTTGCCTCCTGGCAATCGTGGTAGCCAAAGCGAGAAGAGAAAGTCGCAGGGTGAGTAATAACAGGAAAAAAGCGGCAATCGCGCTGCTCCCCTGTGATCCAGGCTTCGCGCGTAACGCGCTTCCCTGACGGCCACAGGAGGTGTGTGCTCATCCCTCCCTTCCCGCTCCGTGCCACGTTTTGGGCCCTGGCACCTCTAAGGAGGCGACGACTTCCATCCCACCGCCCCACACGCTGCCAGGGGCTCTCCATCGCCGCCCCGGGCTGCCCCCGGCGCAGCCCCCCGCCGCCGGCACTGCCGCCGGCGCAGACGCCCAGTCCCTGGAGAACGCCCGCGGCTCTGCCGCTGGGCCCGGGGGAGCTCGGCCGGGAACCCCCGGCTCTCGCCCGCACGAGGTGCCGGGAGATCCCGCCGGCGCGCTGCGAACGCCCCGGCCGCTCGCGCCTCTGGTCAGCAGGAGGAAGACCCCGACGCTCGCGCAGGCTGACGCCTCCAGCTGCCGACGGCCTTCACCGCCCCGGCAGGTCCCCGAGCGCGGCCGTCAGCAAAACATTCCTATTTTCATCGCTCGAACCCACCCGTAGCTGCAGCCAAAGCCGCTGCTGGTCCTAATTCAGCCGAAAGCGCACAAAGAGAACCACGAAACCTTCCCCGTCCCCGCAAGCGCGCTGCGTTTGGCAGGCTAAAGCTAACACGCTGCACCAGGTTATCATCACTTTCCTTTCCTTCTTGACAGCTCATTCACAATATTTATATTCAGCTAAATCTGTGGCCACCACGTATGTTTATTTTCTCTCCCCAAGGGCTGTAGGTACCCAACGAGCACTTTCCACCGAGAACCGAGGCCGCGTATCGGTTCAGACAGGAAGAAAAGCTGAGGGCTGGTTTCAGGGTTTATCACTCCTTTCCATTCATCACCCTTGATAAATATTTATAGATGCATTAGGGCACTCAGCTCCTTCCACTAAAAATAACATTCCTAAGCACCAAGGAAAAAAAAAAATAAAATCACCAGTGATTGGAACTGATTACAACGTTTTCTGAGCAGCGAGGGGAGAAAAGCCTAGCGAGGATCAGAGAGGTGAGCTGCCAACCTCGGGCTACACATCTTGCTTATTTCTCTTAATTTTAAACAAAAGTGGACTCCTGGAAGCGAGGGCAGGGATGCTCATCGCAGCCCGGCCACGGTCGGCCCCGAACTCCCTGCTCGTAAAGGGAAACTTTAACAGCCTGAAGAGAAGCAGAGCCCCAACCCTGGGAGGCAGGCGGCTGGTGGCCCATCACCGCTCCTCCGGTCTGCACCCCTCCACCCGGGACGGGCCCTGCCGGCTTCGCCCAGGACGACGCGCGGCATCGCACACGGTGGCAACCAGACACGGACAGACAGCGCAGCGTTTCGAGAGGGTGGGATTTTTGAAGGCAGGACCCCCCTCGTGTCGCACGCACGGGGACGCAGGAGGCTCCACACCCACATTTTCACGCAGGCCGAGGGGCAGGAGGCAAGAGGAAAGGACGGCGTGTGACGCGACGGTGACGCCATTTGGGAGGAAATCAAAAAAGATCAGTACACTTAGCAGGAGCAGGGAGTAATGGCTTTCCTTTCTTTTTTTTTTCTTTTAAACCTCCCATAAATTGCTGAGTTTGACGGGGCATTGTCTGATTATCGTTAGTAAACACATGGAGGAAAATAGGACATGCAATGACCTAAGAGGCAAGTGCCCACGGGGAAAGCCCTCCGGGTGGTTCGGAGAAAGCCGCTTTCGTCAGCAGGTGGTTGAGATCGGTCACAGTTGCACGATGGTGAATGTATCAGCTGAAACGTGCCTCTTCCAGAGGACGGGGAGACGTCTCTCGGTCGTAAGCGTAGCCCTCCGTGCCTGCGCCATCAGAAACACACAACGCGCCGTCAGCATGGCCGAGAGCAGAGCTCCAGCCTCACCCCGCGCGCGTCTGGAGATCAGCTCCTGCAAGCTCCTGGGCTGGGACCTCCTGAACCTTCTGGTTGGGGCTGAGCATCTCTGGGCCACCCCGGCAAGCTCCGAGCGGACCAACCGTGCAGCACCCACCATGACCATCAAGTGTCCTGCTGGCCCAAGAGCTCCTCACCTTGGACCCCAGACAACCCGGGAAACGAGGAAACATGAGCTCCCGAGTCAGTGGCACCAGGGCAGCAGGAGCGTGGTGCTGTGGCAGGTCCCCAGGCCCTGCAAGCAGGGGCCGATGAGCTGCCACAGTTGACTTTGCAAGCCAAGGTGAGGTTGGTGCTGGGCATTTTTCCCCCCCAATAGCCAAGATCTGCTAACAGAAAGCCCCTGCCCAGCCCCCTCCATCTTGGGTGGGCAACCAGAGCCAAAGGGTGGCCGGAGCCACCGGTGCGGCTTGGCCAGACACCACCACCACCAGCAAGGTTCAGGAGGACCCATCACAGGTCCCGGCACCACAAATGGGAATGTGAGGAACTTGAAGAAGAACCACCACAGTTTAAAGGATTTTTTTCCTTCACTGACACGTCTTTTTTCATTCTTTCTGGGGGATAAAGAAACCTGAATGTAGTTTCTCTTTCTTATTTTCTCAGTTGTCTCTAATTTAATGCTCATCAGCGCCGGTCCTTGGTGCTGGGGGCAGTGCTGGGCTCCTCAGAGAACGGGGAGCTTCTCATCTCCAGATCAGTGGCTCAGGGGTGACCGGGGTCAAAGCCATGCTTTTCTCCAAAGCCATTAGAGTTAAAGGGACATTAAGAAAAAGCCACACACAGCCAGTAGAAACAACTCTCCGTTGCTGGCTTCCTCTCTAATGGTATAATTTCACTCCTTCTTGAGTTACCAGATTGTTTCCCAGATGAGGCAGGACTTGAATTTCTAATGTAAGAACTATCAGAGGAACTCTCGGGCCACTTTCGGGTTATCTCTATCCAGCACTAAAGTGGCAGGGAGGCAGAAAGGGCAAAACCCCTTTTTTCTCCTTTGCAAATTTCCTTTAGAGGACAACCGCGGTGGTTTTATCATGCAAAACTGCATTTGAGATCCATCAGGACTAATTCGTCTGGCCCACCATCACTGTGGGCTGGGGCTGAATGGTGAGTTAACGATAAAAGACCTTCTTTCTCCTGTTTGGTTTCTACAGCTAACCAGCCTGCAACGCGAAGGAAAAGGCCCTGGAAGAGGGCTGCCTCCCGCGCCAGCCCCCAGCCCTTTCTGGGTGATGACGCGCGTGTCCACACGATGTTCTTCTGCCAGGAGAAACCTCCTCCTTCCCGCTGGGAGCGGTGGGAGATGGGCATGGTGGCTACGGCAAATACCCCGCGAGTGGAGGGGCAGCGTGGAAACCTGACCCGGTGCCCTCCTACGGGCTTTTCGGATGGGGAAGACGGGGATCACTCAGGCCCTTCAGAGGCTTCGTCACCACAGGGCTCAGGCTTCGTCCCCCACCGCTGTCTCCTGCTCCCCAACCACCTGTTTGTCCATCCACCTGTTGTGCCTTATTATAACTTAAAGCGCAGGCTCTTTGAGGGTAGAGATCGTATTTTTAGTACATCTGGACAGTGTCCATCACAATAGGGTCCTATTGCCTGGCTGAGGCCTCTCGCTATAGAAGCAACACCAATAAAATAGGAGATAATGCTGTTCTCGCTGAAGTTAATGACGTCTTCCCGCTGTCTGCAGCAGGAGCAGAATTGGGCCTTAACAAGGAAAAACTCAACATCCTTTTGAACGGTTGTGGAGCGATGGGGAACCTTCCCTGTGCAGAAACGGGAGACAAAGGACGAGGGCAGGAGGTGACCAGGGACTTGCTCCTACGCCTTGCAACGGCGCGTACAGAGCGGTGCTGCTGGAGACGGGAGCAGAAGAGGTACCCGTCCTTACCTGAATTACTGTACAGCCTGCGTCGTCCCCTAACCTGCAACACAGGGAAAGGCCCGGTTAGAAAGCTGGTGTTTTATCTCCTGTGAAATGAAAGCTCTGCCCTCCCCCTCTCTTGCTGCTCTCAGTTCCGCAAACAGCTCCGCAGCGTCGGGACAAACGGCAAGTCCTCCGAAACACAGGGCGGGTAGACAAGTGCTCCTGATCTCACGGAACCCCAGAGACCCCAGCCCACCCCCCCGAAGCGGGGCCAGCCGCCGCCGGCTGCTCAGGCCTCGTCCCGTCTCGCTCTGCGTGTCTCCGGGGGTGGAGACCCCACAGCCGCCCTGGGCAGCCCCTGCCAGCGTTTGACCACCCTCCCGGCAAAGACCTATTTTCTGTGTTCAAACACGATTCCCTGTATTCCGGGTGCGCCCATTGCCTCTTGCCTTTCGCTGGGCACCACCCAGAAGACTCTGGCTCGTTTCTTTACTCTCTTCCCTCAGTTATTCATACACATGGATTTGATGCCCCGGAGCCTCCCAGCTCCCAGCCTCTCCTCTTGGTACAGATGCTTCAAGGCCTCAACCATTGCCGTGGCCCCTCGCTGGCCTCTCTCCAGTCTGTCCATGTCCCTCTTGGACTGGGGAGCCCAGCGCTGGACCCAGCACTCCCGGGGTGGCCTCACCAGCGCGGAGCAGAGGGGCAGGATCCCCTCCCTCGCGTGGCAACGCTTTGCCTAATGCAGCCCAGGCCACCATTCGCCTTTGTTGCGCAAGGGCACAATCCTGCCTCACGGCCAACGTGGTGTCCACCGGGACCCCCGGGTTCTTCCCTGCCGAGCTGCTTTCCAGCTGGGTGGCCTCCAGCATGTCCTGGTGCCTGGGGCTGCTCCTCCCCAGGGGCAGGACTTTGCACTTCTCCTTGCTCAGGAGAACTCCAGGAGGTTCCTGTCAGCCCATTTCTCCAGCCTGGCCAGGTCCCTCTGGATGGCAGCATGACCCTCTGGGGTGCCAGCCACTGCTCCCAGATCGGTGCCACCTGCAAACCTGCTGAGGATGGACTCGGTCCTATCCTCCACGAACAGACGGCCGCGTGGACTCCAGTCTCCATCAGTATGGGCAGGTGTATTTCAAATTGGAGAGTTTTGTCTAACAAATTTTATGGGGCTGCAAACCGTGCACTTTCTTCCGGCAGTTCGACAGAGTGGAACACAGCTCTTCAGTCCCTTTTCTAGCAGATTGGGGGGTATAAAATCCAAACGGCCAATCTGAAGGGAGCAGCTCATGGAGAGTCTCGTTTCAGGTGATGTGGTCGTGGGTTCCCCTCCTGGTCTCCAACAGGAGCGTGCTGTCTTGGAGAGAGGCAGCAGGCCCGCAGCAAACAGCGACTGCGGGACAGGGCTAGCCAGGCAGTGTCCGACCTGGAGTAACGTCTGGCACACGTGCAACGTACGGATACGTAGCGCCAGGTCTCAAGAAGGGATAACTCAAGGAGAGCGCCGAGGCTGGCCGAACTGCCGTGGGGTGACGTCTAACGCAACTGGATGGACGTGGCTTTGCCAGCTCCCAGCTGTGCTCTTCTGTGCCTGGAAACCCGTGTAGACATCTTCTCTGGAGATGCTGCTTAATTTGTAACCCTAACCACAAAAGACGCAGCCAACTCGGAGTCTTCCCGAATGATTTCATCCTGCTAAAGCCGTACCACGCTGCTGCTATATCAAGCGTACGAACGTAAGCCTCTCCAGTGGGGAAGCGAGTTCTGACGTTGATTAATTGGGACACAGAGAAATATGAAATAACTTTGTGAAGAAACTTGTGAGGAATTGCAAGGGGAACGCTATCTCTAGGAAACGCATCGCGGCGGCGTCCCCGGGAGGACCGGCGTCTCCCTTGCCTACGCCGGCGCAGAAGTTGGGGAATACACGAGCCGCGAGTGATTTTTCTTCTTGTCCGTTCAGGATGGGAGGAAGTAACGGGAGAGCTTTGCCGAGATGGGGATGCGCACGGAGTCACTGCGCAAAGAGCGAAGGAGGGGCAGGTAGAGCTCGGCGTGGGTACAGGGTCCGTCGGACCCCGCGCGCCCGCAGCATCCGGCCGCGGGTCCCTGTAGGTAACACGGGGCAGAGAGGAAGCGCTTCCGTAGCGCCCGTCCTCGCCGGTGCCCGCAGGGAGCCCAGAGCCTGGCTCCCATCGCCACGCGTGCTCTGGCGTCCGGAGGAGCTCCCGCAGCGCACACACTCCGCGGGGGGACGGCAGTTTATATATTGATCGTTCCTTGATTCTTCTGCCAGATTTTTATCTCACTAACTTTGTGACATTAAGAAATCACTTACTCTCTGGCAGAGATAATATTTACATTCCACACGAAGGCTTTTGGACCAAGTTCTGCTTTTGGTTACACGTCTCCGTCCCCGCCCCGACTCCAATGCCGCTGCAATGAGTAACAGAGCTGAATTTGTGTTACTACGTCTCTGCTACCATACATCACATTTCAACTCTTCCAAATCCCCCTTTCCCTGTTTCCCATGCGAGACACAACGCACATTTGGAAAAAAGCAGAAGGGTCATCTGCTAAGCATCTAAAATATTTAACTGACGAGGAATGTTCTAGGGCAAAGAGAGCCCTGTGATTTAGAGCCAATGCAAGTCTGCTTTGAAAACTCCTGCTTTCAGATCAAGCTTACTGCACTCCTTCCTACAAACTTGTAACGTCTGACGCCGCTGCACTTCTTCATACCAGCTTGTAATGTCTAATGCTGATGGAGGAACCGTCAGGAAGCATTCCCGAACACCTGAATGCTTTGCAGAACTCGCTGGACAGGAAAACGAGCTCTTTCGGTGCGAAACACGAGCCCCGCCACTTCAGCTTAGCCAGAAGGAAAATGTGCGTACAACAAAAAAAGGATAAAAAGTTCCCGTTTCTTGATGTTGAAATTAGGTTTGGCTCAAGTGAGACAAATGCTTGGGCTGATTCAAACCTGTCCAAGTCTGCTTCCAAAAGCCGAGAGACCCCGAGCGAGGTCCCTTCCCAGGGAGGGCCTGGGAGGTGCTTTTTTGTTCGCTTGTGGAGTGCGACATGAGGAACAGATCTCCTGCAGACCCCTCCAACTCAACCGTACGCTGCACGGTTGTTTGCAAGTCTCGGGGCCGCGCTCCACGCCTGCGATGATCACTTCCAGCCCCGGAATAACTCTGCTGGCACGTGTTACGGATTCACTCGCACCGCAGGAAGACGTGGTCTGGGGAGGATTAGTATCTGGACCCGCAATCCAGGGATAGCAGAGATGAAAGAGACCTCCTGTGAAACCCCGCTTAGCCGATGGCACTGCCCACACGGGATTACCATCAGCAGAGTAACGCCGCGCATTTGTCCAGCCAAGGTCACGGGGGGCAGGAGTTCAGCAGATGACGGTCCCACCGCTCAGGGACTTCACTGGTAACCAGCCCACGCTTTGGTTTTTCCTAACATACTCATCTGAACTGCATTTCTCGCAGCACTCGGAACAACTCCTCCTCCTCTTACACATTTCAGAGATCTGTGCATGACCTTTGCTGAAAGACAAACATTCTCGAAAGCTGAATACACACGCTGGAGAAACCCTGGCCATGATGTCATCTCAAGCCATGGCAGATGTTGGAGAGCGCGACCCGGCAGCACGGCGATGACCGGAGCAGGCAGATAAACCTGCGCCGTGTCTGCAGGTGGCTTTAACCGCAGCAGCAGCAACACGGGCTGCGGCCACCCGGAGCCACCTGCCCTCGGAGCCACCTCCTGCGGCTCCGAATGGATGCGGCAAACTGGGCTCCTGCAGAGGAGCAAGCCAGAAAATGCTTTACAGCTCAGAGGCTACAGTTTGTCCCCTTACCTCGGTCCTTTCCGTTCTGCATTTTTTCTGTTTCTTCTTCATCTTCTTCCTCTGCTTCAAAAAAAAAGAAAAAAAAAAACAAAAGCAGACATGAGACAAGTAGGTGAGAGAAGAGATGCTTGGGGAGCTTCTCTGTGGCGAGGAAGAACTGGCTTTTCAGGCACAGCTGAGGTTGGAGGGGAAGGAGGACCTGGGTTCAGGCTCCCCCGGAGAACCTGGATGGCAGCAGCGTCATCCTTCCCGTGGCACGGTGCCCGTTCACTGCTGGTGGCACAGCAGTCCTGCTCCATTCCGATCGGAGGATCAGAGGTTGCAGAGTGCCAGCTGGAAGCAGTGTCTACACTGTCCAAAGAAGTGGACTGCTGGTGGACTCTCCCTGGCCCAGGCAGCGCTGGGACCAAACTCCCTGCGCACTCTCATTTTAGCACCGCAGGAAACAAAGAGCCGCGCGAGATACACAGCGGGAAGGAGTCACGGCCCTTAGGCCGAGGTCCAGTCTAAGGAAGAAAAATGAAAATGGTTTATGGTGAGGTGACAACCTTGGAGGGTCCCTCCTGGCGGTGCAGAGTTTGCCCACGCAAGGTGTTCGGTGACGCCGAAGCTCACGCTGGGGCAAAGCCACGTAACTGGTGACAGGCTGTGCCCCCCGAGACAGGCGCTCATTTTATGTCTGAGAGCTGGTGGTTCATTATATTTAACTCTGGTTAAGTTGAAGAGAGTTTATGGCCAGGCTCGTATTTATGTAGCAGAGAGTGGGAGCAGAAGGTCACATTCTTCTGCCGATGGTGGCTCCTATCTCTCTGTGCAACATTTCAACGAGACCTGTGTAAACAGGTAATAGTTATTATGAGCAGTGCTATCACTTCTGCCTACTTCACATGCTGCTGAGAGCAAAGAAAGGGAGAAAACCCTGCAATAAAAGGCACAATTTGAAAACCTGAAGCATTTTGAATTGATCCGATGAAAGGGGATCTTACAAACATTTGCTCTCGTTGTTGCTTTGATAGCAGGACCGATGAGACATCTGGGAGTCACGCGATCTCTGCCTACGCAGCGGTGGCTACCGATGAGTCCTCACTGCGAGCGCAGAAGAGATCACTGACAGAACCAAACGCGTTTGTAAGAACCAGAGACGCGACCCGGAGCTCGGCAGCCCCTTTGGGTCCCGAGCCTGCCTCCTGCTCGGCAGCGCTGCAGGGCAGGGGCTGAGCCACCCTCGCAGCGTCGCGCCCGCTCCCTGGGGGCCGGCAGCGCCTGCCGTTTTAAGCTCGGTTGGAGTAAAAAATGCCACCAGTGTTGCCCAGGCAGCAGCAGGAGCGTTGAGACCATCAGCCCAGGAGAAGGCAGGCGGGGGACGGCCAGAGCACCGCTGGAAGCCCCGCTGGGACGGGGTAACCCTCAGCAGCGTTTCCCTTCCAAGGGAATCTGTTTTCTGAGCTCGTGCAAAGGTACGGAGGGGCAAATAGAGGCGTGGGCGGTGCACGCACCAGTGTCTCACAAAACGCTCCAAACACAATGCCTGCAGCTATAGCGGGCGAGCCTGGGGCTGGAGGAGGTGTCTATTCTCACAGCTTACCTCCGGGACAATATGTGTTAAATCCCACTGACTCTCATCAGCTGAGGATAACTCATGCTTTTCCTAATTTATAAATGAAATGATTTCAGACACTTTCAAGGGAGCCTTCTTTAGTATCTGCATATCCTCAACTAGGAGACTGTAATTAATTCCATTTTCACTCCCTTGTGAACCATAACGCTTTGCACGATCCCTGACAAGCCCGAAGGGCTGTCAGTAGCGCAAACCCGGGCTGTTTGCATTTGCCCAACTCGCGGGGATTTCGGAGGAGGGCAGGAGAGCCGCAGGCCCGGCCGACACTTCAGCTCTGCCACCGGCCAGCCCGGACCAGACCCCGAGCCCGGCCGTACCGCTGCAAACGCTTCTATTAAAAGCAAAAAATAAATTACTGCAGACATCTGTTTTGGGCAGAGGGTCTGTTCAGCGGGTTTCAGCCTGGAGGGGAGAGGCTGTGTGTCTAGAGCACGGTGATTTATTGAAGAAACACACGGCCCTGCACTGCAATGGCACCAGCGATGCTGCTGTCATACATGAAAGACTTTATTAACTCACAGCTGCCTTTGCAGCCAAGACGCAGGGTTTAGACTGGGTGAATTTACTGCTCAGCAGTAAAATATCAACCTGGTTTATAACTGTGACTTCTCCATTAAGGGCAGTGGGAACAAAAAGCCTAACTGGCTTTAATACGGAGCTTGATAAGTTTATGGGGGGGATTATGTGATGCAACTACCGGATACAGCAAGGGGCTGCGGGAGGCGTGAAACAGAAACCGTGAGGTTCGGTCTGAATGCAGAATGCTTTACTTCTTTCTTAAAGAGAAGGTAGCCCAGGAAGAAGCCGCTGGAATCCTAAATGATCACGTACTCCATCGCCAACAAAGCTCGAGAGCCACAGGACGCGTCCCTGGACTCCAGCAGAAGCTGCTCCAGTCCCATCGGGGTGTTTACCTCCACCAGCACCGTAAAAAGGCACAAAGGGAATAATTATCTTTTTTCCACATCGTTGTTTACTCCTTGGTTGAAACCGGCCTCATGTACACTTACTATGTACTTGTGATTACGGCACCTAACGGGGACTCGCTGCAGCGGAGCCTCACCTGCCGCTCGAGGATCGCCCTCCCTGAGCAACAGGTCGGGCAGACTCGCTCCCAACCCTGCCCTGGCTGCTGGCTCCCGCTCTAAGGAGCCCGGACTTCCACCGGCGGGACTGGGAAGTGGCACCTCTCCTGCCTAGGAAGCGGTCTGGGACGCGCCTGCTGCGCGCTCTGGAAAAGCTGCTTAGTGCTGTTAGACACGCACGGATCGATGTGAGCAGGAGCGCGGGAGCTGGCGTGAGTCTGCTTCACGAATCGCCAACGGTGCCATCAGCCAGGTTTGTATCTGCAGAGGGTTGCCTTAACTACCAGTGATGAAATCAATGGAAAGCCTAGTCAGAAGGTGTTTGGATTCTCAATGATGTTAGCTATGAAAATTATTTTTCATTTTATCATTGAAAAAATGAACACATAATCCTGCATTAATGCTTTAAACAGGTTTTCTAAAAAATAAATCTAAAGACAAATCTCCAACTTGCGGCTTCAAGCCCTCCTTTTCCTGCTGCGTGTATGCGCCGCTAAATTAGCTCTTACCTGAGTGAAGCTCCTTCACCAGCGACGACATGGTGTTGGTGATGGAATCGGCTGCTACCAGCAGGTCGTTGCGGAGGTTCCTCCTCGTACCTGGGAGCAGAGCAGACACACAGAGCAGGAATCGCACGTGCCGCGCCGCCACGGCCCGACCTCCTCGCGCCACGATGCTCAGCCACGCGTCCCTCAGCGGCCCCCGCCGGGGCCCCCCCTCGGGACTGAGCTCGCGCGCCCCAGCGTACGTACAGCAGGGCCCCATCAAAGCAGCTCGGCTCGGCGAGGGATGGCGGTTTGCTCTGGAACAGCCCGGTTCTGCCTGGCCGTCTCTTTGGCTAATTAGCTACTGCGCCGCTAATTAGGACAGCGCTGGTACGGCCGCTCGAGGGCAGGTGCGTCCCTCCCCAGGACCCGAGTCGCCGGGTGCTGGCCGCGGCGCAGCTGGTCCACGCTCGCTCTTTGTGCAGGGTCGTTATCGCTGCCGGCTTCTCTGTTGCAATCGATATCGCTGAGGTTCGAGGGGAATAAAAGAGAACCAAATTCTCGCCCTCTGCGAGCTCTCCTCTGGCATCGCCGGAGGGAGCAATCCCCTGCCCCGGTGCGCCACGCGGCCGGCGGCACGGCACCTTGCTGTCACCCAGTGACACTGCCTAGTTCCAGCCTGGACACTCATCTTGTGCCATCCGCTGCTCGAGGGACCCGCTCGCCCCATCAGCACCCTGAACATCTGCCACGGCTCTGCAAGAACGACCGGGACCAGCGAGGGGCCACGATCTGCACAGGAACCGTCACGCTGGCTGCTGCCCGTGAAAGAGATGAGCGAGGGCAGCAGGAGCGGCCGCGTGTCGGGGAGGACGCTTATCACCTCTTGCCGATGCTGGGAAGACAACGATCTTCTTCCCCGTCTGCTCTGGCTCCCCGTGCCGGTCCCTCCGGCAGAGCCAGCCATATTCTCGTGGCAGAGCGTCCTGCCGACCGCAGCCCAATTCCGCAGCGCCCCGGCACCCGCAGACGCCGCGGACGTGACTCCCCGTCCTCGCCGAGCCCCCTTTCCTCCGGCACCTTTCTGCGCTGCACTGCTTTGGTTTTATTTGGAGGCTTTGATGGCGTGGGGTCATGTTTTCTGCCCTGGCAGGTGGTCTGTAGCCGCAGTTTCTCAGGTTGCAGAGCTGACAGCCCCGAGCTGAAGCTTTGCCGGGGGCAGGTCCCCGTAATGGTTCACTGGCCCCACTTCAGCCGTCCCCGTGCTTTAACTGCGCACAGAAAATGGCTTTGGGCGGTCTGTTATCCCACGCAGGCACCAGATGTCCGCACTGGCGCAGCCTCCGGGAGCCCCGCTTTGATGCCGAGGGCCTGCCAGTGCTCTAAGATCTCGGCGCTTGGGATCCCGTCCTGCCATTTACTCCAGCGAGGGCATGAAGACAACACATGTGGAATCGCCGGAGACATTTGATGTGACATTCTGCAGCTGCACTGAGCTGCAGCAACGACAACTGCACATTACACGTTGACTTTTGTTTGAAGTCGGGTGCCTCTTTCATTCCAGACGCGCTGCTTTAATCTCCCAAATGCTGCGCTGGCTTTTACTCCGTCCTTGGCCGGGGTGCCTTCAGAGCGCCCGCTCCTGCATTTTGCCTGTGGCCTTCAGCGCTGTTTGAGCGCTGCCGGAGCACGCACCGCGCTGACGTGCGCTCCAGCATCCTCCTCCTCCTCCAGGGTAGGGTCCCAACTGACCAGCATCGCTCCCGAGGCAGCGGCGAGGCACCGGGAGCTCCTGGGCACGCACAAACAGCGCGCAGCTCCCGGGAAAAAATGCAGGTTGTGGCCAACAAGTCTGGGACCTGCGACTCGGGGGACTCCTCTGCGCCTCTTACGCGACGGAGGCTACTTTATCCAGGCCTCTGCACGGGGCAGCGAAGCACGGCCACCGCCCTGCCCGGCCTTACTCTTGGGAGTGAAGGACTCTAAAATACCCGCCTGTGTCCCCTGTGAAACAGATGAATAACGGTAACGAGCTCCTCTGGACATCTACGTGCAGAAGCCACCCGAAGCCCTCCTGGCTGGTGGCATTAAATTATTTTATTATGTGAAAACATAGAAATTTTATCCTGTTTCCTGTGTTCTCCACTTGCCTCGAATTTCCCTGATTTTGCATGATTAATATGAAATAGCACTAATTGTGCAGATTGCCTCTCCGGAAGGATCATTCCAGGAAACTTATTATGGAGTCTGTTGGTCATTTTTTCCTTGCAAGAGATTTTCTAGTAGTTGAGAGGAATAAGCCATCACTGGGGTTATCACGAGAGGAACTTCAGCCTTTCTGTTGGCAGCGGTGGATCCTATTTGCACCTGAGAAATCCTGAGGGACTGTTTTCTTCTTTTTCACGATGATAAACAGCAGCATTCGTTTTCTAATTAGATGGTGGCCTCTGTATCTGAATCTTTCAACCGGAATACCATCAGGGCGTTTTATTCTAATACTGTATTACCGCGTTCTCCCTCCGGCCAAGCGGAAGATCAAGAGATCACCTATGGAGGACACTTATCTAATCTTAAGACTATATGATCAAGATCACTGGGATTCAATCCTTTAAAGGTTTCCTTCTCTAGACCCTCCCGCACGGACGGGGAACCTCGCGGAAGACGTGCCCTGGGAGGGAAGGCAAGGCGTTGGCATTCCTGCCCGCTCCTGGGTCACGGCAGCGAGAGGTGGAGCAGCACCGAGGCCTTCGCTCCCTTTTCCTCCTCTCTCCCACCACGGCATTTTATAAGAATCTGGTGGATATGCAAAAGTTAGCAACAATAATTTAAATGTTTTTGTTAAAAAACACCCCATAAAATAAGTGTACTGCAGGTGTTGCCTATAGATCTTTTGCTTCTGGGGAAGCATCACCACCACCAGCTGTTGCGATGCGGCTGCTGCACAAGTCCTCAGCCCAGCCCCAAACAGTTTTATACAACACCTGGTTCATTGCAACATACGTCTGAGATGCTGTCAGGTGTTAAAAACCGAGAAAAAACAAGTTTTCACTTTGGGCAATATCAGCAGGTCCCGACGAAGACTGGCCCCTTCGGAACCAGTCATTCAGGTAAAAGGCATGAATGAGCCCTTGATTAATGACATCAGCTTCTGCCGGAGCCAGGAGCTGGAGGAAGCGGCTCCGATGACTGGAAACCGTGCAGAGAGAAGTTTGCTTTGTCATGGCTTTTGCCTCTGTCTCCGAAGAAAAAAGCAGATGGATAGAGAGCAAATCTGGATGCCAAAGCAATACTGTAAAATGGAAAAAAATCAAGCAGGACAGCTAACGTACTACTATAATCATGTGTTCATTCCTCCTAGCAGCAGAAAGGAGATCATTTCATCTCTTTGTGCTTTCCTAATTAGAAGAGGAAAGGGGAAAATGATGAACCATAGAGCAGATTTTCCCAGTAACTGGTAGGACTCATTGCGCTGCTGTTCCACTTTACGCAGCCTGGAAAAAACAAAGAAAGCCAATCTGCAAAGGGGGGAAGGAGAGGCAGCTGCCAAAGAAATCAGTTGAGAGCTCTCGGCTGTACCATCAAACTTGTTGTAGAGATGAAGAGGAGGCGACTGGACCACCCACAGCAACAGATGGAGCGTTGTGCCTCTGGTATTTGGCGTCTTGCCTCCCTGGAAATGCCTGCCTCTGCTGTCGGTTCTGGAAGTGTTTAGAGAGATGAGGAGCTCGTTCCTACCGGTGGTATCGGAAAAACACATCTCCTTCTCACAGATGAGCAGTAGATACTCGGTGTTTGCAGCCGGACGTCCTCCATCACCTGCCCTGTTCACCGGCTGAAGTTCTGGAGAACAAGGAACAGCCTTCCCCTCTACGGAGCGTGCTGCGGGCTGCGGGCTCGCAGTCCTCGCTGCAGCACTCCAGGCATTAAATACCAGTTAGAAGCATTCACGGATGCTTCCTGCTCCTCTGCTACCATTCGGCAGCCTCTTTCCCCGCCTTCTTCTGGCAGCAGCTTATTTAGGCAAGGAAGATCGTTCTAGAAGGGTATTTCCAGTGATCAGGTGATAAATGCAAATTGTTATTTAAAAATCTGTTTGGTTTTGAGATGTATCATCAGTTCTGGGAAGTTTGTTTTCATGCTCTGTTTGTTTTGAAAAGGAGACCGTCCATCTGACAAAGGTATTCGACACTAATATTCACGATCTTCCCTACCCGGAATGAGAAAACACCACCTCCACTTTTGTGACTCCGTATGATACAACTTGTCATCTTTTAAAGAAATAAACAGCTTGGCCTCTGGAACGAGTCGAGGGCTCTTGTTTACTGCAAGGGACCGACACACAGGGGAGGCTGCCGCACCCTGGCGCTGCAGGCTCTGAGATGTCCAACGCGCCGGGGATGTCCCGCGCCACGGAGCACCAAGAGGCCCATATGAAGAGCTGCTGCCCGTTGGTTGTCTCTGCCCACAAACAGCTGAAGCCCTCGCCAGTGCACTGGGGAGAGGCGATTTTCTGTCCTTCCTTCCTTTGTTGTCAATCAGAGGAATATAAAACACGCGCGGCTGTCCATCTCCAGAAACGTGGATCGTGTTCAGAAGCAACCTCCGCGTCTGCCAGAGGTACCTGGGGAGACCAGGTCCTGCTGCTGTTTCTCTCACAGCTCTACATCCCGGGATGCTTCTGGAGAACTACAGATGAAGAGTTCTGGACCAAACCGGGCAAAAGAGAAGAAAAGAACGCATAAAACCCGAGTGACACCGCTCCACTACGGGCACCCGTTCCTACCGGGAATGGCTGCCTTCACCATGAGCGGAGTTCAAGCAGGTAGGACTGAAGAATAACTCATTTCCCCTGCTCTGCAGTGAGACGGTCCCTGAAGGTACAAAAATATTTGCCAAGTTTCTTGCCATCAGGCTGACAGTCATGTCTGCTTGCCGCCCTCCGTCGCCAGACAGGCAAGCCTCTTCAGTATTTGAGGAAGAGGCAGTGGCGTGCGTTGAGCTGAAGGAGTTTCCATTTCATCTGGTTGTCTTCAAATACTGGAGCCCTTCTTGAGCCGACAATGGCTTTGACATGGAAGAGTTTGACTTTTTTGAAACGCGTGACTGTAAAACTTTTCTTCTTTTTTTAAAAAAGCAACAGCAGCTAAGTATAAACTCACACTACCTACAGAAGTTGGGGAATAAAAATATGTATGTCAACTGCTGCCCTGATTTTCTACAAAGCACGATGAGCTGCATTAGTCACGAATGGACAGCTTACCCATTTGATCCGACCACACCAATTGTACCGAAGAACCGGAGGACAAGGTGGACAGAGAGGAATACAGCTGGAGCTACCTGATAATCCAGCACTTCTAATGTCTACTGATGGAGCAACGAGTTTAGGCCAGAAAGTGATATTTTTTTCAAACACAGAGGGCAGTAACATGCAGAAAAGGTGCAAAAGAAGGAGCTCTGATTGTTGGAGCAAGAAAAAGTTCATTGTCCTGTGTGTCCTTCTGCTTCTTTGTTATGGTTCTTCTCTTCTCTTCTCTTCTCTTCTCTTCTCTTCTCTTCTCTTCTCTTCTCTTCTCTTCTCTTCTCTTCTCTTCTCTTCTCTTCTCTTCTCTTCTCTTCTCTTCTCTTCTCTTCTCTTCTCTTCTCTTCTCTTCTCTTCTCTTCTCTTCCCTTCCCTTCCCTTCCCTTCCCTTCCCTTCCCTTCCCTTCCCTTCCCTTCCCTTCCCTTCCCTTCCCTTCCCTTCCCTCCTCTCCTCTCCTCTCCTCTCCTCTCCTCTCCTCTCCTCTCCTCTCCTCTCCTCTCCTCTCCTCTCCTCTCCTCTCCTCTCCTCTCCATCTCCATTTCTCATGTTTAGCACTTTTTTCTTCTGCTCCCCACAGGGCTGCCGCACGTCTCCAGCAGAGCGAGCGAGCCATCCTGCAGATGTGCACACCCGCCAACCGCTCCGTTAGGAACAGCCTTCACCGAGTTGTGCTGCAAAATGTCATCTTCCTTTCCGCCTCGTGACCAGCAGAGAGGTGAGCAGCTGTTAGCTAAAGGCTCTGGATAAGTGGGCTGCTCGTTTTCCTGCTTTTGGTCATTAAACTGCTTTTTTCCTCTCGCAAATCATAGCACAGTTCCACCACCAGATTTGTAAATACAACCAGTTTTTAATGTCTAACTGTTAAACTACTTGCAGGCGTAACTTTCTGGGATGGAAGATCCCTTCCCGGAGGGAAGATCAACATCACAGAAATAATTTCATTGAGTCATAAAGATTAAAAATGTGCCCCCAAACTATTTGGTCTAGAGCACAGGAAAGGGGTTCGTCATTATTGTCTCAATATTGGCGAGTTTACGCTTCTGTTGTACATGGAATCATCGAATCACGGAATGGTTTGGGTGGGAAGGGACCATTAAAGCCCATCCAGTCCAACCCCCTGCCATGGGCAGGGACATCCTCAACTAGATCAGGTTGCCCAGAGCCCCGTCCAGCCTGACCTGGAATGTTTCCAGGGATGGGGCATCTCCCACCTCTCTGGGCAACCTGTGCCAGGGCCTCACCACCCTCAGCGTAAAACATTTTTTCCTTATACCTAGTCTGAATCTCCCCTCTTTTACGTGACGACGGCAGGATTAACACCAGATGTGGTTCTGCTCTGTGTGATATTCACCTTGTGTGAAAGCTTCCTGCACATCTCCCCCGACACCTGCAAGCGAGTCCTGCGGGACGTGAGTCGGGGTAGAGCCGGCGGAGGTGGATCTGACGGGCATGGGCATGGGGCGGCTGGCTCCGTGGGTGGGCGAGGAGTGTGCCGAGCCTGCTGCTTGCGCCTGCATAGGAGACACGAGACAGTTTCCAAATTTTTAACTTTTTTTTGGGTCAATGTCTAAAAGTAATTCTGAAAAAAAAAAAAAAAAAAAAAAGAAATGCCTAAGGAAAGGCGCTTCACCAAAACACTCTCAATTTGAGTAATATGCGATACGTGATGCTGCGGGAGGAGCCCGCGGTGGCGGCACGCCGGGCACAGCGCATCACGTGGTACTCGCGGCTATGCCGCCTCCGGTGCAGGACCAGCCCTACGGCCTCCGTACCGCGCGCTCACTGTGCCAAACGTCACCTTGGAATAACGCCGGGAGGGCACGGAGTGACCTTCCCAGCCGTGCGCCCCAGAAGGACCCGCCACGCGCTTGGCAGCTGCTCATCCTTCCCACCGGCAGCAGTGAGGAAACCCGAGGCTCTGCTGAAGGTCCATCCCCTCCTTAAATTTATTTTTATGTATTTTATATATTTTTATTTATTACTAAAATAGTGATTTTTAAAATGTTGATTGTACATTTTCTTCCAGCCAAACCTGCCCCGTCTCTGTCGCGCCGCTCCAGGAGCCCCGCGAGCGGCTTTGCGTCGCGGGTGCCGGTGCCTGCCTTGGTAAGGCTTCTGGTGCTGCCCTGCAGCCCTCCGCGGGGGGCGGGTGGCAGTCCCAAGGGCCTTTCGGGCACTGCCTGTGTACTCAAAGTCTGCTGAATTTCACAGCAAATCACAAACAAACAATTTTTTCCGTGCAGTTTGACGGCTCAGAGAAAACTTGTAATATTCACTCGGGCAAAACTCCCACTGGCTTCGCAGACGCTGCCCCAGCGAAGCCTCCGGAGCACGACCCGAGTGATGCGCAGGGGAAGGAGAGGGACGGATGAACGTACGAGGAGGAGATGAATGTAGGAGACTGCTGACGTGCACTTGTTGGCTCCGTGTTTTCACCAAAATGATCCCACTAAAGTACTCGGCGTGCGGTGCCAGCGGGAGAGAGCAAGGGGGCACTCAGCAAGCGATGCACCTCGCTGCGTACCTGAGGAGGTCGGAGAGAGCTCGGTTCCCCACCTCCCTCCTCCGGCCGCTCGCGGCAGAGGGGCCCCCGTCCGCGGGAGCTCCCCCAGCATCCGTCCGCACCGCCCGGGAGGCAGAGACGTCACCCTTCCCCAGAGCATCGCCCGTTATTTACGAGCGCTTTCAACGTGCACAGCACTACTTTATTGTTCATAATCTGGTTGTTCTCTGCAGCCACTCGTGTCTGTCAACAACCTCTGAACCCTCTTGCTCGACCGCAAAGTTATTAGTGATCAGTTTTGTCTGGCTTTGCTAGCAGGGGTTTATGATCTGTGACTGTATTTATATTTAAGCACGGTCCCTGTGCTGCCGTTGATTAAAGGAAAGCTACTCGTAGGTAATTACACACTAAGGGCATTAAAACCATACAACCCCTCTGAGCAAATACCTGGTTCGTTTGCGCCGTTTGGTTTGCCGTCTTTTTTTAAGCCCGTTCATCGTTTGCTCCCTTTGACGTGCATCAGTTACCGGGGCAACCCGGCCGGCGCAGCGGCGATGCCACGCGGTGACATCGCTGGCGACTCGGCCGGCACCCCGCGCAGCGGTGGCCCCACCAGCACCCGGCGCAGCCGGCCCTCGCGCCGGTCACCGGCACCTTCACCCGCCCTCGCGTCGGGCGCTGCCCTGCTGCCAGGTCCCGCTTCCCACGGGAGTGCCCGGGAATGGGATGCTGCTCGGGATCGCCTGGGCACGGCTGCAGCTCTGGCTAATCCCTGCCAGCCCGAAGCTGATGTTCTTATTAACATGAAAACCCAGTCATGTGTAAAACTGTCATTTTGAAACCGTATTAATAATAGGGGGATTTAAAGAAGTGAGTAAAACATTCTCGTGACACAGGTGGCTGCAGGGGAGAGGGCTGCAGGAGGGAAATGACATCTTTCGAAGGTAAAGTCATTAGAAAATGCACATGCAACACCAGCAACTTCACTTCCCTGCACCGAAACCGCGAATAAAACCTTAAAAAAATGACCCGAAAATGCACAGAAACAGGCAGGAGTGTCTGAATTTGCATAAAATTGTGGCAAAAGAGGCATGCCCACCGCTCGGCGCTCCCAGCCCAGCACGGGGGATGCGGCACGGGGAAGGGCTCTGCAAGCAGCAGCGTTCACCCATCCCGCGGCTTCGGTTCGGAGGCTCATTCCCTCTCCTCCTCCCAGGCCGAGCATCAGCCTTGGCAGCTCCTCAGACAGGGGAAAACAGCCCACGCGTGAATTAAGACTGAAAACCAGGAGGAAACCCAGCGTTTACACCCACGTCAGAGACAGAGGCCGATGAGCTGGGGCTCCCCTTTCCCCGGGAGGGAGCCGGAGGGGGGGGGAACGTTTTATGGTTCGAAGCTTGTTCCCCAGGTGTGCGGGACCTCGGCACGCGTTCCCGTTAACCCCCGAGACCTGCTGATGGTGGCAGGTGGGAGAGGGGGGACAAATGAAAAGCCACCTCCAGATTCTGTGATTTGGAAAAGCAAGAAGAGTCCAATTAACAGAGTAAGAGCTCACCCCGACCTCCGCTCCCCAAAACGCATTTGCCTAAACTGCGAGGGGACAGATTGTACCCTGCGTGGCAAACTCGACCCATCCCACCCATCTCCACATCTGGCCCGCGGTGGGTTTTGCAGATGTGCTCGCTCCTGGGACCAAGGGGAGACCGTGAGCCCCAGAAACGCCCACGCGGACGGGCTGGCCAGGCGAGCAGCACCCGGACACCCCCCACGCACACGGAGACTTCAGCCCTGGGGGGCGGGAAATCTGTTTTTCACCCGCATTTATCTTTGAGACACGCTGTCTACGTTTATATTCTTAGAGTAAGTGCCCAAGCACTTGGCTTTTTTTTTTTTTTTTAAATTTTTTTTTAACCGCTGGGCACGCAGATGGGCCGTGCCGATTTGCATACTGCAGCCACCGGAGCAGAGGCGCTGGGAATGTCCCTCATCCGCACGATGACGTGGTTCCTGGAAACCGTAGTGATTTTGAGAACAGCTCGTGAGCGCACACAGATGCCGTATCTCGACAGGGAGCAGCTACAGGGCAGAGCTGCGTTTCCCTGCTGCCCCTGTCCTCACGCACGCTCACATCACCGTGCTCAGCGACCCCAAGCGATGCACCCCACAGCGCTCGGTAGTGGAAGGAGGATCTGAAAGTTTTCGGTTCAGTGAAGACTTGAAAATCACCTTCGCAAGAAACACTGCCTGCTGGAAAGGCGGCTGCTGCTCAGGCCCGCGGCGCTGCAGTTCCCAGGCTGCTGGGGCTCCCAGAGCTGCGCTGGGACCCCACGGGCTCCGGGAGCTGCACTGGGACCCCACGGGCTGCAGGAGCTGCGCTGGGACCCCATGGACTGCAGGAGCTGCACTGGGACCCCACGGGCTCCGGGAGCTGCACTGGGACCCCACAGGCTCCAGGAGCTGCTCTGGGACCCCACGGGCTCCGGGAGCTGCACTGGGACCCCATGGGCTGCAGGAGCTGCTCTGGGACCCCACGGGCTCCAGGAGCTGCACTGGGACCCCACGGGCTCCGGGAGCTGCACTGGGACCCCACAGGCTCCAGGAGCTGCTCTGGGACCCCACGGGCTCCGGGAGCTGCACTGGGACCCCATGGGCTGCAGGAGCTGCTCTGGGACCCCACGGGCTCCAGGAGCTGCACTGGGACCCCACGGGCTCCGGGAGCTGCACTGGGACCCCACGGGCTCCAGGAGCTGCAGTGGGACACAACAGGCTCCAGGAGCTGCTCTGGGACCCCACGGGCTCCAGGAGCTGCACCGGTGGGTTGGCCCCAGGCAGCAACTAAGCACCCACCAGCTGCTCCTGCAAGCCCCCACCAGTGGGATGGGGGAGAAGAGGAAAAGCAAAAGTCAGAAAAACTCGTGGGTCGACCTGGGATGGAATTCCTAGCCAAGGAGAGATGCACGCTCACTCCTGCTCTACAAGACGAATGAAAAAGCAACTCCTGGCCAACAACAACACTAAAGCTGCTTGTGCAGCATCTACCAACGGACAGGCGGGAAACGCCGCGGCTGAGCTGTACCCGCACGCGCGTTGCACGCGCAGCCTTGCAGGGGCTGGTGCAAGGCCCTCCGAGTTTACTCCTCTAGGAGGAAAGACGGAATCCGATCTCCTTATGGACGACTTCCTGGGAGATCTCTCTGAGGCCACAGTCCCCGTCAGGTGGGCATATTTTTCGTGAGTGGAGATGACACCTGCACAGGTCTGGAACGGGACAGGAGACCTGCACGGGGCTGCCCGGGCTGCCCGAAGAGCTGGATACCTTTGGGGATGACGACTCCTTTCTGCTCACGGCAGACCCTGACGCAGACTGAGCACCGACGGAGCCTTCCCAGGCCCGTACGGAAACCAGGCAGCAAAGGCATGAAGAAAAGCAGCAACCAGCACTGCAGAACCTAAACCCCGGAGGCAGCACCGACATCGCGGACGCAACGGACAGAAGCTTTGGGAAGGGAAGGAAGGATTGAGTCCAAAGCAAAGTTGTAATGATGCATTCACCAAATTACAAGCCAATAAAAGTCGATTCAACCTCAGCAACAACCTCAGGCTGTGTGGGGGATGTCCACTGCTGCACACGGTTTGGTACGACTTTCTGAACATACTCTGCAGGTAATGCTGGAGCAAAATTACTGCTGTCTCCAGTGGGCAGATGTCCTCCTGGCGCGAGCATGCACCTAAACAAACACCCGCAGGAGAGGGGACGGGTGCTTTTCAGGCTCAGGGCTGCATGTGGTTCTCTTGCACCTGGTAATATCTGGTTTTGTCTAATTCCAGATAAAATAAAATAAAATAAAATAAAATATCCATTTTACATATTGATCTCTCTCCTCTTGTGCTTTATACAGCGCCTGTAATCTTAACACGCTTGCGTGTTTTCCCTCTGCACCGAATGATGAGTCCTGTGGAAAAACGCTGCATGTGGGAAGATGGTATATGACCTCTGATCGTGATGCATATACATACAGAAAGCAGAAATAAGAACGTATGAGCTGGCGTTTCCTAACCGTTAGCACTATTCACCGCCCCTCAGCCCACGGCTCCCAGGCGGCGTGCTGCCCGTGGGACCCCAAGGGCACCTGCAGCCGCAAGGAACCCAGCGGCTGACCCCGGCGTGGATGCCTGAGGACACGAGTCCAAGCCAAGGACAGCGACGGGGACAACGAGCCTCACCAACAGCTGGGCTCACGCTGCACGGCGTGAAACCAGCCCTGTCCTAGAAAGCACTTTATCTACCGAGAAAGCAAGAGAGACACCTGGGGCGGATGCAGAGGGAGCAGCACAGCGCCCTGCCAGCAGAGGCAGACGCCGCACGACCCGCGGGTGCTACGGCGCGGTGCCGGGGCTCGGCCCGGGGCAAAGGAAGGCGTGGGAGGACGTGGCGGGTGTCGCTGCGCCTCTGCGGACGTGGGAGGCGGCCCGGGACAGCCCGGAGGCAGCCCGCGACCGTTAATGGGGACGCTCGGGGATGGCTCCCAAGGCCGAATGAGACGGCATCGCTGAGGGGGTCAATAAATCACGCTTGCAACCTTCCTCCTCCAGCGGCTGAAGGCAAAGGGAGTCACGGAAGGAATGATGCAAGGTCCAATAAATATTGGAGCTGAGGTCATCCCTGCGGTTTTGGAAGCTGCTGAAGTCAGCCTGCGCTGGGGCTGTTGTTTCGGTGTCTCCGCTCCCCGGCACAGGCAAGTGCTTCTGCAGCTTCGCCTGGTAAAGAGACAGGTCTCCCGAGGAGCCGTGCACGGCCCTGCTCCTCCAGGGCCACCGCCGCAGAGCTCGCAGGACGGGAAACTCCGGGATGCCTTTTGTAAACAGAGCAGAGCCAGATTTGAATAGGTTTGTAAACTCCTCTCTGGCTCTGCCGGAGCTGCAGCCTTAGAAAATCCTGGGAATTATTGGCTCGTTGCATGTTCTTCCTGGAAACTGCACCAAGAAGGACACAGAAGATGGATTTCGATTTAGAAAAACAACAAAGGAAACCTCTGACCCGGCTCCTGAAATGTTTGGGAGCTGACTTCGATTTATTGGCACCAGCTTATCCACTCTTGTATACAAGAGTCCTGAGGTTTAACCTAAACCCCGTAATCCTTCCCGAAGAAAAGAGGCAGAGCTCTGGCCTGTGCACCGCAACGGCCCCAGCGGAGGCACGCGAAGCAGTGACCGCACCAGCTTTCAGCAGGTACGCGAACTGCCCTTGCACCATCACCCCCCTCGTCCCGGCAGTTTAACCGGGGGTCCCCACCTCTCCGGTGACCTGCTGCCAGACCTTCTGCAACCACCGTGACAGAGGAGGGTTTTAAAGGAGAACGGGATGAAAAAAAGCACTGAAAAATTCAGGTCGGACGGAGCCTCAGAGGGTGTCCAGACCAACCTCCTCTGAGCAAGGTCAGCTTCAAAGTGTTGCTCAGGGTCTTCTTCAGCTGATCTCTGAAAATCCCCCCAAAGGGAGATCCCGCCACCCCTCTGGGATGGCTCCAGAGTTTAACCACTCTCATGGGAATTTCTTTCCCAAATCCAGCCAGAACCCCCCAGCCACTGTGTGACCATCGGCTCTTGCTTTCTCCACGCACCTCTGGGAAGGCTCCAGCTCTGCTTTCTCCTTGTCAGGAGACAAAAAATTACAGCTGGATTTCCCTTTTGCCTCCCCTTCTCCAGGCTGAACACAACCAGCTCATACGTCACCCTGACCAGAGGGTTTTGTAAGACACGGACATTAGGAAAAGCTTCTTCATGGGGAGGTCACCAGCGAGGTAAGGGACCTCCACCCTTAGAGGTTTTCGAAGCTTGCCTACATGGAGCCAGAACTAACTTGATCCAGTGCCAGCCGCAGTCCTGCTTCAAGTGGAAAGCCGAGCCAAAGACCCCCAGAAGGCCCTACAGCTCTACGATCTACAGATGTCTACTGAGAAACTAAGAAATCTTGCTTTGCAAGAAATATGCATTGATTTTAATGCATTTTATTGCGTAGCGTGTTCCTACGAACAGATTAAAATAACAGGGATCTTGTAAACACCTAAAATGAAAGAGCTAACAGTTTTTAGATAAGTGATTTAGACAAGTAAACATCTCGTCACGCCCCAAATAACTAACTCCAGAAAACACGGCAGAAACAGAACAAAACCAAGACTATGAACCCATGGTCTCCAACCCTCATTTTTTGTTCTGCACCTTTGCTGTGGGAGATAAAGCAAGCCAGAGGACGCCAAACGGCATCCAAGAAAAAGCAGGGGTCTTCATTAGCAAGTGAAATGGCAACGGGTCTTTCACCTGCGCATCATGCACATTCAGCGTCTAATCCACATTTACCGTGCTTTCCTTAGGAATCATGAGACGGCTCCTGAGCCCGGCTTCCTCACGTCAAGTATCATGGGGCTCAAGCTGAAGAGCTTCACAACATTCCCTGTAACTGGAGCTCCTCTCCAGGCTGCAGGGGCTTTCTCGGAAACGAAAGCCCCTCTCTTCTCGCCCAGGTGTTCTCCCCACAGCACGGGCTGGGGGGCACACCGAGCCGAGCCCCCAGCGCTGACGCGGCCCTGGCTTTCTCTGCGGCTCTCTTCACGTTCAGCCCCTCAGGCCCTCTATAGCCCACGTTTTCAAATAACATTGACACCACCCTGCTCGGACGGGCAGAGTAACCTCTGCTGACGTTATCACGTGTACCATGACCACAAAATATTATGTAGCGGGGAAGAGAAAATATGCTTTCTGCATATTTCACCAAAAAACTTGCAAGTAGGAAACCAAGTTATTCTTTCCATGGATGTGTAGGTCATCCGTCTAGCCTACATCATCTGTGTTTAAAACTTCAGGCATATATATACAACCCAAAAGCCGCAGTGCCCTTGCATTCCTCTGCTCGTTTTGGGGCTGAGCCAACTCAATAAATAGCATCGAGGAGCCTGAAAACAATGAGCCGAGACACTCCCTGCGCTGAGGTTAATTCTGTTTAGAAACGTCTTGAAATATTGGGGAAATTTATGAGTCCTGAAGAGTGCAAATATTTTACTACAGAGAATACGAGGGAGTACCGCAGGCACGTTGGGCAGACATCAACCCTCGGCCAGCGACCACTCAAACAAACCAACAAACCCAGAAGTTTCTAACGACGAGGAGTAAATGAGAGAAACACAGCGGATGTCGGACAAGTTGGTTTTGCTGAAAACAGGCCTTGCCAAATAACACTTGATTTCCTTCCTTGAGAAGATTATGAGTTTTATTGACGAGGATAATTACGGAGGATATCCTTCATAAGGCATTTGATTCAGTGACATGTGACTTTCCGAGGAAGAAGTGAGCAGTAGGCAGCAGCAAAAAAGCGTATTCTGCACAGATTAAGCGAAAGATGACTGTCAAAAAACAGCACCGAAGGGCACGTCCCATCGAAGGTGGTTGGGGTTTGGTCTTCAGAGCAACGTGTTGCCCAAGTCTGGCTTGACTCTCCTGCCACCGCCACGTGCACCTGCTCCTCCAGCCTGACCACTTGCTGGCATAATTTTCCCCATTTTGTTTTTTTGCAGTTTTCATGCACGCTTCAACGTCCTGCCTGTCCCCACCGCTGGAGCGAGAGCAATCCCTTTGTGTGCAGGGACATCCCCAACGTGGGCCTGGAGCCCCTCTTCCGTTAGAGTGTGTTGTAGGACCTCCACGCGGGAAGGCTACAGAGAACTTCGCGCTATTGCCACCGAAGTAACAAAAATAACTTGTGTTTACTGTAATTTCGGGTACCTTTTCTGCCGTCAAGAGCTATGGAAGCTGCTGTTTACAAAGGTGAGGTGCAGGGAGAGACGTTATTTGCTGACGCAGAAATGAACAGAATCACGGGAAAACGCAGCTGTGAGAAAACACCTTGTCCGTCCCTGTGCGCCACAGCTGGATCCGCTCTTCATGCTGCCCTCCGGACAGATGTTTATCTGACACGCTCTTAAACCCCTCTCCGCTCAGGTTTTGAACTCCTGAATGCCACTTTCGGCAAGCGGAGCCCGAGGCACGGCCCAGCCCGCGGGTGAGGACAGCAGCTCCTCCCGGCTCGGTGCAGCGACCCTGCCTGGGTGGGAAGCCTTCTGCACCCGCCCGCCGTCCCCTCTTCCCCGGGTGCGCAGCCCGGCCCTTCGGCCCTGTCGGGCCAGCCACCGGTTCAGCCACGACGTCCTCCCCGGCCTCCTCGGGACTTGCTGCATCGCTTTGGAGAGCTGGAGCCCAGAGCCGGAGCTCCGGGTTGAGGAGGGACCACGGCGAGGGTGGGTGGAGCGGGAGGCTGGCTCGTGGGTCTAGCGAACCCCACGGCCATCTCTGGTCTTTTTTTTTGACACCACGAGAGCTTTGGCTCGTGTTTGCTGTGTGATCCACCACGGCCCCAGGTGCTTCTCTGCAGAATGGCTGTCCTTGCTCTCTGTTTGGTACTCGCTCAGCGGATTTCCCCACATGCACACTGCATACATTCCTTCGTACATACCGAAATCCCTTTTTTTTTTTCCTCCAAATATTCCTGCAATTTTTCAGGATAATTTTGAATTCTCATCCCCTTCTCTAAAGCCCCAGCGATCTCCTCCTGCGTGATGTCAAGAGCAAATCCAAGTCCCTTGTAGGAAGGCTGAACAGTAATTAATTCAGGACAGAAATAATGAACTATAGAGGAATTTCAATTTACACGTCTTTCTATTTTAACAGAAAACCCTTGACAACTGATCTCGGAGAAAACTTTCCCAACCAAATTTATAACTGCTTTGCATGAGGCTCATGTAGCCTACACTGCTTCGGCTCCGCGGGAGGAGGACGGGAGTTTGCTCTGGAGTAGGTCTGCAAAGGGGAGCTACAAAGGGGATGCTCACGGTTCTTTGCTGCTTTTTCCTAATACACGTGTATTTGAATTGCTTTAACCTGTGATAAAAATTGGAATGCTGCTAAGCCGGTTTGGTGTGAGACCGTTTGGTCTTGTCCTTACAGCTTTCGCAGAGAGATCGGGTAGGTGCCAGCAGCACGACCACGCGAGCGAGCGCTGCTGCAGCTCCCGGGGCCAAGTCCGATTTTCCTGGGACACCACCGGAGCCGTCCCCGCTCCCGCTCCGCAGCCCCTCGTGCAACTGAACATCACGGCTGCTGTCACCGGGGCTGTGATTGCCCTGCAAGGTACTTCTCCAGAATTTGGGTCTGTATCGCCATTTGCGGTTTTCCTTTTTACTAGTAATTTAAAAATCATTTACGTTAACCAGAAACGCAGGAGAAAAATCTGTTCAGTGCTGCACATGAAACTATTGCTGCCTCTGCCTGGATAATTCCAGCTTGATCGAAGCGTGTGCTAAAAATAATTCACCCCCCTCTCCGCAAATACTCTTTGAGGAAAATATTTAAACCAGAAAATAAGGTCACTAAATCACAGCCCCCACCAATCGGTCCCGTTAACCTTATTCTTGTAGGAAAATCGAATTTTACTGTCCTCTGTGGCACATCAGCCGGGGCTATCGGCTCCAACAGGCCTCACGCTGCCTGCCGCCCTTCTCCAAGAACAATCACGCCAAGGAATACATGAAAGGCTTATTAGTCGGGTAGGCTAATAACCTTTCTGAAGCGTTAATAAAATCCCCCGGCTAAAACCTAGTGCGGGGCTGTTTTCACGGCAACGGAGGGAGAGAGGCGCGATGCCCGCTCCCCCGGGCCCCCCGGCCCCCCGGCGCGGGGCGCAGCCGGGGAACAGCCGGCTCGCCTGGACACGGGCCTCCATCCCGCTGCAGCCTGTCCGGACACGTCACGCTCCCGCTTTGCGGAGGCACAGGCTGCTCCGAAACACGGCGGAGAGAAGGGGTCTGCAGGGACAGAGCGTGCTGCTGGCGCCCCGACATCCATCCGCGGACCCGTGCGCCCATCTGTGTAAAATAAACCCATGTATTTATAGCGAGAGGGCTCGCGGGGGCGTGCGTGGGGGAGCGCGTTACAAACATACAAACACCGACCGCCGAACCAAGGCTGCTCCATTTCGGATCCCCCCGACGCTGGGCTTCTCGGCGATGCCAGCCCAGCGACGCCAACCGCCCAACCCAGCGGCGCGGCGCAGCGAGCAGGCAGAGGCGACGGGATTATTAGAGAGCACATCGCCCGTCGCACCGACAGGTTTGCCTTTAATTGCTCAAAATCACATAATTAGATTAGATACACGAAGCTACCCAGCAATACTGCGTGGGCTGTGAGTCAGGCAATCCGGCGGGGAGGCTGAGCGTGCCGGGGGGGCACGCAGAGGGGAGGAGAGCGGGCCTAGGCCGTGCACGGAGCAACCTTTGCTTTTGAATCACAGCGTTAACTAAGAGCTGGTTTGCTTGGGAAGAAGGTGGCTCTCCCCCCGACCGCAGCCCGGCCCTCGCGGCAGGTGAGAGCCGCAGGCCGGGCCGGGGGCTGCGGGACGGCTGGGGAACCCCCGTACCGCCCGGCTGCCGCCTCGCAGAGACCGAGACCGAGACCGCCGGGCTGCCACGCAGCTACGACCGTTACTGCTAAATTAAAACCGCTTCGCCAGAGTCCCCGCTCCCCGCGCCGGGGCAGGGCCCCGTGGCAATCGCCTCCGTCTGGGCAGCGCCCCGGGAGCCGGCAGAGCCTGCGGCGGAGCGAGCAGCTAATCCCGCGGCAGCCGGGCAGGACTCGGCACATCCTTCTGCCAGACGGGGAGACATGTAGCCTCAGCGGTATTTCCACTGCTGTTCTGGCAACCTTCTTGTATTACTCAGCTCTTTTCCCAATTTGCTTTTTCAGCTTTAATCCTAACGCACGGATAACCCGCGGCTTCAGGACAGCTATTTTGTGCAGCTTTGCCGCCACCGCGATGGGAGGTGAGTGTTTTCAAACCGTTGGCCCGCCGAAGCCGGGGAGCTGCTTCGCGGCGCGGCTGAACCGGCCGTGCAGGCAGCCCTGCCTCCCCTGCCTGCTCCCCGCGTCAGGCAGGGCGAGACGTTTAGCTGAGCCCTGCGCACCCCTTGCAGAACGAAACACCGTGTCTCATCAAGGAGAGAAGAGCGACGAGGACGATTCTCCCTGAATTATGATAGAGAAAAGGGGGAGAAAGAAGAGAAAGCTCCACTTGACTTTTCCTTTGGTCAGATTTAGGAGAATCCATGTTTTCCAGTGGTTGCCACTGAGCAACCCAACCCTTCCCTTCTCAGTACAATAAAGCAGAAGATGTGATCAGTATCGGCAGCTCCTGCCTTTCTCACGGCAGTTACCGTCCGGAGGCTGCCCCCCCCGTGATTTGCTATCGTTTGGCTTTTTCAGAGAAAAAAAAAAAAAAGCCTTGTGCTGCCCGGCTGCCGGGGAGCCCCGCCGCAGCTCCGAGACCCCCCCAGAAACAGGTCTGCTCCGTCCCCAGCTCCGCCGAGCGCGAGATAGCTGTTTGATCTCCTCCATTCATGAAATGTTGTTTGTTTTCATTCCTCTCTATCCCCCCAGCTGTGGGATATAGAGCAGGGATCAGGAAACAATAAAATCTCGGTTACCACACAGAATGCCTCCTTTTTCCTAGCTCCTTTCAAAGCCTGACATTTTTGCTTTCATCCGCCATTTCCACAGTTATGGGGCATGTGCTGCCTCCCCTTCCAGCGGGGCCTCACGCGGGGAGCCCGTGGCCGCGCTCAATGTGCACCAGATTGCTCCCTCCCCGGCATCCAGCGCCGCCGCCCTGCGCTCTCGCTCGCCGCGGTTCCCAGGGCTCCTGCAGTCTCAATTCCCATCCGATCCCCCGACCGACTTGCATTACAAAGACTAAAAGCAAGTGTTATCTTTCAAAATTATCCACGTTTTGTTTTCAGGCTTCTCAGTTGGCGCTTTTATCCCTCTAACTCATCGGCACGGCGAACGAGGCGGGAAAGCTTCCCACCGCGGCGCCCGAGGTGGGCAGAGGGCTCCGGCGCCGGAGGGGTGGGGGAGCCTCCCCAGGCCCCCTCCTGCAGCACCAGCCCGGGGGGGCTGCACGGGGTCAGAGCGAGACGTCTTTATTCTGGGAGCATCCAGGCCAACCACTGGAGCCACTGTCTGCGGTGGGGGGTCCGGGATTTCTCTGCAGACCTTACCAGGGGACACATGAAGTGCCACGGGTCCAACTGCCCTACCGTTAAAAAACGGCTGTTCACCCGAGCTGGGAAGGCAGATCCGCACTACCAGAAGCCCGGAGGTGATCTGTAACTCTTGGACTTTCAGCATGGTTACACCATGGCAGCAGTGTAACGAGAGCGTACTCGTTACTGCCGCTCGGACGTGGGAGAGAAGCCATCTCCCCTGGAAAATACAGAAGAGAATCATCGAATCACGGAATGGTTTGGGACAGAAGGGACCATTAAAGCCCATCTAGCCCAACCCCCTGCCATGGGCAGGGACATCCTCAACTGGATCAGGTTGCCCAGAGCCCCGTCCAGCCTGACCTTGAACACTTCCAGGGATGGGGCATCTCCCACCTCTCTGGGCAACCTGGGCCAGGGCCTCACCACCCTCAGTGTGAAAAACTTCTGCCTTATGTCTAGTCTGAATCTCCCCTCCTTTAGTTTAAAACCATCCCCCCTTGTCCTGTCCCTACAGGCCCTGCTAAAAAGCCTGTCCCCATCTTTCCTGTAGCCCCTTTAGGGACTGGGAGCTGCTGGAAGGTCTCCCCGGAGCCTTCTCTTCTCCAGGCTGAACAACCCCAACTCTCTCAGCCTGTCTCCATAGCAGAGGGGCTCCAGCCCTCGGATCATCTCCGTGGCCTCCTCTGGCCCCGCTCCAGCAGGTCCGTGTCCTTCTTGTGCTGGGCCCAGAGCTGGAGGCAGCACTGCAGGGGGGTCTCCCCAGAGCGGAGCAGAGGGGCAGAATCCCCTCCCTCGCCCTGCTGGCCACGCTGCTGGGGATGCAGCCCAGGGCACGGGTGGCTTTCTGGGCTGCGAGAACATCAAACGCTTGTATCGGGAACTCGTGCTTAACAAAGCAGGTTGTTGAGAGCAGACCTCTTGCAGCTCCAGCTCCACACCGACCTCTCCACAAACACGTAGCCGCCTTCAAAGTGTCGCTCGTGATTTGTGGCTACCTACGAGCAAGAGGCCACGGACTGGCCCAACCGCTCCGATATACTGCGCCACTGCTGAGCAGCAGAAGGAACAAACCTAGAGGCTACAACAATCTGTGTCAGAGCACAACACGCATCTCTGACATCTTGCTTCTCACGTTCCCTCTCCCTCCACACAAGCAGAACTGCTCGTAGAGCGAAGTATTGCTTTGGGTCGTTCTTGGGCAGGACACAGGTACTACGATGATGGAAGCCACCCAATTAAAGAGCTTATGGGAGAAGAACCAGAACTAGTGGGTCTCTCAACAGATCCAGTTTTTAAAGTCACTGGTGAAATTCTTCCTTGGTAATCAGGGCATGAAGCTAAAAACCCAGTATATAAACAAGTTTGCACATGAGCTTCTAAGCAGGCAAGGGCATGTGACTTGCAAGAAAGTTGGACAGGAACCATAGCTCTGGCTAAATGCATAACAGACATTGACAACAAAGAAGTACCTCTGTAATCCTGGATGAGCTGTGCTCCCTTTTCACAGACCGGAAAAAAACCTTCCAAAGCTCGCAGGTTCTGGAGGCCACACTAGACAAAAAGACACACATCTAGAAGCATCTGCTTAAACGCCGCATCCAAAGGATAAGGGCGTTTTGGTTAGCCTGACGTGACAGCCGTTGCCAAAGACACAACAAAGAGAAAGAGAAGGGAAACAAGCGTGTGAGAAGCCGAAAAGATGGACTGTGGACTTGTGGCCATGAGACAGAAGCGTGAAATCTTCAAGCCAGAACACAGAGTCATTAGACGATGCTCAGAAAATGAACTACCGAGGAATCTGCCCCAGGCACCACGCAGTAACAGGCTACAGGAGATAAACCTGGTATTTGGTTCTGCTCTCTGAAACAGTTGTCAGCACAGGTCACCCAGCAAGGCAGGGCTGTGATTTGTGGCTCTGCATCGCCGTAAAAGTGAGAAGAAAACGGGTTCTGCTGAAAGACAACCTGCAGGCTGGAGGATGCGAGAGGAATTCCTTGGGGATTCAGCTATTTAATATTCTAATTACGTGCACAAAAATAACCGCACTCTAATGAAACTTCCTGATGACATAAAGGTTAGGATGAATCATTAATACAGAGGAGAGCAGAACATTGCACATGAACCGGAGGCTCAGAAGAACAGAAATGGCGTGGGGTCCGCTCACACACAACAGAGCAAGGATTTCTGAGGCCTGGGCATGTGGATGCCCACGGGATGGCAACTAGTGACCGGTTACCAGGCAAGTATGAGTTACTAGTTACTCATTCCAACATAAGTACTAGTTACCAGGACAGTGTCGGCACGAACGTAGCCCCCGGGCACGCTCTGAGGGTATCGCCATTAATACGTCCTCGCTTCTGTTCTAACGCCCGCAACAGCGGCGAGACACCCTGCGGAACAGCGCGCGGCCCCGTCACGCCTGCGCCAGAGAGAGGGACTCGGACTGCAAAGGGAGAAGATGGGGGGAGACATAAGCTCTGGTTTCCATCGTAGCAAAGGTAAAAGTATTATTGGTACCGAAGGACAAGTGGTGTGAAAACTCAGACATAAAGATATAAGAAGCCCTTTGGGTATCCAAAAGTATTAGTCCAAAGAAGCAGCAAACCCCCCGGAATGGTGGCTAACAAGACGGTAGAAACCGGTGGCGCTGACACTGTGATCACAGAGAATTTGCGTGCTTGGCATCTCAAACCCCAACTTCTCCCTGCTTAGGAAAGGTGAAGAACGTAAAGAGAAAAAGATGTGTGTAGGTGGCAGCACATCTTAAATATTTTTCCTTTAGATACACTGTTAATCCAGAACGCCAGGATCTTGAATGCAATGGATCCGTGAGATGACTGACGCGGACGAAGAGCGCTCACGGAATTAAGCATCGCAGCAAACGAGGGGGCAGGATGAGCTCTTCTTTCAGCACCTACTCGCAAAGCGCAGAAGGGAAGTTGTGTGGTTGTGGAGGATTTGAGTTTGAGACGGGTCTGGAAGAGTTCCCCTAGGAGCCCCGCTCGCGTTTAGAAAGGTTAGAAACCAGTTTTCTTCTACAAAGTGGACCGTACCCCACAGAAGGTTACCACTTGGACCTCAGGATGGAGAACAACGTTGAAATGATTGACGCCGGGGAAGCTCGTCGCTGTTCTGGGACCAGATTGTATGACTTGATCACAGCACAGTATTTCAGTATTCAGCACACTGTTCTCTGAAGACACTTATTTTTAAAGGCAGCAGGCTGGATAACTTGAACCTAAGAGTCCCTGAAGAGTTGCTTGAAGAGTTTTTTTGGCCTACTGATATCCATTTTTAATATGTCTTGAAGTAACAGGGAAATTTCAGACGGTATATTAGCATTTTCCTGGATAATGTTAAGAAGGAAAAGGAGAATGACTGGGTAGCTAAGGTCGGTTAGCCTAATGTTAAAAACAGGCAAAATAATAGAAAAAGTCGTTAGGAGATTATAATAAGAAAAAAATAAAGGCTTCTAACGGATGATCATTAACAGGACCTTTCAGCGGACTACTGCGGCGAAAGAGAAGCGGGGCCAATAAGTACCAATGGCGCCAGTGGTGATGATACTGGAATACCAGAGCAAAATACGTTTAGAGACCACATTGTAAAACAGAGAGTGAGAAGGAGAAAGTGCTCACAAGAAGAAAAAGCCAAACAGAGGCATTAGTTAAAGGCTTGCAAAGACTAGGAGACATCTACCTTCTCGGGTTATCAAAAGGTAAGTAAGAGCTGACTTTATCTAAGCGGGTAGGTCTCTTCACAGGCTGAAAATACGGAATACCCGAGATGCTTAGCCTAGCAAGGAAAGGTAAAACCCAACCCAGCTGAAGCCAGATACGTACGTCCTGGGATGGAGACAACGTGTCTTTCAACGTGTGATGCAGCAGTGGGATGACGTGCAATGCAAACCAACGGAGCCTTTGTGTCGCCGTGTTTTCACAAGAACATTGGAGACACTTCTGGCTCAACAATTCAATACAGAATGGAATTTTACTGGATTCCAACCCTGAATTAACCAGGTGAAATGTCCTATGATGAAAAGGACGTCAGACCAGCTGGTCAAATGGCCACTCGCCTTCAGGAGTCCGTGACCTGCTCAGACTAGCTTCCAAGACGGACATGTGGACTTTTGGGCAAGAAACTCAAGTGACACGAAGGAGCCTGTAAGGGTCCGTGCCGGTCTGAGAAGAGAGCCAAGAGACACCACTGCCAACCCTTCCCCAAGGAGCACTGTTACACAGTACAGCCAGAGAGCCACAGGTCTTCTGGATTGGCACAGGCTGCCCAGGGAGGTGGTGGAGTCCCCATCCCTGGAGGGATTCAAAAGATGTTTAGATGAGGCCCTGAGGGATACGATTTAGTGGGGGACTTGGTAGTGATAGGTTAAGGGTTGGCCCCGATGATCTTGGAGGTCTCTTCCAACCAGAACAATTCTATGATTCTATGATGGGGACGCCGGGGAGCCCAGCACACCCGAAAGCTGGGCCCAGCCTCTGCCCCCCGGGTTTGCACAGCTCAGGGCCAGCTCTGGCACGGTGCAGCCATGCAGGCGGTCACCCATCTTGGTGAGCACGGGCTTGGAAAGGGGAGAGCTCAACGTGCAAGCAAACTCCGATCTCACACAGCTTCTATGGCACGTACTGCCATCGACTAATCCTTAGGAACAGGTGTAATACATTAACCTCGGAGCACCATGAAATCTGTAAGCGCAACATAGTTTTGACATTTCTGAGTATCTGAGAACCTTTGCTATGCAAATGTAAATGTCTTCTGAACATAAATGCACTCACTGAAAAGTGAAGTTCCTAGCCTTGGGGATTCTTTTAAACAAAAACCCGTTTTCTACGTTTAGACAACACAAACTTTTTGGAGGAGTGCAAAAAAAACAGTGGCAGGGGAGCAGTAGTCTTCCCAAGGAATTGAAATGTTTCAGTCACTTTAAAAAGGCTGCTTTGAGGAAAAAACACCTGCTTCATGGAAAAGATAAATGACAAAAATGCACTAACAGAATATTGTTACTTTCAAAAGAGAAAGCGGTTTCTTACAGTACCATGCAATTACTGAAAAATCTGATTTCTCTGAGCTTGCGACTCTTGTGTTATCCAATAAAGTTGGAAGGAAGCCATCCAGAAAGGAGAATTCTCAAGTCAAAACTCTTCTTTTTAGACCCAATGAACACCTACTTTTCCTTCACGGTTTGGATGAGACCTTATCACAGAATCACAGAACAGCCCAGGTTGGAAGGGACCTTGAAAGAGGATCTGGTCCAACCTTTTTTTGGGAAAGGGAGCCCCGATGAGGTTATCTAGCGCCCTGTCCAATTGTATCTTGAAAGCCTCCACTGATGGGGACTCTACCCCGACCCTGGGGAGGTTGTTCCAGTGATTGATTGTTCTCACTGTAAAAAATTTCTTTCTTATACTGAGAGGAAACCTCTCCCAGTGCAACTTGTACCCATCTGACCAACCCTGACAACAGCATGAGATGCTCCGTGTTTAAGAGCAACACATCTCTCCAGGGAGACTGGTTCCTCTTGATGCACGCGAGGTGCCCAACCATGAGAACGCTGTTCCTCCCGGGCTACTCGTTATACTGCACTTATTTTCTATATTACTCACTACTGAGTAAGGCTATGTTGAGTCAACGAATGAATTTGCCGTAGGGGAGGAACTCCAAAGCTGGGCTCCCGGCCCCCCCGACGCATTGCTCCTGCCCATCCTCGCTGCGGAAGGTGCAAGCCAAGCCCCACGGAAGAGGAGCCGGCAGCGTGCCTTCGCAGCGAAGGCCGGCCACCCCCGGGGTGTGTCAGCCGTCGGCGGAGCCAGGGAAGGGAGCCGTCCTCCCTGCTCAGCGCGCGCGGTTGGAGCAACCTGCTCCGGCTGGACCTGCTCCGGGCGGGAGGGTGGACTGGGGACCTCCAGAGATCCCTCCCGCCTACAGGAGAATCACCCAGAGGAGATCGTCAGAGCCAGCTCATGAGTGAGGAGGAAGGAGCATCAGCGATTTGCAACGCGGCTCGCCACTTGCCAGGGGACGATGTAACTGCTACGAGTCACGGGGTGTAAACGCTCGTAAAGGGACCCGCAGCGGCTATCAGGTGAAGGAGGAGAACAGTAATTCTGGTTCCAAATTGAGCCCTTGAGACTTCACTGACGTATGCAAAGGAAAAAAGATATAGAGTCGTCCCAAGGGGAGACTGATGTGGGGTGGTGATGGAAACAATTACTAACTGCGTCTGAGAATTAATCATTAATTAATGATATGGCTTCAGATGCTGAGAAGGGAGAAAACGCTGGATGGATTTACACGGTCATTCATCTGTGGTTTAAATCCGCGGCTCTCATGTCAGAGAGGAAGTGTAAAAGCAACAGAGCACTCAAGGCTTTTGCAGGACCTTAAAAAACGTGGCTCAAGGTTTGAGTTTGTTGGCAAAAAGGAGAGGAAGCCAATGAAGACAGAATGTGGGCGAGGACAGAAAACTCGGGAAAATATTTAAATTCTTCATGGCTTCCATCATTTCCTGGAACACTCCCAATATTTTATGCAGTCCTCAAGGACACTGGAGACTGTGCTCGGGAAGTTCTGCGTTGGTGACGAGCGCTGCCAATGCAGGTGGTTGCTGTAGCCTAACCTGCTGCCAAAACAGCACAGCCCCGGGTTGTGCCACGGAAATGGCTGAAGCAGGCACGGTTAATTTGGAAATACAGGCTGTAGCCCCACATACGTGTTCCGGTGTTGGCCCTGAAACAGGCACTCGGGCCAGCGCGAGCATGGAGCACGCGACGGCTGTGCAATGTGCTGCTGGCAGGGCAGGCACTGGGAGCCGCCTGCAATGTGAAAAAATAATGCATTATTCACGAGAGAGATGAGCACTCCGTCTGCAACCAACGGTGCTGACAAACCGCAGAGACTGGGACCGTTGCTACGCCTACCTGGGCTCAGAAAGTCGGGACATAATGCAACGTGACTCCCCCTTTGGCTAGCTGTCCCTAGCCGAACCTCTGAACGGCCCTCACATCTTACCTTTTGGGCTTTACGTGAAGCTTTATGCCATCAAAACTGCAAGAAGTGAACACTGGTGGAGTAGCCACAGAGCCTCCATGCTGCTGCAGCACAGCCATCAATAGCAGGGTCTGGAGATGACTTCTGCAGAGTCCACGAACGGTGACTAAGAACACCCACGTGCTTGCTCCTCTGGTGTTCCCAAGAACTGCACACAAAGTTTTTTGCTTTTTCATCCACTCTTCCTTTGAAAAACTTTTATGTGCGGAAAATCAAAAGAGAGATGAATATTACTTGTCAATGGACTAAGAATAGAAACTGTGCTGAGAGCTGGGGGAGACAGGGCTCGTCGTGAAGTCTAGCTCTGCTCAGTGGGGCCTGAGGTCATGCTGAAGTCAACAGTGGGAGGGACAGCATCCTCCGGAAAGTGATTCAGAGCAGGAGGCTGGTTCAGCCTCTGACTTGCTCTTTGGAGGACCACTGACCGCAGAGAGTCACAGAATCATCGAATCACGGAATGGTTTGGGTGGGAAGGGACCTTTAAAGGTCATCTAGTCCAACCCCCTGCCATGGGCAGGGACATCCTCAACCAGATCAGGTTGCCCAGAGCCCCGTCCAGCCTGACCTTGAACACTTCCAGGGATGGGGCATCTCCCACCTCTCTGGGCAACCTGGGCCAGGGCCTCACCACCCTCAGAGTGAAAAACTTCTTCCTTAGATCTCGCCTGAATCTCCCCTCCTTTAGTTTAAAACCATCACCCCTTGTCCTGTCACAACTGGCCCTGCTAAAAAGCCTGTCCCCGTCTTTCCTGTAGCCCTTTAGGGACTGGGAGCTGCTGGAAGGTCTCCCCGGAGCCTTCTCTTCTCCAGGCTGAACAACCCCAGCTCTCTCAGCCTGTCCCCATAGCAGAGGGGCTCCAGCCCTCGGATCATCTCCGTGGCCTCCTCTGGCCCCGCTCCAGCAGGTCCGTGTCCTTCTTGTGCTGGGGCCCAGAGCTGGAGGCAGCACTGCAGGGGGGTCTCCCCAGAGCGGAGCAGAGGGGCAGAATCCCCTCCCTCGCCCTGCTGGCCACGCTGCTGGGGATGCAGCCCAGGGCACGGGTGGCTTTCTGGGCTGCCAGCGCACAGTGCCGGGTCACGTCCAGCTTTTCATCCACGAAGAGAGTCATGAACATCAGCTTCACCAGCTGAACTTAGTGGCTGGGAATACAGCTCGTGTTCTTCGAGAAGCACTGGCATCGTTACTGTGAGAAATGTGGAAATTCCCAACTTCCACAGTCTCTGGTGGTTTCAGTGTTTGTGCTGAGCTGTGTCTGAAGTCGCACGCTGAACTTCCTCTGCACCTTCTCACCCTGAGCTTCTCCCAGTCTAAAGACCTAAATCCTCAGAGAGTCGCGCTCCGGGTCCAATTTTCAGGATGGGTATAGGTGCCAAATATTATTCCCCTCTTCCAGTTAAAATGCATTAGCCACGCTCACGGTGCTCTTATCCCGGGGTAATGAGAATACAGTGAGGACCAACCTGCATTTCTCCAAGACGTGGACAGGAATGGGCGGCACTGAGACCAAACTACAAACCGTACAGGAGAGAATGAAGGGCCCAGCAATTGCCATAGGCTGAGTAACCGTCCGAAGCTCCTTGTCCTGCACGGCCTCAGGTGGTTCAACCACCCGGGAACACCCCACAGATACTACAGGCGATGCTCCCGTGGTCCAGCACAAGGACTCGCTCTGCAGGCACGTGAGCAGGACCATGACTTGCTCCACGCCAAGGAGAGGCAGGGAGAGGACCCTGCAGCGCCCAGGCACTGCTGCTGTGATGGCCAAGGGCACCGAGCTTGTTTCCAGGCTCTTTTTATTCTGTCTCGTCCCTAGAGAAAGATTTGTCCCTCTCCTCTCTACTGTCCGTTTCCTAATGCTCCTCCTGAAGGACAAGTGCAAACGTGGCGCTCGCGCGCCACAAAAGCGTAAGGAAACCACGAACTCTCTCAGAAAACATTACTAACGAAGACAGCGACCACGACAAAGAACGAACCAGCCTAAGACCCCACGCGCCCGGGTCCTGTGCGGTGCCACTGAGGCCAAGGCCACCGGTCTCACTCTTCGAGCGGGCGGCCGCGGCCGCCTCCTTCAGCGCGAGGGCAGCGTGCGAAGCGGTGGGGAGGCTCAGACGCGGCCGGCGCGCGCAGCCAACGCACTAAAAGGAAAGGTTATGAGGAAGAGGTGTCTTTCACCGGCCACAGACTGGCATAATAAATACAGTCTTAGCCAGGATACAGAAATGCGTATTTTACTCTCAAACTTACATCTAACCACTGAATAATAAAAAAGTACAGTTTGACTTCTGTATCTAAATATTTTCTCTGAATAGCTGTGAAGTGGTTAAAATAGATTAAAAGATAAATGAAGTGTTTGATGAGAAGGATACAATCCAACGAGGAACGCAGTTTAAGGAAAGCATATCTCATTGCTAACGTAACATTGTGAATTCTGTAGAAACTGATCAAAGTACACTTTCTAAACCCGTTTCAGGAAGACTGTGATTATGAATGAGTATTTATTTTGGGACTGAGAAAAAATGCTGTGCTATAATGAAATTTATGGTTCTCTGGATAAATATATCCATGCTTTATGCAGAAAACGGAAGGCTTCCAGTGCCCTTAACTAGTCATTTCCACACTCTTTGAAGCCACGGTCTTATAAATTTTCATAGGTAAGTAGCAGCTGGTTACTTAGCAACTTTCACTACTTTTCTGAAGTGTGCTACCTATAAAATTCCCAAGGATTTGTCATCCTTTTTCAACATATTTGGCTCTTAAAAGAAGCAATAACAAATGCAGATTAGTTGTCTGCGAGGCTTGTCGCGCAAGGGTGCCGCAAATGCTTTACAAATGAATAACCTCATCAAACGATCTGCGTGTGAAGTTCCTCCTCGGTGTAAGCCTCCACAGGCAGTGGCCTACACAACGAGCAGAACGAACCCCATCTCTCCCCCTCCGCCCCTGCCCAGCACTCTTGGTGATGCGCGGGGGCTCGGCACGGCAGCATCCCCAACCGAAGAAGAGAGGACGGTTACTCACCTGCCGAACGTGCCGCTCTGAGGCCGGCTCTCGGGTGGGTGCTTAGGCACCTCTCGTGAACGAGACGGGAAGAATCTTCTCCTGGCACCGGGCAGATGCCCGCGTTGGCTGTGGGCTTAGAAAATGAGCAACGGGAAGGATGCTCATGGGATTCAGGCCGGCTCAACAGCCCCTGCGAGGGCGGGATAAGCACTGGCTCCTCTCTTCGCGCGCGTGGCAGAGTGAAGCCCATGAGCATGCTTTCCTGGCCCGACAAAAAGGAAACCGGACCTACACCTCCAGCAAAAGGTGAAAGACTTACTAGATCTAAGAGAAATCTGAGGAAGCAGAATCCACTCTAGATGGACAGGAGAAGCACCAGCTGCTACGTGAATTTGAGGTTGAAGAACCGCTCTCCCCAAGCTTGCCGAGACCCAAACCAAGGATCGCGCTGCACAAGGCAGTAGGTTGCTCCATTGCCTTACAGCTGCTGGAGGCATGTTTTTAAAAGCAAGCTCCTCATGTCCTGGCAAAGCTCCTTTGATCTTTGGAAGGAGTGGCTCACAGCTAATTAATAACACACGGACACAGAGTATGACACATCACGAGAGCCTCTGATGTGATGCTGTGGTCTCTGTGAGCTGCAAATGTAGCCACAAAGAGGGAGATAATCTGGAAGGCTTAGTCCTGTCACTGTAAGCGAGCGAGGCCCGAGGAACAGCCCGTGCAGCTTCTCTCCGCCCTCTCAGGACTGTGTTTTCCGATGGAAAACTCCCCGGGTGATTACGCAGGCGATCGCGCTGAGCACGGCGTGCGTGCTGATGTACCACCTCGCGTCCCCTGCACAGAACGCACACCGATGACTGGCGGCACGTTTAAGTGTTGGGCTTCTGATGGGAAATTGCTTCCTGCATGAGAGCAGACAAGTCCCTGTAGATTTTGTTCCCTATGAGGATAATATGACCTGATCCTCATATTTTCCAGGAGCCTACATAGGAACATGTAAGAACGGGGCATACTCTGGGCATATCACTTCGGAGCTGGAGGACAGCAAGGACAAAAGCGAGCGTTACCGTCCTGAACCTGAGACAGAGGCACTCTTTTTTTGCATCATCTTGGGTCAAGCACCAGGAAAAAAGCTTTCTCTCGACTTTGAATGGAAAAAACACCGGGAATATCAACTGTAGTTAGCGCCTACCCACAGCAACAAGCATATGCTGTTTTGCAACAAGTTCATGTAAGAAGCATCACTTGAGAGAAGACGGACCACGAGAAGCACAGCCTGGCACACCAGCGGACATGGGAGGCACAGGCAGCGGCTCCTGCCCCTTCCTGCCTGGCGCCACGGGCAGAGCAGTGAAGTCTCTGAGATTTCATGCTCCCTCATTCTCAGACGGTTCACAGAACCAGCACCAAATTCGCAGAGCTGTCAGCTGAGCAGCACGCACCGCTGCGGATGACACAGACTGCTGATCTCTGCTGTATTTTGGGTTTTTCCCTGTGGGCAGAGCCGCAGTTGCCCACGACGCTGCGAGAGCGACTGCTGCCTTGGCTGAGCTGATGGCCCGCAGGGTTTGCAGCAGGGAGCCGAGACCTCAGGCAGTGCGCAGCGTCTGGCAGCGCGCACCGTCCACCCGATAAACACCAACTCCTTAAAGATCAGACTTTTTCCCTTAAACCCTTTTCTAGGGAAACCCAGCGCTTGCAGCCTTGACGTTCCGCATCGTCATGCCGTGCCGCCCTTGGTTTCCGAAGCGTCTCCTGCTGTCTGACCCAGCTGCCTTGAGAGCTCCCCTGTGTCCCTCACTCCCGCCCCAGAGTTTTACGAGGAAGAGAATCGCCTTGCTCTGGTTTAAATAAAAGCTGGGCTTGGCTATTGCGGTCTGGCAGCTTGCGGAAGAACTCGGGCCTTTGCAGTCACCAGCCTCTAACAGTGTCCTTCAGCAAATGGGTTTCCCTGGGGCACGGACACAACCAGGGCGTGAGAATGGGGATGGGATAAGATGATACGCAAACCCTTGCAGACGGGCTTAGCTCCGATCTCCAACCATCTGAACGTGGTGGCTGAACATCATCCACATTATCAGATCTCTTAAGAGGTTTCACTGATGATGACCAGGGCCACTACCAATAGAGTCTCTAAAACTCATGAATTCTCCTAATAATCGTCAGTCACCTGCTGGTTTTTAGGGCAGTACAGAGCTGGAATGTCATCCTAGACATCACGCCTGACCTCCTCTTATCACATATCACCGCATCAAATAATTGTGCTGTCAACCTACCAAGAGCTTTGGCAACGGCTTCCCTGGTGGGGAGGCTGGACGTGCCGGAGCTCAGAGCTCCTGCCTGCTTCCTCCTGACGGACTTTGCCAAAGGCTGCTCCTGCGGCCAGGGCAGACGAGGATCCCACGGGGCATCTCCTCGTGTCACAGGTGACGTAGTGCCTGTGACCATTCTTGACAATGAAAGTAAGATTTTGGATCTGAAACTGATGGTGAAGATTCTTGATATCCTTGATATGAAGATGATGAGGTTCTTGATATCAGGCAGTATCAGCAGTGGGAGATTCGGGGGCCAGAGGCTTCCAGTCTCCTACACCGAGGAAGAGGGACGTGTAAAGGGGTATCTTAAGATACAGGCCGGGCTGGAGTGAACCTGACTGTCAGCATCCCACTTCAACAGGTCAAAGCCAACTACTGAGGCCGCACATCAAGGGATGAAAAAGCCTGCACAAGTCTTTGAGAGCAACGATGGGAGCTAGGAACTTGGCAACGCGAGCTCACCAAGAGAGGCAGTCCTGACCGAGGCTGCCACGACGGCCCGACCACGCGGGGACAGGCCGTACCCGGCGTCTGGATCCACAGCAACCTTCAGCAGATGAGTGCCAAGAGCATTCGCAACGGTGTAACCCAACTAACAAGCTGTAGATCTCCGGGAACTCTGTATTTTATTTCATCTGATGAACTCATTAGTGTTGTCAGAAACACAGGATGAAATGGCCAATGATGATCTGGAGAAGCAAACACGTCATGTTTTCGAATGAGGACAGACGACGGGGCTTGACTGTACCAAGGGTGCGCTTCTGCTTTTATTTTCGTCAGTCCCAGGAGGCTACTGGAATTCAGATCTTTCTTAAAGCACGCACCCCCCTCACCTCCACTGGGTGAATTTATTTCAACAGAGAAAGGTTCAGAGAAAAGAAAATTAATTTTCATCTGAGCAGGGTTTTTCCTAAACTACCTTAGTTAAACTACCGAGATTTTCTATTTCTCTGACGTTTTAATTCTTTGTGGATTTAAGCACATCTGCTTTAGGCTTGCAAAACTGTCAGGATATTTACAGTAGTCAGACTAAATCACAAATACAATACAAGCGTTTCTCTCTAAACCCAATTTGGATTACATGATGATTTTAGTAGCTAGAACAACTTTCATTTCACTTTGACAAATAAAACCCCCAAGAGGTTTCAGCCTGAAAGCATCATGAAAGGCCAAATCTACAGCTGGAACAGGTATTTCATACAATCAGGCTCTTAGGTAAGACTATTTTGATCTAGCACTATGGATAAATTGATTCCAGGTATGGGGTTTTTTTCATTTCTGTAGTACAGTGTAATATTTACACCAGTGTTTGACTACGTGAAGCATTTTGATTTTTTGATAGCTAGGTTGTAAATACGTGTTGTCGCAGTGCAGTAGCCATCGCCGCACAAGAGGAAGCTATCACCATAATGGCTAACATAACATCTGAGTAAGCAAATATTGAACCTCATCATTTCCCAGGTCTTGAATTCATAATATTTCTTTAATACTAACCAGCACTGCATCTGTATTTTCTAGGTTTCTTTATCTTCTAGCATGCTTCAAATCAGCTGTAACTATAACAACAAAAAAAAGTGAAGCAAAACACACAGCTCAAAGGTTTCACCCTTTCAGGAGCACCACAACGCGTCCCATTTGGCGACCAGCCCCGTGGCCAGCAGGGAGGACACCCCGGCACCGTCCAGCCGACCTACGAGCGAGCTAGAGCAAGCTGTGCGAAGACCTCCCGGCCGCCCAACCTGGGATGCTTTTCAAGGACAACTGAATCACCCCCACCGTGGCAACAGCGAGGTAGACGCCGAAATGCAAATCCTTTCTATAGGTGTTACGCGCTCGCCCAGGCCAGGCTCGCTGGCACGCAGCTCGCCGGGGTACGTCATTAAATGAGAGCTCAGTGCCACAAACGCTGGTTTGAGGTGGCGCATTGTGCTGACAACCATGGGGTTGTGTCTTCCATAGCTCTTTCGTTCGCTCAAAGTCAGAGTGCAAAAGTGTATTTGTGGGCTGGGGAAATAAAGAACAAACTGGAGAGAGGCCAATAACCCAGAAGAAACTACCAACTTCAAAAAGATAAAAGTTTACAACACAGTTAGTAAAAGAGTGATTTATGCTCAAAGGGATCATTTTGTTGTATCAGCCCATACCTAAACCCTTGTGCTGCATATAACATGCTTTAACAAGATGTTTCAGGACTCCCTTTGAAAAAGACAACCCTTATAAAGAGACGAGGTGGAAAAAGGGATAGCTTCTTACAAAGGAAAGGGCCAAAATGGAGCAATAAAGTCTGTGTAACAGATGATGAAATGAGCCCCAAATTGCTGCCATCTGTTAGCAACCTTTGCCCAGTGAAATGAATTTCATGTGAGGTCAAGAAATCCCAAACTGCCATTTCCTCATTACTATTAATAAGGGCCAGGTGCCATATAAACCAACACTGGATCCAGATGTCCTTCATGTGGCTTTGATTACCCTTCTAGGCTTGGATAATGATAGGAGGGAAAGTATTACAGATGCACACGCAGAAACACGTTTAATATTAATTTCTCTGCAATTGAATTACTGGGCATTAACGGCATCACACACCGTCCACCCTACCGACTGATGCAGCTACGGGGACGGCACTCCTGCAAGGTGTAGAGCAGGCAGTCCTTCGGGACGCAGTTACAGCATCTGCAGGCGCAACGTGGGCTTCTGCCGTATTTTCCATGGTTGTGCATGAGAAGCAATCCTTTCTACAAGTGACAGCCAAGATACAGGCAACAGCTCTCATTTGAATTTCATCGACATCTTGTTGGATAGTCTTGAATGTCTAAAAAAGTGTTGGTTTTCCCTCTCTCTGAAATGGACACACTCAGTTGAATAGAGAGAGATGTGAAAACGTATGGTTATGTAGCTTGGTTAAGATTACAATGCTGCGGAAGAGCTAAGTGCATCCACTACTTAGGGCATCCACCAGTTGTATCTGGGTGCCAACCCAGTGCTACAGCACAGTAGAAGGAATTAGGAATTGCAGAGAATTAAGCATTACGCTGGATCGTACCCCGACGGAGGAGTGCGCGCGCACTGTCGGCACTTTCTTAAGCTTATTTACATACTAGAGCAGGTCCTTGACTACAAAGTGAAGAAAAAGTTGTTTCAGAAGAATCGGCATGGCTATGAAATTCAGCAGGGAAGCAATCCGGATTTCACATGCTGGACTCTACAAGGATAATCATTTAACCCGTTACAACCCACGCTCAAAGAAAATACAGTAAAATAAATTACTCCCAAATTCTGTCTTCTAGCTTTCAGTCTCGCCAAACTCATCATCAGCATCCCATTTCTTAGGAACTAACCAAACATCAAGTAAAATTAGATCTTGCCCAAACAAATGCAAATCCTTGTAGTACCTCTCTCCAGCCATCTTAATGATATCTCCACAACGGAAACACATCTACAGGCCCATGAGTATCTACCCCAAAATGTTGGCAACAAATGCTTTGGTGGAAACATCTATGTGAAATGAAAAATACCACCAACACACCACAGTGAATTCTCGTGAACAAGTGACAAAGGGCAGAAACACCCACGTAGCGGGAGAATACCTTCAACAAAACCCCCCACTCTTGACCTCGCATAGGAGATCTTTCATGGTGACTAATGAAATATTCCTACAGGACAAGCCTAGGCACTGAGTTCACGGTTCTAAATAATCACCGACTCGGAGAGACATTGCTTGTCACCCTTTAAAACCTCCTTTCTGATCTGCCGTAAACCAAGCTACCCTTTTCTCTTACTGCTCCGGGGGCACGTACCTCACGGCGTCCCTGCTGTGCGCCTCCCCTCATCCACAGCTGCTCACTACCTGTCTTCTGCCACGGAGTTTAAATGATTGCCACAAAAAGATCAATCTCGGGAGCTGCATCCAGCCTCTTCCAGTTTGGATTGGCATGTCTCGAAGACCTGATGCAAGGTCCGTGAAGGTGCAGCTACAAGAGCTTCTGGCTTCATCTTTTTTTCTAGGAATGCTGGTTTTAAGTAGGACAATTTCAGCGCTCTGATTTGTACCACGGCCCCTCAAAAACTTCATGAACATAATTGCTGGAGCAGTGAATATTGGCACAGGGAAAGGAATGTTTCAAGCTGGCTTTGCTGTCAAAGACAGAGCTTATTGTAAAGCTGAACCCCGGGCATTTGAAAAATATAACTGGGTATTTAAATCATATTACTAAACTGCCAAGAAGCAAAATTTCTCATGTAAGTGCCTTGTCGAATAAAGCCGTTGTTAGTACACCCCGAACCGACAGCCCGTGCCCGGACACCTCTCAGACACTGTTCTTACCCCGCGGTCTCTGGGCCATCATCCGGACGAGAGCTCGTTCGTGTCAAAGACGCAGCGACAGCTCAGGTCTGGTGGTGGTGACGAGCCCACGCGCCGCTCCCCTGCACCTCCACGTCCAAGGCAAGCTTAGGCTCGAGGACGCAACGCTCTTGTGTGCTGACGACGGCTTTGGCCTGACACGGTGACCCCGCTTCATGGACGCTGTTGGATTCGCTCTGGCGAGGCCCAGCCTGGGCGCCCCGGTGCTGGGCTCCCAGAAGCGGGTGCTGCGGGATGGCGCTTGCGGTTCCGCAGCTGAGGCCTAAGGGGATCACCAGTCCCAGCAGGTCAGACCCAAGCTACGTCTGAGCAAAGCCATGGTTTCTGCAGCAGTTCCCCCGATCTCCACACCTGTTTGCCAGGCTCTGTGCTCCTGCGCTATGCTGCTGCTGAAGGACCCTGCGACCCCGGGCTCCCCAGGGAGCGCAGGAGCACCCCACCAGATCTGCTGGAGCTCTCCCGGAGACGGCAGGGCGGGCGCTGGACCTGCGCGAGGGAGGCTGGCAGGGTGCTGGGACGCGAGGCTGCCTCCGCACCACCTCCCCATTGCAAGACCTGGGTCCTTCTGGTGCCTGGGGCACCCCAGGGCCCGCTGCAGAAGTAAGGGAGAACTGGCTGTATTTAACCATCCGGAGGAAACCCACAAAACGGGCGCTACGTGATATGTTACAGACAGCTTTCACACGCTTGCCTGCATACAACCTCCCTCCAAAGCTGTGCCCCTCGCCCCCACTCCCCAGGGCAGAGGGTCTCTTGGGATGGGACCTCCCTAGGACTTCTGCAATGACCCAGGAGCCTGCAGGCAGGAACTGTGACCAAAGTGGTGTGGGAACCAGAGCCTCAGGCACTCCACCTGAGGGAAACGCATCTCAGCACCTTCCCTTCCACCACAGCCCGCCGGCAGCATGGCCAGCTGCCGCGGCCGGGGCTGCACAACGTGCCTTCCCAAAGCAAGGACGCTCCTCTCCTGCAGCCGCATCAAGACGGGACATCAGAAGGAGGGGGAGAACATGCTGGATACAGAAATAAGCTCTCAGGGCTCTTGAAGCCCCTCTCCTCTGAGCACACGTGGCGCACGACCAAGCCTTGACTTTCCTTATAACCGCCCACGATAAATCTATAGGAACCGCTGCGTGCGAGCACTGTGCGTCCTGGTGTAAATGCTCTACCTCCCTTTCACTTCCAACCCTCTTTTCACAAATAACACGCATTAAAACAAACAAGTCTGCCAATAAACAGAATCCTCTAGAAGATAAAAACTGAAAAATTGTCGCTCTGGGCAGCCTCTTGACAGAGGATCTGGTTAGAAAACACCCCCCCTTCAGCGGGGTTTGAAGTCCATTGGAAGGAATACGCATATTTTTCCCCAAGTCAAAAGCAAGTGTAGCCGCAATGCTTCTGCACAGAGCTTTGTTAAAAATGGTAGCGGCTTAGAAGTTGGAACTTGGCACACGTGTCTTTCTCAGCGAAGGCAGAACTTGGAAGACAAGAAACTGAACAAACTCCTGCCTGTTTCTAGCTGTGCAATCCAAAACGTGATTAAGTACAGAGGAATGCGATTCAGGGAAGGCATGAATGGAGCGGGCGCTCTGCAGAAACCGTTCTGCGTTATGGCTGTTACCTCTTCATGGAACAGCGGGAGCATCGGAAAAACCACACTTCTCCCCGAGAGCCTTCTCAACTGCTATTTTGGAAAATATCTTTGGTTATTACAATTCGGAATTAAAAACATCTAAGTGCTCTCTACCGTTTTAGTTTGCCTTGTGCATTTGACAGCACTTACTCGCTCGTGGTGGTTGTGTGCCCTCCAAAACGGGACAGAATGACCAGATCCCCTCTGGACTGACAGCAGCAGCCCATCAGGTCCCCAGTCGAGGGTCAGGAGAGGCTCTTGCACCTCCTCATCGCTCCCTCCCAGCAGCAGGTTTCTGCAAAGCTGCCAGACCCAGCCACTTCTGCATTTATTCGGGAAGGCTCTGGCAGACCTCTGCAGCATTTGGCCTCCATCGTCCACCAGACACTGACCCACTCTCCTCTGTGGCCGACCGGGCCACGCTCAATCCTCTTAGCTCTGCCCGCCGAGCTTGGCACAGATGGCAAAGGGCGGCAGGGGAGGAGGGCTGCGTGAGCTAATGCTCCGCTAGCGTGGGGAGAGGGGTTTTCTTTCTCTTCAGACAGAACCCGGGTCTTCTGCAGACATCAGCTCCACACCTCGGTCTACGGTTCACTGCTTCCATCCCATTGCGACAGGAGGCACCACCGCGTTATTCAGGGATTTGTCTCCTGCCTGACACTCAACCCCCTCAGGACACCGTGATCCCCCAGAGCAAACAGACTTCCAAGAAAGTAATCCCGATGCATATCCATGGCTATTCCCTGCCAAGCCTTCCTCCTCGTATCCGGAAAAGTCATCTGCTAGGGGCTGTGCTGCCAGCTAAAGAGCAGGGTAAGGTCGTCTTCACCGCCATACCCGACGTCAGCACTGACCTAGCCTTCCTTTCGGAAATGTCTCCTGACAGATACCCATAGGTACAGAGGTCTGGTGCCCTCCCCAACCTTAAATCGTTAACATCTAAACGGCTCTTTCAGGAGCCCTTCTAGGTTTGATATCCTCCAGGAGGCCCGTGAACACGGCTCTTAGTGTGGAGGCACCAACTCAAAGCTTATTCTAAAGCTATGTCTGTCTATATTAGTGAGCCGAACCATACCCGGGAGTGTTTCTGGCGCTGGAACAAGACAATTTACAGTATCTAAGTGTTAGAACGCTCCCTGGCACGGCTGTGACACATTTCAGCTAGCACATTCCCCGGCAGTTCCCGGGCACACCATTCCCAGCACCGCATGGAGCCACCAGGCCTTGGAGGAGAGGAAATCTGCTCGCACGGAGGCAGGCGTCTTCTTGCCAGTTGCCCTCAGTGTCGGAGAATTTTTCCGTGTGCGTTTACTAGCGCAGACATAGCCTGCAGGCTCCAGTACTTGTCAGCTGAACCAGAGAAGGCATGTAAGGCTGCCAGCGTGGTGGGTAACCAGATTTGGTCCTTGCCTTAAATTTATCCCAAACAGGCAGTTTTGTCTTACTCTACGTTATGCTGCTTGGGCTGCCCACTCCCACCCTCCAGAAGGTGGTCTTCCACTTATTTCAGAGAAGCTCTGCAGTTATGAGCACGAACGAACGCCACTCAGGCAAGCGGGGCCATGCCAGCTCTGCAGCTGGCAGACACAACCCATCAGCGCTGAGAGTTTGCTCCTTTGCACAGACCGAAGCGCGCCCTGCAGATGAGCGAGGCCGTGCAGTGGAAGAAGGCGGCTGACCTGCAGTGTTGAGGCATTAGGAGGAATTCTTCATATTTGTGTTAAAATGCATCAGTAGGTGATGGCGGGAGTCACCCAGACGAGCATCAGTGACCCGCTCCGCAGAGGCGAACAGGCCGTTGGCTGACGCAAACACGGACGCAGAGCTGAAGAGCAGTCTCAGAGTTGGCTGTCAACACGACAAGACTTCTGCAGCTGTTACAGGGCTCTTCAAGGTTAGGAATTCCCCACTCAAGTTTCTACATCCCTTGGGAAGGGACGCGGGTACCATCCTGGCTTGTTGTCTGGGCTCAGCTTTGCCATAGCCTTTGGTTAAGAAGGTTCACCTCATTAAAGGTACCTGCACTGATGCCCTCACGCCTCTCAAGCTGACTGAAAGGTATCGTCTACATACTCTGAATCGTCTGAACGCTGGGAGGAGGACGGGAACTCCTGACTCCCTGTGCTGGTTCTGGCTGGGGTGGAGTCAATTTTCTTCCCAGCAGCTGGTTCGGGGCTGTGGTTTGGGTTTGTGCTGGAAACAGCGCTGATAACCCAGGGATGTTTCGTCACTGCTGAGCAGGGCTGACACAGAGCCGAGGCCTTTGCTGCTCCTCACCCCACCCCACCAGCGAGGAGCTGGGGGGCACGAGGAGCTGGGGGGGACACAGCCGGGACAGCTGACCCTGACTGACCAAGGGATATTCCATGCCATACGACGTGATGCTCCGCGTAGAGAGCTGGGGGAAGAAGGAGGAAGGGGGGACGTTGGGAGTGATGGCGTTTGTCTTCCCAAGTCACCGTTCTGCGTGATGGAGCCCTGCTGTCCTGGGGATGGCTGAGCACCCGCCTGCCATGGGAAGGAGTGAAGGAATCCCTTGTTTGGCTTTGCTTCTGCGCGGCTTTTGCTTTCCCTCTTAAACTGTCTTTATCTCAACCCACGAGTTTTCTCACTTTTACCCTTCCGATTCTCGCCCCCATCCCACCGGGGGGGAGTGAGCGAGCGGCTGCGTGGGGCTGAGTTGCCGGCTGGGGTTAAACCGTGACACTCCCTCTCCATGAGGTTAAGGAGCAACCCTCCCACGATTTCCATGACTTCATGAGCATTGCTGGGTGAGAGCGTGTCCACTTTTCTGATTGGTAACATAACCTCGAAATTCATGAGCCCAATCTGCTCGCTGTGTCGTATGGTTCCCACCATCTTCTGAAAGGAAAAGATTTCCATTCCAGGGTTTAAGCGCTCCCATGTGAGCTCCTCTGCTGTGAAGCCATTTCTGTGCCTGTTTGGCATTAGAGAAGTTCTCTGGTGTTGGAGTTTGAGCGCTTGACGCTCTTCTGGATTTGTTGTATGAATTGTACTACACGCCAAAGACATCATACATATGATGTACATCTTTGTGAATTCCTTTAACGTTCTTCTGAATATTGAACAGTACAGCTCCAATGGCTGTTCATTTGACTATAAAACAAAGAGTTTTTAATATTTAGCAGATTATTCAAGCCTCTCACCAGCTGTGACATGAAAATGGTCCTGTTGTAAATTAGGATCTACGCTGGCAAAGATCTTTATGAGCTGGGACACAACAATCTTAGCAGTAGTAGAGCATAGCGTGGTGGACTATGAATACCATGTGGCTTAATACTCCATTACTGGAAGAGTATCTCTCCACAATGCAGTGCTCCTCAAGGGCGTGAGCAGGACTCCAAGGGGCAGTCCTGCAAAGGGAAAGACAGTACAGGAACTTTCAAAATCGTGATGGGAGGTCAACTCTGAACATGCGGCACAGAAGTTATTGGACTTTCCTGTAAATACCAGGATCAGAAATAGCGGCTCTCTCCCGATGCAAATTCCTTACAGCTTGCCGTGATTTTCCGACCAAGACTGGCCAAGAGACACAGTAGCTTCTAGGCCTTCTGAGGACATTTTTGTGACGGGAGTTTGGTCTCTCAGGTGTCACTGTGCTCACCGAGTCATTTGCTGGAGATGAAAGTCCGTTATCCCAGTTTTCTGTAGGCACTTGGTGGCAACCTCAGCGGCCAAGTAACTTCTTACTAGCCTCCCCGGAGCAGCAAAGATCTCTGCTCAGTGCTTAGATACGCAATCGCTCTGGCTGCAAACACACGAGCAAACTGCCCCTCCCGGTTCAGCGTCTTGCTGCACGAGGTGGAACGCTGGCTCACGATGACAGTCCAGCCATTCAAAACGGCCACGCTAACCCGGACACCTTCAGCCCCTGGAATACAGCGTACGTTGTCTCAGTTAAACGCAGAATGACGAGACGGCTTTTTGCTCGGGAAGTCTTTTTTGCTTGCCAAGCAACTTGCTTGAACATAGCCAAGAAAGCTGATCCTCTTTGACCCATCTCTGTAAATCTTACTAGCGGTATGGAGAAGGCAGAATGGGCCTTGCAGCCTTAGGGAAGGCAAACCAGAGATTCCTAAAGTGGATGCTGATGCTACTGCTCTTGATCATAGAATCGTGGAATGGTTTGGGTGGGAAGGGACCATTAAAGCCCATCTAGTCCAACCCCCCTGCCATGGGCAGGGACATCCTCAACTAGACCAGGTTGCCCAGAGCCCCGTCCAGCCTGACCTGGAATGTTTCCAGGTATGGGGCATCTACCACCTCTCTGAAGGTGTGCTGCCAAGGGATCTACCACCTCTCTCGTGATTTGCTGCCAGTCCTGAATCAGTGGTTGTTATTCTGCCTGTTATTTATGCTAACGCTTCATATAAATTCATGTTGCCACCACATAATCAATCCATCTCGCCAAGGGTTGAGAGGCTCATCACTAAGACACTTGGGCCTTCGCTTCCACAGGACCCAGATGGTGCTCCACCTTTTCCCTCATATGTGGTCCTGCTGTTTCTGGACTAGTCCGTAGACCTTTGTGAGGTACTAACCAGACTAGGCTCTTCTCTAACTTCTTTTTCCTAGCTAGGTGCTTGTGAACATGAGGATGGGGCTGGCTGAGCACACAGTAGACCGGTACCCTTTCCTAGGTACTGTAGGGTTTTATACACATGTAGAGGGAAGACGTGACACTAGAGCCACCAAAACTGGTTCTCAAGGGTCTCAAGGACAATGGGATGTTTGATAATATTTCTGAAGTTCTTCAGTTGGCTGTGTTTCTTTAACTGTCACAGACATTCAGCCCTTTATTCAAGTATTTCTGTTATTGGAGTACATAGATGACCATGAAGTCCTGAAGGCATTTGGAAGCCAGTGTACGGTCCAATGAGTTCTTCTGGACTTCAAGATGGAGATACGCCATTACCTCCCTTCCAGAATAGTGCAGATACCAACACAGTGTGTGATGCGTAGGGTTGTTATCAGCCACATGAAGTCCAGCTGGAGGCCAATTTCCAGTGGTTTGATACTGGAGCCAGTACTGTTTAACACCTTCAGTAATGACCTAGATGATAGGACAGCACATGCCCTCAACAAGTTTGCAGACAACGCAAATCTGGGAGGAGTGGTTGATACACCAGATGGTTGTGCTGCCATTCAGAGGGACCTTGAAACACTGGAGAAATGGGCAGACAGGGACCTCATCAAGTTCAACACAGGGTGCAAAGTCCTGCTCCTGGGAAGGAATAACCCTGTGCATCAAGTGCACTCGAGGCTGGAAAGCAGCGTGGCAGAAAAAGACGCTGCGGTCCTGCAGAGAAGTTGAACATGAGCCAGCAATGTATCCTTCCAGCAAAGAGAGTCCACAGCATCCTGGGCTGTGTTGGGAAGAGCGTTGGCAGCAGGGTGAGGGAGGTGATCCTTCCCCTCAACTCAGCACTCGTGAGGCTGCACCTGGAGTGTGGAGTCCAGATCTGGACAACCCAGTACAAGAAAGAGATAGAGCAAGAGTGGAGCAAGTCCAAGAAAGAGCCAGAAAGATGATTAAGGAACCAGTGTATCTGCCATATGAGGAGAGGCTGAAGGAGCCAGGACTGTTCAGCTTCAAGAAGAGAAGGCTCAGGGGGATCTTATCAACGCAAACAAATCCCTAATGGAAAAGGGTGAAGAAAACAGAGCTAGGCCCTTCTCAGTGGTATCCAGTGAAAGGACCAGAGGCGATGGAATGGAAATATAGGCACAAATGGAAATACAGGAAATTCTGTTTAAACATAAAGAAGAAACTTCCTTGTGGAGAGGGTGGTGAAGCACTAGAACCATTGCCCATCGAGGTTGTGGAGTCTCCATCTTTGGAGGTACTCAAAACGTGATGGGACAAGTTCCTGAGCAGCCTGCTCTAGCTGACCCTGCTTTGAGTATGGGGGGTGGACCAGATGATCTCCAGAGGTGCCTTTCCACCACAGCTATCCTGCGATTTCTGCGACTGTGTGTTTCTCAGCCAAGTGGAGCATTGTATTCTGGGATTTCCAGCTTTTTTAGGCTCCGCTTTTAGTTAAGAGAGCAATTTCAAGCTACTTCAGTCCATGCAAATGTAAGGATGTGAAGGTTCAATTGCTACATATGAGCAATGTGTCCTTTGGTTGGTCAAATCTGCCTTCTTGAGTTTCAAATCCTTTTTGGCTCATTCATCATTGATTCCAACAGAATTGGACTAGACAGAATGTCAATGTGTTGACATTATTTTAGCAGTCAGTTTTGGCTTTCTTATCCTCCTACTAACATAGCATTCCAGGGAAAGAAGGGAGGTAAAATTGGGCAAATCCTTCCTTTGATCTCATATGTACCCCTTTTCTTTATCCATAATCAAGATGAACATCACAGCGCAGGAAAAACAAGCTAAAACAATGCTGTGTTTCCACGCAGATGATTATTCCTAGCAATGATGCTGGGTAAGAGAATGACATACGACACAGCATTCCACTCGCACAGTTAGAAGCTGGAGGACAGGGACGGTGGTGTCTCGGTTCCTTTCCTTCCTCCAGGAAATTCCTCGAAGATCGCTGCCACGTGCTGCAATCTGGTCCCTTCACTGAGCCAAGGAATTTCTGCAAGGTGCCTCGGCAAACCCAGGGACAAATCTTCACTGGCAGCATCAACTACAGATGAAGTGGGCTCCACCAGAAGGTACACACTTACCACCATCTTCTTTTTAAATTGATGACAGAGCTTTAATAAAAGGCCATCCAGGAGTCACCAAAAGCCCGTTTAGCACACGCAGCACTGAAGCATTTTCAGCAATAGAAGTTACCCAGAATTACATATTTCCCTACAAAAAGTAAGTCACCAGAATTTCCAAGTCATGTATCAAATATCCAATTCGAGTATCTGATAAACAACATGTAAAAAGCCCCCAACAACGGGAAACACAGGATTAATCTTCATTAACCTTTGTGTATAAAGAAAACCACGTTTGAAAATGCTGAAAATGTGTTCTGCTGGAGAGAAGGCATGGAACATCTGGCTATTTCCGAGAAAAGCAAAAGGGCTCCCTCTGGAGTGGATTCCGAAATTAACACAGGATTCAGATTTTAACAGGCGGGCAGAGAAAATGAAAATCAGTAACAAAGCAAATGCGTTCTTGTCTCTTGTTAGTTTACTCATCCTGTTTACAACGAGCACACAGGGACTAATTCAGGGAGACTATATCATGACTGAATGATATGGATCCATGCCCGGAATATTAAGTCATTAATTAGTTTTCATGCATGGACTTGTATGTGGCAAGGAGGCAAATTAAAGGATTCCTGAAGAGACAAGAAAGCTTTCTTAGCATGTAAAATACTCCAAAGAATCTCCAGCAAAATATATTATGAAGCCAGCTGAGAATCCACATGTTCAACCCTGGATGATCATGCACAATTCTGCAAAAACCTAATGAATACAGCCACCGGTGGTGTAGCCACGGCAGTAAACTTAATTTGAAAGGGAGAGAGGAGTAGCCTGAAGGACATACACAAAAACATGCTCTACTGGAAACTGATGAGGGCTGCTTTCAAATTTGCAAGTGAGAAAGACCCCACATCCCCACGGTTTATTTGCATACAAGCCAATTAACAGAAAACTGTATTTTCATGCAGAAAGAAAAGAATTGGATCACCTACAAACTGAAGTCAACTTACTGCCTGCTTTTGCTCTTCTTCCTACAAACGTTGGCAAAAGAAAAAGGTGAAGAGAGAAACAGGATAGATTAATTATCATCTGAAAAGGAAACACGCACACACAAAACACACGACAGACCCCATGGAAGAACAGAACACGGCAAATTGTAGAAACATCTGCAGGCACGAAAGGAAACAAGGCCGTCGGACATCACAGCGTGGCGGGAAAGCAAAGGTGCCATTTGTTCCAGCCTCACGAGAAGACTCTTGTCTGAAATAGCCTTCAGCGCTGGCGGAAGGCGAATACACGGGCTGGATACGACAGTACGGACAGCCTGGATACAGGACAGGATACCCGAAGGATATCTTCTCTTTTACGCAGAACCTCTCCTGGCTTCTCTGCCCACCCCGGACTCAGAAAAGCCTCTCTGGCTGTCCTCAAGGCAAGAAATATCAGACCACCGTCCTCTAAAGTCTGGAAATACCTCCTGGAGTGCGCAACCGCTGCAGGGCATCGGGTTCCCCGGGTGCACAAATCTGCCATCGCAGAGACCCAAACCGGGAGGCAAAGCAGCACCGTGTCGGTCAGGGAGGCCCGTTACCGCCGGCCACGCAGGGGCCTCTGCGGGCGGGAATCAAGAGGGCAAATTAAGGAGCGGCAGGCAACCGGCGCTGGAGCGGGAGGGGAGAAACCGGGAGGCAAAAGCACCAGAGACGTGGAGTAAGGAAAAAGGTGCAGAGAAGACACTTCCTTGCTTGCAATGCAACGTTTGTCAGTACGGGTCACTGCTCATTTGAAAGACCAAAAAAGGTGAAATATGGGTGAATTTATCCTCTTTTGAAGCAGAGAAACGTACACTGTGATCCTGCTGGGCCAGTGGGTCCCATTCTGACTTCAACTACGTGAGCATTCCTGGGAATGAGCAAAATGTCACATAGTCAAGAGTTTCTTTCATAATTCAAGTTTTCATAGATTTTGTCCTCATGTATAGAACGACCATTTGGAGTCCTACGGGCTGTTCCGTCTGCGGGCTCGGCTGTGTGGAGCAGCACGGCCGTCGCGGTGGGGTAGCGACACCGCGCATTAAAAGAAAGGCTGGCAGCGTGTTTTTGATGACTCTCACACATGCAGAAATAGCAATTACAGCTTTTTCAGGGTAACAGCGTGTGCCCCTCCAACGCCGGCTTTGCATGGACTGCCAGCGCAGAGGGCAGCAGGACCACCGGGAAGCGCGTCTCCCCAGAAAGTCAGGTCCTGGAATTAAAATTCACAGAGTTTTCAAGGCGTCTTCTGGCCTTGAAATCCATGACCCCATTTATCCACCTTCCCTCATCTATTTCCCGTCTGAGCAGGATTAACCAGAACCTGTCCGTTATTTTAGAGCAGCCGCTTCTCACTGACACTCCACCAAAAGACGATTTCCTAACCGCACCGAGGGCACCGCAGAGGTATCATCTGGAACGACTGCAGAGGATTCCACGTTTCTGAGCAGACACTTTTGGTTTTTTCCTCCCAAGACCTGGGGGTCTTTCAGGCGTATTTCGGCACTGATGCAGCAGATGGAGGGCACGGCTCCACTGAACCGCGGATCAGCATCAGCTGCGGAGGCTGGTGCTGCCCTCCCCACGCTCCCACGTGTTCCCAGTCGTTCCTCCTACCGGCACTGGGACGCGCGGGACCAGATGGCGAGCCAGGTCCGGGAAAAGATCTTAAATGATCTCCACTCTACAAAAAAGTTGTTAGTTTGAAAAATGAGGCTTTAGCATTAACTACAGATGTGGAAAAAAAATCTCAAGAGACGTGGAGCTTTGCTAGAAGGACCGAGCAGTTATTAGATAAATCATCAAATCAGCTAGTGAGGAAATTACCATTGAGGAAATGGAAAAAGTGAAATGGGATACGTCTGCTGAATATCCGCGTAGCTGAAAGCAAAAGCCCTGCAAGAAGGCAGACAATCATCACTGCGGACTGCTCATTAGAAGAGTGCCAGCTAATGGCACTCGGTGATTACAGAAGACTTCAGGAAAAAAGGGAAAGCGAAGCCAACGGCCTGGCTGAGGAAAAGAAGATAAGGAATACTGGAAGAAAGCCGCTGACGGCAGTACCGACACGTCGCTCGCCGCCGGTCAGCCCAGACGGACAGGCTGCCTCGCGCGTGCAGGGGCCCGAGCTGCTTAACTGAAGCCTGGCTGGAGCGGCCAGGAGGACGCGAGGCTAGCAGCCACGGGGAGCCCCGCGGTGGCCACCGCAGCAGCCCTGCAGACCCGGAGGCTACAGTATTAAACTCAATTGTGCCACTGTTCTCCAGCATGATCTGCACACGTCCATGCTGTTAAAATCCCTTATCACCCCGATCGGGGTGGCCTTATCCAACCTGCCCCCCGGGAACGGGTCCAGGCACCTGATAACCTCCAGGTGGTGGTGGGAGATGGTTTGGGAAAGCGCTGGCAGCTCTGATCCAAAGGCACGTCAGCGATGGCACCAGAAGCGGAGCCGGTAGGTGAGTGCCTGTCCAAGGAACGCCGTCTCGCGTTAACGCGCTCGCCCGGACAGACACAGCCGGGGTCTCACAAGAGCATGGGACAGCACAGCAGAAGGTGCCAACGACCACACTTAGTGAAGGGCTGAACAACCAGAACTTCGGGGAAAACCACCATCAGGTTCCTGTAACCGAAACCTCCTAACAGGAGAGTCAACCCACGGTGGCAATCAGATGTGGAAGGACACTCGATGCAAAAATCATCCTTAACTCTGAATTGCAGCGGCGTGGGTAGGTCGCTGCGCGGGCTAAAAACCATCAGACCAGGCCACTACCCACGGGGTTGCGATGACCTCCACGCCAGCAACCAGAATGGCCGAGGGCCCTTCGCTGGCTCTGAGGCCAGCGACCACAGCATGGCCTGCCACGCATTTAGGTGGCTGGACTAGATGATCTCTGTAGGTCCCTTCCAACTGAAATATTCTATTCTATTCCATGGAAAAAATGGGTGAACCTCCAGGGGACAGCTGTGTCCTTCCAAATACATGCTCTCCTCTCTCCTGTTCACAGAGGGAGCCGAGATACCAAACTTTCAGGTAATCAAAGTTAGGTAAGCCGAATCCAGCTCTAAATGGTGAAACGAAGGCAGCATTGAAAATGTAAAAAGTACCGCACAAGAAAATGGAAAAAACCGTAACAGCTTAACAGCTGATCTAAATTATAAATGAAAATTTTTGAAGAGCACCAAATGACGAGAGAAGCTAAAACCTTGCGGGAAAAATTCATGTCTGGCCGGGCTAAAGCCACCAAAAAGGAGAGTTTGAAATGAACACAAATATCAGAAACAAAACAAAGCCTTGAGGTGGTGTATATTGTTTCCTGATGGTCATGGTAAAATTCTTAATAAGGGAAGAGGAATTAGTATTTCTGTTCTGTGTTTGACTAACAGTACTTTCCCCTTGTAGTTTCTATCAGCAAACAGTGAAGTACTTTCCATTAATAATGAGAAAAGCTGTTTAAAATTATCTAGTAGAAATAATATTTTTAGCTCAGTAGACCTGGGCAGCTTGCAGCTGGGACTCTTAAAATAATTACAGGAGGAGTTATCTGCTCCAGCGAAGGCAATTTTTAACAGATATTGGAATACCCAGGAGTGGAACGTGCTGCGTTGCACTGATATTCCAAAAGGGAGGTAAGACAACTTAAATAAGCATAAACGTCTTGCCCTGTCACTAATTTATTCAAAGCAGCAGGAATGCTGATACCAGACTCAACTAATAAGTAATATATGAAGCATTATAACTCCATGGAAAAGAGGTCTTGCCAAACAAATCTGATTTTGTTATTTGAACGTATTACAAGTTTGGCTTCTAAAGGAACTGCACAGATGTAATATATTTTCATATCTCCAGTTCCTTTAGAGGCCAAACGTGTAACACTTTGTCAGTAACCAGTCAGCACTGTACAAAATCAATAAAGCCTTTACACGGAGTAAGATCTGGATAACCGGCAGCTTTCAAAGAGCACTCGCTGCTGCAGAAAGGCACAAAAAGGAAAGTAGTGGTGAAGAGTAACGAAACTCCTCCTGTGACTCTCCGCATAGTGTTGCTAAGATTCAGAGAAGAATTCAGCACATAGGGTTCTTTTTTGCAAATTTAAAAATAATATTAAAAATCTGGAGAAGGCAAAGAAATCAACCACAAAAAATACTGAAGTAGCGTATTGCGAGAGGCTCAGCAGAGCTCTACCTGCTCGGCTGATTTAAAAATCAAGACTGAGAATTGCCTTCACTGCGATGAGTAAGTATCTGCGTAGGAACAAACCGGGGTGCCAAAGTACGCCTCAATTTAATGGAGGGAGAACCACACGTACCAGAGCCAATGGGCGCAAACTGAAGCTAAATACATTGAAACTGAAAATGAGGCATAAATTTTTAACCGTGCAAGCAAATTTGCATTGGCAGTGCATTTTCCATTTTTGATTTCTTCAGTTCAAGAACAGATGTCTTTCTGGAAGACGCTTTCATCAACGAGAAGCTGCCAGGCTCCATAGAAAGCTAAGAAGGGGAGATGCAAAGAGCCGTATTATGCAACACGGAGAACCAAGTAATTACAGCAGTCGCAGGCTGAGAGCATGATTCAGGCTGGAAGGGAGCTCGGGAGGTCTCTAGTCCAGCCTCCTCCTCAGAACGGGGCCAACTTAATCTCAGACCGGGTTGCTTAGACCTCTGTCCAGTCGGGTCTTGGAAACCCCCAAGGATGGAGACAGCCCAACCTCCGGGCCCGGCTCCACTGCCTGAGCAGCCTCATGGGGCAGATGTTTTTCCTTATATCCAGTCCTATTTGCCCTTACAGTTTTTAAACAATTTTTGGGAACTGGGGGCGTTAATTAAAAGATACTAGGTTTATAAATGAAAAGTCTGGTAAGAGCCAGCTTCTAAACGAACCTTCTGTATAATACAGCCTAGAAGATGTCATTAAAGTTTCTGTCAAGCTCATAATTGAACTGCATGATTCAACTTAACGAATGGGTCCTAAACCCATCAGTTTATCAAGCGTGAGTCAGCTGTGGTTCGCAGCACCTGCCGCTCGTGCTCGTGCCCTGCAGCACCCGCCGTGCTCTCCTCAGCAGCGTGTGACCGACACCGGTGTCCCCGGCCGCTCCACTCGATGCCACGTTCACGCGCCCAGGCGGCCGGGACAGAGGAACCACCCCGGTTTGGGCGGCTGGGAGGCGGGAGGATGGCGGCGGAGCAGGCGGAACGGCAGGCGCTGCCGGCCGCGTCTCGCCGGGCAGGCGGGCGAAGCTCTGCAGCTGCTGCGGAGCCCGCAGGTCGTACGGGTCGAGAGCAGCGCACCTGAGAAAGACACTCCTCCTGGGCTTCGAGGCTTTCGGGGGGAGCAGAGAGGCAGGCAGCCGACGGAACAGCCCGTCACCCTCACGGCATGGCAGCATTTGCATCAGGGCGTCGGGGAGAATTCACGTGTGACGGCTCACGAGTGCTTTGAAAACAACAGGGGCTACAGAAAACTCACCTCAGAGCTCGTCATCGTGCTAAAGCAGATATCCAAACTGATTTTGTTATGAAGAGGCTCCTCAATGCGTGCAAGAAAAACGCTCAGACTGCGGTCACCTGAACCACAAAGAATCAAACTGTTTCTGATGCAACAACTTTTTATACTTTCCTAAATCTGTAATTCAGTTCTGGATGCCCATTTTCAGAGATGTCACACTTCAACTTAGAAAGGTTTAGGGTCTGAAGAAGTCAAGGTGAATTTAGCAAGGGATTGTCTTCGACATTTTCAGAAGACAGACATTAACAGACCGAATGGGGAAAAACCCACGGTGTGCAGAACCCCTGACTGTACGTACATTCCCAGTCCAGAGTGCAAGCCGAATCTGAGGAGCGACTGCACTTCAGATTCACAGATGATCTGAATTCATTATCACTCTCAAGTGCAGACAAGCTCTACATTTTTCTGGAACTATCAAGATGTGCCTATAGCTAATCTATAAACCCCCGTGCTGCTCCCCTCAGCGTCATTGCTGCCATCTCTCTCCCACTTCTTCCATTGCCTGGAGTATCTTTGTTGCACCTTGTCTTAGACCAAAACTTCTTTGAGGAAGGACAATGTTTTCCCATTCACTTTACAGAGAGGCTCTTGTCCAACTTAAAGAACGGAAAGAATAAATGCGTAACAGCATTTCAGACTACAGTCATCAACTGTGAGCTCGACTCTAGCAGGACTCTATAAAAAATAATAATGGGCCCTCATCAGAAACCCGAACACCACCACGTATCGTAGACCAGAGCCAACACCACCGCACTGAAGCAAAGGACCTCGGCAGGCGTCGCCGGGTTAGTGTGACCTCCCCCGGCGAAACAGCGCCATGCCACCGGGGACTCCTCTTCCGCATCACAGCGACCACAGTTATTCTCCAGGCAAAGCTGGAAGAACTGGACTGGCACCCAGAACAGCACGCAGCCCATTACCGAACCTAGGACTTGTGTAAAGCCTTCCAGGTCTTACGGGCTCTTGATATTTGACCAAAGCAGCAGCACATGAACCTGAAACCCCATCAGCCATCAGCACCAACACACAGAGCCAGTATGGAAACGACTTTTTGCAAATTCCTTCTACTCCTCATGAAGTACTTAGAATGGTACGACAGCAAAGCAGGAATCTCAGAGCAGCAGCAGGGAACCCCAGACCAGGGGACGGGACGGACGTGCTGCATTTCGGACAGGAGATGACTTACTTTGAGGAGTTTCATCAGCCCTTCGAGCTGCACCATCAGTTCTCTTCTGCTTTCTTGCAGTGCAGACATCCTCTGTTCCAGCTCATCCTTTCGCTGCCTGTTCAGGTTACACGAGAGAAAGAGTCAGAAAATAAACTTTGGGTATTTCAACACGACTTCAGGAAATTCACCCAAACAACTGTGTCTTTGGTTCTCACCACTTCCCCCCGCTTCCAATTTAAAAAAACAGAGCACAGCACAGAGCAATGACCATGAAACCTACATATAACAACCCGTCTTTTCACTTAAAATCCAGAAATCTGCACTCAGCACCTCAGTAGTAGGAAGACCTTTTCAAGAGCTCTGCATTTTGAGAGAAAAAAGCCAGTTTTTTTTTCTTTCTTTTAAGAACTCTCTTAACGTCAGACCCAGGCATCCTGCAGAGCTTTCAGACAAGCACGAATGAACGACGGGAGGAAAGACAGAGAGAAGGAAACCGAGGAGAAGAGGCCGCAGGTGTCTGGAAAGGAGAAGCTCTCCCCTGGCTGGAGAGAGACTCGGCAGAGCTATTTCTGTCCACCCACGTCACGTATCATCTTTGACCGATTCGCTGTACCAGAACCCAGGTAACGAGACAAGGAGGTAAGAAGTGACCTTGCCCTTCCGCGGCATCAGAAAACCCACTGTGTTTCTACAGCTGCCTGTCTGTGAGATATTTAAGGAAATATGACTGTTTGGTTTTATTTTATATTTAAAAAAATAAAGAAGTGACTAATATAAAGAGAAATTCAAAGATGAACGTCAACATGTCAGAAGTTCAGTATCTTATATGATTCAAGAAAATCTGGGCCTCACAAATCCCAATCATAGGTAACGATAAATAACTGTAAGAAAAAGCAGATTAGAAAGGCTTAGTTATTAATCTACAGTTATTTTTGTGGCCATCATAACGTCTTAATCGAAATTTAAAGGCGCCACATGTTATAGACTGAATTTTTAAATATCTTAGACGATGTCTGTGTTCTCACATGATACACTATGGCTAAATCGTTCTGGGAATTTTAATAACCAACTAGTTGTAGAAACACCAGCTGGACATCAGAACCTGGAAAAGAAACCGGCCGTCTTAGACCGACTCGACCGGCTGCGCAGGGCTTGCTCGCCTTGCGGTGGCCGCGAGAACGGCCACGAGCACCCCCCGCCAGCGCCGGAGCAAACCGGACAGAATTCACCTGGTTCTGTCCCGGTTCTTAAAAGGACGGAGGACTGCGAAGCATTAACTGTCCTGGGTATCCTTTCAACGTCTTTTTGCATTTTGAAGAATGTGGCTATTAAATGCTGAAACATATCACAAAATTGAGGCAATAAAGAGAAGATTACACAGGCCTGGTCACCTAGAACGTGTCAAAAACCCATCAGAGACAGAGCTTTATCTGTCTATAGGGTCCTTTTTCCCTCTCTCGGTCAGTTCAAAGTCTGTGGCTTTTACTCTATAGTTGTTTAATATAACATTCTAGTTAACAACTACAAATAAGGTAAAAATCAACGTACTAAATAAGTATAGCTCTCCAAATGTAGTTGTTAATGAAGAATCAACATCAATGTGTACGTCTGATTTCGGCTGATGTCATTCAATTGCTTTTCAAGGACCTCCGGCGAAGGAAGAGGAGGTCCTGTTTGCCAACGACAAAGAGACGCTAGGACAGCCTCCAGGGACGAACGGGGGGACGCAGCTGAGGGGTCCTGGGCGCCCGCGTGCGAATGAGCACCCCGTGGACTGGAGCAGGAGCAGCCAAGCACATCTGCGCCGCGAGGCAGGGACCTCCAGGGCCGGGGGACCTCCAGGGCCGGGGGATCCAGCCGTGCTTCCTCCGAGGGTACGCTTGCCAGCAGCGCGGCAGAGCTGACTCATCCCTACGGGCTGCGCTGTCTGCAGATTCCTAAGCCTGGGACACGTTGATTTTCCATGGATTATCTTTCTCGTGCTTCCACAGCCTGAACTCTGCACAGCCCCGGGATCACCCGGTGACGCGTGCTGACACCTATTCAGGGGCAGGTCATCGCACCCTGCTCACGCAGGCGTGGGGAACGTCTCCTCGTTAGCTGTGACTCTGAAGTGCTTTCGCATCACAGAGAACCTGCTAACTGTGACCTTCCACCGTGATGCTACGCAGCCAGGAAAATTAACGTGCACTTCGAATTCATTAATGAGTGATGTTTGGTGGGAAGAAAACTAACGCTAGTTCTGTCCACGGCACCAGCGAGACTACGCGTGGGACGCTGCAGCCGGTACACTCCGGCCTATAGAGAAGAGATGCAGAGGACTTAGAACTTGACAGCAAGCTAAAGGGATAGCCGGAGATTTGGCAAACCTGGCGAAACAGAAGTTCAAGCTATTTACACAAGATGAGGTTAAGAGGGGAAGGAATCAAAATCTCTAAATACAGAGAGGAATTTTGAGAAGGACCTTTTCAGCCCAGCAGACAAAAGCACGGGGAAAGACGAGGTCTGGAAAACGGCACTAGGCTTACGAAGGTTAGAAATAACGTCCACGCTTTCAGTCCGCTGAGCACAGACAAAGCACAGAAATCAGCTGACGGTCACGTTAACGGTATCGGGGGACGTGGTATTCCTTCCGTCTCCGAAACGAAAGCTTGAACGTCTGTCTTGCATGGATGCTGGAGCCCAGCCCAAAGGGTTCTGTCGGAGCGCCGCGGGGAGAAATTCCCAGCCCGTGTTACGTGGAAGGCCAGGCTGGACAATCACAATGCCTTGACAGGCTCTACATGCTCACTTCAACCTTTTTTTCCTTTCCTGACCCTATTTGCCAGTGGCGTTTACATGTTTGAAGGCCAGAAATGGCTACAATGACCATTCAGCTTTTTTTTTCTTCAGCAAAATACAGGCTGTCTAATTCCTCCTGTTAGCTCTGTTTTGTTCCCAATAACTCGATTTTTGGAAAAACAGCTTCAGGAAAGACATCCAGGGACTGAAAACTCTATCACTGCTCTCGAGAGGATTGCCTCGCTTTAAAAAGCGTGTGCTTTATTTGTTGTCTGAATGCGGCTGGTTTCCAGTTTAAGCTCTCGGTTCTTGTGTCTTTCTCTGCCGGGTCAAACAGCACATCACGTTGCCCCACAACCTCTTTTTTCTCCACCTCTTGCATAACATTTGTGGCTATCTTCTGCATCCTCTCCAGTTTTTTAAACATTTGAAGAAATACACATAGCTATGTAAAGCATAAAGCTAGAAAACCTATGAGCTATTATCACGAGGTAATAGAATGAAAAATATCAGCGCGATACCAAAATGTACCATAATGTAGCAAATTCTGTGTGAAAAAGCAATGAAAGATGCTGAAAGCCTCAGATTTTGCAATACGGGGCTGGATGACGCCTCGCAGACGCTGCCTGCAGTTGCAGCAGCTCCATCCCACGAGCACTGCACTTCATGGGAAACCTTTGAACGCTCCCGGGAAGCCCAACAGCCGTGCTAACGGGGCAGGGAAAGCTCACCCCGACGAAGGGAACACAATGCAGTTTGCAAAGAGCTGCTGCTGCCAAGAGCTTAAATTTTAGAACCTACTTTAGATTACAGAAGGCATTTTTGAAGGCTGAGCTCTGAATGAACTAGTAATAGAAGATGAAATAAAATATAGCCAGAGAATGCCCTTGGGACTACCCAAACCATGAAACACTTTATTCTATAAATACTGGCATTTTTTCCCTGTCACTTCAAAATGCAAACTCAAAGAGGCTTTGAAGATTGTTCTCCCACTTTGGACGTACGTCTGACTATCTGTAGGTACGAACTTGCGGAGTTTCACTGACCAATCAAATAACTGACATTTATCTTCAGCTCCACTCTTTTGGACAATAAATAATAAGCAGTTAATGCCATTTCTGCTAGTTTTTCCTATCAGTTTCTTCTTTATAGTCTTCTGAACTATACAAATAGAATTCATCTTAAGAGACACTTTTATTTACTTCTAAATCCACTTAAAAAAAAAAGGCAAATTGCAATATGCTGCCAGTCTTCAGAATTCAGCCGTTTAAACCACCACCTGAAGGTCACTGAAGATAGGCCGATATTCCCCTTTCCCCGGTAACAGCCAGCGCTGTCGGTGCGACAGAGCAGACCCCATGGGCCGCCGGCCCAGGGACCGAACGCGCGCGAGCTTTAGGTATTTCTTTTACCGTAGAAGCCTGAGTTCAGCCAGTAGAGTTGGGTTCTGCTGGGCTTTCTCAGGGGTGGGTTGAGAGGCTTGTTCATGTTCCAGCCTGAGACGCTGAATTTCTTGGAGTATCTCTCTGTAGAAACGACAGAGGGAAGATTGAAGAGGAAAAAGGTCAGCCTCTGCGCTGCTCTTAAGTACTGCCGCAGCCCCGCAGGCGCTCCTTCTGTCAGGCTCCCGCCTAAGTACAGCAATTTGGTTCACGTATGACCCGCACAGATTCAAAACCGACAGGAAAGTTAGCGCAGTCCTATGAAACGCTGCAATGCGCATACAGAATTTATTACTGAGTAAGAAGTACGGAATCACTTATGTGCCACACGCTGGCTGGGTCTCTCCAAAACCTTTCGTGCAGAGTGGGCTCAGAGACTGTTCTAAGAGGAGAAAAGTCCCACTTTCAGCATAATCTGCATCGCACACGCCGTAGGAAGGGCTCCGAGGCGGCGCTGCCAGCATCCGCAGCCGTGCCAGCACCGGTTAGCTTCCCACTCACCTTCCCAAGGGCTCTGGCAAGGCAGCAGGAATAAGGACAACAACAGCTCATAGTAACAGAGGCAAACTCGCAGGTCTCACAACGGGGAGGCGATCAGCCAGCAGCCCAATTAAGGCTGCTGCATTCTGCGTAGCCAGAGGCGAGGGAACGCAGCACTGATGGCCAAGGACTCGGTTATTAAAATGGAAATGAAATCCTTCTGAGAGTGAAGATTATAATCTCTAATTCTCCCCCTCTGCTCTTCTTTAAAGCCGCTGAGCTGCTCTCCTTGCAAGGGTTCATACCAGCACTGATTGAGATCTCCCTTATCCGTGATCTCGACGAATAATTTCGAATAGCTGCAAGGTCTCTTGGTAGCGCATTGAAGCTACGACGGTGCAAGGATCGAGCTGTTCCCGTGCTCTCCAGGAACTGGTTCTGCTCCAAACTAACCTTAGGAAGCATTTCACCTGGCGTGCTGAGGGTGCCTCGGCAAGCGGCCGCGCAGGCAGCGAGCTCACGGACGGCAGCTGGGTGCAGCCGGAGCACAGGGAGACCCGAGCAGGGCCCCGAGGAGAGCACCTTGTCGGGCACCCGGGGGGCTCCGCAGGCGACCCGCGGGCTGCCCGTGCCCCACAGCACGTGGAGTGTGCAACTGCTCAACGGCTTGCTCTGTACAGCTGCACCCCCTGAGCTCCTCTTAGCCAGAGAAACAGGAACTCAAAGTGCGGGCGCTGAAGAAGCGGGTAAGTGCGAATGCAACATTATGATAAAACCAGAGCGATCTGTTCTTAAAGTCCCTCTGGAGCAAGAGGAATCATCGAATCACAGGATGGTTTGGGTGGGAAGGGACCATTAAAGCCCATCCAGTCCAACCCCCTGCCATGGGCAGGGACATCCTCAACCAGATCAGGTTGCCCAGAGCCCCGTCCAGCCTGACCTGGAATGTTTCCAGGGATGGGGCATCTCCCACCTCTCTGGGCAACCTCTGCCAGGGCCTCACCACCCTCAGAGTGAAAAACTTCTTCCTTATGTCTAGTCTGAATCTCCCCTCTTTTAGTTTAAAACCATCACCCCTTGTCCTATCACTACAGGCCCTGCTAAAAAGTCTGTCCCCACCTTTCCTATAAGCCCCTTTAGGGACTGAAAGGCTGCTGGAAGGTCTCCCCGGAGCCTTCTCTTCTCCAGGCTGAACAACCCCAACTCTCTCAGCCTGTCCCCATAGCAGAGGGGCTCCAGCCCTCGGATCATCTCCGTGGCCTCCTCTGGCCCCGCTCCAGCAGGTCCGTGTCCTTCTTGTGCTGGGGCCCAGCGCTGGAGGCAGCACTGCAGGGGGGTCTCCCCAGAGCGGAGCAGAGGGGCAGAATCCCCTCCCTCGCCCTGCTGGCCACGCTGCTGGGGATGCAGCCCAGGGCACGGGTGGCTTTCTGGGCTGCGAGCGCACAGTGCCGGGTCATGGCCAGAAGAAGGAAACCATCTCCTACAGCCCATGTCCTGCTTCTTCCAGGCCTCCCAGTTTCTTCAGACTTGTCTTCCAGCAAAAGGAAAAACCCCACTCATTCTTCTCAGGCCGAATTTACCCACCCCAGCCTTCCAACCTGCTCGCTCCACTACATTGCACCGATTTATTTTCCTGCTGCTACCTGCACGGCTTCCCCTGCTGCGAGAAGGTCGCTGGGTTTGCAGACAGCAAGACAAGCTAGCAATGCAGTTCCTGATGCTCGGTGCCAGTTCAGATGATTTTAAGAAGATCAGTGAAGAAGATCAACCTGCTCCCTGGGGAACAAGGGCACCGCAGCTGCAGCCGCACCGAGCTAATTGCTTAATGAGGCAGCTACACCCTTCAACAAAAGAGCTGGGAAACACTGGGTAGTATCATACAGAAGGTTAAAACCCACAAAGCACAAGGACTGAAGGCTTTTCTCTCCCCAAATGTTGTTCCTAAAACAATATGATCAAAGCTTGCTTTTTACCTGTTTTTGTTTTCCAGCTCTGCTATCAGCTGTCTTTGTTGTTTATTGGCATCGAAGCTGAAACCCAGGTCTGTTGGTGGGCGAGGCTGGTGGATGAGGAACAGAGAAAAGTTAGACAAAACACTCATTACCTGTTACCGCATCAGCACGGCTCGGATCCAGCCCCGCGCTTCCTGAACGCCGTGGTACAATACCTGCGGCCCAGGCTGCAACGCCGTGAGAACAGCCGTGCCGAGGCACCGCGGGCGTGCAGCGAGGGTGGTTTCACACCCGGCTCGCTCTGATCTCAGGGCGGGTGGCTGCTGAAGGGTGACCTGGCTCATCCTCCTCACTATCCACCTGAAGAATTTTATTTGCCTTTTTTTTAAGACCTTCAGAAAAACATACACTGTACCTATCTGTTCCTAAAGCACCGACGGGCTTCCCTGGGAAGAGATGCGGCTATACCTTTTATCATAAAGTCTTCCAGTGAAACACTGACCATACGTCAGCTAGTAAAGAAAAGTGAGACTAACTTACAGCTTATGAACAGGATTATTCACAGACATTACACTTAAGCATGGTCACTGCCTCTGGAAAATCTAATTCTTCTCAACCCCTCAAAAGCATCAATCGAAGGGAGACTGCTGAATAAATGCATTTTCCCAGTGAGCCCTGACCTTTGTGATCCTTGTGTTTGGCGCTTTTCGCCACCAGCCATCGCCACTACCGAGAAAAGGGCTGGGCAGTTAGACAAGAACCTGCCGTTTCTGGGAGAACCTGTTGGCAGCTGGGCCGGACGGCGAAGAAGCCAGCAACACGGACCAAGAAGAGAGAGAGAAAAATTACAGGGTCTTGTACTGGTTCAGTGCATTTCTCCCGTGGAACCCTAAGATGCTGCTTAGGAGGTCCAGTACAACTCAGAACTATCCTTCTGGCCATCAGACTCAAGAAGTTGTCCACTCGGAGCTGGGGAGACATCTTTTATCATGGACAGGTCTCCCCGGCTAAGAAATGCCTGAGGAACGAGTTGGTATGTAGGATCTGCTTCTAACACCGGGTCATGACAGCATCACAGAATGGTTGAGGTTGGAAGGGACCTCTGGAGGTCATCTGCTCAAGCAGGGCCACCCAGAGCCGGTTGCCCAGGACCGTGTCCAGACGGCGTCTGAGTATCTCCAAGACCCCACGGCCACGCTGGGCAGCCTGTGCCAGTGGTCGGGCACCCTCACGCTGAGAAGTGTTTCCTGATGTTCAGAGGGAACCTCCTGTGTTCCAGTTTGTGCCCGTGGCCTCTGGCCCTGGCACTGGGCACCACTGGAAGAGCCTGGCTCTGTCCTCTTGGCTCCCTCCATCCCTGAGCCTTGTCTGCAGACCAGTCCCATCTCCCGCAGCCTCTCCTCATAGCAGAGATGCTCCAGTCCCAAATGAGATTTCCTTATTCTGGCGGTCTTTGGGTCCCGTGCAGAGAGGGTGTGTTCGTATTGGCAGCACAGATGGTTAAGGCCGTGGTGCCTCTGCCTCTCACCATGTGCTTGAGAAATGGGGCGTCTTCTGACACAGCGGAGCACTTCTGTGCTCTGCTTTTGCCTTTTTTTTCTCATCTGATCTCAAGAGCGCACAGCTTTTTACCGCAATATTTTCAGAAGGACCTCAGATTTGGATCCTGGTTTGAGAAGACACTTTCACAACCATTTTCGGAAAGTATTTGGGCAGTGTACTGGGTTTGCGTGGCCAGGTTTTGATAGCGAGGGGGGCTACAGGGGCGGCTTCTGTGAGAAGCTGCTGGAAGCTTCCCCCATGTCCAACAGAGCCAACGCCAGCGGCTCCAAGACGGACCCGCCGCTGGCCAAGGCTGAGCCCATCAGCGACGGTGGCAGCGCCTCGGGGGTAACAGGGTTAAGGAGGGGAAAAAACCCACAACTGCAGCCAAAGAGAGGAGTGAGAAGTTGTGAGCGCAACAGCCCTGCAGACCCAAGGCCAGAGGAGAAGGAGCAGGAGGTGCTCCAGGCGCCGGAGCAGAGGTTCCCCGGCAGCCCGTGGTGCAGCCCATGGCAAGGCCGGCTGTGCCCCTGCCCCATGGAGGCCCACGGGGGAGCAGACACCCACCAGCACCCGTGGGGGACCCCACGCCGGGGCAGGGGGTGCCCGAAGGAGGCTGTGACCCCGTGGGAAGCCCGCGCTGGAGCAGGCTCCTGGCAGGACCTGTGGGCCCGTGGAGAGAGGAGCCCAGGCTGGAGCAGGGGAGGAGTGTGAGGAGTCCTCCCCTGTGGAGGAAGGAGCGGCAGAGATGATGGGTGATGAACTGACCGCAGCCCCATTCCCCGTCCCCCTGCGCCACTCGGGGGGAGGAGGGAGAGGAGTCGGGGTGAAGCTGAGCCCGGGAAGAAGGGAGGGGTGGGGGGAAGGGGTTTTAAGATTTGGTTTTATTTCTCATTATCCTACTCTGATTTAATTGGTAATAAATTAAACTGATTTCCCCAAGTCGAGTCTGTTTTGCCCGTGACGGTAACTGCTGAGTGATGTCCCCGTCCTTATCTCGACCCACGAGCCTTTCGTTGTATTTTCTCTCCCCTGCCCAGCCGAGGAGGGGAGGGACGGAGCGGCTGTGGTGGGCACCGGGCACCCAGCCAGGGTCAGCCCAGCACAGGTAGAAAACCAGAAGCTGGATGGAAGAGCTTGGTAGCCACCAGTGCTCCTGGAGACAGGGTGAGGAGCGACAGACCCAGGACGAAGGGGACAGACACCGCTAGGGTTTCAGTTTTGTTTCGCTGTGGGTATCCAGAGCCAAACCTGACTGGAGTTAGGCTTGAAGTGCGGATAACGCTTCTTTTCTTTGTGCAAAACCCACAGGGTGGGTGGGTTTGCACGTGGCAAATGAGCCTCACTTGACTGACACACCTACAAGCTGGTCTTCTGCGTCCTCCTGGGTGATCTGACGGCCACTTCAGGAGTCTCCTAGTGACGTGGAAATTTCCTGGGTAAAAACTGCTCGGTAAGGCAGGTCCCAGGCAAGAAGAAACAAAACAGCTCGGGAGTTAAAATGAACAGCGTGAAAAATAAAAATAAATCAACCCAGAAGCTGGAGTGCAGAACTATGGTTTGTTGTGGAAGGGTCAGAACAACCCCCTCTTCCCCCAGGCAGCGGGGAGGAGCTGACGGCGCAGGGTGGGCTCTGCTCTCACACCGAGGAACAGGGCTGGTGTGGGCGAGGAGCTGGGACGGACCTGCCGGTGCAGCCGGGGCAAAACCCCAGCTCTCAGCTCTCATCTCATCTCATCTCATCTCATCTCACCTCACCTCACCTCATCTCTCATCCTGATGTCTGGGGTAGGTGCACAGCGCAGGCAGCAGCACTGCCACCACCCTTTCCACCTTGGGGTGACCTGAACGGTCTTGGTGTAGCTAACACTGGTATGACCTACTGGTTCCCCCGAAACAGCGTGTCACAAAGCCGAGGTCCCATGGTCTCTCCCGGCGTCCTGGTACAATCGGCTACAAGGACAAGTGCAGGTGACGTGTGTCACCTGCAGCCTCAGGAGCTTTCGGAGGCTCTGGGGCTCTTGGGGCTCCATCTGAAGCACATGAAGCTTTGTTCTGCTGCAAAGTAGGACTGTGCCTATAAAAACACAATCTTGTCCTTAGTCCCTTTCTTCAGAAATCCTGTCCAAAGCCTGAAATCACCCTCATGACCTAAAGTTAAAGTACTCGAGTCCTCAGGAGCAAAGACAACACTGCAGAGAGCTTAGAGGATACACAGCCCTCATGCTGCTCACTTTCAAACATCGCTAGTCAAGAGGTCCTTTGGAAACTGTACAGTGGCTATTTTGCATGACAATTCAATGTTCTCTTATTTGTTCTATTGCTTCCAAGAGTCCATTTAATTTTCTATCATAACTCAGAATCACAGAGGCATCGGGGTTGGAGAGGACCTTTGAGATCCAAAACCCCTGCTCAAAGCAATGCCAACTACAGTGGGTTGCTCAGGACATCGTCCAGCTGCGTTCTGAACACCTCCAAGGATGAAGACTCCACAACCTGCTGGGGTGACCTGTTCCAGTGTTTGAGCACTTACACCATAAGAACATTTTTTCTTTTGTTTAAATGGAAGCGAGCTAGTGCCCGCTGCCTCTTGTTCCGTCACGGCACCACTGAAGAGAGTCTGGTTCCCGTTGTCTTACTTCCAACCATCATATATTAATACACAAAAAGACCCCCCCAAGTCTTCTCAAGGCTAAATAGGCCCAGAAAAAAAATTCAGGCTGCTGATTCTCCACCAACATCTAAACCTTCCAGGTTCTTAAACAGCACCTGATGCTCAGCCTGGAAGTTTGCAAAGGGGGATGCCTACGCTGGTGAAATAAAAAGCACCGGGCAGAGGCACTGGAATTTGATCACCCATATTGTTAGATATTTCGTATGGCCCCTGCCTTATTTTTAGCCCAGACTAACTCGCTCTCTCAAGCAATTCTCAGCATGGTTTGGGATTTACCCTAAGCCAAGAACTATCTGCAGCAGGTGGTTTGTACGCAGCTGCGCTGCCCTGGGGGGTGAGAGCACTCCGTATTATAGATGTGGGCACCAGAAGGTTTTAATGACTGCTAGACACAAAGCCCAAGCGCCTATCGTACACTCAGCTATTGAGAAATAGCACTTGCCTCTCACTAACCTATACTACAGCGTGGACTCAGGAGGTCTCTGAACTCTTGCATATTCAAAAGTGTATTAGAGAGTCACCCGAGACAGCGTTGAGCCTGCTGAAAATACAACAGAGGTACGTGTCTAATTGCTACTGCACTGGCCCAGACAATATCTGACACCAGTTCTAGATATATCTGACCTTGAATGGGTGATAAGACACAGCTCCGTGCCACGTTCCCAACCAACAGGCGTCCTGGGAGGCAGCAGGCTCCTTCCTTCCTGCCAAAGCCCGGCCGCAGGCAGCAGCGCCAGAAGCGGTGCTGGGCAGGAGGCAGCCCTGGGATCCTGGTTCGTGCTCTCTGGTGAGGTTTTGTAAAAAAAAATCCAATGGTGGTCTAATACTAAAAAACATTAACTGTCCAGGACATGGAATTTACAGCCTTGGGGCAAACACTCAGATTAGAAAAGAGAAAACAGACTGAAGACAACATAGACGGATGTTCTGAGCAGCCGGGGCATGAGGCAATTCATCAGAGTACGTAGATCTCGGTACTTAAATAAACCTGAGGCAATCTCAGAGCTTTTGCGTTCACCTCTGAACGCACGAAGTTTTATAAGGTGCCAGTCCAGGCGCTAGAAGAGGCTATCCATAAAGCTTGTGCCCAGAGACAACGTAAGAAGGAACCACCAGCTGTAGACCAGTCAGCTTAACCTCAGTTCTTGGGGAAAAAACACAGATAAAACCACTTGTAAATACTTAGAAGACAAGCTAAGTAATAGTCTATATGGAGTTTAGAAGAACAGATCATGCCAAAGGAAACTACTTTCCTTCCATAATACAAAATCAAATCATACCTATAGGAGAGAAACTATAGGGAGAAACATTTTCTCCGACTACCGAGAGCCTGGCAGTCTCACGCAGCACGATCCTGCAGCACTTGTACAGTACCTGACGTTCTGTCCGCAAAACCACACCCGAGTTCCACGCGTGCAGTGCGCTGGGCATCTGCGTTCGCTGCTTCTCACCAACGGGGAGTCATTTAAGTAACCGAAAATTTCTTATCAGTTACTTTGCTCACAGGATCAGCAGCCTTAACCTTTCCTTGACTGATCATTGATCAATAATCCCCCAAGTCCCTTTACAGCCCAGCTGCGAGATGCAGCTGCTTTCTCCGTGACAGGCAAGTATCTTGCTGGAGCCTGTATAAAAATACGACGTCATAATGGAAGAGTTCACAATGGACACCTGGATCTGAAAAAGTTTGTCGCTACCTTTCCCAAGCGCAGGTGAGCGCAGGCTGTTTTATGGAGCAGACAGTTTAACGAAGCCCGGTTCGGCCTTTGCAGCGATCTCGGGATGCCCTTACTCTTCTGAAAACACCAGATTTCACGGCTGAGGGGAAGCAGTACGCAGGGTAAAGCATTCTGAGGAACGACTGAGAAGCTGGTGGACACGGTGTGGGACCTGTTATTGATCTAAGGGTTTCAAATTAAATTCATATGAGTATCGCACTACCTCTTGTGGATGCGAGTGTTTCAAATGCATCTTCTAAATACAACTATTAGGAGATAATTATAAAGCATGAGGTATCATTCAAATGTGCAAATACCATTCTGGGCTTCAGGTTGGACACTGGTAGGACAGCCCCTATTTCTTCAGGGAATGACTCCTCTGGAACACGGGGAAGGAAATCTAACTCCAGTCGCTGCTCTCATTTCTGCCCAGCACTTTATTAACACCAAATTCTTCCTGTCATTGCCTTTGGAAGAGTTCTGGGTATACGGTATAGGATTGCGATGGCAAATGCTATTCTTCTCGTAAATCCAGGGAGACAGAATTCATTAGAGCATTCGCATGCTACTATTTACTTTGATGAGAGGTACCTGTCCTCTCCGTGAAGTTATACATGGTTCTTAAAACCTCTGCGCTTAAAAGAAAAAGAAACGCAACCCACAACATTCATTTACCAGTCAGCACTCAGCTTGCGCTCCATCCTACTGCACAGGTATGAACAACCTGTGCCTTCCACGACTGATTACTGTAATTCCCCTCGCCAAGCAGCCTACCAGGTTCAGCTCCCTCCCTGCCCAGCAGCGCCGGGCGCCAGGGACGTCTCTCCTTTCTACTCAACTCTTGCAAAGGCTTTCTACTAAAAACAGCGCGCAAAGCCCTGGTGGGAGTCAACAGCATGAGAGGTAAGGCCTTCGAAAATACGACCAAAAAATCCCCTAAACCCCATCTTTGCATGTGCACGAGAAAACAAACAGAGTTTATGTTGCTTTGTCCTCTGTAGCTTCCCTTCTCAGTAAGGAGTAAGTATCTCGGGAAGAGAACAGTCCTAACTATTACGGCATAGAAGCAATATGGAGAGCTTTTCATGGCCCTACTGGATGCAGCTCCCAATTTTCTGACAATAACGTAGTAAGACCAAACCCCAAAACATTATAGATCCCTGCAGAAACTATAGAGATTATTCAGGGTCAAAGGATTTTGAAGTATGGTGGAGCTTGAAAAGAAAAAAGACTTTTTGACACAGTGAATTGTAACGCAGGTCTCTCATTTTATACCAAACAGCAACAACACCAAAGCCAAAGCTTTTTGAGCTGAGGACTAACATTTTAAAAGTTAAAGTAAGTTTAAAAGCTAAGCAAACTCCCCAACATGGCTGAAGGTGTGATTACCATGTCTTCTGCTTTCCTGGTGCTCAGCAGGAATGCTGAAGCCTCAAGAGAAGGTCATCCAAATGGCAAGCCCCGTCCTCCCTCAGTAAGAAAATTCATAAGATGATGATCATAAAGTCTACCTAAAATCCTTAATATCACATAGGAACAGTAAAACCTTCTAGCACTGTAATTCAGTTTTCCTACCAACAGGATGCCAAACTTGAGAGAGCGCCATGCTGGACCTGCAGGTCAGCCTGCTAGTTGCAAAGAGGAGCATCCAGACCTCACCTACAGGATACTTTTTTTTTGCGTGATAGCAGAGGATTTAACGACAGTTTAATCAAGCCCCCACAAGCCGGTTTTGCAGGCAGCTGCACTCCTCCATCACCCTGATTTGGAAGAAACTGTCAAAGAACAGTAAAGCTTGCATCTCACGGGCATCAGATTCCAGGTTCCTTGCTGCAAGGACCTCATGGTGTCACGGAAAGTCTGGACCAGTACTTCACCTGCCCATCACTGTGGTATCACGGTCTTCTTTATGATCAACAGACAACGAAGGAGAGGAAACAAATAACAAAAATGGTTCGTATAACTGGTGTATCCAGGAGAAGAAGAAATGATCCAAGAACCAAGCTGCAGATTTATTCTGCAAAGATGGACAACAGGAAATCTAGTTTACTTGTTCTTTATTTAAAAAATATTTATTAAGTAATGCCTAATGCCTAAAAGAAGAGTTACACGAAGGGAATATTACAAATATGATTTAGGTTGTAGGTACAGTAGCTTTAATTAGATGAGATGATGATAGGCTTTTAGCAGTGCTTAATGTCGAGGGAAGAAGAACCACACACTGTTTTCAAAAAAGAGCAACGTGGGTAAGAACCTAATTATCGTAACTCATCCACATAACTCAACCTAATTATCCACTCATCCATAATTATTATCCCATATTTATTAGGTGCTCGTGCTTTTCCTAGCAGCGAGGCTGCACAGGTCCGCAGAGTCCTGCCAAGAGCGCGCGGTCCCTGTGTCCCCGTGGACCTCTGCTCCCGCCGAGTGCCGCAGGCTGCTGCCGGCCACGGTGGGCCACTCTCCGTCAGAAGTCATCGGGCAGCAGCAGGCACGTCTGGCTCACAGGCCAGAGACCGACCTGTGCCTGTCGGCACCAACCCGCCCAGGCGTCGGCAGAACCTCAGGCGGAGCTGGGACCGTGCTAACAGTGGGAAACGGGGCAAAAAGGAGCTGAGGCCGGGCAGGCGGGACGGGAGCTGAAGAGGTATTGGCTTGGAGAAAGGGGGGTGATCTGCAGGATTACCGATATTCCAGTAACAGGGCAGTACTGAGGCGGGATCTGATACGTTTGTGGAAGGGATTCTGTGCGGGGAAGCAGGCAAGGCGGCTGGGGACACCGGAGATCGGTATCGGTCCCCGCTTTTATCAAAAAGATGACGCTTGATAGGAAATACCAGATTATTTCTTACTCAGACTGATAATCTGAACAGATCAGCAGAGGGAGACAAACAGGTGAAGCTGGGATCTTGAAAGTTGTGATTTAAATGAAGTTTGGCTTGCTTTCCATTAATTTCTTCACTTTGTTCCTCCAGTCACCTTCTGCCTTTCCCTCTTCTGCTTTCTAGCTAAGCAGTTGAGCGGAGGCAGCCAACGGTTATTTTAATGCACAGCACTCTGCTGTGACCGAACGGGCAGGCCAAGCGTAGCCCTGAGCAACTTAAACTCAATAAAAGGGATTTTTGTCTTCCGAAGACTGGCTTGAAGAAAACAAGAGTGGCCCCGTCAGAGCTTGCTGGAGCGAGCCCAGACGAAGGTGGTGCCCAGCAGTGCGTAACTGCGCTGGTTGCATGCCATCAGCCTCGCCTGCACTGCCGAGCAACCCGCGTGCACCAAGGGACAAACGATGCATTCTCCTTTCTCCTCCCTCCCCACTGATTTGTCTTCTTTAAGAAGAAACAGACTTGGATTTCAAGAACGAACTCTGAGATCTGCCTCAAATTATTTTGTCCCAGTAAGGCTTCAGGCAAAGGCATTCCTATGGCGAGCGACATTTATTACAGTACCAAGCCTGCAGAAGGCAGTTCTAACATTTTATCTAATTTGAGAAAAAGCAGAAACTATGGACTGAGCCAGATCCACTGCGACACACCGCAATGTGCGATTTCCAGCAGTGACTACCGCCAAGAGTAAGAAGCTTTGCATTAGGCTGTTGCAGTACCAACAGTCTCTATCTGGGATCCTCTTCATTTCTAGCATTTAGAGCATGTTAAAAAATAAAGCACGTTACATCTGAGAGGTAGGGCTGGAGATGACATCAAGAAATAATTTTGTTCACATCAACCTCTCTCAAGTATTCCCAGCAGATGCTGGTCTATCTTGGTTTTAAAATCTCCATTGACAAATATTCCGTAACTCCTTTATGGTGGTTTGTTTCCATTCTCCACTTTCATTAAGGTCTAGATTCATAGAAAAATATAGGTGGGAAGGAACCTCTGGAGGTTTCTAGTCCATCCGCCGCTCAAAGCAGAGCCAGTTCACAGCAGGTTGCTCAAGAACTTGTCTAGTTGAGCTCTTCCAAGGAGGAAGATTCCAGTTCTTCTCTGGACAACCTCTTGGACAACAATATTTGACCATTATCATGGTCAAAAAGTTTTTCTTAATATAGAGTTGGAATTTTCCTTCTTGCAACTTCTGTTTCTGTTGCTTCTTGTCCTCTCACCGTGCGCCTCTGTGGTGGGTTGACCTTGGCTGGCCGACAGGTCCCCATATGTCTGGCTCACCAGGTGGCTGCAGACAGCAGCAAGATCCTCCTTTGCTTTCTCCCCTCCATCCCGAATGTACCCAGCTCTCAGCCTCTCCTCGTATGTCAGGCACTGCAGCCACCAACCATCTTAGTGGTCTCTTCTGGGCTTCCTCCAGTAAGTCCACGTCTCCCTTGCGCCGCGGAGCCCCAGACCAGACGCAGAGCTGCTCCTGCGGCCTCACCAGCTCTGAGCAGAGCGGGGAAGTCGCCTCCCTCGGCCAGCGACCCTCGCCCTCCCGGCTGCGCTCCCGCCAGCGGTGGGCTGCTTTGCTGCAAGGGCCCACTCCTGACTCCTGCTTTCCAGCAGGACGCCAGGTCCAGCCCGTGGGTGCTCAGCCCGCGCTGCCGCGTGGTGCTGCCCTGTCCCGGACGCACCATCGGCACCGGGCTGTGTTCAACTGCCGTGTAATCGTCAGCCCGAGTCTCCAGCCCGCCAAGGACCCTCAGGCTGACGCCCCGCAGCTGCAGTGACTCACTGACGTACGTGTTACCTCTGTTAAAAGTTCCTGTACGTTCGTTTTGAGCTGCTCTGACGCCTCCAACCTCTCTGCTATAAAGGATTCATTACATGATGCACCTTCAGCAGCAAAGACCGATGCAAACAACTCACTGGGCGTCTTTGCTATGGTCTTTTCATTCCTGCCTACTCTTTTGTACATCTTGGTCACCAAAAAGTCCTATTGATTCCCTAGTCCGATTCCTACTTTCGATGGTATTGAAAATCTTTTTACCATAGACTTCAGCATCCCTTGTGAAGTGCTCTTCACATTCTCTTCCCATCTCTGAATTTCCTGTTAACTTTTAGCCAGCCATGTTTACAGGCTTTCCTTTCCTCTCCATTTGGGCAGCTCTCCATTTCTCGAATGCCATCCTTTCCTTGGGACATCCTCCTTAGCTTGCTTATTGACCCGTGGAAAGAGTTTTTTGTATGGTTTTGTTTTCTTTTTGAATTTTGACACGCAGATTTCCTGAGCTTCTAATACAGGATTTTTAACAGCCCCCGAGCAGCTTACAGGCTTCCTGCTTTTTGGGCTGATCCTTTCAGGATTTTTTCTAATAGTTTCGTTTTTACCTAGTTCCCTTTCTTGAAACAGAGTGTCTGCATACCGGATTCACCTGGCGTGCTCTGTCCTGCTGTTACAGCTAAGCGTGCGATGGTTACTACTGCAGGTCAGCTAGCACAGGTAACACCACGTGAACTCGTCCTGGCACCACTCAGGACCAAATCCAGGAGCGCGTCTTTTGGGGGACTCCAAAACTAGTTGTTCAAAGAAGCGTCATTTATTGCATCTCCCTCTGAGAAGGCATCGATGTAGCCTCCGTGTGCGTAGCTGACATCTCCCACTGCTACCTACCTGTCCGAAATTCGCAGCTTGTCTTACCTCACTTCACATTTCCTGATCGCTACCACCTCCAATCGGGGGTCAGTATTTCTTTTCTGTCATTAAGAATTTGCAACCCACAAGGATGCTGCAGTTCTTCTGTTTTTCTGTGACGTTTTTATGCTGTTACGCTGTGTATTTCCTTCACGTACAACGCCATTGCCTTGCCTGCGCATCCTGCTGTCTCGCTCCTGTACAGCCGGTAGCTTGGCCGCCATATACTCATGGGCATCCTTCTCCTACTGCGTGTCTGAGACGGTCATTGCACTGGGGGGTTCATTTGATGTTCCCCATTTTAATTCCACATGGGAAGAAAAAAATGTGCCTTTTTTTTTTTTTTTTGTTTTGAATTTCCCAGCCTCTAATTTACTGCTGTCTCTCTGTTTTAATGTCCTAAGAAGAGTATTAAAAAAAAAGACCGTGGCTGAGCCATCTCCCACAAAGAGCGGCTCCTCAGAAGCGCGCCCCGCAGACACGGCCCGCCGTGCCCGCGCTCCGCAGGGTGTTCCTCCGCCACGCTGCAACGGCCAACTCGGACACTAGTCACACAACGTGCTGGCTAGGGAAGGGGATCTCCTGTTGGCAGGGAATGCTTAGGACCTGCCACGAAGCAGAGCACTTTAAACTCAGACTCCTTCAGAATATGAAAAATACATCCATTTCAGCTGATTACTATTTCTGGACTGCGAATAAACAGCGGACCCAGTAAATAACCTTTGGATTCCCTGTCGCTAAGCGTCGGTCGCAATGGAAACACGCTGTGATCCTTTCTCTACATCCACATCTCTCCATCTCTTACACTCTTACATCCTTTCTCTACCGCACTTGGATCCCTGGCAGCACCTTGACATCTACCCCACGACGTAACTTATTTGGATGAAAAGCAAGCAGTAATCCGTCACAGGTCTTTGAAAAGTCTCAGCAGACTCTAAGTGCTGCTTTCTTTACATCCAAGTAACTTGCTTCATTTTTGACCTCTTTCAGAACTATGAAGTACACAGAAACAGGTTGAGGTGATTTACAGATTTTTAAACGATCAGGTTCCTTCAGAACCAATATTGTGACTCTCTAGTTTTCATAATACTTCCTTATTACCACCAGAAAAAGTCAAGTCCTGAGTAAGAATTCTTCCACCTTCTTCCAAAGTGAAACTGATTCAGCACCTACTGTCTCAACAACTTTGATTTTATATGAAGATTACACAGAAATCCCCTCCTTTTCTGTCTAAACCAGAAAGTTTGCACTGTATCGCTTTAATATTTCAACATGAACATAGTCCCAGTGAACTGGATGGCTTCAGAAATGCAAATATACCATTTGACAGAGATAATGGGAACTGACAGTTAAAAACGTTTAAAAAGCGTAATTCTTTTTTATTAAAGTTTTACCAAAGGGAAATATCTGGTCCCATCCATATGACAAAGTCAGATTATTGGCGGAACACACTGAAGGAAGTTATGAGGAGGCATCAACCTGCCTTGCTGGAAAGGACTTGAAAATATTTATACGACCAATAGGTAACGAAAAGGTGAAGGAGGACCCTGGCGTTAAGGCGCTTCTCCATCCACGCTGCCACGTGGCAGGACACCACGCTGCCACAGCGGTGCGATGCTTCGGAGAGGTCACTGCTACCGCTGGGCGTTGTGGAAGACAAGGGCTGTATCTGAAGCGGCGTATGGATAATAACACGTTCTGCCATGGCGATCACGTAGCGCAGCAACGAGGGAGAGACGTGGGTGCAGCCTGCTGGGAGCTGTGACAGCAGCTTGACCCAAGGACGAGCACCTTCGACGCACAGAGAGAGCAGCCGGGTTTTTGAGTGCGTGCTAAGCCAAGCTGCTTCTAAGCAGCACATTCGGTGGAAATGTTGTAAAACGGCAGCCATAATCCGAGGGAGATCCACTGCCGCTCGGGAACGTGGAAGATTGCTCCTGCAAACACTGCTCTCCTTTCGTACGGATAGAACAGCAAAGACGGGTATCTCCCCACCCAACTAAACTGCAATTATTCTACGGAATTTCAGTAAATTCTTAATTGCCACGATCTCCTATAGCAATTTTCTGTTAAAGCAGTATTTATTTTTACCAATTTCAAATTGGCTGGGTGTTTCCTTTATTTTCTCCTATTATAAGAGACTGCAAACTCCTTTCTCTCTCTCAGGCTCCTTCCCCCTGGAATAAATATATTCCATAACATTTGTTCCATGATTTGTTTTCCTCAGGTATCTACGTATTTATCTCTCCTCTAGACTAAGTAGGACTAATCTGCTTATTCTCTTGTCTCCTCTGACCTCATTTCCAATAATTTGTGTTGCCGTCTCCCGTTCCCTGCTCTTCCCCCGCTGCCTGAGAACGCAGTATTTCTGCTGAAAATGAGGAAAGCGTACTGCTCTTTCGCATAGCTGAGTAAACAAAAAGAGACAATTTCACGCAGCTATTAGCATTAAGCTACTAATTAGACTCTGAAAAACACCTCCCATATTCCACGGTCGGTAAAGAGGGATGAATATTCACTTACTGCATTTCCAGCTTCGGCAGCCAGCCGGGCGGCGTATCTGGCAATCAGCCTGTGCTCCTCGTCCAGCCTGCCGGGGCTGTCCAGGACGCTGCCGGGGAAAAGCCAAAACACCCCGTCAGTATCCGCCGCCTCTAGATATTACTCATACCGGGGGATGACAGAGAAAAGGACGCATTATTGCAAAGAGACAGTGATGGGAAATAGAAGAGTCACACTGGAAATAACCTAGATCATTCCCTTTTTCATTCCGCTTCCAAAGGCGGGACTGCTCTCAAGACTTTCTGCTTAGTAGCATTTTCTCCAGGATTCACATGCTCCAGTTTTAAATGACTACAATAATTTGTTTTCAACAATTCATAAATACGTACCATTAGGAACAAATTTAATTTGTAACCCCTTTTGGTTTGCTCAAGGTAAAAAGGGGCAAATGGCTGAATGACGAAGGAGAAAAGCTTTGTCCTCAGGAGATGGAGGAAGATGAGTGCCAAAGTCAGGATGATTTCCAGGAGGAAGAGCGGGGGGAACCGTGCTGACCTGAGAACAGACTCTGTCACTGAACAACATCAACTTAAATGCAAATAGTACTTTGTAAATCGGCCTGACTTACGCCTGACTTACACCTGACTTACTACCGCCTTACAACACCCAAACATACAGAACGTGGTAATTTCAGACTCGGTCCTTCACACCTCAGCTGGCAGAGGACGAAGCAGTCCCAGCTGCCTCGCAGTGCCTCACGCGGCAGGCTGCAGCTGTCTTGGAAACGCTGCTGAAAGGTATTACAAAATATTTCCAGTAATCACCAGCGACAGCACCATGCGGTGACAGAGGAAAGGGACACTGAAGTTTGAAACAGGAGGAGCAGAGGCAGCAAAGGTGACAGGTCCCCAGGATTAGGAAGTGAAAGGCAGCACCTGGATCCTTCTCACATTTAACACGAGCATCATCCCCTCTGTGCACGTTAATCATTAACATGACTCATCTAGTCCGGTCACCCAGCGAGCGCCGGGAGCGCCGGCTCAGCTTCTGCAAATCATTGTCTTTTCAACTATAGACACACAGGGGGGCAAACAATAATTTTCCAGTTGTGTTAACCGAAACCAGGCAACGTTAAGATCTACTACCAGCTCAGTTTCGGTGGCACAGTGGCCTTGCCGCAAAGAATCAGCAGGGGAAAGCCAAACGAAAGAGCAACGTTTTAAGTCAACATCCAACCGCACTATTCAATAGTCGCTTGTTGTCTCACTGCTGCACAGAGACTTCTCATCACAGCCTCCCTCTACAAGGGAAGCCACTGCATTGCATAAACCAAACCAGTATCACCCGAAACCAGCCAGGACGGACGCGGAAAAGAGCGAAGTGCTTCACGCCGCGGCACAGCCTTCCTGATGCTGTCCTGGCTGCTGCAGGTGGGACTCTCAGCTGCCACGAGCTCCACGGCGCGGGACCCGCGCGCGCCTGCGGGGAAACCGGGCACAGCCGCGCCGCGGGCAGCAGCGAGGACAGACACGCACCTCGTGCACAGCAAGAGTTACTTTTAGTCCACGCTGCCACTTCACAAGATAATTTACATTTCTGTAAGCTTAATTGCACAGATTTATGTTGGTTAAAGAACCAAATCTATATTACATACAATATGTTTATTTAAAAATGTAGATTTAATTTCTTTTTTGTAACGCCAAATTTAACAACTTGATCTCTTTTAAGACCCTGAAATTCTGCCCGATGATGTGTTTGAGATGGCCTGGAAACTTTGGACCAAATTTAACAGATGTATGACTACAATTTACACAGCTGGGGCTACGATGAGTACAACTTGCACCATCCTGCCTCTGCCTTTGGCCTGCTGCACGGAGACCTGAAGATATTCAACGAAACAGTGCAAAGGAAGGAGCTGGCGAAAGGTGAACTAAACAAGTGGGAAAACAGACTGAAGAGAAGAAAAGCCAGAGTCTTTCCACTAGGCTTGATGACCTTCTCGCACGCCTTCACGCTAATTCATTGTGTTTTTGTTGAGGGAGAACAGCCTTTCCCAACCCACTTTCTGAATGTGATAGTGGTTTTGTTTCGCTTTCCGCTGCAATTTTGTCTGGACGAGTTTTTTTCTGCTGTTGTAGGAATGCAGATCATTCCATCCCTTCTACCCTTTCCATAATCTGGTATCTCCCAATACCTCTCCAGCTCCTGGAACTATTACCTCTGCTTATCTAAGTGAATTAGAAAATAGTTCTTGACAATTTTTTGCGTTCTTGAAGAAAATCTGTAATTTAAAAAAAACTCCCTTTGCATTTGCTTTTAGAAGTATTTTACAGATGGAGAGGGAATGGAGCTCACGTACACCTCCCGGCTCTCCTGCGCATTCTTTAATATAAAACAGCTCGAACAAACGAACCACTACCGCAACCTACAGCTCCGTCGGACTAACAGGGAGGACATTAAACGCCACAGAATTCGTTACGTGGCTTCACGAAGGAAAACTCACTTCTTTGCAGTTTTAATTTCTGTGGAGACATTGCCAAGGGTTCCTGCCCTGGACACCCTCCCCGGACGGGAGTGCTGGGGAGTCCCTGTCCCTCGGGACAGCGGCAGCGCTGCCCATCGCAAACCTCCCCCGGCCCCAACGGGCCCCCTCGGTGCCCAGCGCCGCCTGCGCGGGACGGCCCCGAGCAACCGCCAGCACAGGGCCCAGGGGCAGCCCCGGGAGAGCGGGAAAGGCAGCAGAGGGGCGGGATAAGCCTGGCTTAAGCCCAGAGCTCAGAAGGGAGGAGGGTACGCGAGTGAGAGGTCAGAGACTTTCACAGCAGCAGAATTCTGGAAAGGTAACAGTACAGATTTCCCTGTCTTAAAAATACTGTGCCAGGTGGTTTGGTCTATTTTGACAACGTTGTGCTACTTAGACAGCACCGATTAGTCAATCCCCGAGCTCTCCCGCTTCCTCCTTTGGAGACGCAGGTGACAGCTGACACATGGATATCGCAGATGGAAAGGTCTGGCTAGGGGAGGCTTCAGCACGCACGAGGAAGCGTCATCCTCGGGACAGCCCAGGTCTGTCGCAGAGGCACCGCGACAATGACACGGATCAAACTGACAGCAGCCTTCGAGTCCCTAAAGGGGCTACGGGAAAGCTGGAGAGGGACTTTGGACAAGGGCCTGGAGTGACAGGACAGGGGGTGATGGGTTCAGACTGAAAGAGGGGAGATTTAGATTGGATATAGAATCACAGAATCACAGAATCGTTTAGGTTGGAAGAGACCTCCAAGACCATCGAGTCCAACCGTTACCCCAGCACTGCCAAGGCCACCACTAACCCATGTCCCCAGGCGCCACATCTACACGGCTTTTCAATCCCCCCAGGGATGGGGACTCCCCCACTGCCCTGGGCAGCCTGTGCCAGGGCCTGACAGCCCTTTCGGGGAAGAAATGGTTCCCAAGATCCAACCTAAACCTCCCCTGGCGCAACTTGAGGCCGTTTCCCCTTGTCCTGTTGCCTGTTCCTTGGGAGAAGAGACCGACCCCCCCCGGCTCCAACCTCCTTTCAGGGAGTTGCAGAGAGCGAGAAGGTCTCCCCTCAGCCTCCTTTTTCTCCAGGCTACAAGGAAGAAATTCTTCCCCATGAGGGTGGGGAGGCCCTGGCACAGGTTGCCCAGAGAAGCTGTGGCTGCCCCATCCCTGGAAGGGTTCAAGGCCAGGCTGGACGGGGCTCTGAGCAACCTGGTCTGGTGGAAGGTGTCCCTGCCCGTGGCAGGGGGTGGAACTAGATGATCTTTAAGGTCCCTTCCAGCCCAAACCACTCTGTGATTCTATGATTGGAGCCACAGAATATGAGCACCCCAAGGGGAGACAGGGAGGGTGAGGCGATGCTGATTTTTAGGTGTCAATGGAAACTTTTGAGACGTGATAAATGCACACGGGACGTATTGCTTCTGCAGTCGCTTTGGTCTGACCCAACGGCGTGCAGGCACTGAAGGGGATCTCCGCAGCCTCTGCCCCCACTCTGCGCTGGCAGTAGCGTCGGGGCAACGTGATGAGCCAGCGAAGGAAATTGAATTGGCTGAAGACTGGCCTGACAAAACAATAACTTGTTTTCTGCCAGGGCAGTTCCCTGAGCCAGCTCAGCCGGGGGCTGCGTAAGCGCGGGGGCTCACACAAAGGCGAGAGCGGGAGCACCGGCGGGATGAACGGGGCGGGGGAAAGGGGAAAATCAGCACCCCGCGCTTACGCAGACTCGAGGCTCTCATGAAACCATGCCCAGCAAAACGGGGGCAAATGGAGTCTGTAAAGAGAACGCCGAGACGCCAGTGCCCCGTTGTGAAATACTAACACAAAAATGAGCTTGGACAACCAAGGAATTGGTTAGGGATGGGCGATCAGTAAAGGATGTAAGAGAAAATGGTACAACCCGGGTGGGAGGTTTGAGATCTTTAGCTCCTTCCAACAGTGCTCAGGAATCCATGATGCTGAGAAGTGGCAGAGGACAGCCAAAGAAGGCACGGCTTATTCTTCCAGCGCTGACCTGAAGGGCCACACGTCCCAGGTGTCAACTGATGGTGAGCCAAGAGCAAGGATCTTGGAAGGAGCCAAAGATCTCAAAGAGCTGGGGCTGTTCAGCCTGAGGAAGAGGAGACTGAGAGGGGACCTCACCAACGCTTATCAAGATCTCCAGGGCGGGTGTCAAGAGGACGGGGCCAGACTCTTCTCAGTGGTGCCCAGCGACAGGACAAGGGGCAACGGGCACAAACTGGAACACGGGAAGTTCCGCCTGAACACGAGGAAAAACGTCTTCGCTGTGAGGTGCCCGAGCCCTGGCACAGGCTGCCCAGGGAGGGTGTGGAGTCTCCTTCTCTGGAGAGATTCCAACCCGCCTGGACGCGGCCCTGTGCAGCCTGCGCTGGGTGACCCTGCTCTGGCAGGGGCTGGGCTGGGTGGTCTCCAGAGGTCCCTTCCCACCCCACCACTCTGTCATTCTGTGATTCTGTGATCTTGGGGACAGAGTATCTTTAAGAAAAGTTACTTTTTCCTTTCATTCTCCTTTAAAATCAGGAGTGCTGCAGACAATTGCAGTTTCAGAGAGTCAGGAATTTAAAGGAAGCCAAATCAAACCAGCCAAGCAGCCAACCACCCATCCATCCACCTAGATCAACCGACCAAAAGTAAAACACACAAATCCTGTGGCCAGCTGTCTTCTGCAGGAAACGCAGAACACGTAATACATAAAAACAATGACAGTCCAGGTAGGGGTACTTAATTTTTCTGGTGAAAAGTGGAGCTGAAACAGAGGCTTCATGGGGACTGGGGAAAAGCAGGAACGTAAGCTATGAAAGCTGAGCTTAAGAAATATGTAACAACCAACCGTCCAAACAATAAAGCACAACTCATCAGCTCCGTAAGTTCTAACTGTATACGGTGTAACTTGCTGCACCCTGCAGCTGCCTTTGCCTGCAGCACAGCCTTTAGGGTGGGGATTGTCTATTATTTCTTTGAAAAGCACTTAACCCGTTTAGCTTGCTACTGCAATAATACAGTAGGTAAAAAAAGAGAAAAATATATTATTGCAAGATAAATGAAGTCCACCGAGCTCTGCTTGCTATATTCCTTATGTAGCTCGGATGTACTTTTTCGTTGGAGGACATCAGTGAATTAAATAATTTTTGACATGATGAAAAGTCTCAGGGATCCAGCTAGCCATGGCTTAAAGGCTCTCAAAGTTTGGCTGAAGGACATGAAAAGATGCTGGGCGATAACGAGCAATGGTGAGTACACACAAAATCAGTGGCTGGAAGTGGCAGAAAGATAAATCCAAATTTGAAGTAGGGTTCTTTTTTAAAAGAGTCAGCACAATTAATCACTGGGACAGACTGTCAACGAAACAGTGGCTTCTCCATCATGGTGTTCTCTGAAAGCCACATTTTTAGAGAAACACGGTATTAGGTTCAGCACAGGGATGCAGAGGGGTAATGGTTGTGATCTAAAGGACGGGAGATTCAGACTAGATGTAAGAAAGAAATTGTTTACGCTGAGGGTGGTGAGGCTCTGGCCCAGGTTGCCCAGAGAGGTGGGAGATGCCCCATCCCTGGAAACATTCCAGGTCAGGCTGGACGGGGCTCTGGGCAACCTGCTCTAGTTGAGGATGTCCCTGCCCATGGCAGGGGGTTGGACTGGATGGGCTTTAACGGTTCCTTCGCACCCAAACCATTCCATGATTCGATGAATAGGGTAGGGTAGGGTAGGGTAGGACAGGACAGGACAGGACAGAATAGACTATTTCAGTCGGAAGGGACCTACAACAATCATCTGGCCCAACTGACACTGGTGTGAGATGACAGAGAAGATGCTCTAATGGTGTCTTCTGGTCCTGAAGGCTAAACTGCCCTGACAGGAGAGGGGCCGTGAGGAGCGCAGGAAGAGCAGCTGGGCCAGGACAGCAGTCCTGCACCTCGTCCCAACAGCAGCCAAGAGCAGATGCAAACAGGAGAACAGAAGAGAGAAAGCAAGCGATGGTTATCACAGGAACTGCTGTCCCTAAGTGAGATTTACTGTTATCTCGATCAGCCAGAACCAGAGGTGGTCTGCAAGGGCTCGCTGGAGTACCCCGAGGATCTCCACAGCCTGCCAAAAGCAGAAAGATAGGCTGTTATGTCAGATTTTGGGGGGGTGAGGCGTGAAGGTCAAAAGAAGTGACAATGGAGCACAGACTTCATCAGTATCTCGTGCTGACTTGGAAGACACTCCCATGCACAACGAAACTAGGATTTAAACTATTTTCTCTGCGTTTGGCTCCTTCTAGGAGTACGCTGTTACTCTGGTAACAGTACCAAGTGATTTTTTAAAATTTAAAGACCCAAAAGACTGAGAATCTCTACTCCAACTGGTTGTAACACAGCAGCTGTGAGCTACATACAGTATTTCAATCTGTCATATACTCTTCAAGATGCATTCCTTTGTATCTCAAAATGCTACGATTACAGTAATTGAGTGAAGGTGAGAGTCTGAAATTCCTTGGTTTTTATTGTCTTGTGGACAATATTATGGGCTTTCAGTTCATAGCAGGTGATAGCAGACAACAGTGATTCACTGCCAAGAAAAAAACCTGTCCTCCCCGGAGATCTAGACAGCCGGAATGCACTTCGTCAACACTGCAGTGGAATACAAATGTCTACAGGACAGAGTGATGAAAGAGGACTCTCAAAATATTATTCAGAGGATGACAACGTGGGGAGGGCAAGGCCTGCACGTATAGCCTCCAGATCACTAAACCCCCCTTTCCTTCCCAGCACAGCTCGGGCTCTGTAAAGGCATCATTTAATTAGGTCCAGAAGCGGAATACGGAAAACCTCTCGGCTAGGTCCTGTGACGAAATGGGGAGCTGCGTTTTGGGGCTTTAGGGTAAAATTTCCCTACATAGACACAGACATGAAATATAAACGTGCACAAATACTAAAGCTGAGATAAAAGAAATTAATGCTTCAAAGCATTAACATTTTTTGGAAAGGCACAGAAAGGAACAGTCATATGAAGCAGGCCGTGGTGACGGGACTGAAGGAGCTTGCTTGTTCAGCCCAGGTAACAAGGATGGTGACAGGATGGGACATCTGTCTGCGGCTGCGTTTGGGGCGGAGAGGTAAAAGCAATGAGGAGAAAGGACAGTTAGAGTTCTAGGACAATGTTGGCACGAGAACAAACGGGTATGAGCTGGCTGTGAAAAGATTTAAGGTGGAAATTAGACAGTTTCCTACTGGTGAAAGATGAGATTCCAGAAAGGTCATGGAGAGAAAAATTATCTAACCCGTTTGGAACGATGTTAATCAGTTCATGTAAGGGTGGGACTGGACACAAACTGATCCCTTCCCATCTGATGTCCTCCCCCGTGCGTATTTGTGTGTGCATGCCTGCATACATATTTGGGTCTTTTCAGAAGATTTCGGAGAATACTAAACCCATTTCCCTCTATTAGCCAACGGAGGCCAAATACCTTTGATTGGACCATCACTCCCCGGGGGAAGCAGCGTTACCGTACCCGTCCCTGCTCCAGGAACGCTTCCCTAACACTAACCGTGCACCGCTCTGCAGCCGGTTCACGTAGGTTGCTATCAGTGCATGCTCGTCAGCTAATCGGCTGGCAGCGTCCACGTTGCACTGTGACCTAGCAGCAACGGAGGCAAAAGAGAGCAAACAAAACATAACGTAAATACAACGCAAATAATTAATGAATGTTAACGAAACAAACAGTTAAAAATTAAAACAAACAGATGAGCAATTAAAAATGCAAATATGTTTCCGCAAGTCACATGACAAGGATACCTTCTGCGGTGAAAGATTAAAACGTGGATTAGAGAAACGTGGGTACCTAAACATGCGATGAGCGCAGCTGCGGAGCTCCCCTGGGCCCGCTGGCACTCCGGGAGAGCGGGACCGCCCCGAGCCGCGCCATCAAAACCGTCAGGCAGCCTCCGATCGCAGCGGTGACATTCCCACCAGGATCCGCCGTCTTCAGGGAGCCCCCGGGAACGGACTGGGAGCCCAACCAGAGCCACCGCGGCCGGGGGCCGGAGCCCCCAGCCTGAGCAGAGCTCGCCCTTCTGCCGCCAAACAGCTCCAGAAACACCCCAGACCACACTGGGTTGCAGTTTTATTACTACGTCTAAAATCAGAACCGAAAGTATCCACTCTCTTCTCTTTCGCTCATCATAATAAACGAAAACACGAGGAAAGTGATAAAAACCTAAAAAAATAGTGGTTGGTATTAACTACCCTCTAACTAGAGCTACCCTCTAACAGGGATTCATTCAACGACGTCGTATTTTTCTTGTTTTGAGGACTCATAAAGATAAAGCTACTATAGTTTTGAGTATTTCTACGAATAGAGATTGAACGCAAGAAATACTTGTCAGAAGTAATCCCACATAAGTAACTACTTGTCTATATGGTCCAATTAAAACATGCTGGTTTCTACCACGCTTGCGACAGCAGCATCTCAAAAACCGAGAAGATACAGCAAAATGGTTCTTTTTTTATCCCAGGCATTGCACACAAAGGCAGCACCCAAAGTGGTGGTTTCTTCCCCCACCCAAAGAGCGACACACCAGTTCTGCTACGCCGGATTTCCTCCACATCCCCGTGAAGCTTTGCCCGCAGGACCCCACTCTGCTGTTGCACCGCATGAAATGGTGCACGTGTAGAGAAAGCACCACTCTCCCCCGGGAGATGAAAACTCCCGTGCACATATGAGATCACACTGTTACCTAAAAAATGATTCTCAAACATGCATCACTATTATTTGAGCATAATATGCATTTCTTCCTAAAATACAAGCGCACGAGAAGTTCCATTTTTCATTTCTACGTCAGGTATTCAAGCTGCTCTTTCAATTTATACACTGCAGTTAATTCCTTCTCCACACACGTCCAGGAAGTATTTGTTTCGGAAGCTTTTATAAACACGGCATTTATTGCTTTCGGCATCAATATACTGATACTATGAAAACAAAACTCACATTTTTTAGACATACAAACTCTTTTCTTCTCTGTTATGTGCAGCAACATGTCAGAGAAGTCTGCCAGAAGCAGAATAAGACCTTATAAAAAAGAGGCAAAATGGAATTACCCGCGTCAACCCCTCCGGGCAACAAGCAACCTTTGTAATAACGGGTTTGTAACAAGAAAGAGACTTAACATTAACCACTGCACGGAAGAATTTTTAAGCAATCTACACCTCGTGAAGCCTGACTACTCCAAGTGCTGAAAAGCCTTATTTTAGATACGCTTTATAGCAGGCACATTGCGGCAACCACAACAATTAAGGTTCCAGGACCTTTTTCATTATAACTCATTCCACGTGCTCTTCTGAAAAGGAAAAAGCCCAGGAGAAATGACCACAGCTTTAACTCAAAACGGGAATGGCTTTAACAGGGATTAGCATTCCTGGTTTGGGAAGAAAAATAAGAGTTAGATTAAATTACCGCGCGTCTGAACACCGTTCCTGGCACGTGTCTGATTGTGGTTCCCTTTGGGAGCGCAGGTAAGCGTGCCTGGCGGCACCCGGCCCCCGCCAGCACCTGGCTCAGCAGCCTCCAAACCTCGGAAAGTCACGGACGCAGAATTAAGGTGCACGCTGACACCCCCTCTCTGCCTCCTCCGCAACGGCACCGAGACAGCAGGAATCACCTGCCTGCATTCTGGCTGCTTGCCTTTGCTAGGTGGTGTGGAATCACGGAAAGAGTAAAGGTACGGTCACATCGGGTCTTTGATGACAGGAGAGCTGGAGAAAGAGGGTCACCGGGGGGAAGCCCACTGCTCCTGACAGACCTCTCGCCAAAAGGAGTAGATGCACCCTGGGAAGGATTCACGGTCGTGTTTGCAGGCTGTGCCAACGACCGCGCAGAACTGTCTCAGCAAGGAGAACATCGAAGGGTGGTGGGCAGGAGAAAGCGCAGGGCTCCATGGCGTTTGTGGCTGGCACCGGGGCAGCGCACAAATCTTGTAGGCTGTCACAGAGCAAAAGAAGTGCTAAAATATAAAAGCTAGTGTAGGTAATCCTGATCTGCAAAACTCACATAAACACAAGCTGCGTGGTTCAAAAAAGCATTAAAAAGCCCCTGTGCTCGGCCCTGGCGAGGCCGCCCCTCGAGTGCTGGGGTCAGCTCTGGGCCCCTCACTCCAAGACAGACACTGAGGGGCTGGAGCGTGTCCAGAGACGGGCAACGGAGCTGGGGAAGGGGCTGGAGCACAAGTGCTGTGAGGAGCGGCTGAGGGACCTGGGGGGGTTTGGCCTGGAGAAAAGGAGGCTGAGGGGAGACCTTCTCGCTCTCTGCAACTCCCTGAAAGGAGGTTGGAGCCAGGGGGGGTCGGTCTCTTCTCCCAAGGAACAGGCGACAGGACAAGAGGAAACGGCCTCAAGTTGCGCCAGGGGAGGTTTAGGTTGGATCTTGGGAACCATTTCTTCCCCGAAAGGGCTGTCAGGCCCTGGCACAGGCTGCCCAGGGCAGTGGGGGAGTCCCCATCCCTGGGGGGATTGAAAAGCCGTGTAGATGTGGCGCTTGGGGACATGGGTTAGTGGTGGCCTTGGCAGTGCTGGGGCAATGGTTAGACTCCATGATCTTGGAGGTCTCTTCCAACCAGAACGATCCTGTGATTCTATGATTAAACTCGTATCCGCTGTCCTAGTGCCCTCCTGGCCGGACGTGCCGCTCTATTTGCCAAGGCAGACTGCGCGTGCCCCCTGACGCAGAGCCGTCGTGGCAGTGCCGGCTCCTTATTCAAAGGCAGCAGAATTTAAGGTACGCTGACATGTACCTTTAACTCTCGCTTCCAAAGGACTTGCCTTTTACTGAGTTCAGCTCCTCTGGGAAAGCCTGAGATAACTATGGACAAGCTTAATTCTTTGTAAACTTTGGCAGTGTAAGACCTACTGAACGTTTGTACGGCAACCAGTGCTCATTCTCAGCAGCCGCAGCGTGCTGATTCACAGCTACGCAGCAGAGCCGGTGGCACAAAGGAGAAGCAACACATGACAGCGCTGCCGACAGGACAGGGAAAGGAATCACAAACCTAGTATATATACCCAGATCTTAAAAATTCATTGCACGTTGGCCCCAGTTAAGGTGCACAATTGTTGGTATGTCCCTCTGCTTCCCTGTCCCAGCCACAACATTCCCTGGTGCATGTAACCACATCTGCAACATCGCCAGCCTACCTCCTCTCGTTCCCCTGGGAAGCAACCGGCCTCTCCGGAATATCACTGCGCCCAACTGCTCCTGGTGCCACCTGCTGCTGCGTGCCCCGCTGCGCAGGCAGGGGTTTACTCCGAGGCCACTCGCGCTGGAAACACTGAGCAAGGTGTGTGCTGAGCTGGGGATCGCCTGGGCTGAGCCGGGATCGCCCGGGCTGAGCTGGGGATCGCCTGGGCTGAGCCGGGATCGCCCGGGCTGAGCTGGGGGTCACCTGGGCTGAGCCGGGATCACCCGGGCTGAGCTGGGTATTGCCTGGGCTGAGCTGGCATTGCCTGGGCTGAGCCGGGATTGCCTGGGCTGAGCTGGCATCGCCTGGGCTGAGCCGGGATCGCCTGGGCTGAGCTGGGTATTGCCTGGGCTGAGCCGGCATCGCCTGGGCTGAGCCGGGGATCGCCTGGGCTGAGCTGGGATCACCCGGGCTGAGCTGGGTATTGCCTGGGCTGAGCCGGGATCACCTGGGCTGAGCCGGCATCGCCTGGGCTGAGCTGGGGATTGCCTGGGCTGAGCTGGGCATCGCCTGGGCTGAGCTGGGATCACCTGGGCTGAGCCAGTAATCACCTGGGCTGAGCTGGGATCGCCTGGGCTGAGCTGGGATCTCCTGGGCTGAGCTGGGATCGCCTGGGCTGAGCTGGGATCACCTGGGCTGAGCCGGGATCGCCTGGGCATTGCCGGGCAGCGCCACCTCCCCGCTCCCAGACGGCTTCTCAGCTCTCGCCATCGCACTCCAAGGCTGCTGACTCGTCTCCCTCGCTCTGCCCACCTCAGCCAGGGATGTCACACATCATAACTCTGTAGTCACTTGCTTTCAGATGTCTAAATGTACATCTACGTTTGTGGGGTTTTGAGGTTTAAGTGCACTCACTCTGTGCTTTGGAGGGGTATCAGATACCCTTGCAGAACTAGCATTGCATTCAAAATGTTCTGGGGCGTTTCATTTATTCGGATGAGAAAAAGCCCTGTAACGAAACGCTCTGTTCGTCCCAGCCCAGCTCCATCCCCCCTCACTGCCCCTGGCTCTTTTCCCAACGCCACCTCCCCAGACCCGAGCTTCACCCGGCCCTGCTGCGCCACGCAGCCGTGACACAGCTCTTGGTCACCAGCCACGGCTCCCAAGGACACGCTCGTGATCGCATGTGTGACTACAGCAAATTCTCCTCTCTGGCCTTGATCAATGCAGTTCTGACCCTCTCTCCTCTATGCTTTTTTTTTCCCAGTGAATCACTTGTACGTCAAAAGGCAATTTTGGAGAAGCCCAAGCCAATTGTGAATTTAGACAGAATTTGCTAAATAGTTTTAAGCAAAATGAAAATAACAAAGCCTTAGGAATCACTTCTCCATATTGCTCAAGCCATATTACTAGCGAACATTACGTGGACGTTTCGTCTCCTCTTGAAGGTGTTTCATCTAACACACTTAGATACACTCCTTAAATTAAAGAAAACCAGCACGGCTCTGCGGCTTGGTAATTAATTTACTAGAACTGTGACGTGGAAAGGACCTCTGGAGGTCGCCAGTCCACCCCTCTCCTCAAAAGGGGACCAAACGGACGAGAGAGCAGATGTTTTCCTAAACTGCTCTTAGAAAGCGTACTGCTGTACTGCGCAACCTGGTCTGAAACGGAGCTGCAGAACGTAACGACACTCTAGACCTGCAGCTTCCACCACTCATCTGAAACTCCTCTGCTGAGAAGTGAATCTGGTGCTTCTGCCCCCCGCTCCCCAGGTGGGCACCGCGTCCTCTCACCAGTCCCCGGCCCGCGGGGACCGCTGTAAGGGCTCTGCCAAGGGAAGACTCTCCTCCTCTGGAGGGTCAAGCTGTCGATGCCAGCAGCTGCTTCTGGACTTGCAATGGGTCTACAGCCTTCTTCGCATCTGCTGTCCAAAAGTCAAGCCAGCACATCGGGTGGCAGCCACCGCCCCTGAATCGTTGTCTGAGCTGTCCTAGACGTGGCGCTCCTGTTACTCCAAACCCCAATCACACCATCATCGCCTTTTTGTGGGAATTTTCTTGATTTGCATTCAGCTCCTAATCCACTACAATTCCCCAGACACTTTTCGGCAATAGGCCCGTCTAGTCAGTCATTCTCTGCTTCTTATTCATGCCTTTTATTTTATTTTCTGTCGCTCGAAGCTGTCTTTATTAATTCCATCTTATCGCTCTACAGGGCCATTCTGAATCAGAGGCTTGCCCTCTGAAGGATCTCCAGTACCTCCCTTGCAGAGTGCCAGTGTGAAATTTATGCACGTGTCCCCTGTTTCATCATGCACGCTGCCAAGGAACAAACCGAGTGACGCTGAACTGGGGACAGACCCTGGGGGATCCCACCCGACACGTGCTCCCTCTTTGGTAGGAAAATATTGATATTTTCCTTCTCTGACTGTAATTTTTCAACTGGTGTTGCACCCACACAACAGCAGTTTCAACCAGTCCACATTTACCTCGTTTATTTATGAAAATACCATATGGGACAGTGTCAAAAGCTTTATGAGTCAACACGTTTTAAATTAGTGCTTCCCCCTCCTTCACGAGGCCACCCACCCAGGCAGAACCACCCAATTTCCATTCTCTGACACGATTTGCTCTCGACATAGATATGTCAGCTATTTTTACTCCCCACCCCTCTACGTGGGTACGGACCGATTGTTTTATAACGTGTTCGGGAACCTGAAGGTATCCCTTCGACTTTCAGACACGTGTTTCAGCAAAAATACTTCTTTACATAGCCTGAGCGCAGCGAAACAGCAATGTCGTCCCTTGACACCACAATGCCACCCCCTCTCCTTTCTCCCGTTTTTCCATGACTAAAACATAACGGGCCGGGGACACGCCGGGTGGCTCTGCTGCAGCGGCAGCCACAGCTGTATTTGCGCCTCTCCGAGATGGCCTTTAAAACCCAAGGTCTGGGAAAGTTCATTGTTGAAAACACGCCTTTAGAAAGTAACTTTCTGTCTATCCGGCACTTTGAGTCATACCTACATCTTCCAAGAAAATTTTTCGATGTCTCTCAGATTCACGCCTGGCCCTTGGCGTGGCCTGAATTCGGACAGCGGTCAGACACCCTGCTGCGGGTTTGTTTCGTTCTGCTTTGAAAACAAATTAATATACCGCCGGTAGAGAAACTCAGAACTGTACTATAACCACAGAGTCTTTCAGTTTTCAGAAGACGGTATCAAAGACAAAATACCACCTCCTCCCCCCAAATTAGCCACATGCTGTAACTGAAGTCCTCAAAGCACCATTAAAATGTAATTTTATAGTATGTTTCCCCCACTATTCACGTAACAACAGCCACCATATGCAAAACCAGGTTACCCCATGCAAAGCAATAGTCAAAAGACAGCGAGAACCAACGCCAACCACGCTCCTTCTGAGGGAAGGAGGGAAGCCGTACCGGTGGGAAGAGGACAACGAGGTGAGAGGACCCGGCGCAGGGCCGCAGGACACTGCTCCCGCTCCCGCTCCCCAGGGGCGACGGCTGGCGGTTCGGGGCCGGGGCTCGACCACGCAACTGCCCGTCAGCGAGAACGGGTCAGAAGGGTTCGGTGGCTCCTGCCCCGTGCGGGTAGAGAGGAGAGAAATACTGACTGATTGAAGAAAAGAGCCGATGAACAACCTCCACGTTCAGATATTTAAAAAACTTGTAACGCTTTTTATGAGGAATCATTCCTCTCAGCCATCTACAGTCTGGCTCCTGAAGCACTGCACTAAGACTTGGCTCTGTAGCTTTATAAGCAACTCAATAAATTACTAAGGTATTTAAACGGTGCTTTTGGTGTCTTAAATTAATTTCTGTTCTGAAAATCTACCGGGAAAGCCAAGTAAAATAGACAATTTATTTAAAATCCTGTAATTTACAGCAAGAAATCCCTGTAAATTTCTATTATGCTGGCTCACAACTTTGTAAACCTTTACAAAACTGCATGCTGCTGCTCTGGCTGCTGAGAAGGGGCAGAGCATTTGAAAGAGCTGCCAGGATGCAATCTGGAGGGATCTCTTGCTTTCTGTTGCATTACTTTCCCCCATGATTGATTTAAATAGATGTTAAGGTCAAAAGGGATAATTACCACCATTCTCTGCATAATGCAGATGATGAAATTTAGCACAGTAATTTCTGAATCAAAGCTGTGCTTCTGACTGACCGGCAGCACTCTGTTCAGACACTGACGTGATCTGGCTTAGAGACGTAAAGTCACGGGGGAGCCACCGCGTTCCTTGAACACTCTAAACCACCTTTTAATTTCTTCAGACCCCTCCCTCCAGCTATCGTATGCAGGAAAGATGACGGGGTGTACATCCAAGCTGAAAATCACACAGTATAATTATACAGGGAAATGCAGCACAGTCCAACAGCAGCGGCACGCCGGATGGTCATCATCAGAGCAGAGAATACAGGGGAAAACCATGACCTTGTAACACTTGAATTTAAAGCAGATAAAGGACAGGGGGGGACGAAGAGCCAGTCAAGTGGCTGCAGAAGGACAGCCTGATAAAAACTGCTTCGAGTATGGCTGCTGCTGCTGTGAAGTTACTTTAAAAAAAAAATCAAAATCTTAATCAGGAAACGTATGCCAAACATGTGAAGAACATGTGGAAGTGTAAAAACAGATGACTTGAACAAAAATGAAAGTATCAGCATCATAGTGTTGCCAGGAGGCGGAGGGAGGGGATCCTGCCCCTCTGCTCAGCGCTGGTGAGGCCACCCCGGGAGCGCTGGGGCCGGTTCTGGGCTCCCCAGTCCAAGAGGGACGTGGACAGACTGGAGAGAGGCCAGCGAGGGGCCACCGAGATGCTGAAGGGGCTGGAGCATCCCTGCTGTGAGGAGAGGCTGCGGGAGCTGGGACTGCTCAGCCTGGAGCAGGGAAGGCTCAGGGGGGTTGAATCCATGTCTATAAATACCTGCAGGGAGGGAGCCAAGAGAACAGAGCCAGGCTCTTCCAGTGGTGCCCAGTGCCAGGGCCAGATACAAAAATATCGGGCACAAAATAAAAAATTCCATCCGAATACAACCCCCCCACTTTTTTACTGTGAGGGTGGCCAAGCACTGGCACAGGTTGCCCAGAGAGGCTGTAGAGTCTCCATCTGCAGAGCTATTCAAAACCCAGCTGGACATCTGGTTGACCGTGGGGTTGGACCAGACGGTCTCAAGGGTCCCTTCCAACCTCAACCAGGCTGTGATTTCCGTGACTTTGTACTATAAACACCGAGGTGAACTAGGCTGACAGACCTCGGAGCAAAGGTCAGGTAGCTGGAAAAACAAAAAGCGTAGGCAAAATGGAGTAAAAAAGAACTGAAGAAGAAACCAAGGATTTGAAAGCGATGAGAAAGCTGACAGTGCAAATCCAAATCCTCCGAGTACAGTACGTCGGACCTGCTCTGCCTGCAGGTGCTGCTGGCGGACAGCCCTGCTCCCTGCTCCCTTCCCTCCCGGCACGGCGTTGGTGCCACCACGGCCCTGTGACACCAGCTGGATTGCACTACCGCTACTGGAAAGCCCGTCACGAACCGGAGGGAGGAAGAACTGGAGTGAACGAGAAATACTACTTCAGCGGCAGCACACGAGGCAAACTGAGGCAGCACTACTGGAGAAAGGAGGAAACTGCAGGACAGGTGAAAGCAGCTGATGCAAGAAGCTGTGCAAAGGTAGACAAAGCTTTCACCACACAAACAGGTTAGGAGACACCGTCTAAGCAGCACCAGGATGCAGCACGGCTATCTTGCCCCCAGGTCCTGCATCTCCCGCTCTACCCAGCAGTGCCACGAGGCGCTTGCTGACCGCAGGACGCGTCTGCGGCGCGGCACCTGCACACCCTCCCGGGTCTGCATTAGCCCCACACCGTCTGCGTGCCAACAGCAAGAGAGAAACATCTTCCACATCTAGGTTCCAAGCCCAAGATTTCTTTTATATTTTATTCAGATGTTTTCCTCTTGATCTTGAGTCTTACAGCCACTTAAGAGTAGTGTATAAATCTCCCAACTATTCCCCTTGCAGATGCCTTCTGACCATTTTTTCCTATCAAACTCTCCACGCTCTCTCCTAACACACCTTCCTCATAACCCACATCCCACAGACTCACAGAGGACTTTAAAGCACAGGTTAAAAATAAATACCTATAGGCATCCAGCTCTCAGTTTAAATAATAAGTCCCGAAACACAGATTTTTTGGTTGAAGTTGTTAGGCTGACTCGTTACGCTGACCCTCGGCCTCTCCCTTCCTTCCTCCTTGCTGTCCCTTTCTCGTTCATCTTCTTGTAAAGTATCGTGACATCTGCACTGAGCAGGGTTACACGCGAGCGGGGATCTCCCTTGTCTCTAGACAAAGAGGTATTTTTATCCCTTTTCTAGAAAGCCAGTCTATTTGGGTAGGAAGCAGGCACATATGAGGCGTCACGGTGCAAACGGGCCTCACCACCCCGGCTGTAGCCGCAACAGCAACCCGGACAGTGCCAGCTGCCGCAATCCCCCAGGCTCGTGCTGCTGAACCCGCCTCCCCGAAGCCCCTCTGTGGCTGAAGCTGCGGCTAACACGGATCTAGGCTCTCTAGAGGTCACACGCGTCTAAGAAGCAGAATGTAAGAAAACGAATGTACTCCACCTGCGCCAAAGAAAAACGGCAGAGCGGGCACTAACAGTAGTGTCAGTCCCTTTCAGGCGGAGCTGGTGACTGGACAGCTGGAAGGAAACGTCAGAGAGATGAATGTGGACATGGGAACAAAGGAGAAAAAGGCACATTGGAAATTGTCAGGGGATAAATTAAGCTAGCTAAGCAAATAAAAATCACTCTGGGTTACAGAACTTAAAAAAACAAGGGACAGCATCAATGACATGGATCTGAAATACATCAACGCAGAGCCGATGGCAGAGGAAAGCTGCTGGAGGTCTGAGCAAAAAGCTGGAAGCCACCCAGTCACGCATGCATTTGCAAACCCGGAGGAGGACAGAACTCAGGGAGACAGCAAAGTTAGACAAGGACAAACAAAAATAAAGGCAGGAGGAGTGTGAGGGACTAGGAAGAGCAGATAATCAGTGACATTAGGAGCAGAAGACTAAAAAAAAAAGCCAAGTCAGAGTTAGTGGAAATAAAACCTCTCAGATAGGAAAAAAGAAGGTTTTTGAATACTGTCTAGGCAGGTGACATCACATCCCTTTCAGCTGCGGTTCCTAAGTTGCAAATAATTTTCTTTTTAGGCTGTAAGAACGTCTTTCCCCTGACCAAATGCAAAGTCTATAGTCTCCAGGCTCCTTAGATATCAGAAAAAAATTGCAATATTTTGTTGTATTATAGGTAGCAAACATGGTGACTGCTTTTACTGCTAGGTTGTTGCAAAGGACTTCTACTTTAAAGACCCTTCTCAGTCCAAGGGAGAAACTTCTGCCTCCCTGAACACACGTTACTGGAGGCTCCTTAACACGAGCTAGCCGTCTGCACTCCCTTTGCGGCCAACGGGAAGGCACACAGGCGTCGCTAGACTGCTCTCACCTTAAAGCGGACATCTAAATCGGGTCTGCTCTACCACACTCCAGCAGAGCTTATTTGTCCGCATAAACCAGGCAGGGAGCCTGCTGCAGCTAGCTTAGGAGGAAACGTCCCTGCCGCAGACAGCCGAGCCGTTGAGGGGATCGTCACTCATACATTTATAGGACCCCTAATGGCAACAGAGACGTATACAAGCCTTTTCGGAAGAACCAGAGAATGATCCATCCATCTCTTCACACAGCAGATACATTAACAAGACTGAAATACGATGCATTTAAATTCTAACATGGATCCGCAATGTAAAAGATGCTGCATAACCTACAGACTGACCACGGCTGCTGAGAAAACAAACGATGTCGTAGGGTATTTAAAGAGGGAAACGCACGTCATTCACCTAGTTGGGAACAGAATTACTGAAAGAAGAATAGCGCACATTGACCACAACAGAAGAAAAAAATGATCTATTCCTGAAGTAATTTAAAATAAATTAGCTAAACCAAATAACCTTTAATGGGCCTGGCCTAGTCTTACAGAAGAGACGTAATCATCTCCATTTATTTAGAAAGGCTCGTTGGCTGAAAGATCAGAGAAATACTGTGTTTTGTTGTATCATAGGTAACAAATACAGGCAAGGTTGCATTAAAATTCCCCCTTTGCAAATGTCTCAAGAAATGTACAGAACACGTGTCTCCCGCACCTGATACAACGCTATCAGATGTAAACACGCCATTGAATCAACCGGCTTTTTTCATTTGGAAACTTACATTTTGCAGGATGAAAAATACCAAAATGGAAATGTTACACATGTAAAAGTGAAAAACATCCACAGCTGAGCGTGGCCACAGCTACACGTCTGTTCCAGAACTCCCTGCTTACTAGAAAAAACTTCCTCTGACCTCATTCTGTCTCCAGCGTTTGAGATGACAGAAAGCTCCCTGCCTCGTGCAAAATATGGTTATTGAAACGGTGGGATCTGAAGAGTTCATTGCCCCCCTGGCTACTTTCCCACTGACAGCAGAGGATGAGGAGGCTGGAAACAATAGAGGTTCCTCTGAGAGATGTGCGTGGACTGAAGAGGAGCATTGACGAGGGCTCCTTTGGTTGGTTTGTTTTTCACTTTTTAGTTCACAAAAAAAGTGAGCTCAGGCATTAAAATCCTGTTCTTTCAGCTCAGTCTCATTCCCAACAAAACAGTTGTCAAAGGGAGGTTATTTTCAGGTTTTTAACAGCAGGAAATCACAACAAGAGGTTTCCATCCTGCCCTGCCGCTGAATGGCGGCGTTCACTGCGTCCTGGAAGAGCAAGAAGCTCCGCGGTGCAGCTGGACCCCGTCCTGCCTTTTGGCACCCCTTGTGCAATGAACGGATGCAACCATCACAAGAATCACAGAATCATGGAATCACGGAATGGTTTGGGTGGGAAGGGACCTTAAAGACCATCTAGTTCCACCCCCCTGCCACGGGCAGGGACACCTTCCACTAGACCAGGTTGCTCAGAGCCCCGTCCAGCCTGGCCTTGAACCCTTCCAGGGATGGGGCAGCCACAGCTTCTCTGGGCAACCTGTGCCAGGGCCTCACCACCCTCATGGGGAAGAATTTCTTCCTTAGATCTCATCTAAATCTCCCCTCTTTCAGTTTGAACCCATCACCCCTTGTCCTGTCACTCCAGGCCCTTGTCCAAAGTCCCTCTCCAGCTTTCCTGTAGCCCCTTTAGGGACTGGGAGCTGCTGGAAGGTCTCCCCGGAGCCTTCTCTTCTCCAGGCTGAACAACCCCAACTCTCTCAGCCTGTCCCCAGAGCAGAGGGGCTCCAGCCCTCGGATCATCTCCGTGGCCTCCTCTGGCCCCGCTCCAGCAGGTCCGTGTCCTTCTTGTGCTGGGGCCCAGCGCTGGAGGCAGCACTGCAGGGGGGTCTCCCCAGAGCGGAGCAGAGGGGCAGAATCCCCCCCCTCGCCCTGCTGGCCCCAGTTCTGCGTTGGCTGTATCTACCCAGACGGCCATACCCGTATCCACAGGAAACCCCGTGAACAGCAACCTCCTAATAGTGTGTGGATGCAAAAAAAATTGCAGCAGCAGTTCTCTTTTTCCAACAAAATCATGCATAGGTATCCATTTACTATTCCTTCCAGCTTTGCCTTCAGATAAATTGATCCATATTTGCTCCATCTTTTGGGGAAAGAAAGCAAAGCAAACCAAACCCCCTTACTCCCAGATTAGTCTACTGGTGGAAACGGGAATATATTAGCGTGAAGGAAGAAGGTTTGATGAAGGTATAAACAAATGTAAAATGCTCTTCAGCATGGAAAGGGTTTAGGCAGGATACTACCTTTTGCTCATACTATAATATCACTACCGCAGAAATCAAACCTATTTCTAGCAAATGCTATTGCGCTTTGCTGATGCCCTTTCATTCTTTTTCAGCATTTAAAGGACACGTTAAAGGACATTTAAAGACAGGTTGAGCCCTATCCTTCCTGTTTTCAGGATGAATTTTGTGTACCCAGACAGGCAAACATGTAACTTCTAACATTTTCATCCATCGTTTATTCCAGGTATATAAAATACAGTCAATTTTAGGAACAAATTTGGCTTTCAAAAAGAAGCAAAACCATTGAAAAGTGGCCAGTTTGAGCAGCTTCAGCACATTAAAATGCGGATCCAAACCCCATCCAGGTCACACAAAGCAACCTCCGCGACCCTGCTATCTTTGTTTCATGCTGCCAAGACGTGACAGTGCCTCCAGCTAGGGAAATGAGGCCCGTAATTTTAGTCAGCGATGATCTTTTACATCATGGATTAACCTAGAGCAATAGTAACTGTAATAAATCTTGGGGAAAACATTGTAATCAGACATATGTGAACTGACAAAATAGAAATCTAAGACATTTTCAAGGGGGAAAACCCCGTTTCTCCGCCTTACCTCACTCTGTTATTAGCTACTGACACCTGTACATTTTCCAGGTTTGCGGAGACGGAGGCTACAAAGACAACACAGACACGCGCTTCTGTGCCCCTGACAAACGAGATGACAGATGGACCAGTAACGCTTCGACGTACTCAGGGGTTCCGTCAGGGCACTAAAAGTCTCAAAATACTCGGCAATATTACACCATGGATGGATGGGCGTGTTGAGACAAATGCAGAGCCTCTTCCAAGCTGAGGCAAGAGCCAAGTATTTCAGCTTTTGTGCTCACTACTGAACCCACGGGTCTGTAACCCTCCAGCTCGGCCGGCCGTACGCAGAGTTCCGCAGGAGTCAGCGCACCTTGAGATGCCCTTCGAGGCAAGGCTGAAGACCCCTGCTACGGGGTAGTTTCCATGTGTAAACATTGGTAGCCTAGCAATCAAATCGCATCTCTACCTTCCTTAACAAACCGAACAGAAAATGCTCCTTTAGCATCACATTTCCAGCTTTTAGATATTTCTATAGCGCTCTCTTAATTAATTTTGCAGTGTTTCCATATTCTTTTTGAATTATGTATACTTGACCTGAGCCAAAGCTTCAGCAGTATCAAGTAAAACCTGGTAAGCAGCGTCTCTTTGGTGTGTGCGGACACGGCCTGATGAAGATAACCCACGCTACTTTAGAAGTGCTTTTCATAGAATCATAGAATCATAGAATTGTTCTGGTTGGAAGAGACCTCCAAGATCATCGGGTCCAACCATTAACCCAGCACTACCAAGTCCCCCACTAAATCATATCCCTTAGGGCCTCGTCTAAACGCCTTTTGAATACCCCCAGAGATGGGGACTCCACCACCTCCCTGGGCAGCCTGTGCCAGGGCCTGACAACCCTTTCGGTAAAGAAATTTTTACGAATGTCCAACCTAAACCTCCCCTGGCGCAACTTGAGGCCATTTCCTCTTGTTTTGTTGTCTGTTACTAGGGAGAAGAGACCGACCCCCATCTCTCTACAACCTCCTTTCAGGTAGTTGTAGAGAGCAATAAGGTCTCCCCTCAGCCTCCTTTTCTCCAGGCTAAACATCCCCAGTTCCCTCAGCCGCTCCTCACAGCACTTGTGTTCCAGACCCTTCCCCAGCTCCGTTGCCCGTCTCTGGACACGCTCCAGCACCTCAATGTCTTTCTTGTAGTGAGGGGCCCAAAACTGAACACAGTACTCGAGGTGCGGCCTCGCCAGGGCCGAGCACAGGGGGACAATCACCTCCCTACTCCTGCTGGCCACACTATTTCTGATACAGGCCAGGATGCCGTTGGCCTTCTTGGCCACCTGGGCACACTGATGGCTCATCTTCAGCTGCTGTCAACCAACACCCCCAGGTCCTTTTCCGCCGGGCACTTTCCAGCCACTCCCCCCCAAGCCTGTAGCGCTGCCTGGGGTTGTTGTGTCCCAAGTGCAGGACCTGGCACTTGGCCTTGTTGAACCTCATACAATTGGCCTCGGCCCATCGATCCAGCCTGTCCAGGTCCCGCTGTAGCGCCTGCCTGCCCTCCAGCAGATCAACACTCCCTCCCAATTTGGTGTCATCTGCAAACTTACTGAGGGTGCACTCGATCCCCTCGTCCAGATCATTGATAAAGATATTGAACAGGACTGGCCCCAATACTGAGCCCTGGGGAACACCACTTGTGACCGGCCTCCAACCGGATTTAACTCCATTCCCCACAGCTCTTTGGGCCCGGCCATCCAGCCAGTTTCCTACCCAGCGCAGAGTACGCCCATCCAAGCCAGGGGTAGCCAGCTTCTCCAAGAGAATGCTGTGGGAGACGGTGTCAAAGGCTTTACTAAAGTCCAGGTACACAACGTCCACAGCCTTTCCCTCATCCACTAAGCGGGTCACCATGTCGTAGAAGGAGATCAGGTTGGTCAGACAGGACCTGCCTTTCATAAACCCGTGCTGACTGGGCCCGATCAGCTGGTTGTCCCGTATGTGCCGCGTGATGGCACTCAAGATGATCTGCTCCATAACCTTCCCGGGCACCGAGGTCAGGCTGACAGGCCTGTAGTTCCCCGGATCCTCCTTCCGGCCCTTCTTGTAGATGGGCGTCACATTTGCCAGCTTCCAGTCAACTGGGACCTCCCCAGTTAGCCAGGACTGCTGATAAATGATGGAAAGTGGCTTGGTGAGCACTTCTGCCAGCTCTTTCAGCACCCTTGGGTGGATCCCATCCGGCCTCATAGACTTGTGCGTGTCTAGGTGGCGTAGCAGGTCACTGACCATTTCCCATTGGACTTCGGGGTCTACCTTCTGCTCCCCATCCCTGTCTTCCTTTCAGCGCAGTTCGACTCAGTAATGCCAGCAGGCAAGCCGTGCAGAGACGGAAACAGTTTGGATCACACAAATGCTATAATCTGAAATGGCTTTCACTGATCGCTCCTTGTAGAACCTCGGCTGCGCAAACAGCGAAGCTCTGATGAAGACCTGTATTTCTCATTATTTTGTGATTAAAACCAAACCAACCCTGATTAGACTTGGGCAGGTGTCCGTAGCCACCACAACGAGATACTTTGCAAAGACAAAGGCACTAAGCGGAGTCTGAATGACAATACCTTTCGCGAGACGTGTTTGGGTCCCACTGCGAGCCTCAGGTACATCCCCAGGGGCTTGTGGAGTGGTTATGGAGAAGTATGTGTTCTGCAAGCTGAGAGCCTGAGGAGCTGGGGCGATGGAGGCAAACATTACTACCTGAACCTGAGGCAGCCTGTCCACTCCCCCCAGGGCCAGGAGAAGATAAATAGCCCGTTCCTCCTTTGGAATAAGCAAGTATAGAGAGAAGCAGCCTCTTCCCATGAACTCCTGCAGAATCTGCTAGATGAAGTAACCTTCCGTAACAGGATTCTGAGAGTGGGATCCTTGAAGAGGGATGAGCCAGGACCTTGGCAAGAGGCGGGTACTCATATGGGTATGGTGATCACAGATGATGACATCTACCAGTATTTGCTGCCTGTGAGTTCCCATGATGCCTGACAAAAGATGACGCTTGAAAGTAAGATGATTTCAGCTTTCTAAAGATAAGTTCTGGACTGGTCTAGTGCCATTCCACACTTCTGTGAACGTCTCGCCTCTCAGGAAGAGCAAACTGTGGACGAAGGATGACAACAAGGATCATTTTGCAGAATCACGTCATTTCTTTGGTGTTTATTCCAAATTTAATCCAACTTCTTTTCTTAGTCTTTGCTGGGGATGGTATCTGTAAAGTACATGTGCGAAAGAGGTCTTCATCCTGAATTACCTCAGCGTAGCCTTTGAATCACTGAGGGAATGACGTATTTATCAGAGCACAGAAAAGTTCTGTGCTTTTAAATGGGAAGTCACCTAAAGTTACTTGCATGTTTTGCAAAATACGAGCTGCTTGCAATCAACCGGTCTGGTGTTCGGTGTAACTGTGACCCAGGATCGGCCCCAACGGCTGAAGTAGCCTATCTTGACATTTTTGTTACCATCCAGTCTTTTTTGATGATCTCGCTCAGCTCCCTTCTACGGACGTACAAGGCCTGAGTTAGCAAATGATAACTGATTCTTCTGAGGAACTTTTTAAGCAAGTCTTGGTAGTTGGCAATTTCAGGGTGCGTAGAGGCAGACGACATGTCATATATCCAAACAGGTCTGATTTCTCCAAGTCTTTATTTCTGAACTATCTTTGGTCTACCTGATCTTGTCTTGGACAACAGACAGCAACAGAGACCTTGCTCCTTTATAAATACAAAAACGCTCCAAGCCAAAGGGTGCTGCTGATTCTAAAGCCCTGTTGCTGATGTCCTCATTAGTCTTAATACTCATCTTGGTAGCACTGCTGAAAAGCTATTTCTGTTTCCCTTGATCGCTGCAGTTTCTACATCCAGTATTTCTGGGATTCTTGTGATCAAATCCAGATCTATGCATATCCTTGCCCACATCACAGAAAAGAAAGATTTCTCTTCTCTAATACCTACTTACCATAAACTGTTGATTTTCTTTCCCTTCATCATCTCATACAAAAATGCTGTTCCACTATTCCTTATCTCCACAGTGTATTGTAAGGTCTATGTAGCCAAGAAAACAAGTTGAAGGGTCAGGTCGCAATATCCAGCCGCCTTCTTATTTTGGATTAGTGCTTGATACGGTATTTTCCCAGAATTTTCTGTGGTGTCCCTCTTCTCAAATTAAGGGAATAGGTAGGCTAGGCCCTGCCCACAGAGGAACAGAAGCATAGCTGGCAGGCGATGATGCGAAAGACATATCCTGAATGAGTTTCTGGATGTTGATATGAAAAAAAAGAAAAAAAAGAACGAGAAGTGTTTCCTTAGGTAAAAGGTACTTTAGGATCAATACTGGTACCTGGCAATAAAGCCAATACAGATATCTTCTCATTTGCTCTTTTAGTAATGAAGTATTTGCTCCCGTGTGCTTGAACTAAATGGGTAACTGAAAAGCGTATCTGTGGAGGATTGCCTCACCTCCTCCATCGAGACCGTCCTCCAGAATATGCAGTGCTAAGCTTGTATTTCGCACGAGTCTGTCTCCCGGTATTTTGCAAAGCAAGAAACTCAGAGACTTGCTGTGGATAATCGTGACTCAAGTTTCACTGTCCTCTTCTTCCAGATCAGACATGATTTTTATAGATAACACAGTAGACACAATCTGAGAAAGAAAGAAATCTCTGAGTGGAAGGAAGCAGAGGAACGAATGGTTCCTGGGATTACGTTATTTATTCCATGAGACAAAAAGGCACCTATCACGCCCGCTGACCAGCACAGAAACCAGTCACATATTGGAAAGAGGAGGAACGCTGGTGAGCCAGAACACGACAGGATGGCACCAGCAAGCTCTACCTACCAGCCAGGTGAGATGGTCTTGATGACTGTGGAATTAGAGATTTTTTAAATGTGAATTGTCCACTTTGGATTAAGAAAACGGGAAAAGGTGGTTAAACAAAGAAGTGGAAACTAAGGAACTGGGTGATCACTACCCACATTACTGTTGCTCCCGAGTCAGAACGGACAGAGGGTTATACCATTCTGCTCTGTGAGACCTTTTATGCAAGAGGACGAGGCGGCTGCAGGAGAACCTGGCAGACATTGCTACTCGGGAAATGTTTCAAGCTTGTGTGCACAGAGGATGGGTGATTAAAGCAGGACCTTCTCTGATAGACGTCTGAAGATGATTGTTGTCGGCACTACAGCGAACAAACCTGGGCCCCAAACAGAGGCTAAAAGCAGAGACAATGCAAGAGACCTTGCCCACAAGGATGCTTGAAACCCAATAAATGAGAAGATGTTACGGGTCATGTTGCTTAAGGACTGCCTACATGAACACTCTGTAAAGCACTGGCTTTGGGAACTGTCCCCTCTCAGCCTCTTTGCTTCTAATTCAGCAAAAGGCGTATTTCATAGATTCATAGAACAGCCCAGGCCGGAAGGGACCTCACAAGGTCATCTGGTCCAGCCCTTCGCGGGAAAGGGAGCCTCGGTGAGATTATCTAACACCTTGTCCGATCGCGTCTTGACAACCTCCAGTGATGGGGACTCTACCACATCCCGTATTTGAAGCCATACGGTGTACTGCACGTCGTGTAGTGTTTGTAGACACGACATGGAGTGATTTACAGACAGGTTTTGAAATCTTTTCAACATAGCCAGTTCAAACCCGCATACACAACTGACTTATTTTGTCCAGGAAAGTAGAAGGAAAGTACACGGATCTTTGCTAGTTCTGTTTGAAGGACTGCTGCTGAAAATGAGGGATCTGGCTTGCCTTCGAGTACCACCTTGTCACCAAAACAGTGACAGTTCGGTTTCTCATTCCCTGCAGGGAACAGCTATTCATTCACAGCTTTGGAGAAGTGCAGTCTCCAGTGAACCACCTTGCTATTCTCCCTAGCATACCTTAACAAGAAAGAGAAGCGCAAATACAGGATTCAGCTCGTTTTTTGCATGTTTACATACGCACATCCATACAAGAATTTACATATATATAACTAAGTAAATGTAAACCCAAATTCAACTCAAATCTAAATGCCTCTAGTAGAGAGGGGCAACTCGAAAGAACTTTGGCAGCTCAGCTGTGTTTGGCGTGGAGAACAAGTGTTAACAACAGCAACGCAGTACACTCATCACGGGAACGGTCTCCAGCAGAACAGAATAATCCTTTGTAAGCAGAGGAGCCTATGATACAACAAGACCAGCCTTTCTCAGAGCAGCTTTGGAAGTAACGCTCTACTTAAAAAGAAAAACAAAAATCTCTTTAGCGCTCTTTAGATACTTCTTCAGTCACACTCATGTAACAACATGTATTCCAACAAAAGAAAATCACTCTTTGAGAAAACAAAATGAAGCACTGCAGACAATTCCTTGTATTATGAGTGCTGCATACGCATTTTGAAGTGGCAGTGTTATCTGAAATACAGTAGAAGAGTCCTAGTGATACAAAATCCATAGTCTGTATTTTTTTACCTCTCTCAGAAATAAACCCCCAATATTGCAAGGCACACGTACCTTTTTGTTGGTGTAGGTGCTCCAGAGGACATGTGGGTCACCATGGTGTCGTTCATGTTAGTCAGAGGCCGGGGAGGACTAAAATGGAAATATTTATTCCGGTTAGTGATTTAATAAAACAGAAAGGAAACAAAACTAACACTAGGGAAAAGGACATCTCTGTGTTCTGTGACAACAGCAGGTCACAGAGCAGCAGCAGAAATCGCTTTGCGCAGATACCCGAAAAGCTTGGTCTATTCGAATTATTTTTCACAATTCATGTGTTACACTAAAACGAAGATAAAACTAACATTTGTGATTAGATAACTGACCTTTGGTATTGTCCAATAGTTCAAGCAAATGGAGGAACCATTCAAATTAGGGCAATTATTTGAAATGTTTAAAGAAATTAAGCAATGATGTATTAGAACAAGCAATCATTTACACAACCACCACATACACCATCTGTTTGGTTTTTATTTTAATAAGCAAAGTTAGTTGGAAAAAACAAATTGATAGAGCCTCATGTTCCTCACTGCCCTGTAAAACACAGCCACGGACTGATGCTCTGCGTTTTGACCCCCCCGAGCTCCCAAAGGCCACGCTGCCGTGGCCACGCAGGCTCTGCGCGCTCGCGGCTGTGCAGGGAGCGGGAGGGCACGAGGAGCCCCCGCGGGACGTCCCCGGCAGCTCTGCCGGCGACCGGGAGAGGACAACTGCAGCAGCTGCTACCGCAGGGTCAGTCTTCGCCTGCGCTTACCCTCCCATGATACCCAGCTACTTCCACCATCCTTTAAAACGAGACTTGCAACAGCGCGCAGGGTTGCCCGTGCACAGCTACGAGCTCAGTTCGCACATGAGAGAACCCGGGACCCGCGCGGGTTGTAACGGAGAAAACCGCCACACTTCCCTGCAGACGTTCCTGGAACACGGATTAAAATCTTCACGGGTTTGTATCCGCCATGGCCCTAGCATTCACTTTCAGTTAGATTTACTGCAGATAACACTGAAATGAATTCCTGCCAGCTGCAGTTTTCTGCAGTACAGGAGTGCAGAGGCATTTGACCCGACAGTGTCCGCAGCTTTTGCCTTCCCTGCCATTCCCAGGGGAGCTGCACGGAGCCTGCTCCTCTTTCGGATGCGTGAACGCTGGGATTTGCCTTGAGACTCACTAGCTTGTTTCATTCAACAGTTTTCAGAGCCCAGTAATCCAGAGAATCAAACAACCATTAAAAAAAATCACCCTGATGTCAAACATATAAAATCAGAGAGAACATCTTCCCTGTACGTCTCGCTGCGCTCCTCCTCGCTCGCATTTGAGTGCAAAAGCCCTTCAGTTCTCAATCCTCGCTCAGGACAGATTTCCCCAGAAATAATTGTGCTGCATGTTCTGATGTTAATGTTGTTCTAAATATAACATCATACCAAGAAATGATTTGGTCATAAGGTATTTACTGAATGGGCTCCTTTGGAAAAGGAACTTCTTACTGCACGGAAAAGCAGAAATGGGATTGCAAAGCACGGGAAAACTGGCAGACGTGCCACACCGCGCTACGTTTGGGAGCCATTAATTTTGCTGGTGAACACACAAACGCATCCTGCGGTAACGAGCAGTTAATTAACAGCGCTTTCCCTCCGGCCCTTTCTCTCCCTACTTACTTCTTCTTGACCGAAGGCGAGGAATGCTCTGTCCTCATCTACGCTGCAAAACTCTCCCTTTTTCCCGGACTCACTGAGCAGCCCTGCACCCTCCTGCCGCGCACGCCACAGAGCAGACGGGCGGCTGCGAGAGAAGGAGCTACAAGAAGCAGCAGCTTCTGCGACCAAAACGGCGTTTTTCAGCACCAACGCGTTTCACAATTCCTGGGCGCGTTAGCTGGGCTCTCTCCTTCGGGAGGGAAAACCGGTCTCCCTCAGCCCTGTGCTCTCAGACACAGCCGCCACCACCTCCCTGTTCCCAGTAATCCCAGGGTGAGCGAATTTAACCACCCGGTATCGCATTCCGGCGGAAGGGATAAAGCAGGCTCACAGCAGAGCGGGCCTGAGCCCCCGAAGCCCAGCCGGCAGCGTGCCGCAGGCCTCTAATGACTGCATGGGGGTACGTATATGGAGCATATAGACCAAAGAGGACAGCACACGCCCCCCCCAGTCCCTGAGGCGTATGCAACAGCATGAGTGTTCACAGAATTCATTTTACTTTAAATAACAAATTTTACACGAGGGCCCATTTTCCATTATCCCACAGAAGCTCACCTATGTGGGTCTACTATTTGAAGTCAAGGATAATTCTTTATTTTATCGCAATATTGCTTTTATATGCCTCTTCTAATAAGAAGATGGATGTAATTCACCATTTGCAATCTGGTTTTAGTATCATTATGAGACATTTCCACAGGTTCATTCCAGTTCTGTAACTACCAGTGTCCTCAATTTTCCAGCTAAATCCTCACTAACAGTGATAAAGGCAAAGAAAAAAATTAAATACGAATATCTGGTTAAAGATTTCTAATTGCACAATTCTGTCTTCTTTATTATGTACAATAAAGCCTTTCCCAGCCCAGAGAATTTCTTGAGGCCATTTATACATTTTTAGGGAATATCTTTTCAACAAACTGTAACTCTGTCAAGATGGCCCTATATTTGCTTGTATAACCGTGACAGAAAACGGTACTGTTCGTGAAACCGGGAGGATGCTGTAACCAGGCACACAATACCACTGGAGTAGTAACAGCTGCTTTAATACACCCGGGGCTTTCAGCGCAGGTCAACCTTATTTTACCAAAACTTCTAGGTGAAAAGGAACTTAACTGAATTCCCCCACCGAGATGCTCATGATAGTTGGCATCTGCTACATCCTATCAATACAAAACAAAAAAAGACAAATATCCTTGAATCAGCCACTGAGGAGAGATGTTTCTGCCTCGATCATCTCACCAGAAAACGTAACTATCCAGACCCTGGAGATGGGAGAAATCCCCGAACCACCGCTGGCAGAGGAACTCAGAAGATGCACTCGGAAGAAGCAACTCCTCTCCCGCCCACAATTTAGCTGAGACATTAAAAGACCTAAGGGACATCGATGTGTATCAGGAACAGCTTACAACTTTCTTTAAAAACGTCTTCTGCTTTGTGAGGTTAAATTTGTCAGGTTTAACTTACCTGGCATTTAAGGTGTATTTAATCAGCCTAGGGTGCTCTTGGGAAGAAAAGCACCTAAATATCAGCAGTGTCTCTAGAGAAATCTTTCAGATACCTGGAGCTGGGACAAAGGAGGCAGCTGCAGAAGCTGAGAAATCAAACTCCTTAAATTCTCTTTTTTCGTGATGCTTACAAAAAGTGGCAGTAGCCCAGCAGCTGGGAGGCCAGGGATCAGCCTACGCCAGAGAGCATAAATCAAGATTTCGGCAGTCTTTATTCCCGTTCCACGCACAGGTCCAAGGTGCATATTGCATAAACTTTTAGCAGCTTGAAAAACATGACAGTGTCCTTCGCAAAACTAGAATGCTTATTCCACTTTGCACACTGCTGGTGAGCAGCGAAGTAGGCGCTAACTCGTTCAGTCCCGACGTCTGAAACGCTATCCCTCCCTACGTAACCAGGCCTAGAAATAACTGAGGAAACAGCAGCATTGTGGGCTCAAAGCCAGGACAAGGCTCATCGTGACACTTGTACTGGGGAGAAGCATCTAGTGATGGGGGTGCTCCTCTGGCAGGGATGCGGAGAAGAAAACTCACAGCTTTGGGTACTTATATCGCAGTCTCCTTGGGTTTAATTTATCCAGAGCCCAAGCAGGGACTGTACACTCATGCACCGAAGCACCGCGTAGCAGTGGCAGATGCTATCAGAACACAAAGCAAGAGTAGCGATTTGTGGAGGGCTTGAGAGTCCTCTGCATTCAGCGCAAACTTGGGAAGGAAGGACTAAAGACTTGACAGAACACCGCCGGCGTGCCTTCTCTTAGGATACCTTCATAGAATCATAGAATCATAGAATCATAGAATTGTTCTGGTTGGAAGAGACCTCCAAGATCATCGGGTCCAACCATTAACCTATCACTACCAAGTCCCCCACTAAATCATATCCCTTAGGGCCTCATCTAAACGCCTTTTGAATCCCTCCAGGGATGGGGACTCCACCACCTCCCTGGGCAGCCTGTTCCAATGCCCGACAACCCTTTCGGTGAAGAAATTTTTATGAATGTCCAATCTAAACCTCCCCTGGCGCAACTTGAGGCCGTTTCCTCTTGTTCTGTCACCTGTTACTAGGGAGAAGAGTCCGACCCCCATCTCTCTACAACCTCCTTTCAGGTAGTTCATAGAAGGTGTCACGAGTTTGAGCTTCCCAGCCCTAGCACTTGTTTATCTTCCTTTATTTTTTCAAAACCTACTTATGTACGAATATTACCTCTGCTCTTCTGTCATGACCAGCTCCCTCTCTAAGCGTCCAGTTTTGGCTGCTACTGGAAACAGGACGTTGGACTAAACTGCTTTTTGGTCTAACCCAGGACGGATGATATTCTGGTCTTAGATTTCCCCACCACCTTCCTAAACACGTCAACAAGCTTCCATGGGTTGTTGCCATAATTCTAATAAAATCAGCAAAGATCTTGACTTCTCTCTCATTTACTTGTATTAACTACTGTCTCCTACCTGTAGTAAAACCTATGAGATCCAGATGTAACTGAAGTTGCTGTCACATCTATTCTCAGTAATCTTGTCTAAATATGAGAGTAATCTTGTCTAAAAATGAGAAATAAGAAATAGATTCGTCACTGCTATTTTGTGCCAAGAGTTTTCGTAAGTAGGAAAATCAATCGTTACGCACTCTGAAGAAAAGCACAATTAAGCCCAGGTCTAATTACTTGCCTGTCTTCTTTCAGACCTGGTTGATGAAGGTCCAGAACAAAACCAGGATGATTCTGAGACCTCAGAAGTCTAAAACCTCAATAAATAAAAGGAATTAAGTCTTGAGACTTTTTGCTGTGCTGGACAATCACCCTGTAAAGGGACCTTTACAAAAAAGCAACAGTAAACAAAATTTACCAAACTGCCTTCCGCTCTGAGCAGTTCTCCTGTCTGAGATTGCTGATGTGCAGCAAAGCAGCATTATTTATTTGCTTCGATCAGAGTACAGCAACTCGGAAAATGCAGAGCTCAGGAAAAGCAATCTATACTTGCGGGTTAAGGGCTGTCACAGCAGCCAATAGAAAAATAAGAAAAAAAAAGAAAAGAAAAAGAAAAAAGAAAAAAGAATAAAAAGACAAGAAAAAGAAAAAAAAAGAAAAAAAAAAGAAAAAAAAGAAAAAAAAAAAAAAAAAGGAAGAAAGAAAGAAAGAGCGCTCCATCAGTCAGACCTGGAACTGGTGAGTCTGAAGTCGCAGACTGACACCTGAAATCCTGAAACTTGGAAAACTTCCCCGGCCTGCAGGAAGGACAATGAGGGCCTGGAGGGTCCCGAGCCAGGGAAGGATTTCAAGCAGCAGAAGTTAAAAGTGTATCCGTGTCAAAAGCGTAACTGATAACATTTCCGACCTTTATTCAATGTTTTGTGTGTAAGAACCAGTGTGTATATCACGTACAACAAAAAAAGACGGTATTTTTCAGGTGCACTGATTAGCACTGCAATAAATGTCAGTATTTGTTTAACTATCATACAATAATGCCTGGAATTAAGCTACTTTTTAATTAGGGATGGAATTAATGGGGATAACTGCATGATATCCGCCAGTCCTTTTTGTTATTTTTTCTAAAACTGTAGCTACTCTATTTACGTAGCTACAAACTGAACAGCTATGCACCGGCTGACTTTAAGCTGAGGTTTGGTCTATAACCCGAGAATTTCTAAACCAGTAAGATTTTGTAACAGATATTATTAGTCTTTTTGACACTGCCTAGGAACCCCGCTGACAGCCCAGGTTGTGTTTCTTTGGGCAAAGAGAATTACAAAGAATTACAACTAAGAGGGGGCCGACACATGAAGGCAGGCACAACCCAGAGGGTATATGGTATATACGAGGTATATGAAACTGAAAAATCGTACTGACACTGCATCACACCACACTGCAGAGTGGTTGACCACAGCCTCTGATTATTATTCTTCTCACTATTACTATTATTATTTTACAGGCATGCTGATGGAATTTTAAGGGGAGATTTAGAGGAAAACATGTGGATGTTTGTAGGTAAAGGTTAACATAAAGCACTTCTAGGTGCCCGTCAGGCTGGCATCGCAGGCAGCAGACACTGCTGTCAAGACCTTGATATCGTAAGAGAGATTTGCTTGAAGTTAAACAGAGGGATTGCAACACAGGAATAGCGACCAAATCCAGAGGGAACCCTACTGCAGTTTATTATCTCAAAAAACCCACCATAAACGATAAATAATGGCTGACGAAACATAGTTGCATAAAACTGTAAAAATAAGAACATCGCGGCTGGCACGATCGTCCTTTCGCTTTTTGCAGATAAGGCGTCAACTGGAAAAAGCAACGAAGGGAGACTGATTCCTTTTTCTGGGAATTTATTATTTCGCGTAGAGCAGTTTAGGAAGCACCAGCCATTAGAATTCACCAGAATCGTTTGCCCCTCTCAACACACACACCATTAACGCTTTTTTGCTCAGCGCTTCCCTCCAGCTGAGAAAGACGCTGACTACAAAGTGCAACCTGACTGAAGGTGACTCCTGCTTTCTACCGCGTGGCATTCTTGCGGAAGCAAAGAAATGCCTTACCAGCTACCTGCGAGTCCAGCGGGAGACTCCCATGAAGAGCCACGTAAAACTCATCTCTTTCTATTATAGCCTATCAGGAAGGATTCGAAGCAACAGAAACGTGACCTGCCTTTCTGCCTGACATCGTGTTCCTGGAAGAACTACATCAATACATTTTGATAACAGCACAATAATGTTACCTGCTCTGTCTTAGCTTGGGTTCCCAGGAGAGACCAAACAGATTCCTCCAAAGAACAGTCACGACTGAAGTTACCCGCAGCAAGTACCATCCCCGTCTGTCCGCGGTGCCACTTGGTTCGCCCAGAAGGACAAACACTGTGGTGGTTTGAAGTGAGAGAAGCAAGGTTGTGCCCCAAAACACATTCTTTCTTTCCTGTTCCGACAGCTGGTTTAATAAAAGAGATTACCCCTCCCTTGCCACTCTTTAGAAAACAAGGCTACCCGCTGGTAACCGCAGGCGGGTAACTCCATATACAAGGTTTGGGTTATTTAAACTTACGGTTGCAAAGCCACATTTCGCTCAACACATACACATGCAAAGACACGAGACGTATCACAGAAACCGTGAATCAAATCGTGACGCTTTGCTTTCCTTAGCTAACTTCCACGCTTCAGCAATCTGTACATCGCTGCAGTCAAACCACTCGTACCGACGTTGGCTCGAGGAACGCTGTCGGGTTTTGGACGGAAGCACATACTAGCTCCCAAAGTCTGATGAGCCAACAACCGCATCCACAGCTGAGACCGCGTCGCTGAGGACGCTACGCCAGTTTATCCTACTAACAAGAGCTCGGGCCAAATTCCAGCTATAAGCTACTACTATCACAACCTCCTCTCGCAGCAACCTAAACGCGGTGGGTACGAGCACACTGCGGGATATCCAGGCCTGTGCGCACGTGCAATTATTATTTTTCCCAAGAATATCACCTGAACACTCAGCCCGCAGGCAGGGACAGAGCCCGTTCTCCTGCCCTTGGCTTCCTCCCTTACTTGGCAAGCTTAGCGCTAACCCCAATGGGAACGTACATGGCTGTTCTTACAGCGTCACCAGCTCAAGCCACGCTAGGACTTGTGCTGCAGCACGCTGTGGCAGACCGTGCTCATTTTCCATGGGATGCTCTGCAGCACCGTGCTTCGCTTGTTAACGCTCTTGGCTGAGAAACCTTGGGACCAGCGCTCCTTCCTTGTACCTGCTCCACACAGCGCCAAACCATGACAACCCAGCGCTGCTTGCTCTGACTTAAACATGGTCCTGCTGTGGCAGAAGGGCTGAGAAAGACTCAGCGCTGCGACAAACAGCATTTCAGCAGCAATTGCTGGTCATTGGCAGGCAGGGATGGCTCCCGAAGGGGAGTTCACAGGGTGCAGACAGGTATTACAGCTGCAGTTACTTAGGGTTTGTGCATGAGGACCAGCAGTTCTAGACCAGGACAACTAGGAAGGACAGCCTAATGTGGAAGAACCCCATTGTGACACCAACCTGGAAGAGGCAACGGTGATTCCGGTACCTTCACAAGAAGAGAGAGTGTTTTACAGAGATGTACGAACAGATTAGCTTACCCCTTCGTTATCTGGATGCCAACAAGGACGAGGTGATATCACTTCTAAAGCAGGTTGATATTACCACCAGGAGCTGGCTATCGTATTGCTACTACCTTGTGGCACCTCAGCGTGGTGACTGCATCTCGGCCGATGCTGGGACAGTACTGATTTATGAGAAACTATCACCTTTTACAGATGAAAACTAGTACGTGTAACAAAACAGATAACGTGGTTTTGACGCTCAGAAACTTGCTGGTTCGTTTGCCAGAAGGCGCACGTGCACGCTTCATTCAGAAAGGTCGTCGTTCTGTCGTTATGCGCGGACTGGTAGGTTCATCAACACCAGTAACGGCACTATTACGCGTGATGCTGGGATGATACATCATTACTTTAGTGGGACAACATGGACATTATTCACACCAAAGATGACTAGTGAGTTGCCTGTGCTTCCTGTTATTCTAGCAGGTCTTGCTTATCTTCAAGATGACGAGATACAGGATCTATTGCTACTGTTTTGTTTTTAAACAAGATTGGTTTTCCGGCCAATTTTACTCCAAAAGCCAAAGGGGGACATATTCTTCCAGGCCAGCGGATAAAGGAGACGGAGTCTTTGTTTTGCTAGTTGACTGAAGACCCTACCAAGCAGCGGCAAAGGAAGATAGAGACAAACACTTGAAATGCACTTTGCCTGAGAGCCTCACCACTTCCCCTGTGCAGAACCTGCCCGTCTGCCACAAACAAGACAAGATTCGGTACATGTTCAGCGCAGCACAAGGACACCGGGTTGCTCTGAGGACAACAGTCTCTCCCCTACCTGGCGATGCCAGACACTGCAAGAGGACAAAAAGGCACAAGGCACAGCCATGAAAAGAAAGCGTATCCGGGCCATCGAGGGCTAGCGCTAGCAACTATACAGGCCTGCTCACTCTGGCAAAGTGATCACTGGGTCTAAACGACCAAAAGGAAGGGTGGAGCGGGGGGAGAAGGTTCAAAGGAGCAGGGAAATGGTCAGCGTTCTCCCTCAGTGAAAGAGGATAATGCCATTTTACTATATGCAAAATGCTCTATATTGATAATACAATTGAAATCTCCCCCCCTTGCACCGCAAATTCTCCAAAAATAATAATAAAAACGGGAGATACCATTTACCGAGTTAAAGAGCCCACTCCAGCACGCCTCATTTTCGAACTGTTCCTACAGTTTATGTCCCACAAATCTTCAAGAACGTAGTTTGATGGCCTGATCCAGAGCCAGTTTGGCCCCACTTATATTAGTCAATGAAACAGTGCCAGGGAGTCTTCCAATATCCTGGAATGGGATCATCTCCACGTTTAAACTGTTAGCAGACCCTCGCACAGTTTTGGCCTGAGTCAAACAGCTCTCCCCAACAACTCCTGGGAGCAGTTTGGGAGTTAGCAGGAGCCAGCAGTGACTCCCAGTAAGCAGTTCAGATGTGGCCAGACTCTTCTGGAAGGTAAGAAAGATTAATAGCATGGATGTGACGGTTCAGAGCCCGCTGGCTTCACTGCCAAGGACTGGTCCCAGGCACATTCAAATTACCGGTATACGCAGCACTATGACTTGATTGAGGGCTTATTCCTTTGACTTTGCATCTTCAGTTTTTCCTCTGATATCAAAGCTGCACAGCATTTAATCAGAAATCTGCCAGAGGATGGTGTTTGATCAGCAGCAATGATCTAGGCAAACCCCTCGCATCGGTGGTAGCAGACAGGGAACTGACAACCGCGAGTTAACCCATGACTTCTGGCGCTGCTGGATCACCCTGCGCCCGGCGTCTCGAAGCTGGTTCCTGCAATTGGGCATTTCAGATGACAGAGTCGTCGAGGTTGGAAGGGACCTCTTGCGATCACCTAGTGCAACTCCCTGCCCAAGCTGGAGCAGCCAGAGCAGGGTGCCCACTCAGGTTCCTAATATCTCCAAGGATGGAGGCTCCACCACCCCTCTGGGCAACCTACGCCAGTGTCCAACTACCCTCACACACTTCATCCAAAATCAGGCAGCCTTTCCTTTTTACATGACAGGTTTTGATCAGTCTGATCTGGGACGATCTGCAGAAACAGTCTGCGCCAAGGTGCTCACTAACATCAAGGGAGTGGGACTCGATGACCCTTACGGGTCCCTTCCAACGAGATATTCTATGGTTCTGTGACTATAAACCTACACATGCTCAGGTGGCAAGTGGTGAGCAAGCAGCTGGCAAGACCAGAACATAAAAGGTTCATGCACTTCGTAATGGCCTTTCAGGCCTGGCTTTACACGAGCACTGGCTATTATCTTCCCAAAACAGGTATAGGTTAAAGAATGTCTAAAAGCGAAAGCTCTAACCCCTGCTAGGCAAGAGAACACAGTTTCAGTGAACACACTGATATGTATTTCAGAGCTTGGTGTGCAAATGGCAAGGACTCTGGGGCGGACAACATGCATAACATGGGCTAACTCTGCAATACAGACATTCATTAAATTAAAAGAGGAGGGCTGGCGTGAGCAGACAGGGATATTGTGGAACGCTGTGGGATACTGCAGCTTCAGCAGTAGCCCACAGAGCCACGTTTAAATAAGATTAGGTGAAAATGGTTTCAGACCTCTCACTTACACATCGTCCTTGCTATCCCACTCTATGGGCCTGAAGAGTTCAACAATCACTTGAAACAATTCTGGAAGTTAATTGGGTCAGATACCTGCTTGCTGTGAAATTCATCAGCTCCGACGTTAGTAGGTCATGCCATACACTTGATAACGGCGAGCACTAGATGGGTGAATTTTCTGTCCCGTGTTCTCTCTACCGAACAAATTTGTTCTACTATTTAAGAGGGTAATTCTTTTACTGTTATTTGCTGTATGAACTCTTATCCTCTAATTACTCAAAAACTATCATTAAGTAGGCGGAAATGAAAGAATGACTTCTTTTGTACAGTGTATTATACATAACCAAAACCATAAATAAGGCTCATTATTTATTATTCAAATCTAAGTCATGATCTCCTGCTGCCTCTTCCCTCTGACTGCGTGCCTGAGTAAGTAGAATATAAGATCAATACATCTGTGCAATAGGAGGCACTGAAGGCAGACCAATGCAGAAAAGGAAAACCTGTTTAAAAACGCAGTAGCTGACAATGAAAAACCCCAGTTCCCAACAGAAAGCGAAGAAGGGGGTGCTAGAATTACCCTTTTCCACAGAATTAACAGCCGGGGACACAGACAGACCTCTCGGGAAGTGACTGCACGGGGCGGGAGGGTTGAGGGCAGGCAGCTAGAGCAGCATCCCCGGTGAGGCGCTGGAGCAAAGCCGCCAAGTGCAACAACCCTGCGCAGACGTGGGGAGCCGCTTCTGGGAACTGAGGGCTCTCTGTTGCCTTTGGCTCTGTAACAATACGAATGGAGCCACATTCAACGCGGGGAACTACAACTCGAGAGGGAGGCGGAAAAGCAGGGACGGTTCAGCAGAGAAACACAGGAACAACTGAAAGCTGGAAAACATGTTTTTCACAGGGAGAAACGTAGTTCCAAACCTCCTATTTAGCAGATAATTATGTGGTGATTTGATGGCAACCTACGTACAAATTTGATTTATTTCTAATAAAACCAAACCGCAGTACACAAGCAAAGACATAACAAAATCCAAAGAGCAGAAACGGCAACGAGCGAAGCGCAACAAAGCAGAGGAGCTTCTCCCGTGGCTGCGGCACCCGCTTCACGCGGGGGACTTTCACGCTTTCTACAAAATACCTGGGTTTTTCACTCTGCACAGGAAGCAATTCAAAGAAATCTTCTGATCTCTGTTGTATATGTGGTTCAGGTTAAACGTCCGTGATGATTCACTGGGACTTTGTGAACGCTGAATTAAGAAATAATTGTAGTAACATCTGTGTACATGTTTTGAGCTCTTTTGCCCAAAAACGTGAGGGAAAAGCCTCACAGCAGGAAAGGTTTTGGAAACATTTGTTTGCCATATTTACATGTCGTTTCTTACAATGATCGAAGACAAATCTACGACACGAAAAACCCATCAGACACAAATGTAAGAATTACCAGCCAAATTCAGGAGGTGGAGTATGCGAACTGAAAATTACCCTTTGGCAGGCAGCTGAGGCCCGTGCTCTCAAACACCGAACAACCCGCCGCGAGCCGCTGCGAGGGAGCGGGTCCCTTCAAAATGACATACCCATGCAATACACTGCTTGTCGTTTTCCTACCGCATCGTACTTTTTTGCATTTCTACTTTTACTGCGTTGTGCGTTTGTGCTCTCCGTGTAACATATTGTACGATAAAATCTCAGAAAGACTGAATTTGCAAAGTCACAAAATAAGGTCTGAACAATGCAGCGGGAAGACGCTGCAGAGCATGCAAACCAGACCTCGGGAACAAAATCACTGTGTTTTGAGAAGGGTTTGTTCCTTTTCTCTTGGGCTTATCTTTCCTTTTCACCATCTGCACATCAAACACTCGGGCCAGGTGTGCAGCCGTGCTTGCAGCAGCCTTCGTCACCCCCCAGAATCCCCGCCGAGCAGCTCTGGCCGAAGTCAAGCAGCCAGACTTAGCCCCTTGGGCAGCTCTGAATCCTGCACCATGCATAGCGGGGCTGGACTTGCGGATCAAGCCCAAGGCTTCTGATCTCTCTTGGCAGGAGGACTTAGGAGGCAATATTTCAAAACGCTGACTGCACTCCAGCTGCAGGCTGAACACTGAGCTGGAACACCACTGACACCTAGAAAACAGAGGAGGGTTTCTGGCTATTTTTGTAGGAGAGTATTTGACAATATTAACTATTTTTTTTTTTTTAGAGGTATTATGCATAAAACAGAAATATATTAAAATTTTCCTTAATGGGTTTTGTGTTTTTTTTTAATCTTGGGTAGGAGTCTGTATTAAGAAACAAGAAACTACCTCCACCCTCCTTATAAGGAAGGAAGGAGGTGAAGGATGGAAAGTAGCAAGTGATCAGACAGGAGGAAACGGCCTCAAGTTGCGCCAGGGGAGGTTTAGGTTGGCTATTGGGAACCATTTCTTCCCCGAAAGGGCTGTCAGGCCCTGGCACAGGCTGCCCAGGGCAGTGGGGGAGTCCCCATCCCTGGGGGGATTGAAAAGCCGTGTAGATGTGGCGCCTGGGGACACGGGTTAGTGGTGGCCTTGGCAGTGCTGGGTTAGCGGTTGGACTCGATGGTCTTAAAGGTCTCTTCCAGCCTAAACGATTCTATGATTCTATAAATAGTTTAAAAGTCTTACTCTGCTTTACATCAGGAAACCCTGATAATTAAAATATGCTGCTACAATGGGAAAATTTTAGAGGGAGTTGAATTATTGGAGTTCTATTTCTATTCTGAAACTATTTCAGATTAAATTTCTTCAATTTCAAATAAAAAGGGCATTCTGTCGCACAGGCAGGTAGGACTTGGAACCAAAGCACCTCGGTTTTGTCCGATTTGTGCTCTTGCACAGAGACGCAGAGACCAATTCTACTTTTAGTGACAGTGGCACAACTGTTCTCTCCAGCGAGCGTGTGCAACTGCTGTGCTGTTAGCGATGCACGAGCCAGAATATGACTCACTCTTCTGCAAAAGCAATGGCTGCCTCAAGCTAACAGGAGTGAAGGACTATAAACGCTTGTTTTTGTTGAAGTGAAGAGATACAGCTGTACCGGCACTGGAAGCTATGAACACATGAATGGAGCTACAGAGCTGAAGGCACACTCGGAGCACGCAACGCTGTGTTACCTTCATGGAAACGAGCAGGTCATGCATGGGAAACATCAGAAACAGACAGACTCCGCGCTGGAAAACAGACATCGAAAAGTGCAACAAATTTAGCTCCAATTCATCCAAAGGAAACTCGCTGCTGTTGAAACAGAGCTAAATTGCGCCTGGGGATTACGCGATGCAGCTTTTCAGAAAATCAGTTGGCTTGACTTTGCCCCAGGTTCATGAAACCACGTCCCCAGGGGCAGCCCAGAGCCGGGGCCGAGACTTCACGCAGCCGCGTTCGAGGCAGAACTACAGCGGCTTCGTGCACAGCTCCCAGACAAGTGCAGACATGGCCACGGGGCAACGAAAAAGTCACATCACTGCTTACCTCATCTCTGTTCTATTCAAGGGCTTATTTTATCTCATCGGGGAGCCAGGGAGAGCAGCCAGCCAGGTTCAGCCTTCAGCTTTGATGTTACCTTTGAGGTCCCCCAATAAAATACCAAAAAGTCCAGCAAAAAGTGGGAAATTGTTACCCGTTATTTCTACTGCTAAATGAAAGAGAAAGTCTGTTTAAAGTCAAAGTGGTCTTTCAGTAAAGAAGAGAGATCTAAGTTTCTGGTACCTACCCAGTTTCTTTTCCGAGCAGGGAACAGACCCCACCCAAACAGGGGTAACTTGAATTTCCAGGACATGCGAAGCAATTAACTGTGCAGATCAAACCAACCTGAGAATGGAAACGCATGTGGGGCTGTCCCCGAATGGCAGAGAACCAGACGCAGAATTCCCTGTAGCCCTTTCCCTGCTCCTTAAGCTATCCAGATGATAGTATTGCTTAAATATCTCTAAAGAATTATTGTATTGTAATTAAAATAATGCATATGCCTGCGGTTTCAGGAAGGTGCTGAACACTTACTCTGCACAAACTTTTGTAACATTCCAAGCACAAGATGACTGTCAGCAGTTCCTCACTGTAACGTGCTACTTTCTGACAGTGTATTCATAAGAAAAAATTAGGAATTGTTTAAAAATAGCTGCGAACACTTCTCCAATGAGAGCACCAAGGGCAAATACATCCATGGGTATGCTGAGCCAACATTTTTTTTCCTATAAAAAGGGAACATAACAACTGTAGTATTAAATTGGATCTCACCACCCCATTCCGGTGCAAATCACGTGAGCAACTTTCAAGAAAATGTGCATGTATATGTTACAGATTAATTACTCCTTTGTTCCCTTTGTAATTTTAAACAGTAGAAAATAGCCAATTCCTCTTCTTATACTATTCAAGATTTTTTTTTTATTTGTGGACTAGGAATGAGAAATGCGGCCTCTGCTTCCCTTTAGAATTTTGAGCTAAGTTTTCTACGTGCCTTTACGTAGCTTTTACATCTGTTTTTTAACTGTGACTAATTTTCCTAATGCCACTTAGTAGTAAACCAACCCAAAAGCTATCTTGATGCAAAGGCAGGCAGGAGAACAATCATTAACAACGCATAATCCAACAAGAATTTAGGTTAAAAATCTATAATCCAAAAATAGCAGCCTAAATATGTGCCAAAGGGAAACATTCTGAACGTGTTTGGATACGGCAGCGTTTCGCTACCTGAGTCCTTACCAAGGCCGGGATAGGAACCGCCTGTCACTCAGCCGGGCTCTGCACTACCCTGCGCCCGGGTGAGGGGACTCAGATTTCATCTTTTTGCTCTGGAAAACGGCAAGTTTAGGTCATTTTAGCAGCAGGAATGACGAACAGACTATTTTAATTTTACAGGGTTTGCAGTAATTTAAAAAATAGTTTAAGGTGTATGCTTCTGTTAAGGTGATCAGAAACAAATGAAACATGCTAAGAAGTTAAAAACCACCCACGAACCTGAAAATATATACAGGTATTTGGGATTTTACAAAAAGATGAGTACTGAGGAAAATAAATCCCTGAGCAATATAATAACACCTAAGGAAAATATATACAATGTATTGTTCCTGAGCAATTTTAAAATGAAGTCTTCACTGTTTGTTTTATATAACAGTCAATTTATTTGTATGCAACATCTCTAACAAAAACATTGCAGAGCATTCTTCAGCTGGCTGCTATCTCTAGCACGTAAATGGAATAGCAGCAACTGTTCAGAGGCACTGACACAAATATGAGTTCGTTATTACGCCTATTTATTTCCAGTAATTTGCAATACGCATATTACTTATCCTGACAAAACCTCATGATAAATTCTGCTGTTTTCCACTAAAATGTCACAAGGGTATGAGTGATCTATTAATAATAATTCTTACGGTAAACAAGGCATCAAGTGAGATATTACTTCATAATGACTTTGTTCTTGCCCTGCTCAGAAATGACTAACGGGAAAGATGGAACCGGAGCGCTCAGCAAGTTACCCGTTCCAGGCGGCTCCGTACGCCATCCCGAGCCGCGTCCCTCTCCGCGCCGTTCCCACCATCTGTTTACATCAGCCAGAAACAAACAGAACCTGACAGCGCGGTCACGCTGCCGCTCCTCGCTGCCGTCCCCCTCGCTAGCCCGCAAACCACCGCAACAAAACCAGGGTTACGTTTTAAATAGCGCTCGGAGAAGTTCACTCTGCCTCCACAACGCGCTCCTGCATCCCGACAGCATGCAAAGACCTGGCGAACGTTTTCATGCGAAAGCCGCAGAACGGCAAGGGATGCAAATCCAGCAAACCTTTGTGGTCGCGGCGAACGCCCCTCCGGTCCTCCAGCGAGCCGGCATCCCGATGCACGGCATCATCCCGATGCGCGGCATCCCGATGCGCGGCACGGCGCCGTCTCTAAGGAAACGGAGCCGCCACGTGACCCAGCATCTCCCGGGCACACGGTATGTTATCCGACAGCATGGTTTTAGGTTGGATAAGGTGGTCAAGGATGAATTGTCCAGCTACAAAAGGACTGGGAATTTTTTTTTTTTTTTTTTTTTAAATCTAACCCATTTTGATCTGTTTGAAGGTGAAGGGACAGACGTGCCTGTTACCCTGTCAGCCAGAAGCTGCACACTGATGCATATGTGAAGTTTTCTAGCAAACAACACTTTATATTTCACTATATTCTTCCCCTCAATAAGTTAATATAAAAATGCAAAACTTACTCTTCAAAATACAATATTCATCAAGAGAAACATAAAGATAACAAAGGAAATGCCACCCGGAGATTAAAACGCTGGCTTTTAGCGTAAGAATACTGCCGGGCTCTCTAACGAGGCTGCTCGCAGCCAGCTACGGCACATCCCACAGGGATTAGAGAGGACAGAATAGTTTCCTCCTCTGTAAAATTCTGGGTCCCCAGTGATTTGCCATATAGGCATTTGCGCTTTTAAAGCCTTCGGTGGATCAGACCTCTCCCTATTGCAACAGGCGCCCAGGCTTCAGCGCCAGCAGTACATCAAGGCTTCGGCGCTGGCAGCATTAGCAGCTGCTGTGCTGCTGTAGACGAAGGGGCACACGGGAGCCGCGGGCACCGCGTCCTCGGCAGCGCCGAGGAGCTGCCGACATGCAAAAGGCAGCAAGAGAGGAAAGAGCAGCAGAGAGGGAGGAACAGAAATAAAGACCGACTAGAATATAAGCACAGGTCTAACCAAAATACACACACACGCAAACTCCTGCGCACTTTGAACCAGAAGAAAAATTAATACACGACTGATAAATTGTAAGTATAATAGAGAGTATTCCACCATCTAATCCGACCTCCTGCATATAAAACAAAAAAAAATTAAATTTCACCCACATAACTCCAGCATTGAGAGAAGTTATTTAGGTTTGTCTAAAGCCTAATTTCAACAAGTTTGGATCTAAGGCATCAAAAAGTCACAACAACTTCCCCTGGTTGTTTATTCCACTCCATGATCATAAAAAGTAGATTCTTAACTGAAATTTGTTTGGCTTCAGCATCAATAGCTTAAGGATTAAAAAAAAGTCTCAGCTCCTTTTTCAAGTATAAAAGGAATTATAACTAATGCTCCATATTCTGTCCCAGAATAATAGCATTATTTCCAAAGCCACGACTGTGAATACGAGCATTATAAGGTATTAAATTATTATTAAATAAATATTGACAATATCCTGTAACTTGATGACACAACATAGCACCTTGATAATATCGCGTTGCAAGGAACAGGTGAGAGCTGCTCACTAATACTGTAAAAAGATCGTTACAAGATTGATGTGCCATATGAATAAAAAAGAATTCAAAATAAAACCCCAGAATTATAATCCCACCACTTGGAGGTTCCTATTCATTTTGCTGGATAATACCATAATAACCTTCTACCAGCCTAAAATCAAGAAGAGGTTTCTCTCAGCCAGCAAAAAAAAATGCAGGTACTCGCAGCCTGCCGCGGAAACAACAAAGAATTCAAAATAAAGAAAAATTTCGTTCTGTCACAGAGAATAAGGCCCCGCCGCCGTCCAAACAAGGATCTTGTCTGCAAACGACCTCGAACCAAGCGCTGGGAAACCGCCCCGTCCCCCGAGAACAGCTCGCTCTCCCGACAGGCACGTGAATCCAGCAAGGATCCCCCCCGGCGCGAGACACAGCCCCCCCGCGCGCCCGGCAGCTCTTCGTGGCGCGAGGCCGCCCGCCACGCGCCGGGAGTGGGCGTCAGCCCCAGACGGCTAAGAAAATGGTCATGGGGCGTCACTCAAATCAAACCACCTAAACACGTTCTAATTCCGAAGAAGCAACGATCAAGACGACTACAGAACATACAGGAACGCGCCTCCTTCGCTGGGAAATGAAGGAAAGTTCAGTGTAGCAGGTGGTGTATTCAAATGCAAAACTAACAGAATATCAAATCAAGGAAAATATGCATTTCAAACATGTTTAACTTTATAGCCCTTTTATAAAAAAGATGTAATCTGTCTTCTGTTAAACATCTTTACATTTTTAAAAGGTATATTTATGTAATTTTGGTAAAAAATGCCTATAATGTGACAGAAGCAGACACTGTTCCTCAGCAGTGACAGAATGAGCATGAAAGTTAAAAATAAGCCATCATATTCCAGAAAAATAAATTCATACCAAATGCTCGCGCAGCTCTCGGGAAAACACAGCAATTTTCAAAAACCGCAAAAAGATAAAACCAAGAGGACGCCGAGACCTCACAACTGTGTGCAAGCACCTAACCTACGGCGATCAGTAAGAGACGCTTCTCCGCGTCTCCCTCACGCTCTCTGGGTCCCGGCGCGGCGGTGCCGTGCCGGTGCCTGCACACCGGGCTGGCGGGAAGCGCACTTGACCATGGCGGGAGCTCTGAGCTCTTCAACCTGACGGGCGCAAACCCACAGCTCCTCGCGCCGTGGGAGGCTGGCTGGTGGTGGAGGTCACCACACGTACCGGCACAAACGGTGGCCATGAAGGACGGGGACTGGAATCGCTTCCAGTACAAAAGTTTGGGGGAAAAAAGAAAGTGGGAAACGTGTATGTGTGAATTTGTATGCACACCCCACACAGACTCACCTACGCACGTGTGTGTGCACGCACACACAGACACACATAGAATCACAGAGTCGTTTGGGTTGGAAAAGACCTTGAAGATCACCAAGTCCAACCGTTAACCCAGCACTGCCAAGGCCACCACTAACCCATGTCCCCAAGCGCCACATCTACACGGCTTTTCAATCCCCCCAGGGATGGGGACTCCCCCACTGCCCTGGGCAGCCTGTGCCAGGGCCTGACAGCCCTTTCGGGGAAGAAATGGTTCCCAAGATCCAACCTAAACCTCCCCTGGCGCAACTTGAGGCCGTTTCCCCTTGTCCTGTCGCCTGTTCCTTGGGAGAAGAGACCGATCCCCCCCGGCTCCAACCTCCTGTCAGGGAGTTGCAGAGAGCGAGAAGGTCTCCCCTCAGCCTCCTTTTCTCCAGGCCAAACCCCCCCAGTTCCCTCAGCCTCTCCTTGTGCTCCAGACCCTTCCCCAGTGTCGCTGCCCTTCTCTGGACACGCTCCAGCCCCTCAATGTCTTTCATCAGTGCAAGGAGAAAACCTCCGAGCTCCCCATGCAGAAAGCAAGTTTCTCTTGGCTGTTCCTGATTACGACCCGTGCCAACGGGGGAGGAAGGCTCTCGCACACCTCGCGCTCTTAGTTCTCTCCTTTATTCACATTACTCCCACTTCAGATGGGAGAGAATTCTCTCCATTATCCAGTTTATCTTTTTCTCATCCGTTAAGGCTGAGAAAATAACAGGTTGTTCTCTGTCCTGTTCCTGGTAATCAAAGGGAATTGCCTGTCAATAATTTACATGCTGCAGGCTCAGGACGCTGAACCCTGTACAAGAGGAACCTCCTCGCCCTCCCCACCCCGGCCAAGGAGGAGCTTGTGCCTGTCCTCTCCTGCCGCTGCCGCGAGCGGCACCGCGGGACACGGGGCGCTGCCGCATCCCCGACACGCTGCCCCGGCGCCCCGCGCGGGACCCGGGGTTTGCACGGGCGAGAGGGTGTCCCTCAGCCCCTGCAGGAGGGAGCCCTCGCCCTCCCTGCTCACCCCCCGTCCCGCAGGGTGCCGGGGAGGCGCGTGGGACACCTCCCTGCCATGGCCGGCACGGCAGCACCTACGCTCAGGGGCTGGAGCCTTACAGGGAGGGCAGCGCGCCTTCAACTGCCTTTTCTAAGGGAAAAATGTCCTAAACCCCAGAAAACGCTTCAAAGCGCAAAGTACACAGAAAAGGAGCCTCGATAAACTGTATTTTAATACTTTGTTTTAATATTATACTGTATTTAAATAAGGCCAAATGTAAAATTATACATCTAGGGCATAAAAATGCAGGCTAGATTCAGAGAATAGCGCTCTATTTCCAAAAGCGCTATTTCCAAAAGGCTACAAAAAAGGATTACAGACCACAGTGGACAGATAAGGCAATTTCTTGGAAGCAGAGCTAATCTGATCCTTGAACATATATATATATATATATGGAAATGTATTAGTGTTTAGGTAGACAAACAAAACCAAAAGAAGGGCTGGAAACAGAACATAGTTTAACGGAAAAAGAATGGAAATAAACCACAAATATTGAACAGGCGTCATAGAATCATCACAGAATCATAGATTAGCAGGTTGGAAGGGACCTCAAGGATCATCTGGTCCCACTTTCCTGGCAAAAGCACGGTCGATGGCCCAGCACCCTGTCCAGCCGAATCTTAGAAGCGTCCAACGTTGGGGAACCCACCCCTTCCCTGGGGAGATAATGCCAACGGCTGATTGCTCTCATTGGGAAACATTTTCCTCGTGTGTCCGATCGGAATCTCCCCGGGAGTAACTTGTACCCATCACCCCTCGTCTTTTCCATGCGACTCCTTGCGAAAAGGGAGTCTCCATGCTCTTTGTAGCCACCCTTCAAACACTGGAACACGGTGAGCAGGTCTCTCAGCCGCCTTCTCTCACGGCCGAACAAACCCAGTGCTCGCAGCCCTTCCCCACGCGGCGGGCTTCCCGGCCCTTGGATCCCCTTGGGGCCCTGCTCTGGACCCTCGCCGGCCTGGCCACGTCTTTTCCGGATGGCGGGGACCAAATCTGAAGACAGTATTCCCGGCGCGGCCTGACAAGCGCTGAGTGGAGCGGGAGGACTATCCACTCAAACAAACGACGGCCTGAGAAACCGGGCATTTATAACCTCTGGAAATCAAGAGCGAGTGCCTTTACGGAGGGTAACCTTTCCCAAATACAAATTACTGGGCTCAGTAGAGAAGGAAGGCGGCGACATTTAATGATCAATGAGATACGGGAGGTCAGACCAACTCATTTAATGTTTTCTGACCTTAACTCCTATAAAAAGTCATCTTTGATGTATGTTTGCAATAAATACCAGCAACCTAAGCATATTTCTCCTTCCTTTCCCTTGTGTTCATATAGATTTTATTTAATGCATTTAAGAAGCCGACTTGGATCAGCAACCCCTGATTCTAAGAGAAAGGATCTATGGTTTTTTGCAGGTTTTGGAGGCCACAAAGCTTTTACAGGAAGGTTTTCCAGAAAACTTCCCTAACTGGAAGAAAACCGGTGATTTGTGTCCAGTTTTCACTAACATTCAACAGTCAGACAGACAAGCCCCGTATCAAGGACGAAGGAGTATAAAAATATTCCTGATCAGGTCAGTCTCTGCTCCGATGCAGAGCGAGGTGGTTTCAGCAGCAAAGCGGTCGATAACATGTCACAGAACTCTCCAGAAAACCCCAGCCCCACCATACCAGCAACATCAGGGGGGACATCCCTGCCTAGTCCCTCTTGGATCGGCTTATGGACCCCAGTACTGACCCTCCTCCACCCTGAATATTGACCACAAACCTCTACCTTTTGCTTCCCTAACCTTTAACACTTCACAGTACATCAAAAGCCTTTTTTTACAGTCCCACGGTAACTTTTCCTTAATAGCCTTTGACAAATTATCCTTTCAAAGGCTTTTTGAAAATCCAAACACACAAAATCCACTGGATTCCCTTTATCCATCATCCCCCATCTCACAGGAATCCAGTCACTGAGCGAGGCTGGACTGGTTTGTCTGAGAGGGGCTGGAAACCCTGAGTAATCACAACTGTCACATATAAAATTTATTATACAATAGGGTGGGGGTTGGGCTCCCGAGGGTTTCCACACAGGTAACAATAGTGAAGCATTGTGTTTTCCTTTATAATTTATTGCAATGGGCATGCCCGGCAGTTCCGTACAGTTAATCAAAATGCAACACAACATTTTTTTTCTTGCTAGGAGTACTGTTTTTTGAGATATTTAAAACAGAGCCGTTTAAAAGGACGAACAGATGCAGAGTAATGTGCAAGTTAGACATGAACTTGATAGCCAAAGATCACGCGGTAGCCACAGCCGAATGATGCCCAGGGGACCACGATACTCGAGATCCGGTGGCCAGCATCACCCAGGGACGCTCCCCTCCCTTCTCTCTCCGGGGGACAGAGCACCAGGGCAGCTCGCAAGAGCATCTCCTTCGAGCCACGTGAGCACCTCGGGTGCGCCGTACCTCAGGCAACGAGGTGTCTCGGCACCTCTAAACCTCAGAGCTTTTTGGCAACTGCAAGAAGAAGAAATGATTTCCACTAAAAGCAATCTCACAAAATCAGCTAAGGACGTTTTAGCCCCACTGCTATAGCACTGCCGAAGCAACAGGCGGCCTGGGCCAAGAAATGGGCAGTTCTGTAAGCATATCGGTACTTGGTAATCCACGTATTTTTCAGTTTTTCAGTAGAGCTGTCCACAGCAGCAGATAAAGGGATATGATTTCTGACAGGTCATTGCTCCCTCCAGGGTTCTGAGCTGAAGCAATGAAAGAGACCCGAGTCCGTGCTGCCTGAGAAAGGGTTCGCGGGCCAAAGAAGGGAACAGTCAGTTTTTGAATTGTAAAACAAGACAAAACTTCTGGCAACATACATCTGATGGTCCAGCAACACCTTTGTAACCTGCAAACCGGTATTCTCATCGTAACTTTTCACAAAGATCTTACAAAATTGATTTTCATGTGCAAAGGCAAATCTTTCACACATTGTCATTGCAAAATTTCTAGGAGGAAATACATTCAGCGTCAACCCCAAATCTCTTCCCAAATTGGTCATACCACTGCTGGCAGAGCACAGAAAGGTCACTGTGATTTCATACGGGAAGCAGGTGATGCAGAACCATGTTCCATTTTAAATTCAGCAATTTCTGCCTTTCTCAAAGAGCTAAACCTATTGTCTCAGTCTTTTGAACTCAGGTAAATCTATGAAGTGTCATTTTGCTAGAAACAGGATCTAATTCACATTCTAACTTAACGTGACATGTAAATAAAATAGCGTAACAGGGAAGAACAAGAAGTGAGTCCATAGGCAGTTTTCCCCATTTAGACCCCACTGCTACACCACTCTTCCATCGTAAAGAGAAATTGTACTTAACAGCCGGGGCACGGCTACAGTGCACTGTATACAATCTATACAGTATATATGCTGGCTAGCATGGGCCAGCCACATCATCTATACAGACAGAGCCAAGTATTTCCCCCCTCTTCACTACACTGAAGTAAATACTAGCGATATTAGTAAATATTACCGATGCCATCACCCATTCTCCCATCACCAGGCGCTCTCTGAAGCCTAGACCTGAGCGCAGCATCCACTTGCTGGTGGGAATCCGGAGGCGGGCTTGCAACCGCACTGCCCCGCCGCCCGCAACTCCCCGAGCACCCGGGGAGCGTTGCTACACCGGCCGGGGACGGCGAGGGCTCGCTCACGGGAACCAGCCGTGGCTCCTCAGCAGCCTGCTGGGGTTTGCAGCAGCTGGTCGCTGCACGGATTCCCAGCTGAGCTGGGGCCACCAGCAAAACCCACCTGCCCCCAGCTTCCCTGCCGGGGGACAGCGCGCGTACGTCCGCGATGACTGCTCCCTTACGATGCTGGCCTTCATAGAATCACAGAATTGTTCTGGTTGGAAGAGACCTCCGAGATCATTGGGTCCAACCATTAACCTATCACTACCAAGTCCCCCACTAAATCATATCCCTTAGGGCCTCATCTAAACGCCTTTTGAATACCCCCAGAGATGGGGACTCCACCACCTCCCTGAGCAACCTGTTCCAATGCCTGACAACCCTTTCGGTGAAGAAATTTTTACGAATGTCCAATCTAAACCTCCCCTGGCGCAACTTGAGGCCATTTCCTCTTGTTCTGTCGCCTGTTACTAGGGAGAAGAGTCCGACCCCCATCTCTCTACAACCTCCTGGGCACGCACGTTTACGTGAGCACGATGTGGCCCCCAACTTAATTTTGTCAGCCCTGCAGCAGGAGCACGAACACTGTGAACCCCTGCAAATGGCTCCTCAGCCAATTTTCACTCATCTGCTGAAGGCTTAAAGAAGCATCTCCAGTCCTCTAACGTGAGCAAGCTGATTTGAAGCAATCCATAGTCCCTTATCTCTCCGTGGCTTCACGTATTTGTCACCTGGAGAGATGCGCAGCAGACAGACTCCCTCTCTGTGAGCCACCGGAGTGGGACGTACGTTTCCCCTTCAGCGGCCATGGCACAACTCATTAGCACAACCCCACCTTCACGAGTGTCACGCTCAACTCCCCCAGCGAGGAACGGCTGCCGAGGTGGCACATGCCACATTCTGCCGCCTCTCCCGCGAAGACACGGGTCCCTCGCAGCGAGGAGCAGCATCACCTGCCGTAGCTGAGCGTGACGCAGCCCATCTGCCACCGCCGCAGCCGCCGAGAACGGCCGTGTTCAGCAACGGCACGAGAACACCCCAGCGCTGCCGTGTTTACTCTAGGACAACACCGGTAGCGGTAGCTTTTGCTGGCGTAGTTATTTCGGTTAAGAACCATAATTTTTCGTGTCCTGTGCAAGAGGGTTGTGTCACCGAAAGGATCCATCTCAGACAACACTTTAAAATAAAGGCTTTACTGGGAGGGGTTTGCATTTGTCGGGTCCAGAGCCAGGGGAAAAGGGTCATGTCATAACCTGAAATAACACCGCAGCGAAGGAAAACTTGAAATGCTTTCTCCCAGGAAAACTGATGCATATCAAAAACCATCTCTGCTTTATCAAATAGAAACTAAAGAGAGGTTTTTTTAATGCTTATTATTTTTTTGCATCGCATAGACTGTAATTCCTTAAAAAAGGGGGAGCCTTTGGAGCCTGCGGGTTGCAGCAATCGTATTCAGAAAACCGACACCTAAAAAAGAGTATGATTCACGCAGAATTACTCTACAGCAGCCAGGAAACTCCTGCCCAGGCACAGCTTACAATCTGGAGGAGGATGCAGGGAGAGAGATAAGGGGAAGAGAAACAGAATGCACCGAAATAGCAGGAAATAGCAGAATTTCCATTTTTTATATTACTGACCCAGCATGGCTGCAGGAATGCAGGTAAAGACAGGTAGGGGTAGTTTCAGAAACACACGCTTATTTTTGGAAATACAAGTAAAGCAAATCCATAATTGCCTTATGGAGCATATGTCCGCTGCTCTGGCAGTGGATTCTGTAAAATTCCTGACTCTGAGGCCACATTAAAATTTTTGTGTGCATTTTTCATATCTTGTACAGCTACAAGGAAACACTGTAATAATTGAGCTTCTGTCAAACACAGAACATAACACTGACTGGAATTCTTATTTGATTTAGAAATACTCTCCTCTTGGTTTTGAAGTTTCAGTGGTGGAAATTCCACCACCGCCACTTTTGCTTTTGGTAATCTATTCTAACCATTATTTACTTACATTCACTATTAAAAACATATTTCTTATTTTTATTCTGAATTTGTCTAGCTTCACCTTCTGGTCGGTGTCTTTTGTTAAGCCTATCTGCTGAAGCTCCCTGGGATTATATTTAATTTCTCTAGGATAGATATTTTTAGAAGTATCAAATCATTCCTTAACCTCTGTGTTATACTTACATTACCTGAGTCTTTGGATGTAAAGCTATGCACCTTCCCGCATCTGTTCTTTAATCGCTTTCACCGACCTTCTCAAAACCTTTGGTCTTTCCACATTTGCCTTGACTGTGGGTGCTGTAACTACAGAGTTTTCGGAGAAGGATCCCGCCACCCCAAGCACAAAGGGTAAAGCCTCCGCTTTGCTCTCGGGTCCCGTTAGCATCCTTGGCTACAAATCGCCCTGAAAATGCACGTTCAGCCAACCGCGTACCATGACCTCCAAAAACTGGTTTTGAGTCACTCTGCCCAGCATAGCGTCCTTTTAACCTCCTCCAGTCCTTCCCATTTGCCTGTCAGCTATCAGCAGTGATTTTACACGTTTTCCTCCTGGTCATGAAAACGCCTGTTAACAGCACGGAAGCTCGGCTCCATCTCTGCAGGACTCCGCTTGAAAACACCCTATTCCGCAACCTCCTTTTTGCAGCTGTACTGAGGACAACGAGCGAAACAATTTTTTTTTCCAGTCTGCTGTATATGTGCTGTATTGATTATTGTTTTCTAAATTATTCAGTGCTCATAATAAATGCACTATGCCAACAATGTCACTTTATTAATCAAAATTAATCTAATTTTAAAAGATACAAACTCAGTCTGACTACACCAATTTGCCAAAAGCCTATGCTTGATTGGCACGAGTTACCTTTTTATTTACTGATCAACAAAAAGGCTTATCTACTGCTCAATTATTTTATTCACCATCAAAGTCATGTTGGTAAACACAACATGTCAGAGATTGCCTGGTCTGACTTCATTCCCCACACCTCACCTCCTTGAAAAAAGAAATGAGATCACATGAATTTTCTTCCAGTGCTCTGGGAGCTTTCCAGTGCTCCACGACATATCAACAATCAGCAGCAAGTATCCAAATTAAGAAATCCTTTCAAAATGCAGTTTGGGCTGAAAACGCAGGCGGCGCAGTTCAGCATCCTTTGGACTGTCTCTGGAAGTAAGTATCTCACCATCAGCATATTGCACAGCTGCTGCCCGCACCAAACCACAGCCGGACAACTGCTCGCAAATAACTTCTACACCATTAGTTACCTTCTTTGCCACCAATTCTGGCTTTTCTCCTTCCCTTGACAGGTATAGCTGTTTTTAATTCCCTTCCAAGCCTTGTTTTCCCTGGAACATCTGGCCAAGTATTCTTAAACTGCTCCTAGTTATTAATATTTTTACATTCACATTATTTACTCAGATGAAGTTGATTTTAGCTTTGCGAGAGAGTCTCCTCTAAAGCATTTGTTAGGTGCTGATGTGCACCTCGCTTACATGAAACAAACCTAATCACGCCACGATCACAGACACCTAAATAATGACTCATTGTGGCCCTGAGCAATTCCTCTTTATAAGTTGAGTTCTCTCAAGGAATCTCTGCTGGCTATGTCCCTTTTCACACTTAAAACTGGTTACTTTCTTTTTTTATTTCAGTAGTATCACTTTTATAGAAAACCCCAAAGGTCTTATATCACTTACATAAAAAAATCCAGTAGGTCTTTTTTGTCCTATGTTCATTTCATTTTCACGTGATTTAGTGTTTGATGTAAATCACCTACTTACATTATTTTTACACCAGACCACTACCCGTTGTTCCTGCAGTCGTCCTTGTAGCATTAGGCAGTATTTCCCAACACTTTGGCTTTTTAGGGCATGTTTTTTTTTAATTAGAGCTGGCAGCGCAGAGCCGATGTCTCCGAGCTGCCTTGCTGGTGCCGAGGGCGGCCGGGCAGAAGGTGCCGTGCCGTACCCCGCCGTGTCCCCGGGGCCGGGCGCTCCCGGCAGGCTCCCCCGACCGCCCTGCGCGCCCTCCTGCCCATGCCCTGGCGGCAGCAGCCCCCGGCTGGCTCCCACCCCGCTGCGGCACGCGACGGCCGCCGCGCCCCGGGAAAAGGCGACGCCGTGTTCCTAAGTCGAGGCACCGTCTGTTACTGACTGGAAGCAAAAAGCAAGCTGGGCGGCACTTCTCTACTTCTCTGACCCTTCAACGGGTCATGTATTAAAAACACAAAACACAGAAGTAAGCTGCCCACTTTTGCCTTCGCCTTTCCTTGTCCATCTGAGGACTGAAACTTGTTTGATCTGCTAACAAATTAATGAGTCCTAGCAAAAGAAAAGAAGTAATTCATCGAATTTGGTAACCTGTGTCAGAGGTAAAACTGCGGCTCGTAGTTTTGGGTCCGTCTCTGCAGCCCGCCTTCACGCAGGCAGGCACAACACCGCTGCTGCAATCCCGTTCATACGCTGTGCTCACGCAATTACACACGCTTTTATTTTCTACACAAGTATGACATGGTAAATGCTAATTTTCTCATGTGAAGATTAGTGAGTTTCGACATGGAAGCAGCACAGAGAAAAATCTAAAAAGAAAAGTGTGAAAGGATTCATGATCTGACAAGCTTTTAAACACGGAACGCTGGCTCGGAGGCTGAGCAGCACCCTTACTGCAGAACGTCCAGATTTAGAGCTGAGGGACAAGCTCCACACGCAGCCAAGGCATGGAGCTAATTCTGCGGACAACGTACAACCTTGTCCTTGTGGATCTGACAAGCCATTCATTTAGGAGAACACAGACTTCAGCTCTGAATTCAACAGCAGCATAACAGACCCTTTTTTTTTTTTTGTAATTTGAGTGCAATTTCACAGAGAAAAATCAGAACAATTGTATTGCATTAAATCAGATCAACTCCCCTCACTGCACAGGACTGAAGCAAGCATTATAAAAGTTAGTAAATATTCAGTGATGCGAGAACTGGAAAAAACAATCACACAGCTAAGCAGAAATTGGTAAAGCTCAAAACTACGTTAAGGAGTTTAGCATTGCAACTACTCTTTCATGTCAAGTTACGGATCTTCTACGCTTTTCGCAAAAAGCCACACGGGTGTTTTACCACACTACGATACGCTTTACGATTCTCACCTTTCCAATATTTTGCCAAGCTAGCCTCCAGCCTTCTCTTAACGACCGCCACAACTGTTAAGAGGAGCGTACAGAAGAGCCAGTCAATCAAAGGCATAGGGCACTAGGAAAGGCCGAAGCGGCGCATCCTGATACTGAGCTGCCAGGGGTTACAAGACGTTCGGGTTTGAATACCTTGGTTCTCCATTCAGAAATTGCGACAGAGAAAACAGTTCAAGACAACTCTGGTATTTATGACAACATCAAAAGAAAACCAGAAAAGCATCAACTCCACTTACTCTCAGAACGGCAAATTACTCAATACTGATGAAAATGGGAGTCCTCCATTTTATATAAATGATATCCCTTTGCTTTGCTCCTCTCTCCTCACTCTTCTCTACAGCACGTGCTTAAATTGAGATATATGAAAAGACTGAGACTTTTTCTCAAGACTCTGTAGGGCATTAAAACAGATCTATCTGGAGCCTTAGTTTATTATACATCTACTGTAACAGAACTTGTTTTGATATTTTTTTGTCTCAGGTTTTGTTTTTGATGTGAAAACTGGCAAATCAGGGAAGCAGAATGATTTCAAGTCTGTTCAAACCAACACCAGCACAATGGTATTTCATCAAAGTCATTCCGTAGGTTTGACAATAAGCTCAGGCTGAAGGGGGAACAACAACGGCGTTGAGCAGAACACCACAGCAAACCTCGCGGAGAGGCGAGAATGTAAAACCAATGCTCCCAGACAGCAGCAACAAGCTAAACCCCGCTATGCTACTATTAGGGAACATTAACCTGCAAGTAAATATGGCCTTTACTTAACCTTGTTTTACTTATATAATTTTAATCTACAATAAATGAGACTACAGAGTCTGACCCAATATGGCGATGCGCAAAAGGTAAGACTGATTAGTACCTTGAAATGCTAATAGATGCAGGTAGAACACACAGTCAGGCCTTACCCTAACTGCACAGAAACATATTCTGTGTCCCTTTTCTTGTTAACAAAATATTCTTAACAAAACAGTACGTTTCAAACATTTTTTCAGAGAAACACAACATTTACAGCATTGCAACTCTATAATTCTAATCTAAGGGCCCCTTTCTGCTAGCCTATTCCAAAATCAAATACAGCCACAAATCCCTTGCTTTGTATCACTGACTAAGTGAAAAATAGATTAAAATAGATACTCACACTATATGTGCAAGATCAAGTGGCTTCTCTGGCTGCTCAGGAAATACAGGACGAGGCGGTTCTCTACTTGGTACGCAACCAAGCGATTTACTAATTGCATGGCTCAGCTTCTTTGCAGGTGATTTCTGTTTTTGAAAAGAATGACAAAAATAAGTTAACTAATTATGAAGAGCAGGGCAATATGTGCAATCATATAACAGAGAAGTGTAAAAAAATGCATAGTACGAGAATATTCAGAAAAATCCAGTTACATTATACCATACCTGAGAAATTAGTACAGAAACTACATAGGTGAGCAAGTTTTGTGGGGTTTTTCTGGTACTGTAATATTGAAAAATGAAAGTAGTTTAACAAAAGTACATAAGATCAAGAAGTAAACCAATTGTCTGGTGTTTCTGTCAGGAATTAAAGCAAGGGGCAATCACATCCAATTAAGGGATTTCTTGCACTTACTCACAAGGTCCTCTGAACCCAGGCGCCGTACGCTGGGGGCAGGGGAAGAAGAAAGGACGCGGTGCCGGAGCAGGTAAGTAGCCTGCACGCGCCCTGCCCAGCGACCGGGATCAACGGAACGCTGGCGCCGTGCCCCTCCTCCGTCCTCGGCAAGGCAATCGCTTTTGAAAGGCAACTTTCACATTTCTTGTTCGTTACGGGCAAAGCCAAGGTGAAACATAGTGTTAAGACAGATGCGAACGACCAGTTCCTTTCTCTTTCGCACATTCGCTCGGTTGTGCTCATCAATCTCGCAGGAGCAGCTACCCTGGGGTCACCTAAGGAAGGCTGAAAGGCTGGCCACAGCGCTGCCAAACGCACCGCAACAGAGGTGTTTTAAGTCCAATGGGGACTTACAAAATGAAGTATTAAAATGTTGTTACATCCACCAAACGCCAGTGATGCGGGACAGTACTTTTATGAGAGCTCAGAAGTAACCTGGCAGTTCTGTTTTTCTCATGTAACTCACTAACAGTCCAAGTATGTGTAACCTAGTGGCTAATTACGCCTATGTAATTTTTTTACTACTCCTATAAGACATTCTAAAGCTGAATTAGGACCAATTCTCAAGGCACATTCAAATTAAAATTCAGATTAACACTGATTTAAATAGGAGGCAAGGCTACCCAGGACAGGAGTTACACATATAGTTAGTTAATATAAATTAGTAACTAGCAATTACTAACAATTACTAATATTTACTAACAATGAAATAAACAATTAGTAATCAGTAAACCAGTGAGAATCTTCAACTGTGGGCCTCTTGGCTTTAGCAATATAAAACAGGCAATAAAGGCTTTTCTGAGTGGGGAACCTGTGAGTGAGGAAGTTGTTCCCTCTGTGGATTTACATGGTTTGGAGTAGATTGGGATGCATTTTAAGTACAAAGTAAAATACCAATATCAATTGGAAAACAATGAAAAAAAGAAAAATTCCTTTCAAATTAGAAAAGAAAGAGGAGCTGGATGCCTGTGAGAATACCTTAGGATAGCTGGTTCTTAACTGAAGATTTATTACCCTCCTTCAATTACCTTACAACTCAAAGTCCATGCTAACTGAGAACTCTAAAATCCACGAATGGAGGCCGTCTCTCAATTCGTGATGAATGTAGTCTTGGGAAAAAAATAATTAGTCATGATCATATTCCTCCCTGGAGTACACATCCGAGAAGATTCAAGCGGTAGCTACAGTCGAATCCCAGTCCCACGCCTCCATCAGCATCTAACACTGCTTTACAACGCACACTCTGGCCCGGTTACCATGTTAAGAGCATACTGTTTCACAAATTAAACCAATTATTCAATATGTTGCAGCCTAATTCCTCTCAAACTCTGGAATTTTTATTCATCAGCCCACAGACCCAGCCTGTGAAGCAGCAGATGCATGAAGGCCATGGAGAGCAAGCCATCTGCAACCTTCAGAGACCAGGTGAAATGGGCAACTGATCTTCCCAGTACATTATCTTTGGCTTTTGCAGACAGAAAGTCTTGGCCCTGTCAAAGCACCACTGCAAAGATCCTGTGATGGGTGTAAGACCTATCTCCTCTCACCAAGAAGGGCTTCAGTAGGAGGGATGTCCAGATAATTAACTGCTTCAGGCGAGTCTCCTATAGGGAGCTCTGTAAAACAGCACGTTCAGAGGCACTTCAGCTTACTAATTCATGAAATAGTAAGTGCTAAAAAGACTTACTGACAGTAAGCTGATGGGCTTCTTTTTGCCCTTTTTTTTTTTTAACTTGTTGAGAAAACCTGGTAGATTGCAATCAACGGATGCTCCTTGCACACAGTGTTGAAGAGCATGGCACTCTCCCTGGGAAAGGTCCTACAGGTGATCATCAGCCTTTAACTATTTTGAAATCCTATGAAAAACACAATCCAATCTTTATATTACTTTTTACTATGTCCACAGTAAAATTTAAATTATGCACACAAATGTGATGATACCAAAAGTAAAATTCTAGTTTTCCTAAATTAATTCTTCTACATGTTGAAAATTTCCACATGTATTTCTCTCTCAATTTGTTCTCCACCACTTCTCCTTTTAGAGTATTTCCTACTTACTCTTTACCCTGCTCATCTTTGGGTTTCTGCACAGACCATCTATTCTCGGTGTGCCTTTTCTGTGACCTCCTCTTTGCAGTATTTTTAGGCTATTTTAAAGCTTTTTTCCCCACTGTGGTAACAAACACTATATCCTATTGCGCTACCCCACCATTTATTTTGTCAAACAAATGCAGCGCTGTCTAGAATGCTGTGCAATCGAGCCACTGCTCCAGCTTCACTTTCCGAAAATTATAGGGGAAAGATAATTTCCATTGATCCCAGCGTTTTGATAATGCTGCTCGGTGCAGCTGGGAGCAGGCAGAGCACAGCACGCCGAATGAGCACGCCACTTCACAGGCAAGGATACCTCTCATGGGCATCGTTTCCCTGAGAAACAGCTACTTTTCCTTTCAATTAGCTGAGTTCTACTTCAGAAGTTTCTGATAAAACCACCTCTCTCTCATCGTTGTCGCTAATCTTGACCTCCTGCCTGTTTGGTATCGTCTGTCAGCACCTTTGCATTCGGCGAAGACGGGATACTCTCCCCTTCAAAAAAGTGGAAAACACAAACAGAAAGCCCCGGAGTAACACAATCCTCTCATCCACCCCCCCCCACTGCAAAGCCACGAATAACGCGATCCCCTTCCCCATCACTGCCCTCCCCAGGTAACACCATCCGCTTGCCCATCACTAGCACTACTGTATTTTTACCGTCTTCTTCCTCCCCAGCTGTTCATCTTGTTTCTTCTTGCCTTTAATCTATATTTGCAAATAGCTGGGGCAAACTACGTTTCACGAAGTATCTGTAACTTCTGTCACAACAGGACCTCAGGCAGTCTGGAACTTGGATGCGCTACTGCAAATCCCCAGCATTCATACATTTCAACTCCAAATAAAAGTAATGAAGAACTTCAGGCTTTGAAAAATGTTTCGGACATCCTAGAGTCCAATATAAGGTCTTATTTATCTTCAGATTTGGACGGGGACACGGTTTGGTGTGCCTTTATTTTCGAAGGCTTTCAACCACTTAACATCTCCTTCTGCTACAGAAGCGTAACTGCAGCCACCAGCCGACGACGCGCTGCTCTACCGCCAGCTGCACCCGCACGCTCTCCGGGGAACGGCCAGCAGGCGACCCATGCGCGTCACTGCCCAAGCGGGCACGGTGCGTGACTCGGCGGGACTCGCGCCGCTGTGGCTGTTACGTCAGTCGGATGGTAAGCGCGGTGGTTGATGCAAAAAAAGTCAGGCACGTGAATAAGCGCTCTTTATCTGGACACGACGTTTCACAGCCTTCCCGGACCCAGGTATTCACGGGTTTGGTTTCCTCCAAACTGTTAAGTCATATAGCAATTTTCTTTCCCCTTTTACTGATCATCTAATTGCCAAGGCATTCGTGAAAGGCTTCTTCTCCACGTTGTTCCAAAAGGTTCACAGGACGCAGGTACCAGTTCGGCTCCAGCAATGTGCCAGTGGTGCTCTGCAGTTTCGAGCGCATTAGCAAGGAAGAACTGCAGTGCTTTCTCTTCCAGAATTCCTGCTTTTCAGCACAAATATTTTTAAATTGCATAGCCTTTCTGAGATTCCGTCGTCAGCACACTCTCTCAGCCTTTTACATAGCTAGACCTATCAGTGGAGGATACTTACCTTTTTGCTAAGTCTGTCAATAAATACTCAAAAGATCATCAGGCACAGGATAATTAAACTTGTGAGAAACGTTTGCCACCAGCTACTGTAAGTGTTTAAGAAATCAATGAAGCTTCTACGTAGTTACAACTCAGTATGTGGTTACTAGACATCCCAATGGATCCCCTTCCTTTTGAGCTGCTTATTTGAGATTTACATTTTCGGGTTTTCCGCCCTCTAAAACACCTATGAAGTCCAGAGTCAGAGGCGGATTACTGCGTAACGTATGAATCCAGATATTCCCGCACTGTTTCTACAACAGCGCTTCCACCACCACTTTCCAGATGACACATTTAAATAAATTTTTCAGCTGAACCAGAAATTGAGGCGTGCACAGATCAGGTGAATGCTGTAACAGTCTTCCTCCAGGCCCAGCTTTCCGCAGCGGGCACGCACGCTTTCTGCAGCCGCTGCAGCGGGAGGCTGCAAAGCTGCATTCCTCAGCGTGCTATCTCAGCGCAGCAGCACCAGCACACACAGTTTTCATGATCCAAAACAGTGTCTGCCCACCAGCAAGCACATCTGGCCTCTCCAGGTTCCAGAGGAAGCTCAAAAAAAGTAAAATAAATACTTCTGAGAGGCTGGAATGTTTGTTTCTTTTGCAGCATAAGAAGTTGAAGGCGAGCCCGCTCTGCGCTGTGCACTTTCCAGGTGATCTGACGTTCACTTGTACAGCCACAAGGTGAGGTTAAAATACCTTTCCTGCTAATGACTGAATCACTCTCCTTACGACACTAACCCTCAGTTAGAATCAAACGCAAACCACACGCTCGGGCTGTGGTTATTTCAGTAAATGTATCATCGATACATCAGTCAAGGGCTGTCCTGGATTCTACATTTTTATTTAATAAACAATCATGTTTCTATCCAGCTTATACATGAAGCGTGAACTAAATATAACTTATGTAGCAATGCCTGCGTAATTGTGCAACTAGCCTATAAATAAAAGTCATTTTAGGTACTAGGAACAGCTATCCAACTGATTTTTCCCAGAGACCCAGAGGGCAGACGCCAGCACGTAGCTGCACCGTGCAGGCGCTGGCTCTGCTCGACCAGCGAGACGTGCAGGCTGCTCGCGGCTGGGAACGCCGCTCTGCGGCTGCTTCCCGACAGCGGGGACTCGGCGCCCCGTCCTGGGAGACGAGGAACGTGCTGGGAAGGGACCTCCCACAAAAACAGCAAGTGCTGAGCGTGTACGTTCTTATCCAAGTTTAGACAAAACTGAGTTGTGCCTGCATTACCCTTGGAGTTGCCTGGATCTAGACAAACAAACACGGCTGAGGTATGTGCATCAAATGCAAATGGACGGACCACTTTCTGCTGGGAAAACTAATATGTTGTTGACAGATACCACTGAAAAACTGTGTTATAGGTGCAAAAGATGTGAGAAATTACAGGATGACAGAGTGGTGGGGGTGGGAGGGGACCTCTGGAGCCCACCCAGCCCAGCCCCTGCCAGAGCAGGGTCACCCAGCGCAGGCTGCACAGGGCCGCGTCCAGGCGGGTTGGAATCTCTCCAGAGAAGGAGACTCCACACCCTCCCTGGGCAGCCTGTGCCAGGGCTCGGGCACCTCACAGCGAAGACGTTTTTCCTCGTGTTCAGGCGGAACTTCCCGTGTTCCAGTTTGTGCCCGTTGCCCCTTGGCCTGGCGCTGGGCACCACTGAGAAGAGTCTGGCCCCGTCCTCTTGACACCCGCCCTGGAGATATTGATAAGCGTTGGTGAGGTCCCCTCTCAGTCTCCTCTTCCTCAGGCTGAACAGCCCCAGCTCCCTCAGCCTTTCCCCACAGGAGAGATGCTCCAGGCCCTCAGCATCTCCGTACCCTCCGCTGGGCTCTCCCCAGTAGCTCCTCGTCTCTCTGGAACTGGGGAGCCCAGAACTGGGCCCAGGACTCCAGATGGGGCCTCACCAGGGCAGAGCAGAGGGGGAGGAGAACCTCCCTCGACCTGCTGGCCACACTCTTCCTCATGCCCCCCAGGGTGCCGTTGGCCTCCCTGGCCCAAGGGCACGTTGCTGGCTCATGGGGAATTTGTCGTCCCCCAGGACTCCCAGGTCCTTCTCTGCAGAGCTGCTGTCCAGGAGGTCACCCCCAACCTGTCCCGGTGCAGGGGGTTGTTCCTCCCCAGGGGCAGGACCCTGCACTTGCCCGTGTTGAACCTCATGAGGTTCCCCTCCGCCCAACGCTCCAGCCTGTCCAGGTCTCGCTGAATGGCAGCGCAGCCTCTGGGGTATCAGCCAGGCCTCCCAGTTTCGTGTCATCAGCAAACTTGCTGAGGGTGCGCTCTGTCCTTTCAGCCAGGTCATTGATGAATAAATTGAACAAGACTGGGCCCAGCACCGACCCCTGGGGAACATCACTAGCTACAGGCCTCCAACTAGACTCTGCGCCACTGATCACCACCCTCTGAGCTCTGCCATTCAGGCAGTTCTCAATCCATCTCACCTTCCACTCGTCTAACCCACACCTCCTGAGCTTACCTATGAGGAAGTTGTGGGAGACAGTGTCAAACACCTTGCTGAAGTCAAGGTAGACAACACCCACCGCTCTTCCCCTCATCCACCCAGCCAGTCATGCCATCGTAGAAGGCTATCAGATCGGTCAAGCATGATTTCCCGTTGGTGAATCCATGCTGACTACTCCTGATCACCTTCTTTTCTTCTACATGCTTAGAGATGACCTCCAGAATGAGTTGCTCCATCACCTTTCCAGGGATGGAGGTGAGGCTGACTGGCCTGTAGTTTCCCGGGTCCTCCTCCCTGAAGACTGGAGTGATGAAATTACCATGCAACTGTGATGTTCCTTATGTTACAAAACCCACTGCATATTGTGCGTTGCCAGATCCTTTTCGGTTCAGAACGATTTATAGATGCTGTCTCTGTCCACCTGCCTTCTTATCAAAGACTACATCTGTTAAAAAAATAACACTTCCATCATGGAATTAAAAAGCTGGAAACTACAAACTACATTACCAAAAGTTGTCTTTCTACCTTTTTCTAATTGTCTATTTATAAATCACATCCACCTCTACCAAAAGGGTCTAAGTAAACCATTGTTACGATGGGCTTAGAAATTTGTAGGTAATAAAAACTGAATTGAAACTTGGTTGGCAAGAACACTTGTTTGAAAATTGAGGTTTTCAAGTTATCCGTTCCCCTCTTTCTCTCTCTCCCCCCCCTCCAATATCTGCCTCATTTTACTGATATTACTTGTAATATCACAACTGTAAACTACACAGGATGCAAACACAAAGTAAGGCAGCATATCCACCCTTCTTCTATACTGAAAACGGGCAAGCAAGCACAAAAATGCTCACAATCAGTGCACAGAGAACTTTCCCCCTTCTCCCGGGAGAGGCATTGTGCTAAGCAGCCAAGTGGATTAAGTAGGAAGAAGCCGGCACGGTAAGCGAAGCGAGGATAACGCATGTACGGAAGGAAGCCGAAGCGCCCAGAGAAGGCTCGCCGTCACCCCAGCCGCCCCGGCGGCGGCCTGGCTGCGCGCGAGGGCAGCGTGCCCTCTGCTGGAAAACCCCGCGCCGGAAAAGGAGCAGTTTCACGTCATCTCAAAACAGGAGCCCATGCGATGGTGCAAGTCCACGCACAGGCAGCGACGTGACAGGGATGCAGAGCACGTTATTTAATGCCCTGTTCCCTTTCAGCTTGTTTTTGGGGACTGAACAAAAACATGTTCAAAAATTTTTAATAACTTTAAGGTAGTCTAAATGGGAAATGAAATGAACCAGAAATATGAGAGACATAATTTTGAGCGCAAAATGTTATTAACAGCTGCTTACAGTATCGCTGGACTTTAACTCGGCAGATAAAAGGGTCTGTCTTTTGGTTTAGATCCGATTAGTACCCAGTATAATGACTTCCCAACGGAAGTCACAATGATATCACTATAGAAACGACGTTTGGTTTGTTGATACATACTCCAAAGCCACCATGTTAAGGGTGGTTATAAATAACAAACATTCCATTATTTATAGCAGGAAGAGCGTTCTAACTTAACTACAGTTGATAATAAGCCATCAAAACTTACACCCTAGGGTACAAGCCCTTAGGGTAACTTGGCTACTTTAACATTTTACCTGGAATTTATGGATGATGGAGACTGCTTAAATTTAGCAGACTAAACAAAAAATAAACAGAATGAACAATGACTAATCTACACGCTTTCAAAATGAACAATTTGACTTTCAGTTCTGCTGCGTGTACATAACTGAATGAGTCACTGTTTAAGGCTATTTAATAAACACAAAATTGAAATAGCCCAGAAGGAGAATTTTGGAAAGCGTTTGAAGTTGTTCCCCCCGCCCCCAAACAGGCCCCAACAAGCAGCGTGTTCATGCAGCAAAACCTCTCTTTCAAAAAAAGGTTTCCCTGAACTTACATATACATGAGTCCCCATCCCCGGAGGGTTGGAAAAGCCGTGTAGATGTGGCGCCTGGGGACATGGGTTAGTGGTGGCCTTGGCAGCGCTGTGTTAACGGTTGGACTCGGTGATCTTAAAGGTCTCTTCCAACCTCAACGATTCTATGATTCTATATATAATCACTATAGTAATATATATATATTTATATATATATTTTAAAAATCACTATACTACGTGATTTATAGTATCAAAAATTATCAAAGGCACTTCAGAATTTCAGGAAAAAGAACCTTATGAAAATACGTATTATTAATGCTTATTCTGGGTCTTAGAGCTCCAAAGCCCTGAAAATACACCATCCAAGACCGAACTAGATCTGGCTGGCTTGAAAACCCAGGAAAAATACATTTTTTTTTTTTACAGTATCAGAGAACCAGCTAATCTCTGCAGATCTGGACAGCAGGAGTCTTTGGGTCTTCACTCAGGAAATTATTGTTGAGTAAACACGTAAGTAGGCCATGCTATTTCAGCTGGGGCTGCACCAGTGCTGAGCACAACAAAAGAGTTGCGACGTGCATTTTGCAGTCACGTCTTCCTTTCTAGACACCCACATCGTGTTTGCACAACAGTCTGACATTGCTGATGCACGTCCAGCCCATAAACAATCTTATTCCCCAAACCACCTTCTGCAGAACTGCTCCGCAGCCGTGTGTCCTTCGTGAAACTTTGCGGCCGCTTAGTCCCACCTGAGAACTTTGCAGTTTTCTGTACTGATCGGCATCTTTTTTGAAAACGTAAGTGATCCAGAATAGACACCTTCAAATTCATTCCCTTTGCTGGACGTTCTTCATCTTTTTATCAGGTTCAGCGTTGCCCCTTTACCAGCAGTACTAGTCACCTGGCTAGTGAAGGCAGAAGTGTCCTACTGAAGACTGATGTGACAAAGACACTTCAGATTCCCTGACCTCACCAACTGACGGATTGGTCTGTCATTTACCTAGCAGTAATAAGACTAATTTTCAATTTTCATAAAATTAACACACAAGACTTGCAAAAGTTAAAAGAAGATTAAAAGAAAAAACACGTAAGAGGTCTCTCTTAAAAGATCCCTCTTCCATGCTCAGTTTATAGGCGACATCCCAGTTTGCAGTAGTATTTTATATATCCCTGAATTTTTTAGTCCATTTAAAACATATTGTTGCTAAAAACCCCAGCAAATTGTTGAAAAGGCTCAGAAATAAGTTTCTAGAGCGAGAGCCAGAAACATTGCTTTAGACTAGAACACCACAAATGCTCCTTATGGTTGCCTTATTGTTTACTGAAATCCCTCAAATTTCTCCATTTTTGTCCTCAATTTCCATCTTTTGTCTTTGCTACACCTTTAAACAACCTTTAGCCCCTTAATTTCATCTTTCTTTGACTTGGATTCTGACTTTGCTGAACAAGAGATGCAAATATCTCCTTCACTCTTCAGACCTTTTATTCGCTTGGCTCACGCCCAGGCACCACGCCATAGCTGTACCTCACAAACCTACAAACGTGCCACATGTACGTGACCACGCACCTTTTAAAAGCGTTCCTCCCATTCCACCTCCTGCTGCAGTTTCTTACTGGTATGAGCTACATCTTGCTTCTGTATAAGGCAGGCAAATTTGCTGCTGCTAAAATTCCTTCTACAGACTTCTGGGCTAATTGTTTTTATGTATCAATGGTTTCGTTAGATAAGATATTAAAATCTAGTCTCTTTCAAGGTTCCCAACTATCCTTATTTTCTTTCCTCCTTTTGTTCTGTAAAAACTCTGTTTCCCAATACTGTTTCCAGTAGTCTTCTGCTTCCAATTCTGTGCTTCGTTTAGTGTTGCTTCTGTCTGCGCAATTCCCTCTTCTCCTTCTGCATGAAGGCTACAGAAGGAAACAGTTCCAGAGCCACTACCCGGGCCTGAGGCCAGATGGCCGGTAATTTCAATTCTTGATCTCCAAAGCAAGGTGGCTGCACTCAGGTTGTCTCGCCCGTGTCCGCTCCTAAACCTCACCTTCGGAGCCGCCTGGCAGGGTGCTATTTGGCCCACGCGAAAGCCAGGGATTGTTCCGAGTTCTGCAGCTCAGACCATGCAACAACCCGCACTGTTCGACACACCAGAAGGGTCGTAGCCCGACTATCCTCCTTTGCCATTTGCATAACTTCCCACTCCTCCAATTCACGTTATGTCTTAAAATCGACTTGTTCTGTACAGCCCAGCAAGAATCAAATGCCTCAAAAGTTAATACTGAAACAAGATGGGACGGCAGATTCACAGACGCTGGTACCCGCCTGGCGCGCAGGCCGTCCAGCCTGACCCTCTGCAAACACAGGTCAGGGGCTCCAGAAGGAAGTACCTGCAGTACAGTCGGAGCTGCTATTTAGATACGTCTTTGTATTAAAAAATCCAGACTGGATTTATCCGCTTCGGGAGACGATAATCTACTGGTAGTTCAGATTAAACATTCCAGAAGTTTATTACCCACACAGTTAAATAAAGGATAATATTTAAGACTTAATTTTCTTCTCCACCTTCCAACTACTGAATGGTATTAAGCCCCAATTTTCTAAATTAAAAAGTAATACAAGTAATACTATAATGACTCTTCCCCATGAAGATAATTACTAATTATAATCCAATCATCATTTGAACTTCTCTTTGAATAAGTAAAAGGTTGGGCTTAATCTTTTGCCATAAAATAGTTTTTTTTATCTAAAATTGTCTATTATTTCTTGAGATGTGATTATCATACAGTCATCTAGATGTGAAGAGGGGAAGAAAACACGTGTTAAGGCCTTGAGAAGGATGGTGCCGTCTTGTGTGCTTTAAACAGCACCGAGTACGATGACAACCATCCATAAATTAACAACATGACTTGTATAAATAGGTAAACTGTACTGGTTTTATTACGCTTTTGCTATTTGAAAACCTTTAAAAGTCCTACTGTGCAGTTCTACTATAAAAACGTCAACTTTCAGCATAAATTAGTACAGAGTGGTTGTTTCAGCACGACAAACAAAGGTGAGTTACCCAAGAGGAATGCTCCTTCATCTGATGCTGGTTGCTATGAGGACCATTTGCATGGCCACGCCAAAAACAGTTCTGACAGAGCTGGTAGTTGTGGCACTGCTGGCATCGGTACCGGAAACCCATCATGCTCTCACACCGGCAGTACGAACATTCCACGGGATGGAAGACTTGGTGGAGACGGGGAAGGAGGAGAGAAAAAAAAAAAAAAAGAAAAGTAATAAGTGAACTTTAAGAAAACCTCGACCATCAAATTTCATTGGAGCTTCCAAAAAACCCCAGGTTCTTAACCACTAAACCAACTTGTTATTATGGGCAGGTCATGGATTTTGAGTGCAGAGCAGGTCATTTCGGTAAGATTAACCATAAATCTATATGACGATAACGTAACAGTTCCATCTGACAAGTTCAGTATTTCTTCTTCAGATTTCTCCCTCCTCGGATACACTCAGACCCCAAGTCTCTGTGAAAGTCCAGCAACTCTGAGAATACGTATGAGTGGACAGGGCAAGCAGAAGGGTTATAGTCACAAAGGTTGATTTCTGCCTGAGGAGACCACTTTGCCCTAGAGTCAGCTGAGAGGGCTTTTCACAGAAGAGGCAAATTCGGAGCACCACGATGGGCTTCTGCTCTGAATCACCTCTCTCCGAGGAACTCCCCTCACTCTGCCCCGACTGTGAGCTGCCTCTTGTACCTCTATAGCTTAAACTGAAGAAATCCCCAACGTACCTCTAAATCTTAACATTGAGAACTGGAACATTAAATTAGGTATGACATGCAGAGTCACCATCAGAAGCAGGCTAAAAATAAATAAATAAATGCTTCTTCCCATGAACAATCAATCACAGAATTGCTCCTTTTAAGAGATAAGTCTTCAGAATAAACAAGAGAGGAATGTGAGAATGAGGTAAAGGAGATACCTTTTGAGATGCGTTTGACATAGTAAGTTGAGGCACGGGAATTAGAATGGAAGGATGAAGGTGAATTACAGGTGCAAACGGTTTAGCATTGCTGTGGGTCTAGAGCATGAGTAATTACAAACAGGTAGAAATAACCGTGCTACGGAGAAGACCACAGGAAAAAGAGCAGCTCACTGGCCAGTCCGCTGAAGTTCTTCGATACATCTGTTATAAACTCTGGAAAGGTGTAAGAGAAACAACTGGAAAGAGTCTGAACTTTTGATCTATGACAAAAATTGTGACTTAGCTGTTCTGAGACTTGGGGCAATAAAGTTACTGGAGAGAGACACAGCTGCTACGGGAAGGTTTGGCCAGTTAAACAGCGCAGAAGTGCCTGCTACCTCAAAAGAGCGGATGCATATGCCGAAACTGTTGAAAACACACGGGTAACAATTAAAGCAAAGACAACCTGAGCACGGCCTGGTCAGGAACGCAATGGATAATTAAGCCAAGACGATCAGGTGGATGATGCTTTATTGCAGCACACAGCAACGCTGCATAAAGCAACGGACTTGGCCGTGGTAGGCGATTTCAATATACAAAGGCCCAGTGAGAATGGACTGTAGAGGAACTGGTGACTTTTTTTTAAAATAGAAAAAGTAGAGAAAGCAATGAAAAGAGAGGCTTCTAGATTTGTATCAAACAGTAGAAAAAAAATGGTTGAAAAAGAAGATGACAAGTGACCTTAAGTTAACACGCCAAAAGAGCAGTTTTGTGAATTTTAGGAAGCAGAGGAGAGAGAACCTGACTTCAGGCACATTTCAGTAAACCCATGAGAATTAGTAGGTAAGCTACAGGAAGAAACAATTCAACAGGAAAAAGGAGTTAGAAGAACTGTCAGTTCCTTAAAGAAATGATGCTAAAGAAACAAGCATAAAGTATCTCAGTGCAGAGAAAAGAGCAGACTGTAGTAAAAGACTGATAGGGCTAAAATTAATAGCTCCTCAATAACCTAAAATTCAAAAGGAAGCCTACAGAAGCAAAACCTGGGACAAATTATTAATGAGGATTAAAAGAATAACTCAAATATTCAGAGACAAAGTCAGAAAAACAGAATGCGAGAAAACTAGCAGGGGATTTAAAAGGGACATTACAAGAACTGTAATTATGATCCTTAGAAGGGTGTGAAATTATACATATGTAACTACTGCCTTCTCATGTTATTTTAACTTGTAGAATACATACTGGAACAAATAATAAAGCAAAGTACTTTAAGCCCTTGAAGAACAACAGAGAAATGAGCCATGGACATTTGCCAAATCAACCTAATGTCTTTCCATGACAGAGTAATTGACCTTGGAAATGGGAAACAGGCAGCAAGTGTCATCAATGTTTCATTTTACTTCAGTAATTCTTACAAAATTGGTCTCCCATGATATTCTCATGACAGAGGGAAACACACAATAGATGAAAGGACTGTAACTTAGATGTGAATCTCACTGGAAAACGACCAGAAAGCAGTTGTCAAAATGGAAAGATCTAATGAGGAAAGGGCTTTATTCCAGGTCACGCACTGGTCAATATTTTTTATAAACGTACTGAACGTAACAGACGTGTAGATGTGGCGCTTGGGGACATGGGTTAGTGGTGGCCTTGGCAGTGCTGGGTTAGCGGTTGGACTCGGTGGTCTTAAAGGTCTCTTCCAACCTACACGATTCTGTGATTCTGTGAACAATTATCAAAAATGTCTGACTTGGGGCATCACATTTCAAGGAAGCTGTGGGTTAATTACACGTACAGGAGAAAGCAATAGTTGTCTGAACAACATTAGTAGACATCTTTGCTAGGAGTGGACTGTGAGAAGGGATCATCAAACATGCAAGAGGTACTTACAAAAATAGCAATACACTCTCCAGAGCCAGGGGCCAAAAACCAGGTACTTAAGGGTTTAAACTGCAATAAGAAAAAACTAATGCTAGAACATTAGGAAAAAACTTTCTCACCCTAAGAATATTTAAACACTGATCTCACCCCAGCTTCAAGTCCAAGGAGGTGTTGAAACTTTTTGATAGAGGATTTTAAGAAGTAGCGAGGCAAATCTTTCAAGAATGTTTACATACATTCAAGTTTGCCTTTGGAAAGAGAGATGGATGAAGTCACAGGTTGCCAGAGCTTTTTCTTTTGCACTCCCCCCCCCGCACTCCCCCGCAATATCCCTTCTGGCCGTGCCAGGGTTGCTGTCTCCTGCTGAGCCAGAGCACTCGGTCACTACCTTAATGAAAGCCAATATATCAGCTGATGGCAGCATGTTCTGCCTACCTCTGCGTGCCACTCAATCTCGTCTCCTCTTCCCCACCTTTTCAAAAAGGTCTCTTATCTTCTCTGACTCGATGCATTCAGAAGAGATTACTATTGATGAAAAGGGGACAAAAGTACTACAGAGTCCTGAACCAAAGAATCCAAAACTTGAAATTGATACGCTTGATTTAGGAAAGCAGTAACAACATTCTGATAAAATAAAACATGAGGCAAAATAATAACGGCGACGGCACTCCATGTATCGCAAAAAAGCATGCTCTAAAAAAGACTGGTAAAGAGAAGATTGGAAGAATCAGGACCAGAGATTATTAGATCATGGGCCAGGTATCTGGCCATCAAGATAGAAACCAGAGAGGCGCACTTTTTGGTTTGTTTGTGGGGTTTTTGTTTGGTTTGGGGTTTTTTATGTTTTGGTTTTTTTCTTTTTCTGAAAGTGACAAAGTTCAGCAACAAATGCACGAAGTGGAACGGCATGCTTCCAACCAGCACCAACCTGCTGTCTTCCCCCTCCTGGCTTACTGGCAGGTGGTATGTCATGATCAAATGTAGATAGTACTCTTTTCCCTTTTTTTGGTGCATTTCTGAATGCCATAAAATACGGTGTTGCAAACGTCATTTCTCTTCTCTCCTGTTCAGATCGCTTTCCGTGCTCCCATCTGCATGAATCCAGATGGACTGAAGTTGCCATGAAGTGGTCGATTGAAAATGTTTTTCACATCATTGACATGCCCAGCTCCAAGCCACACTTGGACCACCATGACCCCTCCTGCCTATGGACCGTGAGAGTTCACCTCATGTCCCAATCCATTTTTCCTCTCTCCTTCCCTGTCTCCGAAATACTTGTTCTAATCAAAATGCTCATATTTCATTTTCTCTGCCTCAGTGATCTGAACATTGTTGTTGTCGTTGACACCTTCTCTTTTGAAGGTGTCCCTTTACCCAAGGCTCCCTGCCACATGTGGGGGTGGGAGTTTTAAGCTGCTTTCCACTTTTCACTGCATCCAAGTCTTCAGTCCGTCCCTCTTCTGGCTGCCAGTACTCCAGACTCAAACTTCCTACTGCGTCTTTCTTGAGCGAGACAACCTGCCCCTTCCTCCCTGCCCTCCTGCCAGCAGACCAGTTCCCTACGGAAAGCACAGGAAGGGCAGGGAAGGGAAGCAGCTACAGAGACTGGACCAGGGACCCAGTTCTCTTGGCTGGCTTTTCCTCCTTTTCTGACTCCAGATCACATATCTGTATGCACCAAGTTTTTTGCTTTCCCTTCTTTTTCTTCAACTGATACAGCTGGTGACTGTCACTGTAGTTCAGTTCCCTCCCAAGTGCTCTGCCCCGCACTGTGGGACACGTCCTTCCACCTCCCATCCCATCTGAACCACGCCAGCATCACTAACTCTGCTCAGGCTCCTGCATTGCAGAGTATCCCTGAAAGAAATCTCATCACAAAACTAACCTCACCCATCAAAGCTGTGTCCTTTTCTCCTTTCAACTCTGCCAGGCTCCAAAATTCTTTCCTGTAAGTAACCTTTAACCCTCCAGTGCAACCTTAACAGTATTTTTGCCATCAGTATTCAAATCTTCAATCATCAATCTTCAAGTCACTATTCAAATCTCCTCTCTTTTCATTCCCATTTCTTCTCTGATCAGGACACATTAAATACTTCCAAATGAAAACCGGAACAATGTGATGCAACCTTTCTTCTCTTCTTCCCTCCTCTGTCACACAGATACTTCTCATTTGCTCTCTTCTACAAATCCCTAATTTATGCAAAGACCTTCTTGTGCCATCTTGTGATTTACCTCAGACTCCTCATAGCCATTCCTTTTTCTCTGGTCTGTTCCCCTTGCTCTCCAACACCAAAATATACACACGATTTAGGTTTTCAGATTCCAGGGACAAAAAACCTTGACCATATTTTCTTCTCTAGCCCCAAGTTCCTTTTGTCTCTAAGCTTACTGAACGCACACTTACGGTCTGATGTCCCTCTCCTTCAGTTCTGATCTTAAGAAATCCCTCTGCCTCTCATATTTCCACAGAAGCCATTCTGGTCAAAATCCCTTATTACTGCTTCCCACCCAAATGTAGGTATCTTTACTCCACCACCAATCTTTGAGCTGCAAACCCCAAATCCGATCTTCCTCCTTGTCTTGAAATCTCCATATACTGCCCTGGCTCCACGTACTCTTCTTTTGTCTTATACTTTGACTGCTGATGCCAACAAACAGTCTTTGCTCTGTCTGGACAATGCCCTTCCCATGGGGGCATATGATTAGGGCTTCCAAAATATGATAGTAACAGAATGATAGATTGCTAAAATGAAATAATGAAGCGGCATTCTAGAGGAAAATTGTGGATCCATATTTTGGACACGTTGCTTCAAATTATCCTAATTTTAAAGATACGTGAGAGAGTTAAGAGAGATGCAGAATGATCAGAGACTGGGCTGGAACTGAGAAGCACATCCAAGTTCTCTGCTTACACATGACGGAGTATTTCTGTAGGAAGAACACTATCAATAACAAAATGTAGATAGAACTAAGTAGGGGAAAAGAACACAGCCTTTATTAAATTGTGTAGGAGACATTCCCAAAGACATTAAAAAAACCTAGCAGGTAAACAAAAATGAAAGTATGACAGCTGCAAAATACAAGAAAAGAAATCAAAGAGGAGATAATAAAAGTAGAAAGCTAAAGCATGATGAAGATGTAATAATTCAACCTTTTCACATAAAAACGTTTCAGGGAAAACCTGGGAAAAACCCCACTGTTCAAAACTCTGGCTAAGACAGAATTAATGTTGGAGGAGAAATGTGTTGAAGAACTTGCCACGACTATAAATACAAACTTTTATTACGCTATTCTTTTACTATTCTTGTACTCATAGCTACATCTATAAACAAGACATACTGCCACTGGATTTTGCTTTGTGCTAGTGGAAACTATTCAAATGAGCGGAAAGAGAACTCTTCCAGGAGATTAACGTCCTTAGCTAAAATCAATGGACAGAGGTCTGCTTAGGCGGCAGGCAGAGCAGGATTCCTCACCTTCCTAGTGACTGAAGCAGGAACCTGACCTCCTTGGTCTAAATTAGCAGTCATGAATACACCCAAATACTCTTTGGTCCTGTGTTCTGCTGCCAAATCTCTAAACAAAAGCTCATCTCTGGGACTAACCACATTCTGCTCCACTCATCGCAGTGGAACACTGCTTTACAACCTGTGATCCATGGGCCACATGGATCCAACGGAGTACTTCCATGGCATCAGCAGGTTATGATGAACAGAAGCAATCTGGCATGTGCTATACAGCAGCCTACATAGAAGAACCTTTTAAAATAATCTATGTTCCACCGGAAGGCTTAGGGACCAGCGAAATAGAGTGAGACTGAAACGCAGTGCAGAATTTGCATCCAGAAAGGAAATAATGGGCTTAAAAACTCGCAGAATACCACCAGCGGGACACACTCCAAGGTGCCGAGTCAGATGATGGCTCTAACCAGGGCACAGAAAAACACAAGTGCATCACAAGACCCAGCCTGAGTTGTGCAAAGACTCCGCTGAGCAGTAGCTTAACATCTTCCTGTACTCTGTAAAAATGCTACACAGAATTATTGACTTACGCTACCCAAGTTACCACAGACGGGAATTAACACACCAGGGCAGCATGGACTGATGTGCCTTTGCAGAAGCTTCTTTTCGAAACGTGCCTTCACGTGTTTGCTATCGGTAGCACATACAAGTGACACTGTGCCTCCTAGAGGGGTGTCAGTCTTCCTAGCTGTAATGATGCCTACAGCAGTCTGTAGCTTCCTTTCCTTTCTTTAAAGCAATCATCTGGAAAATCTAAACAGTTTACAACCAGTCTTTAAGGACCAGCGTTCACAATCAGAAGAGTCTTCCTTAATGACAGCTTACAACTCCGGCAGTGCAGGACATTACCTATTGCTGGTACAGCAGATTTTAATGCTACATTTTTCTTACGAAGCCTTTCGTTTACCTACTGACAACCCGGGGACAAGGCAGACCTCCATGAAAATGTCCAGATTCCCTAAAGCAAAAACTGAAACTATTTTGGCTCCTGAGTAATCATAAAAACCTTGTCTCAAAATCACAATAAGGAAAAAAGGGAGAGTAGCCTCTTGATGGATGTCAGCAACACACTCAGAGCAGCAAAGGACAGACTGAATCAAAAGCACGAGTTTCTGTCAGTGGAACTCCTTTACCACTGCCAGGATAATTCTGAAATAATTCTGAGTAGGTCTGTAAATTTATATTGCATTTCTTACTGGAAGGCAGAATTCACAGAAACCTGAGGAAGCACAGAAAGAAAGAAAAAGTGTGAAAATAAGGCAATTCTGCTTCTGGAAAGGAAGTTTCCCCTGTGCTTCAGGACAGGCAGAGAAATGGCAACGCAGCCCACCCAAGCCGCTGAAAATACTGCTCAGCCGCTGACCTGCCCGCCTGGGAGCGAGGAGGGGAGGAAAGGGAAGGTGGCCGGGATGGGACACAGAGCGCCCAGGGGTGTCACAGCTCTGCAGCAACGGCCGCGACCACAGCCAGCCTCCACTCGCCCTCCCACAACGGGAATGACACTGTCACGGGGAAGTTTACAGATGGTCCATATGCTTCAACACCCCTGTCAAAACACCAGCACGTCTGGCGTATCTTCCTAGGAAACCACCTTCCTCCTTTCGAGAAATGTGAAAAAGCCAAAAAAGAAAAACGGCATCATCACCGCAGCTCTGTGGATTTTTTAGCTTCCCCCTCTCTGCTTCTTTTCAAAGGAAAGCTGACAATCAATTCCACTGCGAGGCTCTGTCTTTCCTCGTGGAAAGTAAATGATTTAGCCCAGCTAAGGCTGCTTAGCAGCTGCTAAACACAAATGCTGTCATTTCATGAAAGGCAGAAATTCTCAATCCCATTCAGAAATTATTGAAATGATTTTGATCTTCCGGGAAAGTTAAAGATTTATTTGTCACGGAAGGCGGCCAAAGCTTGAGTTACAATACCTGACTGAAGAGCGACCTGACACAGTTAAAAAAGCGTTATGGAACATTTTTAGAACAGATTAGAACGCCTGCACAAAAGCGTACTGTTATCATGCTGCATATCAGCATGCAAATTGAGATGATGGCTCTCAAAAATAACATGCTGGCTTATTTGTTTAGATCAATACTAGCAATCCATGGAGTGAGTTTGATGCCTTGAGAAAGAAGATATGTTGGTTTTTACCTGTAAATGTTATTTCCCCAATAAAACAAGCTCATCTGGGAGTTTAATTGCCTTTTGCTTATATCAGAGCTGAAAAGACAACCAAGGAAATTGCAGGATTATTATTTTTTGTAAAGGTGTCAACCAAGGTGTTCAAGTGCCTCTGAAGTAACTCAGCAGTGATTGCTGGAGTAATTAATGAGAATATTTACAAGCTGTGAAGGAGACAAACACCTGGTTGGGAGGAAGGGTTAGGGCAGAAAAGCACTACACTGACAAGGTGGAATCCAGAGAAAACTAACTTGCAGCAGCAATCAGCAACTGACTCCAGAACAAGACTACTGCGAAACACTACAAGGCAACGTGGTCAAGACAGTAGTAGCAAAAACAGAAAGTTAAAGGACGGATCTTTAGGGACTGAGCCCCTTTTATCAGATAAACACTGTTTACAGACTAGGGGTGGAAGAGGAGATGGTCACTTCCTAAATGGAGAACTTCAGGGAATGATTTAGTGGGATTTTCATTGCAATCATACCCAGAATCACAGAATCCCTGAATGGCTGAGGATGGACGGGACCTCTGGAGATCTGCTCAAAGCAGGGTCAGCCAGAGCAGGCTGCTCAGGCCGTTGTCCACTTGGGTTTTGAATATCTCCAAGGATGGAGACTCCACAACCTGGGCAACGTGACGCTGAGTTTGTCCACTCTCACAGTAAAAAAAATTTCTTCTTACGATTAAATAGAATTTCCTGTATTTCCATTTGTGCCCATGGCCTCTTGTCCTGCCACTGGATACCACTGAGAAGACTGGAGCTATATCTTCTTTACTGCTTCCCACCAGTTGTTCACACACACTGATAAGGTCCCCCTGAGCCTTCTCCTCTCGAGGCTAAGCAGTCCCACCTCTCTCTGCCTACCCTTGTAACTACACATGCTGCAGCTCCTTCATCAAATTTATGGCCCTTTGCTGGACTCACTCCAGTAAGTCCACGTCTCCCTTGTACTGGAGAGCCCAGCACTGGACACAGCATTCCAGATTCGGTCTCACCAGTGCTGAACAGAGGGCAATAGACATCTCCCTTGACCTGCTAGCTATGCTCTTCCTGCTGCAGCCTGGGACACTGTTGGCCTTTTTTGCTTCAAGATGGCATTGCTGGCTCATGTTCAACTCGGTGTCCACCAGGACCCACAGAATCACAGGATGACAGAGTGGTGGGGGTGGGAAGGGACCTCTGGAGACCACCCAGCCCAAGCCCTGCCAGAGCAGGGTCACCCAGCGCAGGCTGCACAGGGCCGCGTCCAGGCGGGTTGGAATCTCTCCAGAGAAGGAGACTCCACACCCTCCCTGGGCAGCCTGTGCCAGGGCTCGGGCACCTCACAGCGAAGACGTTTTTCCTCCTGTTCAGGCGGAACTTCCCGTGTTCCAGTTTGTGCCCGTTGCCCCTCGTCATCAGTAGCCATTGTCAGCACAAGCTTCACATCTTCCAACTTCTGCTTTTTAAACATTGAAAATGACCATTTAATAGGAGATATTCAATCCAGACCCACAGCAACAATGAACTCTTGCATATGTCCTGTCCCAGACTTTAAACTACAAAAGCTTCTGGCTCGCCTTTTCCTTAGCAGGCACATCTGTGATCAGAGCTGTGTCTTCCCTCAACATTTCTTTTCCTACCACATGTCCCAGTAATCCCAAGATCATTCCTTCTACTGTCTCTACCCTTCAATTTTGCTATTTTTACCTTCCCATAGTCAGGCCCCCAGCACCAAGCCTCCCTTTACCTTCTTTTACTGTAGGGACATAATCCAGACTTGATCTCCCGCCCCGCTAAGCCTGCTGCGGCGTGCTGCACACCTCTGTACCTCAGCTGCAGTGAGTTCTCATCAACACTTTTAAGCAGGGGAACTGCTGCCTGACTCCAGAGCAAATATACTTCTTGCAACAGATTAAAAGTTTCTGAGGAAAAAAAAAAATGTAGTAATGCAGAGGGCAGGAACGCTGGCACGAATTATTGATGGTAACATAATTCAGCAAGCAGCTTGGGAGGTGGCTGTAGAAGAGGCTGATAAGAATTAGAAACATAATCTTAATGCCACAAACATTAAAAGTTATCCTATCAAGTTATCTGAATGCTAAACCTATGTGTAACAAGACTCCTACGTGTAACACGGGATTAAATCTGGAGACTGGTTGGCAGAACAGATGAATGGGGAGAATCTCTTGCTGCTTGGAAGAAAGCATCAGAAAAAGGGGCACTTACGCAACTGCTCCCAATGAAGCTGGTCAGACTGGGATCTGCACATTACAGAGCAGCCATATCGCACAACGAGGGCAACAGAAGCTGTCAGATAATATAGGAACGCATGCACTAAGCTAGAAGGATGATATTATTCTGGGTATCTAGTCATTTCCTCCAGGTACTTTCAAGCAGAAAAAAGATCAGACTATGGATTATCTCCAGATCTTTCCACACTTCTGTCCAAACACGATGTTTAAACGTCTTACCCTTGCCTAAGCTCTGTGCAATTCTATCCTGACCTGTAATTCAGATAAACATTTTTACTGTCTGTTTCCTTACCCTATTTATTCCACCCTGTGTGCTTTTCTTGAAGCATGAGTTTATAAGAATAAGAGGTTAAAGGAAGAAGAAAGCATGAAGTCGCTGCTGCCCTTCTATTAGTGCAACCTGTTACACAGGGCTGGGACAGACACTGCAGTACTGTAGCTTACCTAATACTCTAACTAGATCAACCCCCCCACCTTTTTCCTAAGTTTTCCGTAAGATTTCTCTCCATGAAATTGCTCCCCTCAAAATTCTTTTAAAAAGCATTTTTCTTAACGAGACCCACAGTTGTCAGGAAATGTCTGTAAACATAAAGAGCAATTGGGAAATTCACCTTCTCCTCTGTTGCAATAAAGAAGAAAAGGCCCACTGAGCATCGCAACTCCGATCTTGTTCACTGCTGAACAAATGCAGATTAAATTCACCACCAGATATGCTTTGCAAGAGGATCAAGAGAAGACAATGAAACAAATGCCAAAAACCAGCATATCAAAACCATGGCAGTGCTTAACCATGTCACAGGCATAAATGGCAAGAAACAGAATGAAATATAAATCATGAAAACAGCTGGAGAGAGGCTGCCAAACTGTGCCTGTATCAGCTAGGCAGAAACACGAGTCTAGAGTTTATCTACCCGTGTCTTAAAAGGAAGAAGTCTATACACCCTGAAATGACTATAAATGCGTTAAGTGGAAGAAGAGGTAACAACTAGTAGGGGAGGGGTTCTGAAGGAAGATAACATGATTTTACTCTGTAGGGAAGGAAACAAAAGATGAAGTTTAGTTTATGGGTGAAGAAAAAAAAAGTTGTTGGTTTTTCCTAGAATTCACATACAAAACATCATACACACGTACTGTGTGCAACTGTACAATAAATTAAACACACCACCTTTTTGGCCACTAAAAACAACAGATAGTTTCGATACACTTGCAGAACCTTCTGCAGGAAACCTTTTTGCTTCCCTGAACTCCATAAAGCCCTCTCAGCCAGATGACTCTTTCATCACGCTTTCTTGCTGTTAATCTTCGGTTTTCCATCCCTTACTGCTCCTTAAATACTTTCCATAGGCAGCAAACCCAGGAAATTTTAGCTAAGAAAAGGTCTGGAAGTGAGAGGAGCTCAGCATTTACCTCCCAGAGTGAGCACTGAAGTGACTCATGTGCTCCAACGCTACTCGAGACAGACATTTGAACGGCTACCAAAATCTTTGGGAGTTAGCACTTGAAAGCGTATGGTAAAGCACAGTTCAAGTGAAGTTTCTGATAAAGTTTCAGAATAAACATGAACATTTAGAGAATATAGTTTTTCTGCTGCTTGTTTTTTCATCTTCCACTACTAATGATGCTAGAACTCTAAAACTAATCTTGTTTTGCGTTGTTGGTGACGATTTCATAAAGAATCAGTCTTCATCCCAGCAGCGCTTTCACTCTAACAAAGTTCTGGCCTTAAGTGCTCTGGGACTAAGACCGTTACAGTGGGAACGATGAAGGCATTAAGTGCTTCGTTACGTGAGAAAGGACAGCATATTTACATATGTGGAACAGAAACCCTGCTCTGACCAGATGTTTCAAACAAGAAAATATTCCATTTACCATTTTCAACATGGGCAAGTCTGTGCATGAGAGGCAGCCACACAAGGCACTGAGGAGGCGGATCAGCCATCAATGTGTCTAAAAACATGTTTAGCATGATCTTTTTCTGCAAAGAAAAGAGAAATACAACTTAATTATAAGAAAAATTTCAATTTTATATACCAAAAATTACTTCAGCCTTAAAATCTCTCTATGACTCAACTTCTGTCTACCAGGAATATTTCATACGCTATAAAGAGATAAAAATCACAACTTTGCTCAGGGAGTTTCAATCTATATTAGGCAAAGAGTAACACCCCAAAGAAGGCATTAGAACAGACACGATATAATCACACAAAAATAAACGATAAACAGATGAACAGAAAACTCCAAGAAATGGAAGACCAGTCAGTCAGGATTGGTTCCTGAGTTGCAGTTAAAGAGTCTTATTTTGAAGAGGGATACAACAAACGTGAGCGGAGGTTATTTAACAATGTAGAAAACAGTATTTCAAACACACAGACAGCACTGAAAAAAGCAGACACATATAAAAGAGTAATTACAGCTAATATTCATACACGAGCCACACAGTAAATGATTTTTTTTAAAAAGGCAAAATAAGAAAAAAGAGGCAAGGGGAGAACTAGGCTAAGATTTTTTACAACTCAATAAAAATGAAATTGAAATGAAATTAGGAGAAGGAAGTCAGGCATGTTAAGAGTAATATTTTCTAAGGTTTCAAATTCAAGTGAACAAGAGAAAATTTCTGCTGCAAATCCAAACAGATGGAGATAACTGGTAAGAAAACCAGCTAAGAGCATTATGGATACAGAGAAAGAAAACGTTGGCTTTGCATACAAAGAGCTAGATGCTCAAGAACTTCTCGCAGGCAGACGAGCAGCTGGTCAGACGGCACTTTCTTCTCACCTTAGCATACGGCAGTGTCACTCCAAAATGCATCCCCAACAGGGAGGGCAAGCAGAGCTAGAGGAAAAGCCAGCCTGGTTCTCTAGGAGCTGCGAAAATAACTGCAGCTTTCACTTGCAGCTATCACGTCAAAAATTACGGTGTTTTTTGTTTGGGGTTTTTTTGGTTGTGAGTTGTTTTCATTTTGTTTTGGTTTAGTTTTAATTAAAGAGAAGGTTTATATTTAAAGCATCAATATTTTTGTGATTAGTGGCAAATATATACATCTAATACCTCTGCAGCTAACTACCCTGAAGAGAGAATATGGAATTATAATTATCTATCCCAGTTACCATTAAGGAAAATTCTAAGAAATATTTAATCTTACTTCTTCCAACTTTTATAAGGTGTCCTTGCTCCAGTCTCTCTGCTTAGGAAATGAAAAGCTTTTCCTGCATAGTTAACTGCTGCTACAAGAGAGTCCAAGAATCGCCTCTGCCAGATAGGACATCAGACGCACTACCTGGAAAAGAACGAGCGCCTGGACCTTGCCTGGCAATCCCAGCCTTCCCTCCTCCTCAAAGCCAGGGCATCCTTCGGGCGGTTAGTAACAACACGCAGTCAGCCTGCCTTCTCCGCTCTTTGGGCGTGAAGAAATCCAAAATCTTTTAACAAATGCCCGTCTCGGTAAGGCCATGAAGCACTCTAAATACGCTGAACCAAGCCTTCTGATAGAAGGAGAACCACAGTTTTTAGCTGGGAATGACCTGATTGCAGTATGTGATGTCTGAGACCAGAAAGGGCTGCTCGCGTAACCAGGAACCACTGTGCTAATGATGCCGAACGGCAGCACCGTCCGCAATCGGTGTGCAGATTGCATGCTTCAAATCTCAACATAATTTCCTAGTTGCTTACTGGTACAGGCATTGTACAGCGTTATAAATACGCCTCCACGGTTCCCGATTTTGACTGGCTCTCATCTCTCGTACTGTTCCATGTACAAGAATATGAAGGTTACTCCAAGCAACAAATACTGCTCACAGACAGACAAGTTTTCTGGAGACAAGACTCAGGATCCATTAGACATCACACCCATTTTTAAAAAGTGTAAAAAGGAGGACCCTGGGAACTACCGGTCAGCCTCACCTCCAAGCCTGTTAAGATCACGGAGCAGATCCTCCTGGAAAACATGTTGAAACGTACGGAAGACAGGGAGGTGATTAGAGACAGCCAACATGGCTTCATGAAGTGCAACTCATACCTGACTTATCTAGTGGCCTTCTATAAACTTATCTAGTGGCCTATTATAATGTGACTGCATCAGCGGACAAGAGAAGAGCTATGGATGTCATGTACCTGGACTTCTGTCAGGCCTTTGACACAGTCCACCATAACATTCTGCCACTAAATTGGAAAGATATGGATTTGATGGATGGACTGTTAGATGGAGAAGGCACTGGCTGGATAGCTGCATCCAAAGAGTTACAGTCAATGGCTCAATGTCTAAGTGGAAACCAGTAATGAGTGGTGTCCCTCAAGGGTCTGTACTGGGACCAGTACTGTTTAATATCTTCATCAATGACATGGACAGTGGGACTGAGTGCACCCTCAGAGCGTTTGCAGATGACACCAAGCTGAGCGGTGCGGTGGACACGCCTGAGGGACGGGATGCCATCCAGAGGGACCTGGGCAAGCTCGAGAGGTGGGCCTGGGTGAACCTCATGAGGTTCAACAAGGCCAAGTGCAAGGTCCTGCACCTGGGTCGGGGCAACCCCCGGTATCAATCCAGGCTGGGGGATGTAGGAATGGAGAGCAGCCCTGCCGAGAAGGACTTGGGGGTGCTGGGGGATGAAAAGCTGGACATGACCCGGCACTGTGCGCTGGCAGCCCAGAAAGCCACCCGTGTCCTGGGCTGCATCCCCAGCAGCGTGGCCAGCAGGGCGAGGGAGGGGATTCTGCCCCTCTGCTCCGCTCTGGGGAGACTCCATTTGGAGTACGGTGTGCAGCTCTGGGGCCCATGGCACAAGACAAACATGGACCTGTTAAAGCAGGTCCAGAGGAGGCCACAAGGATGGTCAGAGGGCTGAAACACCTCTCCTATGGAGAATGTTTGGGTTGTTCAGCCTGGAGAAGAGAAGGCCCTGGGGAGATCTTATTGTGGCCTTTCAATATATAAAGGGGGCTTATAAGAAAGACGGAGAAAGACTTTTTACCAGGGCCTGTAGTGACAGGACAAAGGGCAACGGTTTTAAACTGAGTGTAGGGTTAGACTGGACAGGAGGAATAATTTTTTTTTATGATGAGAGTGGTGAGGCACCGAACAGGTTGCCCAGAGACGTTGTGGATGCCCCATCCCTGGAAGTGTTCAAAGTCAGGTTGGAAGGGGCTCTGACCAACCTGATCTAGTGAAAGACGTCCCTGCCCATGGCAAGGGCTTGGACTATATGACCTTCAGAGGTCCCTTCCCACCCAAACCATTTTATGACTCTATGATTGGACAGTGATATATGATATGCACAGTGGCAGACGAACCTAAACCTAGCAGGAGAGCTTCTTTCTGCTATAGACAAGGATGTTCCTCAAAGAAAAACCCGGTTCCCTTTAAGCAGCAAGAACCTTACGAGTTGTCAAAGCCCGTGTATGGAGCGATGCAACTTCCACGCAATTCACAAGCAGGCAGTAGGGACGCAGGCTTTGGGGGTTTTGCACTGTTACAGGTAGGAAATTTTGCAACCAACTGACCAAAGAGAATCACACAGCATTATCACTGCTACATCTTGTCTGTGTGGGCATAGGCATTCTCAGTGATGGCAGAGCTGACAGGACAGCAAACAGCAGTCTCCTCCTGGAAATGACGAATGTGTCAGAGGAGGAGCCTAGATAAAGCCCTTTCTTGTAGCTGGTCTAACATTTCCTACTGGGTTCAGAACCCAACCATGGAGCAACCACAAAAACATCACTTGGTCACCGTTTGTGATGCAACAACAATCAAATAACCTGCCAGCAGGTTCCAAACTCCAAGTACATAAACTGAAAATCAGTAAATGTGAAGGCACAACCAGTCATGAGGGTCAAACGCTCCCCAGGAGAACAAACGCATTTCTGCATAGATACTTTCTGTAATCACCTGCTTACTCTCTGTCCTATTTTAACAGCTGTTTTTACTAACTGCTGTTAGCATACCTACTTGTCTTAATAGCTCTGTAGTCTCAGGTCTTCCTGCAGGTGGGTGCAGTGGCAGGTTATACCAATGCTATCCTTATATTTAGAATACCACCATAGGCTTGCTTCAATAGCAAAAACTCAGCCAGCTTTATTGTTACACTGCCAATGTGCTTGTTTCAACAAGATGTTAATGCATATATTTCCCCACAAGATACTGGCATAAAACCACATCCCCTGAGCCAACACAGACAGGCGATTTTTAACCCTACAGCGATCAAAACAAGCTACACCGATCTAAGCAGCTGTGTATGAGACCCCACCTGTATCTCTAGCTGTCCTGCATCTTATGCTTAAACTGCAACTCGACCAGAGTGTGCCTACACCATCCTTTATACACAAGACCATCCTGTCCTTAATAAATATATCCTTACTACTTGCTTTAACAAGGCCGTACATCCTGACCATCCTTCTGACACTGTTACGCTTGTGCAGTCGGTTCAGCTATCGGCCACGCCACCCGTGAAGCCTAAGTCAGCCAGTGCTTCAGCAAAGCTCTTCAGTGAGCAAGGTATGCACAAATCAACGCCTACCTGGGCCTGCGCGTATAGTCTGTGCTGCTGAGTTTCAACAGAAACATGTGCACTGTGACCTCTACAGAAGCCAAGCTCCTGGCTCCCAAGCCTCTAAAGTGAACTGCTCAGCTCAACAGAAACACTGCAATTAAACTGCTCTGTAAACGAGATAGAAAGTGGACACACCTCTGCAATGCCAGGACAGGCTGTGCCATAAACACAGACAGATTCTGACTGAGGCAGGGAACGGCATGGTGATACATCATCTCTGTGACAAACAGATGGACAGCAGCCAAGTGAACAAAAGTCTTAGGAAAAGTATGACATGTTATCTTACATCTGTGGAAGCCCCCACTTGACCTAGCATAGTAAATTATTACTGGAAGCCCTTTATACATCTGGAAGCCTACACAAAGAATGCAGCTCTTACCAAAAGCATCCCAATAAACTCCATTTTGCATGGGCAACAAATACAAATTATTCCATCTGTGACCCAAGAAATGAAAGAGAGTTGTGGAGCGTATACAACCACCGACACTTCTTTGCCTCTCTGCCCTTTCACCACTCGGACAGCAGTAAATTACTAGCCTTTTGCACCTCAGAGAAGTGGCTCCCCGAACCAGGACCTCCACGAACAACCAGGAACCCCAGCTGGCCAGGAAGGATTTGTCTCTTGGTAGTTTAAGTAACACCAGGGAATGTTCCTGGCACTGCAACTCAATCATGCATGCTTCTATGTTATTAAACCTGTGCCTGGTTTAACCACTCACTCTCCCAAACGATTCGGGTATCCAGATCAGGTGCTAATATCAGCTAGGAATCATTTTTAATAAACAGTTTCAATGTAACTACCCTGCTTGAGGGAATAAGAGAGTTTAACAGTATGGAAGTGGTTAGACCATTCCAGTTGGCCTTGGGACCACAGAACAGCTCCTGGCACTGCTGAGTTAACTAGTACAGATGTAGCTTATATGTCCGTCATGTAAATGCCAAAGTCTGAAAACCCACAGCTTCAGCGATGCCATCTGGAGAGAATTGCAGCAAAAGGATAGGCTGTAACAGGAGAATATCACAGAAGTACCTCCTGGAAGCTTATTTTCAAACCTGGGAGGCATAAGAAAATGAAATTAAATCTAAGACCAACTATCCAACTACTTCCCAGGACCTGTTTGTTTCAATGTTTTCAAATGAATGAAAGAACTGTCTTGGGGTACAGCGTGTATCTGGATTAATTAAAAAAACCCCAACCCATTACCGCTCTCTACAAACCTGGCCTTACACTAGGGATTTTGTTTTGCTGAATAAAAATAGAGCAAAGGAATTTCTAAAAGTGAATCAATCTGAAGAATTAGCCTTCTTGTTCATGGGAGCCAAACTGAAAGAGTGCTAAGACATGCTGCAGGCAAGCCACGTGCAAATGGCCAGCTACCATACCTCACGAGATTTGCATCAAGTATCTTAGAAATCTCAGTCAACTGTCAAAGTCCAGCTAGCTACGCTAGCCTCTCTTCATGGGTAAGAGAGAAATGGTCACTTCCAGATTGAAGGCTTCCAAACAAAACAAAAACTCCATCCCCATTCCCTTTGCAGGCAATGGAAAGGGCAGGTGGAGCTCCTTGCTCAACATGATGACACGAAACTAGGAGGCCTGTCTTGATAACCCAGAGGCTGCGCTGCCATTCAGCGAGACCTGGCTGGAGCGTTGGGCGGGGAGGAACCTCATAAGGTTCAACACAGGCAAGTGCAGGGTCCTGCCCCTGGGGAGGAACAACCCCCTGCACCGGGACAGGTTGGGGGTGACCTCCTGGAGAGCAGCTCTGCAGAGAAGGACCTGGGAGTCCTGGGGGACGACAAATTCCCCACGAGCCAGCAACGTGCCCTTGGGCCAGGGAGGCCAACGGCATCCTGGGGTGCATGAGGAAGAGTGTGGCCAGCAGGTCGAGGGAGGTTCTCCTCCCCCTCTGCTCTGCCCTGGTGAGGCCCCATCTGGAGTCCTGGGCCCAGTTCTGGGCTCCCCAGTTCAAGAGAGACGAGGAGCTACTGGAGAGAGCCCAGTGGAGGGTACAGAGATGCTGAGGGCCTGGAGCATCTCTCCTGTGGGGACAGGCTGAGGGAGCTGGGGCTGTTCAGCCTGAGGAAGAGGAGGCTGAGAGGGGACCTCATCAACGCTTATCAATATCTCAAGGGCGGGTGTCAAGAGGACGGGGCCAGACTCTTCTCAGTGGTGCCCAGCGACAGGACAAGGGGCAACGGGCACAAACTGGAACACGGGAAGTTCCGCCTGAACAGGAGGAAAAACGTCTTCGCTGTGAGGTGCCCGAGCCCTGGCACAGGCTGCCCAGGGAGGGTGTGGAGTCTCCTTCTCTGGAGAGATTCCAACCCGCCTGGACGCGGCCCTGTGCAGCCTGCGCTGGGTGACCCTGCTCTGGCAGGGGCTGGGCTGGGTGGTCTCCAGAGGTCCCTTCCCACCCCCACCACTCCGTCACGCTGTGAGCTTAGAATCCAATGCCTGACTCTTGTCGAGCTCCAAAGTGGGGCTGTGGTGTGACATTCAGACAGCGGTGCCACGGGCATGAAGTTTGATTTGATGGGATCAGTTTCCCCACGTGCAGAAGTGGCTTGTACCGACGTAACAGGAAGGGTGACATGCTGGGGAACTAGTACGGCCCACAAACGCCTCAGCCAGTGTGGAAACAGGAAAACATATTTCTTAATTACACTATTAATAAAACAAAACTCTGTCCTCAGTAACTCACGGAAGAGCAGGAGCCCTCATTGTTTCCTAAATCAAAGGCTGTTTCCTACCGTGTGGTATTTCAAATATACTAATTGCTAATTAACTCAGATTTAGCAGAAGTGACTATAAATTCTAAATCTAAATACTTCAGAAATATTTCTTCCAGAACATAATCATCACCAGAGTCTAAACATTTAATTTTAGGCCTAAGGTTATCTAGGTTTGTGTTTACAGTTGATTTAAGGATTATTTATACTATTTACATTATCTCAAATTAGAAACAAATCCTTGGAACAATGAAATTACAACTAAAATGTATAAAGAAATAAAAAGCTCTTTTAAGATCATTACTACAACAACTACTCCAAACATTACATGTAATGGAAATATTTTGGAAAAAACAACTATACCAATAAGCACAACAGTGAAATTGATTTAAAAATAACCTACGTGCACACAATGCGTTTATTTTGTACAGACCCAACCAACTAGGAAGTGATTTCTTGACACGAATACCCTTAACGCACTGAGAAAGCATTAAAAAAAACCAAGGGAAAATAGTAAAAATGTGTGTTTCACGTTTTAGAAAAGAAATAGGTCATCCTTGCTGCTCTTCTGATGGGAAAGAGAAGTGTCTCTTCAAGGAGGGGGAGCAAACTAAAATTGTGCAAAATCCTTTAATTGCCTAAGACCCAGACGTACTATTTTAAATCATTCTGACTTTCTTAAAACTGCTCAGGCTATACAGTGTGTATCACCAACCCCCTCCCTCCAAACCCCGCACAAACTACGACCGAAGCAGCCGGGGACTTCAGGAGAAAGCACTACATTAGCAAGCAATACAAAATGCCTGGTTGTTAACTCTTACTTGTTGTGGGAAACAGGTCCGTACAGAATGCTCTGTGTATCCAAAAGAAGGCCCCTCAAACACAGCTGTTGGAAGTTTTAGAACTTCTTTCAAAAACTGATCAAACTTTGTAAATATCATTAGTCCATTTGAATCTGATATTTGAGAGAAAATATCTGTAAGAAAATATAATAAAACCCTACAGTAAATACATGCTTACTACAGAAGAGAAAAAAAAAATTCAACCCATTTAAACCCCGAGAAATTTTTTTTTTGCTTTATTCTGAACATAATTTCTTATTACTTGCTATCAAGATAAAATTTATAAATTAATGTATTTGAACATGCTGTGACACAAATCCTCCTGTTTCCTCCATCCCATCTCACCCAGTCTTGAGAAAAGACTCTGCCAGGGCATTAACTGCAACAGCAAGAAAGCAGCAGCTAGGAGGCATTATAAAAGTTACAGAACATTACATCTTCATGTTTACGCCTTCAAAATAAAACTACATATAGTCCTTTGAGAAGTCTCCTAGAATTAAAAAAAGTTCTAAGAATCACAAAGTCAAAAGCGGCGAGACTGGCAATTCTGGCGCACGTCAACGGCACGCTGAGTTTAAGCAACGCAGCACTGGAAGAGAGCACCAGAAGTGCAGCAGTCAAAGCGGGGAGCCAGGGCTGCCACCTCCGAGCTGAAACACGTGCGCCGTGCAGCTGGGGAAGAGGAGATCTGACTGACTTTACATCGGAGATGCTGCGGACACAGCAGAGCCAGGACAGGAACTTCTGTCCTCGCACAAGACGAGCGTTTATGATGGATGAGGTTTGCTCTTTGACTAGCTACGTGGGGCTCAATACATTTCTGAAAGCAAAGAGGGGATCGAGCACGACGTTCAGCAGCCTTGTGTATAAATGGAAGAAGAAAGGCAGGGAGGGTCCCAGGCGGCGGCAGGGAGGAGGGCAGCTCTGCAGGGACGCGCTCTCCCGCGCACACTCCTAGCTGTCCGTGCGGATGGAGGGACGTCTCCCGAGCCCCCTGCCCTGGAGCCCCTCGGTCCCTTCCCGCAGAGCTCCGATCCCCAGCCCCTCTGCCCCGGCCGTTCCGCGCGAGCAGCCCCAGGCGCCCCGCTCTCACCTCCCGGGAGAGGGAAAAATGTAGGGGAAGATGTGTAGATAGCATTGTAAGAAAATGATGTCAAATAAAATATTATGCAGAACTGTCCTGGGATCAAAAATCCCTTTGGAAAAGACAAATCTCTCAAACAGCAAAACTGGGTCTCTGATATACTTGCCGTCAGATTACTCTATAAAGGAAGATTTCTCTAATAAGAGCACTAATATTAGTAAGACCTAAAATTTTCCAAGATGTGACAGATACCAGAATTCTTCACTAAACAGCCACTGAATCATCCATGAGGTTAAGACACCATCAGTAATTAAACATCAAAAAGGATATACTGTCAGAAAATAACTTTAAGTGATCAAAACTAGGTTTGTTTAAAAAAAAAAAAAAAAGAGAGAAAAAAAGACTATTTCAGAAAGGCGTATTTCTAGTAAAATAGAGAAATTATTCCAAGGTCCTGAATGAATGAGCTCAGGAAGAAGCCTACAATATCTAAGTTAAGGGGGATAAAGCTATCTGGAATTTGTATCACTGGCTAAACAAACAAGCTTGAAGTGAAGGTCTGAAGCCCTTGTTGAATAATCTTATTAAAAAAAAAAAGAGAGAGAAAAGGGGGTTGGGGGAGAATGCTGTATTTTAGAAAATTAAGCCAAGCAGAAAAATTAAATTTCACCTGAAAATTGAATGCAGAAGAAAAGTCAGGGTCAAAATGCACACAAATGAAAACTATGGAAATAACTAAAACCAATTAGAGAGCCAAACTTCCAGAATCCTAATCCAGTCCAGATCAGAAACACTCCAGAACTGGCACATGCACAAAACCTGAGGGTCTACTAATAAATCTGTCAAGGTGGGACTGGTAGAACATGACTGGAACATGACAGTACTTGTATTTAAAAAAAGACAGAAATCTTCTGGGTAAATACAGTCTATTAATCTGACTCAACAGTACGCAAGATTTGAACCATTTTAAGGAGAAAGTAATTAAAGCTATGGAAATAAATTGAAAATGAAATAAAAATAGAACAGGCTATATTACGGGTAAATTAAAAAACCCCCACTAACCTACATCTTGCTGTCATAAAAAAGCACTTTTATAGTCAAAGTGACGTTGAACTCATTTACGTGGGAAACTTCCACATGGGAAATTACCAGTGAAATTGGAAAAGAAAGATTAGTAGGATATCATTATATAGTCATCTGCCCTTTTAAAGGGCAGCAAATTACCCTCAAATAGAAAACCTCAAGCAAACCAGAGGCTAACAGTGTAATTTCTCAAGAGCTCACCTCAGGGTCACCACAGGCACGTGCTAATGAAGTCTCCTGACGACAAGGTATTATACTTCAGTTCTCATGAACTTTCCGTTCAATGTTACTATGCTATAAACATTTTTTTTTAAAACCAGAATCAAAAATTTAGAACTCAAAAACCACTGCTCAGTCCCCAAAATACCAATGTAAAATGGTACTTGTGCAACTCGCGCTTTCCTTTTGTCAAATGTTTGTAGTAAAACTTTTACATTAAGAACGGAGCTGATATCATCGTGTGTTAAACCTGTCCAACAGTTCCCTCGAGAGCCCCTTCTCAGTTGCTTTGAACCGCCAAAATTGACTGTTCCACGTTTTCCAATCAAGGCACTTGCCGATGCTTTGTACAGGTTCAGCCGAAGGCTCTACCATTTCTCCGATTACGGTAAAAACAAAGCAACAAAAACCTGGCACCCTCATTTTCTAGGGTCTTGACCTTGAGTGTATCCTCTGACTCACAGTTCCTCTGAAGTTGTCAATTTCTATTGCCAAATTCATAAAATATTTGTTAAATACTAGGTTTAATATCAGTAAAAGCCCAGAAAATAAATTTAACAATTGAATTGGTTTGACTGTGCTTTTGGGGGGTGTGTGTGTGCAGTTTTTTTGGCGTTAATCCAAAGAACGTATTAAGGTTAAAAGGACAACCCAAGGAAATACGGGCCAGTCAGCCCCACTTTGGCTCCTGGGAGAGCCACGGAGCAGATCTGGGTGCACATTCCTGCGTACAGGAAAGATGACATGACTGGCATCCGTCAGGATGGATCTCCCGAGGCTGATCACACCTGACCAGCTCGATTGTCTTCTGCGATAAAATGACTGAATTTGCACATGTCATTCACCTCAACTCGAGCAAGGCTTTTTATGGTTTTTCCCCCACAACACTCCAGTATCCAAGCTGGGATGTCACAGGCTGGATGGGTGAACAACCAGATGGGCGAGTAGCTGGTTGGATGATCAGGCTTGGGGGTAGTGGATAACGGGTCCAATTCTACGTGGAGGCCAAGGACAAGTGGACTGCCGCTGGAATCTGTCCTGGGACATGTCCTCCTCAACACGTCTATCAACGATCTGGGCGAGGAGCCAGAGTGCGCTCCTGTCGAGTTTGCGGATGATGCCGAATCGGGGGGACCAGGTGACACCCCTGAGGGCAAGGGCTGCCATCCAGCAGGACCTAGACCAGCTGGAGGAGCGGGCCGGCAGGAACCGAATGAAATTCAGAAAGGACAAATGCAAAGTCCTGCCCTTGGGAAGGAAGAGCCTCCGGCAGCGACGCAGGCTGGGGACTGCCTGGCTGGGGAGCAGCTCTGCTGGAAAGGTCCTTGTGGGTTTTGAGGTCACAAGCTGAACACGAGCCAGCAGCGCGCTCTGGCAGCAAAGGTGGCCAACAGCATCCTGGGCTGTACGAACAGGAGCTCAGTTAGTAGAGGGAAGAGATTATCCTCCTCCACTCAGCACTTGTTAGACCTCCTCTAGGTACTGTGTCCAGTTTTGGGACCCCCCCGAGTCAGAGCATTGCTGAGAATCACAGAATATGGAAGACAAGCTGAAGTGAGCTCTGTAGAGGGCTACAAGGACGGTCAGCACGCTATGACGACAGGCTGAGGAAACAGCAATTGTTCGGCCTGGAGAAGGTAAGACACTGAGAAGACCCAGTAACACCACCCAAACAAGGAGATTATGAAGATGCTTTTGGAGGAAAATTAAGTGATTAGAGTTCGAGAGCTAGGTATCGGAGAGGTCATAAGTCTGAGACAGATACTGGAGAGACCAGAGGATCTAAGAGGCTCTAAAGACCAGCTACTAGATAGATAAGGACCTGAGGCCAGTCACTGGAGGGATTCATACTGTACAGGCATGTGCATATACGTATATATTTATGCCACTAACAGGCTTTCATCCTGATCAGGCAGAGAGGGGGAACAGAACCAGGTCACTGGTGCCGTTCGCGTTCACGCGGGTATTTTCTGTCCGTGTTGATCCGTGTGGCTGTGCGTGCATGTTCCTACTGGGAACGCAGGCCTACCCTCACCACTGCTGGACTGGGGACAGGAGGCTGCAGCAGCCTTACCTCTGTCAGCTCAGCAGATGTTGTGGCAACTCCTAACATTTGTTATAAACAAATGAGATGTAAGAAAGCCTGCATAAAATCAGGCACTGAGCTTGTTCAGTTTGAATAGATGGGATACCACAACAAACCACGTATTACTACTACTACTACTACTACTACTACTACTACTTTGGTCCACTGATTAGGACCAAAACAAATAACTCCCCTCTCTTCCCCACTCCTCCAAAAACTCAAAATACCCTCTCCCTAACATCAAAACCCCACAATCAGGCTAATCAATCTACAGCAGATTAACTTTCAGGACCTTGTGTGAAACCTAGTATTTAGCATACGATTTTGTATGAATTTTTAGGGTGAACTTCAGTAAGCACTAAAGGCTCATCAGAGCCAGATGGCGAGAGGAACAAAGGAGCTGGTGAGGCGAGGGAGCCAAGGAGCACCGCACAGGTAGCGCCAGTCGTTAGAGAAGGCAGGCAGCCCTTCAAATGAGCAGGATGGAGTCTTGATTTACTTGAAGTTCTGTTTGCAATTTACTTGCAGAAATGACATAGAAGGAAGCACTAATTACTTCACAATGAATCTACTTGAATGCCAAAATGAAGTCATCCGAATCCACAAAATTTAGCATTTTTATACGTCATTTCTTGGGCTTAAAAAGCTGTGACAAAAATCATGAAGTCCGTAGCAGTAGGCTGGGTTTACAAGTCCTACCTTGCACACCACGTAAAGGAACTCCTTTGCAAGGAGTATCATGTCACAGGAAGCAATCTTTTCCAGAGACAGCAAAGTGGTATCATTGAACAACTGCCATTTCCTATGTGCTGTCAGACGCTGTATGGACTGAAAAACACTCCATTTGTTCACATTTTCAGAATTTAAAAAAATAAGCCTGTACATATGCGAGTACAGAGACCAAGTTACTATCAGTCACATAAACTATGAGATGAGGAAAAAAAAAAATTACAATTTCCAGGATTTCCAGAAAGCCTCGCGTTCCAGCTGGGCCGGAGCTGACAGCCTGCTTCGGAAAGGGAGCGGAGGCAGGAGTGGGGGTGGAATCAGGGGAAGAAGTAAACTGGAAACAGAAGACGTTCAGTGATGAAATGGGTCGGTAATCAGAGAGACAGGTGGGAAAGACAGGAAAGGGGAAAAAAACAAGACAGCATATTCATAACGATCAGAAGAAGAAATAAAGAATATGAGAACAGCTGAGGCAGATCAGATCAAAAGTCTGTTTATCTCAAGAGCAGATGGCTCAGGCAAGCACGTTCCCCAGAACATTCCTCCACTCACTGAGAGTACCTTTGCGTTCGGCAACCTTTGATGAATCTGCCTGCACTGAAATTGGTTCAAGGAGTAATCGAGTGGTGTAAACGTTTGATACCGACAACATCCTTTGGTAAAGTTTAAAGAAGTATTGGTTTCCGTTGTTTCAATCTGTCACTGCTAATTTCAGTTACTGCCCTTTAGTTCTTGTACCGGAGGGGAAAGGAACAGCTGTTTGCTATTCACCACTAACACACTGCTCGCGATTCTATAGAACACTATCCTTTCACCACCATTTGTCTTTCCTGGTCGAAGAATCCTGCTCTATCTATAGAATCATAGAATCGTTTTGGTTGGAAGATACCTCCAAGATCATCGAGTCCAACCGTTAACCCAGCACTGCCAAGGCCACCACTAAATCTAGTTGTTCTTTGTACAGAAAGCTTTCTCTGCCTTTGATGATCGTTGTGGTTCTTCTCAGAAAAGACGTGTCAGAACTGGAAAGGGCAGAGTACCAGACGGGGGTACTAGAGCAGCACTCATTCAAAGCATAAAGACAGCACGGATTGATGCGGTGCCTTTACCTCTCCACTTCATTCCTCACATCCTTCCTCTCTGTAACATTTCACATGGGTTTTAGCCATTACTAAACATCTTCACAGAAGTACAGCTCCAAGATCTCTCATCTGAGCAACAACAACTTTCCTAGCTCACCTTTCTGTGCATCACGAGGATTACACTTCACTCCTCCAGCATGCACCACTTTACATGCATTCACACAAAATGTCACCTGCCATTTTATTTCAGAGTTACTGAGTGTTGTCAGATGATACTACAACTCTTCAGCCTACTTTGGCTTTTACTACACTGATTTACTTTGTATCAAATGGTCACCTTTCACTGTATTTTTCCAGATCATTTATGACAGTGTTAAAAACAGTTTAGGTCCAGCACTACCCCCCAATTTCAATATACTAAAAGGATCTTTATTGCTCTTTTTTGGTGCCTTTTAGCCAATCTTCTACCTGTGCAAAGACCCCACCTTTCATCCCCTTCATCAAACTTTTAAATGTCTTTAAGCATTTGATAAGGGACCTCCTTGAATGCCTTTCAGAAATCCAAGAAGTCTGTATCAGCCAGAACTCCTTTATCCAGTTTTTTTTTGCCTCCTTTAATGAACTCCTGTGGTTTTATAAGGCAGCCCTTCACAAAAGCCATTTCCCCCAACAATAAAATCACCTTTATCCATGTGTCAACTAATCCTGCTCTTTATTACTAACAGCTCGCCCAGAACGTGTGTCAGGTATACAGGCTTGCAGCTCCCCACGCCTCCCCTCCCAAACTTCACATGACATTTTCTTCTTCCCATTCCCTTGCCCCTTAGAAAGTTTTCAGAAAGACAGGTAACCAACAGTTAATAGTTCAGCTATTTTATTACTTTTCTTGAGTTCTGGTGACACTCAGGAACTTATTCTGCTAACACTACGACACATTTACTCTCCTCTCCTCTGCCCTCAGAAGGTTTACAAGATCCTGCTATCCTGCATCTCAGATTTTCTCCCACATTCCACAGAAAGATGTCCTATGACCTCGTCTGAAGTCAACAGCCTAATTCTATCCTGGTTTAGAGGAAGCTTCTCCCTCCTGCATAGATTTCCTATACGCCTAAAATCTCAATTCCAAGTTAGCCAAAATCCCCTTTTCCTGGACAATTTTGTTAATCGTGTGCCGAGACTCTGCCTCTGTGTCTAACCTTGCACGTGGCACTGTGAGCATTTCAGAGGACAACAGTGAGGTGGTTCCAGTCTTTAACTTTCTCTCCAGCTAAGCAGAGACAACAACGAGCGCGTGAGGGGACAGAGGAGGATCCAGAAGTGACAGAGGAGGGTTCACAGCAGACGGTGCACGTGAAGAAAGTGCCATGGCCATACAAAGCAGTGGCAAATCAGCATTACTATTACAGTTACGGATAAACAAATTTTTCTTTCTCAGCTGACTCATATTACACCTGACAGAACAACAAAACCAACCCTCACCAAAACCAGGTTTTAAATAGGTGTGGTCAACAGTTAGTACTCTGTCATAAGAACTAGCCCAGAAACATCAAACGGTGGGAGGTCAGTGTGAGCGACATACTGAAGAGGCAAGGAGAGGAACTGAGTTTTCACACTGAATTAAAAAAAAAAAACCTGCTACTGTCCAAAACACATCAAATACCAAGTCACACGCTCTTTGAAAATGATGCTCCACATCCAAAGAGAAGTGCACCAAGAAAAGAGGGACAGCAGATACTGGAGGAAAGATCCCAGAAGTACAACGCAAACTAAAGGTCCGCTGCTAAGATACAAGAAAGAATAAGCAAAAGGCATGACAACCAGAATATAACAAAGCTACAAGAAGCAGCACTGTTCAGCGACAGTAGCCAAAAGCCTTTCCTCCAACGTCTATGAACGTCAGTTAAGAATTTTTGTAAAGAAGAAAGTTACAGTGGCAAAGGAAACAGGAGCCCATAGAATAAGAAAAAAGAAAAAGGAAGCTTCAAATGCTACAAAGAAAAGCAGACATTGTGAAAAGACAGAGAGAGAGAACAGTACATTAAATGCACAAATTTTGTTTTAAGACTAGACGCACCTGTTGAAAAGGTCTATTAAATGAGGTGTCCTTAAGGTGAAAGCATCTTAACTAGCCACCTTTTGAATCAGTAACTGGAGGCTTAATGTAACTTCCAGAATGATACCTAGGGCTTTGTCTGAAAACATCAAAAGTTTACTGATTCCTATAACATTTAATTCCAGTGGTTAATTGCCTTTTCCTCTGAAAGGTCACATTGCCATTCTCCTGATGTGTTTCAGGACTGTCTTGCTAATTCTGGAAATAATGCTCCTTTTCTGTCCCAGGCCTGTGCTGAACTGCTCATCTACTGTAACCTCCCCAAATCTTATCCCAATTAAATCCAAAATGTCATCTTTTACTGAGGAGACATAGTCTCTATCTTTTTCCCCCAGTATTTGATCTTGCATATTTTATAGAGGTAATGGATTTGTTAAAAATGCTTAAGTAGTATTAAATATCCTGCCACATATGCCTGTCCCCTTTATGTAACGCTAATCTTTAGTCACCTGCAGCTTTGTTTTTAATCGGAGAGTTTTATAGTTACTATTGGATAAAAAAATGGCATTTCCTGGTACTGAAACATGTGCAGCCTTAATATTAATATATGTGCATGCAATGATTTCTCACTACTTTTCAGACCTTGTCATGGAGCTTAATTCAGCACACTAGTATTTCATGTTGCTAGTTTTAAAGCAAATGTAATAAAGAAGCTTAATGATGTAGAAAAGTCTGAAGAATTATTTATGGTGAATGACAACCATGGAGATTAGGAGGAATGAATTATTACAAGATAACTTTCATAAAGGGAATTTTGGGTGAGGTGAAAATGGCAAGACCTGAACAGTAAAATCTGGCATGGGCAGCAAGATTAACTTCCCAGCTTTTCAGGGTGGAAATGAAAAATAAAAACACCCATAACAACAGTACACCTTGCCACTAAGAAAGACAGAAGAACAGGAATTACTACTAAGGGACAAATGTTCATGGATATCACTGATTCTCTACTGATACAGCAGAAGGCTCATGGAAACAAGAAAAAAAAGGAAGTAAGATTGATGAAAAGAGAATAAAAAAAGAGTTAAAAAATAAGAACTGAGAAGCTGGAATTACAGAATGAGAAGATGCAGAGAGCGCCTCAGATGAAGCAGAAGATATACAGAAGCCCCCCAACATCCCCAAAACAGGGGAAATGGCAACAAATTTGACATTGCTATCAGAAAAATCAGACCCGAAGTTTTGCATTTAAAGAAGTGTGCCCAAGCATTTCAAAATAAACAATGTACTCGTAAAGCCTCCTCAATAACAAACTCAGTATGGTTTATGGCCAGCAGATGGCACGGGTAACAAAAACATTAATATAGCAAGCTTCATTTCAGTACAAAGATCGCTGAATAAGCAAACCAGTTACCTTTCAGAACTGAATACAATAACACATATGTGGCCAGTAATGGAAACAAAGTATTTCAAAAAATGGTTTGATTTGCTTGAAAATACTTACATCTTAGTTTGTCCAGTATTTTACCGCCACACATTGTTGCTAACATAGCTTTCACTGAAAATACCGTCAACTTCCCGTGGCCCTCACTGTGAAAAAAAATTACACGGTAAGTAATTACTACATAGAATGGTAAGTAACAAAAATACTTGAGGCCTAGGAAGGAAATGCATAAATGCCCTCCATTAACTACTAAGATCTGCCAAAACTATTTAATATAACATTAAGACAGTGATAACACTAGCATTTTTAATATACTGGAAGAGTTAACAAGTGTCTAATCACAAATGAAATTTTCTTGCAGAATTATGAAACATGCATGGATAAAGAGACTACCATTTGTCTTGTTCATCCCATAACTGTCCTATAAAAAAGTAACAACATGTTAATTTTTTTCCATTAAAAGACATTTGTTCACTGTAAAACATCTCATTTTTTCCTCTGTTACCCTTTGTTAGCTGCTTTAAATTTTTACTCCTTGATTTCAACTCTGATGTTCAAGCACACATTTCACTCTAAAAACAGGACAGTAACTGATAGCTAACGGAGGAGTTGTGTGATATCCTGCATAGATCACATAGAACAGGAATAACGTGAACACTGTTTTATTCTAATTTAAGTTAATAAAGCTGCTGTGCTATCAGAACAGATGGCACATTTGGGGAATCATTTTCTAGTATCAGCAAGAGAAAACAAATTTGTCTCTATGGCAAGTACGAAAAAGCCCATTCAGCACGGTACGATATGTAGAAACAGCTACGTGTATTATTCCTGTTACCAGACAGAAAGATAAGGATGAAGTGACGAGGGAACTAAGTCACCAGAAACACAGAGGGCGGCTTGCTGGGTTGAAGCACAGCACAGTGGATACCAGTAAGAGTTTCCCCAGCTTAGTGCTGGCCCGGAAGGCACGCATCCCACCTCCCTGTCTCCTGAATTTCTGTCTTTCATAGTAACACAGACAGGAGTCGGAGAACCTCCAATCTATGATATTAAGGCAGCCACAGTGTGGCGATCTCAGTGTACATCCACTGCTACCGTGAAGTTGGCTGAACGTTCGTTTAGCGGTGCGTAGGGCAAAAGAAATGTGTAAATGTGGGTAAAAGCTGTTGGAATTCTGAGCAACTTCTTGCCAAACAGAAACGTACTGAGTCACTGTCCTTAACTATAAACAGCAACACTGGTACAGACTGATAAGCCACCAAGAAAGTTAAAGTCACATATAAAAGGAGAAAAAGAATTAAAATAAGTTCAAGTAACTGTAATTAAAAGTATTGGACAAAAATCTGTACTATCATGGAAAACACAATGATGGGGAAATACATGCTGAGTGTTGGAAAAGATCTTAGAAAAACTCTAGAATACTTCTCAGTGGAAACAAGATGCATATTTAACATCAGCACTTGGACGACCAGCACTTGGAAAGTGTTAAGAGCAGAATTATTCGAAGTAAATATTGGCTCATGGTATTGAAGTAGTGACAAGGTCTGATGTCGGTGACAGACAAGCAACCAGCTGGAGACATCAGGAAGTAACCAAATAACTTTTTTCCCCTTTCACACAGAGTTAATATGCAAATATCATCTTCTGGTAACACTTCCCACTCCACAGTGAGGTAAAGGCTCTCAGCCTTTCTCAGGCTGAGAAGTACCTGAAATAGAATGCACTATTTCTCTAATACAGACTCAGAGTATCTTTCAAATATTCCCTCTACAGAAGAGAGGCACTCTCTCCTAGAGCTACATCTGCAGGAAGATCTGTGAAGAGGAATGGCGATTCAAAGGCCACCACTTCGTTGATATCCAGTACCCCTTTAACTGCTGTTTGAAGAAACTAAACAAAGGGAGAAAACTAAACACATCATTAGATATTTCTTTCAAGCTATATAGAGTCTATAAAGTTAACAACAAGGTAAAGATCTCAGCTATCCTATTTTGTTTCTGTCTTTTCTCTTAAATAGCCTTCTCAAAGGAACAAGTTGGCACTCCCTCTGTGCGTAAAAAAGACTTGACTACATCTGAAATTGGTTGTCTGAAAAGTTCATCCTCTTCAAGCCTAGACCTCCACTTACCTGAGCAAATCTGACTAGCTAATTCAAATCTCCTTAAGGTACAGTCTCAGCCCCCCTCCCCTTTTCTTTTTAATAGACATTCATTTTCTCTCAAAAGAGAGTTCAGCCTTGAATCAATTTCCAGAAAAAACAAGTGACTAAAGCCATCAATATCCCCTCACAGGACACAAACTTATCCTTGCAAAGGTATCTTATGGTGCCTTCAGATATTAGGCCTGCTTCTGCTGACATTCTGTTTATTAATCAAGAAAAACCCCAAAACTCCTCCCCCTGCAATCTGGTAGAAGTGTAGTTATTGAGCAACGTGCCAAAATCAATTTCTGTGCCAATGCTATTCGATCTGCTGAATTCCCTATCGAAAGGAAAAAGGGCAAAACTTTGCTATGAATTTGAAACTCCTCTAACAATCAGGAGTTCTCAGGATTGGAAATAGAACTGGGGGGCTTGTTTAAAAAAGACTGGGTCTGTGTACGCGAGGCTTCTTCCAGTTGCCTGAAGAAAGCCTCATCCTCTACGTCCTCCTGACCAGGCGGTCCCTAGCAGATGCCCACAGCAATGATGTCCATGTCAGCCTGCCCACTAATCCCGACTCAAACTCCCGGCTGGCTCATCATCCGTCCCCAGGCAGAGCTCCATGCACTCCAGCCGCTCTCTCGCGTAAAGGGCGACTCCCCCTCCTCGCCTGTCCCTCCTCAAGAACCCACTGCAGCGCTCCAGTTGCGTCAGATCTCCTCTCTAGAGGAATCAGACCTCTAATTCCTCCTGTTTGTTCCCCATGCTGCACGCAATAGTGCACAGCCACTTCCGAGAGGCACCCGGTCACGCTGATCTGCCAGAAAAGGCAGGAGAGCTGTCTGCATAATGCTGATCTGTAGGCACTTCCTTACGTATATGCATATGCTTGAAGTGAGCTGTGCTGATTACGAGGTTCCTCCTAATCACATCACCCTGCACTTTGCTTGCCAACTCACTTCCTCACTTGTTTGCTGGTCATCCTCTCCCTCCCCCTTATTGCCTGCTGCTTTATTACCAGCATACAGTGTCGTTTGATACCTACAATTTAAAAAGAAAAAAGAAGTTGGAGTAACTAAACCCACTGTCAAATTAAATGTGATTTCTAGAAACGATGACATAAAAACCTGACTGCTCTGAAACAGTCAAACGGGGTCAGGGAATGAGCCGTTACTCTGGGGTGCCAGCAACGGGTCAGGGACTTTGGAGAACCATGAGAGGCTATTGGGAAAAAGAGACCAGGAATAAGCTGCCAAACATCCATGCAAAGCTCTGTGGGAGAAGGCAGCGAAGAACATCGTACCACAGCCGCTCCTCCTCACAGCTCACCACCGATGCAGTACGAGCCATTTCTGCACCATGACCAGTGGTGTTCCGCGGGTCCCAGGGAAGCGTTCATTGTGAGCGTTTCTCATACTTACCTAACATACTAACTTAAATATTTCCATAAGGAAGACACTAGAATCTTTGATTCCCGTACCTGTGTGGTGGAATGCCAGTGACGTCGTGATGTTACCACCAGCACACGTTGTAAGAAGCTACTGCACTATGTGCATTCAAGCAACCACACGGCTACCCCAGTGATGCGACTCCAGCGCAGGTGTGTACTTTAACACGTCTGCCACGTGGATGAACCCCTGGAGAGGGAGCCTCAGCCCTGCCTCTCCTTATTCTTGGGTCTCCCACTGCACAACGCAGTGCAGCCTCCCACCTTCTCTCTCAGTCCCATGTGCCAGAGAGAGGAAGCTGAAGAGAAGCCGTTGTACTGTGCTGGGATCAAGCCTGCTGCTGCTTGGGGTCCAGAAGAGACAGAACTCGCAGGGTTGGGGGCAGTGGAGAAAAAAACCTATCTCTAACTAAAACCTCAATCTTTTGAGCCAGGTCCCCAAAACATGACCATTTCTATTTTAAAAATCTATATTTTCTAACGTGATCTGTCTCAGAATATCTAAAACCATCAGCTACCCCTTACAACTTGTCTCACAACTAATACCAAATCAGAACTAAACAGAAAAACACACGTTTGATTCTGTTGTCATAGCAGTCTTCCTGCTCTGAGCTTTGTGTTGTTTTTTTATCTGTCCTTAGTGAGACAAGGATTGTTCTGAAGTCTTGGACTTTTTTTTCGGGGTGGGGGGGAAATCTAGCAAGCTTCTCTTTGGTGACAATAGGGAGAAGTCACATTAAGAAAGGATTGAAGTCTGGATGTTACGAACAGAACAACTATTTGGCATATTCAGTGCTGCAGAGTGTCTTGGGTAAAACTCCTTAGTCTCTGTGACAGCGTCCTAGCCACAAGCAGCTCTCTACGCTAGGAGAGAGGGCAAAAGCAGAAGAAAGGTAAGACTGAAATAATAGCTGACTGTGAGAAAGGTAAGACAGAAAGTAAGAAGTGCTACACAACAGTGAAAATTTGCAGCTGCTACTCAGAGAGCCCACAGACACACACCTACTCACGAAGATTAGCAGACCGAACCTTGAAGAAAGAGGCTGCGAAAGAAACTCAAACTGGACACAAGGACACAATGCCTAGACAGTACCCTGAACAAGAAATCAAGCTTCTTCCAGCCCAGAAATGAGAATTAGCCTTTATGGGGTCACAGCACGTTAGAATGGGATGCAAGCTGACTGTCAAAACAAGGTAGCATTAGAAAATGGTCTTGTTGATCAAGACTCAATAAAACACTTTCACTTGTTAAAACAGTGCTATACCACCACGAGGTTAACATTATGTTCTATCACAGTCTGCAGAACACAGTTTCACTTCACCTTCAGTTCAGTTCCACAGCTTACAGCAGTCTGCAAGTTCCAGAAGGCACTAACTCATCTTTCTTAAGAAAGCAATTTTTGAGACAAAGCAGTGCTGCTGTGGCAATGTAAATCTCTGCAGGCACTACTGTGATATTAAATATATGTGTGTGTGTGAACACACAATTTCATGAACTTGAGAAATAGCATGCGGACAGTTTGCCAGAGACTCATGCAGTTGTGGCTGCATTCATCTAACTAAAAGAGAAAATTAGTTTAAGAATATAACTGGAGGAGTTACTAGCCTGTCATATGCTGCTATCATGAAGTTGAGGAGGAGGCTGATGGATTGCTCTACACTGATTTGGTGAGTAGAAGGAAGGCGTTTGTTTAGCTGGTAGTAGATGGATGAAATGATTGTTTCTAGTCGAGACACGTTGATCTCTGTGTTATGATCCAAAGTGTTAAGGCCATTATCTCGGAAGGCTTCAATCATATTCCAGATATCAACAAGATGAACTAAAAATAAAGGAAAAAAAATTAACTTCTATTCTGTAATGCATGCAAGCTTACTTTTATGGTACTGTTTCCGAACACTATGTTAGCTTTTATTTTGGAATGAACAGTTACTTATTTGTATTCAAAGTGAGAGACAGACTCTTGATATTTATACTCGTAGTTCATGTCATCTAGTTTAAAGTAACAGAGCAGGGCCCAGACATCTTGCGTGCTTTTTATTCCACCCTTCAACATCTGGGTGCTCTGACAGAAAAACTTCATAAAGGAGAAAAGCGATCTTCCATCATCATGCAGTGCGTTTTAGCAGGGTTAGATATTTTTATTTGAGAAAGACATCAGCCATATTCTACATCCACTACAAATTGGTTACAATAATTTAGAACATCCTCATGCTGACTAGTAGTTGAGTACTGAAGGAGGAACTTGATGTTCCAGTTAAACTATGAGTGTTTCCAGTTGATCCAGTTGCCACGTCCAGACCATAATACTTTGTAAACATAGATACAGAACTCCAAAGCGTTTCCCTAAATTACCCTGCTGTATCTTAGCGCATATCTAAGAAGTGTTAACAATGTAGAGAAAAAGTTTTCCAAACCCACAGTAAGCGGTCTGCAGAACCACATCAAATAATATTTTAAAATGCGTGAGAGAGGAGCAGACATCTAAGGATCAACAGGAACCCATCAGTCCAAGCTGAACGTGATCCAACAGTTACAAAGGACAGACCTATTTGCTAACTTCCCAACTTTCGTTATCTTCCTTAACTTATGAAAAAGTCTGAAGTAAGAGTGTGATCTTTAACATTTCTTACACAAAACTCATCTTTATATTTATCACATAAAACCCACACAACGATAAAAGCCTATTCACACCAAGCGTATGCCCCTGGATCACCCTGTGATCCAGACAAAGATCGTAAATGCACAGCCTCACCTATACATACACGTATGGTAAAGGTTACTCAAGGCACGTGCATGGCATCAGTGAATCGGGCCCAAAGTGCGCAATGCACTATAACTAGCATTTCTTAATACCTCTCTACTGATTGAGAGAGATTTTTAATTCCAAAGCATGAATTACAGACAAGAACTAACCCTTTTCCACAGGAATGCAAAAGCTGTAAGCCATCCATCAAAGCAAAGGCACTGCGGGTACTGCCACAACAGCCCTAAGAGACGCGCGTCCCGGGGCCAGCTGCGCTGTGGAGGAGCTACGATTTGCAGCGTGCGGTGGCACATGTCCTCTCCAGGACTACTCAGCTGTTCTCCTGTCCTCTTCCGCACCAGACACTCCCTAATTCCACGGCGCTGGCAGGAGGGACCTACTCCTGCGCACAGCAGTCTGTTCCGCTTTCTGCTTTGTCCAATGCAGCACTGGTAGCAGAACGCCAAGTAGTATCACTAATCATTGGATTAATCCTCGCTCTGGTGAGCTACCCAAGGCCAAAGGACCATGGAAGAGAAGGAGAAAACTTACGCTGACTAGTATGGTATGAACTTAAAGAACTCTTTACGGTTGCTGCATTTCCTATATGCCACCACGACCAGCCCCAGACACTTTCACGCTGGTGACCGCATGACGCAGCACCGAACTCGTACCCGTGCCCAGCTGTCGCGTGGCTTGCAGTACACCGTGGTGGAACAGGAGCTCCCACAGCTTCCGACTGCCTGCGTCCAACACTTAGGGCAACTGAAATACGTCAAGCTGGCCCATACATTTTAAATTTTTGAAACATTAAAGAATAAAACTGAAGATATTACAGAGTATTGGACAAAGATAGCTGCCTCTTAATTATATATTCAATCTCTGTTTAGTTTAAGTAACAACTACCATTGTCTGATAAAATGCTTGCTTACTCTTGCTACACTTAAAATTCACACGGGTAGAATATTTGAAACAATCATGCATGAGAAATTTTTGAAGATAAAGAGTAATTATAACTTACGATTACATCTTTTTTGTACAAACCGCAGTTTACAGGCTGTTCGATACGTTGAAAGTCTGATGACATCAAAATTCTGTGCTCCTATGAATAAAAAAAAGTTCGTGTTTTTCTTTCCTCTGTAACATTCAGCTTATCTGAGAGAATTACTTCAAAAATGGTATGAGTGTTTCTTCAAATACATCATCTTTGTCATATGAACATGACAAAGATTTTCATTAGGCATCTCATGGTAAAGTGATTTTCAGCAGTGTATTACAAACTGACCTATGAGTACCTTAAAAGGAAGCAAGAATTAAGCGGTGAGTGGGTAAGGAAGAGGATCGCACTCATGTTGGAAGATGTACAGAAAAGATAAGAGACAAAGAAAAGCAGGATTGGCACTCCTCCCACCACCTGCATGGCAGCCTCATCAGGAGCATGCTTTTGGTCTCCCAAATAGATTCAAATCAGGTAAGAAGCAGAAGAAAAAGCATAGAAGAAAGAAATCTTATCTTCACCAACAACCTCCCGCTTCAAGATGTGTGTTATACCCTCAAACAATGCCACATCACGAAGGACTTGAATGCTGTTATCTATCCCTAGTCTGTACCACATCTACCAGTTCCAGCAATCACTCTGAACATTAAACTTGAGCAATTTCAGAAAGCCGTGTTAACCCTCTGCCAAACAGACCTGTGTACCTCCTGTACCGGTCAAATGAGACGATAAATGACGTGGGGATGATAAATGATGCTGGTTTCAAGTCCAGTAATTGATCATTTTAATTTGGAAGCAGCCAACAAGTCTAGTCTTGAAAATCCCATTAATCATAAACCAAAAAGCCTTTTAAATGGCTCACATTTCAACAGCATTAGTGGCTACATCCTATAATCTATATAGTTCTAAGGCGTAGTCTGTAACAATCCAGTTGCACGTGGGCAATGGCATGGATGCATGTGGCTCCTGCGCCTCTTGCATTCTCACGGCAGTGCATAAAAGCAGGACCTGCTGCAGTCTTTCATGCTTCTCTCAAAAGCCAGAGCCTAGATGAGTAGAGAACTGAGAAACGGGGACAACTGTGACTTACAGAATCCAGACTCCTAAAAGATACTTAAAAACAAAACCAACAAACCCACATCCTCCCGAGGAAGGTATCGGATTGCTGTATCGGGGGGGTCTTGCTCAAAGGTGATAACTTATTCCCTCCTACGTTCTGAATTCAGAAACCAACTTGCAAATACCTCATTTGAATTACCTTTGCGTATGCACGCACTGACTCACGGTTGCAAATTTAAGAAAGCATTCTTGTCTTTTAGATATTTCATTACAATTTCGCAAATACAATGCCAAAGCATCTGCACACATGCCAAAGCATCTGCTTGTTCTTAGAGACCTATGTACCGTGTCTTGAAAGTGACACACAAGGATTATTTCTCTTCATCACTGATGTAGAACACGAGGTGAAAAGACTCTCATAAGATCAGCGAGGAGGCCGACCCATTTCCCAGTCCAAGGCTCCCCATGACAGCTCACCTAGGAGCGGCACTAGACTGGAGGAGTGTTCTGCTTGATGGTGCTTGATGGTGCAGCAAACTTAAGTGGGTTATTTCACAGTATCATCTCTAGAAAACTAGTCTGCAATATATTTCAGGAAAGTACTTTGCCAGGTAATGTAAGCTGGAGTATTCAGATCCAAGGCTACAACAAAATAGCTCATTTTGTATTTTTTATGCAATATTCTTTCAAAACTCTCAATTTGGGTGCATACTTCTATCTTTCAAACCACAGAAAGCACTTTCACAGACCATGAGTCTTCACAAAATGTTTTGTCTATATTAAATATATAAATGTATATAAAATATACATGTATGTATATTTACATGTATGTAAAAGGTCATTTAACAGCTACATGCAAAACCAACAAGAAAAAGTCATCCATTTTCCGTTCTTGTCTTCCTGTGTCACATTACCACAAAAGCTTCAGCAAGGTCATTCTTCTAAGCTACCTGAAGATAAAATGGGATGTGTTTCCAAGACAATCTATACAGCTCAGAATCACAGAACAGTTGAGATTGGAAGGGACTGCTGGAGATCACCTAGGCCAACCTCCCGGCTCAAGCAGGGTCAGCTACAGCAATGTGCCCAAGACTCGATTCAGTCGAGTTCTGAGTATCTGCAAGGACGGAGACTCCACAACTTCGCTCGGAAACCTCTCCCAGCGCTCAACCACTCTCACAGTAAAAGTGTTTTTTCTCATGTTCAGATGGAATTTGCTGTGTTTCAGTTTGTGCCCGTTGCCTTGTATCCTGCCACTGGGCTCAGAAAAGTCTGGCTCCATCTTCTTTACACCCTTCCTTAAGATAAACTCCGTATGTATTCTGCAGTTCAGAGAAATTAGAACAGCTTGCACAGAATTCCTGCCTGTCCGACAGCTACAAACCCACCACACACAGCCTTGGGTAGCACGCCCAGTGCGGGTGAATGCCAAGCTCTGCTCTTGTCTCACCTGAGCAATTATCTAAACACTTCAGCAAATTTGTATGTTGACCAACAACAAATGGTCACTGAAAGCATCAATTTTACACATCGCACGTCTACTCTGTGTATGAAGCTCACCTAGAAAGGAAAACATTTATGTGTTCGCTTTACAGTGAAATACTCCACCACAGGACAGGTGAAGCCTGAAGACCTTAGAAGTCTCATACTGACACGCTACAGAGCCTTACAGGGAAAGGCAGTTTGGAGTGTCCATACACCAGCACTTTCACTGGTAATGACAGCAAGAACCACAGCTGCAAAAAGAGACACCTTGTATAGAGATAATCAGAAGAATTCTGAATATTTTTAACAATTTAGCCAAAGCTGAAACTAGCAAGTCAGTTTCTGTACTAAGTGATCACAAGGTGACTACACCACTTCCAAGTGATGAGACAAACGTAATACTCTGATGCACCAGCCAAAGCATTTCTAGTGGAGAAGTACTATTGTCGTTTTAAAAGGTTCTAATGACATTTCGTCCAGGATATCACGCACAATTCAGTCCCCTTTGCTCAAGTAAAAGTGAACAGCGGCAGAGAAGAACAGGAGCTGAGGCGTACAGCAGGGAGACTATGGGAGTTAGCTGGTGCCATACGTTGGGCAAGCCAAAAAGGGACATGACTACAAATGCACGCAAGGCAAGCTGGGAAGGTGGGGAGAAATACTATCCAAGCCTGGTCTCACCTGAGAGGAAGCAGATATAAATTAGCCAGGAATGAAACTGTTCCTGAAATTATAAGACGCTTATAACCACGGTAAGAATGTTACTCTGGAATTCCTTCAACAAAATAGCACGAATATACTACTGTTTTAAGACAGACCTTCATCGGCCTATAACTGGAATTATAGGACATGCTTGCCTGACCTAGGAACTTCATCCAGTCCTGTGTTCCCGTAGGAAAGTAAAATAACATGATGTCATATGTTCTTTTACTTCTAACTGCACGTATCTTTTTAAAAGGCTATGTCTCATTCCTTTAAATGGTATTATCTCTGGACAGGCATTTGATTTCTAGTAACAATTACAGCTTCTCTTTCAGAGAACAGTCCTGCACAAAAAACAACCCCCCAAACTGTTTCTCTTCTGAGTCGCACTAGCATTGTGGTACAATTTATTTATTTATTTATTTATTTTTAAGGTAAAAGGTGATCTGTCTGTTGTCATTATTGATTTCAATAGTTGTCCACAAACTTTAGGTATTGCCATATATGAGAAACACGTATGTTCCTTAAAAAAGGAGCTTCACAAAACCTAGAAATGAATGACCTTTTAGGCAGTTGTGACCCACCTCTTGTATTCTCCTCCTGACCAGCACCCAGGAGCATCCAGGATGCTTTTCACTAGATGAGGCAATGGTCTTGTGGAAACAAGATGTAAATGATCTGGTAAAACTACCAAAGCAAAGCTGTCAGTAAAGAACAAATGACATTATGTCTTCAAATTTCTTACTTACTCATTTCCATGAACAGCTGTCTCTTCTCTGCCATTGTCCTCTTCCTCTTCCCACTCTCCTCAATCATTCTGAAGACAAAAATGGCAAACACTGTTTGTGCTAGAATTTCCATTACAAGAGCAACTTACTGTGAACAACATTATTTTATCCGTCAACTGAAACAGTTTGATTACATGTGGCAAATGAAAAGACCAGTAGAAAGATGGACATCTCTTCATAACGATCGTATTCCGCAATGGAGAGAGACACTTTAGACTCGTTAATACCTTTTAAAGTGGTGCACAGTACAGGAAACATTAATTCTAAACACTTTAGCTGCTAATCTTAAGTTTGCGAAACTCAGAGCTGCATACGTATGTATAGCAATATCCTGTAAAGAATTCCTTTCTGTTCAAAGAAGTTTTGTTTGCAAAATACAAAGCAAGCAAGACCTCTCCATGAGCAGTTGAGCCAACGGAGTGCAGAGCCCTACGGATTTGTGTCAGACTTTGGTGTTCAAAAGGAGAAAGCGTATTACGTTCCTTTCCCTGGCTGACAGAGATTGATACCGCTCCTCTTCTCTGCCTAGGTTTCTGTGGGGATGTTGGTTTTGGGGCTGGGAGCTGTGTTGTCTTTAAACAAAACTTGTAAGAATTCATTTAACTTTGAAACCTGATGCCCGAGGTCAAATTATATTTGTCAGGGAAGTAAAGATCTTAATTATATTTAAGGTGGAAAGAAAAAAAAAACCACCCCATATAGTTTGGTCACACAGGCCTTCCTGTCTCAGGAAAACAGATTACAGAAGTGACAGCAACACAGTGGAACTTACACCCCAAGGTAAGGAGGCATAGGGACAATTTAGTACCTCTTACGGCTTACTTCACTGCGTAGTCCTAAAAGACAGATACTAAATTTCAGTCAACTCCAGCGAAAAAAAAAGCAACTTAATTCTGTATCAGTGTAAAATTTCACTTCAAATTACTACATTACATTATTCTTTTGTTACCAGATTCACTAACTCATTAAATATGTTTTTTTAAATGTCTAAAAAAAAAAAAAAAGGCAAAAATACCAAACAATTATTCTACAGTTACACCAGAATCTAACTCTAAGGGAGTCAGTCAGCTCACCCTCCTGCAACATGGCAGGACAGATTTCATCAGGCTTAAATGTCAAGCAAGGAAAAGAAAGTCATGTCTTGGCACTTAATATACACTCTCTGATTAACAGTTTCCCTCAGCAGTTGTCCCTTGCCTGTTAATTATTCTCTGGTGAAGATCTCACAACACATACCCATCTTGAAAGTCACCAAAACCTTTTTCCTTAACTGTTCATAAAAGGAAAATAAGCGTATGGTGGTATAAAGTAATCTGCACATATATTTTATTTCCTTATTTTTTCCTACTTTAGAAAACCATAGACTCAGAACCAACGTGCTTCTGTATTTTATTTTTTTAAAGGAAAAAACCTCAATGGCATTTTTGCAGATATGTAAAAGTTTCTTTTTTTTCTGTTTCCTAAAATAAATTCATTTTATCAGGCTAAATAAATATATGCAAATGGAGCGTCTTATCTTCTCAACGCATTACCTCGAGCCGTGCTTCCCTGTAGACTGAAGCAGGTGTTCAAAGAGCTGGGCACTGGGAACCTTTGCCCGCCTGGTTCATTTTGGTCACCCACAAGGTCCAGCTATCCTCCTATGCTGCCCCACGCTTAAGAGTTTTTGGAACTAACTACTATTCTCTATTTCCTCATCACATAAAACATGCATGTCATCTTGAAGAATGCCAGTTACTGCACTTTATTTCAAGCGCTAGTGCCTCTCTAAATTCCACAATACGTGGACTCCAAGGGGTAGATTAGTTATTTGATCTTTTAAATTGTTTTTAGTAGAGACTATTTGATCAAGACATAAGGGACAATACCACTTGAATCTTCTGCAACACCAAGAAAAAAAATCATGATAATATTAGATTTTCTTGTCCTTGAGCTTTGGGTGCACGTGTCCCTCATCCCACCTTCCTAACCCCCTGCTTCCAAGCCAATCTCATTTTTCTGCAAAGCTGGACCCAGTCCCTGGCGAACTTACATCAGATACTAGAGACACCGTAACCGCCACTTCTCCTCGCGATGACCTGCCGGAGCCCGTGGATTCCAGCTAAACCCACGAGAGAGGCCTCCTACCGTGCTTTCACGGCAGGCACAGAGACGCGCTGCCGACCAGCAAGGGAAAGCGGGTGGCGAGGGCAGCCGCTCCCATCCGCCACCACCACGAGAGCCGGGCAAGTCCCACCGGCCGGGCTGAGGAAGGGACTGAAGGCGGAGACGAAGCAGGGTACGAGACTAATGCCGTATATTAAGGGCTGCAATTAATTTTGCTGCTGTCTGGTAACACGTACATTTAATGGCATGATATTACCATGACATCAGTCTCTTTCCCCACAGACACTTCACTGTCTTGCAGGTGTCAGGATTTGAGTTTTTTTAAGAGGTCGCTCAAGCTGCATGGACCACGGTCATAGAACACTATCATACATAATTCACGGCTAAATAGGTTAGATTGACCAAGATAATACACTTTTAAAATTTTAAAGGAGCTAGCATTACCCTTCATGCTCTCTGCAAAGCAAATGAGTGAATTATCTGTTCAGCAACGTCCTTGAAATGAGATCTGAATAAGTAAACTGGTCTCTCCATGATTATGGAGTGCTGCAGGGACACATCAACAAAGCCTGATTAACCCATAGCTCAGGAATTATCTTGTACAGATTTTTAAGGTATGGTCTCAGGAAAACCATGTCCTAAGGAATGTTGACTCAGGTCCTCCTCCAAGTCTCTTGCCTTTCTTGAAGGGAGCAAAAGATTTGAAATTTTCATTAGATGAACAACTCAGCAATCCCGTACCTGCTCACCAAAATCCCACCAAATGTTACTATTTAGATTCACAAGCCCTCCTTGCTCATTCTTTCCTGCTCTTCTCTGTGAGGGGGCAAACATCTGGGAAATGATGTTTCTGGGCCAGAGAGTTACACATTCTAAAGACAAATAGAGTGGAGAGGGAAGAGACAAACTGGCAGATATTTGGAAAAATTGTGGAAATTACATTAGTCATATGAAATCTATTAGAATAATTGACAAGCCCATTTTTAAAGCCTGAACAATCAGCTACAGAAGGATCCCTTACTGATGAAGCTGGGAAGAAGAAAGATGGAAAGTCTATATTCACCTTCGCACTTTAAACCTACCTCAAGTTCAAACCAGGAATGAACTAAACCCAGAGTAACTGCAATTATGCTGAGGATGCAAATTACAGTGCTCAGCATCAGAACACAAGAAAGGTAAACTGCAGTTTGTTCTGCACTGCTTTTTTGGTGTGGTTGTTTTTGTCTGTCTGAAGGGGTGGGGGTGTTTGGTTTGGTTTTTTGGTGGGAATTCTTTTGGTGGGGGGTTTTTTTTTGTTTGTTTGGCTGGTTGTGCATTTGTTTTTTGGTTTTGTGGTGGTGGTTGTTTTTTAACACTTGTGGCACAATGCGTGAGAAAAGTGCCAAGAAACATGTATGGATTGAAATGACAAGGCGGACAAAAATTCTCGAGGTAGATGCTCACCTTACAACAGATGTATGTGGAGAAAAAACCACTCACATAGATTTATGTACCCACAGAGGACAGTGTGAATGCACTGGGGATTCACCAGTATCACACTACATGTTCAAACAGGTACTTGGGGGAGTGGGGGATCCAGTTTTGTCCTTTACATTTCGTGATGAGCTGCTTTTAAACACTTGGTACGTACTTCATCAGTCTTCAAAACCCTGACAGATTGGCAATGCTTGGGATAAGCAGCACACATAGACCGCAGAGAACAGTACCGCATTTTTGTGCTCTCTTGTTAGCATATGCTATCATTTTAGTATACACTGTATGATCACTCTATGCTGAAGAAGTCCCAAGTCCATGTCTTCCATAACAGTAATCCAGCTCAAGTTTGTTGGACTTGAGTCATAAAAAGAACTTGGATAAAATGCTAAAGAGGGATTTAGAAGAAGAAACATGCTTAGTCATGCTTAAAATTTACCTTTAATTATTTTATTGCAAAGTTCTACTAAGAGAATAACAGCACACTACTGGGCCAAATCCAGCTTGCCAATGCAGTATCATGTCTTCAAAAGGAACCTAAAGCAGATGTGCAAGGAAGAATACAAAAATGGGGCAAGCATACAGTAAAAGTTCCCAAGAACTTCCTTTCAAATTCCAAAAGTTTGCAATGCCAAGACTTCCTGAGCCAAAGCAATTCTCCATATTTAGTAACCAACAACAGCTTTTCCCCCAAGCCTGTGTGTCTGTCCTTTTACCACCCATAAACTTTTGACATTCATAGAATCACAGAATGGTTTAGGCTGGAAAAGACCTTTAAGACCATCGAGTCCAACCGCTAACCCAGCACTGCCAAGGCCACCACTAACCCATGTCCCCAAGCACCACATCTACACGGCTTTTCAATCCCTCCAGGGATGGGGACTCCCCCACTGCCCTGGGCAGCCTGTGCCAGGGCCTGACAGCCCTTTCGGGGAAGAAATGGTTCCCAAGATCCAACCTAAACCTCCCCTGGCGCAACTTGAGGCCGTTTCCTCTCGTCCTGTCGCCTGTTCCTTGGGAGAAGAGACCGACCCCCCCCTGGCTCCAACCTCCTGTCAGGGAGTTGCAGAGAGCGAGAAGGTCTCCCCTCAGCCTCCTTTTCTCCAGGCCAAACCCCCCAGGTCCCTCAGCCGCTCCTCACAGCACTTGTGCTCCAGACCCTTCCCCGGCTCCGTTGCCCGTCTCTGGACACGCTCCAGCCCCTCAGTGTCTGTCTTGGGGTGAGGGGCCCAGAACTGAACACAGTATTCACAACACTCTGCAGCAAGAATTCTGAGCATGAAACCCACAGCTTAACAAATCACCTCCTTGGATTTTCTGCACCTGCCTCCTCCTATCAGATTCACAAGCCTCCTAGTTCTTCTACTGAGAGAGATGGAACAATCAATCACTATCCACCCTCTCCACAACATTTCTGGTTTTATAGATCTCCAACATATCTTCTCCCCAGCTGCCTCTCTTCCACACTGAGAGATCTCCGCTTATTTTGTCATTCCTTGTACCAAACGCACTTTGTGCTCCTACAAGTCCAAATCAACACACGCATCTCAAGAAAGCTGAGCAGCCAAGGAAAGGTCAAACAAAGAGGGGTGACTGAAGCAATTAACGTGCATGTAACTAGGAAAAGCCTAGGATGGAAAACCACAATAGACTGACCAAGGAGGCGAGAAGTAAAGATGAACAGGGATCACGGCTCTGCACAGGAATGACTGGAATGGCCATGAGCACCAGTGCAGAACACACAGAACATTATTTGTCTTGGACAAACTGAAAGATGAGAGGTAAGGATCAAAATTGCTACAGACAGCAGAAAAAAATCCAGCTTTCCCAAAATAAAGTAACTCTGAATTTAAGTTTTCCTCTGTCAATGAAATAGAGAGGTGGTAGAAGCCCCATCCCTGAAACATTCCAGGTCAGGCTGGATGGGGCTCTGGGCAACCTGATCTAGTTGAGGATGTCCCTGCTCATGGCAGGGGGTTGGACTAGATGGCCTTTAAAGGTCCCTTCCCACCCAAACTATTCTGTGATTCTATGAAATATAATAATAAAATGCATTTCATTTTCCTGTAGCTTTTGGTACGTGTAGCTACATGCTACCTGAAGGTGCAAATGACTACAAATATTAGAACTTGCAGATGAAGAACCCGTGCAGGAACCAATATGGATTCAGAAGATGAAATTAAGAGGGAGTTTTAATAGAAAACGACCCTAAGTATTAATGAGACTTTTACAAAACCAACAGTAAACACTGTATCTTAATGTATGTATTTGAAGGGGAATGGCCAAGACTGATAGGGAAATGTTAAATCCTAACATCAGTGTTTCTTTAAGCATGGTCTTAAACTGCAGACACAACTACCAAAGCCGCCAGATAGCTTTCTGTGGTTGTGGCCATAGTACAAAATGCCCGACCTCCATCCAGTCTGAGACTTTCTAATGCCAGACAGCACAACTTTTTTCTATAGACTAGGCCTAATGATTTCTTATTTCTTCCCTTACGCCTCCTGCCATCTACCCTTTGAGAGCTTTGAAAGTGAAGTTCATCAAAAGAGTCTATGCATTAAGATATCAAGATTTGGGATTAGTAGTGTTTTAATTAAAGAATCTGCTTTCCTCCTTCCCCAACTCTAAAACACCACGGAACCTCAGAATAATTACACAGAAAAGCAAGGTTCTCCAAAAGGTCCTTGCAGCAAAAAAAGTCTCACTTGCCATCAGAGATACTTCAGCTTCTTGAAAGCCAAACACTTTGAGATCCAGACAATACTTCTTGCTATTTGTATACAGCCAGAAATCAAAACCCTCTGAATTTCACAGAAAACTCTAAAAATATTTCTAATTAGGTTCAGAGATGTTACGCTTTAATTATTCTGAAAAGGCTGGATTTTGCTTTAAAGGTCAGGGATAAAACTGTAGTACCGAGTCCTGTCTTCTCTATGGTTCTGTGCGATTGAGAAACCTGTGAAATTCCATTCTGCACTCTTGGAAATCTGTAGGGGTGTGGGTTTTGTTTGTTTATTTTAAATAGAAACATAAGAATGACCATACTGTGTCAGACCAAAAGTATGGTTCCCATCATCTTTCTGCTCCTTTTATTTAGACTCATTACTGGCTAGCTCCATTTCATGCTTCCTCCTGCCTCCACCCATTTCTGTATCGGGCAAGACATGAACAATCCTCAGACATCACCTCTCTTCTAGGCAGAAGAATCTGGACACTAGCCGTTTCTTGCACAGAAATCACTCATGATTTATCTTTATCATCTTCTACCATCCCTTTTCTTGTTCCGTCATCTGCTTTCAGAGGTGAAGGAGAAACAGAACAGAGTATTCAATATGTAGACACGCCACTGCTGCGATAACAACATTCTTGTCATCTTTTTTATTTTTTAAAAGACTCTTAATATTCTATTAGCTTTTTTGGGGGGGGACCATGACTGAGCATTGGTCTGAAGCTTTCACAGAACTATACGGAAGCATCGGGATCCTATTCCTGAGGGACAGTTCGGAGCCTAGAAGCAGACATACAAACCCAGGACTGCCTATTTGTCCTCTCCCTTCTCTCACCCCTTTATTTGCATCACTGTACGTGCCGCCACACTGGACAATAAAAGAGGAAATGAAATTCCATTGCTAACAGAGTCCTTCTACACTTCCTAAGAACTGGCTTGCATTTTTTAAAGGATGTCCTTCAGCAGAGACCTCACTGTTCACCCTGTGGTCACCTACCGTGCGTGATTACACGCTGCTGTTCACGGCAGTGACAGAATCAACCTGGAGATGCTGAGACTACAGGGAGCTGATCTCTGGCTCTTCAGCTGTATTTGTCCTCTGCCCAAAAACGCAACCTTGCTCTTACAGTAGAAGGATATGTTTTTCTCACCTCTACCTTACACTGAGGCATTCTTAGCAGTAAGATAATGTGTTAGTCTGGTTTTGTTTCCCTTTCCCCATTGCACTGTTTTCCAAATTACAAATCTATATCGTGTGATATAAACCAAACCTATTTTCTCTCTTGCTAAAAAGACACAGAAGTCATGGTCAAAGTAAATACAACTGAATCGAAAGAATAATCAGAGGTCTACAGATTGCTTCAAGTGCTAAGTCAGACTAGCAGATTTTCAAAACGTATAGAATTGGTGCACATATAAATAACTGAAGAATAACACTGGAGTTTAATTTCTTTAGCTTTCATAACACTCAATTCAACCAAAGGCTGAAACTTCCAGTACTTAAAGAAATATGCCTGGACACAAACCATCTGTACCACCACCTGCCTTTTTAGAGGGGAAAACTAAAATCTGATAAAGATACGAATTTCACACACAGAGGTGTTTCATGATGAACATCCTGTTTTGCTATTCTAGCAAAAGCAGTATCATCAAATAACTTGCTCTGCTTCCAGTCATGGTGATGTGACAGTGAGTCTACGCAGTCTGTCCTGGATGATTTCCATAGATATTTCTTCCTCAAAAAGCTTTTTGTAACCTTTAGCAATCCGGAGAGGACACTTGCATTACGACAGCTCTTGCTTCACTTATGAATAAGGACTAAGAGTAGGTTCAACCTACTGCATTTTTTCCTTAAAGGCTGGTAAAACCAACTGCAGTTGAATTTGCATGCCAGAGCCAATCTCTTCTGGCTGGATGTCTCCCAAAGTTTCAAGGATTCTGATAATCCTTGGGACAGGATGCCATCCAGAGGGACCTGGGCAAGCTTGAGAGGTGGGCCCGGGCGAACCTCATGAGGTTTAACAAGGCCAAGTGCAAGGTCCTGCACCTGGGTTGGGGCAACCCCCGGTATCAATCCAGGCTGGGGGATGTAGGGATGGAGAGCAGCCCTGCCGAGAAGGACTTGGGGGTGCTAGGGAATGAAAAGCTGGACGTGACCCGGCACTGTGCGCTGGCAGCCCAGAAAGCCACCCGTGCCCTGGGCTGCATCCCCAGCAGCGTGGCCAGCAGGGCGAGGGAGGGGATTCTGCCCCTCTGCTCCGCTCTGGGGAGACCCCCCTGCAGTGCTGCCTCCAGCGCTGGGCCCCAGCACAAGAAGGACACGGACCTGCTGGAGCGGGGCCAGAGGAGGCCACGGAGATGATCCGAGGGCTGGAGCCCCTCTGCTGTGGAGACAGGCTGATAGAGTTGGGGTTGTTCAGCCTGGAGAAGAGAAGGCTCCGGGGAGACCTCAGTGCGGCCTTTCAGTACCTAAAGGGGCTTATAGGAAAGGTGGGGAAAAACGTTTTAGCGGGGCCTGCTATGATAGAACAAGGGGTGATGGTTTTAAACTAAAGGAGGGGAGATTCAGACTAGACATAAGGAAGAAGTTTCTCAAGCTGAGGGTGGTGAGGCCCTGGCCCAGGTTGCCCAGAGAGGTGGGAGATGCCCCATCCCTGGAAACATTCCAGGTCAGGCTGGACGGGGCTCTGGGCAACCTGATCTAGTTGGGGATGTCCCTGCTCATGGCAGGGGGTTGGACTAGATGGGCTTTAATGGTCCCTTCCCACCCAAACTATTCTATGATTTTACAAGCACATAGAGCTGGAAGTAAATGTTAGTTCCACAGGTTTCAGTCTTCCCATCAGTTCTTGCTCTGACAGCACGGGCTAAATATACACTCACCATGTAAAGGGGAAGTACAGAAAACTTGCAAGACAGCACACAAGTGCTCTGCTCAAGTCTGACTCAGTGAAATACAGAATTTCCTCCCTGCGGTGATAGAACAGTGCTTGAATTTAAAGTAAGAATGATGCTGGTTCCACAGAATATGGCTCTGCTTTATGTCAAGAGGCAGTAACTTTGTTTAAGGAAGAAAATCTGAAATCGGTAAGATGAACCCAGGCTGGCAAAGGGTTTATGTGCCAGAGAAGTCGGTGTAGGTACTAATACTGACTGCAGTCTTGAAGTCTTAACAGCCAAGTATGCTCAAGCTGAAATCAGAAATGGAAGTTTAAGGGTTGCAGTTGCTGCTGCAGCCAGCACCCGACACCGTGCAGATTGCGTTTGCTGATTTAACTTCAGAGAGACTGAAAGTAAGCCGCAACCTGCTCCAATTTCAACTAGTTCTGTCGTAACACATGCGCTCAACTCACTTTTCTAACTATTCCGATTAGAGGCTGAGGCTGTCGAAAATTACCGAGACATTGTAATATTATAATGATAATTTATTTCTACTTATACATAAGTGTGTGTATGTATCTGTATGTGTATATACATATGTAAAAAAGGATTTTATTACTGCAACGGGAAGACTAGCCTCAAGTCCCATGGGATACTTTAGTTCAAGATGCCTTTTTTTTAAAAAAATTCATAATGTTGAGAATCAGGAAGGAATTATCTGCACAGCAGTAAAACATTCACTAAAGAAACATATTGGACCCGATGATCTTGGAAGTCTCTTCCAACCAGAAGAATTCTATGATTTTAATTATTGCTAAATAACATTAGAAAAAAATCATTGTATGCCAAGTTGTTCGTATATACTTGTTGCAAAGTAATGTTCACCTAAAAGCACAAAAATTGGGTAAGATATAGCTAACTTACAAAACTACTTGAGTATGTTTGATGCAAATCTTCAAAAAGTTTACTATTTTCCTTTATCCATTCACCTTCTCTTTCAGTAGCTACAATGATACTGCTTGATTGCTTCATGAGTAACCTCTATGACAGAGTGAATATAAAAGCTAATTCATAAGTTCCATACCAGTAAATGTGGAGAATTCTACAGTCACCATCTAAAATCTCTTCAATAGCACCATAAACTCAAACATTTCTCGTATTTCTCTTGGGTTTTTTTTTCCTTTTCCTGTTTATATTCCATTCTTCTGTTTTACAGTCCTCCCTTTTCCTTACCTGCAAAAACCGTCTCCCACACCCACAACACATGCATGTATTACGTACGTACACCCGGCTGGATAAAACCAGCGATATAAACAATAAGTAAAACCCAATGACCGTTTTCCCCTTGACTTGCTCTAACAGGTTCAGCCACGGATGACTCTGGGCCCCACATTTCTGTGGTTCTCGATCGCACTTGTATCTTCAGCACAAAAGCGAACGCGAGCAAGCCGCTCTGCAGGTTGTTAGGCCAATACTACAGGACCTGTCTTAAAAGGTTTCGCTCTTCTTGGAGCTCATCAGCTGTAGGTAACGGCCTAAATAAGCAGCTTTTCCTCTTCAAATAGAAGGGAGGGAGACAGCCTCTGTAATTAACCTCAGTTAATACAGCAGCCTCTGTATCCCTGCACTAACTATAGCTGCCATCTCACCAGCCACACTTCTGTTCTTCCCTAACTGCTATTATATTGGCTTCCTACCACGGTAGACACCATGAACTTAAACTTTGTCATTTGGGTTTCATACCTGCAATTGCAGGTGCTTCCTCACTGCTTTTTGACTACTCTAATTTAGTCACTAAATTAGTTAATTAGCTAGAGATATTTTTTTTTTTGCTTTAAAGTCAATTTTATTTTATTTTGTATTTCCACCTTTAAGATACACTCCAAAGGAAATTCTGATCTTTATGACTTGATTACCATTTCCAGACATTGGTTTGCATTGAAATGCAGCCTCATCAGCCAAACAGAAGAACACAGAATCACAGGATGACAGAGTGGTGGGGGTGGGAAGGGCCCTCTGGAGACCACCCAGCCCAGCCCCTGCCAGAGCAGGGTCACCCAGCGCAGGCTGCACAGGGCCGCGTCCAGGCGGGTTGGAATCTCTCCAGAGAAGGAGACTCCACACCCTCCCTGGGCAGCCTGTGCCAGGGCTCGGGCACCTCACAGCGAAGACGTTTTTCCTCCTGTTCAGGCGGAACTTCCCATGTTCCAGTTTGTGCCCGTTGCCCCTTGTCCTGTCGCTGGGCACCACTGAGAAGAGTCTGGCCCCATCCTCTTGACACCCGCCCTGGAGATATTGATAAGCGTTGGTGAGGTCCCCTCTCAGCCTCCTCTTCCTCAGGCTGAACAGCCCCAGCTCCCTCAGCCTTTCCCCACAGGAGAGATGCTCCAGGCCCTCAGCATCTCTGTACCCTCCGCTGGGCTCTCTCCAGTAGCTCCTCATCTCTCTGGAACTGGGGAGCCCAGAACTGGACCCAGAACTCCAGATGGGGCCTCACCAGGGCAGAGCAGAGGGGGAGGAGAACCTCCCTCGACCTGCTGGCCACACTCTTCCTCATGCACCCCCGGATGCCATTGGCCTTCCTGGCCCAAGGGCACGTTGCTGGCTCGTGGGGAATTTGTCGTCCCCCAGGACTCCCAGGTCCTTCTCTGCAGAGCTGCTCTCCAGGAGGTCACCCCCAACCTGTCCCGGTGCAGGGGGTTGTTCCTCCCCAGGGGCAGGACCCTGCACTTGCCCGTGTTGAACCTCATGAGGTTCCTCTCCGCCCAACGCTCCAGCCTGTCCAGGTCTCGCTGAATGCCAGCGCAGCCTCTGGGGTATCAGCCAGGCCTCCCAGTTTCGTGTCATCAGCAAACTTGCTGAGGGTGCGCTCTGTCCCTTGATTGGCCCCCCCAGCCAGGCCATTGATGAGGAAATTGAACAAGACTGGGCCCAGCACCGACCCCTGGGGACACCACTCACTACAGGCAATACAAGTTAATTTACAACACAGAAATACAAGTTAATTTATGAATTATTAAATTTGAGTTTGTTCAGATTCTTGATGTTGCATTTTACTAGCAGAAATAATATTTGATATCACTGATAAGACGACTGTTGAGTAGTTGCTGTGTGAGGGTAAAATTGTGCTTATACCTATTTATGTTCAGAAATAACTTGTAATTAAAAAAAAATCAGAATACCAGTTTGGGGCATACGTTGATCTTAAATGTACCCGATATACAGTGAAGGAAGTTTAGTAACTTTCTGCCAATTTTCTAATTAGAAGGAACGCATCTTCATGGGTGGTTTAAAGACAAGCTTTCATCCCTTGTCAGTTCATTCACTTCTACAAATTTGAATGAACTTGTCATTGAGATGAAGATATTGAATAAAAATTCAGGGCATATCTGTACTTGCAGAAGAAGTTACTGCTGTCGCATCTGGTTTAGCACTTCAGTCATCTGGTTTGGGCTTCTAAACTTGTATGGCTTCAACTGTCATTTGATTTAAAGAATTTTAAATAATTTCTAAATTGTCATAAATGCTTTGTTAAAGTATAAAAATAAATTTATTTATGATATAAAGGTGCTTACATTTGTTCATCTTAGATGGATTTCAGTAACAAGATGCTGAAGTATTTTTACTTTTTCTTTATTAAGAATTTGAACAAAACACTCACAAAGATTGATTTCATTCCCTCATCTCCCTCTCTGTCTACCCGAAATATCTGATGCTGTCTTACTTATTTCTTTTCTCTTCATCCTCTCTTGGTTCATATTCCGATCTCCCTTTTATCAGCAGCCAAACATTAATATACGTAATTGATTAAAGGTACTCCTTCATTCCCCTATGCCTCTTACTAGGAAGAAGAAAGCGATCTAGAAGTTGTTTTGGGGGACGCATCTAACACACTCAGACCAAAACCCAGGAAGACAAAAGATAAGCCTTTTTTTGTATAAAAGTAGACTGGCAACATCTTGTAAAGGATATTTTAACCATTTCTGATAATTCTCCTAGTGTAACTTCAAATTTCAACCTCTGTTCCCATCACTGTATGAGACAAGTAATTGAAGTATAAGCAATTGTGCAGAAAAGTATTAAAACACTTTAAAATGTTGCTTCTGTGTCTACAGCAACAGGAGTGACAGAGCATCTTTGAGAACTAATATGCATCTTCCAGAACTAATATGCATCTTCCAGTAGCACAGTCTCCTAAAAACTTACAAGCCCTGGATCTCTCACAGATTTTTAAGATAAAGCTTTCTTATAAGTGTTGGACCCAAATGCTTGCATAAGATCTTTACAACTCAAAACTGGCTTCACTCTAGAAGAAGGGTGTAAGTGAAGAAACCCACTAGACTAAGACCAAGAATGGATAACAACTTTGCAGTGAAATTCTATACAAGTCAATGGTTCCTTTTTTTTTTTTTAAATAAATACAGTGGATCAAAAGCTACTCTTAAAGATTTTGCAAAAACATGCACATATTATACAGTACACTTTCTTGAAAATGAATGGGCAATCAAGTAGTTTAGGAAACAAAATTTAGTACTAAGAACTAAACATTTCCCTGCTCCATGCCTTGCCACTTCTGTTTAAACTGTAAGGTTTGTTTCAAGGCACAAAATGCCATCTGTTTTGTTTGTTCAGGACATTGCATGCAGCAACACATCCTCAGCCAGCCCTCCCTGCTTTAATTTACTGCTATGGAAAAGCACCGTAGCATTGCTCTGAGCCCTGGTATGAGACCAGCAATCTCACCTTCCCACCTAGTAAGAAATTGATAAAGATTTTACTAGATACAAGTTAAACAAAGATGGAGCAAGGAACAGTATTTAATCATGGGTTTCTTTCAAAAGCTTTTAACACTATTTTAAAAAGAAACTCCATATTACCTCAAGACAAAATAGAAAAGATTCAAATCCAGGTAGAGTTCCAAACCATCTGAATTACTGCAACACAACAAGACTGCAACTTCACTTATGTAACTATTTGTTCAACGCCCAGAACAGAAAGAAATCCCTACCCTAAGGAATTTGCAGGTCAGGCGTGAGACTACAGACAGGGTGGTGAGACTGACACTGCATGTTAGTAGCCTACTTCTTCTGAAGTCTAAGTCACAAAAAAAAAGCAAGCTTTAAAGAACACTAGAAGGTATTCTTTTAGGTACATAGCGATATATATTCATTTTTAGTAACCAGGGAATTGTTAAGCATGGGGACCAGGAAAACTGCAAGCTATTAAGGACAACACTGCGTGTTTAAACACAGATTGCACAGTCAGATCTGTTTTCCAGCAAACTAAAGAGAGGATGCACACACGTCAGGACACAAAGTGCCTAGAGTACAAAAACGCTTTTCTTGAATAACTGGAGAGCTGTCACAAACTCTTGTTTTTCTTTATTGCTCAAAAGCCTGAGGAATAGAAATGGGTTTTTACGATCTGCCCCTGTTGGTTTTGAGGCTGAAGTTAAAAGTAATGATGACTATACGTAAGATTTACCATGAGCCTGCAAAGGAGCAAATGTAGCAGTTAAAATTGTTTCCTTAAAATAAAGCAGTGTTCATTTTAGATAAGACAAATGAAATATTACACCATGATTTTCAAGCAATAAGTTGGAAACATCCTAATTAATAGCTTACCTCTCCCTCTCAGGAAGGGAAGACTCATCTTCCCTGTAACACTGGAGGGGATTTCTGTGCAATCTGTGCTTCCCGGCTTTTCCAACGTGAATCTTACAAACCCCTTTCTAGCCATTTTAATCTGCAGGTTCCCAGAACTGCTTACTAGAGCGCAACAGAGAATTCTAAAACCGCCTCTTCGCCAAAATGAAGTATTTATTAGGAAGTGTTTTGAGTTACATTTTTGCCCTTTTCTCTTTTAACCTAGCTTACCAGACCGAGCATGAACAGAGTAAGGAATGCCCCACAAGCAGGGGAACACACAGACGCGACCACTGACAGAACACAAACTAACCCTGATCTCGGCTGGCGGGTGACAGTCCAGAGCACAAACACCACTCTCCTCCCAGCGCTTCCGCATCAGTAGATGATAATACCGTTTGCAGTATCTGTCATCACCTCTAGCTCTCTATCACCTGCTGCCTTCTTCACCAATCAATAGTAATGCACACAAGACCTTCCCTTCCCACCTCACTTCAGATGTAATCATCTTAGATTGAAAGTTTCAGCACATCAGAAAAAGCTCACACAAACCGCTCCTTTGGTACACCTGCAGAGATGGTAATTCCAGTCAAAGGGGTAGTGACAAACCCCTGGAAACATGAACTACTTTCACTATCACAACTGAAATCAGAAAAAAGCTTACTCAAGCTTAATTCTTTACATATGATGATTTTATCTCCTACATTAATGTTAAAACATCCTCACCAACTTCAAAAGTCTACAAAGTTACCATTTTTTTTGAAGAGCATTAAAAGTTATTAAAATGGTATAGGAGTACAGAATAAGGAATTTACATCAATCTAAAAGCATATCTGCCATTTGCCACAGTCAATGGGAAAGCGAGCATACATACAGTCCCAGGCACAAGAAAACCTTAGTTTTGTCTGAGCTGCCAGAAACATACAATACCTCCTTCAAAAATGTGGCTGTACTCAAACCAGTTGTCAAAACCACCAGTGCCTCCCTACTGCCTCAGCATTTCCTTTGATGTGACCATTCTATTAAAATACAAATAAATAAAAGAATAACACACAATAATTAAAAGATTCCATAAGCACTGCAAAAAAAGGTAATATAAACAAACACACTCAGAGAACCCCGGTGCGCTTTCTACCGGGCATTCTGCCCGATCCCCGCGCCTCTCCCTGGGTCTCTGCCACGCCTGCACAGCGGGGCTGCTCCACCGAGCGATCCTGGTTGAGCCTCTCAAGACTTGCAGGTGTGCTCACATCGCAAGGTACTCAAACACAACCCAAATCGTATTTTGGTTGCATCCACTGAGTAACCAGGGCAAGAAACGTTGTAATGTGCGTACTTCATAGCACACCTACTTCCAAATAATGGGCTGTCGGCTCTGCTATACAACCTGTAGGATCACAATCATACAGCAAGTTAACCGATACTACTACCCAGTCAAGTTTTCCTCATGTTTACTATTGCCGTAAGTTTCTCCTCAGAGTCTGTTCAGCTGTTACAAGAAACTGACGTACAAGCATTAACACAGAATACATTATAGTGCGACTGGGAACCTCACCCCTACCCTGCCTCCCGTCTCACTTCTCTTTGCAGACCATATTCAAAAAATCCCCCTCAGAATAGTCAGTCCTTAACATTCAGCTCTCCGTGGCCTGCTATCGCTGTTCCCACGTACCCGTCTGTAACACGTGCAGGACTCTGTCAGCTTCTTTTCTGATCATCTATGATTTGACAGCAGTCCAGCCATCTGACCCACTGGGGATACAAATGAAGTTTTTTCTTTCTTTAAGAAAGGAAAACCAAAATAAGCCAATTGTAAAACTTTAATTGATCATGCTTGCCATTGTCTTCTGTAAAACTAAGAGCTTTTATCCCTTAGCTTTGTCACTTCTCCTGTTTTTAAAGAAATTTAAATTAGGGACTAGGTTCCCTCACTGTTTGCTTTACGGCAAAACGCCCTCCTCACTCCTCTGTCTCTTAAATGAAGCCACACTTCAAAGCAGCAAGACTGCGAAAGACTGAAAAATACCTCACACTTGCAGTCACTCAGTGACTACTTACAGTAGAGTTATTATGACTAAGTGTTTTGTAACTACAGTACACACTTTACACATCCAATCTTTTTCAAATGCAGATACAAATTGGTACCTGCTGTCATAATTCCATTCATTTTCAAAGAGATACAACTGGCCGAATAAAATTCCACAACAGGTACCACATTATAAGATATCCTACCATTTCTTCCAAATTTAGGTTGCCTGAAAATCTTCATTGGTGTAAGTATTTTTGTAAATCTGTGTTACTTAAGCACAGCTGAGAAGTTAAAATACTTTTCATTCCTTCTAGTAGTCCCTCAAAGCCCACAGGACTGGAAAAGACCCATGAAACTATTTAAGTTTAGCCACAGTTTATCAGTGGAAACCTGTTTAAACACTAAACCAAACATACACAATACAATCATGATTTCTACTCCCTGGTACTCAAGGGGGGGAAAAAAAAGAAAAAGAAATATTAACTTAATACAAATATTATGAATTCAAATCCTTATCACTAGATAACATAACCCTGAAACCACAAAGTAAAAAAAAAAGTAGCAGTGGTAGATAACAGTAAGAGAACCAGGCTGTGCTGTGAGAGGAATGCTGAAAGCCAACCCTTCACACCTACCGGGAAATCGTCTCCGTTTCTGCCAGGTGATGTATTCCGTAACTACAAGGGCAGTGTCAACACTACCGACTACCACGTCTGAGCTCAGAGAGTTACTGACCTCTCCTTTTAAAAGAAGTTCTAGGAAATTATTTGCAAAAAGCGCCTTATTTCAATACATCACTTAGGTTCTACGAAAGCTTGTAACAGACCAGCCACACGAAGCCAGACTCTCTGAAGTACGCAGCCAGAATATGTGCTGTGCACTCTGGTTAATGCGCCAACTAATCCCCAGGTTGTTGGTTTAAACGTCAAGACTTGATTTTCTCCCTCTTCAAAAACTGTCAGCTTGCACAACATGCAATAGATAACATATGGCCATGGCTACAAAGAATTGGAAGTTGTCACTCCCGGTGCCACCCTGTGGTACTGACTGTGTAATGTAATTAAACTGGTGGAAGAATTGTGCCTTTATGATATTGCAAAAGCCCTTGTTCTTGCATTACGGCTTCTTCCTGAGTTGGCTATACCATTCATCACTTCACTTCTTAAAATTTCTATTATTGTTGAAAGGTCTAGGTTCTGTGATAAACCAGCAGCCTGGATGTACTAGCTGCAACACAGACAACATATAAAGGAATTCACCGTTCTAAATAACCTACAGCCTAAGACAAGAAGCAGTTTGCTGCAAAAAAAACAGGGAGTTTGAGACAACACTGACGTGGCTTCTGTATTCATCACAACAAAAACTTTAATGATCAGCAGGGGGGGGGTGTCACAAGGCACTTACACGGAGGTCTGCTGGATGTGCCCTCTTAAACGTGAGATCGTGTAACAGGTAGGCAACAAACCCTGGCACCCCAAGCACCAGAGCGGGGAGCTCCCTTCTCGGTACTGAACAAGACCTCAGCGGCAGGTTGGGGATAGATCATCAAACAGATACAAAACAAAGACAAGAACCCTACGTATGATAACAAGCAGAAATCCGAAGAGGATTTAAAAAGGACAGTAGGTGAAGGCAATGACCTAAGCAAGCCGCCTCTGGAGTAGCATCCTGGGCAGATGAAATCACAGCCAGAATTTAAGGGCCAAAGGACCGATGTTGCTGGTAACGTGACACGAATTGACTAGTCCAGAAAAGAACTTCAGAAAATACTGTAGTATAGGCCCCGGGCAGCCTCTGCAAAATGTGTATGTTCTGGTGAGAGAGGGCACTGCTCAATCTGCCCTACGCTGCCTGTGGTGATTAATTCTCCTCTTTCCAGCTTCCCTAAAAAGGCAGTCTTCAGGTCAGTAGCGTCTTTCCCCTTTTATCTAAATTCCCCATGAATCCAAAATATCCTTTGGACAAGAGGAAACACACAAAGCAACAGTCTTAAACCAAGGCTTTTGGGTTACCTCCTTTCCTTTGGATGTACTTTATGATATCATCTAGCAGTATACGATCGTACACACTTACCAGGGAAAAGAAAGGGGGGGGAACACTCAATTCTTCAGTCCAGCATTTCCCAACTATTAAAACCTGGAACTGAGACTTCTGACTTTTTGACGCACTGGTTCAGGCACGTGGAATGTTTTGTCACTGGGCAGCCACACCAGCGAGAGCATCAGACTATATAGTCAGTTTTAGGAACCAGAGTAAGAAAGAAAACTGAAAGTACAAAGCGTTCTTAAAGGGCAGTCATGCACAACTATTGACCAAACTCTAATAACTCAGATTCTGTTAGATGCGGATTTTCAAGCAGCACAGAAACAACTTTCCAAGTACCCTCGTGCTGTCCAGCCCATTCCTGGTGGCTCAGCAATCCCCTCCGAAAGAAGAAAGTACTACCCTGGTGCTCTGCATACCACTAAGCGACCCCTAGGCCTCCATAAGGATATCCATCGGCTTCACCTTTCCAGCTAAGGGATCTGTTGCACAAGAATGTAATTGTGTGGGGTTTTTTAAATCCAGGATTGCATCTCACATACGAATATTTTTACATATCCAATACCCCACGTAAAACGCAGAAATCACCACTTTATACCAGAAGTTTGTCATAAATGAAAAATTTCAATATAAGTTACGCAAGTGTGAACAAACGGGTAACTGCACTCAGTTACATAACACAAGTTTTTAAGTTCAATACCACAGGTAGTCACAACATTACCTGAATTACACTGAGAAGTCTCTCAGGGCAACTTCCACTTTCCTGGGCTCAGTTCCTTCTTCAGACATTTAAAGACAATCTAAAAAGATGGGGGAAAAAAACAAGGCTGTTTTCCAAGAAAGATGTGGTTTTTCACAGAAAAATAACACCTCCTCCCCTATTTTGCAGCTACAGCTATGATTATGCTACTTTTACCCTGACTGTGTCTCCTGTTAATTACAAAGAAATGAAGCCTGCAGTTTCCGCGTCTATGCGAGCATCTGTCTGCTACAAGATGAAACAGTAAGACACAGCCGAAATCACCCGGGTGCCAGGACGGCTCCCGCTGCCAGCCAACAGCCTCCACAAAGCGAGCCGCGACAACGGAGCGCGGGGCAGGAAAGCCTGCGAGGCTCTCTCCAAGGTATCGGGGCCCGCCTAGGAGCAGCCGACGCGGCAGCGTAGCTCTCCTCCCTCCCAGGCCTCCCGCAGGGCGCTCCGCTCGGCGCTTCCTCCGCGCCAGGCCCGGAGCCCGGCAAACCCCGCCACCGCACCCGCAGCTCCCGGGGCTGAGGCGAGGGGCTCCGGCTTGGCGCTGCTGCCAAGACCTCGCAGGCAGGACGGGCGCGTCCCGGGCCCGCCCGCCGGTCCCTGCACCCTGCCCGGGCAGCGGCGGAGCAGGGGCACCCTCCGCCCTACAAGGCCCCGCACCCTCCCACCCCGCGGGCGGTAGCGGTGCTCGCAGCGGGCCCGCCTCGGCCCCGCCAGCGCCTGCCTCCATCCCGCCGAGCACGCACCTCTCGCGGGGGCGGCGCTCGGGGGGTCCCGGGGCTGCCCGGGCGCGGGACGCACCGTCCGGGCGGGCTGCGGCCGCCGCTCGCCACGCCGCCGGCTCCACGGGCACGGGCAGCCAAACGCCTCAGCCTCCCCGCTCCAACGGTCCCCGGCCGCCTCGCGGCGCCCAGCCAATCCGAGCACGCCTCCGCAGGAGCGCGCGCACTCTCGCCAATCTGAGCCCGCGCCCGCCTCACCCCCTCCGCCGCCGTCAGCCAATCGACAGCCGAGCCCGCCAGCCCCGCCCTCCCGGCCCGTGCGACGCCGCCTGGCCGCCAATCACGAGGCAGACGCTTCTCCGGCGGCGGACGTGCGTGCGCTCACCCCGCGCGCTCCCGCTTTCCCTCAGCCAATCGGCAGCCGAGGCCGTGCGCCGCCAGCGCGCGCTCTCCTTGCGCCAACGGGCCCCTGGAGCGCTCGTGCTCTCCAGCCAATCAGCGGCCAGCGCCGCCTCGCGCGCTCCCGTCTCTGCCACAGCGCGCGCCGCCGGCTGCTCGGCGCGTCCCCCCTCAGGGCGCAGCGGCAGCGCGCAGGCGCAGTGCGGCTGCTGAGGGGGCGGCCGGGACCCGGTCTCGGGCTGCCCTGACAGGATCGGGGTTGGCCGCCGGCTCCGGGGCCGCCTGTGTTACCTCTAGAGCTGTGTGGAGTGGGGAGGCGGCTTCTTAAAGCCATTGAAACGTCTGGAGGTAACTGTGGAAACCCTGTTCTGAGCCTGAGGGCGACCTGTCAGTGGGACGGGGGAGGCCCGCACGGGTGGCCTGTGGTAGAGCACTCCGTGGTGTTGCGGTGACTCCAAAAAGCACAGCGTGGTGTGCATATATATATATATATGCATGTGTCTGTATGCATCAAAGCCCCACAGAGCCAGTCGGTCTGGTGCCACTCCTGTGTGCTGAGTTGTGGCCTCATTTTGTCCCCAGGAGCGTTGGTGAGTTTCAGGATTGGGCTGGGGCTCTGCATCAGAAAAGGCCCAGGGCCAGGGAGGGAGGTAAGGGTGCGGGATGGAACCTGCCCACTGCCAGCTCCTCAGCAGCCATCGCCAAAGCAGGCTGCAGGATCCTCCACTGGAGGTCAGATGCTGGTGTAGTGCCTTAGCTCTCCGTCAGTACGTCTTGCTGTGATCTTGATGTGTACCTTCAACAGCCCTGGGCTGGGAGGGCAGCTTTGGTTTGTAAGGAAATGTGCACGTCGAGAATGTGTCACTTGTACACCAGGGGAGTCTTCTGAAAGCACCCTGCTGTGTCTCACAGCTTCCCCCACCAGAGGAATAGCAAGTTTTTCAAATGACAATATCTCCCCTGCTCCATTCTTTGACCATCTGTGTCTGGCTGGATAACACTATTGCATAGCAATCAACTATATTACAGCTTGGCTTGCTGGCAACCAATCGTAGTACAGTCACAGCAATGACTAGTACGTGAGTGTTTTCTGAGGAAGACTGGACAGGACGGGCATCTGTTCCAGGCTGTGCGTGCAGTCTCCCTCTGATCGGTCTCCCTGTGTGGAAATGCCATGGTTCCTTCAAAAAATGTGTTCTGTGCCTGTGGGAAAGGAACAGGATTCTTACCCTGCGTGTGGAGAGGAGGGGCTACTAACATTTTGCATGTGTGGGAGGGAGATACTTTGTCATGAGGGAATAGGAAAAATGAGAGGAAAAAAAGCACTGCTTAGCCGTTCTAGGTAGTGCTGCGTTAATGTTTATTCTGAGCTATATATGTGCAAATGATAGTACGTGGGGTTTTTTCCCCCGAATCCTGGAGTCAGGCCCACTAGCAGCAGTGGAAGCAGATTAGGCAGAGGTGGTATGGAGGGTTGTTTCTGCTGGCTGCATCTATGTGAGTAAATTAAGTAGCAGCAGGGTATAGGCATTGGCACTGGAATTTGATGGTAGCGTTTAACTGTTGAAACAGTTAAGCAACCAATATATTTTAGTGGGTATATATAAGCTCCAGCCTAATTACTATTCTCCCAACCATCCTCCAGGCAATTCTGGGCATCTTGCATGGGGTAGGGGCCATTCCTGGTAGGCAGTTTGGATGGGATCACTGTTTTGTGCAGTCTGACAGGTTTCAGTAGTGTGGCTGCAGCCCGTTCCGTGCCATACGGTCTCACGCCTGTGAACAGCCCTCGGGCAGGTTTCACACACTAGTCTAAATGCAGCTGCCGAAATCACTCGATACGGAGTGGCTTACCTGAGGCTTTCTGCAGAGGGTGCAGCACAGTGATCGTAACCTCTCCTTCTATGACAATGCCTTAATTATCTTTGTGGCTTTTCACTGGACTGACACTAGTAAGTCCGTGTCTTTCTTGTACTGGGGAGCCCAGAGATACAGCCCGGGACTCTGTTGACCTCCTTTGCCCCAAGGGCACGCTGCTGGCCACCAGGACCCCAGGTCCTTGTCTGTCAAGTTGTCTTCCAGCCAGTTGTCCACCAGCCTGTACTGGTACACGGGGTTGTTCCTCCCAAGCGCAGGACTGGGCATTTCCCTTTGAACTTGATGAGGTTCTTCTATGCCCATTTTTCCAGCCTGTCGAGGCATCACAGTTGTCTGGAGTATCAGCCTCTCCTCCCAGGCTTGCTGAGGTGGTACACTGTCCCATCATCTAGATCGTTAATGAAGATGTTGAATGTCTGGGGAACACCACTACTCACTGGCCTCCAAATGGACTTTGTGCCACTGATCATAACCCGCTGAGCCTGGCAGTTCAGCCAGTGTTCAGTCCGCCTCACTGTCCCCTTATCTGGTTTGTACTTCACCAGTTTCCCTGTGAGTATATTGTGGGAGAGAGTTTGAAAAGCTGTGCTCAAGTCCACGTAAACATCCACCGCTCTCCCCTCATCATAGATGGCTAGCAGGTTGGGCGTTTCGCTGCAGAAGGCTATAAGGTTGGTCAGGCATGATTTTGTCTTCACCGACTACTCTTAATCACCTTCTTGCCCTTCTTATGTTTCAAAACGGTTTCCAGACTTAATTGCTACATCCCTTTCCCAGGGACTGAGGTGAGGCTGGATCTGCCTTGCCCTTCCTGATGACAGAGTGCCATTTGCTGTTGCCCAGTCCTCAGGAACGTCCCCGGATCACCATGATCTTTCAAACATAGCTGGGAATGGCCTCGCACTGACATCAGCTGGCTCCCTTAGTCCCCCTGAGTGGGCACCGCCAGCTCCTGGCGGAGGCAGAACAGGCTGTTCTCTTCCCTTCTGAAGCGCTGTGGGTTTCTCAGTGTAAATAGGACAATATAGTCACGCTAGTGTGTGCTTAGTCCCTTGGCTTAAAACCTTTCCTTGACAAAGGGGAAACCAAGCCTGGGCTGTGGCCCAAACCAAAGTCACTGCCTGGGAGGGGAGATTAATGGACATGGTTTGCACAAAACTCTTTCCATTCCCTCGTGGTCTTGTGGTACAGTTGCCTCCAAGATGCCCAATATTGCTCCATTCTCGGTCACAGCCTCTCCAAGCCATTCCAGGGAAAAAAAAGGAGGAACCGCAGCAATAGCACACAGGATATTTATGCAGCTGAAGAAAAACAGCAGCGGAAAGCGTGCAGAGAGGGTACATCCTTATGTAGAGTACGTTGATGTCTCAAGACAATGAGCTGAGAGTATTAATAGTGTATGCAGGAGAGGCTTGTGTTATGGAGGTACAAAGGCTGAAGCAACAGCTATCGTGCTCCAGAGCACCCCAGCTGATTTGCTGCGTAGGATCATAGACTTAGGGCACTCGGGACACAAAGCGTTTTCCTCTGCTTGGCCTGAGGCCAGGAGCCACTTTCTAACATGGATTAGAAAGAAGTTATGCCATTATATAAGATAAAAATTTAAGCACCTGCAGAGTTAGATAGGGGGTTTATGGGTGTTAACAGTGTCCTCATGTCGGACTTTGGTGAATAAAGAGACATTTAAGTGCCTGTATCTTCTTTGTGAATCTAGCCCCCCGAGCGGGGTTCGTATCATCTGACTTGAGAAATCTAAAAATGAGATAAATAAGTCTGATCCAGACACCCTGGGATCCCATCACAGTCAAGTAAATGCGTACCTTCGGGCAGCAGTTCCTATGACCTGCCTTAAGCACTGGTCTCAGGGTGACATGATTCTGAATCCTGTCTGTCCGCGTTGACTATAAGGGAAATCATAACTTGTTCAGATTTAGACATCTAAATTGAAGATGCCAAAGTTACGGCCAGTGAATTCCATCTCATGTTTCTGTCATGGTATCAGCAGCTAGTGCACTCCACAGCCTCAGCCTTGCAGGTAACAATTTCTAAAGGAGCGCAGCAGGTACGGTCATGGCTTCCTGAATGGAGATCACTCAAATCAATAGATCTGGTTTTTTTCCTCACTGTGTTGAATTTCAACATCAACTACCTGCAATTAATTGAAGTACTCTGTGAAACATTGCATGGTGCAGTGCTACATTCAGTCCCATGAAGTGACAGCATTTGAAAGTAAATACTGTCACTTTTAAAGTGGATTGAGACAGAGTGACGCCCAAGAAGTGTACCACCATATTGAAAAATGGAGGAAGCATATGAGCTTGAAGAAAGTCCTCACTTTGTATTCAGACCCTGTGGTCAGGGACAGCAATGTCCAGCTGCCCGACAAGGGGAGACGAGTTAGAAGCTGAGGATGAGCACAGTGCAGGCACTACCCTCACTGCCCAGGGCCTCTAATACAGGGAAGACATCCAAAACGAGGTGCGAGCTCAGCTGAGGCCACCAAGATGCTCAGGGGACGATGGCGCTTGCCCTGTGAGGAGAGGCTGAGGGACCAGGGCTTGTTTGGGCTGGGGAAGGAAAGGCTGAGGGGGACCCGATAGCCACCACCCTGCTCCTACAGGGAGGCTGTCAGGAAGATGGAGCCAGGCTTGTCACAGTGGTGCCTCACACAAGGATGAGAGAGAATGGGTCTCAGTCAGATGGGACATGAGGAAGAACTTTATTCCCATGAGGACAGTCCGGCAGTGGAGCAGGGGCCCACAGAGGTTGGGTCATCTCCAACCTTGGCTGGCCAGAGCCCTGAGCAACCTGGTGGAGGCCAAGCTTCCCCTGCTCTGAGCAGGAGGTTGGACTTACGAGACCTCCCGAGGTCCCTTTCAGCCTGACTTGTCCTGTGATCCTCTGACTGCGTTCAGACTCAGGGACGCTGCTCTGCAGTCTGTACATTCAAGGAGCCATAGAGTAACGGAGGGGAGAAGGGACCTCTGGAGGTCATTCTGGTTCAAGCCCTTACGCAGTTGAGGACAGATCCAGAGAGACAGCTTTAAAGTTAGATCAGACTGTTTCAGTTTGTTTTTAAAATAGTTTTCTCCCTCCAGAGATTCTGGTTTATTTAAGTTGCAGATTTAAATTTAAAACTTGAATAGAGAAGGGAAGCATCTGTTGATGACATTTGTCACTCTCTAGCTTTTTGTTAGAAAATGATCATGTCTCTTTTGGCTGATGGATTTTTCTTAAAAAAACCTCTGGCTTCTTTCAATAATTTGGTCACCTCTCATTCACAACGGAAGGAGATACTGTTTCCCAGTGACATATCTTTCTGTTTCATGTTCTTATAATGAAATCTCATTTCCCGCTTCCTTAGGAAAAAATAGGAACAGGAACATATTCCCATTTTTAAGTGTGGTGCCAGAAAATTAGATTAATTTGTCAGTTCTGAGTAGTGACGTAATAGATAGTATATATATATCTTTTGCCATGTCTAGGGAGGAGGCCTCAGCATGGGCAGAACCTGCCCCATGCATATGTGTAGGAGTTAAGTACAAACGTATTTCCTTGGTTTTCTCTGGGAAAGGTGCTGGCAACCTGGAGTAAATGGAACCTAGCACTACCATTTACACTTAGTGAAATACACTTAAAAACATCCTGTGTTATTAAATTTATCATCACCAATGGAAAATTTATGATTTTTCAGTAAATTGCTTTTTCCTGATGCTGCTACTTTGTTTTCTGGACCAGGGATAACGAGTATTTGGAGAACATGTTTACTTCACATCTATGTACAAGCTCTCACCGAATTTGTGAGAGCCAGAAAATGCCACACTCAAGAAATAAATATGAAGAAAGTACCAATGCTTAGAAACGCCCCACTGTTGTTTTCAACTGCTTCCCATTGTTACAGCTTAAAAATACCTGCGTATGGAATATTGATTTTCCCTTCAGTTTGTGCACATACAAATTCTATTTGTATTTGTGGGCAATAAATGTGTGCATCAAGAGGAGAGTAAAACCCTACAGATACTTCTGAATTCAAAATGTCATTTTCTTTCACTGGTGAATAAGTGGATTTGAGCTGGTAATATCAAACAGCTCTTGCAAGCCCACAACGTTCCTCTTTTGGGTGCAGAAACAGCTACATAAAAAAGCAGAAGAGGCTGAAGACATTCTTCTGTAGGAGTGTGCTTTGATGATACAATTCTGACAGAAGTTTTTTGTCAGAAGAATGTACTTAGCATTCCAGAGCAGTGGTACTAGTTTAAAAATAACATGAAATTTGGCATAGGAAATATTTTCCTTCTTGTTGAGATCTTCGGCTTCAGTGTCATCATACGTCATTTCATCCAATTGTGAACAAAACACAAAAATAAAAGGAAACCTCAGATGATGTCACCTCAGATCTGAGCACAAGATTGAATTTGCATTTTGGGGCTGTCGCAAAGATGTTAAGAGGAACAAAAGCAACCCCCAAAGTAGATGATTGTAGATGTGGAAGGTTTATAATATTCTTTAATTTTGTGTTCTAGCAGAAGAGCATCCTACTTGTTTGGAATATAGTGTTCATGGGGCGCAGAAAGTAAGTCTTAAAAGGACCTCTTTCTGTCCTGTGGAAAGCCAAACGTGACCATCACGTTTGTCTTGTAACATGGAACGTGTGCCTATAACACATGCTTGTCAAACCTGGCTTAAAAAACTGCGGGCAGTGGAAAATTCACCATCTCCCTTGGTGATCTATTGCCGTGTGAAATTAGCCTTACCATGAGGGAGTTATCTCTGCGCGACTCTTTGTCCTTCCTCCACTGGATATTGAGCAACTGGACTGCCTTCCTGTACAGTTATCTCTAGATCGCTGTGGTGTTCCTTAAGCTTTCTCTTCTCACACTTAAACAGCCGCCCTCCTTGTAGGGCATGTTTTCTACACAGAAGTGTCCAGTTGCTCTTCTCTGGACTCTCGTCCAGTTGGCCCACTCATCCTTGAACTTTGGTTCCCGAAACAAGATACTGTACTCCAGGTCATTGCCATCCTGATACTGTGCTCAGGAAAGAACCACTTCACCAGACGCACAAATAATACTTCTGTTCGTGCAGCCCAGTATTATGATTTCCTTTTCTTGAGTATGATGTTTGAAATGACTCCTGTATCTGATGCAGCACTGCCGCCTGTCCTGTCCTGCTGCTGTATGCGTGCAGCTGATTGTTTGTCCGTCCGTGCATTTGGCCGTGCTGACTGCTGCTGCTACGCTTTTCCCACTATTCCTTTAACAACTGCTCAGCCCAGATCTGAAGGGGAATGAGAGTGTAAAATACATCAGTACCTCTTTGCTCAAATTCAGTGTCCCAGCACGTCGTGGAACACTACCATAACTTCAATTTACATGTCTCTGTATTCAGAGACCTCCAGCAGAGAATCAGCTGTTCATTTTATTTTCCATTACTAACTATTCAGCACTAAATGGAATTTTAAAACCAAAATACCTATTAGGACTATTCAACTCAGTTTCCCTACACTTACAATTTAAGCAGCTGTGTTTTGGACCAGCTTCAGGCAAGACAGGAAAAGGTTTTCAGTAGGTGTGATGGGAGAGGGCTGAACCAAATTTGGTAGAGGTGAAGAAGAAACGAAAACAGAAAAATCGTTGGAGTTAGTTAAGCTTTGTATGGAGAAAGGGTGAAGGACTTGCAACGTCAGTAATAATAGAAGTTGCATAGCAATGTAAATAGCTTGCTTTTTCCATTGTTCTGAAGTAAAAAGAAGTATTTTCCACAGGCTATATTTGTCTTCCCTGTGGTTTTTCTCAGCAGTACAAGAGCATTAAGGCTTCTGTCTAAAAGAACCACAAAGAAACAAGACAAGGAGGGCAGTAGGAGCTGCCCACTACAACACTGTGAGTAATCAGCAGTGAAATCTCAACTAATGCTGAGGCAGCAAACTCAAACCAGAGTCATTTCAAGGGCAAATGTTTTCTCAAAGAAAAATTGTGCAAAATATGGAAAAAATTGTGGGGGCGGGAAGAAACAGTGGCACAATCTTTTATGTCCTTCCTCTTTTACAACTGTTGCTTTCTTGGCAAAGTGGCAAAATGGGCCAAAATTTGCTTAAAATTCATTTGCAGCTTCTCATGTCTTGAAACAGAGATAAGATGTTTCAGAAGATAACCAGTGAATTTAAGATCTTCATCAGATCCTTGGCTTTGGTCCAGTCATTGACTGAAAATTGCCTTTCTGTTAAACTTGTGAAATCGATGGTGAGGAATGACGTTGGTAAGGGATGACTCAAAAGCGGCACATTCCACCGCTGCGTGAGCTGGACCCTTTTATTTAAATGACATCTCCAAATGTGACATAGTGCACAAAGTTTATTTAATGATTAGAAACATAGAACTGGAAAGAATCTCTTGGATCATCAAGAACAGCTCCTTGATGTCACTAGCAACATGTCTATTACTCACTGCATAAATTTATAAGGTTTAAAACCTGTAGATTTTCCACCTGCCCATCTATTGGAAGATGTTCCAAAATCCTACTTTTGTGCAGATGGAAGCCATTTTCTAACTTTCATTTGCATTTAGTCACTGTTAGAGCACTCCAATCCTATGCCAGTGTTTCTTTAGTTCCAGTAGTTATTTTATCTTTTTCTCTTTTTTTTTTTTGTTTGTTTATGAAGAGCAATAGGATCTACCTTCATTTTGTTTAATTTCTCTCAATGGCAGATTCTCTGTTCCCCTGGTTAAACCAAAAAGCTTTCATGGACCCTGTTGCACTATGAATTCACTGTTCTTGGTTGTGGCTGATCTGAGCTCTGCACTGCGCTCTGCACAGGTATGCTTAAATGTGCTAGTACTAGTTACATTTACTTATTTATGTCAAAAATTCTAAAAATTAAACTTACTGATGGCTAATTTCTAGCTCATTCTGTAGGTTTTTATAGACTCTGCAGGTAAGGAACTCTACATCATTTTTCTGTCATCCACAGATTTGACAGTGCAGAGTTTAATTCTTCTTCCAGATGGCTTAAACCAACCTGTTCTCAGGTTTCTTTTGCTTTATTCCCTATTTTAAAATAGATATACCACCCAGAACACTATAAACACATATTGCATCCTGGCTTGCCAGTTTGCTGGTATGTGCCAAATCAGTAGCTTTTTTTTTGCCTGAATGTGGCGATTACTGTGTAATTATGAGCTCTTAGGCATCAGCGAGGGGCTCAGTGCTCCTACGAGGCAGCAGACACAGACCTCATCCCCTAGGACTGTATGGGCACAGCCTCTGCCAAGCCCCACCGACTGTTTGGGTGCTTGGCCGACCATGGCCTATCAAAATGCCCAGTGATTATATGGAATTACAGGCTACTCAGCTTTCTCGGGTCCTCATTTCTTACATACTTCTGAGGTGGTAACTGCCTGCCAGCCGATTATGTCTCCTTCCATTAACTTTTCTTGTCATTAAGAAACCATAATTTGAAATGACATTCTTTTGTGGTGTTGGTCTCAAATAGTTTAAACTTTCTGAATTACTTTCATAATTTTTATTTAATTTCTCCGGGTGAAAGCTGAATTTCCTGTTTGAACACTGGCTCACTTTTATGTATCCCATTGATGTTAGAAATTGTGGCTGATTACCAGGTCTAAGTAAAGAAAAGGGCACTTTTGGTTTTGCCTTTTTTTAATTAAAAAAAAAATTTCTCTACACTGTTTGTGTAGGTCCCAGTTTACCCTGTAGTCTGTATTCCTTTGTTGGATTCCTGAACAATACAGAAGGTAAGACAAGACTGTTTGGTCTGGTGCTCCTAGTAAATGTTTTATGAAGCACAAAACAGAACTTGTCTGTTCTGTTGATTCCCCATTCTCTATAGGTTCCTTCATTCTTCCATTTTGCTCTTCTTACCTCTTCCTTCATGTAGGAGTTAGGTGTTCATTCTTTGTTAAATCCTAAACGTGCATCTTCTCTGTAGATGGCTTTCAGTGTTTTATATTTTACTGATACCTTGATTTTAATTAGTTTCTACTTGTATAGCATGTTTTTGCTCCGTATCTTTCACCATTACGGTGTACACATTTACACATTTATGAATCTTTTGGTGCCCACGCCCTCAGCCTCAGTGTCCTATTTGTGTTTTCACTGTTCCTGGTATTTTATCTGCAAACTGGTGGTAACTCTTGTTACTTCTTCTACATGGTTTGTAACACATCATATAAGACTGGTCTATGCTTTGTAACACTATAATCTTCACATCTGTGGGTTTTTTCCTCATTTCTTGTATCATTCCTAATTTTTGAGCTATTAGCTGATTATGTTCCACAGCCGGGGTGCTATGTTTGCCCTTCCTCGTTTCTCCTTTTTTTCCTCAAGTAGCAACAAAAGTGCATTGTGAACCTCCCACAGAAATCAAGTACCTGTGCTCTTGTTCGTACGGGATCTCTTGGCGTGCAGCACCATCGGAAGAAGTGTTCAGAAGTCAGAAGGTTCCGAGTTTAAATTCTTACGTCAACTTTCCTCACCTTTTACATGAAGTTATGCTGTACATGGTTGTAAAGGGAACATAGTTCAGTCCAAAACAAGTATAACTAAAAAGGTGAGGTTGAGAATGTCCCGACTGAGAAACTGGAATAAAGTTTGTACTATCCTTCTATTTTTATTTACATAGTCATTTCAGAATTTTAAATTCTGAATGTAAAATTTTGCACTTTAGCAGCTATCTTAAGTACCAAAGAAGGGCCTTATAGCCCCCGTATATACGTATCTCCAGCTGTTGGCTTAGCAAGCAGTATTTGTTGTTATGCAGTTAACTGCATGTCACAAGCTGCGCTTCCGTCTTACAGGTATGCCCAGTGAGCAGCCAACATGGTAACTGAGGTAAAGTAGAAGCTGAGCTCAGAAGAGAGAAACAATCTCCTTTTTTGTTCCTCTTCACTGTGACAAGATAATTACCTTGCTGGAGCCATAAGTGTGCTCCTTATCTATATTTAGGAATGGATTCTGCAGCTTTTCTTTCACTTACAAGTTTTTTTTTATTGCAATTTAGCAGAGAACAAAACAAACCAGATGATGATTGTAAAATTGAAGCAGATTCTGTTAAAATACAGGTGGCATGTCTGAGTTTAATAGGACATCCTTTGCATGGCTCCCGCCCAGGGCACAGAATCACCACAGCTGTCTCATTACGGAAGAGGTGTTTGGAGAGCTGAAAGAAAACAGAGAGGGGAAGGCACGGAGGTCTTAGAATATAAGCACTCACCAGTTAGCACCAGCTAGGAGCAATAGTAGGGAGGTTTTCAACGCAGCAGGGCATTCCACTGCATGATATCAGAAGTCTGCCTTTCTAAGTATTTGTTTTGCATTATAGAGAGAATAATGGCAGAGCCTCACAGCACCGTTAGAAGGACCTTTGAAAACTACTCCTTCCCCGCATATGGTGAAGAAACTGAGACAGCATTGTAAAGTAAGGAGCGTTACTTCTATGTCTTTCCATAATGGGAACAGAAGTGGGAAGAACTGAACTTTTTGTATCTTTGTATTTCTTGTACCTTATTCTCTGGTCTTTTTTGTCGTAAAATATTTCTTATTTCCAGAGATAACTTTTTTTTTTCCTGGCCCATAATTCTTGCTTTTTCACTGGACCCTCATTGCATTGCCCAGTCACCACTAACTGCCTAAAGCTTATCAGCCAGAAAGTCATCCCATTGTGATTTAAGGACAGTGGGAGACAGAGAATCCCAGTCTTCAAGTTTGTTTCGGTGCATAATCACCCTCACTTTTATGCCTGATGTGATGAAACGGTTTTAACTGTTCTGCTTCACAGTGACTTGGTGTCTAGAGCACAAGTGCTGTGAGGAGCGGCTGAGGGACCTGGGGGGGTTTGGCCTGGAGAAAAGGAGGCTGAGGGGAGACCTTCTCGCTCTCTGCAACTCCCTGACAGGAGGTTGGAGCCAGGGGGGGTCGGTCTCTTCTCCCAAGGAACAGGCGACAGGACGAGAGGAAACGGCCTCAAGTTGCGCCAGGGGAGGTTTAGGTTGGATGTTGGGAACCATTTCTTCCCCGAAAGGGCTGTCAGGCCCTGGCACAGGCTGCCCAGGGCAGTGGGGGAGTCCCCATCCCTGAGGGGATTGAAAAGCCGTGGAGATGTGGCGCCTGGGGACATGGGTTAGTGGTGGCCTTGGCAGTGCTGGGTTAACGGTTGGACCCGATGATCTTGGAGGTCTTTTCCAAACTAAATGATTCTATGATTCTATAATTCTCTGATTCTGTGACTGTATCTACCATTTACTAAGAATATGTAGGCTCCAAAGTAGATGCAGTGGAGGGCATGCACCCTTCATAACACCACCCTGTCCCCTTAGCAGCGTAGAGCCAAATTAGCATTTGGAAAATCAGTTTGCCATGTGGTCTGTAGGGAGAAGTTCTGAAACCTAGAAAAACAACAGACGGTGACCTGGCTTTATTTATTTATGCCTTTGACTCTTAGAGTTCAGGCTTCACTGTTTCCTAACTGTGGGTTGTGCCCATCCTTGTTCTTCCCAAGGTGCACAGGGGAGTTCTATGGGGCTAACAAAAGCTTAGAGTCTTATTTATTTAACAACAAGATATAGCAATTAATTAGTTACATGAATTAAAAAAGAGAAGACTAAAACTCCGGAAGAAAATAAAGTCCAGTGATGACACCAAGCTGAGAGGTGCGGTGGACACGCCTGAGGGACGGGATGCCATCCAGAGGGACCTGGGCAAGCTCGAGAGGTGGGCCCAGGCGAACCTCATGAGGTTCAACAAGGCCAAGTGCAAGGTCCTGCACCTGGGTCGGGGCAACCCCCGGTATCAATCCAGGCTGGGGGATGTAGGGATGGAGAGCAGCCCTGCCGAGAAGGACTTGGGGGTGCTGGGGGATGAAAAACTGGACACGAGCCGGCACTGTGCGCTGGCAGCCCAGAAAGCCACCCGTGCCCTGGGCTGCATCCCCAGCAGCGTGGCCAGCAGGGCGAGGGAGGGGATTCTGCCCCTCTGCTCCGCTCTGGGGAGACCCCCCTGCAGTGCTGCCTCCAGCGCTGGGCCCCAGCACAAGAAGGACACGGACCTGCTGGAGCGGGGCCAGAGGAGGCCACGGAGATGATCCGAGGGCTGGAGCCCCTCTGCTATGGGGACAGGCTGGGAGAGTTGGGGTTGTTCAGCCTGGAGAAGAGAAGGCTCCGGGGAGACCTTCCAGCAGCTTCCAGTCCCTAAAGGGGCTTATAGGAAAGATGGGGACAGACTTTTTAGCAGGGCCTGCTGTGACAGGACAAGGGGTGGTGGTTTTAAACTAAAGGAGGGGAGATTCAGACTAGACATAAGGAAGAAGTTTTTCACGCTGAGGGTGGTGAGGCCCTGGCCCAGGTTGCCCAGAGAGGTGGGAGATGCCCCATCCCTGGAAACATTCCAGGTCAGGCTGGACAGGGCTCTGGGCAACCTGACCTAGTTGAGGATGTCCCTGCTCGTGGCAGGGGGTTGGACTAGATGGGCTTTAACGGTCCCTTCCCACCCAAACCATTCTGTGATTCCATGAGTCTATGATGCTGATGTCCCGCTGGCAGCAGCTCAGTTCCTGCAGGGCAAGGACGTGAGGCGCTGCAGCAGCATCTGGTTGCTCACACACACTTATACATACCGGGGAACCACTGCCTGCCTGTTACGTGCTGGCACCAGCTTAGTCCCTCCAGGATGGGGAGTACTTAATGCAACAAGGAATTACAGATAAGTTGCATTATCTACCCATGAGGAACTGACATTGTTGCCAGAAATTAAGTTCCATCTGAACAGGAGGAAAAACGTCTTCGCTGTGAGGTGCCCGAGCCATGGCACAGGCTGCCCAGGGAGGGTGTGGAGTCTCCTTCTCTGGAGAGATTCCAGCCCGCCTGGACGCGGCCCTGTGCAGCCTGCGCTGGGTGACCCTGCTCTGGCAGGGGCTGGGCTGGGTGGGCTCCAGAGGGCCCTTCCCACCCCCACCACTCTGTCATGCTGTGATTCTGTGCCCTGGTTGGGGAGGACCAATCCTTCGGTGGGCTGCGCAGAGATGGGTAATACGACAAGAGCTTTTGATTGCATGGTGTTTCAGAAACGCTGCATTTCAGCAACGTAACGTGAGATGTGTAGGAACCCTCAAGATGAGGAATAGGGGAGACATTATTCACATTTACAACACATGACTGATGGGACTGGGATGGAACAGTAATAATGCGATGTAACAACCTTTAACGAATAGACCAAAATAGAGGAAAAAGCAGTGCCAAGACGTGACAATGTAAGGATTAATTTAGATTACTCATAAAAATTACTGAGCTCTAAAATGAAGTGTTTTATTCAAGAACATAAAAAAATTAAGTCCTATTTAGGAAAACAGGCCCATCAAGGGCTTCCTAGAACATTAAGCCCAACACTTTAATAGAGACACACTGTCCCTGTAACTCACTTCATCTACTCTCTTCTGGTTTACTTTTTGTCAAGTAGCAACTTTCTTCTGATTTCTAAACAACGTGTATCCACAGCTAATGAACTCCCATTTGTTCTTGTACCAGTGTTGAGTAGCTGGGTTTCCCCCTTAATGTTTATCCTGGTGATAGATTGCCTTTTACCTTTTGTTGTTTAACTTAAACTTTGGGGCTTCTTACGGTGTCAGAGGCTCTCCCTGATTATTTAGAAGTCTTTCAATGCACTTCTTCCAGTTTGAATTAGTTCTTCTTGCCTGCAGATGAGTGGAACCACACAGGGTGTCTACTACCTTGTGCAGTTCACACTGATTTCATCGCTACTGGCAGTACACGGACTGGACTTTCAGAATTGCTTTTCCTTCCTGTCGTGGTTTAACCCCAGCTGGTGTCCGAATACCCCGCAGCCGCTCACTCACTCCCCCGCTCCCTGGTGGGGTGGGGAGGAGAATCGGAGAGAAAGGGGAACTCGCGGGTTGAGGTAAAAACAGCTCACCAGGACAGCAAAGGGAAAAATATAAAAATATATTAATAATGATAATAATAATAATATATATAAGGATAATAGAATATATAAAACAAACGATGCACAATTTCTCACCACCCGACGACCGATACAGCCCGTCCCGAGCAGCAGGCAGGGAGCAGGGGTATCCCCCCCAGCTATCCCAGAACAGCAAGTTCCAGAGAGAGCAGGCGAGGGAACCAACAGCCGAACGAATGAACGAAAAGGCCTGAACAAACAGTAAAAAAAAAAAGGAAAAACAGGGAAACAAAAAGCAACCCAAAGGGAAGCTTAACGATTAAGGCAACTTAAGGGTCTAAAAGCCTAGTGGCCCACCCTCACTTATCCCGGCCATGCCGTCTCTGGTAGGGAACACTCTCTTTGGCCAGTTGGGATCAACTATTCCGGCTCTGCCCCTCCCAGGTTTTTGCACCTGCACATCGGCAAAACCTGGGAAACTGCAAAATGTCCTGGGTCGTTCAGCAGCACCCAGCACCATCAGTTGCTGTCACCACTCTGCTCACACTGAATCCAAACCACAGGAGCTGCTGGAGACAAAACCAGCTCCGTCCTGGCCAAAACCAGGACACTTCCCAAGGCTAAATCACAGTGACAGCTTATAATCATGGGATATGATTAATTAATATATCCAGGGTCTTCTCATCTTCCTTCCAGTTACTGTACATCCACTCCTAGAGCAGAACTTGTGTCACTTGTCCCTTAAAAATAGTTTGTGATGCCAGCGCGTACAGCTGAATCCCATTTAACAGCTCTCAATCTTGAGTTACAGTTTTCCAGTTTTGTCTGCATGCACATATATCCCAAGTTTGTGCCATCAGTTAATTTTGCTGGGGGACTCACAACTTTTGGTGCTTGTATCACTGATGAAGATCTTGAAAAGATTCACATCCAGACTGGCCCCTGAGACATTTCAGTAGACTTCTCCATCCAAGCCGATTTCCCACTTTTAGTACCATCTGTGTTAAGCACCTTTGAACCAGTTCTTTTACTTTATATCTACTTTATCTTCATCTTCTCAAGTTTTATTACTCATTTCCCACATATCAATTTATCATTTTTTGTTACTGAAGATGATACACTTTATTTTAGCTGATGAGAAACAGTTTATCAACACAATACACGGAATCAGTCTGCACATACCTTTGGCGAGATTGCGTTGCTTTCTATCCCGTTTATCCGCATTAGTCTTTACATCAAAACTTCCAGAGCATCGCATGTGAATGATGTCATTTTTCTCCTAGTCCTCAGTGCAGGCAGAACTATGCTGCACAGGTTACCGCAGTTCTCTTGATAAACAAAAGAATGTGTTACCTGAAGTACAGCTTTTTGTGTCAGCTCTGTCAAAAGCTGCCATCCGGTTGCAGTGGTTTGTATAACAACATCCTCGGTGAGACCAGAGGAAGAGTATTACTTTTGTTTTGGGCAAGACTATCTTTAATCACTATCTTTTCTTCTTTTCCTCTTTTTGTGGTCTTTCTCTGTATGAGGTGGTAGAATTTGGGGACTTTTTTCCTAACAGTTGCAAACTCAAACAGCTGGACTGCTTGTATTCGCTCTTTGCTCGACAAGACACACATTTGTTTACAGATCTTTCCTTCTCCATTTTATGTCCACTCTTTACACTGTTGATGTGGTTAGTCACACTAGTAAGTGCACAGCCCCTTCACAGCACCTTTCTGTACTTGAAATATAGGTTGCTGATACTTTTAATACATTCAGTGAAAAGAAATCCCAGGCTTCCTATACATTCCCAGGCGCCTCAGTCCTGCTGATTTTACAAAGTTAAGTGCATTCAAAGATTACCTGACAAAAATGAAGAAAGTTGTTACGGATCTCTTTCTTTGAATCCCTCCATTTAAGGGAAGTCAAGTTGCAATCACTAGATACGGGTTTCTTCCCGTTTCTTTCCGTTTCCCAAATCTACAGTTCAAGGCCCCCAAAGTGTTTCAGGACTCCAAGAAGGGAAGCTTGAACGAACGGCAGAGTGTTTATTAAGGCTTAGTATTAAACCAAAGTTTTCCCTTTGAGATGTGTGGAAGAAATTTTAAAGATGCCCACCGCTTATGAAGCCAGAAAAATGTAGTTCACTATCGTTTATCGGGGTCCCTTGAAAGACAAAAGGCAGCAATTGACAAATCAGACAGCAGCAGTACGAACGACCATAAAATCATATGCTTTTTATTTAACATAAAATGAAACATTAAGATAAAATACACATTTGTCCATGTGCTGAAGAACTACTGTATTTTACATTCATTTATAAAGCAGGTAGTTTTACATGACAAAAATAAGTGAGAGGAAGAGGAACAGAATCCGCAATACGACAGAAGCCACAGGGCAGGCTTTTGCTTGTCAAAGTGCTATCTCCTAAGGGCACACAGCTCTTCAAGTGACAGGTTAGAAATAGGCTGTTTTTAGCACTCCTCAGATCCCTCTTAATGCTGGTGAGAAGCTAAGGTGGAATCTTATACAGCAAAATGAGTGAAAACTTGTTGACAAAACCACCTTTGCCAAAATGCATAGCTGCAGCACGACGGACCACGTTTGTCCCTGATGTATTGCTCCTTTGCTGGACCTGGCCCCTGCAGTTTTTAAATGCCTACGAGTTACCTTACTGAACCACACTTGCTTTTTTCCCATGCAAACCCCGCCACATTCCTTAAATTTGACTTTGCGAACGGGCTGACAGGGTGCGGGCTTACAATCGTACAGAAGATTTACGGCAAGGGAAGGCGCTGCAAATCCAGCGAAATCGGCTGTCTGTGGGTGTATCCCTGGTACACCTCTAGACACGAGATAAAAAAATTGTTACTGAAACCTCTGTCCCTGAGGCTCACGGTAACGCCTGTCCCGTCCCAGCTACAGGTGGGCTAAGGGCACGGCGCAGGCAGCGCGGCGCAGGCAGACGCGGGTCGGTTGGGCAGCGGCCCTGCAGCGAGCTGCGGTAGCTGCGTCGTGTTCGTTTCCACACCTGCGCTGCCGGCTGGGTCACGTCCCTGGCGATGGCCCTGGCACTGGGCCGTGAGGACTCTGGAGTCCTGGCCTCCAAAAGTTAACTCGCGGCCCAGCTTTTCCGATATAAAATCTATAATGCAGCATCTGCGAAGTCTTAACTGAAAGGTACAGGAGACCAATTGGTTTGAAGTTTTAAATTGGGAGAGGAAGGAATGGGAGATGCAGCAGTACCAGGGGAATAAGGAATGTTTTTTTAAAAAGTGCAGCAGATCAAAACACATTGCTATTATATATTTTGTCTAACCCATATATCTTAAATATGAAAACAAATATAAAAGCTGTAATTCCGTCTCAGGTCTGCGGTAACTTTGCAAGGTTTAATGTCACCAGAAGACTGAGATGAAGCTGGTCTTGCTATGTACACTTAGCTAAAGTATAGCTGTGTGTACATACGTGTACATGCACACACGCCTGCACAGCCCCCCCACATATAGACTCTATGTATATACACACCCCCAAACAGCGGGACTTTCGTATAGTGCAACTGTTACAGAGTAAAAGCCCCCCTCAGTATGTCAATAGCAAGTTTTGACGAAGGATTGGGTGCCATGTTTTGTTTTTTCACGAGGTTCCAGTAATCACTGAAGCAGTATAAAAATACCAGTTGCCTGCCTTTTCGGTTTTCAGATTTGTACTGTTAAAACTTGACTTGTTAATGCTTCTTCTTTTCCCACATTCAGTTTCCTTCCCTGTGAGTCCCAGCAACAGAGAATTGCTGTAAACACCTCCGATTTATATACAGGACTCCCGCAATATTCCTGGAAGAGTGTAAATGTAATTTGAGATTGATCTAAGCAAAAATGGGCATCACAGAAAAGGGGACGAGGCAAGTACACCGTGCCTCCTACCTCTGGAGCCATTCCCACCTCTCTCAGCAGAGATTTGTATTCTCTCCACACGGAGAACCGGGGCCAGCCGTTAGAGGGGCTGCAGATCTCCTGCCTTTTAGGAACAGGTACCAGCAGTGTCTGCTCTTTACTCTAATAAACGGCTCCACGAAGCAGTACCAGGAGGCAAGGGAGAGTGATACACAGCGCCGCGCATCTCAGCTTAGTGCTGAAAGCACCGTGACCTCCCGATTTGCACCCCTTTGCTGTGTGTGTGTGCATCAGATAATTGTGGCTCAAGAGGAGCATCTCTAGGATCCCATTCCTGATGAGAATTCACTCCATTTCTAATAGCTGCAAAGACGGATCACCCTCTACAGTGAGATTTCCACCAAAATGCCTACAAAGTAAAAAAAAAAATCGGCTTTGATAGTGTTTCTTTGAAATCATTGGACTTTTGGTGTATCGTTTGAATTCCCCGTAAGCCCCTTAAGATGCTCACACAAGAAATCAAGCTATTCATTAAAATTTCAGTGGCACAGCAAAACTGAGTAGCTTCTGATTCGGTTTTGGTTGAGTAGCTTCTGTCCCAGTATGTCTCTTTGGCTAGAAAGGTAGCATTGCTTGTATAAAAGATCCACCTCAACTTCTAGTCTTCTCACCATTCTGGGCGGTTATGAGGCAAAACGAACGAGTATTAACGGAAACACAGACAGGACACAGGACTGAAAAATGTTCTCTACGCTCTATCTACAACTGCTAAACGCTTCCAAAATCCCTTGGCTCCTGCACTCCTGGCTCGCCTGCTCCCCTGACCGCAGCTCCTGCAGTGGGGCAGTACTCGCCTCCTCTCTCCCTCTCTTCTTCTCCTTTTTTTTAAACATTATTACATGCTCAAATCCAACCAGCTCCAATACTTTTTAATACATTGAAAATGTAAAATAAAGAATATATGAAGTACATACAGTATATATATACATATTTCAAATACTTAAAATTCTTATGTAAAATATGATTTTTCTATATTATTTGTGTAAAAATACATTTTAAAATGGTGTCAACTTGATTTTTCTGTACATACCCTCTATTCCAATTTAAGTCCCTTTTAAAAAGGCAAAAGACAGACAAAGGTTTAGTATCTTCTAAACTGTGTTTACAGGCCTGTTGTCAAAACAAGAAAAGCATGTGGTAAACAGTATTGGATTTCTTAAGAATTCCCATTTTTATTGCATTAATGGAAAAAACTGAATCTTTTCAGTTCTCCTGCTAGTAAAACTATTCTTGGCCTTGCTGAGAAACTGCATACTCCCAATACCCTGTTCATCTACTTCATAAATCATCCTTTGTCAATTTTTTTTTTTTTTACAGATACTAAAATATATATTACTTAAAATATATTACTGTAAGCTCTTAAAATTGATCTTCAGTTATATCAAATGTATAGCATTAAAAAAAACAACCTAGGTAACAAAGAAAATTCTGGATATCCTCGTCCTGGCGAAGGCTCGAGCTGTGCTCCCCGCGAGACCCGGGCGGCCGACGGACCCGACGCCCGCAGGGCCTGGCCCCGCACGCAGCCGGGCGGCTGAGGCTGCCCCAGCGCCGCAGGGCGCCAGAAGCAGCGTGTCCTGGGAACGGTCTTCTCCCCCACCGCAGCGACTAATCCCTGCTCACGGCTGGAGGTAACGCAGTGCGCACGGGCCATGCCTTCCCTCCTGCCGCCACTGCAGCCACCCACGTTTTCGGACGTGGGATTCTGGAAATTCAGACTCCTCCGGTAACGCCTGAAACCACCGGAGCCACGGAGGCGAAGCCAGGCGCTGCTGGCCAGGGCTGGCTTTCAAACAACCGAGCCTGAGCAAAACTCCCAAGTAAAACAAAACAGTTTCCCCAGGGCTTCAAGCGTCCCTGGTGAGACGGTTCCAACGAAGGAAGCTGCCAGCCTTCCAACGGAAAAAAACCCAAACCCCTTTCTTTTCTCCAAGCCGCGGCGCTTTCAGGTGACACAAGCGCAGCTGGCCACCGGGGAGGTGGTGGGCTCTGCCTCCGGCCCCGCCACAGGCCACGTGCTGCATCGCCCCTCGCGCCACCGTGGCGTGGCTGCGCGGCGCTGGACGGACCCCCAGGGCAGGCGGGAGGATGCCTGGGCCTTCTGCGGGCCCCCGCCTTCCAGCGGTTTAAGTGAGCTGGACTGAGCCTCCCCGGGGAGAGAAGCCCGGGTCCCACTCCCACATCTGCCGCTGCCTGCACGCCAGGCAGGAGCCAGCCCCGGGACGGTCTCTGCTGCCTCTGTGGCAGCGTGAACCACGTCAGACCTACCGACCTGAGGACACCTCCTGGCTGTTAACCACTCCACCAGGAACTTCCCGCCCCACGGCTGTTTCTTACTACCATAAAAAAGGTACAACTCCGCTGGTCAGCCTAACTGTCGACCATCTTGGTCTTTCCTTTCGATTTAAGAAGGGACATTCAGATTTCACGCAAAATTCCTTCCCTGTGCTACCAGCCTATCTCAAAACCTGAACTCACTGACAGAGCAGCGTTCGCTCCTCCATTGCAGCCACGTGTGCGGGGGGGGGGTTTGCACTGGAAAGTTAAACTCCACTGATCAGTCTGCATTTCCAGTTCTCATGCTGCAGGACTTGGATATGGCCCGGAAGGGAAAATTTAAATCTTTTCTTACTCAAGTTGCTTTTACTGCCACAAACATGCTTTGAAAACATTCTCAGATTTTTTTATGACAGCGTTTACTATAGTGCTATTAATTTAATACCTGGGGAACCAAAGTCTAATGCTTTAAGCTATGTCACGACATCCCTTTGATTTATAAATCCAGTGTGAAGGCAGGTTTATTGTCTGGCTGGAAGGAGCAGCGGGAAGGTCGGATGATGGGACGGGTGGAGACTGCGGGGAGGAGCCCCGGCAGTAAGGCAGCAGCAGGCTGATCCCACGCAGGGAACACTCCTACACAGGCTGCAGGATTTCCCCCTTCTAAAGTACTTTATTCGATAACCAGCACTGTAAAGCATGCAAAGCGTTCAAGGTTTTGTGTTGACCTGTACTTATAGTAAGCGATTATTACACTGAGCCTCGTTATTTCTAATGATTGCCTAACTACTTAATGCCCTCTTGCAAACCTGTGGAGATCATTCCATCAAGTTGCACCTAGTAGCTCATAGCGCATGTTAAAATCAAAGACATGCAGTTAAAAGAGTTTATTTTCTTAAAAAGGAATAAAAGTAGCCCAAGAAAAGTGCTGATCCGTTAAAATATACCTAAGGCACTGAACAGAGTTGTAAACTTCCCAGTCCTCACGCAAGGTGCCTGCGCTGTCCAGTACGAGCCTGGGGGCCACGGAGATCTTCGCGGTCACCGTACATCCCAGCTCGGGACAGCCACGGCCAAGCAGGCGCCTTTCCTGCAGGGCTGCTCGGGAGACGGCAGCTCCTTGCACTTCCAAAGGAGACTCGCAAGAGGCGGCCGTGGCGTAGAAAACCGAACCCACGCGCTGCAGAGGACGCTTGTAAAATTTAAAGGGAGGAACAAGCTGGAACCGCAGCCAGGGCGGTGACTGTTTTGGAAAATGCTGAGAGGAGCGAAGAAACAGCCTTTCCGAGCGGCAGCTGCAGCAGGTTTAAAGGCCCGTGAGCGCTAAGAGCAAGCTGGCAGATCACAGCCTGCTGCTCCCTCATCATCGTCTCCTTCCCCCTCTTCAGCAGCCTTGTCAGCCTAGAAAAATTACACCGATCAAAGTCAAGGTGTGAACAGAATTGATCCCATTATGCCAGCAAAACCTCTTTGCTCTCATTTGAGGCGAGAATGACTTTTCAGCGTAGTTTGTAACTAGAAACAATCTTTAAATTGGATTACACCGGGGAATCGGTCTTAGATGGGAATGACTGTGTCTGTCTGAGGATTACACTGCTGTCACTTCTTTCATGTCTAGACAAGGCTTGAGTTAATAAGGAACGGATGGCCCCTGCTCTCAGTGCTCAACTCCCCAGGGCACGCGGCCTGAAACCATTGTACACTGTGTCCCGAGATGGAAAAAATGGCAGAAATTCCTCTTACAGGACAGGAGATGGCGGCAAGCAGGGATGGGCTACGGCCCGAATCGGGGCGATGTGCCATCAACCCAGGAAACGAGATCATCCCTGCTCGTGCCGGGGGTCGCAACGGGAGGAGCCAGCCCACGCCTGCCCCCCGCACGTGCACGCACGCAGACGGCACTGGGAACACGCACAGACCGGGGCGCCTTTCTTGGGCTACAACCACCGCCAACACGGATGCAGCGTGACGGAAAAGTTGGGAGTAATTTTTGCGGGGTTTTTTTTAGATTTCAGTTGTAGGTTACACAAAATGGACTGTATTTCTAATACTTAAATCCTCGTCGCTGCTGGATGTCTGAGCAGTGATGCGTAATTAGCAAGCAGGGGTCACTGCTCCCCAATAAATTTAAGATGAGCAAAACGGAGACCAAGATAGCTGCAGCTCTTGCTAACTCGCACCCACGATTCCTGCTTTGGAGGACGCCATGCTCTGCTGGACAGGGAAGGAAACGTTTCTGTTAAACTCTCTTTTCTTTATCCTTACCAAATAAATCACCACCCGCTCCTTGGGAAAACACACTGCTTCACAGGCAATTATTTCGGATCTTTACCAACAGCACGCCAGGTTCCCAGGCGAGGGAGAGGGGAAAGCAGTAGTACAGTCAAATGGAGAGAAGAAAGAAAGGCTGAGGACCCCAGCTCGCAAAACGGCTGTCCCACCTATTTTGTTAATATTGCTTCATCTTAAAAAGGCCTTTGGATTAAAAGTGAATTCAGTGCTTTTCCATCAAAAAGATACATAGATCTGTTACCTGACCAAGATGCAGAATGGCCCCCCACCCGCCCCGAACAGCAACAACATGGGACTGGACGCGATTAGTGAACCCGATGTTCTTTGTTTCGGAAGAGAAATAACATACAGCTCCTGGATGCGACGCGGACGTGTTGCAATACATCACAATGCAGATTGGCGTGTGCTTCGTTAGCCAGCCTGTCGTCAATTCTTCCTGTCGAGTACCATTTTGTAACTGCTTTGATTTCGATTAATCAAAGTGAATGAATCCGTGAACACTGAAAGTGAGGATGAGCGTCACTAGCTGTGTCCCGCGACCAGGGACGAGGGGTGCGGTGCAGCCCCCCTCCCCGGCCCCCCGCCCCACGTACCCCCGCCGTCTTCCCCAGCCCCAACGCAACCCTGGACCTCAACTGAGCAAAATCCAAGCTGAGCCAAGCCTGATTTGGTATTTTAAAACACAAAGAGACACCCACAGCGGGCTAACGGTGAGGCCCAACAAGACACTTGTTTTCCTTTCCCTACACTTAGCTAAATATAAAATCTTCTATAGAAATTAGAGACGTCTGACTATCGTGGAGATTTGAATGAGCACAGCAAGCGTCCTAGAAAACAGCAGGACAGAGGGCGACACTTAGTGCACTTCACTTGCATCAGGTGCCGTAAGGGCTGACGGGCCTTGACTGTGGGACGGCACCTTCCAGCTCACCCACAGTGCCTAAGGAGGCAGGTTTCTGCCGAGTCCTGACCGTCCGGACGTGAAATGCAGTTCAGCACACATTTGTGATCTCTGCTTTAAATGGTTCCTGGGATCACCGATAATCACAGTTACTGAGTTGTTTTAGTGATTTAAATTCTTGAATCCTATGGTTAGTACAGTTGCCTTTTTCAGTATTTACCAGTAGCAAATCAAGACACTACCTTCCTTAGAACAAGGTTACTGCAACTGACTCCTTGCGAGGAGAGGATATGCAAATCAAAAACACCAGCCAATATTGCACAACCCAGTACGCCTTCGGGAAACAGCCCGGTCACAAGTGAAAGGCAATCGCTTGAAAGGCTGGTACAACGTTAATGCCTTCCCATTCTGAAAAGTTTGAACTAAAATTTAGAGCAAGCGAGTGAGCCCCTTCAGGGGTTCCTGCTTCGGTGCTCCGTGATCAGTCAGTACAAACGTTTAGTTTCTCGATTATCCGGCTCTTCTCTTTGGCCAGAGAAGACCAACAGGCTAAGGTTTTGCCGGGGGTTGGTTCCCCCATCTAGAGCAGAGCTCAGCAAACATGCTGGATAGCAGGCTGGGGTTAATGAAACTGCAGTACAAGTCAAACACTATCTCCTAAAAGATTGAAAAAATATTTTTAAACAAAATAATGTGACATATTTACATAATTCCTTAAGTGCAAACTCTTGTCACAATTCACGTAGTTGAGCTCAATTTAGACTCACTGTACAAGAAGGTGCTCTTTCTTTAATGAAAGAAGAACTCTACTCTGTATTCCTGATTCAGTAACGTGTCTCTTGTGCAAGGCAGTAAATTTCCTGTTTCTTCCCAATGTACTTCCGAAAGCAAAACCAAAATCAAGCCATCCTCTTCCCCACTTCCCGTCCCGGTTACCGCACGACGAGGCAGGAGACACAGAGCTTAGAGGGGCCAATGCAATCGTCATGGCAGAAGGCACCGCAGCCCTTGCACATGATCATGGCTTTCAACCTGCAGTAACATTTGGAAGGGGAATCCTCCATGCTGCTGTCTTCAGCGAAGGCTTGAACGGGGATGGTCTGAGCGTGGCTGCCAGAGTTCATAGCCGGGCTGGTGGGAATGGTGGTTACAGTCACAGAGAAGGACATGACGTTCCCCATGCTACTGGACAACTGATTGCATTCGGACAGCCCAGTCATGAGAGACCCTTGGTTCACGTCTGGGGAGGTGGAGACGTTTATTGTGCCACTGTAGCTGGGCCCAAGGAGCTGTGCTGCGGCGCTTCCAGAGAGCTTTGGAGGGTGCGAAGGAGAAAGCAGCGGAGGCTGCTGCTGCGCAGAGTCCGAGGACGGTACAGAAGTACTGAAAAGCTCCGGATTGCTGTGCATTTTCCCCCTCATGGCGTGTGCCATTTGCTCTTGAGCGGCTTGAATAAAATCTCGTGCTAGCGTAGTTCTGTCAAATGCCTGAACGTTCTCCTTGCTGACTGCTGCTTGCTGAGACGCGGCTGCTTCTGCCTTTACACCCTTTTTAGCAAGGGTGCTGTAATCCGAAGAATTTATGCTATGTGATACCTGCTCTTTTTCACACTGACCAGAAACCTGTGAAGCCTGGGGCTCCTCTTTTACGCTGATACGTTCACGTTCGTCCCCAGTACTCTCATCATCTGCATCAGCTTCATCGCTGCTGCTGCCGTGGCCAGCCATCTCCTCACATTCCCCAAATTCCGGTTTTGGAGCATCAGCAGGACTGTTCAGACACAAGCGGGTTTCAGGGTTCAAGGAGAAGCCTCTTCTCAAACTCTCTGAGCCACGACCATAGGTGGAAATGTTGAGCAGATAATGACCAGACATAGCAGGCTTGGACGTCCTTCTGCCCATGAAACCCAGCATAAATCTCTGGCTGGTGGAGCTGTTTTCTAACTGGAAACCTGAGTGAGTGAGGTTCAGTTGTGAAGGCTGAAGGACTGGCAACAAATTCTGCCTCTGGACCTTCTTGATGAGAGTCTGAAGGATCTGCTCTTGGGTTGTTTTGCTGAGCGCCTCGTGGCACTGGTGCTGGTCAAGACTGGGGTCCTTTCCCGAGGGGAGGGGAAAGGTCCTTGGAATGTGAGGCAGAGGCCTGTTCTGGCAAAAGATCTTCCCAAGCTGTTGTGTGGGTAAACCCGATTGTCTTTCACCGCCCTCGCCTCCAGCGCCGTTCCCTGCTGCACTTGTAGCGCTGGATGCCGCTGCCCCTTTTTCTTCGTGAGAAGCTAATGGGACAGTTTTCATTTCTGCTTTGGTGAGAGGCTTCGGCAGGATTTGCTCCAGAGGGACATTCTTGCCTTGAAGAAGCTGGGTGACCAAAGGGTTGTTAGCAGGAATACTGGAGCTTGGTTTTGGGAGGGCCCCACTTGAGCTTGAACTTCCGTGAGTTTTAAGGCTAGGTGCTACTGACGAAGCGTTAGAGGGCGGGACAGATGTAGGAGATGTTCCCACACCTCCGGCCTGGGCTTCCGAGCTCGTGGATGTTAGCGAGGACATCAGAGGGGAAGGAGATTTGCTTTTAGAAACATCTGAGCTGGTCCCTCCTGAGGCCGTAGGCGCTCCCTTAGTTACGTTTGTGTCGGTATCTGCTGCGGGCGGTGCGACGCAGGCTGCTCCGTCCCTGACAGCCGATGCCCCACAGGCCTGGCTCGGACCTGCCGGAGCAGAAGGGGCTCTCTCTTGTTTGTCACTGCTACCAGCATACGGGGGGCCTGAAACCTGGTTTACCGTCATACCGGGGGGGCTCTGCTTTATTCTGTTGATCTTCTCTAATGCCGATGCCGCTGATGGGGAGGAGCCGGTGCCTGTATTGCTGGCTGGAGTTCTGGGCTGCAGTGTGGAAGTTTGCTGTAGTTGTGCTCTAGAAGGATGGTGAGGTGGTGCCTGGGCCGTGGCCTGGGTCTCCATTTGGGTGTGGGTCCCTGGACAATGGGGAAGAAACCTTCTCGAACTTCCCCCGCTTCCAGTTCCTGCCAGTTCCAGTGCATTCCCTCGAATTCCAGTTTCGTTGGTTCCGCTTGTTGCTGCGTTACTCTTCTCTCCTCCACCGCCCGGTGGGCCCCCACCTCCGCCCGGTCCCGGCCCGGGGACAGCCCCCCCTGTCGAGGCGGCGGCGGCAGCAGCGGCGGCGGCGGCCGCTGCCCTCTGAGCCTTGGCCTGCTGGGCTTTTGCCTTGATGTCTGCCAAAGTTCTGGCCCCTGTTCTTCCCGGACTGGTAAGGGAGATTGGGAAGCGTGCCCTGGGAGAGACCTGGCCCGCAGGAAATGGCATTGGGGAGATTCTGGAAACAGGAATCTGAAACAGGAGAAAAGCACAGCTGAGACACGGCGAACATTTAACCCGCGTATTTAAGTGTTTACAGTTTAGTCCTGAAGAAATAGTTGTAGTTTTAGAGAGATCCCTTTGGAGAAATCCCTTATCTCCCTCGCTTGAGATAAATAATACAAGATGTGTCTCATCCTTTCATGCCTGCACACCTATTTGAAGTCTATTACAGTCTCAGAAACTCAGACGGGCAGCTCAGCTCGTGCAGTTGCAGGCTGGTACATCGTACACCATTACTCAAAAGCCTGTCAGGCTCCCTCAGGAAAACTGAGGTTCTTCCAGAGCCCAGCACCTGTCGTGCCTTGTTCTACGTTTGATACTTTATTCGTATGCAATTTATATCCTTTTAAAGGTTTGTGTCAACATTCTCCTTGGGTTTGCACTGCTCTTCTACCCCTGCACATCTATGCTTGTCTCCTCAGTGTCTTTATGCAAAGTAATAATACTCTCTGTACTGTGTATCTGCAGATAAAATACCAGTATTTTGGTCCTTTCTTCTAAAATAGGTTCTCCGCTCCCTCACCATTCCCGTTTGCTTTCTGTAAGTCCGTTCTTTCTAGAACGTAAGTGATGAGAACGGTGCGCTACTGTTAGTGCTCTGTCTCCACTGCAGAGGCTGAAGCAAGTATATTTTAAGGTTCCATTTGTTTTCATGTACCTGCCGTACCTCGCTGACTCCCACTCATCTGCCGATTAACCAGGTCACCGCTTCTTTCTTTTCTGAGGAATGACATGTCTTCTGCCTTACAGGGGAAACTATTCTCAATCGCCCTTAAATCCACTCTATTATTAAATTAAATCCCATGTTTATTACACTGGAAGGTCAACCATTCTTCCTGTACGCTATTTCAAATCTCTTTTATTGGCAGTTTTCCCCCAATTTTGTGTCACTAACAAATTTTATTAATGCTTTCCTACCTCCGTGCTATACTTACTAACATAATGTGAATAATGAACAATTTTTTGAATTTTGTGTTTGTGTACTTCCTAGTATAATTAATAGGAGAGTAGAATTCTTAGGACGTACAGAAATACGGTAATTAAGCAGGTTTCCATTTACAACGTCTGCCTAAGGCCCCACACCAGGGAGCTGAACTTTAACCGGAGCAAATTCTGGCAGAAAAAGCACAGCCCCGATTCTACAGAAACCAAACTTTTCTATTCATACAGTCACACGCCCGTAAAAAAAATTTCTGTGCTGGTTCAATCATTTACTGTAACATCACCGAGGAAAGAATCGGTGTTATCTGGGCACGTGCAATCTCGTAATCAGTTTCTAAGGAGTACCAGACGCCCGCGTCGGGGTGTGTGTTCCTCACCAAGGGGCGCTTCCTGGCAGCAGTGGTCCTGTGACCCAGGTCTCCAAGGCAGGAGAACTGCACTGGCCAGGCCAACGCCTGGGACGTTCCTTCCCGCTTCCCCTCCGTCGGCCCCATCCTGGGCGCCACTTATTGCCCGTTTCCTTTCCTGTGTAGGTTCTCGCTACGACTCAGCAGCTAAAAGGCTTTTGGAATTGGGATGTTCCCTGGAATAGTCCTTCCCTGCTACCTAGGCTGACACGACACTGCTTTCAGCTGGTGTAAATGTAACGGCATTACTTCTAGATGGTCTTTTTTTAAACACGGGTAAATAATTTAGTTTCTGGACTTGGTGTAACAGAGGAAGCTGCTGACAGCGTTCCTTCTGGACCTGCTACTGTACTGCTGGGGATACTCACACACCTGCCAAGTTCTGTGCGCTCCTGGGCTACAACTTGCTTTGTTATTATAGTCTCGCAATTCCTCCGCAGCGCTCCCCAGCTTCCACCGGGAACTACAGCACTCCCTGTGATACTCGGTCTCGGGCTTGCACGCAATTGTTCGAGCTTCTGCCCAAGAGACCTTTTAACAGACGCATGCGCACAGGAGACACGTAACTGAAGTTACGTTGATTAGCCAGCCAGCAGATTCCCGTTAGCAAACAGCTGAGCTTTTACATTTTTTGATCAAATACTTCCATCGCTCTAACAAGCAGGTAACACAATTTACGTACATAACCAGAAGGGAACCGACAGAGCGTTTCTGTGAGAGCCACCAGCTGACCCCTGCAAGGCCACGCTGTGGGTCTGTCCCCATTTCTCTTTACCTTGAGTGGGGGCACCCGTGGCACCGGGGTCCCCGCTGCAGGAAAGGACTGTGGCTGGCTCCGAAACGCCTGGGGGTGCTGACAGTTCTCCATGATGCGTGGCTTCTTCTCGGGAGTGGTCAGAGCTGCTTCGCGACTCTCTGCCTTCCTCTTATGGGCTTCGACGCTGACTTCCATTTCTTCATTTACAGGGGACTTCTTTTCTGGTGTTTCTGGAGCAATCACTGGGCTTTTCACGTTGGCTGCTACTTCACCTGCTTCGGGGCTCTTTGGTTTGCTGGGGGCCAAAGCTGAGGTACCGACAGTCTCTTTCACCAGCACTTCCTTTGATGCAGCGTGCCTTCCCTCTTCTTCTGCCTTCTGACTAAGGGCAGCTGGTGGTTTCTCTTGAACGGATTCTCCTCGGACTCTCTCTTTGGCAGGGAGAGAACGGTCGCTGGGTTTCACTGCGCACCCACCCGGGGAAACCGAGGCCTCTGCAGGTTTGGCTGGCTTGGGCTGCATGTCCTCTCTTCTTTCCTCTCCTCCTTTTTTCAGCGCTGGTGCTTCCTGGCCTGCTTGTGCTTTAGACTCTAACAGAGAAGTCCTCTCCTCTTTGAGTGGTGCCAGAGAGGCTGGCGTGCATTTTGGCTGTTCAGCTGCTGGATTTTCCGTCTCTGTCTCGGCAGGGCTGGTGTTTGCTGTCAGTCTCTTGGACTCTTCAGGACTTAGTCCAGAACTATCAATAAAAACAGAATTTTTATTTTGTAAAACATTCTTGCAAAAAGCGTACTATCCTTATGAAAACAGAGAGGATTCTCTATGTACCACACCCTAAATAAATGTGTCTCTCACACTTCATTCTGTGCCACGATCTTTGAAAACCTTCCATACTGTTAGTACTTCCACACAAAACAGAACTTAATAGCAAAGTTTAAAACCAACTAAATGAAATACACGGAATACAGGTTAGATCTAGTCCTCTATGCAGATACCAATTTCCCAGGCTGCAAATCAAATTAATTCGGCCAACAGTAAATATTCCCTTTATTGGCCACCGCAGATGTATCTCTGCAGCACATGGACAACCCCACACCGCTTGCATCTGACTTAAGCTCGTATGATGACATTTGCGGAAAGGGACACTGGAAAGCGTCCCACCATTTTCTCCAGCGGACCACGGCTAGTGCCAGCAGCACTGACGCGCCCTTAGAACCGACATTGCTGCCTTTCTGCATCATCAAAAAGCGGGGAGTGTCTCCCCGTCTTATTCATCCATCCTTATTTGTGAAAGAAACGCACAAGCTGGGAATCTAATTCCCAGAGTGACGTCTGATTTAGGATTAACTTCGTCCATCCCTCTTAACGTAGTATCAAATCTGTTTTTTTGCCCAAACCCACAACATCTGATGAAGCCAGTCTGATGAAGACTGCTACGGGATTGATTCTACCAGACAAGCTCTCAGGAGCTAGAGAGAACTGAAGTCCTGCTGTTGTGCCTGTCACCTCCATGCTGTCCTGCCGTCCCCTGTCCCCCGAAAGCTTCAAGAATGCGGCTGTCACCTTTTACCGTCCAGCACAGAGCTCCACACGTGATGACACGCTGGTTTTCAGCGCTGGGAGAACTGGGTAAGTCAGCCGAGTAAAGCTCCTTGCTAACGCCGGCGTGTTCCTTGACTCAGTACCGCAGCCTGCCACGTGTACGTGCACACACCAGCCTCCTGCTCACCCATGAGACCCCACGCCATCACACCACGGAATGATAAAAACAGGGCTTGCAGTGCCCAAATGCTCTAGAGGGTTAAAACGTTGTAGGTGAACGGGAGGGAAACTGGCTGGCAGTCCAAGGACAAGCATAAAAGCTAACCGGCAAGATGCAGGATGAGAAACTCCTCATTAGTTACTTCTAAGTGTCTGCCCGTTTTCAAGTCTCTTAGCATAGTTATTCACACAGAAACCTGCAATCCTCTCCGTAGCCCAAAAGCATGGGAAAATCCTGAAGCAAAAAGAAACACAGAATGCAAGAAAGACTTGCAGACTCGGGAGTTTAACCAAATACGGGTCTGACTGAAGATGTGGGGAAATACAGAAGATTTTAGGTAGCGGGTGACTTACTGCAGGGTACAGCACGCTCAACCACCACAGCCCTGTGGAGCTCCAGAATCCTGACGCTAGAAGAACTGTAAGAGGGCAGCGTCGCAAGGTATCGTGGCGAGGAGTGGGAAAGGTTAAGGTGGACAGTCTAGAGGACATCTCGCCTAAGGAAAACAGTGCTACCCTGGTCAGAGCATTAGAAATGATGACAGCAAACGCATCGCTCCTGACCTCCATCACTCAGGCCTTTTCTCAGTTCTGGGGCAGCTAGACGAAGCTAGAGACCTTTTTCAGGTTTCAGGACTAAGGAAAAGTAATGTTTAGTGATGGACAGCACACTGCAAACGCAGCAACAGGTACGCCGGGACAGGCAACGCGGGAGTAAAAACGACAGCTGAATGTCTTACCTCTGACCATAGTAGCTCTCAAAAAAATGTTCCTTCCACAGCTCAACCTTCTTCTCCTTTTCTATTTCTTGCCGTATCCTTAGCTGCATTTCTGGTGTAAACTCACCTGCAAAACGCAGTAAAAGGTATCTTCAGAAAAAGCTATGGATGAAATGCATCGGGCTAAGCACGGGAGCCTTCACGCTTGCAGGTGGGAGTGCTGCCTCACAGCGTCCCCTCCGCAGCTCGGGACGCTGTCGCCCGGCCTGCGGGACTGCAGCGTTTCTCCCGAGCTGCGAGGTGTTCCGCTGCCGCCCGCTCCTTCCCGGGTGCGCAGCAGCCTTATGCCTGACAGTCACAGCTCCCTTCCCTCTCAGCGCCCACTGTCAGGAGATGCTTTATGTGAAATAGCACTTATTAAACGAATACAAATCTATACACAACTGCATGTTGCATGTACGCATGCACTGCGTAACTGCCGTTTTCTGAAGGATCTGAAGGTACTGCCGATGCAGATGGCAAGGCAATACGGCACCTTGAAAGGACAGTCGTGGATGGCGGTGGTGAAATATGTGTGCAAGAACATCAAAGACTTCTTGCCCAGCACAAACAATAGAAAATATTTCTGGCAGCGGATGCTGGTCGCAGGCAGGTGGGAATCAAAAACGCCTCTCACCCATCTGAAGTGCGCGTTTCACACGTGCACGTACTGCGGTTTGTACGAGACGTTTCCTAATGTCAAGCCTGAACCCTCCCCGACGCAGCTGTGAACCATTAAGGTTTGTGAGACCGTATGTCAATATTTTAAGAGTTCATCATTAGACAAGAAGAAAGCTTGGCAAGTTTTTGACGCAGCTGCAGTGATTTGATGATAGACATGTGACCTTGAGCCTCAAGACTTGGTTCATTCTCAAGGTTTACCTAGTTCACACACCATTTTGTTTGTCTTTTTTAGCACTGGAGGAAACAGTTACTAGAATCAGACCTTTTCCAACTCTGCAGTTACTGAAGAGAGGGGATTCTTTAAAGAGATTAATGGAAACTGGATACTTTCACCACTGCGCAGTTTGTTTCTCAACAATTTTCTCCTGTCAAATAAAGGGATCGCAAGGAATTCTTGCTGAGTTTGTTCTCCATGCAGTTATCAAAACATGTCCAAAGGAAGCTAAGAGTGTGTCCCTTTTTAGCACACTGTTACCTGTCAGTATGAAATCAGGACAGTCATCTTTTTATTGCCGCAAGTACAGAGGGCCCAAAACAGAATCTCTGACACATCAACTGTCTTTTCTATTTTTGTATAAACTTGGTCAGGTAAGTAAATATAGAAAGTCTGTTGCACTGAAAACAGTGGAATGCCTGCCTTTACTTGGAGTAATTTAGCAACAGGGTACAAAATTCATTCGTTTGAAATGGTCTCTGTTGTAGCAGTGAATTCTTGGATTTTTGTTCTGTGGTTACGCCAGCTTTGTCTCCCAGTTGGGAGATTTCAACTAAACGCGTACGTCTGCGTCGCCTAGGCTTGCACGGAGCGCAAAGCAGTGAAAATCTCCGTGGTAGCCTGCAGTCAAGTGGAAATAGCTTACTTATGAACGTCTACCTGAAGGTTGATGGGGGCCTCGGGAGGTCTCCAGTCCAACCTCCAGCTCAGAGCAGGGCCAGCTTGGCCTCCACGCCGTCGCTCAGGGCTCTGGCCAGTCAGGTCTTGGAAACCTCCAAGGACGGAGACGGCACAACCTCTCTGGGCCCCGCTCCACTGCTGGGCTGTCCTCACCGGGACAAAGCTTTTCCTTATGTCCTGTTTTCTCTCGTCCTCCTGCCGTGCACGGCTGTGACAAGCCTGGCTCCATCGTCCTGATGGCCTCCATGCATGTAGCAGGGGGCTGCTATCAGGTCACCCCTCCCCAGCCTGTGTCGCTGCCCGGGGCTCTTCCTTCCCAGGGCCAGGATCCGGCCTGTCTGCGGCCCGTCTCGGTCCCGCCGGACGGCAGCCCTGCCCTCGAGCATCCTGACCGGTCCCCCAGTCTGGTGTCCTCCGCAGACTCCCCCAGGGTCGTTGATAAAGATGGCAAATAGGACCGGCGCCCGGAGAGACCCCTGCGGTCTCCACTTGTTACCAGCCTCCAAGCGTGAACCATGACCCCAAGCTTGACCGTCTAACCACCTGGTTGTCCACCCATCTAGATCCTACTGTCCCAGCTTGGATATGAGAGTATTGCGGGAGACAGTTACCAAAAGCTTTGCTTAGGTTGAGGTAAATGACGCCCACTGCTCTCCCCTTCTTCACAAATTCAGTCATTTTTAATGCAGTCAAGCTATTCAGGCATGATTTACCCTCGATAAAACCATGCTGACTGTTTCCAGTCACCTTCTTCTTCACATGCCCAGAGATGTGCTCCAAGAGTGCTGGCTCCATGACTTTCCCAATGATGAAACTGAGGCTGACCAGGCCTGCATATGTCAAATAATGCTGGGGGGGACCCCAAACAGCATTGTTACGAACCATCGGGACCTTGAAGAGTCGCTGAAGAAAGTCTACGGGACTGCTCTGCCCACAGCGGCATCATGGTTTCATACTTGAGCAGAGATACAGCGCTCAGTGAGAATGTCAATGGAGATCCCCAGACTCCACCCCGATCGTTGCAAGCTTTACCACCGTAGCAGGTTCTACAGCAGTTTTACTCCACTGAGAAAGTCTCTCCATAAACGTAGCTGCACCCTCTAGATGTGTAGACATGGATGGATAAAAGGTCTTCTAAGAAGCGCTGAAGGGAAAACACTAAATGATGGGGTTCAAAACTGGGAGTGGGTTTAACAATTAAAGAGTATAGACAGCTTGAGTTCTGTGCCTTGCCCGTTTCCTGGCATGGACTTACCCAGAATCTACAAAAGGGCTACTCATACAGAGTTGGATACCTTTTCTATGGAAAAGCCTCTGAAGAGGCTGGACACGAGTAAATGGTGCTCTCTCCTTCTCAGTGAGTCACGCGTGGCTGAATTCTGTAGCGGAAATGGTGCCGGCCCACACTGAGTGCGTGCACTTGTGATGTGATCTGATCAAGTCATGGAATTAAGCACCTCTATGTTCAAGATGCAAACGATGGATGAGGGTGCAGGAGTCCAACAGATTAGTAAATGGCTGCCTTTAGGTCACACACAAAATGATGGCTCAAAGGACTGACCGTATCAGCTGTGGCGAGATGAAGTGTGTTACTCTGGGAATACAACCGACCTTCTCTCCTCATTTGAGCAGTGGGCTGTGCTTAGCTACCACGACTTGAGACTAACACAGCTCTACTGTCATTTCACCAAGATTTTAAACACATTTTTCCTTCTTTTCTCATCTCTCCCAGAGATTTGCTCATTTTTCCACATGTTAAGTTCAAAAGAGAACTCCTCACTGCAGCTCCCTCTATGACCTTGAGTTTACATAGTTCTAGGCTTGCATGAGCCGTAGTGACTACAGCTGTCTTTACCTAGTAAGTCACTCCAGCGCTTCAGCTTCTCCATAACACATCTTTTACACATTCCTCACAACAGTCCCTAGCTGAAAGCCGCCTAGTGTTTTGCTTCGTTGTCTGGGGAAGTTTTACCTTCTGACAACCTCTCCTTCCAGCCTTGGGCAGCTGAAGTGAAGAACTCGTTGTTGAGTGCAGAACCGCTCAGCTTCATCAAACCATCTGCCCCAACCTGGAACACAGGACAAAGCAAACAGCATTAACTAGCTGGAAAGGCCAATGTCACGTGTTGTCACGTGGGATCTGGAAACAGAGCCAGAGTCCCAACATTGCCACAAATCTCTCTGGAATCTGCCTTTCACTCGCTCGGAAGAAAATAAACAGCCTTCTTAAGGCTGTGCTTAGCCAAGTCTGGGATCCAGGAGGCTGCGGTAGATGTTCCTCATCCTTGCTTCAGCCCAGTCCTCCACAGTCCTGCTGCGGCACAAACATGCGTGAGCAGCAGGTGGCACAGGTGGCAAGGAGCAGCACAGGGAAACAGCACAGCCTCTGAAAAGCTGCTTCAGATGCCCCTTCCCCTGCAAAATGAATGCACGGTATCGCCTGAACTACCACCCAAAGCTCTGCTGTCTTCTGGGCAACGTAAAAAGTGCACGAAGAAAAAGCAAGGGCATAAAAGGTATCATGTGAAAGTAACTTTGACATGTATATAATCATAACCATGCAGGATTCAGGAAAAACAGGGACAAATGAAGCTCAAAACCCATTTCGTCTTCAAAATACAGTTAACCAAAGAGGGCAGAGAAGCTACAGAGTAGGACATACATGAGAAAGCACGGGGCTAAGACTGGAACACAGCGTGGTGGGAAATTGTAACCAGGGGCATAAAATACGTATGAGGTGTGCTTCTGCTCTTTGTTCCACAGAAGTAAATGTGACATTTCCCTACCAGAAACACAAAAATACACGTATCATTCAGTCAGCCGCAAAACCTGCAGTGGGCAAAACTGACGTGCTTCCATTTCCTGCATAAATAATAAATCAGAACAAACAAGCAAAATCCAACTGTCCAAATGCAGGATGATTGTATCCGATTACACTGGGAGATGTGTGCAGCAGACATTCAACGGGGCAGGATCTGATAAAGAGAAACACAGCTTTTCCTGAGGCAGCATTTGTGATGCAGGGAATTAAAATGATGGAGGTGACCTAACAGAAGGTTTTTTAGGTAAGGTTTAGTTAGAGATCTTTAAGTTTTCAGTTAGGAGCAGCCATTATGGGGATTTACAAAAGCAGAGATTTATTTTCTAGTCCGAATCTCTGTTGATCGACTACAGGGAGCAGAATTCACAAGACTATCCTCTCCGGCACGTACGGCGTTGCCTGTTCCTTGCGTTGGAGGACAGACAAGTACCGCGGGGCTGACTGGGCCGTGCCTCGGGAAGTGCCCACTTTCTGGTCTGCAGAAGCGGCAGAGTGACTCGGACTGAGTCACTGCCAAGCAAAACACAACAGATATGTGACCCTTCTCAACTGGCACCTCCGACGCCTTGACCTCTTCTCCTGTTTACTACAGCAAAGCCTGACATTTTTTAAAGCACGCATCACCGCCTGATGGGGTGGGCTGCTCTAGGAGATTCACTACAGCGAAATGTAAAATTTGTCCTCTCTGGAGCCAAGCAATATTGTTTAGTTAGTCAAAATTTGTTCTCAGTCAAATTCTAATTCAATTTAAGGACAATTAAACTTAAAAGTCAGGACAGAAATGTCTTGCCATCTGCTGTGAGGTTCTTGCCAGTAAACTCCAGCTGCAAACTCCATCACATCATATTTTGACACATACCTAATTATTACAAAGGCCACAGGACTTATAAAACAATTCCCTCAAATATGTATTGGATCAGCCTTGGACTAACAAGTCCCCGATGAATGCTGATTGAAGATTAGAATTTATGAGACAACATAAAATGTTAGAACTCCTCCAAACTCCAATGAGCACTGTCTGTTCAGCAAAGCATCCTCCGGAAAGCAGAGCACAGTGCCGCTGCCGACCCATCCGCGTTATCACCACTCTGAGCACCAGAAGCGGCGCAGCTACGAGGACGGATATACCCTCACCAGACACGGACGTCTGTGCTGTAAGCGTCTACATCCAAGCTGGTGTCCCTTCACAGTTTATAGTGATCGAGTCAACCGAGTGTAAGGAGGTCGGGATGCGGTTCGTCTCATCCTGAAGCAGACACCTGTAGTTGGTCACAGGCTCTTGGCCGTACCAGCTGGATCTCCAGTTCCTAGGAAGGGAGCCCAGAGTAACTGGCCGAGAGGCAGACTCCGGGGAGGTGACCGAGGTGTGCAAGCATAGGCATCAAGCACTAATTTGAACACCGGGCAGGAAAGTATCTTTGAGGGACTCGCAGATCTGAGACAGGACATACAGAAGATTTCCATCTGGAGTGGCATCTTGAAGCCTGCTTTGTATCTAAAGACCATTTTAAACGGCTCTAGGCACATATGTTAAGGCATCTGAATTAACACCCCTACGACTGAAGTGGAAGCACAGCGCAGAACCCCACTCTGCTCTGAAGCTCCCAGCCAGTGGGGGTAGGAACGCTGAAGACAAACGTACCACATGAATAAGGCAAAAGGAAGGAAGCATCCTTGTTCTGTCTACAACTCTTCTGATGCTGAGCATAAACGGATTGAACTTCACTTCCTGAACTCATTGTTTTTCCTCCTTTTACACGCAAGTGCAACGTTTGTTCTTTTCTCCTCTCTTAGTATCTTCCCTGCCTTCAACAAGCTGCTGAAGAAAACTGCTGCAATGCTGAGACTGCTTCAGGCAGTTCCTTTATGTCCCCCTTCTGATGAAATTCATCAGATCCAGCTGAGTTGAAAATAACTGTCTTATCAAAAGATTCTCTTAGTTCTTTCAATACTGAAGGCTGAGTTCTTACCCCCTTGCCACTAATGTTAATTGTTCCACTTATCACCGTTTCATGAAGAGCTCAGTGAAAACCTTCACCGTTTCTTCTGTGCCACTCCCAGAGCAAATGAACCCATTCCTCCCCCCAGAGTACTCTTCTGCTTTTCCAAATTCCTCTCTTCACACACAAAGAGATCTTAAACAGACGATCCACAAAAATAAACTGCCTCCAAAGCTGACTCACACTGCATGCTTGGTGCCTTTAATCTAGTGTGTGTTTCAGGTCAGGACACCAGCTTTGGAACAGGTCAAGTCTACTCTGCAGTCTGGACAGTGTGAATATGCAATAGAAAACTCATTCAGTTGTCACTTTACCAAATTGGGAATTTGACAGCAGTAACACAAGGTAATCAGAAACAGTGTGGCCAGCAGGGCTGGGGCAGGGATCGTCCCCCTGTGCTCGGCCCTGGCGAGGCCGCCCCTCGAGTGCTGGGGTCAGTTCTGGGCCCCTCACTCCAAGACAGACACTGAGGGGCTGGAGCGTGTCCAGAGACGGGCAACGGAGCTGGGGAAGGGGCTGGAGCACAAGTGCTGTGAGGAGCGGCTGAGGGACCTGGGGGGGTTTGGCCTGGAGAAAAGGAGGCTGAGGGGAGACCTTCTCGCTCTCTGCAACTCCCTGAAAGGAGGTTGGAGCCAGGGGGGGTCGGTCTCTTCTCCCAAGGAACAGGCGACAGGACGAGAGGAACCGGCCTCAAGTTGCGCCAGGGGAGGTTTAGGTTGGCTATTGGGAACCATTTCTTCCGTGAAAGGGCTGTCAGGCCCTGGCACAGGCTGCCCAGGGCAGTGGTGGAGTCCCCATCCCTGGAGGGATTGAAAAGCCGTGGAGATGTGGCACTTGGGGACATGGGTTAGTGGTGGCCTTGGCAGTGCTGGGTTAGCGGTTGGACTCAATGGTCTTAAGGGTCTCTTCCAGCCTAAACGATTCTGTGAGTCTATGATAATAAGAAACAGAAGAGGGTGGAACTAAATGATTCTATGAAACAGCAGCATCCGTTTAGGTATTCTGTGGGAAGGCACCTGTCTAAGAAAGGCTGCAGGGTTCATCCTGTATTGAAGAGCCTGGGAGAGGACAGGAAGAAGATGCTGAAACTGCTGCATTCCCATCACTCCTGGCCCTCAAGTCCAGTGGAACAGAAACATTGCTCTCACTGTAGCTGGGAATATGGAGTTGATTAAATAGAATAAAGCCACTGGTTTATCAAACCTGAATTCTTTTTTTCTGGTAGCAACAAATACCCAAATGAGTCACCGAAGAATTTCACAATTTTTTTTGCACTGTGCAAAGAAGAAAAAGTCCATCCCATTAGACGTAAGCACAGTATTTGGAGGTCTAGTCTGAATTACTTCTGGAGACGCTCCCTGCTGATGCCTAAGAGCCTATCTTCTCTCCACAACAGAAGCTGCGACATACCTGCCTGTCCACCTCGGGCAGCAGCAGCAGCAGGCGCTGCTGGCATTCTGTAGGCAGAACAGAGAAGGTATGCTTGTTGATCAGCGCCCGCAGGTTTGTGTTCACGAGGATGGAGTCGGGCGTTTCCACATCAATTTCAGCACACTTTGTTCTCTTCAGCTGCCCTGCAATGAACCACAAAGACAGAAGTAACATCTTACCCAAGAGAGGATTAAAGGCTCCTTTGGAGTTCACTGTACCTCGGATTTTCAAAATGCCACCTTAGTAATCCATTTCAAACCTTGACTTGAAATCTGCGTTTTACCTCTGCACATGCAGTTAAAAACAGAACATGGGAGGTCCTTTCCAGCACAGGAAATTTCCACACCTCATACACTGCGCCCTGCGTCAGTTCACCTAACTTTTGTAGGAAGCCTGGCTATCTGGGGACTGGCAAGGAGTCTTTTTCAGGAGGGTTTCTGGAACTGCTTTTAGCCACATTGATTTTCTATTTTAAACCTCTCGTTAAGGTCAGTTTGTTCCTCAGGATTTCTTCTTGGACTTTCCTACTTTATTCTTAGCAAAGGCATTTCAGAAAAATTCACCAGCTCATTGTGCTCGCGTAGAAACCGCAGCACTAGACAAAGCCGTAAAAACGAGTAACTATTCTCTCTCCTTTTCTGTGTTTGAAAGCCAGCACGTCCAGCATTAACCCTTACGCTGCAGCCAGCTTCACCTATGTGCTGCGAATTCAGAGAAGAATAATAAAGAAAGCATTTGTACTGTGCACCCTATTTCCTTTGGGCTCACCCACTGTCCGTACTAGCAAAACCCCAGGTGTTTTGAAGCTTAGATTAAAAGTGCATTATTAGCAAAATGGGTAATGCTAAGACAGACCCTGCTCCCCCTGACTTCAGGGATGACAGCAACCATTTTTAAGGTAGCAGTACCTAACAAAATAAGTGCCACGGAGGCTTGGTTCATTAGGGGAAGTTCACTCTATTAGAAGTCACTCGGAAAATGGCTCTGCAGGTTTATAATTTACTGAAGTTGCAGAATTTCCTAATTACAGGGGACAATGAAACATGCCCTGAAAAGGGCCTATTTTCACCAGCGATCAAGGAAATCTCAGATGATTAGCACAGATAGAGACCTCAGAATATCCTTAAGTTCACCGAGGTCAATTCCATCACTGGTATGTGTAAAAGAAACCACAAAAGGTCAGGAGGGCTGAGAAAGACCTAACTTCCATGAATGGGAAGGAAGCCAAGTAACAGTGGGGTCTGAAGCTCAAAGATCTGGGAAGGAATTTCTTTTTTCTTTTTCATGTTATCGAAGTGTTTTAAGTACATTAAAAAGCCTGCTAAATAATGCAAGTCCTTCTTTGCTTCTCAAGCAGCAAGCTGCAAATTCACAGGTAGAAACCCCTGATGATAAGAAATGAGGAGAGGCTTATTTGCATATGTAAGGTTTGAATTATTTATCCTAATTCACCCAGCACACTAGCAGTACCTGCCAGAGTTGTCCAGAAGTCACTTTAGCAATGGAATTAATCACATGTTTTACTCGATTTTGCTATTTAGGCTTTTGTTCTGTCATCAGAGCAACCAAATCTCTGTAAGCAGAAAATAAATATCTTACTTGCGTGAAGCCTGTCAGATCTCTGGAATGGTTTCTTCCCCAACCCCGGCAAGGAGTTGTCCAGCTTAACAGAGGGAGAGGAACTGGAGGTGGAGTTCTGAGGGCTGCTTGACTGTCCATCTGACTGCTTTCCTTCCCAAGCTGCACAGGAAATGGAAACATTTAAACACAGGGATGTACAAAGAAGTATTACAGGAGACATCTGTTTGGACTGAAATAAAGATTCTGTACCGTGCATACCCTAATCCCAGCAGCTCTGGGACAAGCACTTCTATGATCCTTATATTCCTTTATTCTTGTAGCACTTACTTCCCAACAGGCTGAAAGGAGAAGACCCCTTCGTAGCTAACAGACAGTCACAAAATAAAGGGACGGACGGCCATTTCATTTACGGCTTGAGCCTATTTCCCAGTCAGTCCCATCTTATTTCCCGTCTATATCCAATCCAGGAATGATCTTGTTTAAACTTCCTTTCAGAGGCAGCTTCAGTTTCTGTTAAGAGTTCACTGTCAGGAAAAATCTCTTCATACTTTGTGTACTTTCTAAATTCTAACCTACTATTGTAGCTTTTATTCTTTTAGACCACCCTCAGTAATTCCTCCTCCTCTTTCAAATACTCAAGAGATATTTTCATGTCCTCCTCCAAAGTCACTGCTTCGCCAAACTAGACAGATTTCACCACTATGACTTCTCCTTACAAATCCCTGCCACCCACATTCGCTTTTGTATAGCAGTATTTTTTTCTGCCGGTGGGAAGAGCTGCTTCCCCAGATTCTCTGTGCCTTCCTCTCTCCTCTCCTTAAGTGAGATGAATTAAGAACATGAGCTGGTCTTCCCTCCGCTCTCTTTAGGTGTATGTGTACTAACAGGTACTCAAGCACGGAAAGGTACTGAAGTCCCACACCTCGAAAGAGAAATGCCACAATACACGTGATCAAGTCACGAACTGAACGACGGCTGGCTCTGATTAATGACTTCTGCTAATCAATTCCTTCACCCAGTGTGTGCCAGCTTTGTTCCCCATCTGCCTCTCTTACTCTCCTCTGCCTGGTTCCTTCCCCCCGCCTTCTCTTCCTCACACGAGCTGTTCCAGTTCTCACTAAACACGTCCCTCGAATTGTGGAATTGGTGCGTTGCTTTCTCTCAGAATATTGTTCTCTCTCCGCTTGTATGTTTAACTTACTTTTCCATCTCAATGCATCCCGCTGTCCTGGCTGTGAGCTGTTTCTATCTACTGTCACACGGATAGGAGGGAGGAAAAAGGACTCCATGGGTGCTGATGGAAACCATACAAAAGCCACTCATGTTGCAGCAACACGCAAAGGCTCGACAGTAACCAATTTACAGCCTACCTGGGGGCTGCATAAACACACACCGATCCTACCCTAAATCAGTCGAGTAAGGCCATAGCAAAAGCTGAGGAATACGGCTCTCCTGAGACCCCATGTGAAACGAGCTGGATCCTTAACTTCTTTCTGTCCCTCACAATCTTTAAGGCAGGAAAGCTCACGTGGCTGGATGCCGGCATGGACAGGTACAAACTCTTCAGGAAAGACAGGCAAGGCAGATGAGTCAAGAAGGTTGTCTCTACCCATACAGGCCCATGGGACAACACGAGTTGAATCCAAGGGTCCTGGGGGAGCCCACCAGTGTCCTTACAAGGCCTCTCTCTACCGTCTTTGAAAAGAAATTAAGATCGTGGGAGATTCTCCACAACTAAGGAAAGCAAATGTTGCACCCACCTTCAAAAAGGGCCAAACAGACAATCCAAGAACAGACAGACTGGTTAGCCTCACTTTTCTCCCTGGGAGAATCACGCTTGGAGCACGTTTCTGGTCACACAAAGGGGATAACGATGACTGGGAGCAGTCAGCACGGAGTTACCGTGGGTAAAGCATGCCTGACCAGCCTGATTGCCTTCTGTGTCCAAATCACTGGATTTGTGGATGAGGGAAGAGCAGTGGATGCCGTTCACCTCAACGTTAGGAAGGCATTTGGCACTGTGTCCCACAATACTGTACGCGAGCTGGGACACTAGGGTCTGGGTGGGCGGAAAACCAGATGGGTAAGCAGCGGGTGAGGTGTCCAGGCTTGGAGAGTCACGCTCCGTACGCTGCCTGGAGGCTGGCAACAAGCGAGCGCCGCAGGGCGCCGGTCCTGCTTCGCACTTTTATTTGGTAGAGGCAATGGAGCACTGGCTCACGTTTGCAGGTAATGCCAAATCTGCGGGGACCAGCCCCTCTGCTCAAGGGCAGAGCTGCCTCAGGGGACGGAGCCAGGCTGGAGGAGGGGCCAGCGGGACCTTACAAGGACGAAGGCAAAGAGCCCCTGGCAGCGACACGGGCGGGGGCGGCTCTGCAGGGGGGGCGGGGGGCTGGCAGACCCCCCGAGCTGGAGCCCTGGCACCGAAGGCCAGCAGCGTCCTGGGCTGTCGGACCCCAGGACCACAGCCAGCGGATCGAGGGAAGCGATTATCCCTCCCTGCTCAGCACTCGTTAGACCACACCTCGATTCTGTGACCTGTCCCAGGGCCTCTAATGCAGGGAAGACATCCAAAACGAGGTGCGAGCTCAGCTGAGGCCACCAAGATGCTCAGGGGACGATGGCGCTTGCCCTGTGAGGAGAGGCTGAGGGACCAGGGCTTGTTCGGGCTGGGGAAGGAAAGGCTGAGAGGGACCCGATAGCCACCACCCTGCTCCTACAGGGAGGCCGTCAGGAAGATGGAGCCAGGCTTGTCACAGTGGTGCGAGGCAGGAGGACAAGAAAAAACAGGCAAGAGTCAGCCAGGATATAAGGAAAAAATTTATCCCGGTGAGGACAGCCCAGCAGTGGAGCGGGGCCCTCCATCCTTGGAGGTTTCCAAGACCTGACTGGCCAGAGCCCTGAGCGACGGCGTGGAGGCCAAGCTGGCCCTGCTCTGAGCTGGAGGCTGGACTGGAGACCTCCGTGAGGTCTCTACCAACATGGAGGGTCCTATGATTCTAACATGTTTTCAGAGTAGTACTAGGAAGGCTGGGTAAGTTGACAGGCAGAATGCACGATACCTTGCAACCGTAATGTAGCAGCAGAATTTGGGAAAGCCAGAGACAAAAAAACCACAGTAACAAAAATTAAATAGAGATGCTGGAAGAAAATAGTTCACTCATGATGAAAGTGGATGTGGCAATAGTTTGGGAAGTGTGAAACGAAAATAAGGAGAGAAAGCGATATGCCGTGATCTCCTGCCCCAGAGGCCTGACAGGCGGTGCCTGGGAAAGGGCAGAGAGCAGGCCTCCAGCAGCAGGACCCCGGCTGCACCCAGGAAAGGCAGAAGCCTCATTAGAATCCCCAAAAATAGAGACACCAAACAATACTTTAAGTACTCTAACTAACATGAGTTTGGATTACTTAGGCCATTAGTCTATTTTAATAATTACTCTACGTTAGCTAACAATCTTACAAAATATCCTACCTGTTTCAGTCCCTCTCAGGTCTCCCCTGTTCCTACTTTCCTAAGGGAAGATGCAATTCCTCCTGGGGCAGGGAGCTCAGGAGATGGGGTCCTCCAGGAACGATATCTGCCTGTTCTGCTAACGAACCACTCAGGTTTAATCCTAGTCAGCAGAGAAATTGCAAAAGGCTTTTAAACTATCATTATATACTAAAGACTTCATACACCTGCCACTGCATTTTCTTAATACCATCGTGGGAAAGGTGTAATTTTCTACTGGATTAATTTTGGCTTCCTTCTCAGACCACACCAGCCTAGGTGTAGAGCGCACAAGCGCAGCTTAGGACGGAAATTCAAACAAGCAAGGTGATACTAACCTTCTTCCCCTTAACCTTTTGAAAGGGTCTGAACTACAAAGCTGCCTGGGCACAACAGGCAACCTCATCATCTGTTAAATACTTACTCTGCTATTAAATGATGCATGAAGTACAGCTGATAAGTATGCCTGTTCCTTTCACTTGGATGTATGGCGCATAGCCGCAACCTTGCATATGTGCGAACAGATGTTACAAGAAACATTCCAGCAGTATGTAACCAGCAAGCCAGGACAGATTGGTCTAGTCTTGGTTTGGATTTGTTTAGAGCTATTCGGAAAGGGAGAATAAACAAACACACTAAAACACAGAAAGAATTTTATACTACAGAAAATCCGCACGAGATGAGGAAACATCTCCAACTACGTAAAAGGTGGTAGGGAGAAGAAATCAAGCAACCTGTACTCTGTGTCCGTGGTGGACAGGACAGGAAATCTTGGGTTTGAACCCAAGGAAGCAAGAAAAGATTCTGATTAGAGGCTAAGAAAAACATCTTAAGGATAAAGTTAGCAAAGCAGGAAGGGCAAGACTTGCTGGGCGGTTTTGGTCTTTGCATCAATGGCACCTCTCAGAAGAGACTGAAGAAAACGTCTGTCAGGAATGCATCGTGGCTCCCGCCCTGAGGAAGGGATGGGGACTAGAGGAGCTCTCAAGGGTACCCCTAGGCCTAGTTTCTGATGGCTCCATGAAATTTCTTAACCTGACCACCGAATTTCAGCTAAACATTCACGTAATTACACCGAGAATATCCAAGAGCAAAATGTTTTTCATGCTAGTATTGTCTTATTGCTGTTGTATAATCCTCTCCGGCTGCTTCTACACCAGTAAACGGAACGGTGGCATCGGGCATTCCCCTGGCCCTAAGAACAACTGGCACAAGCTGGCCGTGTTCACATCCTTACGCTTTCCGTCTCGCCCAGGCGGGGCTGGCCACGTTCGCATTGCCCGTAGGGAGCGACGTCTGGCCTGTGCTGAACACCAAGCCGTGCCAAGGACTGCCGAGGAGACCGCTAGCTCGTCCTGAGCCAAAGCTGGGTCAGGGAATTCAGCAGAATGGAGGGACTGAGTTCCAGTTCTTGTGCCCAGTACTGGGCAATGACTAACTCCGTAGCAGAGATGCAGCTTCTCCCTCCACATGCTGTTGTTTCTTGTTCTAAGCAGAGGCCTGCTGGCTGAAGGAGTGACTCTTTGGAAGGGGAAGGAGTTTGGGGACTGGAATCAGGCTAACAGATGCTCTAAGAAGAATGAAGGCATGCTTTCCTTCTGTAAGGTAACGGTTCAGTATTACCCATGTTATCAGGCTTTACCAGAAAGTCACATTTAAGACGACTGAAAATAGCTGAGGATTTGGGATTGGAGATGTAACTTTGTTGTGATCTGATTGCTTTCTCTCCCTTTTGTGGGGCAAGCTTCCTGACTGCCAGTCTCAGCCACTCCATCCGTGAGACAACACCTGACGGAAATGTGTTTGAGCGAGTGTTCTTGCTGCGTTTTCCTCCACGGTTACATTTTCATGATCATCATCTTTCTGAGATGAATCAGGACCAGTAAAGTAAATCAAGGGTGAAGGATGGAAAAACAGGGTAATTATTGAGGGGGAGGGAATTTCCATCTCGTAGAGTTGTCTGAGTCTGACAGACAGCACAGCATTTTACCCGTGATCATTAGTGTAACAGACGGGGCGTAAGGGCAGGGCCTTCAGAAGTACCGACGGCTTAAGCAGACCGGGACTGTGTACGTGTTGCAGAAGACGGTGAAGCAGGATCAGAATCAGCAGGACTGTGAAGCAGAGGAGGAGATCACTGCTTTTTGGAAGAGATCTCAGCCTCAAAAAGCCAGCCCTCTTTTCCTCTTGCACACAGCGCTGCTGATCCCGCTCCTGCCTCTCCCTGCTCCGTACCACACATACTAACCCCGCGCACCTCAATTCTGTTCACGTCTCGGGTCCCAGCACCCCCCTCCCCATTACAGCCGCAGAAGGACTTAATGGCAATGAATGGCCGAGTGTAGAAGCACAGGTATGATTCACTGTAGAGCAACATGAAGTTATGTACAAGAGAACTCCCCTAGCCTTACATATGTACTGCTGGGCCCTAAAATAGGAAATGACAGCTCAGGAAAGAGTCTCAGAATCTCAACGGTTCTAGGAAAATGCCTGCTTTAGCTGGGTCAAAAAAAGCAAACTGAATGCCAGGAATTGTTAAGAAAAGATGAACAAAATATAGAATACCAAAATGATGCTATACAGATTCAGAATGCCTCTGCGCCCCAAATACTGCGTCCAGTTTTCATTCTCTATTGCGAAAAGCATATAGCTTTCCATATGAGGAATGAGAAAATACAGTAGGACTCTTCAGACTGAAAGAGAGATGTCTACAGAAGTCATGAGTGGCAAGAAGTTGTTGAATAAACAATAGTTGTTCATTGCCCGTTTGATATTAGAATGAATCAAATAAAAGTATAAGGAGCCTGGCTCAAGACAAACAGAAACGAGTCGGTTTTACAGTGTGTCGTTTGCCACAAGGCATTTACAAAGTCAACATTCCAGCCCCATGTTAGGCAAATCCGCTGGAGGAAATCCCACCGAGCCCGTGAAATACAGAGACATCTCCTCTTGCTTTGGAGGATCCTAAGCACAACACGCTTAATTCTGGGAGCGCACTGCTTTTACACGCTTCTTCACGCGTGTGCTATCAGCAGTGCTGGACACAGGTCACCAGGCCAAACGTGTCTGATTCGACAGCCCGCTGCTCTGATTTCTGCCCTAAGTACGAACAAAGGCAATTTGGTGCTCAGAGATCTGGGAGATGGTACAGAGCCACTACTGGGAATGTTTAGAGATGACTCCACAAACTGCGGATTGATAAAATAATGATGGCGTTAGTCTACAAAGTCCTTTACTTGCACAACATGAACATCAGTCCATACAAACACAGAAGTATTTCTTGCATCTAAAAGAAAACAACTTGAGTCACGCTTACAGAACCAGGAGCTTATCGCGGAAAGCAGTTACACTGAAAACAATTTAGAGAAAGCTAGCTAGAAGTAACTACCAAGAATTTGTGGTAAGTAGTGAAACGGTGCTGCTGGTAAGGGAGCTAACGCACTGCTGAACGAACAAGAGAGGAGCAGTGACCTCATTAATTTCTGCTGCAGCGTAAATGCTGGAAACCACTCGGGGATCTTTCGGATCAGAACGTACATGTTTGGAACAAGACATGAAAGCCACACTACAGAATGAGAAGCCACTTTGGAAAGAAATAAATACTAAGAGAAACACCACCTAATTTGCTTAGCCATGAGAAGTACCTGACCACAGGCTACTATAGGGGAAGACATTTATCACAGAACGCAGCTTTTTAACCAGACAATGGCACAATAAGATCTATTCAAGATCTATTCTTAACTGAATGCGTTCCTAATAAAATCAAAGCCAGGAAAACAGAAGCTAGACTATTTCAGAAACAAAACGAACACCACGGGAAAAGAGCACTTTCTTCTCTCATCCCCTAAGAACACGAAAAGGCAAGTTAGAGAGACGACAGTAAACGAACACACAGGAGCCACGTACCAGATTTGGCCGGTGTGGAGTCGGCGGCTGCCTTGACAGCCTTCAGGAGGACATGCTGATTAGACGACACGGGCATGCCTGCTCTGCATTGCTGCTGCTGTTGCTTTTGCTGCTGCTGTTTCAAGGCCTGGGGAAGAGGACAGAAGAACATGACCAAAGCGAAATCCAGAATATTCTTAGAAATTACTAGCACACAGTACAAACCGCTTGTTTCACAGCAACCGATGTTTGGATTCTGATTCTAACCACGTCAAAAGTTCCGAACGACTTCTGAAACACATTCAGTTCGTGTGGGACACCGATGCTGTCTATTTATATACACTCCTACAAGCAGACAGATTTCCTACCTTTGCAACTAAAGCAAAAAGTTAATGGCTGCAGAACACCTTAAGTTGTGTCGTTTCAGGAAAAAAACGGTCTCTAGAGAATGCAAAGAGAAAGGATTCCAAATCTGGAGTTGGTTCAAGAAGTAATTATATAAGTAACTTCAAAGTAAAAGTGCCATAATGTAATTCATTTCCGTCTCCTGGAGAAGCAAGTAGCAACTTACTAAAAAAATTCAACAGAGACGCTACCCATTAGGAAGGACTTTTTTAATTAAGAGAGTAACAAAGATTAAAACACTAAAGGGAAGCAAATAAAATCCTTTGTTTCTGAAAAGACTGTTAAGGCAACCATAACACAGCCTAAAAGGCACAAGTGACTAAGACAAGGAAGTAAGGCGGGGATTTGCTTACACTGCAGCATGTACCCAAACCAAAGTGTCTGTTTCAAAAAATGAAATCCAAACCCAAATAAACTTCACAGCAGAATAAATCACAACAGATCAAGTATGTTGTGGAATTTCAAAACAGGAATACAAGTGTATGTACAAGTGAGTGGGACTGTTAACTAGAGATCACCACTATCGCAAATAACAACAACAACAATAATAATGATAACTACAACAACAATAATATAGTTAGAACTAGAAGAGAGAAGAAAACTATGCAGGAACCTGCCAAATCTGCCACATGAGGAAAACAGCAGACAGACTGACTTCCAGCTTGTAAGGACACAAATGAGGGAGGCTGACAACAAAAGGATACAGATAATGAATGGACAACATTCGATTCCTATTTTCCAATTTATTAAATAGTTCCTATTTAGTCACTTCTACCACAGGTTAAAAAAACCATTCAGCCAAACTGAAACACAGCTTCACACTTATGTTCTCTGTTATAAACATTTGGGGTTTTCTTTCATCTATCTAAATTTATACTCAGTCCTGTCGTAATCACAGAATAATTCTGGTGGGACAGGACCTCGGGAGGCCTCCAGTCCAACCTCCAGCTCAGAGCAGGGCCAGCTTGGCCTCCATGCCGTCGCTCAGGGCTCTGGCCAGTCAGGTCTTGGAAACCTCCAAGGACGGAGACGGCACAACCTCTCTGGGCCCTGCTCCACTGCTGGGCTGTCCTCACCACGACAAAGCTTTTCCTTACGTCCTGCTTTTCCTTAAACCATTCAACTTATGCCCGTTGGTCCTCATCGTCCCACTTCCTTCACCATATTGTGACCAGCCCGGCTCTGTCTTCTCAATACCCTCCTCGTAAGTATGGAGGGGACGGGGAGAAGGAAGGGGAAAGGCCCAGTTGCCCCGTAACACCCCATACCAGACCCAGCTCCTCCATAACACCCTATACCAGGCCCAGTTGCCCCATAACACCCCATACGAGGCCTAGCTGCCCCATACCACCCCATACCAGACCCGGTGCCCCATAACACCCCATACCAGACCCGGCTCCCCATAACACCCCATACCAGACCCAACTCTCCCATACCACCCCATACGAGGCCCAGTTGCCCCATACCACCCCGTACCAGGCCCAGCTCCCCCATACCACCCCATACGAGGCCTAGCTGCCCCATACCACCCCATACCAGACCCAACTCTCCCATACCACCCCATACCAGACCTGGCTCCCCATAACACCCCACAACCGGCCCAGTTCCCCTCAGCTCCAGCCATGCGAGGCCCCACTCTGCCGACCCGCCTCTGTCAGGAACCAGCCAATCAGGAAAGCACTAACTACCCCACACCCACCAATCAGATGGCAGCTTCCCAGCCCCGTGGCTGTGGGGGCCCTGGAGGCGGCAGAGGGTCTCTCTCTCTCCCCCTCACGGCACGGCAAACCCCTCTGCCAGCACCGGCCCGCGACTCTCCTCTAACCCCGACCGGCGCCGTGTGGATACTCCCTCCGTGCCCGTGTGTGCGCAGGATCTCTTATTTTCATTTTGTTTGCCTTTAAGTTGTGCTTTGTTCTCGCTGGGTGCGTTGTGCCACCCTCAATGGAGGGCAGATGTTCCGCAGCGCACAGGTGCGTTTGCACAAAGGGTAGCTCTGAGGTAAACCCCCCCCTGCTGTCGAGGGCGGAAACCACCACTTTATTCTATAGAGTTGAAAAAGAGTATCACTCAAAATGGCGCCATTCAGTCATTATCATCAGCACCTCCTTTAATTGTAATTTAAAAGACAACCTGATGTCACCAGCACGCTCCTCCCTGTCAGCTCTGCTGTGGGTGACAAGGGTGATGCAGCAGGGACCAGGAGCTGCTCCTAAGCTCCTCTTGCTCTGCACCTGCCTATGGTCTCTGGTAACGATGTTAAAAACCCACAGGGAAGGATCTAATGGGGAAAAATCTGTATTGTACAGCTCCCTTCTTCAGACAAAAGGTGACAAAGCCACTATTCACCGACCGGAGAGCTTTTGTAGGGTGTAGCCCAACCCAGTCCCCAGCCTTATTTATTCCATCTATGTAGCAACAACAGATAAAAGCGTAATGGATCATGATGAAAGCCAATGGTATAAACCTTATGAGAGCAGAAGCTGTAGTTTCTAATCTTAAAACACCATGATGAGGTCTGGATTGAAGGAGGGGGATCCTGCCCCTCTGCTCAGTGCTGGTGAGGCCACCCTGGGAGTGCTGGGTCCGGTTCTGGGCTCCCCAGTCCAAGAGGGACGTGGACAGACTGGAGAGAGGCCAGCGAGGGGCCACCAAGATGCTGAAGGGGCTGGAGCATCCCTGCTGTGAGGAGAGGCTGCGGGAGCTGGGACTGCTCAGCCTGGAGCAGGGAAGGCTCAGGGGGGTTGAGCCTACTCTGCTCTGGTGAGACCCCCCTGCAGGGCTGCCTCCAGCTCTGGGCCCCAGCACAAGAAGGACACGGACCTGCTGGAGCGGGGCCAGAGGAGGCCACGGAGATGATCCGAGGGCTGGAGCCCCTCTGCTATGGAGACAGGCTGAGAGAGTTGGGGTTGTTCAGCCTGGAGAAGAGAAGGCTCCAGGGAGACCTTCCAGCAGCTCCCAGTCCCTAAAGGGCTACAGGAAAGCTGGGGAGGGACTTTGGACAAGGGCCTGGAGTGACAGGACAGGGGGTGATGGGTTCAAACTGAAAGAGGGGAGATGTAGATGAGATCTAAGGAAGAAATTCTTCACCATGAGGGTGGGGAGGCCCTGGCACAGGCTGCCCAGAGAAGCTGTGGCTGCCCCATCCCTGGAAGGGTTCAAGGCCAGGTTGGACGGGGCTCTGAGCAACCTGGTCTAGTGGAAGGTGTCCCTGCCCATGGCAGGGGGTTGGTCTAGATGATCTTTAAGGTCCCTTCCAGCCCAAACCATTCGATGATTCTATGAATCCATGTCTATAAACACCTGCAGGGAGGGAGTGAAGAAGAGGGAGCCAGGCTCTTCTCAGTGCTGCCCAGTTCAAGGACCAGAGGCAACAGGCACGAAATAAAAAATTCCATCTGAATACAAGGTACACTTTTTTACTACGAGGGTGACCGAGCGCTGGCACAGGTTGCTCACAGAAGTTGTGGAGTCTCCCTCCTTGGAGATGCTCAGAAGCTGTCTGGACATGGCTCTGGGTGACCCCGCTTGAGCCAGGTTGGACCAGGGGGACTCCAGAGGTCCCTTCCAACCCCAGCCAGTCTGGGTTCCTGTGATTCTGTCAGTTCTGATGGCACCGGGATGGCCGCTCGAGCTAGGTAAGGATGAGATGAAGGTCAGTGGACTGGAGAGGATCAGAGGAAAGAACTGGAGTGGTACCTGCATTTTCCAGCAACGGGTGAGAAGCCGCCCATCTTTCTGGATCTGGATTATAAATTTCAGAGTCTCAAGGTGAAGTCTCAGCACACACTCACTGTCACAAAGGGGGGTTCTCCCCATGACTGTTTCATCTTTCCAGCAGGATGAGCACTGACACGTCTCTGCCAATTTAGATCCAGATATTGCAAATCTCTAACTCGGGATTTTTCCCAACGACTGTAAGGAACGCAGCCATCTGCTTACTTACTCTACTGCGTGGTGATGGCACACTGATGGCACACCAGTGCGCACCGTGTTATTTGGCTGTATTTTACAGGTTTAACTCTGATGTGTTTATGAACTAAATCCTGATCCTTATTTCTTAAAGGACCTGATACTTATTGTCAGTATAGCGGCAGCGTGGTGCTCCAGGGTTAAATGTTCTCGCTTAGAAATCTGCTCTCTCTTCCCTCCAGTAATTTTATAATTACTTAGTGCTTAAGACAGGAGGGCTGAATCCAGCCAGCTGTCCTCTCCAGTGCACGCTAGCAAATAATCTGGGTCGCAGACATAATTAAAAATATGAAAGCTTTCTTTAATTCTTGTTTCGCTCAATATCTTACGTTTTTCCTACTACTGTACTCATAACACTGCTGTCTCCTTCCTGCTATCTGTATTTGCTCATTCTATCCACTTTTTATGACTTTTCCTGCCCGCAGTGGCTGTGTTTAGAAGAGGTGGAAGACGTGACATTTGGTCAAAATGGCAGAATTCCACCTGAACTAAAATTAAGCGATGGATCGGGCGTGCAATGTTCTTCGTCTGAGCCAAAGCTAGAGCAAACTTGAGGCAGGTAAGTTAGAACGACTGAATGGTTATGGTGTTCTTTGGCAACACCTTTTTTCCTGTGTGCCTAGAAGGCAAGTAACTCGCTACGCTACGGTTTGATGCTCTACTCTGGGACGCGAGAGTCGAGCTCAGGGAGGAGAGCTGTTGTGATGGAAGACGATGACCATCAGAAACGGCTCTTCGCCCTGCAGACAGCTGCAGAAGGGCTAAGTACGAACAGGTATGCTACGCAGACATCAAGGCCTCCAAGTGGTCCCCCATTTCTCTTTCAGGGTTTCTGATTTTTTTCCCCCAAACCAATGAGATTAAGGGTGAAACTGAGAACATTGTCTACATTTTGGAACTCACTGGCTCTGACATACTTCATTACCTTCAGAGACAGCGCTGGAACAAGGACGCTCGCGAAGCAGACATCTCAGAACAAGAAAGCTGGGGGATGAAGGAGGGAGAGAGCAGACGGGGGGAATGAACATAAAGGTGGGGAAAGCTGGTGGGAGCAGGAGCATGGGGAATTCGGAGACGAACAGCAGAAAGCTTTTAGGCATGTAAGGACAGAGGCTGGGAAGAGAGGAGAAAAATAGATGGAGTGTAGGTTTGGAACTAGTGTAGGTTTGGAAACGGAGTGTGGGTTTGCCCAGAGGTCCCTTCCAACCGCTGACTCTGTGGAATAGGGACCTACAGACCAGAGAAAATGAAGAGGAGCCGCTGAGCACGAGAGGGGAAGGAGGACTGTTTATAACAAACCCTGAGTCTTGTTTGATCACTCTCTTGAAAAAGAAAAGCCTTTGCAGATGTCGGAGAGAAATGATTGCCAGCCAGGCTTAAAGAGGGACGAGGAAGGGAAGGCAAAGAGTATCATTAATATCTTGCTGAATTAGTGAGAAGCAATTTTCTGAGGATTCAAATGAAAGTGGAAGCTTGACTCTGAACTTCAGAAGAAAATCTGCCTGAAGTGACAACACAATCTCGCTTCTTTATTGGGGCTACGAGCAGCAAGCAGCATCACAGTAACACCGATGCTTCTGTCGAGAACCAGCCAAGTGGGAAGAGCAAGGAGAGAGAAGATTCCCTAAAGCTGGCATCTCGTTTTGACATCAACTCCACTCTCTCTTGCTGGAAACAAAGCTCCAGTTTATCCAGTTGCCTTATCTTCCCCTGTGACATTGTCCTCAATAATATGCCCTAATTAGATCCTTCTCTCTCACGGCAGATCTGTTTCCCAAGGCCACAGGCAGCTCTGTTAGCTGAATGCCATCCCGAGTGTTGCTTCTCAGCTGGAAAAAGTCAGAAAAACAGGCTGGGCTGGAAAAGGTAAATCCTATCTGGAACAGATCATGATTTCATCTGTCTGTGACAGGCTTCCGTAATCCCTGGGCTAGCACCTCCTCTGCAACTCGATTCATAAGTCCTTACAGATTTTTACTTTACTAAGGAGTAAATCTAACCGTGATAAAGCATTTCCTTTGTAAGGATCATGGAAAACTAAACAGTGCAGTTGGGGAAACACCTGCAAATTAGCCACTCATGGGACTAATTCATCTTGCATTTTTCATTAGGAGAAATAAATCAATTGCAGTACAAACACTTACCCATTCCATCCTGCCTGCACACAATTAACACCATCTACACAACAGTCATTCCCCAAGCATGGAGAATAATCAGTCCTCCTCTTTCTCGTTACACCCAGCAGAGGTGCAGCGCAAAGTCAGTCTGCTCTCCTTCCCCTTCTTCCCTCCATATATACACACACACCGCACCCACAGAATTCCTTGGAAGGGAAAGTATCGGCCCTCGCTAGGGGAAGAAGTCAGTGGATTTAATTCCTTTCCCCAAAAGACCTTCCATTTACTAAAACAGCCTGTAGAAAGCTAAGCACGCTCATCAAAAGGTTGGGTGAAAAGAAGTAACATCTTACATCCATTCTCTAAAATCATCATTTTTGAAAGTCCAGATGCTTATTTAGGGAAAAAGCAAAAGAACTAAATTGCACAATATTTTGAATCACCTTTAAGAGAGAGGGATGTTTTTAGCAAAACCCTGTTCACTATGAGACAGCCAGGAAGTCCTGAATTACTTCCCTGCAGAGTGCAGTTTCACTGAGAAAGATGATTTACCAGAGAAATAAAATCACTGCAACGATCGCTAAACCAGGTTCCAGACGAGGCTACTTACCTGTTTGAGTGCCTTCTTGCTGTGCTTCTGGGATGAGGAGATGACTTTGCCTGTCTGGATGGAAGGTGACGGGCAGCCTGACTGAGGGGAGGACGTCTGTGACAGTCTAGATGACACTACAAGAAAAAAAAAAACCATATACACAACCCGATCTTTATACATTTGCCTGCAGCACGTTAGCCAGCCCTCACCATTTCCGATCATCTCATGAGGCTCATGAAAACTGCACCTCTAGCAAATGTTACTTTTTGCATGAAGAATCATTTCTATTTCCTCCCCACCGCCAAGGCAGCTGTTTTCCTCTGAAAGCCAACAGCAGTTCCTATGACCAACTTCAGATTTTTCATCTCTTGTCCACCTCTTTTTTATTAGTCTTGTAAATAGCTGCTATCAAACAACACTGCAGCTTGAGAAAAAGCTTCAGGGTCCCGCAGGTTTAGCCAATTCAGATCTAACTGGAAACAGACGCAGGCAATGGTTGTCTTCATCTGGAACGACCTGGGGTCAGACACCTAACTGACAGCAGTTTCTGATCAGATTAGATCTGGATCCCACGCAGGAGTGTGAAGATAAATGACATGCAAAGGAAGTGAAACTTGACTATCACTTGTTCCTTTTTAAACAGAAATATGGGAATATGCAGGATATCCCAGTAAATGAACATATCTTCCCAGTGGATGAGCCTAGACGCTTAAAGAAATCTAGTCCTAGCCATACGAGTCCCAAAGCAAGGCTTCTGGTTTCAGGTGGTTTAGACTTTTAAATGGTCTCATTATAACCAGCAAACCGGGGATGGGAATTAAGTAACAGCTGGTCACGTAGCTTGAATATACCCGTTTGGCACAGGATACTCAAAATACTCTGCTCTGGCAGCAGTGGGGTGACGGAGACGTGGCCAGCCAGGGAAACCATTCGGTCCCAGTCTCTCATAGTCACGGTTTTGCCTCTGTTGTCTTGGCAAATACACACTGTACTGGCCAGCAGCCACGGTCAACCCACCACACGTACAGATATACAAAGCCAGGTAATCAGCACACGAGGGCTGGTCAAAGCTGTTCAGCTGCTGAGACTGAAAGAGTGCAACAGAAAGAGACAAAAGCACAATGACATCAGTCGGAATGCCTGACACGGCACGACGGCTGTAACAAAGCAAACACCGTGCAGGCAAAGCCAAGAACATCAATGCGATACAGCTGCACCTGCAGTGACTCCAAAGGGAAACCTGTGAGACTGGGTACGGAGGCAGCCAGTTGAAAAGAAAACAACCTAAGTTAGCAAATTCATGTTCTGCATATATCCGCAGGTGTATTTGTAGAGATAATAATGCCCCCTGTAAGATCAAGGAAACAAAACGAAGAGTAAAAGAATGTTTGATCCCGGAGGGGTGCGGGGTGACCCCTGCCATAAAGGATAATGAACAGGTTCACATGTAAACTACTTAAATTATTGCTTCCTGAAGCAATTTGTTCAAGAATACATGAGGCTAAACTAGTATCCTTCTGCAGCAGAAAGGAGCCAAGAGATAATGACAACAGCTCTTCATTAACGATAGCCGCAGTGTGATCCCGCTCAGTATGCACAGAGAAGGGAAGCTCCCGAAAATAATGCAGTGACAGCAAGCATCAGAAAGCAACATTTCAATAAAATGCATAGAATTAGTAACAACAAATTATAAAAAGTAAAATTCTCACATGTGGCATGGACATTAAATGAAAAGAGCAAGTTTTTTAGAAGGCATACACAACAGAGATGAGGTAATATCAGACTCTGAAATGTCATTAAGAACAACAACAATAAAAAGGTATAGTAAGAAACCGGTAATTTAAAAATCACTGCCAAGGTTACCATACCCAGCTGACATATGCACATGATAAAGATGACACAGTCGCACAGCAAGCAGAATTACCACTTAAAAGGCACCACCCTCCCCCCCCCCCCCGGTGTTATACCAAGACCTGGAAAGCAAAGGTTACATCTGCACTTCGCAATAGCAGTAAGAATGTTTGTAAACTTGCATTTGTCTCTCAATTTGGTTGAAATCGCAGTTCAAGAAGAATAAGAAGACGCTGGAAAGGTCATAGTCTGATCAGCACCTGGAGAGGAAAAGCAGATCTCACAAATTCCTTGGAATTCTCTGAATGCATCGATAGAGAGAACTGGAAGAAAAGAAAGTCTGTTGCTAAGAGTTCACTCACACTTCCAGAGATTTTCAACAAAAGGCTTCTGAAAATTATTTGGCTATTGTTTAAAAAACAAAGAATTGGCATAGCTCTGATGCTGGATGGGACAGAAGGCAAAGAACGGAATCAAATGGCAATCAGGCGAGAAATCAGCAAAAATTCTGCAAGGTCACGTACTGAGTAGGGAGCATTTCAGTGCTTAGTGATAGACTGGAAGGCAAGAAACAGTAAAATATTAAATATGTAGTTAAGGTCAGAGAGAATTGTGTAGAAATTCAGAGAAATACAACCCAGAGAACAAGAGACCAGAAAGACAAAGTAAACCATCAAAAAAGAAGTAAATTTTTGGAGGAAAAACCCCAAGATACTCATAGAACCTGTACTAATCTAACTGAAATGCGTCACCTCAGGAAAGGGATCCGTTACGGCTGACAGGTGAATGAAAACGGCCAGCAAGCTGATGCTACGTGTCAGGACGGAAAGATGAAGTATGTCAAATTCTTACAGCGTATTCACATTGACTGTCTTGCGTACTGTAGTGCTGATCACGCAGCATCAACAACGTTCGATGGGATTCAGGAAAGTGAACTGCTAACCGGACGCAGATACTGAGCCATTTGATGTTATTCTCAAAGGCAGGACCGTGAGGGAAGCATACAGAATGAAATGATGGAGCTTCGCGTCTGGGCGCCCCGCTTCTGTGGGGAAAGCACCGTGCGTGCAGCCAGCGGGCCGCTGTCGGCACCCGAGAGCCTGGGCACAGCAGAGCCGTCGGCCTCGCTCTTACGCTAACCAGGTATGTTCCCAGTCCACCCCGCTGCAAACACAACCCTCGGCTGGACAAACGCTGCACCCCCGTTCTTGTAAAACTAATCCTGGCCCGTAGCTGTTAAACACGAAGAAAACATAAGTTGGGTTTAACATGTGAAACCCATGCACAGAAACAGATTGACTGTTACTGGGGTTTTGAGACATTTGAATAGCGGGAACATAAACCACATCCTCCTTGAAGCCTATCGCTGCTGAAACTACAAGTTCTGCGTGAAATAGAAACATTAAGCCAAATACAGGCTACTCTTCTCCAGCCTCATATTCTATTTGCATTTCCATTTTTATGCTGTCTTTGAACAAAGAAAACTCATCTTTTCAAACCAGGAACGGCAGCACAGGCTAAACCCCACCCCTGGGAAGACAACTCATCCCCGGTGCAGATACAATAAAGCTGCATTATGATATTTTGTGCATCCTCTGACTGTAAAAGCCCTCGGTGCCGCAACGGCTGCTGTGTTGGACTGACAGCTGTAACCACAACAGATTCTCAAGAACAAACAGGAGAACTTGAGAAAGCCAACCAAGCCACAGCTGCTTGAGCTGAGCTGTGGGCCCCCAAAGCGAAGGGGGGATGGATGGGAGGATAAACCTGTGAGAAGACACCCCTGGCTCCTTGGACCCAAAAGCTCTCAGCGAGGTTACATCCTTGTAAGAACTTTGCATGCAGCCAGGCAGAGGTGTAACACAAAGACGTGCACGTGCAGAAAAATATTCAGACTCGCACAAAGATGAGGCGTCACAAGCTGAGCTTGTTTCCTTTAGATTTAAAAAGAATTTCAGTACAGTGAATTCTGTCTTCACGTCAGGCTTTCTTATAATTTAAAAAACTATAAACTGAGATTATACCTCTTGACGCCCTTAAATCCTAAGAGCACTTTTGGAGGGAAGCTGCAGAAATAATTACAGAATGTAAAGCAACACGTGGGAAAGCAGTGCATCCAGAAAGACACTCTGATTTTAAAATACTTGATGAGTTGCTTTGTGCTGTTTCTATGTAAATAGGGATTTCCTCAATCAGCTAAAGATTAGGGAAGACTGTGGGCTAGCATCTGACAGAAACGAGTTCCAGCAGATTCTGTGAATTAGAAACAGTAAACAGAATCCCCTCACCCCGAAGAGGCATACGAGAGGTGGGATGGAGACACCGCCTTGATCATAAGTGGTAAGGACAGAAACACAACTAAAGGGCAGTGACAAAAACCCCTCGGGTATTTGAGAGTGCCGGCTTGGAGGAGCAATTACACGTAAGCATCCATAGCCGGGATAGCTCCAAAACGAACGGCGCTGCGCCCTTGGCCTGAAGCTACCACGCCAGCTGGTTCGTTCATGAGCTTTCATTGCTTCCTGCTGTTGGTTTGGCTGGGAGAGGGGGTTGCCAGGTGAAATTTTAACAGTTCTCTAAGATTAAAGTAGATGAGATAAAGCGGAACATGCATCAGCCAAACCTCACGAACCCTGACTTGTTTGACGAACTAAGAATGGATCCAATATAGCCCCATGTCCCAGCTGCAAGAAGAAATACTGGAGGAAGATCCATCTGCAGTCAATTACAGCTGTAATTCGTGGGACAGAGACTCCTTCACAGTTTAGACTTCTTACTTGAAATGTCATTGACACAAGGGCATTTCTTCTGAGAAATGAAATTACAACAGAACTTTAATTATGTTAAAGGTCAATTACAGTAGAAATTTCAGTCTGGCAAGATCTGATGTCATTTTACAAGGTATTGGGTTCCCTTAAGATTTGCAAACTCTAAATCATTGGTCAATCAATTCTCTTGTATATGTTTATAGAGAAATTGTGCTAAGAGCAGCAAAGAAAAGCAGTGAGATTTATGTAACGATAATTTATTGAAGAAGATGAGTGATTAATTCTTTTAGAAAAATTGCAGTAAATTGCTGCAAATATTAAACGCAGGATGTAGTCTAGAGATCCCTTCTAACAGAAACAGTAAGACTGTTACAGTTTCGTCAAGATGCTGCCGCGTATTTCTCCTTTCTAGAGTCCCGATTCAGTTAACGCTAAGGACGTTCTGCGTGACCCTCCGGGATAAAGGAACGCCTTGATCGACCACAGCCTCAAACGAGGCAACTGAATAATGGTGTGACCACGCGTCCGTTTTAACAGCGTGCCACATGGCGTGTTTTCCCAGTGTTTGCAAAGGCAATGGCGGAAGGAACGCCACGCGCCGTCTGACACCCCGGTCCTTAGGTCCCACCATGCACTCTCTGCTGTCACCGCCCAGCGCAAGACTGGTCTGCTGAAACTGGACTGCAGCCAGTATCCGGCACCAGTCCATCCCACCACCAAAGAAGCACTAAGACTCATAATTCTCATCTGGTATTAGGTACCAGCACGGTTCCGTATGCAGCAGGAGACTGAAAATACCAGAAAAGTGAAGATGCCCAAAATATTTTTACTTTTTTTTTTTCTTGGATGTCTCATCTTGCACAGGTTATTTACCTTTTAGGGTGTGAAAGTAGTGGGATATTTGTTTGAAATCCCACTGGCTTCCAGTATACACCTGCTCACTTGCCTAAGATGATATTTAATAACAATATTCTGGCTAATGTTTGTCTTTCACAGCGTCAGATAAACAACGAGAAAATACATGGACGTAGCTGATCCTGCTTTGGGGCAGCAAGATTGACTGTACAACTGTAATGGCCCTTTAAACGTGTTGAGCTATAGAGATCTTCGCTCACTCAGCCGATGATTTACTTTTTGATTTATTGCCTTATCCTCCCTTGTCACTGCACGGAGCACGGCCGGCTGCAGGGCTGGGCTAGTCGGCGCCCAGTGGTTTAAGCCAGTGCAGGAACACACCTGGAGAAGCCCTGAGCCAGAGAGGAGGGAACAGAAAAGCAGAGGGAGATCTTACAGCGAAACAATGGGGATGATGACAGAACTCATACTTTTTTGGCAGGCACTCAGGCAATTCCTAAATCAAGATTAAGATTTTCTTACACTGATGTAGCAGAAATGACTGGCTGGGTTTCTCAGGCTTGTTTCGGAAGAGATGCAGAGGACGCTGCTGAAGACAGCAAGCGTAAAGAATGACCTTGCATTTATACAACAGTTTCATTTCAGTGGCTCCAAAAGAAAATTACTCTTAGGGTCATTCAGCTTACCAGTTCACTTTACCGAATACTGGCATATGGGCATCTTGACTAACATGCTAACTGTTTAGCAGCACAAAACAAAATAAATCCATTAAAAATGTGCTAGAAGTAAAGGAAAAATACATCCGCAATGTCGGGAGAATTTGGGCGTCAACATACTTCCAAATCAGAATGAAAAAACATAGATGTAACAGTTTGCAAAACTAAAATGATTCTGACAAGAAGAGTCTTTTGCATGAGCTATGGCTGAAGACGACCAAAACCAACCTGCCCAAATACTACTAGCACAGAAACACCGTACGGACCCTGTATTTTGACACTGCGCCAGGCTCAGTGACGTAAGCAAAGGGCACAGCCTGAACCGCTCGCACGACGGTTCCTGGAACTGTGGGGTTTGCCTGGATCTCTCATCCTTTCTCTTTTAAAGATCAGAGCTAATTATAGTTTCAAATATACTATGCAATAAAAGAAACTCTCATCTTTGGGTAAGTGGAATCAAACTATTTTGGAGCAATGAAACTGTTCTGCTAAATTTATACTCAGAGCATTTAGATAAAAAAAAAATCTACCAGGGATAAAAAGCCTTTTGCTGGATAACTGCTTCATGAGCGTCACCCAACACACTGCTCTGGCTGCATCGCTGCAGAAATTGATGTGCCGTCTTATGAACGGGTAATGCATCCTCAGAATTCCTTCCACCCATTAGGACTCTGAAATCTGTAATCCCGCTGCCAGCGTAAATTTGACTTATTATTTGCCACAGGAGCAGCGCTATTCCGTGCGGTCTTCAGGCATGAGATATGCACTCTTTGCCTTTAAGGAACCAAAATGCAGTATGATCTAGACACAAGACACGTCCCGTTGGCAGGCGCTGCCGCCAGCCCTGCGCCTGCTCTCGTTGCTCTTGCAGCAGAGCTCGGTGCAAAGCCACGTGGGCACACGGACTGGGTACTCACCTCTGCGTCCCGGCTGGAGCTCAGAAGTAGGAGCTCTAGGGAGGTTTTGTCTCTGATTTTGTTTGGGCTTGGGAGAGTATAATATGGAAATAAATTAATATAGTGGAGCCAGAGTTCCTGCTCAAGGGGTTGCATGCATTTCCGTGGGGTTGTCTGCCTTGAAAGCTACACATTCAGAAAGAAAAAGCTGCACTTTACTCACTTGGAAAGAAAGTACAGTCAAGCTGAACTAAAAATATAATACCCCCCCTTCAACTATGTGCAGTCATAAGCTTAAAATAACCCAATTTTAACCAGCTAATGGGATCCAGATGTATCACATGAAAAACTTCTAGTGAAAGCCATTAAAACATGTTTTGAGAAGCACAGAAATGTTTCCTGTTAATCCAACTCCCTTCTTTTCTACAGGTATGCAGTTTACCAGAACGAGAATGGGAACTCGACCTTGAGTTCATATCAAAACAATATCCAACTTACAAGTGAGACAACCATTTTAAAAGAGTTCTCCCCCACATGACTGTTCCTTGCTAAAATGAAGGAAGAAATAGTGCCCAAAAATACTGTCCAATTGCAACTTCCCAGAACTCCCCCTCCTGCCCTTACCCTGGGTAAAGCTGAAACTTGCACTGCTCTGACGAGGATTACACATTCCTGTTAGCCGATTACGTTTTTATAAACATAGAAAAGATCAACTGCTTGCTTCATAGAGAGACGGGAGTGTATCTTGCACTGGCAGCTCTGAGAAAACAAACTGAAGTACTCAACAAGTCTACATCTGATCGCTCATACGTCTCCATGCTCTGAGAATCCCACCTAAGCTCTCCACCCTCTTTCTCTCCCAATTTAAAGCTTTCTTAGAGTAAATTTATTCGTACTCGCTTTCTTGGTTACACTGGGTAATTCCTCCACTCTAGGAAAGGACATCAATTAAATACTAACAAAAACCTTAAGAAAGAGGAGGAACGAGAAAAGGAAAGATACAGCTCTACAGCTCTCCACTCGAGTGAAGACGTGAAGTGGGCACCCAGCAGCTCAACACCAGGAACAGTACAGTATTGGGTCGCTTAGAGAAAGGTCTGACAACCTGAGCTGCCAACAGCAGCCAAACATCCTATGTCAAATACTCGAGACTGCCACCAAAACCGACTCTGTGTGTCTATGATGGCTCCTCATCAGAGGGACGAGTCAATGCGGAGCAATTCAGGACACAGGACCAAGCACGGCCCTTCAGACTGGCTGTGCTACTCTCCAGCCTGGGCACGGAACATCCATCAGCATTACAAACGTTTCAGACAACATCTCTGTCATGAAGCCTTATCAACTACGGAGATCTCCCAGTTAACAAACCCCAGGCTTACCTAAATGACACAAAAGTAGTTCTGGTTTCGGCCCAGGCACGGGGAGGGCACACGACTACGTTTATTATTCCCAGCGTGCAGCACATCTCGGAACACCAGCCACAGACCCTGCTGCACACAGCATGTGTGCAAAAGGAATGAGAAGTCCCCAACCCAGCATGCTCAGAATCTAATTATAAACCGAATGAAACTAAAAGAAACAGTAAAAAGAAATGCTCGGTAATTTGTACCCCTATCACTTCCTAAGCTTAAGCATTTTCAAGTTTGCTGGAGGACACACGGTGATGACAAAGGCAGACAAAGGCACAGCGCCCTGGGTGTTCAAGAAGTCAAATCATGATCATCAGAATGTTCTGAATTTAGAGATATTTCACTGATCCAAACAACATTTTTTCAGCTGTTGTACTGGAAGGAAGAAGAGAAATAGAGTATTTTACATAAACTCATTAAAAAATTACAGCTATAAGTGCTAATTACCTCAGCTGACATCCAGTTAGCCAACATCAATGAGTTGTTCTGATGTTTGGGGATTTTTTGTTAAAAATCAAACATTATAGCAGATGTGTGCCTTTAGGAAAAAGTCGGGACTCTAAGGGTGAGTGACAAATCTGAGTTATTCATGATGCGCACTACAGTAGCCCAGGTAGTTGATAGAAGCAATCATTCATTCCCCCCGTTGATAAACACCCAACACCCACTGGAAGTCATTTGACAACCAACTTGGCAGCTGCCACTGTCTGGTCTCAGTACATCACTGCAAAGAGTTCAGCGTTTGCTTTTTACTTTACCTAAAATACAAGTTTCCATGTCAGGAACACCTCCCTCTTCCCTAAAAAATACCTTTAGAGCTCAAAGAGCTTAGCAGTTCACCTAAACTTCTCTCCTCTGGGCTGCTGAGAAGCAGAAGTGAAATTATTTAGGTCAAGGCCAGTTGTGTAAAACCAAGAATTGAATCTCACAGTCCATCCTGTCAACGCTTAACTGCCACAAAAAATTCAGATGCTCGTGTTTCTGGTGACAGCACATGTGTACTTCAGGCCTGTCCCTGCAGGTCACCACAAAGGCAGTGGAGAAAACCCGTCCCAAATTCATAAACGGTACCTGTACCACTTCGTGATTAAGACTGAAAGACAGAAACACAGGCTGTGAATAACGGCACTGATGAAGAAAAGTTACCCGGGCGTGGTGGAAGAGCTGCCGTCTGCACAGCCACCTGTCTGATGCCCAAAGGCAGCCAGGTGACTCCTGCTGTGAGGCCGGTGCAAAGAGGGATCACAGAGAGACTTCTGCACTCCATGAGCGCCCCGACACCAACGGCCGATGACGGCCCTGAAATGGAGAGTGAGGAGGATGTGTTGCCCCCCAAGGAAAAAATCCTGTTATGTGGATGGTTTTACACAAAGATATAAAAGTGGGGAGGAACGTCTACGTTAAAGCGAGGGAAGACAGGAACATCTTCCTCTGAGCATCTCAGCACAGGAATTATTTTGCAGAAGGCCAATTATGTTCTCACACCAGAAAAGCTTCTAGCACTAACATTCACCCACGAAAGCAGGCAATTTTGACGTGACCGATACCCAGCTGACAGCGTCCACTTTCCTGGTATGCTTTTGTTGCTCAGTTTGAACATGGCACCTGCTCCAAGGAGCCTCTAAAACGACCCTTGTCATTCTTTGCAGCTATTCTCTTCCTCTGGATCTCAGCTGATGTGCAATGGCCAGACAATAGGTGTAATTTTGATAGGTTGTTCCTTGGCTTGTGAGTCCTTCAGGAGGAAAATTTACAACCTACAGAAGGTGAGCAACTGCAGGTCAGGCAGGACGTGGACTTTGCCGTGCCAGCACCTCCTGCCGTCACGCAGAGACGCACATAAGGGCAGAAGCAGCAGCACATCTCTTCTCCCTCACTTTTCAGGCATTGCAATTAAAAAAGGAGCATGAAAGGTATTTGTGTCACACATGTGAAGAAGGAGAGAGATTAATCGTGCAACAGCACGCCCACTCAGCGGGTTCGCTCTGGCTGTCAGGGCCTGCGAGAGGAAACGGGGGCAGGTCACGGCCACTTCCCGCACACGAAGCATCTGGCAGCTCTACAGACACGGTCACTCACAACCCGGCACCCTGTGCACACAAGATACAAGCTTCAGTAAGACTTCTTCTGATACGTACTCGAAAGCAGGGGTGTGAATTTAAGCACAGCACCAACAGGGCGCCGTGGAAGCAGAAACTGAGGCAGCTCTACTGAGAAGCGTGAAGCAGCACAAACGCAGCGCTTGTCTTTCTAAAACCTTCACTTTGCAACACAGTTCAAGGGTTTGGCTCAGCAACAGCAAGACCAAATTAACACCAAGAGAAAACAGAGAAACCCAGTTGCTGACATGAAACTGTACCAGTGCATTTGCATGTGTTAGTCACTACATTCCTAAGAATGCACGGTTTTGGACAAACACAACAGAAATTGCAGCACATGCACACAAAAGGCACGGATGGCACTTGCTGTTGAGTACCTTTTCAAGCAGCCACCTCCCCGAGGAGCTTGTCAGAACCCTAAGCTTTGCCTCATGCTGTCAAGTGTGAGATGCCCACAAAGCACAAGGGAACTTCTGTGGACTGTCGTGACTGGTATCATTGTAGTTTTAATAACAACTTATTTTTAAGAGAATGCAATTGCTATATAACTCATTCTGTATGAGAGTATTTGCTCTGAAGAAGTAACACACCTGCAACCAAAATACACCCCATACAACTTTGTTCCTTGTAAAGCCTCTGGGCAGCACATGGTTGTGAAAAAAGTCCCCTAAGTTATAGTGAAGATTCTTCTTATGCTCCTTTACAGAATCCTTCAGTAAAATATCTTCTTTTTTGAGTATTATTTGTGACTGCCTACTAATACCACAGCGTACTGAAGATTCATGCGTTCCTGAGCCAGAACAACGTATCTACAGCACTGCAAGTTTGTTAAGGCACATGAGCAACTGAAGTGACCTAATGGTTTGCTGTCATCAAAAGGAGGTCTTACACCTCCCACCCCAGAGGAGCAGCCTCATCCCTTCCCTCAGACTGTCCTGGCGCGCATCAGGAGCCGATTCAAACTGCTGATCAGGCACAAGGCAGCTAGGTTCGTTTTTGTAGGGCTACCGAGGCGTGCTGGCTCACAGCAGGGTCCCCACGGCCGCCCAAGTCTACCCAGGGTCAGTAAAGAGAGGGCACGGAGCAGAGTCCTGGGCAGAGAGAGTCCTCTGAGCAGCTCAGCGGACCCTCCGCAGACGCTCCGAGGCCAGCGTAAGCAGGACCGTACGCTTCAGATGCTTTGTGTCGGGGTAACAGAATGTGTTTCTAGGTTGCTGACTCAAACATAAAGCAGATTAGAGGTGGCCAAACATGAACCGTATAGGAAGCTAATGTAGGCGTTTGAAGAGGGGAAGATGTGGTCACGTTTCTTTGAACTCCCCTCCGGGCTCCGGCATCACGTATCACCTCAGTGCGACTGCATCGGGGGCACAGCACGGCTGCTCTCCTCCTCGAGCCTGAAGAGCTACTTACAACTCACTCATTAGCTCTCGGGTCTCTTTGATCATTGTTATTGCAGCTTGTCTCTGCCAATGTGCATTTTAATAAAAGAAAATAAGCAGTTTAAAAATCTCGTATCCTGATTACGGAGGATCTCCAACGCAGCTACGCAGCGGCACAACCTGGAACCTGCAAAGGTTTGCACATCGCTCTCCCCGCTGCCACCTCACCTGTGCCTGCGAGGTGTCTCACCGACTAATCCACTTAACGAGGGTTTGTTGCCAAGATACACACGCCTGAAAACAAGCCTCCAAGGACAGCGCAAGCGCCTGCGAGAGGGTTATTTGATTGTTGTGTGTTTCGTGAGCGCACAAGAGTGATAAGCAGTTATGCCTGGACGGCAGCAGCAGGGATGCCAATGCATTTACTGCTGAGACGGCACTAGCACAAGGGAGAAGAACCATGAATTACCCACTACGCTGAAGCCTCCTGATTTTCACCCCACGAAGTAGCATTTTTCTTTATTGGTGAAACCACACAGTTGACCTGGAACCAGTTGATTTAGACAATTTAGGAGTTCTCCAAACAACTTTTATGCAGGGAAACTGATGAAGAGAAAATGACGCTGATGATCCCATTTAACACCAGCTATAGGGTACTTTGCTGAAATGTAGGCCTGTCCTCAGAGTCCTAAATTAGGGGTGAAAGTACAGCCGGTATAGATTAACTTAAACTGGTTCTTTGTATTCCATTCTCTGCTTTTACCTACTGTCACTTAAGTGACGTGACTGCAAGCTCCCCGGGGCAAGAATCCTGCATACAGCACCCGGCACAACGGCGCTCTGATCCAGCAGCCCTGCTAAAACAGGGTTGTATCGTGTCCAGCTAAGGCTTTGCTGTCGGAGAGCAGGAAACTCAGCTAAGATTAAATTCAGTTTCTTCTCTGCTGTTGAGAGACCAGTTTGTAGAGACCACTGTCAAAAAATATCAAAATGAAGCTATTACGGCTCTTCCTCACACAGTTGTTTGTGATTAACTCTTCCTGATTCACTCCATATGGGAACGATCGCTCAGGAACAGCAAGGTCCGCATGTGGAATTAATTGTCAACAGCACTTCCAACTCACACCCCAAACTAATTTTCATTAATTTGCAAACGTACATTAAAAATAGCCGAGAAACATTAAATCTTGTCAGCTGCAACCCAAGTGCGCATCGGGCCTATCGGCAGCTGGAGCTGAGGCTGCAGCACAGCCTCCGCAGCCACCCAAGGGCTGCTGCAGCGGGGCCAGCCAAAACAGCAACTCCCGCATTTTGACAATGGATTCCACGACTCCGAACTGAAAACAGAGGAAGAGCCAAGGCGAGATACTTACAGTTCTGGTGAAGAACGAGCAGTGTTTAAAAACTTGCCTCTCTGTCGACCCCAAGACTGTGCTCCCTGTTCCTGTTGTTCTGACCCGTGCCCTCGCCCATCGCTGCAAACCGGCTACACCGAGTCTCAGACGCTCAGAAATGCAGGCACAATGTCGTGGAAACAAAAAATTGTTGGTCTTTTTTTTTCAGCAAGAAGCTACGCAGTCAAATTTAAAAGTCCTGGGCTGAGGCACTGCCGTGGCAGTGTATTACACCAGTAAAATAAGGCTTTTAAGTGGACAAAAAAATCAATTTCCCTACACTTTATTCTCAGCAGCAGTTGAAGAGATCCTGCTGATGTTAAAAGACACTCCCCCTTCCCCAGACAGACAGACAACCAAGTCCCAAAATTAAAGTTTGGCAAGTAAAAAAGGCCTTTAAAAGAAGATTGCTGGGCAGCCTTAGCTACAGGCACTCCCACTTCCATGGCCTCCCACGGCACCGAGGAGAACGTGCCGCTTGCAGAAGGAACGGGCAAGTGTCCCTGCGCCCGCCCGACTGCCGCCAGCGCTGCTGGGACAAGCGCAAGGAGGAGAGGACGGAGAGGCAGGGTGAGCATCCTCATCACGCACAGCCGTTTGCTTCGCGCTTGCTGAGATCTTTTTATTCCGAGTTATCAGCTGCTTGTGAGTTAATGTGGTAACCAGCAGGGCAAATCTCACGCATCTGTCTGTAATATATGGAAAGAAACTGTGAAGTCTTAAAGACATCAGCTCGCGCAGCCTTATGAGACCATCAGCAAAAGCTTTAACGCTTCCAAAATTAGGAAATTACTGTGGGCCATGTTTTGAGGGGAAAAGAATGAACTACTGAACTGAAGATGGCAAACTGCTGAGGGCACAGGGAGTGCGGCCGCATTGTTGTCAGTAAGGGCAGTCCGAAGCACTAATACACATACTTAATTTTAAAAGTTCTAATTTCCCACAAGCGATGAAAACACGAGCAAATCTGACTGGTAAGAGAACGCGCAATTGAAAACTGCAGATCGTTACAGGGACATTCATTAGACCATCAGTAAGTCACAGGTAATCGCATTACCCATCGGAAATAGGGAATAGGAAAATTCTTCTCCTAGAGGAGAAGCGAAGGAAGCAATTAAAATAAAAGATGTGTTATATATTGCTATGAGTCCTTCACAGTTGAAGATGACTACCAAGCTGGCAGTGATCACTGCAAGTTAGGACTTTGCTACCATTGATGCTGAACACGTGAAGAGGCAGTGAGGTGGCCAACACTTACTTGAAAAGCACAGTGCAGGAGAAACGCCAGCTCCTCCGCAGTAAGCACAGGGCAGTGCTACCTAGCCAGGACTTTTAGAATACATGTTATCCGTTTCTTAAAAACTGAAATTCAGTAAGGCTAAAAACATTTTTATCCTCTATTGGATGTTTTTGGTCACTCAGGGCAAACACTGTACAATACCCACGAACGAAGATTCCTTGCATCCCTACATTTCAGTAGTGTCTGCGTGTGTGTGTGTATATATATAGTTTCTACATGGTTGGACAGGAAATTCAACCAAATTCAGTGCACTTATGACAAACACCATAACATGGTCAAGTCCCATTAGGGACACATAATTTGCATGGAGCTGGCGCTGCCACCGAAGCTTGACGTGCTAGCGGCAGCACTCTTCCCAGCTGTAAAGCCTAGCTGAAATACAAACACCTTCAGCTGCCTAAAATACACCTCGCTCTACGTAAATAAACAGAGCTCTCCAAGGGGGCAGGTTCTGCCCCAAACACAAGACAGTGTGATTGCTCCATCAACATGGTTTTCACAGACACAAGCAATTTCATTGCGTGAGAGGTTCATCTCCTTGAAAGACCAACCTGAGAAAAATAACGCTATACTTGGTCCTCTAATCACTAACATATAGTTTAACCTGGTTTCCTGCCAGCATTTCTGAGTTACGTAGTGACACATCTCCTTAGTGTGTCTCTCTGGAAACTTTTCTTTTTTTAATGGTTTCTGCAATAGTGAAAGAAGGAAGCAGACTCTGAAGATGTCACGGTCAGCCTGCCTGGCTGAATGCCACCAGACCCAGCTGCCGTGTGCTGCATGTCCTGGCTGCTCCTCATAGGACCTGTTCAGCAGCCAGGTATTGCGCGTGTAGAGCAAAAACGTATCTGACAGCAAAGAACATCAGGAGGTTGTCGAGATATCCAAGTATCGTATTCATAAATTGTGTGGGAAAATAAGAAAATAACAAAGTGGCCAAGTTTGCTGATGATACCAAGTTATTCAGGGAAAAACACATGGGCTGACGGACAATTTGTAGGAGAGGGGACAATGACCACAGAGAAACGTTATCTTAGTTCTATAATAAACACTTGTACAAAAGCCTCAGGTCAACAGTGGTCAAAGCAAGCAGAATGATAGGAATTACCAGGAAAGAAATACAGACAGAAACAAAACTTACAGGGACCTACTTCTTGAAGACTGTGTGCCATTTTCATACTGGCTCTAAATACATCTAGGTGAGCCGGAAAAGCCCATCAAGGATGGAACGGCCCTTAAAAGAGGAATGAGAAGGGTCATTCAGCCTAGAAGAGATAAATGACAAGTGATACGATGAGGGTCTGTAAAATTCTGAATGGCACGGTAAAGCGAACAGAACAATGGTTCAGATTCAAATAAAAGAGCTGGAGACTTCTGGATGACGTGAAACCACACTTGTCAGGTTCTCGTGCTCTTCTTGCACCTTCTCTCTGGGTTACTGCTGTGATCAACCCTGGAGCAGACTACCAGGCTACGCAGGCCTGCGATCGGACTCGCTATTGCCGTCCTTGAACCCACCGAGCTTCGATGAGGACACCTGAGACTGAGATGGAGTCTTCATTCCTAAGACCTTGAGCTGTCAGACTGCCAGTGCTGGGATCGTGATTTCTGCCTTCAAAAAAACCCCAACCCATCCTAGCAAGGTTTCTTCTGCATGCGGATATGGAAGACACACAACCTCAGTATCACAGTACACATAGTTCAAAAAAACCCCAGTACTGATTGAATACAGAGTAAGTTTAAGATTAAAGGGAATAAGGAAAAAATAGATGTAGAGAGGTTAAAGGAGGATCCCGTCATGCCGGTGAAACAAGAAATTCAGGCTTTACTCAGAAATGGCTTCAAACGCAGAGAGATCAAACATCTCCTGACCGTGCATTTTGCTTTGGAGAACGAAGCGGGTTCTCGGCTGGCAGGACCAGCACCGAGGTGCCCACCACACAAGCGCCGTGGGCTGGGAGGCCAGGAGCCCTTCAGCCTGTCACTCTCAACGGAGGAATTCCTGCTGCGTTTTCCCAGCGAGTGGCCCCCGAGCCTCTCCGATGACCTGACAGCGAAGGGTGCATGCTGTCCGCAGATGCCTAGCTCCACAGCCGCTTTCCGGAGATCCACAGAAATGCCCAGGTTGGCAGTGGCCTTGAAAGATCACCCTGGTCCAACCTTTTGTGGGAAAGGCAGCCCAGATGAGATTATCTAGCACCTTGTCCAGTCGCATCTTGCAAACTTCCGACAATGGGGACTCCACCACGTCCCTGGGGAGGTTGTTCCAGTGAATGATTGCCCTTACTGCAAAAAATTTCTTACGTCAAGATGAAACCTCTCCCGGTGCAACTTGTACCCATTGCCCCTTGTCTTCTCCACGTGGCTCCTTGTGAAGAAAAGTTTGTATTTTCAGGTTTGTATTCCCCTTCTCCTACGACACAGAGCTTAGAGGAGCAGCAGGTCACAGACGATCTTTCTTCTAGAGAGGAAAGGCACCTGGCATACACTTTTGTGGGTAAAAATTGAACATGACACGGTGTACGAGGCTGAAAGGCAAAGCCACTGAAATTGTGTTTGACGTGGAATGATAGAACAAACTGCAAAAATCTCAAAGACAAGCCAGAGAAGCTGAAGCAATGAAGGAAAAAAAAAAAAACAGATGAGAAAGCTCATTCACAAAGCAGCCCCTGCCCTCAGACAGGGCTGCACAGGCTTCGCTTCGTGCACCCAGGTACCGCTGGTGACAGAAGGTGGGACGTGAGCCTGTCTTCTGCGGGTACCGCATGGCAAAACCTTCCCTGCTCCACGTGAAAGCTTGTACAACCACCTTCTGTATGTCCTCACAGACCGCCACTGAGAGGAGACGCTATCGCTTTGAACAAGAGCGTTTCCATCGCTTCGGGGCTCCTGTGGTCAGCGCGGGCTGCCCCTCAGAGCCTGTCAGTGTTCATCTCCTGTCAGCTGGAGAGCGACTGAGCGCAGAGACACGCTTGGACATCTTCCTGCCCCGTCCCTCGCTGCAGAGCCTGCTGTCAGGCTTGGCAGCAAAACTATTTCTAATGGTAATGCAATATAGTTGGAAAGTCTGAATTAAATGGAACAATATATCGATACTCGGCGACTCTTAGCAAACATGCCTGCACTGGATTTTCCTAAGCCTCCAGCTCAGAGAAGCCCCTGAGAAACCTGCTGAACGCAATCAGAAAGCTTTAGGGCAGCAAAGCTCAGGACTGAGGCAGAAGCGGTTTTACCACTCCTCTGCTCGCCCTGTGCAGCTGCAGCCACACGCAACAGCTTTCAATTCCTCCTTGCTCTCAAACTCCAGCTCTTTGGCTGCATCCTTCCAGTTCATCACACCTCCAGCGCAAGTGGATGTCCCCGAGGGCGCAGGGACAGCGCCGAGAGCGGGGAACCACCACCCAGAGGACCACGCACCCTTCCCAGCTCCCGCAGGGCCTGAGGGAGCCGCAGGCTGATGCTGCCCTCCCAAACGGGCACCTTTGGGGGCCAAACAGCACCTGCCTGGGGGACGAGAAACCCTGAGAGAACCAGCTTTTTCTGGAAAATGCTTGCCATATTAAATGGCTGCCCACTCTCCAGTTTTCTGCCAAACAAATTAGGGACTTACAAATCACATTTCCCCACATTTCAGTGGAAATATTTTGAGGCTGTAGAGTACCTTAGAAATACTGTGCTCATGGGAATAACCACCCCAAAGCGGCTGTCCTCCCCGCATCAGTTGGGGACGCAGGGCAGGGGCGATGCCCAAGGTTCCACGCACCAAACAGCAGTACGATGCCACCGACTCCAAACAACGCAGCAGTAACCACAGCTTCTGGCTGGCTCTTCTCCTTACAGAAGAGGACCAGGAGCTGGGACGAGCTCTGCAGCGAGCGGTGAGCAGCAGGCTGGCGTGTAAAACAGGCTCGGAGCGCAGCTTAGTCGGGCCGAGACTGTAAGCCAAGAGTTTGTTAAAGTGCTGGGAAAGGATCGCAAAGTTCACTCGGTAAACGCACAGACTGAAGGTGTCCTGCAGAAAACTGATCTGTTGTTTCTTCAGTAAGCTGTAGGATTTTTAGTTGCCGAGGAAAATTCATGCACGGGAATTCGTGCAAAAAATCTTCTACTGTAGATTTTAAGTTTATAACCCATTTTTCTACATGTCTAAAATGCCCGCCAAACGCAGAGCCACGTGTAAGTGCCTGTGACCGCAGCCTAATGACAGCTGCTCACGCTTCTTAAAAAATACGGTGTTTGCTGTGAAGTCTAATGGAAATACAGCTTCTTGACTGCTGGAGAGTAAGCCCTCGGAGGCTGTATAGCCCATTATGAAAAACTACAGCTCACTCAAAATCTGGATACTGTGATATGCCGCCTAAATAGAAGATACGCTAACCTAAATAAAGGAAAAATGAACATTTTTGGCTTTGCGTCTGCAGATTCCTTGGTAAATTGCATAATGTGATACTCGGGAAACAGCTTCCCCATGAGTCACGAGCACAAGCAGGAATTGGCTGTATTTAGAAAAGCTGATATTTCTACCAAATCTTTAGCAGGAAGAAACAAAATGACATAACCCAAACAGAATTTTTTTAAATTTTTTTTTTTTTGGCAGCTGTTCTGGGCACGCAGCAACAAAGCGTGCTCTGAAGGCAGTGCCGTGATCAGGCCACGGGTGTTAATTAAGGAAGCCGAGAGCCACTGTCACAGCGAAGCTCTTATAGTAAAAGCAGGTCACGCCCTCCAACTGTGAGCTGGCCTTTCTGTGCCTCCGGACTCCCAAGGTTCTCCTCCGTACTAAAAGATAATGCACAAAATTTCAGGTACAGAACAGTGTTTTCTGTCTTTTTCCTGTTTCCCTAAGTATGGGCCACTGGCAGTGAACACAGCGCAGAAGTTTAATTACTCCAGACATTTTCCTTCACTGTCCTATTTAAGAAGAGTTTATGGTGATATCCTATTTTAACCTTACTAAAATCTTCTAATCTATTTTCAGTAAATCACATTTTGACAAATATAGTTACTTTTCACTTTGAACACTAATCTGCTCGAACAAAATTCTGACTACCTGGGAGCCACGAGGGACCCACCAGTATGTCTATTGTATAAAAATGCAAGACAAGCTGATCGTTGGCTAATGGAGAAGGATTATCGATAATCTTGCCCAGTTTGTTTCCCCCTTTTCCCTTAAAGTTCACTTTACCATCTCATTTTTCCCCCTTTTTTCCCTTTTTAATACAGCAAACTTAGGTTGGGTTTTGCTAGAGGAGACCTGTTACTGCAATGGCTCTCACAGAAGGTGTCAGTTACAGAAGCTAAACAGATCCTTCTCTTTCAGGATGGCTCTGATTAGAAAGGGTACACCAGGGACACGGCAGAAATTACAGGAAAATCCAATTTTGACAGCCATTTTCACTGGCAGAAGCCGTGAACATGTGGGCAGCTCTGCACTGGAACCAAACGCCCTTTATTTATTTCTACCAGCTTGCAAAGCCAGGTGTAGGCACTGATCGGGGTTCCACTCCAGTCAACTGCAGCTTTGCAGCTGAGCACAGAAACGCGACCAAGTTATACATGTTTTATTTCCAGACACCACAAGGACAGACCGTGTTAGTAGCCTGGAGCTCAGAAACAGCCCTGGGCGTACAAATGAGGTGCGCGCACAGACAGCGATACTGAGCAGCTGTATTTCGCGGTCATGGAGAGCGTTACAACAAACCACTTGCAAGTTGTCCTACAAAACATTGTAGCGAAATGGTGATAAAGGCATCCGGAATTGAGGTATTTACACTTTAAGTTTCAGGATGATTTAAAACAAGACAGAACCCAAGGAGTCTTGGCAGTACTGTATCCAAAAAAAGCTTTGTTTTTATCATCAGACTCCACAGACGACAGCCGAGTAGCTGCTTCGAGGCCCGAGAAAAGGCGTCTGTCTCACCTCCGATCGGCACCGAGGGACCCCAGCCAGACAAGCGCCCGCGTCATTCCCAAAAGCGAAGATGTGCCACAGCTGCCTCCTGAAACCACCGCATCTTACCTTCCAGGGGAATCGCACAAAGCTGCTCCGTGAACATTGCTGCTGCTTCTTAAGCTCCACAAGCAACGCTGCTCCTGGCTTCCTCCCGCCCTCGGCTCACGCACAGATGTACAGGCAACAACGCATGGGGCTTGTTTTTCAGCTTTTTCCCCTGTGCTCCTGATTGGGCCCGTGTAATGCCCATGTGGGTCTGCAAATGCACAAAGGTTTCTATCCTTCCTAAAATCAAAGTGTCAGTTTTGCTGCTGTCAGAGCACTTTATTTTTGTACATATAAGGAAGTGGCTGTTGATGTTATCTGAATGCGCTTCCTGTTTTATATGCATATGAGCAAAAATAATGTCACGTTAAGCTAAACTGCAGTCTCAAAGAGCTCAAGTCAAAGCCTCTAAGCAAAATAATACGAGCACAGCTCATCTGTTCGCTGTCTGCCCCAGTTTGCATTCACTTCATTGATTTTTATTAGAAGTCCGTATTCACAATAAACACTATCCTCCCCAATCCTTGCAAAAAAAAGCCGCCGTACCCTGTACTGGCGCTGCTTCCTACTGCGACTCTTGGCATCGGTCAAACTCCGAAGCGCTCGGTGCATGCTGACAACCCTATCTCAAACATCGCACAGGCGAGACCGCGGCCAGCAGCCAAGCAATGCCACAAGACAATTCTGGCCGAAATTTGGGCTATTCTTGAATTTGAGTGAATAGACTTTTTTTTTTTTTTTTTAATGAGGAAGGAGGCTTTTGTGTGTTTCATGTACGCACAGACAGTCCAGGAAGCGGCCGTGTAGGAGTGCTGCATTCCAGAGCTGATGCTGCACAGCTCAACGCTGAAGGAATCTTTCTAATTGGTATTAAATGCCTTTCTGGTTGTTTTAACGAAGAGCAAACAAACGTACCAACTAAAAATAAAGCTCGTTTTGAAGTAGAAACTCTTCTACTCTTGTAGAAGAGAACAGCAGTAAAAGGCATGGAGGCACCAAGGAGGAGAGCTGCCAGCGTCAACGCCACGTCGTCTTATCCCCCGAAGGCAGAACCGGCACTGCCAGGAGGCCCCACGAGGCGCAGATTCATCCACTTCCACTTTCAAACGTTACTGATTGCAGAACCCAGAGATGAACCGCGGCTGGGAGTGAGCCGAAGCCGTTTGCACTTTCTACTTTCATTATGCTTTTCACGGCAACTCCTTGGATATTAAATGCAAGTTAGTTTTTATATATAGCAAGACTATGAAACTTCAGGTTTTGCTGGAGGAAACCAAAAGAATCTTTTCAGATGCATAAAGTAAATGACATACTAAAAATGAAAGAAAATTTTCTTCCCTGTGCACTTCATGGCACAACTCTGTTTTATATACGTGTCTGAGAGTGTCAGCTCTCTGAGTACAGCCCGTCTGCACCTTGAGAAACTTAAACTGGTAAAAGTGTGGGTTCCACTCAGTGAAAATTACTGTCTCTAAAACAACAGTGCGTTATAGCGTGTGACCTAAGAAAGATGCCTTACAAATATCAGAATGTAAAAATGTTTCACGCAAAGATTTATTTAAACATTTACCATCCCAGTACCTTATTTTATCTCATTAAACAGTTTTGGATCATTTAATTTTGGTGCAAAGTTGCATTACAGCCAAGAAACAGAGCTGGGAAGATAAACCAGACATCTTATTTAGTGACAGAAGACTGAGAGCTATCACAGCAAAAATTAAGACCTAGAACTAGCAAAGTCCAGTTTGCTGTGCGTTTCTGTCCTGGCATCGATTGATTTGACTGTCTGCAAACACGCAAGCTTCAGAAGTTTCTCCTGCAGCTGGGGCAGCCGCATCGCCCTCGTGTATTCTCGCACGTCTGCTAAAGCACGAGTTCAAGCTACAGCCGTTTGCACCGCTGGAGCAGCTCTGGTGCCTCTTCTTCCTTCCCACCCACTGACTGTTGCAGGAACGTAATGATCTTTGTAACCCCTCCAGCTACTCGTTTAAGTTTGCATTAAATTAGTTTTAAAACGTACAGTTCAAAACCAGACCGAAATCAAGAGCCAAGCCTTGTTTCCAAATCTAAAAAAAGGTAACGTCATAGGCGCAACCCAGCTCTGGACGCACTATTTGACCAGCTTGGTGCAAGTATGCAGGTTTCTGTAGCTAGCGACAGAAGACGATACCATCAGCCTCACGTTCAGCCACTTTTAATTTTCCAGAACAAATGAGCAGGTTCCCATTTGCTGCCTGATCAAGGATGGCTTTTCCTGAGAATCCCTAACAAGGCTCTCTCCCGCACTTCAGGTGTCTTCATAGCTCCTCCGCAGCATGCCACAGCTGCACCAACTACCAAACAAGCTTCCTGAGAAAGGAGGAATCAATCCAGATATTAACTGAAATCTGCTGCCATTAAGCGTCCTTCAGGAACTGCCTATGTCCCTACAGCAGCCTCCCGGCGCCAAGCTCTGCTACGAAAGCCGCCAACTCTGCCCTTAACACGGGAGCCTTGACTCTGCCCGCACCTCCCCTTCCCTAGTCCTGCCCTGGAAGGGAAAACGGCACCATGCATTTGTAGGGGTTTTTGGAAGGTTACTGTACCTTTTCTTTTTTTAAAGACATTTTTTGCAAAGAAATCTGTTTTGTTTATGCCCTTCATTATGTGTTTCTAAAATCCCTCATGAAACACATGGGCTGACACAGACCTGTAACATCTACCATGTGTCTCATACCAAGTGGTCAGGATACTGTTTATTCAAAATGAACATCAGACATCTGATGGCATTTATTTATGGGAGTACACCAAACATGCCTAATTCTTTCAGCTTCTGTGCTTTCATTTTAAATCTCAGAAGGAAACCTATGTTGCAAGGAAAAAAAAAATCAAAAAAAGAGATTGAGAAGACATTCTTACTGCTTCTTCTGGAGCGTTTTCGCTTTTGGAAAGGTGCTCATGAGACATGCTTCCAAGTGCTGGAGCTTAACGGGCATGTAAGCGGCAGCAAGTCTAAACTATCTATCTTTAAAAAAAAATTATACTGCTATCTTCTCGGATACCAAAATGATATGCTCATCGGTGAGAAGCGCGGCAGGAGTCCCCAGGGATCTCTAAAGCGCCTGGGAGCCTCCCCGCGAGTGAGGCGGCCGAGGTGGCACCTGGGGACAGCCAAAGCGGCACAGCACCGCGCCTCTCCAGCCCTGCTGCCCCAGCCGATGGAGCAAGGCAACAAAGAGGAAAGGGAGAATAACAGAGAAAGGAAATATGTGCTGCAAAACAAAAACTCGAGAAATGGCTAGCACAGCAAAAAGCCCTTGGGGAAAGTCCCCGGTGCGGTCGCTCCCTTCCTCCAGCGACGCACTGACACAGCAGCATCAACAGGCAAATTTGCCGGGGTGGGTGAATTTGCCCCCGCGCAGAGGGATAATGCACGGCCACGCCGCACAAGCCCATCTTCTTTTGCCCCAAGAGGGAGCTTTTCAGGAAAGAAAGTGCCAACAGCACACGCTTCTCGACCCGAGCTAACCTCCGCGGCTTCGGTGGGGACCGCCAGCCCTGCGCTCCTGCCCGTGCCTCTGCCCCCCCAGTCCCGCTGGGCTCCAACCCGCAACAGGAGGAGGGGTGCGCAGATCTGGCAGGATCCGACCTTTTCTTGGTGCAATTCAGCTAATATCCCAAGCCAAAATCCGAGCTCTGCATGCGTGTAGTGCAAAACCAGCCAGCCACAGGTTAACAGAAACAAGAGATTCTATTTTAGATGAGCAGCTCATTCCGCTAGGATCTATGCAAGGAAATCTCTGTCTGTATTTCTGTCCTCCCCACCACAAAGCAAAATGTGAACATTCACACGCGTCTGAAGGTCACGCCAGAATCCACGAGCACAGATTTCAGTAGGACAGTGTATCACCACTGTCCTGCACACCCCATAAAAGCAAAAGGTCGCTCACCTCCTCTCATAATGTAATAGTACAATGTACTTATAACTTCAAGCGTTACTCAAATTGCTTAAAATACCCCCCCCCCCATATCAAAACCTTTTCAAGATCAAAGTACCAGGTAACTTATTTATGCTTTTGAATGTTCTTTTGTGTAATATAGGCCAGAAAATTTTATTCTTGCATGAAGCTTCTGATTTCTGGCTGAACAAAGTAGTTTTGGTTTGGGGGTTTTGTTTTTTGCTTTTTTAAATAAAGAAAACATTTATATCTACAAGGAAATTTCTAGAAAACATCACATGCAGTGTCACAGCAATACTCAACTTCGTAAGAAGAACCACACAGAAACAAGTCACTCTCCATCATTTCCAAGCCACTCTCCATCATTTACCAGCAGTCCTGGCTCACTGGGGAGGTCCCAGTTGACTGGAGGCTGGCAAATGTGACGCCCATCTACAAGAAGGGCCGGAAGGAGGATCCGGGGAACTACAGGCCTGTCAGCCTGACCTCGGTGCCCGGGAAGGTTATGGAGCAGATCATCTTGAGTGCCATCACGCGGCACATACGGGACAACCGGGTGATCGGGCCCAGTCAGCAAGGGTTTATGAAAGGCAGGTCCTGTCTGACCAACCTGATCTCCTTCTACGACATGGTGACCCGCTTAGTGGATGAGGGAAAGGCTGTGGACGTTGTGTACCTGGACTTTAGTAAAGCCTTTGACACCGTCTCCCACAGCATCCTCCTGGAGAAACTGGCTACCCATGGCTTGGATGGGCGTACTCTGCGCTGGGTAGGAAACTGGCTGGATGGCCGGGCCCAAAGAGTGGTGGTGAATGGAGTTAAATCCGGTTGGCGGCCGGTCACAAGTGGTGTTCCCCAGGGCTCAGTACTGGGGCCAGTTCTGTTCAATATCTTTATCAATGATCTGGACGAGGGGATCGAGTGCACCCTCAGTAAGTTTGCAGATGACACCAAGTTGGGAGGGAGTGTTGATCTGCTGGAGGGCAGGCAGGCGCTACAGCAGGACCTGGACAGGCTGGATCGATGGGCCGAGGCCAATTGTATGAGGTTCAACAAGGCCAAGTGCCGGGTCCTGCACTTGGGTCACACCAACCCCAGGCAACGCTACAGGCTTGGGGGGGAGTGGCTGGAAAGCTGCCCGGCAGGAAAGGGCCTGGGGGGGTTGGTTGACGGCCGGCTGAATATGAGCCAGCAGTGTGCCCAGGTGGCCAAGAAGGCCAACGGCATCCTGGCCTGTATCAGCAATAGTGTGGCCAGCAGGAGTAGGGAGGTGATTGTCCCCCTGTACTCGGCCCTGGTGAGGCCGCACCTCGAGTACTGTGTTCAGTTTTGGGCCCCTCACTACAAGAAAGACATTGAGGTGCTGGAGTGTGTCCAGAGACGGGCAACGAGGCTGGTGAAGGGTCTGGAACACAAGTCCTATGAGGAGCGGCTGAGGGAACTGGGGATGTTCAGCCTGGAGAAAAGGAGGCTGAGGGGAGACCTTATTGCTCTCTACAACTACCTGAAAGGAGGTTGTAGAGAGATGGGGGTTGGTCTCTTCTCCCTAGTAACAGACAACAAAACAAGAGGAAATGGCCTCAAGTTGCGCCAGGGGAGGTTTAGATTGGACATTCGTAAAAACTTCTTTACCGAAAGGGTTGTCAGGCATTGGAACAGGCTGCCCAGGGAGGTGGTGGAGTCCCCATCTCTGGGGGTATTCAAAAGGCGTTTAGATGAGGCCCTAAGGGATCTGATTTAGTGGGGGACTTGGTAGTGATAGGTTAATGGTTGGACCCGATGATCTTGGAGGTCTCTTCCAACCAGAACAATTCTATGATTCTATGATTCTAAGTGAAAAAGACTGGACTTGTGCAAAGCATTTGACACTGTCCTGCACGACATCCTTGTCTATAAATTGGAGAGACGTGGATTTGACGGATGGACCACTCGGTGGATAAGGGATTGGCTGAATGCTCGCACTCAAAGAGTTGCGGTCAACAGCTCGATGTCCAAGTGGAGACCAGTGACGAGTGCCATTCCTCAGGGGTCGGGACCGGCGCTGTTTAACACCTTTGTTGTGACACAGACAGCGGGATCGAGTGCCCCCTCAGCAAGTTTGGGACAACACCAAGCTCAGTGGTGCCATGGACACGCCTGAGGGACAGGAGGCCATCCAGAGGGACCTGGACAAACGTGAGGTGGCCCTGGGTGAACCTCATGAGGTTCAACAAGGCCAAGGGCAAGGTCCTGCACCTGGGTCGGGGCAACCCCCGGTATCAATCCAGGCTGGGGGGAGAATGGATTGAGAGCAGCCCTGCCGAGAAGGACTTGGGGGTGCTGGGGGATGAAAAGCTGGACGTGAGCCGGCACTGTGCGCTCGCAGCCCAGAAAGCCACCCGTGCCCTGGGCTGCATCCCCAGCAGCGTGGGCAGCAGGGCGAGGGAGGGGATTCTGCCCCTCTGCTCCGCTCTGGGGAGACCCCCCTGCAGTGCTGCCTCCAGCGCTGGGGCCTCAGCACAAGAAGGACACGGACCTGCTGGAGCAGGGCCAGAGGAGGCCACGGAGATGATCCGAGGGCTGGAGCCCCTCTGCTGTGGGGACAGGCTGAGAGAGCTGGGCTTGTTCAGCCTGGAGAAGAGAAGGCTCCGGGGAGACCGTCCAGCAGCTCCCAGTCCCTAAAGGGGCTACAGGAAAGCTGGAGAGGGACTTTGGACAAGGGCCTGGAGTGACAGGACAGGGGGTGATGGGTTCAAACTGAAAGAGGGGAGATGTAGATGGGATCTAAGGAAGAAATTCTTCCCCATGAGGGTGGGGAGGCCCTGGCACAGGCTGCCCAGAGAAGCTGTGGCTGCCCCATCCCTGGAAGGGTTCAAGGCCAGGTTGGACGGGGCTCGGAGCAACCTGGTCTAGCGGAAGGTGTCCCTGCCTGTGGCAGGGGGTTGGAACTAGATGATCCTTAAGGTCCCTTCCAGCCCAAGCCACTCTATGATTCCATGAAATTAAAAGGAGCATCTGAAAGGGTAAAACACGTGCCAGCAGCAAAGACATCATTTAAATAAACCATAACAGATTCCTAAAGAGCTTACTGCATATCAAATATGACTCAAGATTTAGAAATAAACTTGCCTGGTTTAGGAACAGAGTAAAGATCTTTACATCCTGCAGATTAATAACTGATTAAATTTAACAGGAGGTAGAACCAGCTAGGTTCCCCTGCGGCGGGGGGTACCGGTGGGGTGTCCAAGGAAGCGTGCTACCACCTACGGCATCCAACATACGCGACGTGCAATGAGACACAGCTTGCAGGCATGGTTATTCTGCATAACAAAAGATTAAACCAGATTGCAAAGAACTGGAGAAGGACCTCACGATACCTCGTGCAGGGGCACTAAAACAGGAGATACAACTCAGTGAAGGTAAAAGGCAACCTGATGACCAAAGGGAAGAACAACGCTGAAATACCTATTGCTGCTCAGGAGGATCCTGGAGTTACCGCAGATGAAAATATCAACTTGATGCTCATCAACAGTCAAAAAAGCAAAGGCTTACAAAGTATGATGGAAAGGAATAAGCAGAAACTGTTAAGAGTTGTTAGAAAACAAAATGAAAGAGAGGACAGACATCATCCTGAGTATTCACAGAACGTGTGTTTTGAAGCACATGGGCATTTCTGCTCACCGACCTCAAAAAAGGTACAGGATAACTGAAAAAGATTCAGAAAAGGAAACAAGGATAACCAAGATCGTCTGCGAGTCCTGGCTCTGTCGTCCCAAAGCCTGGCACTAATTCTCCTGCGGGTCTCCTCACGGGTCCTGCCTTGTTTCCAAGTGCTGTGGGAGCTGCTGCGCCCGAGTGCTGAGCACCGCTGGCAGGTGCACAAAGGCTGTATTGCTCTGGAACAAGTCTCCATAAACTGTTTTCTTTAGAAAAGCATCCCTGTTTTCAACACAGTCACGACTGCAGCTTTTAAAAGCCATTCACGCAGCTTAAATAAGAGAAGCATCACGGCTAGTAACGAAGTCAGGTTTGCTCTAAGGTGTGAGGCACAGCCTGCTCTGCTACCTGCCAACCAGAATGGTTTTTTAATTGTCATCTTCTAGATAGCCTTGGTAGCCCCCAAGAAAATAAAAAAGAAAAATCAGCATAATGCTGACAAGAAAAGCAACATGGTATATGGTACAATACAAACATACATGTCTTACTGTCCATCACATTATTCTTGCCCAGGATGGCCTCTACCCCTCAGTATTTAAAAGAAAGCACTTTCTTTTAATGTGGAAAAGCAAGGAAAGTTGACTGCAAAGAAAAGAGGTTTCATCTCAGCTCTAACAAGCAGCATTCAAATAAATCCTGTATTCTTTCCCTCTTGGTCAGCTTAGCTCATTACTCGTAAGAGAAGTAAGACAAATGCTCGGCACATCACTCAGGCTACGTCAAGGAGGAGTAAGTCATTATACGCTGCTCATCCCGCACCTTCCGAAGGGTGCAAACACAGCGCCTTGTCTGGAGAAGGCAGCGTGGAGCAGGACACGCAGGCACAGTACATTAGTACATTAAGAAAAATTTTCATTTTACTAGGAAACGGTCAGTGCAAAGCAACTCATGGTTGATTCATGTTCTGAAGCATGAAATTCATGTTTGTCACCTTTGGCGACTGATCTCTGAGACCTGAATACATCCAGAAACACTGCTTTACCTTCCCAGCGCGACATGGAGAAGTCTATTTTAACCACCCATTTCTTGATCCTGTTGTGAACCAAGACAGACGAAGGTGGATGCCGAGCTGCGCTGCAGCGGACGAAGTGAGGGTAATGTCCTTCTGCCCGCGGGCAACAACTCCGCAGCGCTGAGCACAACAACGCTTGGTTTATTTGTTAAAGATACACTCTGACTTTCACCACACAAGAACCATCCGACGACGTGCCCTGAGGTACCGCGTACCCCTGCTTTCGACCCGTTCCCCAGTATAAAGGTGCGTTTCGCTTTGGGAGAACTCCCTCCCGCCTGTCCGCGATGTTGCGGTATAGAATCATAGAATCACAGAATCGTTCAGGTTGGAAGAGACCTCCAGGATCACCGAGTCCAACCGTTAACCCAGCACTGCCAAGGCCACCACTAACCCATGTCCCCAAGCGCCACATCTACACGGCTTTTCAATCCCCCCAGGGATGGGGACTCCCCCACTGCCCTGGGCAGCCTGTGCCAGGGCCTGACAGCCCTTTCGGGGAAGAAATGGTTCCCAATAGCCAAACTAAACCTCCTCTGGCGCAACTTGAGGCCGTTTCCCCTTGTCCTGTCGCCTGTTCCTTGGGAGAAGAGACCGACCCCCCCTGGCTCCAACCTCCTTTCAGGGAGTTGCAGAGAGCGAGAAGGTCCTACGGCTCTGTGTGTCCCAAGGGTGATTTGTTTCGCTTTACGCCTTACCCTGACAGCTGAAACGTGGCACTCAGGCAGGCAGCGAGATGAGCAGTCCTATCCTCTGCTTGTGTACAACCAGGCTGCTAAAAACCCGTCTCATAACTCACTACCAGCTCACCTCTGCCAGCAGCAGCAAAGGCGAAAGCTATAGGGGACAGGAGAGTTTAGTGCCTGGGAGGGTAAAACAAGGTACTGTGTGTACCCTGGCATCTGTCTGTCTCGTGAAGACCCACCACAGCTACTCACTCTCGCGTAACTGTACGAAACAAAACACGGAGGCAATAAAATCGCCCGGCGAGGTGGAGTAGCTCTGCTCGCCGTCACTACAGACCCCGCAGCGGCCGACGCACGGGATGCGCTTCCCAGGCAGCAACTGTTGGCACACACAGACGGGGAGAGATTCACCTATAGACGCAGTCTGCTGCCAGCCAGCTTGCGGGATTTAAGCTGAGCTGTAAATACGGAAAGGCTGTGCTTCGGTTGGCGCTCCTGTCACCCAGGCAGCCGAAGGCTCCTCTGAACCCCTCTCAGTCCAGACGCAGCTCCCTACATCTGCAGCTCCACAAATTCATTGCACGGAAAAGCCCCCCCTGCTTTAGCAAACAAGCACTTTGTTCTTCACAAGTTTCTCAGAGGGAAGCTTAAGGAGAAAGCCATTTCCCCGCACAGCCTGGTAATGCCTTGGGGTGACGCTAAGTGGTACGTTCATTAATAATTAAGAGTTGCTCACACAAAGGAACACTCGAGGGAGGGCGTTTGAACGCAAGGAAACCACTCAGTAACACTACTGACCAGAATCGCTTTGCTAATTTACCGATCATTTCTAATTTACTAATCACTGGAAATTCATGACTTTGCATTAAAACCTATGAAAATACGAGCTTTATGCTAAAGGTCAAAATGCCACTCCTAAGAAAAATCATCAGTACCACACCACAAAGAAGAGCAAAATTCCTTTTTTGTATTTATACCGAAACCATTATCTTCACCGTCTGCTTTTGAGCTTTGGGCACCTTTTGCCAGCCGTTTCAGGGTAAGATTTCCCTTCCTTCTCGCTGGGGTTCCCAAACCACACATCCTCCTGCTTTTTCAGCCATTCGGTAAGGTAGTATATAAAACTTCTATATAAAATGTATACATGTATTTCTACATAAAGATCTCGCTAAAAGATACATAAGTTCCTTTGCAGGTTTTTACATAATATTGTAGCATTGGAGGTGTAGGCAAAGTAGCCAAAAACCCCTTACTGACCAAATATTTTGAGAGGACTTGTTAAAAATGAAAACATTTTAGCCAGACTACCTGCAGCTTTCCTTTCAAAGGACGAATCTGGAGTCAAGTCTTTCTTCTAAGGTCTTTTTTAACACTTTGTACTTTCATGATGCTTTAAATGCTTAAAATTCTACATAATACTTCTACTTCTGTTATTTGCATTGTGACTCCAGGGAGAGCTCCGGGTCTGGTCCACGTGAGCCCCGCGCACCCGCACAGTAAGAGCACGTTCTCATTCAATGACTCCCCGCCATAAACCTTCCCACCGGTGGAAGGGCTTCGGCAGACCGGTACTGCAAGTCTCTGACTACCTCAGAAAACCTCTCGTGTGCTTCCACTCAGGTATCCTATTGCATTGGAAATAAGTTTTAAATAATGTTTCATTTCAGCCGAGAAATTCTGTGCATGCTGAGGAGAAAAGGAAAAGGGGAAGGATCGGACTGAAGGGTAAAGTCACAGCATCCGCAGCTGCAGCAGCTCTGCGGGAACACCCAGAGCTGCAGCCTGCTACCTCCGCCTAAAGGGAGGACCTCCCGCTTCTCCACCAAGCTGTGAGTTACGAAGCACACTCGTTTTTAACACAGAGAACACCACCACTATCATGAACAGACTGTCCCCGACTCAGAGAACGATGTATGTCGCATCCTCACATTTTATTACAGCTCTTTTTTTATTAATTCAGCTCATAGCATCTAAGCAGACAAGCAGATATCTGAGCAGAATTTTGAAGGGGGGAAGAATTCAGACAACATTGGTCAAATGAATGGGTGCTGAAACCAGAGGCGGGCAAGATGGGAACTTCAGTTTATTACTAATACAGGATGTCAATATTATAATGCATTGGCTGAGAGGTGCCGATTCCCGCTGTTCCTGAAACAGTGAGACAGCATGACGTGGCAGCATCTGACAAGATACACTGCCTCCTCAGAGTGAGTGCAAAGACATCGGGATTCAAACCAGAGTGAAACCCACTATTTCCTCTGCTGGGTACTACCAAACCCATTCTTCTGCGGAAAATCCAGAATCTGGATGTCCTCGAAACATCGCTGAACGATCCAGCTTCAGCCACCACCCAGATACAGCAGTGGAGCAAAACCCAGCACTTCACTGCATTAGCCAAGGTTGTAAGTGGTTTAACATTCAGTACTGAACACCTAAATATTGCCTGGTTTATGAGGGAAAGGAGTCCAAAACCGGACAGAAGAAAAGAGCGCAGTGGCTCAAGCCCAATGCCTACGGGACCCATCAGTTCACATAACAGGCTTTAATCTCAGAGATTCTCTGCTCAGTCCTAGTCAGTGGTGCAGCCAAAAGCATCGAAAGAGGCCAGAAGTAAAAGCTGCATCTTCCTGGGAAAGCAGGTGGGTGGCAGAGAAAACCTGGAAGAAACAGATTCACTGTTCCTGGGCGTGAAGCACAGTGTGCTGGTGCGAGCCTCGTGTCAAGGCCTTAAATACACTGAATTACAGGTACCTTCTCCCCTTCGGTGCCCACAACAGTAAATCAACACTTGCGTCCATCCAGGGGCACCAATGGTAGCGGCAGGTTTTAGGCCGTTAACTGTAACGGCCTGTCTTTATGAGGCAACAGACGTGACAGATAAAAACCTCCAAGCCCTTCACAGACACAGACCACGTTAAAATCATCGCTCCTGAAAAGGAAAATTACCTTTCCTTTTCCATCTGCTTTTCTTCCCGTCTTTGTTAGTGCACCCGTCGCTGCTGCTACTGCTGCTGCTGTTCTCGGAGCTCTGAGAGTCGGACTGGGCATCGCTGCTCTCCTCTGAGCCGTCAGAGAGCTCCTTCAACCCGTCTGGAACATCCTTCTGCAAATGGAAGAAACAGATATAGTTACCCACTCCACGATAAGCTCTCCCAATTAACAAAATACTTAAAAGTAGCGGTTTTATTTACCAAGCACTGATTGTGGATTTTTTTCATGCTGCAGAGCAATGTCAGAACCGCTTAGCCTCTGGCCTCTGAAACGCTCACGCTGCCTTCTGCGAGCCCATATGAAATATTTACCGCAGCCCCAGCTGGCACCTCTTTTACACGGCCCTCGTCATCACTTCGCAGGTACGCCCTTCCCTGCGCACCCGCTGTAGTTGTCTTCTCCACCCCTAATCACCAACTCCAATACACTCTCGCTTTACAAAAACCCACTCAATTTTTGAACTTCGTAACAGAAGAAAACCAGTTTGATGGCTCAGTGTCCCACCGCCCCAGGTGACGTTACTTTTCCGCCCAGGTCCTCAGCAGCCCCTGGCCTGCCAGCACAGGTCCTTGCAAAAACGGACCCGGCAGGTGTTTCTGTGCGGTGAAACGTCCGCGCTGCCAGAGGCTGCGGCAGCGGGTTCACGGGCATTCACCCCCGCGGTTTTAGGCCGGTAACAGCCAGCAGAGAGAACCGGCAGCGGTTTTCACCCTGTCCACACCTAAACCCAGACTGCCCTCTAGTGATTATCCTGCCGGATTCAGATTCTAACCTACAGTGGAAATTAGTGCTAATTAGTGACAACAAACTGTTTTCTGATGATGAGGTTGTGAACGCCACCGCTGTCCAACCACCCAAAACCGCTCCGGACACCTCGCAGAGGCGCTGAGCCAAGAAGGGCAGGACAGCGGCCGGCGGCACCAGCTCGTCCCCACCTGACACCGGCCACCCTCATCCCTGCTCCTCCGCCTCTGCCCCATCACCTCGGCCGAGTCATACGACATACGTGAAATTATGCTATCGTCCCAAATTCCTCGTCAGTAATGTAACTGAAGCGTTAAATGTTTACTGTACAAGGCAAACAGGACAGCGGTCGTAACAGCCGGACAAACGAATAGGTCTGCGTGCGTCAGACAGCAAAAAATCCTTCTGCTAATACCCACCGGAAAAAGTAAATTTAAACACCTCTCCCTTTAACTGGAGACAATTGATTTCTTGTCCTTTCTCTGAAATTAGAGCTATGACTAATTTCCACATGTAAGGCTCAAAAGTACTTAAGACGACACCAGTGTTATCAATTTTAATTAATTCCAGACTTCTTCCATCAGCAAGGTGAACTAACAGGTTCAGATATTCAATTGTATTTTCATCCTGCACTTCAGAAATAAAGTTTTTTTAACTGCACATTAAAAGTTACTTGTAAACCACAGTGGAAGAGAAGCTATCACCAAAAGCAGGAAAACAAAATCTTTGTATCAAGTGTCACCAAGGTTGACAGAGATTAAGCTTGCATATTCCCAATGCTGCCACTCCCTTCATTAAACCTCCTTTACAGCTTAACCTTTGGAAAGGTAATTTGGTCACCTGAGACGCAGCGATTACACATTTATCTATTTCCCTTTCTTGAAGATATCTCTTTCAAAGTCTTCTGCCAAGAGGAGGGGAAGCCTCGGCGTGGGGTGCCTTCACCTCCTGCCAGGTAAGGAGGAACACACAAGCAGCTGGAAAACCCAGACTTCTTGGCTTTTCCCGACTCGGCATTTCTGGTGGGAGAGGGTAAAGACGGTGCCAGACTCTTCTCAGTGGTGTCCAGAGACAGGGCGAGAGGCAACAGGCACAAACTGAAACGCTTGCACGTAAGGAAAAACTTCTTCACTGCAAGAATGAGGAAACCCTGGAACAGGCTCCCAGAGAAGCTGGGGGTCTCCATCCCTGTAGGGATTCAAAACTAGACCATGACTGAACATGGTCCTGAGCCACGTGCTCTAGCTGAGCCTTCATCAACCAGTGGGTTGGACTAGATCTTCAGAGGTCCCTTCCCACCACCACCATCCTGCGACTCCAACCTCCCTTGCTTCTGCAGACAGCAGCCCCATTAACTCGCAAAGCCCACGCAGTGTCAACGGCTCTCCTTCCAGCTGGGCCTCTTCTTACCAGTGAAAGGTTTTCACCAGTGTCTTCTGGTGTGGTGCCCAGTCTGCACTGTGGATCCTGCGTTCTCTCGAAATTTCCATGCCAAGACATCCGTACAAGAACTCCATTAACATCAACTCCTGCACGCACCTGCAGCTCACCCTATTGCAAGTTCTGCTTTCGAAGCAGAAGTGAACTCTCAACTGCAGAACTGTCTTCCCTACGCTGTACTACTTCTTCTTTCAATAAGTGAACTTATTCCTTTTAGTGAACCGTACTCAATAATCAAATAAAACTTGGTCTCTTAGCTATCAGTCCTATAAATGCATTTGGTAAGATGGTGTGCACTGGTTTTAGCATCTGTGGTAAAAGTTGAACTAGTCAGACTTATCCAAATACCACATTAAAAATACTCCTGCAGACTGGAATCTTCCAGGCTGCTGGTGAACAGCAAATCCATCGCATAGCCCAGGGCAGTGGTGGAGGCACCATCCCTGGAGGGACTGAAAAGACGTGGAGATGTGGCACTTGGGGACATGGGTTAGTGGTGGCCTTGGCAGTGCTGGGTTAACGGTTGGACTCGATGATCTTAAAGGTCTCTTCCAACCTGAACGATTCTATGAAAATTCAAAGGTAAATGCACAAAGGCAGAACTACAACACGCTCATCCAAACAGGGACAGACACTGTTTTGTATTCAACATTAGCAATGGATTTGGGACCAACAAATCTGGAGATGGCAGGCAGAAACAGACTTGGAAATCAAGCATAAAAGTACAGCTGAGGCGAGAGGTCTACGTGAAGGTCAACGAACTGACGTTCCGGACTTTGAAATAACGCGAGCGCCCTGCAGCAACTCGGCGCGGCTGGTGGTCGCTGGGATAAAGGCAAACCTCAGCGGAAACTGTGTGGCTGCTGCCGTGCCACGGGACGGGGAGCTCACAGGCTGCACCGAGAGCAAGCGCGGCTGAAGGAGGGGGACAGGGAGCATCTGCACCCGCTCCGCGTCCGTCCTCGGGCAAAGACACCCCAGCGTTCCCACCTCGATGGCAGCGATGCAGAGGAATCCAAGAGAGAAACGAGGGCATCCAGAAGTGAAAAAAGTCTAAGACAATTATACACAATGTGTGAGCTCCTCACACAATGGTTTTGTTCAGTTTTTTCTATTTTACTTTTTTACTTCTTTGATCTTTTCTTTCTCAGTCTCCTGCCAAAATGACTCCAGTTTCTCGGCATCAGCACATCAACTTCCAGGCTAAATCCTACAAGCATCCACGGAAGTTGAGAGCGTCAGCCTCGCTAACGTTATCCAGTCATGGGTCTTTTCAATGCAAAGTACTTGGGGAAGCACTAAATAAAAATACCCAGACACACGAACTGGTTAGGCAGGGGGTACCAGAGATGGTGCCAAAGACCAAAAGGCTCCAGTCAGTAGCTGACGGGACCCTCCAGCATAGCTCCGGAAAGGGCCAGCATGAACCCTGTACGTAATCCGATGGGGAAATGTAGGAAAATGAGGATTTGGGATATTGGGGGGGAGCGGTGGGATGATGCAAAGCTTATACAGAAGAGTTGAGGGGAAGGGGCGGGGGAGGAGCCAAGTAGGGGAACAAAACAGAATCAGACCCCCAAAGCTCACCAAGCACTCGCAGCCTTCGCAAACCATGAAAGATACCAATTACAAGAAATTCAAATACCAGAAGTTGCCAGAAATTCAGCACTTTTGCTACAAGTATTTAAAGGTCATGGTAATTTGTTTCATTCTGTAGTATTTAGGAGTACTTGGAGTTAATTTTCCCCAGGGACCAGCAGACTGTTCAGGCTGCACGAGAAGCGACCAACACATCCTCACTAGGGCAAACGCCGCTCGCCTCGAGATTTGGAGTTGCCCCAGCGGAGCAGCACCAGCCGATTTTGGATGTTACACGTCCCTTCAGCAGCAGAGCAAGTCCGGAGCATCTAATAATTTTAAAGAGATTAAATGTTACTCTTTGCTTACCCCTCGCAGTCACGTTTCTTGAGACCTGTAAACCGTGCCGTGCGTGCGCTGCTTTGGGGGAGCACCTGTGCACCTCCGTGAACAGACTCATCACTGAGACACGGAGGGCTCGGTGCATTGCAAACCACTTCTGACTACTATAATTAGACAAGGTTTGGGGAAAGGAGATGATTAGGTACTTGGAAACAAAGGGACAAAAAAGAGGAACAATAAAATCACATTAATAAAAATTAATGTGAAATGTAGTTCAATAGGTAGCTGCCATGAGGAGTTCTCCTCTGGAGCACCTCCCGGCCACCAGCACCAAGCAAACACCTCCAGAAACACCTCATCCGTTGAACGTTATTTCACCGAACTGACATACGGCTTGGTTACGGTTCTCTAATCTGTTTTATGTATCTTTATCATCAAGTCTAAGAAAAAAAATTGAAGGAAGATCCCGGCAGCCTACCAGTCTCCTTACTGCTCAACTCAGTGACACCATAACCCAGTTCAGTGAGGCAGCAAAAATGGAAGTGCAACTTTGCTTCACCCACCAAGTATTTTATCATAGGCTTTCTCTTTTAGGAAGTGTGATTAACTGGACACCCGTCTCTCCTTCTCTCCACTGTGGTGTAACAACGCATCGCTTGGGGAATGGTCAGCCCTGCTCTTCAAAGCTTTTTAATTACTGCATAAGCCATCGTGCTTCGTTAATCATGGATCCTCCGAAGGATTTCTCATTCAGCACGTCATCTTCACAGTTCCCGGGCTCCTCCTGGCACTAAACACGGCCAAGGGGACCTGAGGCTGGTGCAGCAGCGCACCCTTCCTCCAGCACTGGGTTTCTTGCTGCTCATGGAGTTACCACCTCCAGACTACACAGCCCCAAGGAAGGAAGGATGACAACAAAACCACGGTGTCTTCAGATACACAGGACACAATACGCCTTTGGAATAACTCAACAGCTAGTCTAGCCTCCCAGTTAACACAAATAGTTACATTTAACCAACTTACTCCTACGTTGAGTTAAATAATACTGGAGTTTTGCTGAAGCTTAACAGTAAGAAGCATAGGGACATGGGTTAGCGGTGGCCTTGGCAGTGCTGGGTTAATGGTTGGACTCGATCTCAAAGGTCTCTTCCAGCCTAAACAATTCTATGATTCTATAAAAGATGATCAGTTTTAACTTGCAGATTTCACGAGGAAAAACTGAACTACAACAGCCACTCTGACAGTTGCTCAAATGCATACTTAAACTTTGCTTAGTTTAACCTCCAGACACTGAGTCTGCCTATGACCTACCCCACTAACAATGTGCTCACAGTCCTTCAAGAGGCACTTTTTTACATCTTGAATTATTTTGTTCTTCTGTGAAACTTTTCAGCACGGCTTTGCCACACCACAACACAGAATGCATGGGCAATTACTCAATTACTTGTCTACTACCAGATCTAAATTTTTTCCCGGGTCATAGTGTTCTGACAAAACACCGCTTTCCCAGCCTGGGTTTAGGTCTGCATTCTTTATTCCTAAAACGTAAAACATTTGCTTTTCTGTAGTGAAATAAATTGTGCAAGAATTAGTTCAGTTTATCAGCAAACAGAACCACCTTCTCTTCATTGTTGGCCGTCTGTCTGACAGCCCTTACCTTAAACATACATGTTATCAAAATGGTGTTTTATGTACTTTCACTTAGACGCACTGAAATCGGGTGAACCTCTGCTTGGTACAAGGATGTTCAAAGAAAGGAGTTCGCCAGATGTTTTGCAATGGCATTTTTGGAAGCTCTGAAGACGTTTTACTCTGATGGCACGTCAGCACCACTGCACAGCTCCCAAAGGGACGTCCCCTGTCGTCACATTATATGCAAGTACTCGAGGAATAATGTGCTTTTCCAGTTTACAGGGTGGAGGAAGGAGACAGTGAGAATGGGATTCAACTTGGCTAAATTTCTGACGATGACAACGAGGACATCTTTTTCTGGGCAATTCTTAGTTGATTCCCTTGCCTAACGGGCACTCATAAAGTAGTTTCTCATACGTTCCGAGTATTTTAGTGTGAGATGAGTCTCATCTTAGAAGTTATTATTTCTCTCTATCGAGCATGGAGTGAGACACGGAAAGCGGTTCTAGTGGAGACACCTACAATGGAGAGGTCTACGCGTAGGGAGAGGAATCCTATCTTATGGCACAGTCTTCAGAGTCAAATTTACAGAAAATCAAGAACTGTGTGAGCTGGCTTCCTTCTAGTAGTTTAACTGGGGAAAAAGATCTCAAATAAAGATTATTTTTAAAGGTGCTAACCAGATAAATCAAGGAATCCACACTTTTCCCCTACAAATGCTCTCTGCCTACTATTAATAGACTGAGGATAAGGCAATTTTTCATTTCTAGATACGAGTTGAGATCAGTGAAGATGAAGTTACCCTTTTAGGGCTAAAATTCCATTACAATTTTAATTACGCTTTCATTTCTGGGATAGTAATTAATATAAACAAACTACACCATGTGAATAACCTAGCACCTCCAGTTGTACTTTCAGCACCCGGGCGCTCGCTAGAAAGCATGAAGACTTAGTGCTTGCATTTGGAGGGGAAAGTTTCTGCTACAATTCATGCTATTCAGGAATAGTTCCCTTGTAAGATTATCCTAATCCAGGATATTTTTAAATGGATAAAAGTCACCTGAGCATTCAAACAAAATTCCCCAGCCGAGCCACTTACCTTCAGAGTGTAGACTCCCATGCGCCCCGGGACCTTATAGAAAATGCCCTCTTCCCCGCGGGAGTTTGTATGTAACATAGCATTCAGGCATGCAAGAGGAGAAGTCCCACTGAAAACAAAAACACAGGGTTAATGTTTGAACGCATTTGGTCAGTCTTAATCTTCTGCTGGGAGACAACCACGGCCCCTCACCCGACCACCACGCATGCAGAGGCAGAAAGACTCCAGATCCAACTTCTATTCCCGAGGAGAATACAAGTTGAAGCTGCCGTAATAAGCAACAGTGAAACCAGTCCATGTACCCACACTCCAGTTCCAGGAAAAAAAATCAAACAAAAAACCCCCAAGTTCAGGCTCCCCAGTACTTTTCTGCAGAACGTCAAAATGGTCACACATTTTTAGAGCTCTAGATACTCAATGCTGCTCACCTGAAACACGGAGCAGATTTGTTGTGAGCTATGAACTGCACAGATATTTAAAGTTGTGTTATGGGGTTTTTTTTAAAAAAAACAAACAACCCGCATCATACTGAAATGAGGGTTGTGGGATAAAGAATGGAAACCAATTATGCAATTTCCCCTGAAAAGAGTGGAGATCTTCGATCCCAGCCAGGAGAACGGAGACAGAAGACCCATCTTTTCACCGGTGCTGGTGGGGGTTTCTTTGTTTGGTTTTTTAAAGCCATCCCGCTGTAGACAGAGCAAAATCAGGTGGACACGGCAAGACAGGTGACTTTTGTTCCCACTGCGGGGTCAGGCTGATCACACCCTCCACTACGTAGGTGTCCTTGCTCATAAAGCATATCAATACTGAGCACAACCCCTGCACAGAAATTAAGCGAGGAGTTTTCGCCTCCCAACACCCTGTCACAAAGGCTGGAACCAGAACCATCAAATTGACTAAAATCCTAAATTTGTGACTGAGTAACTGAAATCCTCGAGCAGGAGATACAACTGTTTGTCTGTAGTAAGTTTTGCTATGAACTTTCAAACAAACCTGCATGGAAAGCAGTGAAATAAGCCCTGGGAGGCAAGGGAAATAAAGGCAAGGACGAGCACAGCCCTCCGACGACGCAGGCAGGGCACACGCACCCCAAGCTCTGCCGAAGAGCAGCAGAACAGCTCAGCTGAATTACCGGTGTCTAGTACAAGCAGAAGGCGGTGGCCCGAAACAGGGCTGGTCTCCTCCAGCCCAGCACGGACACGCTAACCGGCAGCAGGGCCCGCAAGGAGCCCTGGCCAGACAGAGCGGCTCACGAACCCCAGGGGAAGTACGGTTACGAGAGGAGGGCTGGTATTTACGGTGCTAGACCCAATCCCGCCTGTGCTGATGCTACGCAACGTACAGCGAGAGGCTGGTCCCTGTTGGAGAGACGACCGCTCGTGGTGGGGAGCACTGTCCCGGCCCCCCGCGCCCGCAGCACCGCAGACCGGGCATCCTGCAGGCTGCTCGCTCCTCAGGGTGAGGAACGGGCTTAGAGAAGTGCCCAGACTCCCGTGGGAGCTCTGCGGTCGTACTGGGGTGCCCCAGGGCTCGGGCAGGAGCCTGAGCAGGGGCGCGCAGTCGTCCCCCACCAGCATCTCTGTGGGGTTGCAGGCCACAGTCAGCACAGGTGACCTCCTTCAAACTTACAGGCGCAGGGTCAGAAAGCAGCCTCTACGGCGTTAATAGAATTGTGTAGGTTGGAAGAGACCTGTAAGGTCATCGAGTCCAACCGCTAACCCGGCACTGCCAAGGCCACCACTAACCCATGTCCCCAAGCGCCACATCTACACGGCTTTTCAATCCCTCCAGGGATGGGGACTCCACCACTGCCCTGGGCAGCCAGTGCTGCATCCGGGGTTTTTCTCGCCAAATCAGTGCCTCAGCGCACACCTTGCATCGACAGACGCTGCCGGTTGCAATTCTCTCCAGTCAGTGTCAAAACGGATGCGACACAGCCGAGTGGACGCCTGTCCAAACCACACCTTCACCAGACCACACTTACGTATCTCTGCTCTGCAGGATCTTGTGCGTTCTGAGTTTTTGCCAGCGCCATTTGTTATAAATACTCGTGAAAATGAGGAGGGAATTTTCTAAACGCCAGCCCAAAGCTCATCTGACTGCATTAGCAGATGGCTCCATCTGATGCTCAAGCAAAAACCAGCAGCGCTGGAGGAAGCAGCTGAGCCTCGGGCATGCCAGGGACCACCCACTCGTCGTGTTTTGGTGCTTACATGGCAAAACTCAGTTTCATTCGGGTACTCTTACACTGACCCGGCGGCTCCTCGGGCTAACAAATGTCTTTTGGAGAGACAGCCAACCGTCACACAACAGAGGAATCACTAACATGAGCATCTCGCTTCGATCCCTGCCGGGAGTTCATGCCCGTCTTCAGACATGGCGTATCTACGTTGGCTTTCCAGCCAGAATCCCTACCGGTGAATCTAAGCTTCTCCTAAATACACCTGCACCCGCTGGGCAACCTCTCCGCATCACCTCCTTGGCTAACCCCAGGGAAACCAGCTCTCGGCTCGTCACTCCCTGCCGCTCCCAGGGCTTCCCTGTGCGCCGTCCCCGACAGCGCGGCAACTCCTACAAACGTGAGCAGCACAACTGGAAGGAACTCTTCTCACACCAGCTTCACCAAGGCTACGTGCTAACTTCACAAGGCTAATCCTCTTCTCCCGAAAGCCACAGGGCCTTCCCAGGAAGCTACAACTCAGTAGGATTTCCTACAGCAACCCCAAATTCTTTCCAAAGGCGTTGCTCCCCAGGGTACAACCTTCCCCTCTTCTTGTCTTTGTTCCTAGATGCAATTTCTGCATGCAAGTACTGTGCAAGAACTGCACGCAAGTGTATTTTATACAGGCCCAGCTGTATCTGGCAGTATAAACAATATACCTGTCCTCCTCCCATCACTGTCCATCATCATCCCTCCTATCGCTGCGTCTAGAAAATTATCAGAAGTCATTTTATACTTTTTTCCAGACCACCAGTAGCATGCTGAATAGCCCTGAAGGCACCGGAGCATCCCCACGCTCAGGAAGCTCCGGAGCAGCGAGGAGAGCTCTGCCACGTCCCTGACCTTTACTGCACGGAGTATGTTCTTTTTAAAACCTGTATCAGCGCAGAATATCACTGTCAGGCCAAGCGTTTTACAGAAGCCCGGGCAGAGCTATGCTTTGGAAGCTCACCAAGGAATGAAGCCTTGGCAGGACCTATCTTTCCAAAAGCTATACTGGTCTGGCATCTGCACTGCTCCTGCTGAATTGATTCCATTGTTTAACAGCTTGTCCACTATTCTTGCCTTATTTTTTTCTCATGTTTACCCATCTATAGTTACGTGCCTTCCTCTACAGGCTCTTCTAGAAAGCTGGCACAAACATAACGCTATTCTAGCCTTTCACAAAGCTTATCATGAGAATTTTACAAGTTAAAAATCAGTTGACAAGTCTCACCTAACTTTTTTTTAAAAAAAGAGTTCGATTTGGGTATAAGATGCATGGTCTTCACGTTGTATTACATGCTTTCTGCCTCTATGAGCGAGTACTCATGAGCACTCGAGCCCTTCCCACAGTAACCATCATTTTTTCGTGACTACCGCTCAGTTTAAGCCAGCACCCCGGGCGCAGGGTGCCAGTTCACGCTTCCGAACAGAGCCCCCCAAGGCAGCTGCAGAACAGCAGGAGAGCGGCTGCTGCTGCAGGGTTACGTGAGCTGCTGAACCAGCAGCTTCCAACTTAACCCATCCGGATCTTGATTTGACATGCAGACCTCCAAACTGAAAAACCCATACCCAAAAAGATATTTGAAAACAAGTCGAGATGCTGACCCCAGAATTCGGATGAAGCCCTAGCCAGCGGGGCTGCACGAAACCTGCCTGTATCCCACGGGAAAGCACTCTGGGCATTTGTCTTTGATAAAAGGTGGTATTGCCCACAGCTCTGGCAGTTTGCTAACGAATAACCGTGCAGCCAGATGGCAGTTACATTTATTCTTGGAGATGAAACTTGTTCTCCTGTGAACGGAAGGGTTTCACCCCTTGCTCGTTCTTTGCTGCCCCTTTGCTCAGAATCCCCTAACATTCACTTACTACTTTTTCCAACTACCTGTGTTTTGCACCCAGCCTTCATTTTGTCACTTCAAATGCAATAGCTGCCTAAAAATAGCCTCAGGAACCAGATGTTATTATGCTATTTATCTTATTGCCTTTTTTTTTTTTTTAATAATGAAGGCCATCTCCTCTGTTTGCCAGGAACACACACCGGATCGTCAGCCACGTCTGGCAGTTCCCATCATTCCACCCCAAACCCAGTACTTCGAGAAGCAGCCAAAGCGAGAGACGAGTTCCTGCCCGTTCCAGCTTCATCACTACCCGCTATTCCACTTCAGTCCCTTCCATCCCACATCCGTGCTGCTCCGCATGCAGAGCCACAGTCGGTCTCCAACGCTGCCGACCGCCAGCTCCCACTAACGTGGCTGCTAGCGCACAGGCCCTTTTGGAGGTCTCAAAGCAGGACTCACCCTTCAGACAAGACTAAGCGGAGCTCAGCAAGGCTGTGACAGGACTAGTTTGGAACTGCCACGCTCCTTCACGTCCCCTTACGGGAAGCTGTATCAGAGCTGTTGGAGACCAAGCCTCTAACTCCATTTCTACAGCTTCTGAACCGAAACATGCCCCAGCTTTGTGCTCATGCCCATCCATCACTCTGGGCTCTAAACAAGCTCAAGTCGTTGTTCCTGGCTTGAAGATGAGAGGTTTGAGGTGCGGATGCGCAGCCCTTCTCCGTTTAGGGAGGCAGGAATTACACCGCTGCTTTTGAGGACGGTCTCGTTGCAGGCTCCTCTTCTACCAGTTCGCTGCAGCAAACTTATTGCAGCGTGGACGGACAGCACGTGTGCAATTATGGCGGGAAGAGAAAGAAAAAAGGTACATCCACACTCTCTAACATCAAATCCTCCCAAAGGAACCTGAACAAACATTATCCCTTCCACCAGCTCCCCTCTGTCACCTTCCCACAGCTAATGCTCCTAGAGCCCGAAGGCTGCTTTGCCCCTCCTGCCCCCTCTCCATGTAGGGCTGTTGACATTTAATTATCTAATTAAGAATCTTCCAAAATGAGCTAAGACCATTTATTACTTTTCCCATCGTGTTAAATTTCCGTATTCCCCTGTTCTCACAGACTGCCCTGTTTTCACCCAATATTAACGGCTGCTACCAAGAGGCGGCGGGCAGCGTGGGGATCTCACTCTCACCGTTAAATGCAAGGTCAAAATGTGTGTCCAGATGCTGGCAATTTGGGGCAAATGACTGTTAAAAGCACAGCTATTTCATGCCCTACCAGCCTAGGAACAGAGGCGGAACGGGAACACAAGCGGCACAGCACCCTACCACCCCTCCGGGGCTTCCCTCAACTGAGGGGGTAGGTTTGGGGGGTTTTGCTCGGGTTTGGAAACAGGGGAAGGCTTATGAATCAAAACGACACCGACGGGGTTTGCGACGTTCCCCTCTGGGAGGCGATGCACACTGCTTAAGAAAGCAGCGGGTACAACTCCCCACTCAGTTTTATGAAAACCTCTAGCTGGGTGCCATAAACCCATGCACTTGCATTAAGATGCTTCATCTGGACAGGGAACACTTCGGATTTTACTGAACTGCTAGGGCTTCCCCCGAGAACTAGCTGCTGTAGGAAGAACTAAACATGACGTTTTATTAAAATTAAAACATTACGTCACACCCTGTATTTTTACAGCTAATTAAGCAGAGTTCCAGTGATCATTCCAGCAAGTTTTTCAACCCAGATAAATATTTTTCCATCACATATACTCACAAATAGTATGAAAAACATTATTTCCCATTAGGCTTATGCACAACTGGGAGGTGGGATAAGAATTACTGAGGTGGCAGGTTCTGTGAAGAGCTGGAGGGGGGTCACCGTTCGGTCTCTGCCTAGGGAAACCTGCAGCTTGAGCTGGTTTGTGAGGCTCCTGCCGCCGGCGAGCTGGGGTGAAGCTTTCAGCTCCGGCTTTATTCTCTGCTTCAATGAGGGGAAAAGCAAAATTTAAGTTTTCCAGACCTGCCTGCCTTGTAAACCGGCTTGTGCCAACGCTAGAGGGGCTCCTTCCCACGCCAGCCAGATCTACCTGGACTGTTTTCATCCTGGATCTCTTTTATGCACTGAAACTAGATCACATGCACAATCGAGATACTGCAACTTCATCCAGCTGTCAGGTAACGCAAGCCCTTTCCAAAGGTACTTGGATGTTGCAGTGGTTTGTGTCAGTAGTGGGCTTCGTTTCATCGGGCCGCCTCTCTGACAACAAAAGCATTTTCCTGATGAAAACAGGATAAATTCCTGATATAGGAAATAATTGACTCGGACATCCTCCACCTCCAGAAAGTTGCTGGTGTCTCGTCTAATGCTTCTAACAGTCATTTTTGACAAGAACTTCAGCAGAAACATTCCTCCTGCAGGTGCTGGCAAGAATACCGCTCCAAACACAACTGGGGGGAAGGACCTGGGTCCAAGGCATTCAGCCTCTAAAGGCGGCAGCAGCTGCTGCTTTTTCCATGCAAATATTTTTCAGAATTTTACATTTTAGGTCCATGCATACATGAGCTGCCTTTGTGCTTCTGTGGGTAGAAAGGACTTTCAGTTGCATTTTCACGTATGCACTCACAGCAGCGTATCATCTGCACTTTTTATTCCAATAGGGAACAGTGCGTTAGCTGACAGCTCCAGCAAAAAAGCAAACCTGTTTTAACTGCTGTGGTACCAAACGGGACGCTCACCTCTACCAGTTACCCAGTGCTCAGTGCCAGCCACTGACAAACAAACAGCACCCTTGGGAAAATCAAGATAAACGTCCCGTTGTTGATACTGGTTCACATCTCAGCCCAGTAATGCTTCTCGGGACACGGGATCAGAACAGAGGTGCTTAGGCTGATAAATTCAGCTGATGCAAACAGTCACCTACCGGCTCTGTTCACTGAAAGGAGCTCGCGTTGAAGTGAGAAGAGGTATTCGCAACAGTTTAGAAGGTGCAAAGGTAACTATAACAACCTTCACCAGGATTAATTTGGTTTCCATGGCATTACAAGCACACACTGAAACTTCCTTCTTTTCACTTCTCAAAAAGCTAAAAATAGCCCAGCCTTTCAGAAAATCTGCCAAAATACGGGCAGCAAACTCAGCACAAACAGGACTCCTGGTGCCGGTGTGAGGGCTGGTCCCAAGCTCTCGTGCCTAGACCTAGGGTCTTCATCACGAAAACGGGGAAACACCGACTTGTTCGCTGTGGGAAGTGTTAAGCCATTCTCCTTTCCCCTAACTCAGGCACTCTCCTCGCTCTCACTGTATTTCAGCTGGAGAAGAACGGGGGAGTCACGCACCCGCCCATTCAAAGCTACCTTCGCCAAAAGCCAAAACGGCTCAAGTGCCGACACGGGCTTCAAACCGCAGCATCAAGAGTATTCGCGTTTACAGATGCTGCCGAGGAGAGGTCCGACACAAGCACGTACCCACCAATACTTACCAGGCGACCACCCCGCGAGCAGGTCGAGCGAATACGCGTTCTTAAACTCTGGTACTACCAGAGCAGGCACCGACCTTTCAGCCGCACGGCACCTTCGACGGGGGGTCTGAACGACACCCATTTTGTCAGCCAAAGCGCGGCACCGCGTGAACCCCCCGCTTGAAACGCTTCAAGCGCGGTGTGCTGGGGCAAACGTTAACTCGGTTCCCAACCGTTCTGCTGCTACTGCTGTGCGCAGCGGTGCTGCCTCCCGCTGAAAACCGTGTCGTAGTAATCGTTCCCTTCTAATACCGGCTTGCCAGCTAAAAACAACCAATTTAACAGATTTACTGGAATTTATAAACCTGTTCATGGTTATTAACCTGTGACTGCTACATAAACCATATTTTTTTCATAGTCGACTGAACAAGGGGTTTGGGTAACTTCTATTTATCCTATTCTGAAAATTAACGTTTTCCATATCCACACTCCCATTTCATGGAGTTCAAAAACTGACCCCAAAGTGATCTCCAGCAAGTGACGGTCCCTCTGCCTGCAGAACGGGCACATTCTTTACTTACTTTGTTGGACTGCTGAAAGGGCTAAAACAGCGTAATAATAGTTTTCGTAGTTAAGAGGTAGTTGTAGGGCCAGTCAATGGCATAAGAAATACATATTCTCAGCTCTCACCCCTCCGAGTATTTTTCTAAGCTGCTTGACATTTCAGACACATACATACCAAATTTTCCTTCTGAGAATTGCCAAGTTTAAGCCATCATTAAATCATGGCATTTGAAACTCCACATTAAATTCAAAGCTTCTTCAGACTGAGCAGGAAAAAAGGGGTTTGAGAGTGGTCAACGTACACAAGGTTAAGGCGAGGACTCTACTCCGAGCAGCTGCCTGTTGGAGCGAGGAAGGAGGGGGAGACTTTCTTCCCACACTGTCAATCCGCTGCAGCATCCCTTCCCACCGAGGCCTCGGGGACGGAGCTGACTTGTTCTGATTCGAAAACAAAGCGTGACCAAATGATTTTAATTCGGTCACATGTGGACAGGACACTGGATCGAAATTTTTCAATCGTGCGGTATTTGAACTTAAAAACCTTGCGCTCAGTGCATCGTGCAAGGTGTATTTATCTATCAAAGGGTTACTTTATATTAAAGCTCCGTCTTTAAGTCGGTTAGCAGAGATCACAGTATTTCTCCCTGTGTGCACAACAGCACGGTCTTCAGCGTGGTGGAGGCAGCAGGACCCCCACCTTTGGGCTCCAGGGGACCCTGCAGCCAGGGGAGCATCCACCGATGCTGCCGGGCACAGAAACACCCCTGGGAACACGCTGCTTTCACACCAGCTCGGTGCCATAGCACTCAGCAACCTCAGCTACAGGGAGGAGTGAACTATTGCCTTCTGCTCTAAATGGAAATTTAACATAAAGCACATCCAACAGCGACCGTCTCCATTTCACGTGGTCACTGCACATTGATGTAACCGGATAAAAACGCCCAAGTGGACTGGGCTGTGTTTAAGGGTGGGGGGTTTTCCCTGTTTTGTTCTTTTGAGCATCCCCTTTTTCCCCACTTTCCATTTGAATCAGACATTCACACCAATAGCTTCTTGTTTATTAGTATATTAAAATATGATGTTTTTAAAAACCAATAGTTTCAGATCTACGGAAGTGTCAGAGCAGAGAGGTGTTGTAAGGAGGCACCACTGTACCAACTTCAAGCTTGTTAAACAAATTTATGATTTAGAAAAGCAGCTTATTTTACGTGTTAAATTTTGCTTCGCCCAACATGCAGTGCCAAACGTCCCCAAGACAAGAGATGCACACAAACACGTCATGCAAATCAAGCACCCCCTCCCCACAAATTCAGGTTTGCAGACAGCAGGGTTAATCTGTGAGACACTAAGCGTTCACATGCGATTAGCCTGACGTTTTCCACAGACTTTACAAACACTGAGTTTGCATCGCACCGAAGCGCTAATGCAAACAGCATGCAGGAAAGGTCGATGAAGGTAACAGAAGCATTAACACTAGGTATACTACCATTACTTGGTTTCTAAGTCTGTGTGAAACAAGCAGTTGCTCTTTTAATTAAGGCTTTTGCAGCTTGCGTTAATAGAGAAGAGTAGCTTTAGAACAATCAGCAGTGGTTCTTACCTTCTGGAGTTGGAGTGCAACCCAAAAAAAGGAGAGAAACACCCCTTTAAAAACTTGAGCAAAACAATTGTCTAATCATTAATATGAACCCTCCCCCCCATCCACCAGAACCAAATTTTAAGTGTTTCGGGCAGATCTGCAGTGATACTGAGGCCAGGTTGTATCAAACACAGGGGAGGAAGATGTAGAGCTGTCAGGTTCTTTCAGACCAGTTTCAGAGCAGCTGGCACACAGCTACGACCCCAGGCAACTCCCAGGTGTACTATTTTCAACCTCTACCAGTTAATGGACTTTTAATAGAAGTCAGGTGGGCCCTTTGGAAATCTCGCACACAGACAGACAGCGTACAGGAATTTACTCCTCATTCTTTCACACGCCCTCAGCACTACTCGCCGCTCACAACTCCGGGTACGAGAGCAGCCCCGCAACCCAGAGGCGCGGGGCCGGCTGCTAGCAGTGTCACGGAGCCAGCAGTTACGGTGCAGGAAGGAGCACGCACTGCTGCTTCACCTCCGTGGGTCATCCACGGTCCCGCTGAGTCGTTAATAATCATAGAATCATAGAATTGTTCTGGTTGGAAGAGACCTCCAAGATCATCGGGGCCAACCATTAACCTATCACTACCAAGTCCCCCACTAAATCATATCCCTTAGGGCCTCGTCTAAACGCCTTTTGAATCCCTCCAGGGACGGGGACTCCACCAGCTCCCTGGGCAGCCTGTGCCAGGGCCTGACAGCCCTTTCAGTGAAGAAATTTTTACGAACATCCAATCTAAACCTCCCCTGGCGCAACTTGAGGCCGTTTCCTCTTGTTCTGTCAAATGCCAACTAATACACCACTGGCCTCATCTAAATACTTCCACAGTGGTGGGGCTGGGGGCAGGTTAGATGTTTCATGGTATAAAGCCAATTTTAAGACACCAGCACTTGAAGTTCATGGCAGTTTGAGCAAGGTGAAAACACCGCGAGTGCAGCGGGCGATCACGGCGAGTTCAGATGGAGCCGCCCTTAGACCAAAGCGTGACAGAGGGCCCGGGAGGCACTCGTGGATGAAGGTCAGCCTGGAGGACACTGTAAAGCTCCTCGGCACACACTGAGGCTGTCCTTCATTTATAGCTTTAACTAATGGCCTGTCATGACAACTGAATCTGACCTGCGGGAACATCAGTAGACTCCGATACCATATGCTGAGTCCTGGGGAAGGGTAAAAACCCTCGTAGAAGCCAGCCGACTTTCTTAGACGTTGTTTACGGGTGCAAGCGACACCTTCAGTTCACAGCACTTGCTTAGCTCCACCCTAACAGTGTCCACGGACAAGACACTTGTTCATGTGCTGTTTGCATCCTCGAGGGACTACGCAGAAATCAGCATTTTCTGATTTTAAGGGAAGAATCCAGAAAGAAGCACCCTCCTCAAAGGCTTTTGGGGCACAGAGTTAAATTTCAAAGTTTTTGGGTTCCCCGCCTTCATATTTCTGCTACAGAACCACGAGCCAGTTCATACTGAAGATAAATCCTAAATCTAGGTGTTTTTTGAGATCTCGGCTCTAGCATTTTCTGGAAGAGCAAGTCAATCTGTTAGTGATGAACACTGCAGGAATCTAGAGTATTACACCCCACACTTCTCCTTGCAGCAGCTAATATACTCTCTCACATGACAAAAACCGATGTGTAATTTTATTTTGAGGAGAAAGCAAAAACTCCTACCACTGCAGCCTCAGTTCGGATTAGAGAAGCGGAATATTGTGTTAGTTATGGATTTGATACCTTTATGTAAGGGATAGGGAGAGAGTCACCTCGTCAGAGTTTCTCCTACATATCATAAGTGTATTTAACACTCCCTGCTCACGGTAACAACATGATCTTTCAACATAACCATTTTCTTTGAACTGTTATTTTTCAAACCAACATTTTCCCCTACATCTATTATTTATGACATCCACTAACTTATCTCCCTGCTTTTGCAAGGACACCGAGTGGCACAGAAACCTGCGGCGACTTCAATTTTTAGTTGAATTAATGCTAATGAAGCCAAAAAGAAACACGCCCTGCGAGGGTCTGCCAGACCTGCGGTGCCCCTCAAGAAGATCAGCTTTGCATTCTGTGGCCCAGGGACACAAGCCAAGCTCCCGTGAAGTGTGGGCACTATCTGCAGACAGAGGTCCGTGCTACAGAACCCAAGGAGAAGGTGGCCTGGAGCTGGTGGCATTCAAGGGGCAGAAGTTGCATCTCCGGCTTTTCCTCACGTCGGAAGAGTCCTGGTGGGGAGCCCCTGCCTGGCTTAGAGCAGAAAGTCCTGAGCAACCAGATAGCCATGAGTGTCCAGAAGAGACACTCACCGAACATACCGCTAACCTCGTTAAATATTAATCTGTAACTGTCACTATGACTAATCCTTGACAGCCGTTTGACCAAAAATAGCTTTAACCTGTACTTTACACCAGCGACTTTGCACACCAATTCCACTTAGCTATAAAGACACCACGAAGGTCTTGAAGAGAATACCGTGTTCTGGTGGTCTTCAGTTACAAACGTAACTTGATAACTGTTTATCGTCTCCAGAAAAAGCCAAATCCAACTTTCAGCTGACTAAAGGGAAAAAATTGCAAGGACTTACTGCACCAGCATTTACTGGCCTCTGCTGCTGCCAGCCCCTTCTCCTGAAGGCTCACAGTAATTAACAGAGCAAAGCTCAAGAAGAGTTTTGCAATTAAAATGTGCGTGCCTGTACGACTGGCCCCAAGGCACCTGCTTCCGACAAATTCCCCTTTCCCATCAGTAAAACATCAGGAAAGAGCCCCAGAATCCCAGCTGTGAGTAAGAAGTCCTGCACATGACAACCCCAAGCAGTTAGTAATACTTTTATGGACATTTTATAACACCCATCTTCCAGCAGAATGAAAAAAAAAATCTAACTAGAGAGAGATCTGAGGTAACCCAACCCTGGTGGTTCTTAAATAAGAAGCATGGATGCCCCCGTCCTATCCCCACCCCTACACACTCAGTATTATCAGTATCAAATCCACAAGGCATGAACTTAAGGCATTTCTTTAAAGAAGCTGTGGCTTAAAGAATGTGTAAAGTTATTTCAATGCTCGTCAGCTGATGGCTTCAGCTAGCTACAGCGCCTTCCAAGCCAGCTCATAATTCGCAACTTCACATCCTGAGAGGGGGAAACCAAAGCCGTTTTGTACTAACGGAGTGTGTGACCTGTTTGATGGACTGTACCCCGGCCGCACACGTGAGCAGCGGCCCTTTTAACTGCGCGCCCTGCCCACAAATACGCCTATTAGGGCTTCGGGGTATTGCAGTGACTCACAATCTTGCAAGAGGCACCGAAGCCCAAAGGCCACGTTGCTGAGGAACCATGGCTTAGAGTCATTTAGACGGGGAGGAACCTCTGGAGGTCACCAGTCCAACCTCCAGCTCAAAGCAGGAGCAACTACATCAGGTATCTCAGGTCTTTGTCCAATCCAACCCTGAATATCTCCAGAAGTGGGGGTCACCCCCCTCCCCTCCCCCGTCCTGCTCTAGTGTTTTATCACCCTTACGGTGAAAAACATTTTTCCCCTCATACCTAATCAGCATTTCCCATCTCGCAACGTGCGCTCCTTGCCTCTCAGTTGAGCACCGTGCACCTCCACGAAGAGTCGGGCTCCCTTTTACAGAAGCTATTGACAGAAGCGAACGCTCACCAGAAACGCCAACCACCAGGCTACGAAAAGCACTTTTGGATGCAGCAGCTTTTAAACGTCCTGTTGTACGAAGAGCTCAGGCAGGAGAAGGTTCCTGCTGTGGTTAACTAGGGACTGCCGGAGCAACGAGCAGTCTCAAACACTCTAGACCAGTCTACGCAGAAAGGTGGGTTTTGGCAAACATCGCGTTACCTGACCTCCTCGCCGTGGGGTGCCACAGCCATCACCAGGCCAGTTTGATCACACATTATTTTAAGAAGTTGTGAAAAGCTTTATTTGAATAAATTAACACTGTAAGTAAACGAAGCGCGCCCAATCTGCTGCCTGCCAACCCTCGATGGCCCGTCAGGACAAGTCCTTCCGGCATCCCCTCCCGACGGGGCCCTGCAGCACAGGGCAGGCGAGGGGCCGCGATGCCTACGCGTCAGCTGCCGTCACCAAAGTAATTCATCTTCTCCTCGGATGCAGAGAGCGGCCTTTAGGGAAGGCTACACGGGCACGGGTGGTGGGAACTGAAAGGCGTCCCCTGGCAGATTTTTCCCTGCAGGTCCCCTGGGGACAAGTCCCAGAGCGTACTGCGCTCACTGCTCAGGCCTCCAGACACCTCCCGCACGGAGCACCGCCTGGTCAAGGCGACACACGCACAGAAAAGCCTGCTCACGCAACAGGAGGATGCTGCAAAGTACGGTCTTCGCCACCAGAAAAGATGTGTTGGTGTGCTTAATTTGTATTCAAGCAGCTGCGTGGTTACCCAAGGTCAGGGACACTACAGGACCCAAGCGTCCTCTCACGGGTGCTCTGCTCTAGGGCCACCCTGCAGCACCTCTGGCAGCTGTTCCACTGCCTCTGCCCCGCTCCTGCCAGGCTCCCTACAGAGCAGTGGCAGGAAAACAAGCTTCGAGTTAGCTTTCTAGCTCCAGCACGTCCCTTTCCAGTTTCCCAGCTTCCTGCTACCGCGAGGAATCAGGAGGCAGCACAAGCAGGCGGAAAACGCGAGCCTGCAGCAGGTGCCATCGCTGCCTCCAGACCCTTCCCCTCTCGGGTCCTGCCTGACCAGGTATTGTTCAGCCACCAGCTCCCACGATCAGAGGACCCTGAGGAAACCCTAAAGATGAGCTCATCAGCATGTCGAGTGGCCTGAAGCCATTTTGAGAGCAATACCATGAAGGCTGCTCTGACCTGTGCCCATTTCCTTCGTCAGGATTTGAGCTCTCGGTAACTGTTAGCTCATCAGTAAAAATACATCCTACTCAATATATAGACAATTTTGAGTTGCCCACGCACAGATATTCATTCAAAGAAGACGGCACGCAGACTGCGCAGCAAGAAGTTGCTTCCTTAGCATTTTGATGATAGACCTCAAGGATGAAGGCAGAACTCTGGACATGCTTGCTTCACGGGAAATCATCAGATGGATTGTCAAATATTCTACCAAAATAATTCTGTGTATTAGTCAAGCATGTCTAAGAGGTGGACAATGGTCTATGTATGTTCCTCAACTATGAGGTCATGAGCAGAACCAGACTGAGCTGAGGAAAACACTTCATTTCTTGAAAGCAAATAAGAGTGTCCAGAGCCACTACGGAGTTTGCTGAAGGACCCAGTCTGCATTTAATATTCTCCAGACTTGTGAAAACACTGAAGAACTGGAGAATCTACAGAGGAAGCGATTTATCATAATATCTGCTTTTTGGGAGGTAAAACTGTGTTAGCAGACTCAAATCCAAGATTTGCACTCTCGGCAGACTCGGAGCAGCAAATCATCATGCCGATTCTGTACCACTGCCCTTCCAGGCAGGGCAAGAGCGTGGCTCGGACTCCCCGTGCAACCCGGCCAGCCAGCCGCAAGAGGAAGAGGCTTGCCCGCTCCCTGCCTCACAGTCTCTTCCACTGTTGGACAGTTTCAGTCTTCCCCTTTTCCTAATATTTTTTAAGATGGAGAAATGAGAAATATTTTCCACTGGCTATCAATTTAATTCTCTTCACCTACATGAGATTTGTTTTGCCTGGGAGAACCTTTTATTGTAGGCCCATCATGGTTTAAAGAACAGCTCGTACAAAGGGGGAAGCCTAACAGTTTTGATAGGGGCAGCTTTTAATAGGGAGAGGAAACTCTTTGTAAGAGATAATCTGTCCTCACACCCAGCGTCAGTGGGATCCAATACCAACTCCATCCTTTTCAAAATAATTGAAGAACCCTGCACCCTTCTGAAAGCCGCCCTTCTACCCTGTGTGGAGGGATGGGGGGTGTTGGGCTTATTTTTTGGAGGGGAGTTACGTGGGAGGAAGAATTTCCTACCACTGAGCTGATAATGAACAACTGCCCCGAGAACCAAGGCATGAAGGAGCACGCAACTCCCAACCCCACCTTACGTCCTCGCTCTGCAGAGGAAGATCAGGAAATCAAAGTGCTGAAGAACAGCTGGGAAATGTTTCAGTGGCAAAGCCTCCTGCCAAGAATGCAGAGAGATCACTTCGCTGGTCCTCAACTTAAGCTGAGATGCAAGAACATCCTCCAGCAGTGAGCAGCTTCCCTCTTCCTACAGACAGCATCACCTACTCCAGGCTGACCTTCGCTCAGATTTCTGAGACAAGTCAACAGGAGGCTATTTGCCTTTTAAGTCCATCCTCTCTCCTCTTGCAAGACAGTGACCAAGTATAGAGTTCTTCCCCACTCAGGCAAGACCCTCATTTGGTAACGCACAAGCTACTGGAGGAGTAAGACAGACGGACGCTGCTCTGAGCTCTGCAGAAGCTAAAAGCCCCGTGTTTTCTTCCCAGATGAGGGCGATCAGTATCACTGTAGCTCTCCTCATCACTCGGGAAGACAGACTGCTCACATTACCAGACCCCCAGAGGACAAACTAACTGCAGAAATACAGTGGGCTTCCCATTTTCGGCTAGCAAAGCAAGAAGAAATACAGGAAACCCGTTAAGAAACCTTATGGAAGCCTGAAGTTACAGTGCTGGCAGCTCGTTTATACAAGCACCAGACTGAGCACATCACGATCTCCTCGTCTGGAAGCAAGTCACCTCCTCAGGGTGCTCCAAGCTGAGTTTGCAGAGCATCTTGCAAGGAATTTGGAAGGACCTACTTGCTGATGAGAAGCATAAATTAGCCACTGCCTGGAGGGCAGGTAAAACCTGAAACCAAACTGTTCATGACACACTTATCTCTAGTCCAAACACGACTGGTGAAGAGTGGACTTTGGCTTCTATACTTCCCCCCCAAAGTGGTTTAAGAGTTTGTTTTGGTTTCTTTATGTCAGAAAGTCCATCAATACTTGAAATAAAAGTAGCCAGAGTACCACGTCTGGTTTCATTTTTCACTGAGATTGAGCTAGCGTTTAGATGTATTCCCTCGCTTAATTAGTATTTAGGCAAAAAAGTCACTATGTTCGGACAGAGGTTCACAAGCTAGTATGTTACAGTGTCCCCTACAAAAATCCAAGAAAAATAAAACATCCATGGCTATTAAGAGAAAAGGCTATGAAAGATACCTTCCAAATATGCTACCTCTTCAGGTACTCCTACACTGATTTTAACATACCCAAGGGGATTAATAAAGTCCAATGACAAGTTAACAATTTTGATTTAAAAAGCTACTTATCAAACAAACGTGTCTCTGCTGCTAACTCCTGGTGCACACCTATCCCACGCACAAGTTTAGGGAGCTTTTACAGCCGTTGTTGCCTGGGTTAACACCACTGTCCCACGCATCTTCAAAGCCTCATTGGAAAGCGTGTTACAATGTGCTCAGGGTTCCCCAAGCTACGTTGCCATCAGAGATAAGGCAACAGAGGACGTTGGACAAATCTTAGAGCCAGATACAGTTACGCTGCCAATTCGTCAATTATCCACATGTATTTTATTTTTGCAGTTTGCAAGCAGTGACCTGTAGGTAGGAAAGGCTCTCATAGGATTAGGGCAGCCTGTCAAAACAGGCAAACTGAAAAAATTAGGATGACAGATCACTTGAAAAGTGTAGTTCTGGCTTCAGGATGCCGTAACTCTCCAAAACTGACACCTCAGAGTACTGGTCCTGGGTTGACCTTTAAAAATCTCATGATTAAAACTGCTTATTTGAGTACCAAAATAAAATTATAAATACAGCTAAGATAATCAGCCAATATCACCCAAGGTTTCTGTATTGCTGCAAAACCCCTCATCTTACGAGAGACATTGTCCAAGAAATAGTCAGCTTGTCCTGCACATAGAAATCGCTGTTACCGTTTCTTCCACACTCATCTCAACTGCCACCCTTCTTTCCTGCAATTCCAAATCCTCCACAACAGCACCAGCGCTTCGAGGCCGCTAAGCGCCTTCGACGTGCCCTCGAGCCTCCTCCCAAACAGCCGGCCAAGCGGCCGCGCGGGCCAGGAGCCGCCAGAGCAAGAGGGAGACGGACCGGCTGCACAGCGGAACAGAAGAGGGACTGCTGGACAGCAGTGGGGCTCCCCGTTCTCTGCCTCGTTTCAGAGCATCTGGGGGAAAGTCATTTGCCACTTCTTCTAAAACTGTTCTCTAGCTGGAAATCGGAGATTAAAAAAAGTTAGATGTGTCTAAGGATGTGAGGCAATAGATGCTGAATTTAAAAAAGCACTGCAATCAAAACTGGGAGTTTAAAGATTATGCGGTTTGTGTGAATACTTTACTATTAAAAAAACCCTGTGATTTTGTTTATTAAAAGCAAACTGCACTGAGAAGCGATTCAAAACTCAACTACCTTGACACACACACTAGAAAAAAAGCCTGTGTCCTGCCTGTAAACTCCTACACCATTTTACGGAATGGGGAGTCCTGCAGCTGCCTGTCTCAGGCAGCCAAGCACACGGAGACTGCCGTGATCTGCTGTCGAAGGCCTTGCCGTGGTTTCCTGCCAGAACCTCCACATAAGAGGACTCAATCTGGTGAGCTCATCACGCTCATCTGACAGCTTTTACATCTCCTCTAACATGATTGTTCCCCTAATAAATGCTGCCTTGTGTTAAGCCCATCTTGTCACAGGCTATGACTTCTCAGAAGCCCAACCCAGCCACAAACACATTACTGGCACTAACTGGAAATGAATTGCTTAAGAACTGACAAACTTCTAGGTCTTAACCTAAATAAAGCTTTATTACATCAACCGAACATTCAGGGGGAAGACCACTACACAGCATCCAAGTGTGGCTAAGCCAGCAAGGCAGACAGTTGAACTAGCGAAATCGAGTTTCACATCTGACTGCTCCCACAAACATCTTCTGGGATTTAAGACACTGAGGAGTTGGCGCCATCCTGACGCTCAGCAGCAGCTCCTTTAGAGAGGAAAACAACTTACTACCAGCTCAGGCTAAATCCCCAAATCAACTCTAAAAGGAGGACTTGAGGTTGAGGACTATATGGCACCACGGCATTTCTGTCCTGGGTTTTTTTTGACTGTTCAGTCCAAAATCTGGCCTGGCCAAAGACTGGATCTTTCACGCCACATCTGAGCTCCTGCCTAAGGCTCTGCCCCAAGGAGAGCACTCTGAATTGCTGAAAAGCTCCACCACCACCAGCGCCCGGGCGTTTGCTGGGCTATGCTTTGCCATCAGCGAGACCACCGGCGCAGACAACTGCATTTCTGTCCCTGGGAGCACACGAGGGGCTGACTAGCGCGGTTACTGCTCGCAGACGTGCTGTTGATGGATGAACAGTATTGAACACGACACTGAAGCTGCCCTAAGGCTGGTAAACCTTTGATCTGACTGAAGGTAGTACTGCCCCAAAGCGAAGTGCATCCTCAGGGCAGGATAAGCCCCACGTTTGTCACCTCCCTAAGAGCTAAATGAGTATATTTGGTTTCCTTACTTTTATCTAAACTGACTTTTCCAAAAAGCAAACTACCTTTGTGTTGTCCACAACTTGAGTGGAAGATCTTGTTATTGACAGCAGAATTTCTACACTTGGGCCCTTGAATATTTCTGCCAAAGCAGACGGATTGCTGTATTAAACTGGCAAAGCAGAGCGGAAAACATAATTAAGTCAAATTCAGGATGGCTATTCCATTCCAAAATAGATGAACTGGCACATCCAATCCTCTTTTTCCCTCCCTTTTTCTTTGCTCTTAGAAAACAGAAGCATAAACACTTTGTACTTCATATGGACGATTGTTCCCTGCCTCACCAGCTATATCTGTCCATCTCTGGGAAATACATATGAGCAAGGACTCAAGAATTAAGCTATGGTTCAAGATTTGTCATCCAAGTTGCGCTGTTTTCCTCGAGCAGATCAGCATCATCTGAGCTGGTGCCCTCCTTTGCCCAGCACACCACACACTGCTCCTCGGGGGAACAGGGAGGTCTCTAAAGCAGAACCACACACTACGCCAGGCAATACCAAAGAAAATAGCCTGAGGCATAAAGTGTCCTAGATAAGGATTTGTAAGTGAGGCTGGTTTTTTACTTCCTAGATAGCGTTAAGTTTTAGTTTAGGTCTTTTCCATTAAACTGACTATTTACTTGGTTTTTTTAAAGATGAAATAAAAAGTAGTCAAGTTTACTTCAGTACCTGGAGTCTGGGCTACCTGATCAGGTCTAGTCTACCTTATACAAGAGCTGCAGCCAAGAGACGTGCAGCTCATCCCTGGAAATCAAGTACGACCCTCATCTAGCTTTCTTGGTGACAGGACCAGCAACCCAAGAGCTTGTTTGCAAATGGGACCTAGACTCCGGTTCTGCGGGTATTTAACATTTCAGTCCCCAAAATACTTATGAGATGGGGGTTAACAGTAAACTAAGCTAAGTTGGAACCAAAGTACGAATGTGTTTTACTGGTATGGGTACTTAACTCACCTGATTTCTTTAAGTCCTTCTTTCTGGATAACTTGAAGGATCTCTTTATGGCTCATAGGTGTATTAGGATATTTCTCCAGGACCTGGCAAGCAAAAGTAGATTGAGAGGAAGTTACTCATTTGCATTTTCACTTTAATGTTCGACTGCACAGAAAACTACATTTAATGGTTTGGACATCTCCAAGGATACAACCGAGGAAGAACCACTGGCTTGCTCGCATCTCGTTACCACCCCTTCCATCTGGAGAACACAAGGAGCAAAGAGACTCCACTAGACTGTCTAAAGGGCTTATTTTAGTGCAATTCCCAAATGTTATTTCAAATGCACTGCCCCTAGATAACACTGCTTGGAGAATTCAGTGCTCCACAGTAACAGGGTGGCTTCAGGACCATCAGCTTCACTGGTGAACGCTTCAGGAACCGCCGAGGTACCCCAGATACAAAACTCCCCAAACCCAAATCCTTAATGTTTGCAAAGTTGAAACAACTACTGACCAGTCTGGTAAGTATTAAAGAAGTTTAAGGAAATCTGGGGTTTAACGCTGTCAGGGTTCTTTGAAAAATCTCTGCACACAGTTCAGGCTTAAAGTTCGTAAATATGGGCTACGAAAACGTCCCATTAAATTGCCGCATCCACTCCCACCCCTTCCCAGCCCACACTACACACGCTCCAACGCCTAAGGCCGCTCACCTCCCTTTCGGGAGGGCCAAGATGCAAAAGCATAATTCACAGCAGCGGACAGAGAGATGCTTCAGACTTCTTAAGGCAGATGCCAGTAACTAGACGTCATTTGGATATTTTAAGCAGTATTTGTGCTGGGGGATGGGCAGGAAATGCCTCGTTTCCTTCTTAATCCTCCGCTCTTGACCCATGCCCAGCACATCAGCCCGGAGCTCTGGCTTACACACTGATGGTTTGTTTTCTGGTAAGTACAAAAACCTACGAGTGACTCTGCAGAAAGAAATTACCCGTTTTACTTTCTCTGTTCAACAGCTGTGCAGATCCCACGGCTTCCCCCAAGCCCCTGCACCTCACTCCCCCCGGGAACACTGAAGTTATCCCGAGGGCTGCAGATGAAGCTCCCTTTGGGAAGGGCTTTGAAAAGACCTTGCGGAACTGCAGCATCTCTCTGCTTAGAGAAACAAAGACCTACGTTTAGCACCATCTTTAGCTCCAGAAGCCCCAGCTCATGTCCTCATCATTAAACGTCTTGTTCAGTTATGTTAAAGCCTGACTTTCACAGCGACTTAAGCTATTTCCACACCCGGTACGTGACTTTTGCCAAGGCTGGCCACCGTGAAGCACACTCTGAAGCGCTGAACACCAGCACAGCATTTCGGCTTTAGCGACTTCTCCAACAGCAGAGTAGCACATGTATAAAAAGAGCGCGTTTAAAACATTTAAGTGGGATTGTTTACACTCCCTCTGGTATCAGCCTCAGTGACTCATTCCACTTCACTTCTAGCTGTATTGCAAGTAAGGACGCCCACAGCAAACAGATACAAAATTAAGGTGGTTGAAGAGGGATTTAAGTCAGACCGCTGCAGTTTTTAGATTTACATCAGCTCCTAATTCACGTTCGCGCAGCATTGCCAAAGAGTCAGTATACTTTTATACCATTAACAAAATCTGAAGGCTTGCTCTGCACAGCGTGCTGAAAGCCCATGGAGGGCAAGAAGAGGTAAGACCATCTCAATTTCTATCTGTGGCGTCAACTTCTTCATTGCAGCTAGCAAAACAAGTTAGGAGAAAAATAAAAGCAGTGCTGTGATTCCATTAACAAGGAACTTCGGGGCATTTGCCATTTCTCACACACAAAAATACGAGCGTGCTTTTTTCTGCCTGGGCACTGTATTTTCCTCTGGACTTTCACTACATGGACATGCTCTCGACAAGTCCCATCTCGCTCATACCTAGAGCGGCAACACCACATTTCATTAATTTTTCACTAGGCACAACCACAATGCAAGCTAATACCGTGTTCATTAAGAGCGGAAAGGAAGAAAAGCTTTTCTCATTATATCCTGGCATGCCCACAGGATGCTTTGTTTTCCTCCCAGGCAACCTGTCCCCACATCTTCCTTCCACGGGACTTTTTGCTGTAGCTGAGCTCAGCGAGATGATGAGTCCAGCCTCCTGCCACACCTGCTTGACTTCCTGCAAATTGTCATGGACCGCTCCTGTGCTCCAAGAGGGTTGCTCTTGAAGATCAGCCAGCTCTCCTGGGTTTCTCTGCTCTACAGGAGAGATTCCTGTAGGATCCCACACACCAGTTCTCTGAATAAGCCAAAGCCAGGCATTTTTATCCTTCTACTCACTTTCTTCATTTCCCATAGGATCTTAAACTCTCATTTCTTGCTCACCAAAACCAAAGGTGCCACTTGTGCACCACTCTTCATATTCCCAATCAGCTCTCTTCACTCTGCTAGTTCTGCTCTAGACAGTTTGTCCAGCACCTGCCTCAAAAAAAAGTTGTCCTCAAGCAATTCCAGAAGTCTCCTAGACTGGCTGTGCCGTGTATCACCTTGTCCTTCCAGCAGATGCTGGGGCACAGTCAGAGCCAACTCTCCATTCATAAGGCTTTTCCAGTTGTCTAAAGAGCATTCATCCACTTGATTGCTCTGCAGCAAACACTCACCCTGATCTCCCCTTTGGCACCCTCCCTCTGAACTTAGCTGATAAGCTCCCAATTGAGTCATCACCAGTTGTACAGCACAGCTCTGTGCGCTCCTAAAGCTGCTCTTTAGCCCAGAAGGCAAACCCTTCTTCATTTTCCGTGTCTCCCCTTCCACACAAAGCATTCCAATCATCCCTCCCTCCATAAGTTTAATCCCACCAACATCACGGCTCTGCACGCAACGAGAGCTGGTCAAGAGGGAGCTAAACTATTTGTATCAAAACTGCACGCAGACCTCCTAATTCCTCACGTCCCGTGCTGAATGCATTTACACACAAACATTTCAGACTGGCCCAAAGGTGTGCTGGGGAGGTGCAAGAGTTCTTCCGGAGAAGTGGAAGAATCTCCCTTGTCACAGACCCCCAGGTGCCTCCCTTCATCCTTCATACTTCTCTCCTGGCTTCAGTCTCCATCCCACAACAAACCTCGTTTAAAGCCCTCCACACTGTTAGCAACCCTGCTGGCAAAGATGCTCTTCCCCTCTTCATCGGAGGGATCCCATCTCTTGCCATCAGTCCTCATTCCTTGAGGAGTCCCATGGTCATAAAACCAAACACAACATCTTCAAGAATACGTGTGAGCACCTGAGTAACATTAGGCTGTAACAAATACAGCCCTGAATGAAAGACGACTAATCCAATGGGTGACACAGCTGCGACAAGCCAACAATGGGATTTGAGCTGCTTGTTTTCCCTCCCCAGCTTGAACATGCTGTTTCTGAACAGAAAGTCTAGAAGAGCAAAGAACATATCAACAGAATCGTCAGAAGGCAACCAAGGATCATGTGGTGTTGGTCTTGCAAAGGAAGTCTACAGCTCTGCACGGTTAACTGCAAAACAGCATCATGCATCCAACAGATTTTATTGACTTAATTCATCTGATGTTCTGCTCAGATTCCTTATAAATTCTTACCTATCAGCATCCTTGAAAGATAGTTTTACCCGACAGATCACAGTGCAAACTCTGATTTATTTTCCATTCGACTGGATGTATAAGAATATTCATCTGAGGACACGACTCTCAGGTGGCTTCTAAGTAAATAACTGCGTCACTTTGCTAGAGCCACTGATGTAGTGCCGCAAGTCTGGGTACCGCAAAAACAGATCAATACAAAATGGCCTATTCTCAAACGCACAAGAGTGTTTGTAACTCCAGGTTAACCATCAACGCTGACTTCACAATAATACAAATCTGTACCTCAAGACACTTACTCAGGAACACACAAGTAGCCAAAAAGGCTGCCTGTCTGCTGGGAGAAGACTGAGCTCCCATCATCTAGACCCTTCATTGACTCTTGACCCCAGATGGTCGACAGATGGATGAGAAACTTTACTTTGCCCCTCTCCCCACCCCACAATACACCAACAAAGACAAACTTCATGTAGTTAATGCTGCTAACAATAGAGCTTGAGGCTTTTAAGGTGTTGCTTTGCTTATCAAAGCCAACTAAACAACAACAAAAACCCTGGCCATCTCTGCTTAGGAAAGACTTTTAAGTAGTCTTCATAGACATGATTATCTGCTATCATTTGGCAATAAGTAGTAAAAAAACCCCAACCTTCAAAACATTGGGGTTGGTACTGGGTCCCAGACCGTTTTGCATTAATGACCAGATGACAGCACAGCGTGCACCCTCAACAAGTTACAAGCAACACAAATCCAGGAGGAACGGCTGATGCACAAGATGGCTGTGCAGCCATTCAGAGAGACCTTGACGGGCTGGAGAAACAGGCAGGCAGAACCTCATCTCAAGTTCACAGGGAAATGCCAAGTCCTGCACCTGAGGAGGAACAACCCCTTGTTGACCATGAGCCAGAGATGTACCCTTGAAATGAAACATGCCACCGGCACCCCGGGCTGCGTGAGGCACAACACCGACAGCACGTTGAGGGAGGTGACCCTTCTCCTCTGCTCAGCACTGGTGAGACAGTATCTGAAGGGCTGTGTCCAGCCTCGGCTCCCCAGTTCAAGCCAGACACAGACAGACTGGAGGAAGCCCAGCAAAGGGCAACAAAGATCATTTTAAGGGACTGGAGCATCTTTTATGTGAGGAGAGGCTGAGAGACCTGAGATTGTTTAGCTGGGAGAGGACAAGGCCCAGTGGGATCTTATCAATGTGTATAAACATCTGACAGGAGGTCATAAAGAAACCCCAGCCAGACTCTGCCGTGGTATCCATGGAAAGAACATGAGGTAATGGCCACAAATGTGGCGGCATTTGGGGTATTTTTAATTATTACCTGACAGTGGTCAAACACTGGAGAAGGTTGCCTATGGTAGTGGTGGAGTCTCCACCCTTGGACTGAACGATGTTCTAGGATCCTGCTTTCAGCAGAGTGGTTGGACTAGACAAGCTCCAGAAGTCCCTTTCAAACCTCAATTATTCTGTGATTTTATGATATAGACCTTCCTCAAGTGATGAAAAGAAGCTGATTTAGTCCCTAAAGGACTGAGGTTAAGTATCACCACGTAATTTTATGTTCCCCGTGCTTTCTAGCTGACCAGGTTAAATCCACAGGAGGTATTTCCCAGGCCAAGCTGTGAACCACTTTGCACAGGCTATTGTGAGCGCTAAACAACGCATGGCGAAGAACAGCAAACTCGCAGAAGGCGTTAATACAAAGTCAACGCCTTCGGTTTAGGAACTTCACTCAAGGACAGCTGGGAGAAGGGGGGGGCAAAAAATACATCACACTTTTTTTTAAAGAATTTTCCTTAACTATTTGTTATTATCCGTTGTCAAGACACTACTGTGACAGATGAATTTGATTAGACAATACAGACATTCTTAAAATGACAGAAACAGCCTTCAGAAAGCATCCATGGAAGTAGCGACCCATGTAATCTAACCAGCTACACAGCAAGAAGGGATCTCAGACTTTCACTTAAGAAAACTGGAAACATGAGGAGGAGGGAGAGGAGGATGCAAAAGCATGCAGAACGGGAGAGAAAAACAATTCAAGAAGCTTAGCATTCTCACGCTGCCTTCATCTCAAAGTACTGGAAAAACTAGCACGTGAAGTGGCAAGTTAACAAAATAAAGCAAGTTACGGTCAGGAAGAGGAGTACAGATTCAAAGTTTTACAGATTTTAGTCTGGACGGCTACCTGCAACTTTGACACGCAAGGCATAACTGCAGAAAAGGGTCCTCAGATTCACTACTCCTATCCCATACAGCAGGCACCGAAAACCCTTTCATCATCTGCAAGTTCAAGAAAACATCTAATGAGGAAAACTAAAACACCGCCACTATTGCAAAAGCACAGGAACAGGTCATTGTCTAAAGGCTTTTGGATCACTGAAAACATTTTATCCCGTGAATACTAAGCAATTAGGTGTGGTTTAAACAGAACAAAACCATGAGAAGGGTCCAAGATTTGGGAAACACGCCCGGTACTTAAACTTAGTCTAGACAAGCTCATCTGGAAAAACAACTTTTCTGGCTGAGCAGCTATGGCCGCTTCTAACAGTGGAGAGTCTGCAGGAGAATTCAGAGGCTTGTTTAGAGCGGTCAGATGTTTCCCAGACACCTCAAAGCACAAACATCTCCTGTGCGACCTCACCTAAGGACAAACCAGAAACGAAGGGATCAGACAGCCCACCCCGAGAGCGGCCAGGGGACTCCGAGTCACCGGTCCCATCTTTTCCAAGGGCACGCGGCCCCCAGCAAGTAACTCCAATCCGCATGCCAAGCACTGCAAGTATCCCAAATAGGGGTCATGGACACTTACACCTGCAGGAGCCACAGCGCTGCAGGACCGCTTCACACGTAGCAGAACACGACTGGCACACGCTTCTATCCGTACCTGCCCTTAAGGAGGGGGCGCAGAGGCCAACAACAGCCCGGTGGCATTAACCCAGGCACTGCTCCACAGCCACTGCGGCTCCCTGCGGTTTTGCTAACTTCAGCTAATCCTGCACTGCAGGATCAACGTTTCTTGTGTTGGGCAACCACCACCGCAGGTGAAACCGATAAAATGACTGGCTTTGGCTACACAGGACCAAGATTAGTTTGCACTATTGTCATGGTTTGACCTTGGCTGGACACCTGGTGCCCACCGCAGCCGCTCCGTCCCTCCCCTCCTCGGCTGGGCGGGGGAGAGAAAATACAACCAAAGGCTCCTGGGTCAAGATAAGGATGGGGAGATCACTCAGCAATTACCGTCACGGGCAAAACAGACTTGACTTGGGGAAATCAGTTTAATTTATTACCAATTAAATCAGAGTAAGATAATGAGAAATAAAACCAAATCTTAAAACCCCTTCCCCCCACCCCTCCCTTCTTCCCGGGCTCAGCTTCACCCCGACTCCTCTCCCTCCTCCCCCCGAGCGGCGCAGGGGGACGGGGAATGGGGCTGCGGTCAGTTCATCACCCATCATCTCTGCCGCTCCTTCCTCCACAGGGGAGGACTCCTCACACTCCTCCCCTGCCCCAGCCTGGGCTCCTCTCTCCAGGGCCCACAGGTCCTGCCAGGAGCCTGCTCCAGCGCGGGCTTCCCACGGGGTCACAGCCTCCTTCGGGCACCCCCTGCCCCGGCGTGGGGTCCCCCACGGGTGCAGGTGGGTGTCTGCTCCCCCGTGGGCCTCCATGGGGCAGGGGCACAGCCGGCCTCGCCATGGGCTGCACCACGGGCTGCCGGGGAACCTCTGCTCCGGCGCCTGGAGCACCTCCTGCTCCTTCTCCTCTGGCCTTGGGCTCTGCAGGGCTGTTGCGCTCACAACTTCACTCTTCTTTTTTTCTTTTCCCCTTCTTAACCCTGTTACCCCCGAGGCGCTGCCACCGTCGCTGATGGGCTCGGCCTTGGCCAGCGGCGGGTCCGTCTTGGAGCCGCTGGCGTTGGCTCTGTGGGACACGGGGGAAGCTTCCAGCAGCTTCTCGCAGAAGCCGCCCCTGTAGCCCCCCTCGCTACCAAAACCTGGCCACCCAACGCCCATAAAACTATCCTGATAACAGTTGTCATCTCATGCTCTTTAAGAAACTTGTTTAATACCAACTCTCAGCCTACTTAGATAAGCAAAGCAGTTCACACCTTCAGATGCAGTAATAACTCTGTGCAGCTTTACAAGCTGATCCAGAAGAACCAGGTACAAGGATTAGAGAGACTCTTAATAAAAATAAACACACCTTAAGTACCTTCTCCTCTCTCTTCTGCCCCTTTAACTCCATATCAGATCTTTCACTTGAGTCCTTTTTTATTACTGTGTGTAAATAAGTAAAGCCTACTGCTACTACTATCAGCCACAGAACTGAATTTGAGAGGCATTTTAAAACTAAGAGTCAAGATTTATAAGCTACCATCGTACTATGCGCTGCATTAGCCAAGCTGAATCCAAAGAACAAACCAGCAAGTGCCAACACCGGGTACTGAAAAAGCCTCATGACGTGAGCCCAGCTATTAATACTGAAAAGTGTCAGTGTTCGATATAGGTGAAGCCATAGACTTGAGACGGTGTCGCTGATGCCCAAATTATGCCGCCTTAGGTGTTGAAACATTCTAGTTGGCTCGTTGTTAACAAAAACCATTAATAGAGTTATCTATTTTATAGTACACATTGCTTTGCACCCTGAAGCTGTCCTGGTTTCTGCAAAGGTTTCCAAGAAAACACAATCATCAGAAGAAAAGATATTTCCTAATTTCACATCTTGGAAGAAAGGCAGTTTTCCTACTCTTACAGTATTTACAGTGTGAAAAATTTGTTCACACTACCTGCAATCAAATTTAAAGCATTACACTGCAAAAGCAGGGTAGGCAGCTCAATCAAGGGGACCCAGAAAAGCAAGAGAGTCCCCCCGAGCACCAGCCCCTACCACACCGGAACAGAGTCTCCAACAAAACACATTAAAAGCCTCTGCTCTTCCAAGCAGCTCCATTTTTCCACATTTCCCAGATATCACCGATTCACAAGCACTGGCAAGAGGGGAAGACTGTGTCACACCTCAAATCGACAGCAGAATAAGCAAAACCACATTTTACCCAGGCTGTTCACAGAACAAAACAGTAAGCTTGCAATTGCACCCGAAGCGTTGAAGCAGGTATCTGACAGGTTTCTTCAGCCAAGGGGAGAGAAGCGAGGGGCGGTTTAGGTGTGCCGGAGACCGAACACAAGGAATAGAATAACAGGAGTTGGGGCTCGTGCTGCAGGAAATCCTTGTCGTTACAGGCTCCCTTTAACACAGAGGGGCAATTCTGGAATGTGTGATAAAAAACAGGGAAACACCCAAGCGGAAGATGTTTCAGGGCGAGAGATGCTATAAAAGGAAAACAAATTTGACAATAGAAACTACTTCAAGGTTCGTATCTCTTATTACAGTTTTGCTGAACTCAAGCTCAAAGTCCATATTCTGCTTCCAGGTCCCAGGTCGAGCTGTTGCAACACAAGCCAGAGGAACCCTCGGCTCCGGCCGTGCTGCCTACCAGCATTCCCGACTTTGGGAATGAACTGCAAAGACTCAAGGATTCCCAACAGAGACAGCTGCGTTTCAGCATCTCCCCGGACAACAAGGATTTGCCCATAAGCAAGTGTCCTCTTAACCTTAAGGGCAAATATTTCTACTACAAATCTGAACTTGCTGCTCAAGTCAGCGGTGAGGACATCCAGGTCCCAACCGGCAGGACAGAGGAGGAGGAAGGATGGGGTGAGGAGAAGGATGGGGTTGGAAGTGCAGGTGAAGGGGGGGCATGCCACCAGTCATCTTCTTGCTGGTGGGAGCAGCCTCCACCTCAGCTGCTGGACCTCAGAGAGGGCCTGCGGTGCCAATAGCCATGCCTTCGGTAAGGCGGGCAGCCCCAGCGCTATGGCACGGGGCTACAGGACAGAAACCACCAAAATCTATTACATGAGCTCTTTGAAGTTCCCAAGAATCAGTGGGTCGATGTATCAGCGTTAAGTGCAAACAGGAGAGGTTTAAAAGTTAAACAAACCAACCTCTAAACATGATTAGCCAGGGTAGGCTGCTTTGGGAGTAGCTTGGCATGCGTTTTCCAGCATCGTTAACCCCAAACAATCTCATCTCTACATCAAAGCTTTCACCTCATTTTTAGAAATCTTTTTAAATGAGATCAACCACCCTTCTCGCTCTAAGCCCCGAGTAATGGCAGCCTGTTCTGAAGGGGAGCGCCCCAAAGCTACAGCAACCCCCACGCCTGCACCGGCCGAGCTGCACGATAGCTCCCACTGGGAAGCGAGAGACCGACTGAGCAAGAGGGATGGCTGTCCACACAGTTAGATCTTTGGTACTGGACATGGGTACAGCCAAGGTTTCGCTCTGAAAATACACCAAACACTGACCCGCACGTCACGGAATCAAACCGACCAGTGTTACCAACGCTATTTAAATGAACGCTGTAAAGAAATCTAAATGTCTTGGGCCAGTGGATCTGCAAGAAGTGGGACATTTATCTCCTCTGAACTGCACCCCAAGTCTCTCTAGTGAGTAAAACCTTTCGTTACACAGGGTTACATCTTGGGTTTAACAGACTTAAAACTGTTTATCTTCTCATACAATACTAGACAGACCAGATAATCTCCCCATTTTGGATCTTATTCCTTTCTTCAGTCCTTTGACAGAAGAGGAGGAGGGGAACCACGGGAAGATAATCTTCAAGCATAAGAGCAAGACAAAGGGCTAGGATTATATTGATCCACTGATAAGTAACTGAAAACGGCTTAGGAAGAAAGCAATGAGAACCTCAACTCTTACGCCTTTGTGTTTAGTCTACAGATGTCAATAAGAGCAAGGGTGTTAGTCTGGAGATGTAGTTAGGAGCTGAAGAGCCAGGCTTAGCCGAGGAGGGACTTCCACATATACTACTTCATCTAGATTCTTCCTAAAAAAGATGCAGACTAAGTTTATGGGTCCTTCCATTCTGCATTTTCCTACAGTGTCTTATTAGGAAAAGTAAAGTTACTCTTTCTTTAGAGCTTACAGAGACACTGCAGTGACCCCCCATGCCAGCAGAAGATGGGAGTTAACTAAGCCCACCACTGCGCTTCCCCTTCCCCGCTCCACCTACTCCGTGTGAACAAAGCTCTGGTTAGTGGAGATTTCCATCCAGAAAGCTGGACCATCAGGTAGTCACTAAACCTCTGCTCTCCCGATGTTTCAACACACCACGTAACAATCCAAATAGGACCAAGTTGGTGGGAATCAGGTACTTCTTTCCAGTGAAACACCAGAGTACATCACTTGACTGTACCTCCCTGAACGTTACTGCTAACAGATGCTTCTCAAACATTTATCCCCAATATGACTAAAGAAAGCCCACCACCAAACACATACCTGCTTCCAAGCCCACATGCAAGCACGCCCGAGTGTCCCAAAGCAAATCCATACAGCATGGCCTTCCTTTTCCTGAGGCAGGACTAGTGGGGAGGGAGGACAGAACTTTTAAGAACTGAAATTGTTCTAACTGAATTTAAAAACCAACTCAGCTGTGATGAAGTTACCAGCTTATGACAACTCATACTGTTCAACAGAATATATTACCCTGAGCATCTTCTGCAGTTCTGTTTCTAGGGAGGACAAGTCACTGTGTGATAGCTTTGTAACTCACAGGTGAAGAATTGATTATTCAGAGGCAGGAAGACTTTTAGATGGTAAAAGTTGCAAAACTAATTTAAAGGAACATGTGTGAAAGAACACAGGCAACCAAGCCTACTTGAACCAGGAGGTAGGACAGGATCTCCATCTCCTCAGTAGCCCTGGAACAAACAGGTTTTTCTTTAGCTGGAAACATTTTGGAGTCTTGGCACCAGCAGTGGTGTCTGTGCTGGATCACAAATACGGAGAGAAAGAGCTGCATCTTCCCCCCTTCCCCACTCTGTGCCTGTCACCTTGGGAGCCCCTGAAGCTCCTCTACTTGTTTTGAGCCCAATACTTGTTTCCATAGTCAAAGTGCAGGTCTTAAGTTTCCTGCACGCAGTCGGGAGCTGATCATAGCGATGGTGTCACTGCTCCATCAAGCCTGTGTTTGACAAGCTTGCCGAACATCCGAGCGAAGATTATAGTGCCTTCATAACACAAGGAACTTCTACTGTTCCTTTGCCTGGCACACATGGCATTTCATGCCTTACTTCATACCATAAATGCAGATGCAGACAGTGCAATACTATTTGGTTTTCATCCTACCGGTGCACCTGACAGGGATCAAAGGGCAGAAAATACAGTTTCTAGGTGCACCCCACCTACATTCATCTCACCTCTTACCTGCATACAGGAAAGCTCAACAAAATCAGACAGTACCTCAGGGATGTCCATGTGGGAGGTCTTGCATCTTACGATGCATCGGCCAGTGTTTAGGCCTATCTCTGCAAATGCTGCGCCACAAAAAGTTCTGTCAAGTAGCCCTATTCCCATCCTCTTTCATCATTAGTATTTCCAACAGGTAAGTGAAACTTTCTTTAAAAAAAAAGCTATCCATATCACAACTCCACACAAACCGTCAGTGCTCCAGCAAAGCGCCACAGCACCGCTGCTTCACTGTCAAGGCATGGGCAGCTTCCAGAGGTCAAGCTTTCCTGGTGCCGACCGCCCCTTCACTCCTCTCTAAAGCCACCAGATTGCAATTAGGCTACACCTGATGCAGAAGCAACCTGCTATTCCCAATTACTGGTTCACATTGCAAGCCTCTAAAAAATTTTCCTGAGAATAACACAGCAGCATCTGGGAATCTGACCATCTACTAGCAGGAACAGCAGAGCAAAAAAAGCAATTCTGGCAGAGCCATTTCAATCTCCTCTGTCAGCAAGTCTTCCCCCTTGGCTTTTAACGTCCTCGCTGCCTCGCCTCGCTATTCGTGGCTCTCGAAAGCTGGAAGAATAGGATTTTCTCAGTTCAGCTTTCAACACTTCTGTATGAAGAATTTCTACAGTTCTCGTTATGGTCTGGTATTTCACTGACAAAACAGAAACATTACGTTTCGGAAGGACTAACAGCATCCATATTAAGTCCTGTTGAAGCAGCACACGACCTCTTCCCCCACCCCAGAAGTGCCACACCACCACGTCACCCGCATCTCCATCACATTGCTGTCTTTATCTTTAAATACCAAAATGAAAAAAAGCTAATAGATAACTAAACTATACGGTTAGAAAGCACAAGCTGGAAGCAAGGCTTTGAACACTTCCACTGCTGTGTCTTTTCCAGCAGATTACATCATTCCAGCTAGTTTCAACTGCAGGTCTTCAGGAAATTTAGCAATCTAGCATTCGGAACAAAACCGAACGTTTAGTGCGGATTACTAGGCAAAAGAAGGATGAAGATTACGCCAGGGAACCCACTCCACTTATCACATGAAATGAATCAACACCTTCATTCATACGTACCAAGGTTCAAGGCCAGTCAGTGGCTTCAGAGCATTCTCAGGGCACCGAATTAGCATGCACCTCACTAGAACGCAGTTACACCACCGGGCAGCAGCTCCGCGGAGGCTGCAATGAATCATTCATGAGCACAGGAGCCGAAACCCTCGTTAAGGGAATTGGAAAAGGCATCCCCTCCCCCAGACCTGCCCAGCACAAACGACCCTTACTGGGTGCTCCTGTTAAGTTTTCTTTTACAGCTCATCCTTCGCCAGAAGGAAGAGTTGGCTGGACTTTGCCATTTAAGAGAGCTCCAAGTGATGAGAGTAAATCCTGCCCATGTAACTACGGCAGTGTATCATGCCAGTACTCAAAACTGCGTAGGATAAAAGCCTCATGGACACTGGTGTTTGGAGTGGCTGGGGTTTGTTGGTTGGTTTGGTTGGTGTTTTTTGGATTTTGTTGTTGTTGGGTGGGGGCTTGGGGTTTGGTTTTTTTCATTTGTTTTGGGTTTTTGTGTGTGTGTTTTTTGTTGGGTTTTTTTTTTTTTTTACAGCAATCTGTCCATCGAGGCTTAAGCAAGAGATTCTCCACGACTGGATACGAAAGACCACCTTAGTCCATTAATGTTTTCAGCAAGCTTTGGTAAAAATGCACTTTGGAATTCTTGCTATTGATTATTCCCTTATATAAAGGGGGGATTAAAATTGGGCGACCTAATGCTGTGAACGTAATGATCACTTACACTTGGGCTTCCTCCTGGAAATAGAATTTAAACTTCATAAAAGCCGTGAATCCACAGCACCTTGAGGAGTCAGGAGCCGTATCCCCTGTGTGCTCTGGAGGGCCAGGCAGCAATACCTGCTCATTAGGTCACATCTCAACCCCCTCTCCAACACGGACCTCTCACCTCCCGGCCATTCCTGTCTAGGAGGAGAATTCCAGCTACAGGAGCCAGCCATCGCTGCAAGTTTCCTTATACGCTCCTTCGGCAAGAAATAATCTTTCTGCAATGCAAACCTTTCACAGAGAAGTGGGTCAGCTATAAAAAACAAAGTGTATGTGAAATTCCTTTTCCGTCAGTCACTCCAGAACAGCGTGCCGGGCAGAGGCAGCACGCGGAACTCCGTCTCGCTCCGGCAGCAACGAGAGGAGCGAAGAGGGGGACTGAAGGACTTGACCTAGATTGCAGTATCTTTTCTACTCATCCAATTAGCCAAGTGCTATTCAAGGTTTTAACCAGAAATGAGGTCAAGGAGGAGTGGACAATTCCATGCTATTAGAAACCAAGTGCCATGAAATGCCAGTGCATGTTATCGCTTTATGCAGCATCTAAGACTCCAGCGTGTCACACCATTTTTAACCGCGTTTGAACAGCAGCGTGAAGAGGTGAGATCCAAGAGTTGCGTTTCACCTCGAGGACCCGGTTAAACAGCTGCCCCCCTCGGAGGGCAACACGGACCTGGAGGAGGACACGGGAGGACACCAGGCTACGCTGCCGCAGCAGCTCCACGGATGCTCGTTGCTTGTTTCTGCTAAGACAGGCCACTGGAGAGGCGAGGCAAGGCAGGACAGGGACACAGGTCTGAAGTTGTACACTACTACTCAGAGAGAGGAACCTGGCTCCAAAATTGTCCGTATTTGTGAATGTTTCATTTGGAGCATACAACCAAGGGGAAACTGAAGTGCTGCTTCAAATAAACCATTTCTGGATTTGTGAAAAACTTGTCCAAGGAAAGATAACGTGACCATTCCACAGACTACCCTGTGCTCCCGCCAGACCTCCACGCTCCCACCCAGATGCTCGATAAGCTCAGCTTTAAGTGGAGAAAGAACAGTTTGAAAGAAGCTCGACAGGATTATATCAACCTCAAAGACCAGGAGAAGGCTGATGTCTAGGATAGATTTTTGTGGGCAAACCCAAAAGTGCCCATCCCTACAAAACATCTCAAAGCTTCTGGACACAGCTTACGCCCCTGAATTCAGAGAACAGCAAAGGGGAATAACACCTCTGAGGCGCAGGCTTGAGCACAACGTGCCTTCAGCACGTGTGTATGAGATGGGAGAGGGGCAGAATTCTCTCCGTGGGGACCAACAGAGTAGCCTTTTCAAAAAAAAAAAAAAAAAGAACCCTCTGCATTATCTCTCAAGGTTTGAGAAGGCTGAGGAGCTACACAGTAGTAATCTAGAAGTGATACAAGAAGGTCACAATTAGCAAGAGACAATTATTAAGCAAGTCTTGCTGAACTGCTCCTGGCTGTACATTTTGGCTTCCCCAAACAGCACAGGAGTTCAAAATTCAGATGCAAAGTACTACAAAGTTGTCATCTTTGCACATATATACTTTTTTCAAATATAAACCATCTTAAGTTCCCAATAAGTATTTGTGGAAACAAAATTAACATTTGTGTTAAAGCGCCGACATTTAGTTAGCGAAAGGAGAGCCTGGGACAGGCAGCAAGGTGGTGCAGGTCACCGGTTCCCAACCGGAAAATAAACGGCGACGCAATGAGAGAGCAAACAGCGAGGAGGTCAGAGTCCCAGACCTGCGCGCAGCCGCCCAGCAAGGCGGTCTCGGCAAGGGACGGTCCCCAGCCGGGCTCCCCGCGCTCGAGCCGGGCAGCACACCGGGCCTACGAGGGGGAGCGTTCGGCGTTCGTATGTGAAAGCATGGGCTTGGTAAAACCAACATGACCAGCTACTAAACTTAGACAAGGTATTTTACTTCACTTACTGCCGAGAAACCGCATTTGCCTCAAATGACTGAACGTCCTGTTAAAACGCCAAACTTCTGCGAGCCGAAGTGTCCGCGCTGATGCCGAAGGATGGTCCTGCACCTTTGGCACATGCCCCTTCCTCCGGGCTGCGTAACCACGTGTGTCGGCAAGGCAGTAAACAAGATCAGGGGTCTAACCAGAGCTAAAAGTAATTTTACCTTTTTTTTCTTTTAATTAAAAAAAAAAAGCCACACCCACACCCCCCCCACCAAAACCAGACCAGCTTTACAACTGAGTTTGCCAAGCAGCTTCAGACACTCGTGTGGCACGAAGAGACCGGTGCAAGGGCAGAGCTGACACACACCTCCCCACCTGGCAGCGGAACCAGCCTTTGACTTGCAAATATCAGAGGAGCGGGCAGGAAGCAGGTAACTGCTTCTCCTGTGGGTGCCCGCCCGGGATCCTGCCCACGTTCATCCTCCTACCAAGGTAAGGAGAGTCCAAAAAGGACAGAGGGACACCGGCATTCCTGACAGCATGGGGCACAGACAAAGCCATCGAGTTTCGTGGTGGAGTTTTATGGATTTGTTAACCTTTATTTAGAATACTCCTCTTTAGGTTTTACCACTTGACGCAATGTTTGAACGCAAGATCACTATTCAGCGTCTTTCGCGCGCATTTGCGGGCTGTTTTCCAAATGCAAGGAGCGCGCTAGGAGCCAAAGCCCCCGCAGCTGTTCCTACCCTGCGCGTCAGACCTCGGACGCCTGCGCTACGACGCGGGGAGTCAACAAGTTCATGTTAAAGGTGATCTGGAAAGATCAACGTGACTTGCACTCTCGGTTTCCAGAGGTGAGACAGCAAGCCTTTCAGCAACAACACTGACAAAAGGCATCACGCATTGCTCCTGCTGGGCACGTATTTACAAAACCTCCAGCTGAAAAGTGTCTTTAGCCATGAACATCATTACATTAACGATACTTAAGGTTGTTTAAATGCACTAGCTTAACCGAAGTCACCAGAACATGCACCAATCGAGTAATATTTATTGCAAATCATGAGAAAAAACTTATTTAAACCTGCACCTTGTTCTAATAATTATCTAATAATTGTGTTTAAAAAAATACATCGGATTACCAGAAGAACATCAATGCTACTTCAGCTTCTAAAATTTGTCCTCCAATAATCAGAGCCAGGATAGGACTATCAACCTTTTTGCCTGTAGTAAAACAGTTACCACCTTTTATGTTCTTTCACCCTTGCTGGAAAAAAGGGTTCTCCCTCCTCTCTCTGCTTTCACGTCAGTCAGAAAGCTGAAGCAGAGGCACCGTGGGAAACGCGTCGCCTACTGACCTGAAGCGAGAACTAACACCACAGACCTTCACTTGAATTTGAAGTTGATGATGAAGCTATTCATCCAGCTAATCTTCTCTCCTGAAGAGAAATCTCTCAGAACAGAAGCTCCTACAGCTCCTCACAATCTCGTTCGAATACAGTTGGATAGACCTTGAAATGCAAAAGTCTCTCCTGTTACCGTAAGAGAGTTGCTGAGTGTTGGCAAGACGCTCACGCTGCCTGGCAGAAAGCCTCAGCGGCTGCTCTGAAGTCAGCGCTCAGGCACGTCTATCTTACCCCAAACCACTGCTGTGTACCTTCCCCTCCGGCTGCGAGGGCCGGCAAGGAGCGCGGTGAGGCTGCTGAGCTGCGCTCAGCTTTTTGTTTTGTTTCAAACGCTGCAACCAAGGCTTTGCATTTCATTTTGCCACTGGTAGAGAAGGCAAGCGGCAGAAATGCTTCTCACCAAATCCCACGTGTCAGCACTGGCGAGCACTCTTTGAAACAGACTGGGGGTTTAAATACAGCTTAAAAAAGAAAGGTAGGCGTACAGCAGGTAGCAGCAAACTTCTGAATCTGTCAGCACAGGAGGTGGCTTCTTCCCCGTTCAATAACTCCGAGTTCCGATAAGCCACAAACATAGTGTTTTCGTAAGTCACTAGTCAAAGCTTCTGAGCGAAGAGGTATGTTCCACACCAAGAAACTGCATCTCTCCCACCTTTCCACTCTTCTGCGTTCCCGTATGAGTAGCATGTAAACACAGATGCTCTCCACGTGCTGGCACAAGACAAATCTTTCACTATCTTAGCTCCCCCCACTTGGTGCAGAACTAGCAGACCACCCAGGACCCCATGTTTCCTTTTCAGATCTACTTGTGATTTAGGGCAGCATCAGCACAAAACCAGACAACTACAAGCCATTATTTGGACTGCAAGGCTCCACAGTATTCCTTCAGTTACACAGGAAAAAAAAAAAGCACCAGAAATGCAGAGAAAGCTCAAGACAGCATATACAAGAGGTTCTTGGTGAAAGGGACAGAGGGACAAGCAGATTTCATCCAAGACCCCAATATCTCACAAGACTTCACTGTAAAGGCCAAGGGGTGGGAAGTCCACGGGGACCGAAGGCAGGAGGAGATGCGGAAGACGAGGGCCATCGCTCGCTTCCCTGCAGATGCAGCAGAAGACAGCAAGGTCGATGCAACACCCACAACACGAGAAGATAAAGAGATGACCCCGAAAGTCAGGGCTAACTGGAGCCCTCGGATTTCCAGGTTCAAGTAACCATGGAAGGTACAGGTAGGTAACTTGAACCAGGGCAGCTCTTTTGGAGGATATTGTTTTTCCACATTCCTTCCCCTAGAGCAGAGAGGAAACCTTCACGCTCATTCTTTCCTCTTAAGACTGGAAAACATTTAGCTGTATGCAGCTCTAGAGGAGACGTTAGGTCAAAGACAGACAGGAAGCCTCAGCGGCCTGAAACATCAAAATAAAAGGCACTTGAAGTACGTTAGCTGCTTGGTTAAGGGAAGTACACTATTTGTAGAGAACCGTGTAAATATAAACAGTTTATTACTGGAGTTAACTGCTCATCTACAACTCAAAAGCTTTGTCAGAAAAAGTAACATTTTTTTTGCAGAATTTCTATTTGCACAGCAAAGACCTGAAGCCTCCAGAAGTAAGGTAAGGCAACCCCCTGCAAACACATTCAGCCTAAGGAAAGTAAGGAAAAACAACATTTTAAGCGCGTTTCAAGTGGCACTCCAAGATTTAAGAGAGCCACTGATAACAAGCAGGGCTCTACATGTGCCTTGCCACGTGGTTTTCAGGTGGTTCATTCACCATATGTCCCAAAGCAAGAAGGTCAAATGCAAAGATGCGGGTGTTTCTCACTTCAGCTGCCTTTCCAAAACATGTTTATTTAGTGGGAGGAAAACCATCCAAGTTCAGGCATGAATGAAAATCTTCCCGATTAAGGATAAACCCATTATCACAACAACACTGCTGACAGGAAATGATTTTCTTTGCCATTTTCTGAACAACTCTGGCATTCAACCTTCCAACAAGAACCGAGATCTGCAAGTTCAGATGGAAACAGCTGCAAGGAGGCAAGCAGAGAGACCCTGAAGACCTGTAGCTGCCTTTTAAAGATTTTACTTGAGAGAAACAGGCTTTTCAAGTGATGGTGTGTGTTAATACTTTAAAACAGAGATTAGCTAGCTCAGCGAGACTTTAATCTTGGTTGAAACCGTTAAACCTTACTATTCTAATGGCAGATAGTCATTCATACAACCTGCACCAGAAGTGCTTCATGTTTGCCTGCCCACTAGCTGCTGAAAGATAATTTCAGTGATGTTATGACAGCACCTTGAAACAAACACGGACTTTTTCATGGCAGTGAGGGTGGGACCCAACCTTCAGTGGGAGTTAAGGAGAGCTGAATTAATGCTGGCTGATAACACCGAGGGGCACACTTGGGAGAGGGCAAAGATTGGGCCGTTTAATTTCCATGACAAAGTGCCCAAGAAGTTATTTGCTGATCCTCTACCACCAGAAGAGCTATGTCCACATTACATAAAGACAAAGTAAACTGGGAGTTCAGTATTTCCAGAAGCACACTGAAATTTCATAAGACTGTACAGGAGAAAGCAGAACCGCATTTATACTGCACATGCTTTTAACGGAGGACTGCCACAGGAGCCCCTCAGCACTCGCTCCGTCCCACGGTGGGTTGGTGAGAAGGACGAAATGCTGAAGACAGAAGCAGGTTAAACACTGGCAACTAAAGCAGACATAATCCAAACCACGGTGCCTTTCAAAGCATTTGCACCGTGCACCAAGTACTTGGCTGGAGCTGCTCTGGAAGAATCCTGCTTAAAAGCCGGTGGGCTCTCAAGATGACAGCAATTAGCCATTTTCAACCCTCCACCTTGCTTTGTGAATTATTTCCGCAGAAGTCACTGGAAGGAGGTACAGGACTGTTGTGGCAATGCCCAAACCAAGGCAGGCTTGTTCCGAGTGCAGCTCGAGAATCCCAGGCTCTAGAGCTGACGTCCCGGGTGACAGCGGAGCAAAGCCCTCGGAGCCGCACGGGGACACCGCGTTGCGCTGGACGGACGGCGCACGAGCCCAGCTCGTGCTCCCCGCTACAGCACACAGACTCCGTCCGTCTGAAGCATCGTCTGCCAGGTTTGCCAAGAGCTTCACGTTTAAGATGCTTTTTAATGAAGAAGTGACTGTCATTTTCCAATATGATTCTGCTGAAGCATCCCTTGCCTGCCGCAGGGAAACTGGATCAGTGTAGCCAGTGCTCTGCGAGTATTACTGACCATTTACTCACTGAAGTCTTTTTAGATTGCACAAGCCACCGCTGCCAGGAACACCAGCCTATGGCAGCTTTTCAGCGGCCACAAATCCCCCAACGTGCTCCGTTTGCGCATCGCGTGCCAGAAAGCACAGGGGAAAAGAGGAGTAAATGGGTTTTGTTGATCTCGGGGGGATGCTGTATTGGGACAGAGTGTAGACTGAGCTCAGAAGAAGCTTCTGAACAGCAAAACTGCAAGCCGTAAGAGAATGTTTATTGCTGCCCCTTGTAAGAGGTTTAAGAGCAAATTCAAATTTCCCCACATGGAAGGCGGGGAAGAAAGAATTCTTCCCAGCAGAACACAAATTGCATGACTTGCCAGAAGAAGAATGGGGACATTTTTACAAAGTGATCTTATCAAATCAATTTTGAATTCAGAATCCAGTAAAACACAAATAAGTGCACTCAGACTCCAGCAGAGCCACTGCAGTTATTAGAAGGAAAGACAGTGTCTAATATCTATAAAGCCACTGAAAACAGTTTTAGGAGAACATACAGTTACCAGCAATGGCACTGCAGTATTGCGTGCTCTTGAAAATAAAGTTTTCATCTGCCCCAAGGAGAGAAGTTCAGTTCCTGCCCCAAAGCTGCATCACTGCAGTGACATCAGTAGGGCTTCGAGGTTGGAAGTAACCGGTGGTCACATCAGTTTGGCCTCGAGCGAACGAAAATGCATTTAAGCAAGGATTCCTTCGTCTGTTCTTATATGGAACTACTGCAGAACCACATACAATCAAAATATTGTCCATCTGTGAGGCAAAATTTATGCTCACATCAAAGCATTGCAAACAGGTACAGCTGCTGCCCTAAGCTCGACGGAGCTCTCCTATGGTCTCAGGTTCTTCCAGCTAAATTCACCCAAAGATAAAAGCATACTCAACCTACCGGAGACCTGGCAACAGCCCCTAATCCTGTTTCTACTGAATTTTTTACATATACTTCAGTGAAAAAAAAAAAAAAGGCAAATTCTTTTGATTTAAACAAAACTCATGGCAGTACGTAACCCATCTGGCTGAGTAACTTCATGCACGCTTCCTGAAGCTGCAGAGTCTATAGGGATACACTTGGTTTTAACCAGGCAAATAAATTCATGCTAGGTGGAGAAGAATCAGGAGGTTTATCACACGCATTTATAATCACACCATACACTTCTTTAGAAGAGTCAACACTTGGCTATTATGAAGTTAGATCACATTTCAGTATCTAAGATACCCAGCTCCAAAACAATTGTCTTAGCAGGGCTGCCGTTTCCCCTCCAAGGGAGTATGATAAAGTCACAGCCACCGTATAAGCATTGAAACACGTTACACTATGGCTACAATGGACGACACAGAAATACTTCTGCAGAACAGCAGCAATCCAAACCACGCTGAGCGACACGGGACATGCTACTTTCCTGGTTTGTTCTAAAAGCAAAGGAAGGACAACAAACTCGACCACCCACAGACATGACCTAAGTCACCAAGCCCTGGCGATCGACGTATTGCGGTTCTAGGCATTACAACAGGAACCTCTGGTACGCATCCGAACGCCAACATGAAGCATCAGCTCGGCATCAGCCTCGGTACCAAAACCCAAGGACCACCACCGACACGCAGCAGCTGGTGGACCTCTGCGTGGCTGTCCACACCTCGGTGCCTGGCTGACCAGTCAGTTTAGCATTGACCTTGTCACCTACTTATGTCTGTTTAGCATCTACCTTGTCTGTCCTCCTCCACAGAGCCAGCCATCTCATCGCCTCGTGCAGCAACAGCTTACCTTCGGTAAATCCACACTAGCTGTCCCCAAAAGAACTTCTATATGCACAAGAAAGCAGCTTCCAGGACTATTTGTTCCATGCCTTCCCAAGAACCCAAAGAAGGATGGCAAGCCTATTTCCCCACATCTTCCTTCTCACCCTTTTGAAGATGAGCGCGACATGTTCCCTCTTCCACTCACGAGGAGCTTTCCCCAGTCACCACAGCTCTTTAAGGACAATAAAGAACCAACTTGCAATCACGTTGGCCAGTTCCTTCAGCACACCAGGAAAATCTTTTGTTTACACAGAAAAGCAGCGGCCTGAAGTTGAACCAAATACTTAAACACCAATCCATATGGGGCCATAACAGATCTTGATGGACCTTCTGTGGGACTATCTAGCATCCCAACATCCCAGGAGGCTGCTCTCCCATTCTCCATGCTGCTTGGGACTTCCCAAATATGAGGAGTTTCCGGGTATTTAGTAACCTGCAACAGATTTCCACAAGCCCATGCAAGCCTTTAGCATCCACAGCATCCTGCAAAAGCATGTTCCACAGCTTACATCTCCTCCTGTGCTCTCTGAACACGAGGCTGGCAGACAGCACTTGCCACCCCTTGGCTTCTGCACTGAAACAGAGTGAATGCTGCATCATTGGAGGCTTTTTCTTTAAAAAAAAAGTATAATCTTACTGCCACAGCTATCAAGTGATAGGTTCACATGCTTAGTCCTTCAAATTTTCATCTCTACTCAACTCCACAACAGTAATCCTGCTCTACTTCTCTGTACAGCAGTTTCGTAGCATCTGCAGAACATAAGCAATAGGTGTGATTATCCAATTTCTCACATTTTATTTGAAAGGCCATTCAATACAGTGAAAGTGTTTTGGAGGTGTCCTACTGAAGCTGCCTCATTCGGGACATCAATTCGGATCAGAGCTCTGAGAAGATCCCACAGCTGGTTACAGCAGAGATGTTTGAGAGACATGAGAAGAATTAGACCAAACGTCTTGGCTGTTCTCAGCCCTCTATTTTTACTCGTCCAAACAGTTTAAGGTAACCATGTAAGTGGAGAACCTGACAACCATAGAAAAACCCTGATATATCAAGCATCTGCTTTTGGTGTGTTTTAAAATGCATTGCGGGCAATGGATGCACAAGCAGAACTGAGCCAAAAAGCCACAGGATTATCTTCAATCAGCACGGGCATATTTGGGCAATAACATCCAGCTGTCACGTCTACATGATTATAGTTTTAACGCCGATCAGGAGAGCACTCATGATGCCATCTCCAACTGCCTCCACTCACGGGGCTCCAGCTCCCTTTCCAGAGCAGCTAGTGGAGAAGACAACGGACTCTCTGGATGAAGCCCGGGGAGCACCTTTCAGTTCAGAGCACATCCAGCGTGCGACAGGCAGTGGCCAAAGTTCAGCCCTGTGGGTCAAACCAGAGCTACCCCCATGCAGCACCCCGCAGCAGACATAGCACTGATACCGACTCCTCCTCACCACCGATTTCCTTCTGCAGGGCGATTTTATCACTCCATGTTACTCGCTGATGCGAATAGCACTCGGTGCACAAAAACACAGACTGTGAAGCGTGGGTTTTAAGCACAAAGTATTTGAGTTTCCATCTTTTCACAGAAAAAGCTTGCATGAAACCCAGAGTCCAACTACATTTTAGTAACAGATGATTCTTCCATTTCCTTAGGACCCTAGATGATGCGCTGGTTACTCCACAATGGTTAGGTTCATTTTAACCATCTTCTGCAAATGCTGCAAAGACCATATCCGGGAAACAAAACTGGCTTTTGTTCTCAAACATTCTCACTTGGACAAGCCTTGCACAAAAAATGCTCAAGACATGCTTGCACATCTACATGTCTCAGCTGATCTGAAAGGAGACCACAACTTCTGCAGAAAAGCCGTTTCAATGCTCTTGCAGCTTCAGAAACGAGCTCACTCAAGGAAGTCTGCGTGATACCTTTAAATCCTTCTGTGCTAAAATAAAGTTAATGAGACCAAGCAGAAGTATATCTAAGCTCTATATTAAAATTAATATCTAAACTGCATTTATTGTTTTAAAGAATAGAAATAAAGAAAACACGTTTGAGATCCTTCAGTAGCACTGGATGTCCCTGCTGGAACACAGAACGAGGCCAACGGTTGCCCAGACCTCCGCCTCTGCGCGTGCGGGGAGGCGCTCCGGGCAGGGCTGCGATGCTCTGCAGCTGCTGGGGATTCCCCGCCTGGCACCGCCGCTCCCCGTTTCCTCTTCCTCCCCTTCCGCGTCGCGCTGCCGGGCCGGGCGCTTGTGCATCTGCCACCACGGTGCTTTGCAGGGGGCAAGTAACACTCCAAGATTTTACCAAGTGCATTGGTGCTTCGGGACAGACAGATCCGCTACCCTCAAGCCAAGAGCCAGACCCCTCAGGTACTACTACTACTAAAAGTAACCACGCCTTAGCACAGCATTGCATCGTCAACCCCGTAGATCAGCTACAGAGCTGGCCAACGAGCTTACTCAACTCCAGCCACAGCAAGCACAACTGCACATCCAAAGCAGCAGGTATGTGTAACAACTCACAGGGATTTTGACGCCTTTAAGAGGTTGAAGTTCCTAGCAGGAACACAGGCTGTGGCTTGGAAATTAGTTTTTAAAATGGCAGGCAAATAAGGGGATTACTGCCATTGGAAGAAGGGCAGATTCTGTAGTCTGCCCGTTTGCTACAGCAATTAAAGCGGATTACTCTTCCACCTCACCCTTTCCAAATTCTATTGCCATATCAGAACGAATTTTTTAAGCCTCCATTTGTCTCTTACAGATTCCCAAGAGGAGTCTGAGGCAACTTTCAGTTCACTAGAAGTTCTAGCATCTGGAAGAGTAGATATCAGAGGATATAACCCGCGCTGGGCCAAAGGAGAGCTCACTTTTGCAGAGCAATTGCTGACTTTACAGGAAAGTCCTTAAAAAAACCAAACCTTGAAAAAATGCAGGAAAAATACATCCAGGTGCTGTGGTCAATAAGAGATGTGTATGAGCAAGTAGCAAAGAAAAGTGCAGTTCTCTTTTAGCATGTGACAAAGTCTGTGCCAACTTTTGTTCGGTCTTGTGCAGCCACAAGTCTGTTTCTCTAGAAACACTGCCAAGGTATTTTCCTGGCTAGCAGACACGTAGATGTGTCACGTGGCGGGAGGACGCCGTACGGCGGCTTGGTCACCAGAGCGGTGGCTACCAACTGCGCTACGCCCGTCCCGCAGAAGCCTCTGCAAAAGCATTTAACAGACATAACAGACCGACCTTAGCCAACGCTCCTTGTCCTCCGTGGAAACAGGTCTTGTACCTGACACAGACTAAGAACAGGGAAGGAAGCTGTGATAATACTTAGGGGATTAAAAAAAAAAAAACACACCACCAAAAAAACCTAACACACAGCAACAAACCACCCCCTCAAAAAAAAAAAAACACAAGAAGCCTTACCAGCTTCAACTATCAGTTCATTTCACAAGCTTTGATTAATCATTTAACCTTCTCCAGCGCTACCACGTTTAATACCTTGCTGAGAAGCGAAAAGCCCTTCTCAGATTCCCCAGGAAGGGCCTGCTGTGCTCCAAATCATCCTCCACTTTTTTGTCCCCGATGGAGCGATCAGTCCTCTGAAGGACTGGTGAAATTAGGAAATCCATCTCAGACACCACGTGCGTTTTGTACCCAGTTAAACCAAGCACTGCTCTTCCCGCAGAGAACAATCTGCAAGCACACACAGTTCGGCTCTGCCAACCTATACACTGGAAAGCTGTAGCTGGGCACTTGAAATACGTAGTAGCAAACAATAACGGCATCGTCCACGAGGCTGATCGGTCCCTCAAACTGATGTTTTACAGGATCCTCTCAATTTCTGCGTATTTTTGCAGCAGTCTTGGAAACCTGGCACGTTTTCAAGTTTGCATATACGGGTGAGCAAACGGACTCGGGTACTTGTAGACAAGTGGGCAACTTCTACAGTTTGGATCTTCCCACCCTCTCTTCTGCATACGTTTTAACAGAAAGCAGGGAAAAACGGCATTGCTCAGGCTCCTTACTTCATCACCCCCCAGAGAACTGCACCTTAATAAAAAGGACAGTCTTAATAAAGTCAGCTTGCAAAAGCATGCCATTGGTTTCCCCAACAAATAAGCTTTCTACTCGATTTCGCCTTTTGACCTTACTACGTTATCTTCTGTTTGACATAGCAGATGGGCCCACGAACACCAGATCACATCGTATGTTCCGCGCTATCAGTTTCAGAGATGGCACATCTTTTCATTTTAATTCTTCAGTTGACAAAAGTGACACAGACCAACCCCTACAGCAAGAGAGAAACGGGGTTCACATCACAAGAGCTGCGCAGTAACTGCCAGCATCACGACAGGACTCATACTTCAACATCTACGCCTTCAGAGACGTCCACCACAACACGTTTAGGCTCTGCCTGCTCTCCCAAGGGCGTTCTTGCACTGGATTTCCACCCTCCAAAGCCAACAAAGTCAGTTTGACCCAACAGGAAATCAGCACACAGGAAAAAACACGGCTGCCGCAGCTCCCTCTCACAACCAGTTAGCATACAAGGCTGCATTTTGCGTTCCTGGATGACCCGGCCAAGGAGCATTTACAGAGACCATCTCCAGCAACAGCACTCAGCCCGCATTCACACGGCCCCTACGCCTCGGTACTCGGAGGCTGCACAGTAGAAAACTGTTTTGTCAGGTCACACACGGGGACTTTGCATGAAAAACAAACACCAAATTTCTTCAAACTTGGCACATGACAGCGTACGCTTTCCTCCACGCAAACAAAGCACAAAGACAGCCCGTTTGTGGCTTCCGTCCAGCAACGGGACTTCTTGTCTGGATCGGAACAGGCCACTACCGCACCACAACAGCCCCTTCGCTGCAGCACTCCATCACGCAGCGGAGCGGAGCACGGCAGCAGGGAGACGCACGGAGCATTTGGCTGTTCTCTGGTCCCTCCCTGTTTTGGAAAGCTGCATCACAAGGACCGCGTTAAACGTAAGCAAGAGGAACAGCAACAACTCTGAGAGCTCAGCGGTCAAAACAAAGCGCAGGACTTCTCTGCTGCACAACCAAAGTCCCACAGCCACACGCAACGTGGTGCCTGCCTGCTTCAGCCGCAGCCACCGTGAACATCAGTTCAGTACTACGATGATAACGCTTACCAAATCAGACTAAAGCGAGTACTAATGAATATTTGTTCTCTTCTGCCTGCGCCAGCTTAACAGGCATCAGTTACAGTTTTCTGACAACCACTGGACCGCCACAGCCGTATGTTTAAGCTCCGCCACAGCCATATGCACTGCACAGGCACCAGCCTGTGGCGAGTACAAGGTCCCTGGCACAGATCTGCCTGCAAGATTACAAATTGAGCCCGGACACCAGTTTACGGTGCAGTTCAAGAACTAGCACAGGCCAGCCTGCCAAAGACAGCGTGAACACGATTGTCCAGTTTGAAGGATGGAGGTTCAGCGGTACAGACACACACAGATTCTGCGAGCTGGCCTTGGGGCCAGAAAACAAGCCCTAAACCTCAAGTTTATGAGCGCAGATGTAATCTGCCTGTTCTAGTCTTCAGCAGAATAGATAAATCATCTCTTTTCTCCAGACACACTGTCCCATTAGTGTGTCTCTGCAGCTTGGTTGCTCCACCACAGGACTGTATCTAAAGAGTATAGTCCAGGTTAGAGACTTATAGAGTGTATTTACCTTAAACCTGCGCACTATTATCTTAAACTTGTGTACTATATTAAAAGCTTCTTACCTTAATGAAGCTTTTTACTTGAACTGCAGGGACACCCAGCCATTGTCCCAAGAAAAGTCACAAGTTAACAGTCATCTGCAGCTGCAAATTTACTGAATGAGCCAGGAAATAAGAAAAAGGTTGTTTATCAACAGTAACTTCCTCCCTGAACGCGCTGCCCGCACGGGGCACCCTTTCCTTACTTCGCACTGCAATTCTGCTCCAGCGAGCAGTCCTGCACAGCTACGAGCAAACGCAGTTTGAGTCCCACTGAATCCACCTTCCCCATACACCTACCCGAGGTCCTTCTACCAAACAGAAAGGCCACGCTTCTGTTGCTTACCACCTTGTTTCCAGCTGATACTGAACTGCTACAACAGATTAAGCTAATTCAAGTAGACACTACCTTGGCACCCTCCCCTCCCCACATTCCCATCACCTCCCTCGCACTGGAGGACACCCGATCCCAAATACTGGTTAGGAAGACTAAACTGGCATGAAGCCAGATCAGCACCATAACAACAACGATGGATTTTTGCTGGTTTAGCTCCCTGAACTACCTACGAGCACCAGCAGTGAGGCGACAGAGAGCGAGGAGGCAGAGAGGGACAGAATTGCCACAGAAACATCAGCTGCGATGAGCTTAGGCTGCTGTTCAGGGACCACCGCGGGGCAGTTTGCCAGGACAAGCAGGTCTGCAGCCAGCTGCCGTCCAACCCCACGACCCCAGCCCCTTCCCCTGCAGCTCCACGCTGACCTGCGGCTACCGGGGCTCACTTGAGCGGAGAACTAACTCCGCAGAAGAGCGCAGAGACACAACGCTACGCTGAAGACAAAATGGAAGGTTTCTCAAGCTTGATGTTACCTTTCAGGAGCAGAAGAACAAGGCACCTGAGAGCTGCTGCATTTCTTAAGGCGGTTTTAGAATATACCCTACGACCTTCAACCACCGGCAGCTGAGAAGCCAATACCGGCACACAAGCTGGGGCAAGAATCAAAAGACATTATTTCAAACCAAAAACGCAGGAAAACTTTTTGAAGATTGGAGTTGGAGTTTGACCAGAGTATTTTAACATTCCCGCTGAATACACAAATAGAAGTATTTGCCAAAACTGAGGTTTTGGCAAGTATTTACTCATCTTTTCCTAGTTTTGGCTGCCTCTGCCATGAATCTAGGTATGCAGCCCAGGGTAATGCGTAACCTTCACTTCTGACAGGTTTCAGTGCAGCTTTTCTAAATACGTGTTTTAGCCTTTAAGTGGATTCTGGAAGAGATCAGTGGAGGCAGAGCAGTGCACATAGGCTGAAAATGATCCGGTCCCACTTATACCCTACACTGGGGATTCTTCCACTCCTTTTTCAAAAGAGATTGTTAAAAAAGACACACAAAAACATACACAGAGAAGTACCAAAGTGTTCACCTGTGGGATAGTATCTTATATTCTTAAAATACCTAACTGCATCATATCTCCTGAAAGAAGAGCAGCTATTTTGAAGCCTTTCAAACCACAAATACAAGGTCCAAATAACTTTATTTATTAAAATAGTGCTTGCAAGTCTCAGCCGCAGATGCCTATTTACATTTGCTTTCTAGCCAGACTTTTCAAGTCTTGTTTTAACAGATACCTCTTTCAGAATGGTTATGATAGAACCCGAACTCCTCCCCCTCTCCATTAGGCAGATTTGAATCCGCACTGCAAATACAGATCTCGGAAGCATGTGTTGCACTTTCACAATTCAACGCTTCTGTTCAGCTCCTGCAGGTTGCACTTGTTTAGTTTCCTCTCTCTCATTCTTGTCCCACTACTCAACTTCCCTTTTCTTTTGTCCACCTTCTAACGTGCCTGCCCCACACAGGAACTACGGTAAGTCCATCTTGAAAACAGTATAGCAACAGAGACTGTCACACTGGGAAATTAGAAGGTAAAAATTCCCCTTTTAGGGTTTGCAACTCACTACCTGACCCGAGGCGATTCAGTAGCTCCTACTGCAACAAGTTCTGTTGCAGGAAAGACACTGAGAATACTAAAAAAAAACCCCACCGTTGTGCGCGTCACTTGTTTGCTAATATTATTTACATCCTCATTAATCCCAGCGCTTTGCAAATACGAAGAGGTAATCCCTCCCCCACAAAGCTTCCCACATAAATTTGCGCCCAGAAACATTAAGCAACTGGCGAACAGGTCAAAATAAGAAAACCTGCCTATGCAAGCGCGCGGCGCTGGAACAAAGTTGCAGGCAGAGACAGGCCAGCAGCTCGCACGGCCCGTGCGGCACCTCACCCCCTCGCACCGCGCCGGGCTGCCCCCGCCGCCCCGCACGCAGCCGGAGGCCGAGGCCGAGGCCGCGCCGACCCCCCCACCCCCCACCGCCGCCGCCATCGGGGCTGCCCGCCGCGCCGGGCTCTGAACGGGGCCAGGCGCGACGGGAGCGGCCGTGCCCCCGCAGGAGGGAGCCCGCGCGACCCGGAGCGGCCGGGAGAGCTCTGACCCGCCCCCGCGGCCCCCGGGCTCCCCCCGCGCCGCCGCCGCCCCCCCCCCCCGGCCGCAGGCCCCGCGTACCGTCCGGGCGGCCTCTGCCCAGGTCCTGCCCTTCTTCCTGCGGCCCTTCTCCCTCATGTCGGACGTGACGAGGCGCGGCTGACTCCGAGGTACCCTGGGGGCTGCTCCCGCCCGGGAGAGAAGGCGGAGGGGGGAGCCGGGGGGAGCGGGCGGCGGCCCTAGGAGCGGGCGGCCCCGACCGCGGCGGCCCCTGCGCCCGCCGCCGCTGCCATATTGGGATCCTACTGTAAAGGGCCCCGGTCATGTGACCCCGCCCGCGTGACTCCACCTACTGTACGGCTCGCGGGGGGGCGGAGCCGCTCGGCGGAGAGCCCCGCCCCCCCGGCGTTGCGCCTGCGCACTCCCCGCCCCGCGGCGGCTGCCAAAGGGCGCGGCCGCCCCCCGCCGCGGTCCCGCCTCTCCCCGCTGCGCGCGCGCGGCGCCTGAGGGGGGCTCGGCGGTGGCGGCGGGGTCTGCTCAGGGCCGCCCGCCCCCCCTGGCGACAGCGGCCGCCCCCCGGCGACAGCGGCCCCCCTGGCGACAGCGGCCCCGGCTGCCCGCCGCCACCAGCTCCCCTCCCCCGCTGCCACCAACGGCCGCAGGCTCCCCTCCCCCCCGCCGCCACCAACTGCCACCAACGGCCTCCGGCTCCTCTCCCCTCCCCCGCGGCCACCGGCTGCCAACGGCTCCTTCAGCCCCGATCGCCCACCCCACGGCGGCTCGCTGCCCTCACTGTCGCCAGCTGCCCCCCGGGTGCCTGCAGGCAGCAGTCGCCATGGGGCGGCCACCAGTGCCACCACTGCCCCCCACCTCCTTGTCCTCACAGGCACCGGGAGCCACGAGCCCCCCTCCTCACGCCAGCCCCTGCCCAGCGCCCGCCTCGCCTTCCCCTCAGGACCACCAAGCTCGGCCTCTCGCCAACCATTGCTCCACAGCTGTCCCTTCCCTCGCCCTTGGCCGCCACCCGGCCATACCCCTGTCCCTCCGCCGCTACCGAGCGTGCCCCAGCTAACCACGCACCTTGCAGCCAGCCACCGCCTGAGGACCATCCGCGTTCCTCTCCCCAGCACCTGCAGTCAGAGCTGCTTCCCCATCCTCTGGCACCAAGCTCGCTCCGCTCAGTGGCAGTTAACCAGCATCCCAGGCGCCATCTTCCCCCATCGGCACCTCCACCCTGCACGCATCCGCTCACAGGCCGCTGCCATGAGGGGGTATATACCCTTTGCTCTGTCCCGCAGCCTCCCCCATCGCGCAGCCCGCTGCCCACCAACTAACTGCCTTCTCCCTCACTATTTACCTGCTCCCATCCACGTGTGTCCCAGCTGTTGGCCGTTCTCCTCCTGCAGTGCTGCTCCGTACGCTCCTCGTCACATTTTCAGCAGAGCTGTCCCCCCGTCCCACCTCGTCCTCACAATCTTCTCTCAACCGAAAGCCACTTCTGCCCTTGGAAGCCCCAGGAGCTCCCAGGTGACATTCCCACCCCACCCAGACTTGTCATTTTATTTCCATCTTCTCTCCTGTTAGGAGGGATATTGCTGACTAGATAGGAAAAACTAATTATCGCGCTATTTTAAAGCCAGCCCTGTTACCTACCTGCAAAGGACGCAGGTCTATGCAGCATCTCAAATGGTTGCTCTTTCCGTACTGTGGTTTCATAGAAAAATGAGCAGCTTCTCACAGTGTGCAGCATCATATGTTCCTGTTTCTATGGGAAGAGAACATGGAAAATTGGTGTATGTGCCTGTGTGGGAAAGCCACCCTCAGTGAACACCGTGCCAGGGACAAAAGGAAGTTAAGGCCTGTGTCCATAAAGGTGTTTGTACACCTTAATTCTCACCGCACCTTCGGTGACTTGCCAGCCCGTGTACAACGGTTAGACAACGAAGCCAGAACAGAGTAATGGCATAAATGTACAGCATAAATGGTCGTACATGACAATATTGAACGGAGCAGCAAGGGAAAGGAGCAAGTTCTCATTATGAAGTAGTCTTTGGAGAAAAATCATGTACCGAGGCTGTGAAAGAGGTAAGGCAGTCCAGGATCCAGGATTAAAGACCACTTCTCCACGTCCTAGGTCAGTCAAACTGACTCCCAGGATCATATCTTGTTTATTTTACTAAAATGTAATACGGTACACGCTCCAAGCCAAGTGGCCCTCAAGATTTACTTTGTGAGTCACAAAGTCGTGGAGGTGTTGGCTGGAAGAGACATCAGGAGGGCTCTGGTTCAGCCTCACCTAAAGCAGCGCTGTCAGCAGCATTAGGTTGGGTTAATGTCCTGAAATCATCCAAGCCTGGAGATTCATAGAGTCATAGAATAGTTTGGGTGGGAAGGGGCCGTTAAAGCCCATCTAGTCCAACCCCCTGCCATGGGCAGGGACATCCTCAACTAGATCAGGTTGCCCAGAGCCCCGTCCAGCCTGACCTGGAATGTTTCCAGGGATGGGGCATCTCCCCATCTCTGGGCAACCTGTGCCAGGGCCTCACCACCCTCAGCATAAAAATTTCTTCCTTATATCTAGTCTGAATCTCCCCACCTTTAGTTTAAAACCATCCCCCCTTGTCCTATCACAGCAGGCCCTGCTAAAAAGTTTTTCGCCATCTTTCTTGTAGGTTCCTTTAGGTGCTGGAAGCTGCTGGAAGGTCTCCCCAGAGCCTTCTCTTCTCCAGGCTGAACAAGCCCAACTCTCTCAGCCTGTCCCCATAGCAGAGCTGCTCCAGCCCTCGGATCATCTCCATGGCCTCCTCTGGCCCCGCTCCAGCAGGTCCATGTCCTTCTCGTGCTGAGATTCCCCGCCTGCCTGGACAAGCTGCACCGGTGCTCACCTGCACCTTCTGGAGGAGTTTTTCCTGCTGTCCAACCTGAACCTCCAAACTGCGGGTTGAGCCACTCCCCCTCATTACACCCTGGTACCAAGCGCAGTTTGGCTTCACAGCCATCCCTTACGTAGTAGTGGGCTGCTCCTAGGTGCCCCCTTTTCACCCGGCCGAACAAGCCCTGCTGCCCCAACCTCTTCTGCTGCATCGCGTGCCCCAGGACCTTGAGCATCTCAGTAGCCCTGTGCTGTCTCTCTCCAGCTTCTCCTTGTCCCTCTTGAACTGGAGGGAGCCCAGATTAAAACTTCATTCAACATGAGGCCCCAACAGAGCCAAATTCAGGAGGAACAGTAATTTTTTCTGCTGTACCAGCATGCCACTGTCCAGTTTGTGGTGAGGTTGCACCACCAGCTCATACTTAACCATCTGACCTTTTTCTCTGACCTGGACAGGCTGGAGCGTTGGGCAGGCAGGAACCTCATGAGGTTCAACACGGGCAACTGCAGGGTCCTGCCCCTGGGGAGGAACAACCCCCTGCACCGGGACAGGTTGGGGGTGACCTCCTGGAGAGCAGCTCTGCGGAGAAGGACCTGGGAGTCCTGGGGGACGACAAATTCCCCACGAGCCAGCAACGTGCCCTTGGGCCAGGAAGGCCAACGGCAGCCTGGGGGCATGAGGAAGAGTGTGGCCAGCAGGTCGAGGGAGGTTCTCCTCCCCCTCTGCTCTGCCCTGGTGAGGCCCCATCTGGAGTCCTGGGTCCAGGTCTGGGCTCCCCAGTTCAAGAGAGACGAGGAGCTACTGGAGAGAGCCCAGCGGAAGGTACAGAGATGCTGAGGGCCTGGAGCATCTCTCCTGTGGGGACAGGCTGAGGGAGCTGGGGCTGTTCAGCCTGAGGAAGAGGAGACTGAGAGGGGACCTCACCAACGCTTATCAATGTCTCCAGGGCGGGTGTCAAGAGGACGGGGCCAGACTCTTCTCAGTGGTGCCCAGCGCCAGGACAAGGGGCAACGGGCACAAACTGGAACACGGGAAGTTCCGCCTGAACAGGAGGAAAAACGTCTTCGCTGTGAGGTGCCCGAGCCCTGGCACAGGCTGCCCAGGGAGGGTGTGGAGTCTCCTTCTCTGGAGAGATTCCAACCCGCCTGGACGCGGCCCTGTGCAGCCTGCGCTGGGTGACCCTGCTCTGGCAGGGGTTGGGCTGGGTGGTCTCCAGAGGTCCCTTCCCACCCCCAACACTCCGTCATGCTGTGATTCTGTCCCCACGTACCTGGGGAGATGCCTTCATCGTCTCTTGTGGCCTAGCATTGTTGACCATAACTGTGAACCTGCCAGGAAGATGAGTTAGAAAGGGAACGGTGCTGACGTGCATTCTGCTGTCTGTCTGTGCTGGGTTTGGCTGGGGTGGAGTTAATTTTCTTCCCAGCAGCTGGTTCGGGGCTGTGGTTTGGGTTTGTGCTGGAAACAGCGCTGATAACCCAGGGATGTTTCGTCACTGCTGAGCAGGGCTGACACAGAGCCGAGGCCTTTGCTGCTCCTCACCCCACCCCACCAGTGAGGAGCTGGGGGGCATGAGGAGCTGGGGGGGACACAGCCGGGACAGCTGCTTCCGACTGTCCAAGGGATATTCCATGCCATACGACGTGATGCTCAGCGTATAGAGCTGGGGGAAGAAGGAGGAAGGGGGGACGTTGGGAGTGATGGCGTTTGTCTTCCCAAGTCACCGTTCCGCGTGACGGAGCCCTGCTGTCCTGGGGATGGCTGAGCACCCGCCTGCCATGGGAAGGAGTGAAGGAATCCCTTGTTTGGCTTTGCTTGTGCGCGGCTTTTGCTTTCCCTCTTAAACTGTCTTTATCTCAACCCACAAGTTTTTTCTCACTTTTACCCTTCTGATTCTCACCCCCATCCCACCGGGGGGGAGTGAGCGAGCGGCTGCGTGGGGCTGAGTTGCCGGCTGCGGTTAAACCATGACACTATCCATACTTCACTCTAGCTTACTTAGTAGTATCTTCCAGGGTTTCGGAAAAAAAAAGTACATATTTTGGATAAAGTAAAACCAGATCATTCATCCAGTGAGCTAAGGAAATATTTGTGGTGTAAGATAATCACGTATCCATTGATTCATCCTAAGGATGTGAGCCATCATGTTATTCCACTCAGGATTTACATTAAGTTCTGAATCTTAAGTTACCGTCTGAAGGTCGTTTAATTTCCAAATTGGAAGTCAGACAAGCGGGAAGACATTAATCACTGGCTTTTTGATTGACCAGTGGCACAGCCAGAGCAGCAAGCAACCCTCTCTGATAGCAGCTGACTGCAGGAAAGGACAGAGTAGGAATATAAACATTTTCTGCAAAAATTTCCACAAAATATGAAGTTTTTAAGAGGATAGGTGAGGGGGGCACTTGCCCCAGATATGTAAACAGAATTTAAAAATCTTCATCTAAGAGATTTTATGTTACGACCGCTATACTCTTTCCACAAATCAGTAGCTGGGAACCATCGGCGAGAAGCAGCGTTGTCTTTGTCAGTTTTAGATGTTCTGCCCTCTTTTGCTGTGGTTTAATGACAAAAATTCTTGCGGATCCTTAAATTCTGTCGCAAACCACCTGGCAATTAGAGCATACAAGGGAGGTTCAGGTACCAAAATGCCTTTCAAAACCTGAGAACTAAGTCACAGGCCCATTTAGGGCTTTCTCTGCTCTGACGAAGAGGCCAGATTCAACTGACAGATGTAAGTTAACTCCAGTCTCATCGCCACGTTGCCTTGACTTAGACAACGTCTTTACGTATAGGGCATTCTGGCCCACGTCAGCCTCCTGTCATCCCATCCCGTGCTCCTGTCTCCTCAAAATGGAGCAAAGATACAAAATGAGCCGTGTGGTCAGTGCATAGAAACAAATACTAAGATCATATTTGCATAAATATTTACTCTTTACAAGCAAATCGGACAAATGGTAATTCATTTACTTAGGTATAGTCGGCATATGTCATCAGTTTTATGAGTTACTTTTATTTAACTTAAACAACCAGTTAATGAAATTAAAAAAAAAGAAACACAACATGTGCATGCTTCAGAAGTTCAACACACCATGAATTCTAACTCTGTCTTTTGAGAGTACCCCTAATGTTTCCAGTCTCCAGGGGGTTTGTGCTAGACTCCGTTCAGCTGCAGCCGTTCAGAACACTCTTCAGCAGTCCTGGGCAAGAACCCTCTGGCTGGCTGAAAATGCTGGAGAAATCAGGTCTAGTGACAAAGTGTCCTTCGCAACTTGCTGGGCCACTGAATGCAGGATTTCATCCCCCTACATCAAGTTCCTGAAGCAGAGTACATCAGCCAGTACAGCCACGGAATCTGTACGTCATACTGGAACACGTGGCCTGAGTTCTCCCCTCCTTGTTTGAACCCTGCTCAGGGTGACCATTCAGAAGTTCAAAAATGGCTTCTGAGCAGAACAGAGTCTAATTTGCACCTTTGATGTAAGAACCCACTGATGCAGAGACCTTATATCAGCAGATTCTATGCATGGCAGAATTATACCATGGAATATACCGCCTTTGTCGGGGAGGATGGTAGCGGGAGTGTAAAATATCTAATACAGCAGCTTTCCTCTCCATCAAATAGAAATCTCACCCAGCTGTCGCATACTGTCCCTCAGTTACTGCAAAATCCTTCTCCAATGCAGTCGTGCCCTGATTATATCCGTCCATTTTCGTTTCATCATTTTCTAATCCAGAATTGCTCTTCCCCATGCAGCTCTTCACTGGCTCTTACCACGTCAAAAGTGAGATCCCTCTCTTCATTTTCAAAAGCCTTCACATCCTGCCCTACTTCTCATCTAACATTCAAATATATTCCCAAATCCACTCGGCCTGTCATGCCAGCCCCCACTGTCCACTCGATTGATTTTCAAACCAGCATATTTCTATGCCCTAAAATGTTACCTTTGTCTCCTATAGCTATTCGTGGTCTCTTCTTCTGTGCTTAGATAGCTGTTGCCCCCTGCCTGCGTGCTGTATTTCCGAGGTCACAGGGCAATTCTGCTCTATGACTAACACATCTGAATTCATAGCAAATACTTATCGTTTGAGATTGAGCATTAGAAAACCAGCCCTTAGTTCCTGTTTCTTCCAGCTCTGAGTTGCCATAGCCAGCATATTCATCACCCGATTTTCAGTCAACTGAAAGCCGGACACTGCTGAGCCAAGACCTCAGCGATTTTCTCCTGCACTTCTAGTTCCGAATCAGGTCATAGAATGATAGAATCACAGAAGGGTTTGGGTGGGAAGGGACCTTTAAAGGTCATCTAGTTCCACCCCCCCTGGGACGGGCAGGGACACCTTCCGCTAGACCAGGTTGCTCAGAGCCCCGTCCAGCCTGGCCTTGAACCCTTCCAGGGATGGGGCAGCCACAGCTTCTCTGGGCAGCCTGTGCCAGGGCCTCCCCACCCTCATGGGGAAGAATTTCTTCCTTAGATCTCATCTAAATCTCCCCTCTTTCAGTTTGAACCCATCACCCCCTGTCCTGTCACTCCAGGCCCTTGTCCAAAGTCCCTCTCCAGCTTTCCTGTAGCCCCTTTAGGGACTGGGAGCTGCTGGAAGGTCTCCCCGGAGCCTTCTCTTCTCCAGGCTGAACACCCCCAACTCTCTCAGCCTGTCTCCATAGCAGAGGGGCTCCAGCCCTCGGATCATCTCCGTGGCCTCCTCTGGCCCCGCTCCAGCAGGTCCATGTCCTTCTTGTGTCGGGGGCCTCAGGTCCATAAAGTTCACATGATGTTCCTTTTGTCCTGTTGAGTTCCTGTGTTGGAACAAATTGACATTTTTCAAACACTAGGACAGGCATGATTAGGCATAAAAATTCCTTTCAGAAGACACTCTTTCTGCTCATAAGTCACAAAATCACGACTCCCCCAGCTGTTGTCTACCACATTCCCCACACTATTCCTTTTAAAGTGTAAAATCAAGGATAAGTTTGTCTACTGCCCTGTTTACATCCCCCACATTGGCACCTAGTGATAGATAGGAGACGAAGCTGAGCTAGGATTGAACGTGCTCCTTCGCCTTGTGTCTGAGTTGGGATCGTCCCTCCAGGAAGAGAAGCCACTGCAGAACTCAAGTAGCCGTGGTCTGCGTTGCACCTGGAGCCTGAGAGCTCATCTTCCAAAGTGAAAATAAACAAGCATGACTCACCAAGGCATATGTTTTATTATTCTACTACATGTACTGTACCACAGTTTCCTTGTTCAGTGGAGCATGTAAAGCACATAGAGCCAGGGCACATAAAGCTGATTTTAGACGTAAAGCCAGTAGCTGTTAAGAGGAGGTAAAGTAAAAAAAACCACAACAAACCAAACCAAAAAGCCCCCCTGGTCAGCAAGGGAAGAGCAAACTCCCTGCCCAGGACGTCTCGGTGCCGTCCCCGGGGCAGACTTGCTCTCGGCGCTGCCGGGAGCACCTGCAGCTGCACACAGGACCTCCTGCTCCGCCGCCGCGCAGATGTGTCAGGCCACAGCTGAGAGCCAGTGCTGTCGGTAGCGAGACGGGGCTGCCTTTCCAGCGCTTCCCCTGAGGCTGGCATCAAACTGCCCGGCCTTTCCCGGGAAACCTGGGGAAAACAGTTTGCTCACTGGCTTTCTTAACAGTGAAGACTTCCCTCTCACTCTTCCCTCTCAGAAGAGATTAACACAAGGATTTATAGGGGAAAAAACCCCAAGATGGCTGTAAAACCAGTGCATTGATTCAGCTTGGAGCCTGTTAGATAAAATTCTGTCCCCCAAGGTATCTTGGGGGGGGGCATGACATTGACCCTCTCCTTATGGCTTCAGTCAAGACAGCACATTCTGGCGTTCACCATTCCTCCTCTCTTTTGTACCCCGTTAACAGTTTGCTGCAAGGGTGTGGTGAAAAGGACCGTTTTATCCCTTGCAAGAAGATCTGCTTGGGGCATGACCTTACCCGGTGTAGATTGAGAGGAGTCGGGCACTGGGAGCCACAGCTGCGGCTGGGAGGAGACCATCGTTTTCAGCCAGCTGGCAACTGCCTTTGCTTTAGTCAGTGCTCCGAACGTGCTCAGAAACCCCAGCGCTGCCAGTCTAACAAACTCCTTGCCAAATAATTCTGTTTCTCTGCTCCTACCCGAAGATCAGTACGGCGTTTCCCCGACAGCTCGTTCTGGCGCGAGGCAGTGCTCGGAGCCTGACGGGAAGCCCAGTTTGATGCTGCATTTCAGAGAACTGACACCAGTTATTTTGGCTTCTTTTACCTAGAATGCCTGCGCTCTGCAGGTTGGCTAGCGTGCCTCGCGCGGCGTGGCTGCACCCACAGACTCTTCCAGGAACAGCTGCACTATTCACCCAACTTGCTTTTCTTCTAACGCGTTATTTGGCTTCCGCCTGCTTTCAGTGACACGCACACGGGTGGCTTTACCTGTTACAAAAGCCCACTCCGATGGCAATCGTTAGTAACTTCGCGTACAATGCTCTCATCTGAAAGTCCGACTCGTCCTGGGTTTGCACCTGTGCCGAGCTGAGTGTAAAACACTACCAAATCAAGATTTTGCCTTTTTAGAGACGGATGTTATACCAGCAGGGTCATCCACAAAATACAAACAACAAACAGACAAAAACCCAGCAGCCTGCTAAAAATGAAACAAGGCTCAAATGTATTGTTTGTGAAGTTTTAAGATGTGCTTTGGGCGTTTTTCAACTTTGTTTCTATTATTTCAAGGGCTAGAAAATAATTTTCGTAAAAGAAATTAAAATATTAAAGCTCAAATTATTATCCAGTCTTATTCTTCATGATCATGGGTTTTAAGAGTATACCTAAATGTTGTAAGACCTAGAATCAGGTTGTGACATTAGCAAATTAATGTTGATTTTTAGAAGTCACAAGTGCTGACAAAAGGCAGTAGAGATCAAGGATCTTTTTTGCTCCTTATCTGTTTTTCCTTCCTTCTGCTTACTTTTTAGAGTGCCTTCAGAGAGACTGATGCGCTAGCATAATGCCCTTGCTTCCCCCTTGCGATTATTCCCGCTGAAGCAATAGTAAGGTGGTGGAGGTCCAAAGTTCAGAAGACATTGAGTATGTTCTTGAAGATGTTTGCTTGCTTGCTCCTGTAGGGACAAAATTAGTCTGACAATAAAGCCATCCTGCAACGGACAGCCCCGTTCTGCACCTTCCCAACGGGGCTGCGTGGTGAGCAGAAGTTGGACCGAAGCCGGAACAGCCGCAGCAGCAGCGCCGGTAGCTCAGGTGCAGCGCCGTGCCGACAGGGCTGTCCGGTTCCAAACCCGACACAGTGACCGCGAGCGCAGGGAACGCTGCGCCACGTCTCTTTGTGCACTATAGACATACCTGAAAGCCTCGTGGAGACCTGAGGAGGTCCTCACCACAGAAAAGCAGGTTTCTCTGTGCTGTTTCCAGTATTATCGCCCAGTATTCTTCTTCCTGCACCCGGGGAGCCCTACACAGAGAAGTCCCTGCACAGCAGATAGTGCTGAATCCCCCAGCCCGTAGGTTTGTCTGTCCAGTGCAAGGACTGTTCTGTAGTCCTGGCATGTCAGGAAACGGGGCAAAGCCCTAGAAGTCCAGTAAGGAAGAAGTTTTTCACGCTGAGGGTGGTGAGGCCCTGGCACAGGTTGCCCAGAGAGGTGGGAGATGCCCCATCCCTGGAAACATTCCAGGTCAGGCTGGACGGGGCTCTGGGCAACCTGATCTAGTTGAGGATGTCCCTGCTCATGGCAGGGGGTTGGACTAGATGGGCTTTAACGGTCCCTTCCCACCCAAACCATTCCGTGACTCCGTGATTCTAAGTCAAGCAGGAGCTACACTCAACTGGATGGTTCTGGAGACCAGACGCTACCCTGCGCGCCAGCACTCCAAGGACCTGCGCTCTGGGCAGGTCTGTCTTTCAAGGGCAGCTGTACAAGCCACAGAATTATCTGCATTTCTCAATCCTCTTTCAATTCGGCATTTCTCTAGTTCTCGGTGTGGCAGAAAGTATCATGGCTGAAGTACAAATTACAGCTCATTAGAGATGTTTTGGAGCAAGTGGCTCGGCCGGCCAGCTGCTCGCAGGGGTCATTCTCTTCAGATCTAATTTTGTCTCTTGAAGCTGTATAGGAGGAAGCGAAGCATAGGTCGTGTAAGGGGATCACTTCATCCCTGATGGTAGAAGGGAGGGCTGACCTTATTGTGCATGAACCCAGCACTATCCCGCTTTGTAAATCAGGAGCGAGGTTATTATGATCATTTTGCTTTAAGCTTAAATAATTCATATTTATTATACATGAATTAATGCTAAAGCAGAATCGATAAGACTATGTTTAAATCCTATTTCTAAACGGAGATTCAAAGCAGGCAGCGAGCTGGTTGCAGGTTGATACTTCCAGCCAGGAAAAGAACATGCAAATGTCAGATTGCTGAGCTAAAACAATGAGCAGATGGCCTTTCCCGGGGGGGAGGGTTGTGGGGCTACAGCTTGACAATAATTATTTTAAGTTCTGAAAGTGATACAAAAACCAGGAACCCAAATCTTTGTGCAAATCAATGAATGCAACCTCGAATGGAAACGAGAACTGTAACATGGACACTTCGCGACAGAGTGGCGTGTTGCGTTCCTGACCCTTGTGATCCCTTGGCAGGACGTCTGGGTTGTTGGGAATGCAGATACCTGACCTGGGGTTATGCAGAGCCAGCTCAGGTCCAACGGGACTTCTTTGGCCAGGCAAAGCATTATCCCCATGGAATCCAAGCAGGCCTGTTGCAGAATCAGCTCAGAAGTCCACGCGCTCTTCAAGAGCTGTGTTTTCAGCAAAGCTTATTGAAGTTGATATAATGTTGGATGAACCACGTTGCTTCAGTGCACATACTGCTGCTGGACCTGAGCTGACACTTGGTACATGATTTATATTGTCAGGAAAATTAAACAGTAGGGAACATGGTGCAGTGGCAACCGAGCTAAATGTTTAGGAGCCAGTTTTGGTGCAGGAGAAGTAGCAGCTGTATTACTTGGAATTTGTCACTATTCATATCCTTACCTTCCGTTACTTCTGATGGCGGAGAACTGGTGGTTCTTCTTCGGCTTAGTCAAAGATTTCTGGCCACATTTCTCTGTTGGTCAGTGATGAGAGTGAGGGGGACCTACTGACATGAGGTATGCCTGCAGAGCTCCCACCACAGACACGGCTGTAGCAGCAGATCCGTACTTCTTGCTTGAGAAAGCTGATGTTCCTGTACCAGGAACTGCAGTCTGCAGGTGGTGGGGAGATGAAGTCCTTAGTCTTTCCAGCTGTCCTAGCTGCAGGCATGGCACAAGCCACTTTGAGAGAGGCTCATCAGAGCTCCGAGGTGCTGCTGTGGGCACAGCCCATGTGCCGTCTGTACCGGGGCAGGGCAAAAGACAAGCTCCTGAAGCCTGGACCTTCCCCACCACGTTTGGTTTGCTCAGCGAATCCCAGACTCGCGCTGGCAGGTATGACCAGCCCTGGTGCTGCCTTCGGAGCACCCCGCTTTAGTGCCCACGCTCAGTCCGGTGAGACTTTTGTAGGCCACAGGAACCTGGCAGTATCCCTTAGGGCTCCTTTGCCACTTCTTCCCAACGGACACCCCTCCTTTGCTGTGAGGTGAGACGCTGGGGAAGCTCTGGCGTCCTCAGGGCATCGTCACTCCTGAAATGTGCACTGCTGGCAGAGTCGTCCGGAAAAAGAAGAAGCCAGGAACAGAGCCCTGTCATTTTCCATCAGTTCTTCGACCCCAGCAGACATACGGAGAGGCACTTTCTCTCTCCCCGGTGAGTGCCTACGGAGGGTCTCTTCGCACTATAAGCAGCCGCATAAGGCAGTCAGAGGCTTTGCTTGGCTTCATGCTTTCCTGGAGATGCATACGAAGAGAAGGAGAGTGTTCCCTTTGAAGGAAAGACTTTGTTTAGTGCTGATAAGGCAGAGTTTGTTAACTCAGCTTTGAACTTGCAAGCTGTCCTATGATCTTCTGGGCTCCTCCCTTTACCTTGCAGACATCTTAGCGTATCTCCGTTGCTCACCAGACTCCGTGTACCTTTCCCTGACTGCCTCTCAGCACGCGCCAGGAGCTCCTAAAGACGTCGTGCCACTGGCAAGCGGTGCAACGACAAATGGGCCCGTTCCTTTGGTACCTCGCTCCTCTGAAGCAGCAACCTGAAGTTACACCTAGGGCGTATAGTAGCCAAGGGAATAAGTAGCCAGCCCTCCTACTCAGCATCCCCTATGCCCAGTTATTCAGGAGAAAAGTTTCGGATGATGAGCTGTCCTGGCAATCTGCTACCTTGAACAGTTGGGCACCAGAACTCCCCAGCTGGAAGGTACAGCATCAAATCCTACAAGTCCTCCCATTCCAAACCCCTCTTTGACCTCTTCCAGTGATTCCTCCCGCAACGTCTATTTCAGGTGAATGTTCTTTTATCTCAAGAAGTTACAGAACCATTATCTCTTTATTTCAGGAGAAAAGAGTCTTACTGCAGGCCATTTGCTGATAGAGCAGTGAATAGCGGTTGGAGATTGATTCTGGCCTTCGGAAAGCTGAGCTGCTTTGTTTAGGAACTCAAGGGCAGAGTGGTGACACAACCCGGGAATCACGTTTGTCTTGTGATTGAATGGTATGCTGCAATTGCTGTTGCTCGTACTTGTATTGTGATTTCAGTTCATGGCTGTATCACTCTGCTTAATCTAAATCCCATGTAATATCAAATATCTTCAAACAGATAAATCTGGTATTAAACATTAAACCCTGCATGTGTGGAATATCTATAAGATCCTCTTCAGAGAGTATTGGACTCTCAGGCTATAGGTGAAAAAGTTGGCTTGGGAGTCCTGAGCCATTGAACTGCCTGAAACCATATGATTCCTCATGAGAGACTTCACCTGAAATCTCCACAGGTTTCCCTCTCTTTAGTATAATTGTCTAAATATCATTTAGTAACCACGTGTTCCTTCAGGCAGTCACAACTGTCTTTGCCGAGCGCAAGTCTAGAACAAGATATGCAACAGAATGCTTTCAGTGTGCTTCCACGATCCAAAGTGACGGGGAAATGTGCTGTAACACTGTGTGTGAGTTCATTTCCAGCAGCGTAACGGCTCAGAGGTGGTGATCTCACCTGTCATACAAGACGCACCAGCATCCTCGAAATCAGGAGCGATGAGAGCAGGTCTGGGGTTTCACTCACGCACACAAGATTGTCATACGCGATAGCAAACAATAAGATCACTTTGTTCTATTTCCACAAAAAGGATGCAAACTTCATTTCCCTTTCCTTGGGAAGTGATGCACGAAGCACCAGGTGCAGCTTTCCGCAGCCTGGAGTCTGGAACTTGTTAGCGGATGGGTCGGTTCGTGCAGCCGGATTACGGGACCCGTCTTCTGCAGCTGGAGTTTTCCTGTCCGCCTTCGCCGTGCGCAGAAAGAGGAAGGGCAGCCTCCAGAGCCCGGCTCCACGGGCCTCCCAGGGGTATTGTTTCTCCCTTTGCGGGGGAAGTTGATGTGCTGCTTTTCTCTTCTGTTCCAAACTTAGCTGAAGGATAAGGCAGGGAGCAACATGAGTAATCGTTTTGGTCTCTGATGGTCTGACATCATCACTGTAGCAGGAACTCTGCTGACTGGCTGCTCATCTCATTTCATCTCATCTCATCTCATCTCATCTCATCTCATCTCATCTCATCTCATCTCATCATCTCATCTCATCGTTCAGCTGCATCTTCCGACAGCTCACAGCAGGGTGCCGCATGCTGTTTTGAGCAGAAAACATTCCACTGGACATCTAACCAAAGGGGCTGGATTTATTTCCTGATGAACATCCACGCCAGTGGCCTCCGTTCAATTTATTCCACCTAACATTTTAAATTACCGCTGGGGCTGAAGTACTCCGAGATCTTCACTAGCCTCTTGTAATACATTTGGTGGCTGTATCTGCCCCCACCCCCAGGAGGAACATTTCTCTCTTTTTCCCAAGCTTACAAGTTTGATATTCCTTCAAAGGTTCCCCTCATCGCACACAAAATGCCTTGGCGGTGTTGCAGCCTAGTCTCATTTCCTCAGCGGAGCGGTCATGCAAGCCTTTGGCTGTCCACTGTCTTCATCTTCCAATAAAGACAGACTTTCTGGTGGCTATCACCACTGACAAGCTGAGAGGATGATCAAAATCTGCAAGATTGACTCTTCTTCTGTTGCTATCATTTGGGACAATATTACTGATAAAAGTCAACCTAAGTTTTCATCCAAGGTTTAGTCTGAATCTCACCTTGTCACAGTATTGACTACGGTCTTTTCCCCTGAGCTGCGCACTCCGAGGTCGGATGTTTTCCCCCTATGTTATGCAGGTGTCTCGGTTCTGTAGCGTGGCCACCTCAAACTCTGTCCACATGTTAACTGAGCCTAAGGCCATTCATGAGGCCTCCAGGTACGTTGCTGCTGCTGGAAGGATGGTCCTAATGCTTTGCCACTGAAAATTCCAGTCCTCTCTTCCAGCTATTTGGTGGGTTTGGGTGGTTCTGCTTGTGTTCACAGTGTGAATTCAAATGGAGATGAGCACTCATAGGAGAAAGAAAGTTAAATTCCTGCTTCTTTCCCTCCTTTAATATTTCTTCTGAGACTGAGGGAGACGAAGAACTTCCCACCCACAGATGAGTGTGGAATGGCGTGGGAAGCCAGTGCCTGCTGTGTGCCCCACCGTTGCTCTTCAAGAATCAGTGCTTGCGCGTGATCATACCCACAATGTGAATGAACGTACAGGCAACACATTTTAAGGCGGAACAGTTACAAATAACTAGTATATCCTCCTGCTGGCATAGAAGTTGGGACTGAGAAGACAAAGGAGAAGTATATTCTGCCAGACAGAGTCTAAACCTGGGGAAATGTCAATTGTGGAGGAGGTCTCAAATCACCACAGTCCCAGCGGACAGATCACTTGGAACACCTGAAACCCGCTGCTGCACTTCTACCTGTCCCGTGGCGCACGCTTGCTCACGGAGGGGTCTAGGTCACTCCACCATCTAAATGCAGAACAACAAATGTGAGCAAGACGGCGATGCGCAGGAACAGTATACGCCAAAGAGCATCAGTGACGCGGCTCCCCTGCTAACGGCCGTTAGCGACTGCGTTAACAGCCTGAAGGAAAAAGGTCACTAGAGAAAAATGCAGGGAAACGAAGTAGAAGAGCCGTTGGGGAGAAAAAGAATGAAGTTCTTGGGTCTTTGCACAGCTACAGTAGTACAGGGAAAAGTCCACAGGGTGTCATCAGAGCATCAAGGAACAGCAAAAAAACACCAAACCCAAAAAACCTTTCTGGAATAAAGGCTTCCTGCACAGCTTTCGTCTTGGGAAGTCCATGCAACATATTTATAGTGGCTGTAGTCATCTTTGTGCTGAAATACTTTAAAATCTACTCAATAGGAAAAACATTTAGCTCTTGTGCAGTTTTTTATAAAAAATAAATCTCAAAGTACTTTACGAAGATGATAATAAGCTTTAGCACTGCTGTAGGGGTAGGACAATCGGGATGCAGAGTAGCTTGCTCATCATGACTCAGGAACAGGGTCAGGAGGAGAGACGAGCTCTCCTGAGAGCCGGGAGTGCTGACGGTCTCCGTCTCCCCTCTGTACGTGCTCCTGGGGCAGGCGTGCGAGAGCAGCAGAACCTCTGCCACCACCACCGAGAGCGGCAGGGTAGGACTGAAAGAGAAGCAGGGCTCAGTGACGGCAAATACTACCAGTTTTCTTGAATGAGACAGATAGGAAGCATTCGGTAAACCTTGCTTTGAGCTGCCCTTGGGTACCTTAACCACACCTCCACATTTCAGAGACAAGTCACCGTCTGGGTGGCTCGTTCTTCGCACACAAGAGGAGAGCAAGAAGAAGAGGAACCAGGAGCTGATACATTTCCCCTGAACGCACCCTTCTGTCCTTGGCATGGGAGACTGACGGATGGCCATGTCGCTGCCCCCGTCCTTCACAGCACAGATGTCATTTTGATGACCCTGGCTCTAACACCCAGTTCCGCTTCAGACACAGGGTCCTAAATTGGATCTGGTCTGGAGACCAGCACTACTGGAAACGGCTCTGCAGGCATCCAGTTCCAGCAGTCACTGGCCGTGGAGAACCCAACGCATGTCTTGCAGAGTGCCCCGCTCCAGACCGCTCGCCCATGGCTTCCACCGCAGGGAGCAGCTCTGGCTCTGCAATCCATTACCCCTGCCCGGCGGGTCTGGGCCACTAAAACCCTCTTCTAACAGCTTGAAAGCAGAGCTGGATGCTCTTCAGGGAGTAATTATCTGTAGCTGTTGCAGGCTGTGGATTGCTTTGGTAGCCATCTGCCTTCATCCCATCATACTCACCCTCTGTTAGAGACACACAAGCTTCTTGCTGGTTCTTCTGCAGCTCTTTCAAGCCATGTCTTGGAAAGGATTTCCATCTCCAAGAGAATCTGAACGCTGGGGGTTATGTCAGGATTTATTTAAGTTATAAGCAGCTACTCTACTTCTGTGGGTCCCTGATCTTCACGCCGGCAAACTGGCCACCCAAGTGTGTCCAGCATATGTTATGTCTTGGCTGGGTCAGCTCCTGCCTCTCTCGATCCTTCAGTCTGTACCATGCTTGTGGCTCCTGGGCCCCTCACACTTGCGCTTTTCTACGTTGTACCTGGACCCGGCACTCACGGAGGGGCATGAGCCTCCGTGGGCATTTCTTCAAGGGTGGGTGCAGATGTTTGGCCCCTTTACAATTTTCACTTATGTTCATCACTGAAAATGTGAATATTGGCAGATAGAGCCATACAAATCTTAGGAGTAAATTTTAGATTTATGACAGAAAAAGTCCTATGAATTGTAGTAAGAAAGAAACCAAAATTGTTATAGTGAATTTACCCTAAATTTTATAAATTTCAGTTAAAAATTATAATCTTCTTTGAACTATCAGTAGATGGGACATAGCTCTTCAAATCATATTTTTATAACCTGGTTCAATATTCTCATAAAACCTGTAGGGTTCTGGGTAATCCTGTAGGACTATGAGGGATGGTTTTCCAGGGAAGCAGAGAGATCTTGAATCTGAGAAAAGATTCTCCTCGCTGCTAAAGCCACTGCGTGTTGTCGTCAAAGAAATTGCAACAGACATTTGTAAAAAGACAAACCAGCCCCAAAGAACAAGCAAACAAATCACAAAACAAACCCAGGCGAAGCTGGAAACCATAGACACTCCTGGGTATTTTCTGCATTGCAAATGTCATGAACTTGGGTCATCACTATTCATGAAATGCAGTAGCTGAGGGCGTCCAAGCGCGGCACAAACCTCGTGCGTGCTCGCCAGGCGCTCGTGCCCTCTTGCCGTTGCCTGTGTGCGGGACAGGAGAGAGAAACAAAGACGGAGGAAACGCTCCTGTTCGTTAACGCCAACCCAGCAGCCGCTCTCCTGGCTGACGCTCTGCCGCCGGCGTAGGGAAAATCAAACCGCCCCGAGACTCTAACTTCATAAACCAGACGCTGCAGAATTTGCAAGGAAAGAGTCTGTATTGCTGGTGACTGGGGCATTTTTACCTGCCTGAAGTCACCTTCTTGTCCCGTGGGACATACCGCGTGCATCGCCAGGGCTGACGTTTCAGAACGGCTCTGGCAGTTATACTTGGCGTGGGAAAATCCTTCGCCCTTCTCTGCACCGTTCCCGCGTGACTTCTGAAGTCCTTTGGAGTAAGGAGAGCTCCCGACTGCGTGGCAACGCTTGTGATTTGTCACTTCCCCCCTTTTACGCTCTCTGTGTTTCCTGGGGACCTTGCTCTCTGCTCTGCTCACAGTCTGCCTTGGGCAGCAGCGGAGAGGTAAATCGAACGTGGCAAACCCCGACTTTCTCCCTTCCTTGTCTCAGCCCCCTCCGGTTCTCCCCGCTCTGCCCGGGGCTCGGCTCTCCTCCCAGGCGCCCCGACTGCAGCCCTGCGGTAACTTCAAATCGCAGAATCGCAGAAAACAGGATTGGAAGAGATGGTCGGGGGTGATCCCGTCGTCCCTTGCCCTCCAGCGTGATTAACTGCCTCATAAACGGTTCTTGACAGCTGTCAGTCCAACCTGCTCTTAAAACCCGCCGGTGGAAGCGGTTCTGTATCATACATGTGTAAACTAGTCCAGTGCTGCGTTATCCTTGGGGGCTTACAACAGTTTTCCTAAATCCTATTCTAAATCTTTCTTGCTGTGTTTTAAGACCAGGAATTCTTGTCCTGCCTCCTTTTGGAACCTGAAGCAGGATAATCCCTCCCTCTGCAGCAGTTTTTTCCAGTGTTTGAAGATCACGATTACCTCTCTCCGCAGTCTTCGAGCCTTAGGTGGAAACCACTGGTTCTTTCAATATCTTCCATGTTTTCCCATCATTCCCATTGATTTCTTGCAAACTCTTTCCAAAGGGTCCGTTCTTGGTTGCAAAGCGGTGCCCGGCGTGGGTCACCCGTGGGCGTGCTGGGCTGAAGGAGAACAAACCACGTTTCTGTCTCTGCACCCCTGTGACCTGTTTCTTCTGGAAAAACCTGCCAGTTGACTCCACTTCAGCCTCACATCGGTGAGTGTGTCAAAAGATTTTACCAAAGTTTCTCAATATATCGTAGCTTGTGCCCCCTCCATATCTGCAAGGTCTCTTACTCTTAAATAAGTTGGATTGTTGTGATTTGGACCAAACCACGTTGGCCGTTACTTTTCACTTTGGTCTCCTGCCAATACTTACAGCTGGATTTTGTCGACACACCTTTTCAGGAGTTGAAGTTAAATTGAGTATATAATCACCCGAGTCCTCCTTTCCCCCATTTTAAAGATATTCTTCATGTCCTGTTCCTATTTGGACACCTTGCTTGTTCCTTACGAGTTCTCAAAACCCCTCACTTGCAGCTCCGAGACTGCTTTACCAACTTCCCTGCGTACATCGGTATGAATTAAATCAGACCTGGCCGATTTGGAAACCTCCAGCGTGCGTAAGAAATCTTTAACCTACCATTTTCCTATTTTAGCCTGAGTCCTCAGCCCTTTTTCGCTGACATTTAATGTTAGCCATCTGATCGCAACTGACCTTTTAAATGAAGACTGAAGCAATAAAAATGACTGCGCGCTTAGGTTTTTTCCCTGGTATTAGCATTCACTCTCTGGTGCACAGTGAAGCATCGTTCTTTCATCTTTCTCTTACTACTAATGCACCTACAGATTGCCGTCGTGTTCCCCTTCCTTTCCTTCTCATTGCCTCTCTTGTCCCTCGCTTTGTGCACCTCCTCGCCCCTGTGCCCACGGGCGCCCGGGCTACCCGTGGGACGAGCGCACGGAGGCAGCTCACGAGGAAAGGCCGGTGCCAAGACAAGCCGGGGAGCAGAAGGAGCCGTGACGGTGGCTGCGGGCGATACCCAGCGCCAGCTGCCCGCGCTCCTGGAGCGCCTTGCGGGTGCCAGGACAGGTCGGAGTGCCGAGGACAATCTCGAAGCGTGGGAATTCAGTGCCTTCGCAGTGTTTTCTTAGTAAGAGCTGCTTTAATGCATAAGACATGGGAATCTCCCCATTTTCCGATGGCATGGGAAAAATGCCGCGGCACCTGGGAGATGCCCAGTCTCTTCCCTGCTCGGTGTTGCTGCTCCTGAAGGAGTGAGGCTGCCCAAACTCCCGTTTCACCGGCAGCATTCATTCACTTGAATGTCCGTGCGTCCTTCCCTGCTCTCCCCGTGGGCTGGAACTCCCCCATTTCACCTCACTTCTCTTACTCCGCTTTTACCCCCAGGCTCCTCACTCCTTCCTCCCCAGGCGTGCTCCTGGCCAGCGCTCCCGCCCGGCTCCAGCCGCCCCCTGTGCCAACCTCCCGAGCTCTGCCTGGTGCGGCCGCAGACCGAACCGATGCTGGTAAGCCAGGCTGTGCCGGGACCCGTGCCTGGCATCAGCGTCACTAAGCTGGGAGGAACGAGGTGAGCACGTCAAATGAAATCCCTCAGAATCAACTTACCAGTTTCACACGGGCCTCTCCACGCGCTTGGAGAGCGTGTTTTGACTTTCATATATAGAGAGACTTTCTTTGACTTTCATATATATATTGACTTTCATATAGAGAGAGAGCGAGCTCGTACCTAGCAAAGCCAGCTTTTGCTGCTTAGAACTTGTCCTAGTGAAGCCTCCTGCAAATTACAGTTGTTTTAGTACAAATGCTCCATCTTACACAAAACAGGAGAAATCCGTGGAGGAATCCAGGCGGGCGGGCATCGGTGCCCCCGTTCGCGCAGCAGCAGGAGCCCGGAGCCCAAATCCTTGTCTCCCAACACACAGAGCCCGTGAGGTCCCCCCGAGCAGGGTACGCGATGCGGAGCTGCGCTTAGGTTACCGCCTCAGCTGCGGCACCGCGGCGCCAGCGGGTTCCAGCCGGCCGGAGCTGCGGATGAAGGAGGCTGCAGACGCCCTTTGCAATGATGTTCATTCCTTTATTGGTGTCATTGCCAGTTTTCGGGAGGGTGCTGGCGCTTTCTGGTCGTTCCCAGCACCGGGTCAAAGCTACATTACAGCATATTGAAGAGGTGTCCATCCAAAGCCAGAGGGGGTGTGAGATTAATGACCTCTCTCCATACAGTATGTATAATATATATATATTTATAATATGTCCTGTATATTCATATGTATAGAGTGACAAGGATGGGCCACCATACAGTAAACTTTTGATTTCTAAATAAATCACCAGAGCAACAGGCACGAAAATTTGGTCCTAATCAAGGCCCTCACCTTGTCAATCGATCCGAAACAGACCCCAACCCACCCCCTCGCCAAAAAACAATGTCCAAACCTGAAACCCAAAATAACTAAAAAACAATTAAACAACAAAAAAAAGCCCCAGCCCAGCCCCGTCCCCCCGCTCGGATTTGCCCCCTGTACAGTCACTCACATTGACGGTAAATAGATCCCTTGGCTACACGCGCGCGCACCCACGCACACCTACACACATTCATATGTAAATACACACGCACCAACATACAGAGACCAAAGAACATTACAAATATACATCTGAGGCTGCTGCAGCGATGCAGAGAGGCCGCGGAGCACCCGAGGCGGAGGGAAAGCGCCGCCGCGAGCTCGCCCGGTCTCGGCTCCCATCACCGGCGTCTGCCGACAGCCTTCCTCGGGGTTTGTGCTAAGGAGGTTGGGAGGTCGTCGGCAGCGGCGGAGAGAGACGGAGTGAGCGCGCGGGAGACTGCCGGACCCACGGACACGATAGATGCGTTACGAGCAGCACTTGGACATCGAAAGCGGCTCAGCCCGTCCCCTGCATCGAGTACACGCACGCCCGTCCCGTGCTCTGCTGGAAGGGCTTCCACGTGGAGCCCACCGTGACCACACTCCTGCTCGACCTGGACCCGTCCTTTGCCACGACGCAGAGGAGGACCAACGCGTGCTGCGGGAGACCGGTGTGGAGCACATCCACCCTTCAACAGGATGGTCCACGGCCTGGGGCAAGCCAGGGGGAATGAGAGGACACCGTCAGCTCTCGAGCTTTGTCTCCCGTGCCCTGGGTAGAGAACAGAGGTAAAAGACTGTCACTGGTTCACCCACCTCGGGGCTCCACAAGCTGCTGATCCGGCTGAAGATGAACTTGGGGCAATCAGAAAACAAAGAAGGGAGGAAAATGTATTCCCGCCGGCCTCCCTGCAGACAGCTCCTCCCCTGTCTGAGCGCTGTGCTTCCTGCCCCTGGCTCCCAGATGCTATCCTGAAAACGAAATAAAGAACTGGGTCTCTCATCCCCCGAGTTTCACGGGGCCAGAGCCAGCTTGCGCCGGGGGACGTGCACAGACAACCCCCTGGCTGCCGGTGGTACCTGCGGACAGGAGCTCACTCCAAGCCGCGGAAGGGACCCATCTCTCACTCCTAAAACACCTTTCGTCCTGCAACCTCCTCGCCAGGCTGAGGACAGACCAGACCCGGCTGCTGCTCGAAGGGAGTGAGCTCAGGCCTGGGAGCACCCTGCAGCTTCCCAAAGAGCCTACGAGCCAGCTGCTGGGGCGGGCGAGAAGGGGACGACGACTTCAGAGAGGCAGAAGGTATTACGGGGCACAGGCGGGGAAGGGACGATGGTGGCAGAGGGCAGGGATCCAGAACGCGAGGCAGGACACTGTTACAGGGGGTGGGGAGAAGCCACCCCGCGGCACAGCAGGGACGTGTCAGGAGATGGGTGGGAAGGTCTGCGGCTGCCCCAGCCCGGCTCCACGGCGCATGTGGATGGGTCACTCCTCCTGGGTGGGACTGGCACTGCTCTGAGGTGGACACGGCTGATGCTTCTGCTCCGTGTCTGCGCCTCGGTCCCTCTCCCTCCCTCACCCTGGGTCCTGCATGCAGGAGTCATCGGGGCAAGCGGTGACCAGTCCTCCAGCAGAAGAAACTCTCTTCATCGCCACAAGACACAGTCCCTACCTGCAGTCTTCTCAGATCTGCCTTCCCAGGGACTGGCCTCAGCGTACGTCCCTCTGAAGGCCCGTATCCTCCCTCGTAAACCTGGGGGTCACTCCCTCATCCATTAGGAACTTGCCAAACAAACGGATCCCCCCCCACCTCCGTACATCTGGAAGCCGTCCCAGGGAAACCACAGCTGCCAGCCTGGCTCTGCCAGGGATGGTCGTCAACAAGGACCCACCTCCCCCTCAGTCGCGTCGCAGAAAGCTGAATCCCTCAGGACCACCGAGCGCCCCTACGTGTGCGGCTGCCCGGGACGGGTTTCAGATCGCTCTGTGCCTGACGGCTTGTCCCCCTCTCATCCATGACCCGTTTCACATCCATCCCTCCACGGCCCACGCAATTGCCAGGAACGTTCTCCCGACTACGAGGTGACCTCCACGTGGTACTACCCAGCCCGGAGGAGAGCTACGTTGACATCGCTCCTCCGGGCATCACCATCTTGTCCTGCACTTCTTCATTGCCTTTAGTTGCCGGGATGGTGGACACGATCGCCTCTGGTTCCACTTCGGCAGCATTGCTCCCCAGACTACGCGTGTCTTTGGGAGGGGTGGGTGGAAGGGGACGGGCATTTCCATCTCCTGTTCTTGCTACGAGGAGTTAAACACCCACGGAGTCAGGGACGGGAGCAAGCTGGGCGTCGGGCAACTGCAGGGGACAGGGCCAGCCGTCTCCAGAGCGCGGCACAGGTGAACAAAGTCCCGGCACCACCGGGACTGGCTTGGTTTGGTTAATCTGCAAGCCCTCTCCGTGGATGGCGCCGGCATCCCTGGAGCGACAGCTGTGCCCAGAAGTCAGTGAGATGTCATCGCTGCCACCAGCGTCGATGCAGGCTGGAGAGTCCCTCTGCGCCTCTGACAAGCCCAGCGCAAGATGCTGCCACCACAAAGTCTCCAAATCCTTGTAGAAATCACCAAATTCCCTGGGATCCAGCAAAGCAAACGCAGCACCAGAGTCCAGGGCTGCCTCACCTTCTGCCAAAGCCACCAGAGAGGGGCACGTGCCCTCTCCTGCCCGCTCTGCGGAGCACGGCGGTGGGCAGCACGCCGGCGGAGCCCACGCCGCGGCGTCCCCGTGCCCCAGCCCCGCGCGGGGGCTGCGGCGGCGGCGTGGGGAGGGCTGGGAGCTGAGCGTGTGCCCGAGGAGCGGTCGGCGCGGTGCCCACTGCCAGCCTGGGATGTCCTCTAGTCCGAACGCGCCTCCTGACTCTGCGCATCAACCACTCCATAAATAAATACGTTAAATAAATAAAGTGACAGATCCAGATCGGGGAGGGGGGCAGAGGAAGGAGAGGGCGGCTCCCCTCGCCCCGGGGGCTGTTCGTGAGCGTCTCACACAAACATACGCGCACACAAAGTAGCTGAAGACAAAGACGAAGTGGGACCGGTGGAGGTGCTGCCGGCTGGGGCCCCCTCCTCGGCCGTCGGCGGGGCACAGTCCTCGCTGCCAGGTGGTGCGGGGGACGAGGGGGGCCAGGACGTCACTCCTGAGCTGGCATCGTGGCGGCGCGTGGGGAGCTGGAGGCGAGGGAGACATGCGTGGTTGAGGACGGCAGTGACCGCGGCGTCTGGCACCTGGATGGGGGACGAACAGAGACAACCTGGTTTCCTTCTCCTTCCCGTTCCCCTTCCCCCGCCTCCTGCTCTCCCCGAGATCCAGCCATTTTCGCAGCCATCTGCTACGCAGGAGCACCAAAGGACACCCAGTGCTGGGCAGGACGATACCCTGTGTCTTGTCACCCAGGATAGAGGTATGTCATCGAATCACAGAATGGTTTGGGTGGGAGGGGACCGTTAAAGCCCATCCAGTCCAACCCCCTGCCATGGGCAGGGACATCCCCAACTAGATCAGGTTGCCCAGAGCCCCGTCCAGCCTGACCTGGAATGTTTCCAGGGATGGGGCATCTCCCACCTCTCTGGGCAACCTGTGCCAATGTCTCACCATCCTCAGCGTAAACAATTTTGTCCTTATGTCTTGTCTGAATCTCCCCTCTTTCAGTTTGAACCCATCACCCCCTGTCCTGTCACTCCAGGCCCTTGTCCAAAGTCCCTCTCCAGCTTTCCTGTAGCCCTTTAGGGACTGGGAGCTGCTGGAAGGTCTCCCCGGAGCCTTCTCTTCTCCAGGCTGAACAACCCCAACTCTCTCAGCCTGTCCCCATAGCAGAGGGGCTCCAGCCCTTGGATCATCTCCGTGGCCTCCTCTGGCCCCGCTCCAGCAGGTCCGTGTCCTTCTTGTGCTGAGATGTATATGATGGTATATGACATCACCGCCCTGTTTTTAGTACTTATCCAACAACCGTTACCAAAGCGATGTCAGCCGTATTTTAAAATCTGATCACACCCCAACTCATGGCCAGTTTCAACCCCACAAGGAACAGGGGGGCTTGCAGCTCCGCCACGACTCCTCCGCCTGCCCCGGGCCCCCGCGCTGCCCCGCATGGAGCATCCCGGCCGCGCCGCAGCCCCTGCGCGTCCCCCCCGCCCGCCGGCACTCACCAGGAGCGGGACTTCCTCACGCGGGAGGCCGCCGGCCGCTCCAGGAGGCTGTCCAGGTGCATCAGCCTCTCCAGGTGCAGAGCCCGGGGGTCCTGCTCTGCCGGGTCCCTGCTCCGCTCGAACTCGAAGATGGCCGGAGGGGAGAGGTCCAGCTCCAAGATCATGATGTTCTCAGCCTGCAGCAGGACAGGGCAAAGAGAAAGCCAACACGGGGAGTCACCGCGTGGCAAAACACGGCACCAGCTCCGGCAAGTCCACACTGCCGAGAGAAGCTGACGGGCACGCCGGGGAGCGGGACCCTCCTCCGGCTGCTGCAGCCTCACGGCAAGCTCCAAACCGGGGCCCAGGCTCCCTGCTCTGCTCAGGCCCTTCTGGTCTTTCCTGGGGCTGAGTCAGCAGGCAGGGCTGAACGTCCCCGTCCTTGCAGGCGGCAGGAGCTGCCAGAGCCAGTGAGACAGCAGCTCAGGGACCACGGCCACCGATCCCGCCAAGGGGGGGGAGAAAGCTGGCAGCTTGATCTGACCTATCTCAAATCATCATGAGCTTGTTTACTCCATCTTCTCTCCCACTGTTCATCCATCCACCCATCCATCCATCCATCCATCCACCCACCCATCCATCCATCCATCCATCCACCCACCCACCCACCCATCCCACCCACCTATCCATCCATCCATCCACCCACTCATCCACCCATCCATCCATCCATCCATCCACCCACCCATCTATCCATTCATTCATCCACCCACCCATCTATCCATTCATTCATCCACCCACCCATCCATCCATCCATCCACCCACCCACCCATCCATCCCATTTAACCAACGACTTCTCGTCCCTCTCACTTACCCGGTACCGAGGGTGCGATCCCATGGCCATGGCCACGCGGGCGTACTGGCTGATGGGTCTCTTGTACCCCACCGCAGAGGTAGGCCGCTTCTTCATCTGGTTGCTGTTTCTAAGAAATAAATGGAGAGGAGCATTTGTTACAGAACATAAACACCTGCTAAACCCGCGTCCAGTGACGAACGGAGCTCGTCTACGGTGCGTGAAGGTGGCCCTTCCTGGTGGGGCTTGGCTTGGAGACGGTTTCCACCGCAGGCACCTGCAAGCATCCCCGGGGCCCTGCTGTCCCCCCAGCCCAGGGACATCCCTGCCCTGCAGGCAGAGGCTTCGTGCCCGCGGGCCGGCAGCGGGGGGTCGGGGCCGGGGACGTACCCTCCGGTGGGCACCAGCGGCTGGAACTTCCACTGGTCCTCCTCACCGTCGAAGTACAGGCGGTTCATGATCTTGTTCTTCTCTTCTGGTGGGATGAAGTTCTCAATGATCAAGTACCTGAGCGAGCGACCGGCCAAGAGAGAGACGGAGCAGGACAAGGGGGTGGGAAGGAGCAGGAGAGGAAGGAGTTAATGCGACAAGTGACAGAAAACAGGTCAGAAAGGGAGAGGAAAGGGATGTCAGGAAGGGAGGGAGACACGGGGAAATGGGAAGACATCCAGAAGACGGAAACATGATGGAAACGGAGAGGTTGAAGCGATAGATGCAGCCGACAGAGGCGAGAGAGGCAGGAGAGGGAGGGTGGAAGAAGACGGGCATCAGCGAGAGGAGGGGGCAGCTCTGCAAGCCTTCCTCCAGGCAGGAGCCCATCGCCCGCCCCACCCGTCCGCTCGCCCCCGCCCGACCAGCAATAAAGGAAAGCTCAGGGATGCAAAAAGGACCAAGGGGAACTTTTTTTTTCCCCCCATATTTTTGGGGGCAAATTGAGGAGTTGCAGAAAATTGTTTCGAGTCGATGAGTTGCTTCACTGAGTTGCCAGTTTTTAAAAAGTTTAAATCACGTTTGAAGGGAACGGTAGCAACATTTGAGATGAAATTTTGTTTCTAGTAAAACTAGAAATATTTTATCTTATATATATCTGGGTGGGGTTTTTTAAAGACTTTGAATAAGATGATTGCTTGAAGTGAAAACAAACCCCATAAAGATGGTGGACCAGCAGCTGCGTCTCCTGCCGGGAGGCTCCTGGAGGGAAAACGCTGCCCGGCTTGGCCGGGTGCCACCGTTGTGCCGGGAGCTCCCGCGGGGCTGGGGCTCACCCCGAGCCCGACGCCCCGAGTCCCCCCGAAGCTGCTCTCCCTCCGAGGACCGCGCCGGGGCCGGGGCAGGTCTCCAGGTGCCCTCGGGGGACACTCACCTCCAGCTGCCACGTCCTGTAACTCAGCCGTAGCCCGCGCTGCTGCGGCCGTGCTGTTGGTTCTGCTTGTGTATTTTCTGTTTTTTCACCTTTCTCAGCAACTTTTTAATACTCTCGCGTGCAAGTCACCCAGCTCAAGAGCTTTAAATATATTTGACACCTTCTGCCACCGCTGACGGGGCAGGAAATGTTCAGTAGTCCCCGTCAGCAGGCGTATCGCTCCCTCCAGCTGCGCACCCCAGCTCTGCCCTGAGCACCCCCAACTTTGGTCTGCGCACCCAGCTCTGCTCTACACACCCCAGCTCTGCTCTGAGCACCCCCAACTTTGCTCTGCACCCCCAGCTCTGCTGTGTGCACCCGGCTCTGCTCTGCACGCCCCAGCTCTGCTCTGAGCACCCCAATCCTGCCCTGCACCCCCCTGCACGGCTGCGCTTGGCTGCGGGGGACACACGACCACCTACTTGAGCTTCAGCTCCCGCGTCTGCTCGTTCTGCGCCTCCTCCAGGTCCTGGCGCACGCGGATGTACTCGTCGTGCTGGTCCTGGATCTCCGCCTTCACGGCCTGCAGCTTGGCGTACAGCTGGGGGAGAGGAGCAGCCCCTCAGCCCGCGGCTCGGGGGTCGCGGCAAGCCCCGGGGCTCCGGCGGCCGGAGGGACGGTCGTCCCCGCCTGCCGCGCTCTCACCTTCTTCAGCTTCTTGGTTTTGATCTCCACCTCCTGCTGCAGGGAGGTGTAAGTCTCCCGCAGCTCCATCGTCTCCTCGTCCCGCAGCATCATCTCCTGCTGCATCTCCCGCTCCCGGCGTTTCTGCGGCGCGGGGGGAAATGCTCAGAGCCGGGAGGGGGAACCGGCCCCCCGGGACACCCCCGGCGCCCACCTAAGCCGGGTCAGGCCCCCGCGCCGTTACCTGCTCGGCTATCTCCTGCCGCTTCAGCTCCAGCATCTTCTGCTGCTCGTTGGTGTGGTCCACGATGGTCCTGCCGCCGATGAGCAGCTTGCTCTCCATCGCCTGGGGGGGCAGAGCAGGGGGGTCAGAGCACGGCCCCACGGGGTCTGCCCCAGGCCGTCCTCGCCGGGTGGTCACCCCTGTCCCTGGCCCGTCCGGGGCTCCCTGTCCTCGCCCCTGGTTTCAGGGAGGTGGGAGCTTTCGGCGCGGCGCACGCTTCGGTCCCCAGCTGACGGCGAGGGGCTGCACGCCGGGACCGGCGAGCTTGGGGCTGGTTCGGCACCGCAGCGGCGGGGGCCGGAGCGGGGGGAGCAAGCGCCGTGCCCCCTCCACGGGGACGTGGCACGGGGCCGCTGGCACCGAGCCCGGGCTGTTTCGGGTCCCGCTTCCTTCTGCCCAGCTGCGAGCCCGCCGAGCCGAGCCGTGCCGAGCCGGGCGGGGGGGCTCTGCCCTGAGCCCCCCAGGACCTGCTGGGGGAGACGCTGCGGGGGAACCCCCCGCAGCGGCACTTGCCGCAGCTCAGCCGGGCTCTGGGACTGCGCGTACCCACCCCGGCGCGGCCCATCCCGACTCCCTCGTCCCGCCCTGTCCCCCCCGCCCCAGCCCAGCTGCGTTTCCCTTTGCCTCCCCGGGGAAAGGGGCTCCCCCGTCCCGTGGCAGCGCTCACACACGCACCCCTCGGCGTCCGTGCACACACCCGTGTGCGCACACGCCTGTGCACGGCCACAGCCCCTGCACGCACACACGCACACACGCGTGCAGGCACATTGCTACACGCACACCCACGCACGCAAACGCTTGTGCTCACACGCATGCACGCTCTCCTTCACCCCGGGCACGCACACGCCTGCGTGCAGCCCCCCACGCACACACACGTGAGTACACTCACGCACACACCCCCCTGAGCGCCCGCGCACACGCACATTAGCACACTCACGCTGCCCACGTGTGTGCGCAGGCACAGGGGGTGTGCACAGGCCGTGCCGGGTGTGTGCACACATGCCGGGTACGCGTGCACACGTGTGCTGCGTGTGTGCACACATGCCGGGCACGCGTGCACACGTGTGCCGGGCGTGTGCACATGTTGGATACGTGTGCACACGCGTGCCGGTGTGTGTACAAGCGCCGGGTGTCTGTGCACACCCGTGCAGGAGGCGAGCACACTACACAGCGGGTGTCTGCACACCCGTGCACGATGCGTGTGCGCCCGTGCACGGGGTGCGTGCACGCCTGTAGCCGTGTCACCGTGCCAGGGTGTCAGGGGGACAGCACGGCTGACACCAGTGGGGGGGGCCACCCTGTGCCCCCCACGGCTGCGGCTCAGGGGCACGAGCGGGGATGGATCCAGACATCCCTGTGCCACCACACGTGGCTTTAAAAATTAATCTCCCAGACAGCGCCAGCGGCAGCGGCAGCGCCAGCACTGCCCGTTGCCATCCCCAGGGCGTCCCCGCCAGCCGCGGCACGTGTCTATCCCGTCCAGCCCCCCCGACCCTGCTGCACCCCCAGACCCCGACACCGGGGATTTCTCCTTCTGCCGGCCCTGCTGCCTTCGGCTGGGTGCCACTGGCCGGGCGGTTTGCCGAGAAGCCACCGGGTTGCCGTGGTGGGGTCTGAGACCCCCTGAGGGCAGCCCCCCTGCCCAGCCCCGTGCCGGCCCCCACCAGGGCTCCCCGGGGCAGCGGGGCTGGGGACACTGGGGTGCTACAGGGCCCTCACCCCTCCTCCTCCTCCAAAGCTGGTTCTTGGCTGGTCCCAGTTGCACCCCGTGCTGGTGAGTGTCCCCTGTGCCCTGCCAGGGCGCGTCCTGCCCCAGCAGGACTGGGGGGGGGAACCAGGGGGGCACTGGGAAGATGCTCGGCCAGGGCATTGCGCTGCCACCCCTCCCCGCGGGGTTCACCGCCGGCTACCGCCTTCGCCGCGGGATTACGGGGTTTCTTAGCGCTGGCGTTTGCTCCCTGCCAAAGCGTTTATTCCCTCTGACGAAGACGACTCTCAATCTTCTTCAGCGCGTGGGCAGACTGAACGCTAAGCTGCTCACGGGAACTCATTTCCGGCACCCAAATAATTTCCCCGGCACTTTCCCGTCCGCCGACCCCAGTCTCAGCACCCGGCAGAGCCGACGGGCGAGGGGCCCGCAGCAGCCGCACCCAGCGCCCTGGCCAAGCCGGGGCAGAGGCTCCCCCGCAGCACGGCCCATCTGCCTGGGCACCAAGGCGCACATCTGGGCGCCCAAGATGCACATCTGGCGGGGGGGCTGGCCCCCGCCTCTCCGAGCTCGATGCATCCCAGCTGGACACTGGGGCCAGGCCCTGGCGGTGCCGGACGGCAGAGCCCACGTCCACGAGGGTGACAGCGAGACGGGGTCCAGCGTGCGTCGCCTGCGTGTGTACGGGGCACCCCGTGTCCCCCCGGTCGCTGCGGCTGCCTTTGCCACGGCCGCTACGGAGCCAGTAAAGGCGTTAGCGGGACACAGGGCTCTTTGCACGCCGGTGCCTCCTTGCCTGGCCCCGCTGCGTGGCAGAGCTGCCCGTGGGCACCGGGAAGCCACCCGGAGTCCCCCCGGGCAGGGCCTGGCGGTGCCCAGCGGCGTGAGCATCGTGGCAGGATCTGCCCCTCCATCGCTGGCACAGGGGGGATTTTTGCCCCCCGGGCGATACCTCACTGGTGTGACTGTACCGTACCCCCACGGCCGGAGGGACCCGGTGCGGGGAGCGGCTCCAAAGGCCACCAAAGGGGATGCGGCGTCATCTCGCCTCCGGCCTTGCCTCGTTACTCAGCAGTTACAGGACACGCCGTGGCCCCAAGCCAGTCCCGCTGCGCCGTGCCGGACGTGCGGGACGGCTGCCAGCGACAACCTGCACTCCACCGCGGCAGCAGCGGGGGGAACCGGCTGCGGGGAGCCCACCTCCACGCCAAGCATCCTGCTCCGCCGGGACACCCGTCGTGGGACACCCGTCATGCCAGCCGACGACCAGTGTCCCCCCCATGGCTCTGCCCTGGCGGCACGTCCCAGTGCGAGCCCGGGGGTCCTTGTGCCTTGCAGGTGTCCAGGCACGGCCACGCGTCCCTGGGCATGGTCACGCATCCCTGGGCACGGCCACGCATCCCTGGGGCTGCAACAAACGCGGCTCTGGTCACAGAAGAGGTACAGGAGCATCCCCCTGCTCAGCCCCCGACCTCCCAGGAGGGACCGACACCGCGGGCATGTCCCCGCCTGGAGGGCTCCGTGCCAGGTCTCCAGCCCGGCCACCGCATCCGGGCCACTGCGGTGACGGAGGGGCTGTGCCAGAGCATGACGCGGCGGGTCAGGGTACCGGAGCTCCTTCCCCACCGCTGTGACAGTCGTCCCAGCCCCGCGCTCACGCCAGCCCTGCAGCAGCCCCGGGCAGGCGGGAGGGGTCAGGACCCCCCAGGGACAGGAGCAGGGCTGGGGGGGCAGCGGTGCAGCCCCAGACCCCCGGCACGGCCGCCCGGGGTCGGGCTGGGGCTGCCGCGGCCCCTCTCATGCTCAGCCCCGCGTCCCTGAGCATCCCTGAGCGGGTGGCTCGGAGGGTGACAGTAACATGCCCCCCCGCTCGGGCTGCGGGGAGCCAGGAAGGATTTGAGGCGGGGAAGGGGACGGGGGTCCCTGCAGAGCTGCCAGGCCCTGCCTGCACGCTCACAGCCCTGCCCGTCCCCGGCAGCAGCCGGACGGCGGCGGGGGCCAGGCGGGGCCACGTCCCCAGCCCCAGCCCTGGGCGTGTTCCCGGGGCCACCAGGGACGAATCTGCAGCATCACTCCCCACCCCGCCGCGAGATGCTTTGTTGTGCCGAGGGGGACGAGCTGCGCGCAGCAAACTCGTGCCACCAGTGATCCGCTCCCCCACGGCCCTTCCCACCCTGCGCCCCCAGCAGCTCCCACACAAGGTCCCCCTGCAGGTGCATGTCTGAGGGCAACCCCAGCCCACCTCCACGCAGGAGCACGGGGCTGCCCTTGGGCACCTTGCTTGGGAGCCCACCCTGCTTGGGAGCCCACCCTGCTTGGGAGCCCACCTTGCTTGGGGCTCACTCAAGCATCCCATGAGGGGCTGGAGGCAACGCAGGTGTTCCCCCAGCATCGCTCACAAGAGCACGTGGTGACATGTACCTTGTACTTGGTGGCCAGCAGCTCCGTGGCCTCCTGCTCCTTCCGCAGATCCTCTATCATCTTCTCCTTCTCCTGTAGCAGCTTCTGCTTCTCCTCGCTCACCAGGCTGTGGTCATCCTGGATAGCAGCTTTCTCCTCTTCCAGCCTCTCCTTCTGCTCCTTCAAGTAATTCTCCATGTTCTTCTCCAGGCCGTCCTCATTGTCGTCCTCCCCTTCGTTCTCTGTGGCGCTTTCTCCATCCACCGCTTTCTTCCTCCGGCTGCTCCTTCTCCTCTTCTTCCCCAGCATGCCGCGTTTCTCCAGCTGGGCTTTCAGCCGGACAATCTCCTCCTGAAACTCCCGCAGCAAGGTGTCCTTGGGGTCCTCGTTCACCCGGGGCTTGTTCTTGATGTTCTTGGCCCTGTTGGCGAACCTGAGGGTGGAGAGGCTCTCCTCGTAGCTGTGAGAGGCCGGGCCCAAGGTGGCCACCATGATTGTCTTGGCGTTGCCCCCGAGGGAGTCCTGCAGCAGGCGGGTCAGCTTGGAGTCCCGGTAGGGGATGTGCGTGCTCTTGCCGTCCACGAGGGCGGAGATGACGTTGCCCAGGGCGGAGAGGGAGAGGTTGATCTTGGACGCTTCCTTGGGGCGCTCTCCGTGGGCCCCCATTTTGCTCTGGCGCTCGCTGCCGGCCAGGTCCACCAGGTTGAGCTTGCCCACGCGGATGTGCTCCTCGCCGTCCGGCCCCGTCTCGCTGCACTCGATGGTGATGAGGAAGATGGCGTGGGAGCGGGAGCTGTGCTCGTTCATGTTGGTGCTGCCCACGGACCGCGTCTGGCTCCCCAGGTTCATCACGTGCTCGATCTCCTTGACGTTCTTGGTCACGAAGGAGGAGAGGTCCTTGATGTACACCCCCGTCTCGGGGTTCTCCTTCAGCTCCAGCTTCTTGCTCTGGTCCTTGGCGAGGAGGTCCCTGATCTCCTCCTGGTAGATCTCCAGGTACGAGGCCCTCACCAGGTACTGCTGGTTCTGCGAGCGGGAGATGTGGGTGAAGATGTGCTCGAAGGAGATGGGGATGATGCCCCGCTTCTCCGGCTCCGCCCAGGCCCCCTGCATGGTGTAGGTCTTGCCGGTCCCGGTCTGGCCGTAGGCGAAGATGGTGCCGTTGAAGCCCTGCAGCACGGAGTCTATCAGCGGCCGGACCGTCTCGTCGTAGAGGTCCGCCTGCTTGGAGCTGGCATCGTAGACGGCGTCGAAGGTGAAGGTCTTGGGCAGCTCCCCCGGGGCGGCGCGGGGGTTTCGGATGCTCACCTGCCCCAGCTTCACGTCCAGCTCCAGGACGCGCTCGTAGCCCGCCGCCTCCTCCTTCCTGCTCATGGGCCGGCACCGGGCCACCACCCTCAGCGCCTCGCAGCCGCTGCGGGACTTACCGGCCATGGCGGCGGCGGGCGGGGCGCGGCGGGGCGCGGCGGGGCGGGCGGGCGGGGGGCTCAGCCGCGCCGCCCCCGCAGCAGCCCCCGGGCCGGGGCCGGGGCCGGGGCCGGGGCCGGGGCCGGGGCCGGGCGGCGGCCGCGGGCGCAGCCGGGGCGCAGGGTGCGGGGGGCCGGGCGGCGGCGGGGCGGCCCCGCCGGGCGCTCGCTCATGGCAGCGCGGCCGCTGCGCCCCGCCCGTGTGCGGGGCCGGGGGGGCGGGCGCGGCGCGGCGGCGGGCGCGGCTGATTCGCTGCCGCCCGGCCCGGCCCCGCCCCGGCCCCGCCCGGCACGCCGGGAGCTGTAGTCCCGCCTTTGTGCCGCGCCGCGGCGGGAGCGCGGCGGGACCCGGCTGCGGGCCTGGGCTGCGGGGGCAGGGCCGGGCTGCGGGGTGCGGGGCTGGGCTGCGGGGCTGGGATGCAGGATGCAGGGCTGGAATTTGGGATGTAGGACTGGGATGCAGGATGCAGGATTGGGATGCAGGATGCAGGATGCAGGGCTGGAATGTGGGATGCAGGACTGGGATGCAGGATGCAGGGCCGGAATGTGGGATGCAGGACTGGGATGCAGGATGCAGGACTGGGATGCAGGATGCAGGGCTGGAATTTGGGATGTAGGACTGGGATGCAGGATGCAGGACTGGGATGCAGGATGCAGGATTGGGATGCAGGGTGCAGGGCTGGGATGCAGGATGCAGGATTGGGATGCAGGGTGCAGGATGCAGGGCTGGAATGTGGGATGCAGAATGCGGGATTGGGATGCAGGATGCAGGATATAGCATGCAGGACTGGGATGCAGAACTGGGATGCAGGATGCAGGATTGGGATGCAGGATGCAGGATGCAGGGCTGGAATGTGGGATGCAGAATGCGGGACTGGGATGCAGGATGCAGGATATAGAATGCAGGATTGGGATGCAGAACTGGGATGACGGAGGCAGGACTGGGATGCAGGATGAGGGGCTGGAATGTGGGATGCAAGATGCAGGGCTGGAACGTGGGATGCAGAATGTGGGATTGGGATGCAGGATGCAGGATTGCGATGCAGGATGCAGGATGCAGGGCTGGAATGTGGGATGCAGAATGCGGGACTGGGATGCAGGATACAGAATGCAGGATTGGGATGCAGGACCGGGATGCAGGAGGCAGGGCGCAGGATGTTGGATAAAGAATGCAGGATGCAAGACTGGGATGCAGGACTGGGATGAGGAATGCAAGGTGCAGGATGTGGGATAAAGAATGCAGGATGCAGGATGCAGGACTGGGATGCAGGATGCAGGATACAGAATGAAGGATTGGGATGCAGGGCTGGGATGCGGGATGGAGGGTACAGGACGTGGGACACACGTTCAGGATTGGGATGCGGGATGCAGGGTGCAGGATGTGGGGTGCAGGGCTGGGATGCGGGATGCAGGATGTGCGTTGGGGGATGCAGGATGCAGGATTTGCATGTGGGATGCAGAGTAATGTCAGGGATGCAGGAGTGGGATGCAGGATGCAGGGAGCAGGGCATATGCTGTGGGATAAGGGGTGCAGGATCGGGATGCGGGATGCAGGGAGCAGGGCACATGCTGTGGGATTAGGGGTGCAGGATCGGGGTGCGGGGTGCAGGACAGGAGAGGCAGGCCAGGGCAGGGGGAGGTGCCCAGCCCCAGCAGGGACACAGCTCTTTCCCTGGGCCCGGCAGCGGGAACAGGGATATCTCCCCGCACCCATCACCCCGTCACCGCCCTCGCCAGCCGCCCCTGCGGTGTTTCGGGGCCGCTGGCTGCCCAGGCTGCCGTGCCCCTCACCGCAGCAGCCCCCGGCCCCCTGCCAGCCCCCGCGCGGCCCTGCGTGGGCTCGCTTGCGGCCCCGCGGGAATAATCCCCGGCGCCTCACGGGAGCGGCAGCCCGGGGCTTCGGTGGGAGATTAAACATTCTCGTGGTTAATCGAGTCTCAGCAGCCGCCCGTTCCCCGGAACCAGAGATTATCCCATAATTAATTAATTAGGGTATTTGCTGCCATACGCAGGCCTGCCTGGTGCAATCCAAGTCCTCTGGCTCCAGGAGGAGCTTTCGGGGGGGGCGACGCGGTCCCCTCCCCAAAGGCACAGCCCCAGCGAGGGGGGGGATGGAGGCACAAGGGGGGCATGACGGAGGGGCTGGGAGGGGGCTGCAACGGGGCTGGAGGGGGTGGAAGTGGGATGGGGGGACAACGGAGGGGGCATGCGGGGGTGGAGGTGATGGGGAGGGTGGAGGGGGATGGAGGAAGGATGGAGGGGGGTGGAAGCTTCGGTGGAGGGCATGATGGGGGGGTGGAAGGGGGGATGCAGCAGCGATGGAGGGGGGTGGAAGGGGGATGGGAGGGGCGATGCAGGGGGGATGGAGGCTGTGGTGGAGGCGGATGGAGATGATGGGGAGGGCGGAGGGGATGGAGGGGGCAACGGAGCGGGATGGAGGGGGCAATAAAGCGGGATGGAGGGGGCGATGGGGGGGCGATGGGGGATGGAGGAGCGGTGGAGGGGGGGATGGAGGGGGTGGAGGAGGGATGGGGGGGCAATGGAGGGGACGGGGGGGAAATGGAGAGGGGATGGAGAAGGGACGGAGGGGGCGATGGGGGGATGGAGGGGGTAGAGAGTGGAAGGAGGGGATGATGCGGGGGGGGGGTTTGGAGGGGGTGACTGCTGGGGGCTGGGCTGCCCCGATCCCGGTGCTGGAGGGCGAGGACAGGGCACCGCGGGGCTGGGGTTTACCCCGCACCAGGCCGCAGAGGGGGGCCGGGCAGCACCGTACCCCCATGTGTGTCCGGGGGTCCCACCAGGCTGTGATGCCAGTTCTCCCCACGGGCACTCGGGGCAGCCGTGCCCCTGGTTCCACGCCCCCCCTCACCTCCGTCAGCGCCCGGCACTGCCCCACGGCACCACCCCACGGCACCGCCCCACGGCACCGCCGCAGCCCCCGGGGACGATGCAGGGCAGGACAGGGGTCTGCACCAGGGCCCCCTCCCCTCTCCTGCCCCGTCCCGGGGAAGGGTCTGTCCGTGGGGCCCTGCAGATGCCCCACGCCGTAGGCACGGCCGTCGGGTGGGGGTCAGCCCCCCATGGGGCTGGCCCAGGCCTGATCGTCCCCTCCCCGCTGCAGCCCCCTGTGCCACGGGGCAGGGCCCCTGGTGCTGCCCAGCTCTGCCTGTGGCGCTGGCCCGGTGCCCCCGAGGCGGACGAGTTCAAGGGCACCGTCCCCTGCTCCCCCGACAGCCCCCGGCCGCGGTGCCCCGGCCCCGAATCCCGCGTAGGACCGGGCTGCGGTGACGGGTGGGGGTGACACGTAGGAAGGGGGTGATATTTGGGCAGGGCATGACGTAAGGGCAAAGTGACACGGCGGGACAGGGTGACAGTTCAGGAGGGGGTGACACGTAGGGAGGGGGTGACGGGTAGGGACAGCGTGACATGTCAGGGTGGGGTGACCTGTAGGGTCACGGTGACACAGGGGTGCGGTGACCTGGAGGGCAAGGTGCCATGCAGGGCAGGGTGACCTGTAGGGACGGTCCCTTGCCCGCAGGTGTCAGCACCGGACCGGAGCGTGCTGCTGGTGGCCGGTGGCCTCTGGCCTGGCCTCCGGGCTCACCTTCAGGGCAGCCCAGGGCTGTCCCCGGGCCGGTGGGGCCGGGGGGACGTTGTGCCCCTCCTGGGCCAGCCCCGGGGTGCGCGGGCAGGGGCACTGCAGGGCAGGGGCCACCCGCCCCACTGCAGCCCCAAAGCAGCCGGGGCAGAGCCCGGAGCCCCCCGCTTCCCCCGCCCTTTGCTCCATGGGGGGATACAGTGCATATGGGGGCCACGCCGTGGGCCCCAGGGGACCCCCCCCACCGGCTTTATCCCATCCATGCGCGAGGACGGGGTGTGGGCTGGGGGACCCCGGGGCAGCGCTGGCCGCGTGGGGGTCCCGGTGGCAGGGCCAGGGGCGTCCCGGTGCGGCCGGTGGTGCGGGATGGCGCGTGGGTGGCCGAGCGCCCGCGGGGGTGGATGGCCGGGCCCTGAGTCACGGGGTGGGGTGCAGGGTGAGTCCCGGGGTGGAGGGTGCTGTCCGTGACTCACGGCCCCACTGGCCCCCCCGGCGGGTCCCCGTGCGGGGTGAGGGGGGCACCGCCCTGCTCCCACCCAGACCCCAGGGTCTGAGGGTCCCTACGGCCCCCCGGGGATGCTGCCCCCCTCCCTCGTTTGCTGCGAGTACTGCACCGGTGTCAGTGCCACGGCCGAGGCGGGGCCGAGCATCCCAGGGGTGACAGTGGGCTGGCTGGGACAGGGGACACGATCCGGATGCCACGCGGGGTGGGATGCCATTCCAGGCCTGGCCGTGGGCCTGGGTCATACCCAAAATGCTGCCGCCGCTGCAGTGGGGCTGGGGGCTCCCTGTTCCCACGGCCTCGGCTTTCCTGTTCCTCCCCATCCCGTGTCCCCATGTCCCATGGCCACCCTGGGACATCGCAGACATCCCTCGGGCATCGTGGCTGCTGTCGGGACAACGCAGAGACCCCTGAGAGGACGTATCCAGCCCTTGGAAATCTGGGTGGCTTTGGGTACCACGGCCACCTCGGGACACCACAGCCACCCCTGGGACACCACGGCCACCCCTGGGACACCATGGTCACCCCTGGGACACCACAGCTGTCTCTGGGACAGAACAGTCACCTCCGGAACACTGCATCCACCCCTGAGACACTGTGACCATCCCTGGGACACCACAGCCACCCCTGGGACTCAGTGGCCACCCCTGGGACACCGTGGCCATCTCTGGGACACTGGTCACCCCAGGGACACTGCAGCCACCATGGCTGACCCTGGGATGCTATGGCCATCTCTAGGACACCACAGCCATCTCCAGGACACCTTGGCACCTCTTGGACACTGTGGCCACCCCTGGGACACCGTGGCCATCTCTGGGACACTGTGCCACCCCTGGACATCCCTCGCTCTGCCCCGTCCCAGCCGCCGGTGGTCCCCGGCCCCCCGGAGTGCTCAGCGGAGGGACGCTGGTGGCAGTTTCCCCTTGGGTTCCTTCCCACTCCGCCGCTTCCAGGCCCCCCCAGCCCTGCCCGTGCCGGGTCCCCGGTGCCGCCGTGGGCGAGGCGGGGGCTGCCCACGCGGCCTGTGGCAGGGACCCCAGCACGGGGGGGGCTGCGCCGGCAGTCGCCATGGGGTGGGACAGGAACGGGCCACGGTCCCCCGAACCCCCCACGCTCCCGTGGGAACACAGCCAAGCTCCGCTCCAGGGAGACGCTCCATGGTGGAAAAAATGCTGGAAAATGCCAAATGAGCCAATTCCCAGCCCTCGTGGGTGGCCTGGGGGAGCCGGGGGGGGCTGTGGCCCCATGTCCCCCCAGCCACTGGGACACCCAGCACCCTCGTCCTGGGGCAGCCCCCGGGGTGAGGTGTCTCCCGGGGTCAGGGGGTCCGGGGCTGCTCGGACTTGGCGATGCCGTGGGTTGGAGTCGGTAAGGAATGACTGAGGAGTGGGAGGGCAGCCCTGCCAAGCGGGGCAGGTTTCCAGCAGCGGCCCCGGCCAAGTCACGCCAGCGTCACTCGTAGCGAGGCCGGAGGCTGCGCCGACGAGGGTGGCAGTGATGGAGAGCCCTCGGCCTCCAGCAGCCTCCAGCCTGACGTCCGCAGCGCGGCGGCAGCGGGGCAGCGAGGACGAAGGGCGGCAGGGCCCTGGGTGCCGGCAGCGGGGCGGCAGGAGACCTTGCGATGCCCTTCCCACGGTCAGCCCCGGCCTCTCGGGTTTCCCTGCCTGCCTGGCCTGGGCAGCAGCCTCAGCCGGAGCGGGGCAGGCGTGGGAGGGAAGGGACACGGAGGGGGCCGGGAGCCCGGCTGGTGGCAGGAGGCACCGCTGTCCCCGGGGGACCTCAGCCCTCTGCGGGGACAGATAGAAGCACACAGGCTGGGAGCAGGGACAGGGGCTGGGAGCAGGGACCTCGGTCTCCGTGCTGGCAGCATTGGGTTGAGATTCCTTAGGCTTTTTCTTGAAGTCTAACTTTTCTCTGGAGAAAAGCCCATCCTCCCTGATGGGGAAAGGATATGTCCCGGCGTGATGCTGTCCCCAGCTCCGGCAGCAGCTGAGAGACGGGATCCTCCCGCTTGCCCCCCACCGATTGCCCTTCTCGCTCTCAGCTTTCTTCTCTTGGCTTCTATGGGGGGAAAAGGACTCTGGGGGGTCTGGCAGGCATTTGGCTGCTTTCCCCCAAAACCAGCTCACCAGCATTCCCAGAGATCCACCGGATTTACATCCCCATTTCCCTCCTCCGCAGCAGTTTTGCTGTTCGGCGTCTGCTTGTGGCACTCCTCGTCAGCCGCACGCTCCCGGCTTCCCTCATGCCGTCCCCGTTTCGTCGCGCCGGGTCACTCGTGGGGGAGCTTGCGAAGCAGCAGAGTCTCTCTGGCTGCTCCTCTCTTCCCGGCACTGCCAGGGAGCGTGGAGGGTGCCCAAGGAGCCACCTGTCCCAAATCCCGGGGTGAGCTGCCGCCCGGGGTCCCCGGCTGAGCCCCATCCTGCAGCCAAGCAGCCAGAGCTGGGCCGTTTGCCCAAGAGCCGCCTGTTGCTGGAACCAGCTGATGTTTGCCCGGTCTCTTCTCCTCAGGGCCTGGAGCTGCTCCGGCCGCCCACCGTAGCCTCTCCGAGAGCAAAGGGCACCCCGCGCTGGGGTCCCCCTGCGGCCACCCCCGGCATGTCTCCCCTCTCGGCTTGGGACACTCTTCTGTTTCTCTCTGACTTGAGAGATGTGTCCTACCACGCCGCTTCTGCAAAAGACAGCTGGGAACGAGCCTCCGGCGTCTGTGACCCACGCTGCAAACACCTCCTTCTCTCCCCAGGCACCCCGGACCCAGCGAGCCAGGCTCCCTGTACAGGGCTTGGAGGAAGAAACGGCTCCTGGTCGTCCCCTGTGGGCCCTGCGGGCAGGACCAGGCTGCGTCCACCTCCCACGGCACCTACGGAAAGAGGCAGCGCAAGCGGCAGGGTCGGCGCAGGCTGGGGAGCAGGAGCAGGGGAAGGCAAGCTCTGCTGATGGGGACTGCGGGTGGCTGCCACGAGCATCCCTGGTGCCGACCAGCCGTGGCCTCGGGCTCCCGCCACCCCTCGGGCTGAGATCAGAGGTTTTCTGTCTTTTTCGGCCCGTGATCTGAGTGTTCGTAGAGTGGCAGAGACCACCCGGGCACGGTGGGAGGGCAGGGAAAGGGGAGCTCCCAGCCAGCCGGGAAGGCAGCCAGGGAATCGCTCCAGTGCAAGATTCACCCCACGGTGAAGGGGGGGCAGCTGGAGGGGCAAGCGCAGCTCATACTAAGCCTGGATTTAGGATGGATCAGTTTGCCGGCAGCTGACTCCTCTATAATTAGATGGCAGCAGCGGTACGGGAGCCAGCTCGGGGCGTAGAGCTCCAACATCTTCCCGTCCACAGGCACGTCCTTAAAGGAAACCACCCGTTTTCCAAATGACCCCCAGACGCTTAAAACAGCCGGGGGAGCGATGAGCTGCTTCTCCTGACCAACAGGAGCTGAGGAATAAAAGCTACTGCAAAGTGCTGCCTCTCCTGCAGGCCCTTGGGGCTGCCCTCGAGGAGAAGACCCTCTGACGCGGCCCCAGAGGATGGATCCCGTTGGGCTGCGGGGCTGGACGGCTCAGCGGTATCTTGTGCCACTTTGCCCATCACTGGCCACACTAACGGGGGCTGGAAGGAGCTGCAGCCCTGCCCGGCTTCGGGGGCTGCAGGCTGGGAGCCTACACGTGCCCGATGCCCCTCGTCTGCGGCCCCCAAGCCACGTCCCAGCTCTGCCCCGACTGCTCTGTCACCTGGGGGAGCCCTACAGCCGCTTGCCGAGGTCCCGCAGCCCCAGGCTGTGCCCCACCATCCCTCTTCCCATCTCTGCCGTCGTCCCACGGGAGCTGAGGGGGAGAAGGGGTGGCTGGCAACCACGTGGGAGGCTCCAGGCTTTTATCTTGGATCCGGGTTTTCAACAGATGTGGTGTGAGCAATGTCTGTAAGGCAACTAGATCAGCATCGCTGCTCAGAGATTAAAGGATTTAATAATCTGCTGGCAAGATGTAATTGAAAGAGGCAGAGGTCTGGTTGTACAGCACTCAACAAATGCACCGGGACGTGCCCACGCTCCCCCCGAGATCCCTCCAAACCTTCCCGTAAGCAGAATAAATCCCCGGTGCACATGGGGTGGGCCCTTTTCTACACGGACCCAGGGCCTAACACTTCATCTTCCTTTGTAGGTAACCCCTTATTTATCGTTAACACGCTTCTAGGGAGCCCTTCGTTCACTGACCCCAAGCTGCTCCACAAAGAATAAGGAACCGGGGGCGGCGCTGCCGCTGCGCCAGGTACGCGGCGAGTCCCCGGGTGCCGGGGGGGAGCGGTGCTGCCGCTTGCCGGAGGTCAAAGCACCATTCAGCGGCGAGACGGCAGCCGCCGCTTCTCAGTCCCTTGTTCTAATCGCTGCTCCACTCCCTGGTGAAAAACCTTAGACAACAAGGCAGTGACTGGCTCTGCAAAGCACTGACGACAACAATGCGGAGCTTCTTCCCCCGCTCGCCGGCAGCCTGTAGACGTGGCGCTCAGGGACGTGGTTTAGTGGTGGCCTTGGCAGAGCTGGGCTAATGGTTGGACTCGATGATCTTCGAGGTCTTTTCCAACCTAAACGATTCTGCGATTCTATGACCCAGCACTACCACAAGCAAGTGATGCTGCGAGCGGAGGGCAGAAGGCAGCAGGCAGAGGGTCTGAACCTCTTGGAGGGGCGGAGGCACGGGAAGATCGAGGTCCTTAAGCATTAAACCTGGGGAAGGAGCCCCTGCGAGCACAGGGGTCTGCCCCGTCGCGTTGCACAGAGCCGGACCGGGCAGCGGGAGGGCAGAAAGCTCCTCAGACGCGTCCAAGCGCGCTGCCCGCCGCTGGGCAGAGCCCCGCTGAGCCGCCCGCGCTGGCGCTGCCTCGCCAGAAGCCGAGCCGAGGTGACTGTGCAGAAATGAGAGATGTGCCCGGCACACCGAGCCCTCTGCCAAAGGCTCTGCGTGACCTTTGCATCCTCCCTGCCGCCTGGAAGTGCTGACCAAGTCCTTCCGCTCTCGACAGGGTGGTGCCGGCTGGAACAGAAATTGGGGGAGAGGGTCCCCATTTCAGGGATGTGGAGCTGCCTTTGTTGTTCCTTTTATTCTCTGGCTGTCCACTACAGCCCTGCCCGGGAGGCAGACAGGGTAAGAGGCAGGGACGTATGATCCAAGGTGGTGAAAGCCTGACCTGGCCGGCAGCCGCTCCAAACACCGGCCCATCCTGCCGCTGGCAAAATGGCCTTTTTGGAAGGTGCTCAGCCTGGCTGCGCGGATCAGCTGGAGGCAGGAGGGTGGCTGGGAAGCCTGGTGAGACCCAGCACCACATTTGCAAGTATCTGCAAAAGAGAAAAGCAGTGTGGGGAGTCTCCTTGCGTTGCTTTTATTTCCCCTCCTCGGGAATTCGTCTTTCTGACGAAGCTGATTTCTCACATTGGGTTCTCCAGGGTGCCTCAAAAAATTCACCCAGCTCCCGGGTATCGTTTGGTATTTATTTATTTTGAGTTCCCTGCCTTGATGACAACAGCGAAATCAAAAAGGCAGCTTGGTGCTGCCTGTGCCTACAGCCGGAGGGGTGGCTGGAGTTCGGAGCTCCTGGGGTCTGGCGCCCGGGGGACTCACAGCATGGATGTGCTGCGGCTGCCGCTGCTGAGAGGACGGTGTTGTACGGCAGCAGGCGGAGCAACTCCAACCCCTTTTCTGTTCCTCCTCAGACAACGTGCTGAGCACCCGGGGCCGTACGACCAGCTCCGCTGGGGCTCTTGTCCTTACACAAGTTTTGGGTTCCAGCCGCTCCTGAAGCGGTGGGAGCTGCAGGTGACCGAGGGACAGGAGGGGCTGTGCTGGAGGGCTCCATGGGAGCTCATCCCTCGAGGTGAGGAGCCAGAAACGGTGGGACCAGAACCTTTTCAGATGGCCCGACCTGTGCCTGCAGCCGAGCAGCGGAGCCCCTGTCCCTGCCTTGGCTGGGGGAGGAGTTGGAGAAAACAAAGCTGCTTGTTCGCTGCGGCGGTGGGGCTGCTGATGCCTCCTGGGTGACAAAGACCTCTTCCATCCCTGCGCACACCAAGGGCCGGGCCCTGCTTTGTGAGAGGATCTGAGTAACCAGCAAGCCTAGCAAGTCGCCGCTCTCCTCAAGCAAACCGCCCCAAACTTAAATACTGTTGCACAACTCACTTGTGATTCACTTTTCCCCTCCCCATGGCGAGATCTGGAGGGCATGCATCTGCGGCGCGGTGTTGCAACCCCCGCGGCTCAGCTGTTCCTGCCAAGCGGGCCCTGACAGCCGGGTCCTGCTGGCTCTCGCCTTCCACCGCATTCCTCCTCATCTGGTAATTACCCCTCGTCGCATCAGATCAGTGACCTCTTGAGATCGGGACGGAAGATCCTTGGGAGGATGTGGTGGGGAGAGCTGTGAGAACCGTTCCGCCTCTCGCTGGACATCCCCAAATCTACCAGCCCTGCAGTGACGGCTTCCAGACCAGGGCTCACGGAGCAACCACAGAGCAAGGGCGTCCTTGTCCTTGGTGGGGTGTCTCCTGCAGGACCAGCTCCCTCGGGGGGGAACATTTAACGTCAGGGCCAGTCTCAGACGTCAGATGGAAAATACTCTGTCTTGTTTGCAGTGGGATACGCGAGACTTTGTATTGCTTCCTCTCTAGGATCCTAAAAGATAAAACTTCTTTGAAGTCCGTTAACAAACTCTCTCAGACAAAAGGTTATGGTAAACATTGGTGCAAACATCTAGCGACGTGCTTGTGCGGACAAGCCTTTGGGGAATGACTGGAAGCCGCCTGCCCGCGGGTCCCCAGTCGGTATCTGTGGCAGCGCCCTCGCTGCGGAGCTCTCCGTGGATGCTGGCATTCTCCTCCTTATCTGCTCAGTCGTAGGCAGGAAGCGATTCGTGCGGTGCCCTTACACTGATCTAGCAAAGCGCTAAAAATAAACCTTCTTTGTCAAGCCGCAAACTCCTGCCCGATCTGCTGTGTCAGCTCCTGGAGAGAACCTGCTGCGGGAGTTCAAGGTTTCTTGAGACAGAGGCTTGTACCCCACTCAGCGTGGGGGAAGCGTGCCTGCAAGCGGGAGCCGTGAAGGCTGAGACATCAAAATACAAAGGAAAAAAACCCGAGTGTCTCTTCAGAGACGTGCTAAGCCGTACTTTGGGAGGGGCCGGGTGGGAGGGATACAGCTCGTATTAAACCTTTTGAGGTAACTCATCCTGCAAACAGTGGGAAATTACCGATCGCAGAATATTTAATGATGTAAGTGAATCGCAGTTGGCAGCGCGCTGGATCGCACTGCAGGACGGCTTGGGTTCGAACGTGTCAAGAGGACGGGGCCAGACTCTTCTCAGTGGTGCCCAGCGACAGGACAAGGGGCAACGGGCACAAACTGGAACACGGGAAGTTCCGCCTGAACAGGAGGAAAAACGTCTTCGCTGTGAGGTGCCCGAGCCCTGGCACAGGCTGCCCAGGGAGGGTGTGGAGTCTCCTTCCCTGGAGAGATTCCAGCCCGCCTGGACGCGGCCCTGTGCAGCCTGCGCTGGGTGACCCTGCTCTGGCAGGGGCTGGGCTGGGTGGTCTCCAGAGGTCCCTTCCAGCCCCCACCACTCTGTCATGCTGTGATTCTGTGTACGAGCGCTCGCTTGTTTGGAAAGGGCTGCTCCCCCCACGTTGAAGCGACGGGGTCTCCAGCAGCCGCCCCGATGGGGCATGTCAAGCGGCTTCAGCCGTTACTCTGCAGCTTGGCTCTTACGGGAGGGTTCGCTCTCCAGGCCGGTAAGAGCAGGAGCCGTGACCAAACGCCCTGAGCACACAGGTACCACTGGGATGGTCGCTTCTGCCATGGTGTGACCCAGCGCCCTCTACGCGGCCGCCCAGGTCCTTCGTGAACACACCATGTGCAGGAGGTGCCCGGGCTCCCCGCGGCAGCCAAGTCCCCCAGTCACCTGCTGCCAGCCCGTCTGCTTGTCTGGTTTTTGCTCCCCATTTCTGGCAGAGCCTGCACGAGGCTCGGTCGAGGTAGAATCATAGAATCACAGAATGGTTTAGGCTGGAAAAGACCTTTAAGATCATCAAGTCCAACCGTTAACCCAGCACTGCCAAGGCCACCACTAACCCATGTCCCCAAGCGCCACATCTACACGGCTTTTCAATCCCCCCAGGGATGGGGACTCCCCCACTGCCCTGGGCAGCCTGTGCCAGGGCCTGACAGCCCTTTCGGGGAAGAAATGGTTCCCAATACCCAGCCTAAACCTCCCCTGCGCAGGACGCCTCTGTGCGCAGGGCCCGACTCCAGCTGCTCGCGGGAGCCGCTGGAAGCCACGGCCGTGGGAAAGGGGCCGCAGTGCTGGGGCCCTGGCACGCCCCCGGGCCCGGCAGCGGTGCCACGGCGGCGCTCAGACCGGCTCCCGGCTGGCGGCCGGTCCCTGCGGGGCTGTGCTCCCCGCCCCTCGCCTTCCCCGGGGGGTGCAGGGCCCGGGCCCTGCCCGCCGGGCCTGGCAGCTGCAGCCTGAGCCGCAGGAGGCCCCGGCCAGGCTCAGCCGGGGCCCGGGCCCGGGGACGCCGCCGGCTGCAGCGGAGCGTCCCTGCGGGGCCTGGGGGCCGCGGCGGGGGCTGGCGGGGCCTGGGGACAGCGCGGAAGGGCTGCGGGGCCCGCGGCCTGTCCCGCGGGTGGCGCCGGGCCCGGGCCGGGGTCCCTGTGAGGGCGCGGGCCCCCTCGCCCCGCCCGCCGCCAGGGGGCGGCCTCCGCCCCGCCGCCCCCCGCCGAGGGTCGCGCTCGCGCCCTGCCCCCCACCCCGTGATGTCACCCCCGGGGAGGAGGCGAGACTGGCAGGCGGGCGCACCCAATGGGAGCCCGGCGAGCAAGGTGGGGAGGCGGGATTTCCGCCGCCGGCCGGCCGGCGCAAGGGTGGGAAGGCGGGGCCGCCGCCCCCTCAGGCCCCGCCCCGGCGCGCGGCCGCGAGCGCCGGTGGCGTCACCACGCCGGGGTTCTGCGGCGGGCCGCGGGCGCGCGCGCCGCCCGCCCTCCCTCCCGCTCCCTTGCAGCCCCGTTGCCGCCAGGGGCGCGCGCGCTCGCGCGCGTGCTGACGTCAGGGCGTGCGCGCCCCCACCCGGAGGCCTGCGCGGTTACCGAGCGGCGCGCGCAGCCTCGGCAGCGCCTGTGAGGAGCCGCCGCCGTCTGGGGAAGCCGGGCCGGGCCGGACCGGGTCGAGCCGAGCCGAGCCGAGCCGAGCCGAGCCGCGGGGTTATGAGGCCGGGCGCCGCCGCCTCCCCGTAAGGAGCAGCGGGCCCGTGGCGGCGCGGGGAGCGCGCGAGGCGCCGGGGCCGCCCCGCGACAGGAAGCCATTTTGTGGGCCCCCTCCTCCTCTTCCTCCTCCTCCTTCGCCGCCGCCCTCGCGAGCGGCGCGGCCGGTGCTGCCGGCCGGGGTGGGCGGGCGGACCCGCGGCGAGGGCGCCCGGTGAGCGAGGGCGGCGGCGGGGGGGGCGAGCAGGGGGCCGGAGCGGGCGGCGGCGGCCGCCGCGCCTCCCCATGGCGAAGAAAACCTACGACCTGCTCTTCAAGCTGCTCCTCATCGGGGACTCGGGGGTCGGCAAGACCTGCGTGCTCTTCCGCTTCTCCGACGATGCCTTCAACACCACCTTCATCTCCACCATCGGTCAGTGCCCCCCCGCGCCCCCCGGGGCCCGGGCCCACCCTCGGCCGGGCCCCCTTCAGCGCAGCGCTCCCCCCCCCCCGTTCCCGCTCTGGTGGGCGCCTGCAGCCCTCCCTGCCCCGGGGGCTGCTCCCCTGCTCTCCGCCGGGCCTCGCAGCTTTGGGTCGTGGTTTCTGCTCTGGTGTCAGCCCCCGCGTCCGAGTGTCCCCGGGGACCCCCCGTGTCGTTCCCCCCCCCTTCCGCCTCCTTGCTCTCGCCGCCGGCACGGAATGCGTGGGGAGCCGGCCGCCCCGGTCACACCCGACTCCGGCTTCGCCCCTGCTGCAGGGAGGAATGATCTGGTTTCCCTCCGCAGTTGAGCGCAGCAGTTTTCTCCGCTGTCGGTGACCCTGAGCGACCCTCTCTTGCCCTCCCTCCCTCGGGGGCTGCGTTGGTGGCTTGTCCCCCACACGCTCTGCCGGCCGCAGCCAGAGCCCACCCGGCTCCTGCCGTCACTGGTGGGTCTCTACCCCCCTGTGCGCCATCCCTGCGCGGTATCTTCACCGCTATTGATGTAGCTTAGCAGAAATGACTACACTTGTGGGTGGGGTCTGTTTCCTCACCCGACAAAGCTGCCCTTCCCTCCCTTGCGAGGGAGCCGCTGGCAGAGCTGACTTTCGCCCTTCGTTGGTGGGCAGCTCCTGGCTACGGTGGTCCCTTTGACATCGTGAAGGAGACCTGTGTGTTTTCCTAGGCTTTCCTGTCTCCGTTTAATCTGTGCTGTGAGACAGGCCTTGTACCTAACATCCTTTCTCCCTAGGTTTGTCGTGGTGTGTTGTTTTTCTCCTCCTGAACACTGTCTTGTTTTGCAGATGAAGAGTTCAGGTCAGCAGCTTCTGACCTTCTTGGTGACTGACTCTGGCAATTTAAGAGAATTCATGCCTCCGCTCTTTCTTGCAGTACCCACTGGTGTGACATGTGCAGATAACTGCCACACGTCTGGAAAAAAGAAAATCTCTTTCTTAGGGGGAGTTGAATTGAATCTGGCTTTTTCTGCTTGGTATAAATCCTTTAAATGATTGGCCATGCCGAGGGTAGGAGAACAGAGAGTATCAGTGTAAATCTTAGTGCTAGGTGTAAGTACGGTCCTGTGTACTTCCTCATCGGTGTTGAAACGTTGCCCTAAAAATTGCAGCTCAGACTACAAGACGTAAAAAGATGCTCTTAAGCAAGCCTTGGGCAATTTGAAGTAAAAGAAAGTATATTTGGGACAACCAAGTGTCAAGACACAGTTGCTGCCTAAAAGCTCTTTGGGTCTCAACTTGGGGTTTTGCTTAATTGTTTTTGGGGGAGGTGACAGTCACTTAATCTTGTCTCTTAACATCGCATGCCTTGACTATGGAAGGCTGTATTTATTTTGCTGCCGCGGCCGTAGTGTCATTCTGCGCTGCTTGGCAAATTCTCGCCTGGATCACATGGCGTTTGTTGCTTTCTGAGTTTGCTGGGAAGGTTTATTTCCATTCTCAAAGTTAAAAATAGTCAACGTCTTAGTTAAGAAGTCAGTGGATATATGGTGGCTCTTGCTCCAGAGAACTTGTGCATTTAGTGATTAGTGATTTTGGTAATTAGTTCTTGGGCTGTATCACTGCAGTTGTTGAGGGTTCAAGCAGAATATCATCAGGTTTAGTAGCGAGTGTGCACGTGCAGAGTTTGGAAGCGTTTCTGAACAGTCAACCCAGTTTAGACCAGTCGGTATTTATTTCTGGACACAGAAGACACTGTTGGTAGTGCCTGTGCACCAGAAGGCAAATAAGTTGTATTTCCTAAGTTCTGAACTAAATGTCTCGATCTGGTAGCTGTGAACACCACTTGATGACTGGTTGGTGTGTCAGAGGGTGTCAGAGCTGTGTCTTCACGGCGGGATTTACCAGACTTTGGGGATACAAACAGGTTTTCCGTGTTGTGGTGAATTCCAGGTGCTTAACTGCCCAAAGAGGGCTTAAATGTATTGTTTCCTTAGTTCTTCTGTAAGTAACTGGTTAATGAGGAAACCTGCTGGGAAAATGTCCTGTGCCAGCAGTGTCAGTTGAAGGGAAACTGTATGTTAGTGCCTTTAAAAAGCAGCCCGTCCACGAAGGAAAAATCTTCAGTTGGGTTAAAACACCTGTCCACTTAGTTGTTCTCCGCATCGTTACAACAAAGCGATTGAGTAATCTGTCTGAAAATAGGTTATCTCAAATTACCACCCGTTGCTACAGTTTTTAGGCTTTCCCAGGGTTTCCTCTGCTGCAGCGGTGACAGTAGCAATGGCAGTCCTGGAACGTAACACGGAGCCTGGGAAGGTGCTTTGCCCGGTGGTACCCGCTGTGATAAATCCCGCTGCGGTAGCTGCGCAACTTGGGCTGGTTTTGCAGCCGGAAGAGGAGAGTTCCAGGAAAAACCTCAGATGGAGTCTTTGACCTGTAGCAACAAGGAAATACTATTTCCAAAGCACTTGTGTACACAGTCGATGACATTGAGGGTGACTGGCTTATTGGCTGAATCTCTCCTTGTATTTTAAAAAAAAATAATACTTGGTAGCTTGTTAGCTCTGATTCATGCTTTTGTGTTTACACTAAGCTCCACCAAGAACCTGAGATAGTCAAGCACGTAAAATGGACAGTAGTGCTGGTGGCTGTACGCAGGGACTGGTTTGGCCTTTCTGGTCTTTATAGGAAAAGGTGGATCTCAAAGAATATTGAAACTAGCCCCTGTATGTAACATACGAGTGGTGGGACGTGTTTTAATTCTATAAAACCAAAGGCTTGTCTGCATATGTAAGTGAAGATACAATAATAATGCATTTCTACTTCACATTAGTAACTTATATTCACTTACTTTCATCTTTACACATTTTAAGGACTGATTAAGCATGATCCATGATGGTACTTTGGATATAATTTACTATACCTGTAATTCGGTGTACTCTCTTTAACATTTGACTTTGAATCACTTCAATCTAATATTTCCTGCTAAACCAGCAGTTAAGCTCTTGGATGTGATGAGGTGCCCGTGTGAATGATTTCATTACCCTGTCTAGAGGTACTATAAATAATCCAGATGGCTCTTCTGCAAGAATCCCTAAGTCATCGCAACCTCCCTGGAGAGAGCAGGGGCCTTGTCCTCAAATGCTGTGTTGCTGTTTTCAGGTAGAAAGGGAATAAATTACAGAAGACTTAGTCTATCACAAACCATTTTTATTTTTAATAGCTCTTCGGTAATTCTCTGGTGCAAAAATCATTTTTATGGTATCTTTTTTTGAGAAATTGGGGTGACTTTTCAGGTGTGCTCTACGGGTACTCTCCAGTTGGGTCAGGTCTGTCAGTGGCAGCTGTTCTTCTGGGCAGTGGTCTTGCTCCCTGGTGCTCCTAAGCACCGAGTAGTGGAGGCTTCTCTTAAACGGACTGCTGCCTGGTCTCCCTTCTCCCCAAACGCTACTAACTGTAGTAGTTACTCTGCTGCCGCTCATGCTACCAGCAGATTTTCTTTATTTTTAATATTAAAATCATTAGTATAAGTAGCTTCCAATCAATGTATACTTGAGATCTTAATTTTCTCTAGTAATTTTTTTATTGGCATTCAGCATGTCAAGTTGATGACAGCTTGAAGTGAACCGTCAAGAAAGGATCTGCCAGAGCTCTGTGGGTGCGCTCTGAAGCTGTTGAGGGTCAGCAGGTAGAGCACTGGCCTTTGCTGCCTGGGCGCACGCAGGTAGGGAGGGCTGTTCTTGCAAGGGTGGCTGTCTAAAAATTTGAATGTCAAACCTGAACTCAAGTGTATAATTGCTATTGTTTGACTAAGTGAAATGCAAATGAAGATGAGTCACAAAAAATGTTTTCCCATGAAATCTGACTACCTCTAGTAATGTGCTCAAGAGAACAAAGGGCATGTAATCGTTGTGAGAGTCCCTCTGAATGCTACTGATGTAGGTAAAGCTTTCCTGGATCTGCACCCGTACTGAAGATGTGGCTGTGTTCTGCATTTCTGGTCTTTACTCACGCTTGCTGCAACTCGACAAGTCCAGAGAGAGGGAGAAAAAGCAGTAGGATTTTGAGGTTGGATCACCCCATATTTTATTCTGAACGCAGGAAGGTCTTGATGCCGAAGCTGTGGTAGGAGTGTGTGAGACTGTATTATTTTAAATGTGAAGGTATATGAAAACTATTTTCTGATGAAATTCTTTTTTTCTCAGTTTTTTTTTTTCTTTGGCCTTTATTAGAAGTGATTTTGAGTTGCTAAGCACTTACTTTGGAATCATTGCCTATTGGTACACTTAAGCAGTGAAATTTTTTAAAATCAGTCCTCAGATATCAGAAATAGTAAATGTAACAAGTTTCTTCATACATCTCATGAGGATTTGTTTGCCCGTGATTGTGATACATTAATATTGGGAAGAAAGGAGTCCTAGATAGAGAATGGGGAAAAACTCAGTAGGTTGTGGGAAAACAAACTAGGCAGAAATTCTGTTTTGAATTGTGAACGTGTTTTTAGCTGTATGGTGGTTGCAATGAAGTTTGAAAAACAAGTAGTTTCTGAGGTCCCAAAAAAGAGTATTACTACAGCAGTTGAAAGTACTGGCTTGCTTTTTCCTTGGATTCCTTTTCTGTCTCATATCTATAGCTTGTCGGCTTGCGGGAGCACCAGCCAACTTTGAGTTTGTTTATGTTGTGCCCAGGCTGTGGGTTCAGTCTCTGTCTGACTCCTGGTGTGGAGCAGGTGAGTTAGAAACAAACCAACCAACCACCACAAACCACCCCCTCAGCAAACCCCCCAGCCCAACTCCTGTTCAGTCATTTCCATGACATGGGGTCCAGAAACCATCAGGCAGCAAGAGATGCAAAAATTGTTTCTGCACGTAGGTGATGGAGCTGTAAAACTTGCTGTCATGGGAAGTTTTGGAGGGGGAAATATAAACGGGTTCAGAGTGAAAGTAGAAAATGGAAGTGGATCTGTCGGTGGCTGTTAGACGTGATGGCCTGGATGTGTCTCCAGCTTGGGAATCCCCTCAGCTCTTGGTTGCTGGAGGTGGAACGAATGTTCTTTGGCCGGGAGAGAGCGGTTCTCCTCGCCTCTGTCTGCTGGGACGCCCAGGAGAGGGGTTACAGAGCGAATTGGACTTACAGTGTGATATGGTATGATTGAGGGTGTTTGGTTTTTTTTTTTGTTGTGTTTTTTTTTTTTAATCTGGGGCCATGGATAACGAGCAGCAGTTTTGCTTGTGCGTGCCTTGCAGCGCTGCTGAGAAGCGTGTGGATAGCTGTATGGTGAAGAGCTGAGGAACCGAGCTGGCTGGAAACTTCTTTTAACATAGCTTTTTTTCAGCTGAGCTGGATCAGTTCCCTGATCTGGCTTCTTATGTTACCATATAAATCTGTACTGGCAGAGTGCATAGGGCATCTGAGGGCATGGAAACACTGGAATAGGCGGCACTTGTACTGAAAATTCACTTTTAGGGTTGCAGTTCCACCATACAAAGCACTTGGCAGCAGCGCCAGCGCCTAATCTTCCCTCCTCCCTGCCCCCAGTATGAAACAAACCCTAATCTGGGCTTGCTCCTCTCCCTGCGCTGCTGCTGTCACTGCCTCGGGGCAAAACCAGTTGGTGAAGGGCGCGAACGCTGCTGAACTCCTTACTCAGGCACATACCTGCGCGGTGGCAGCACAGGACACGTAGCCCTGCTGCTCCTTTTGCTGTTTGTCCTTGCGCTGACATGCTATTTATGTTCAGCTGAAACTCATAGGCAGCTGTTACCTAAATGTGCTAAGTATCATCAGAAGGCGCGGAGACAAATGGGAAGGAGCGCGCGGAGGCTGGCTGCTCCAATTAAGCCGGTGCTGTGTCCAGGAGGAGACTGAACTGTCGCTTCAACAGTGAGTGGCAAAGATAAAGAGTGGATGAAGTCGCCGACGTTTTCTAGGGTAAAGCGTTTCAGATTGGGAGCGCAGGCCTGTAGCTTGTGACAGGCTGTCTGAATGATCCGTGCGCTGCTCTTGAATTTTACAAGACCAAAGGAAATGCCTGTTGACATTGGTAGAAAACTTGCTCAGGAACTGATAAGCAGGGATGCAGCCTTCATTTTAGAAACCAAGGACTATTTTTTAGTGCCTTGTGGAGTGATGAGCACAAGTGGGAGGTGCAGAGAAGTGATTTCCTCTTGACTTCTTGATTTATCTCTTTTGAAAGAAAAATCTGTTACTCCCCTCTCTTTATCCTGAGAAAATGCTTTTCTCCCCTTAAAGTTAACATTGATACTTAATTAGAGAATCGGTTAAGAGTCTATTGATAAATACTTCATCAGGAGATAGGATTGTTTTTTTTCTAACTCAAAGGGGTGTTTTTAGCTTGTGCTGCGCATATGTTGCTGCCTGTGGTCCAGCGGTGCTGCGTGCGTGGGGTTTTGTCTTGGCAGGCCACGCTCGCTGTACCTGCTCCTGGCAGCCCTCGGGAGCAGGGTGTGGGCCGCTTCCACCATTCCGGTGGCAACAGCTTGCTCTTCTCCTCCTCCTCCTCCTCCTCCTCCTCCTCTCTGGAGCTGTGGAAGGGCAGCGTGTTCTTGCTTGTTGGCGGCGGCGTGGAGGAAGGAGCAGGAGCATCTCAGGAAGGATGGCGGCTGGGAGCTGCTCCTGCCAGGAGCCTTCATCCTGCCTGGGGTTGAGAAATGCTCGGGAGCGACACTGGGTGAGAGCAGGTTGCACGGATTCCCCTGGCAGCGGCAGCCAGCGCCTGTTCTACGTGACCTTCTGATGACACGTGGAGAAGGGTTTCAGCCGGTGTTGATTTTGTGTAACCCTTGCGAGAGGGTGAGGTACTTCAGAAGCACTTTGTGGAAAACAAGCTTGTCAAATTCTCGGTGCTGTGGGAATTCCCTGTCTGGCCCTGGGAAAAGGGACCAGAGCTGCTGCTGCAAGTTGCCTTGAGTGTTTAGTGTTTCGGTACAACTTAACTGTGTGGGTTTTTCTTTTCTGCGTGGGTTTAACTAGAAGTCTTGTGTAGGTTTAACTAGAAGTCTCTGCATGTTTTTGTTCTTTAGCTAAAACAACTCAAGGCTTTCTTTCCCACTGGGATTGTGACTGTTTTATACTGCGTAACCTGGGGAAGTACCCGTTTGCGTCTTGCGTTTCCGAAATCTGACTTAACGCTCCCTGAGAGAGGCCTGCTCGCTTGACTGGCACTAAGTATGGAATACCTACACTGACATCCATACCTGTTACTAACTTCGGGCATATGAAGTTAACCTATTGATGTCGGACCTGTGCCAAGTGTCACCTCTGCTGCCCTTCTAACCGTAGGCATGTTACCTGTTCATCCTCACCACCAAATCTCACTGGCAGCTGACTTCCCTGTAGGTAACTAACTAGATTGCACTTCTTAAACTATTTCACTACTGTAGGTCTGAATTTTGGTAATTAAAAAAAGTGGAAAATGTTGGTAGCAGTGTCTAGATGTTTCCAGTTCCTTCGATAGCAATCTTAATTTCACACCTTCCAAAGACTTGCTGCAGTCTGCGTCTTCTCCTCTTCCCTTCCTTCTCTGAAATGGGATTTCTTTAGCATAACTAGCTCATTAAAAGCAGAACTGTCAGCAGGGGCTAGCTGTCTAGGCTCCTTCTGTAATTGGGGTAAAGGAAAATAAGAAACTCCATCCGTCTGAATGTGGCAGTACGTATGCATGTCACTTTAGAGGAAGCTTAGATGTGTGGCTTAAATATAGCTGTCTAATTGTTGGTTAAATGGATCCCACCAACGCTTCTGTTTCATTAAGCATGCTGTGAAATGCTTTCATCTCAACGTAACTTTTTGATCTTGCCAGTAAACAACAAAATTATTTTTATTTTTTTTCTTCTAGCTACTCAAGTTTCTGGCAAAACCAAAGATAACTACTGGCTAGTTCTTTGGGTTTTGTATTTAACGTTGGTATGTCTGGGACAGCAGGCACCAGAAATGTGAGTTCTGTGGAAAATCTGGTGCTGCTTATTCCTCCTTCAGTGAGCAGGACTAGTGAACAGAAATGCTGGTGGTTTGCATGGAAGGAGGCTCGGAAACTCCACCGCTGGTGTCTGCTGCGTTGTGGTGGCCCTGTGCCGCAGGGCGTGTGTCCCGGTGCCGGCTGCAGCAGCTGCCCCAGCGTGTTTGAGACCCTGACCCAGCTGGGGAACCGGGAGCACGCGGCTGCCCGGGGTTGGGGAACACACGCTCCGTGCTCCACAGCCTGCCTTAGTCTCGCTGTCGGTCCTGGGTGCCAGGGCAGGACCTGGGTTGGGGATCCGAATTCCCAGCGTGTGTCAGAGCTGCTGCTGGATCCCATCAAAAGCCTGGAGAGATTCCTGCTGGAATTCTCCTTTTGATCTTCAGAGCATTAGATAATGGCCACCAGCTTTGTAAAGAGTTTCTAACAAAGTAGTTTAAGAGGCAGAAGAAACAACTGATAAAGAAGGCATGTGATGTCTTGCTCAGAGCCGGTTCAATGCTCCTCATCTAGCTTTTGCAGGCGCTTCAGCAGTGCTGCTGCACTCCGAGCAGGCGCCTCTGGTCAGAGTTGCTGTCAGCGTTGTGGTTTCTCGCCCTGTAACTTACGGTGCTGCTAGTCCAGCCATTGGTAAAACTTTAACCTCAGTTCTTTCCGTGTAAATCCTGATGTCATTTTCTAACCCTTTCACTATCACAGTCGCATGCTTCGTTGCAGAAGAGGTGTGGGACACAGGGAGTAGGAGCAGGTCCTTTGCTGAGGCTGCGTGGGGATGGCTGGCTGTGTGACCGCTCCTGGCTCCCATCAGTGCAAAGGGAAATGGGTTTATTCCATGAGAATTGAAACCAGGAGTTGGTTGCCTTGCAAGCGAGCATCTCTTCTCATCGTCTTGAGGCATGGTGCCTCTTCACTGGAGTTGAGAGTTGGCAAGGTGCTAGCTTGAGGCTTTTTTCTTCTGGCGGACGAGGTGTAGCTAACCTTGTTGCAGCGTATGGCAAACTAAAGAATCCAAACAAGTCTTACGGCCTCCAGTGCTGCCTTGGGAGAGGCCAATGTCTTGGGGTGGCAAAAACTCTTTGACTCTAGGCGTGTCGTGTGACATTCTTCCAGTTTTTCCCACCCTTTCAAAGGTAGGTAATTCCTATTTCTCAGGCTCTTTCTGTGAGTTCAATTTGGGTGTTGCAGTACCAGTAATAGCTAAAAAAGGTGAGAAAAGTTACTGATAAATGTGTTGCTTCTGGGCAATATTGTAGCGATAGGCCTTTTTCTTCAGTCTTTTTTCCTGCTTGACAACACTGCTGTTCGTCGTCTCACTCGCTGGAGAGCTTCCAGAGGTTGGGGGGAAACACCTGGTGGTATAATCTTGATGTTCTCCAAGAGCAGGGAGTTGGAGGAACTTTCATGGTCACGCTGTGCCATATAGCTCAAGGTATGGAAATTGTCTTATGGATTCCTAGAACTTGGTTTAAACCAAAGATAAGTGCCTGCTGCCGTGCTTTGACTCTGTGAAGTCTCTGTGGTTCTTTATGCTGAAGGGTTCATAAATTAAAGCTTTTTATGAAACTTGGGTATTGGAGTATATGTGTAAGTTGATATTCAGTAACTGGAAACATCCTAAATCATGGCAACTGCTTCAGTTAAACACGAATTGTACTGGTGTAGCGCAAGTGATGGAGCTTCAAAGTTGAACATACTATATTTAACACTAGACACAACGCCATTCTGCGGCATCTGTGTAGGAAATAATAGGTGTGTCCTTAACCAGCAAGTCCCCAGTGAAAATTTTACACAGAAAGGGCTGAGACACAGCTTATCTCCAACCCTCTCGGAAACGGGAGTGATGCTTCTAGGCTGCAGTGCTCGGTGCTTTGGTAATGTCAGTGCATATCTAATGCCAGCAATGACAAAACTTCACCCGCTGCTGTGGTGTAGTCTAGGTGGCTTGAGTTAGGGTACTTCCATAAATAATGGTAATGTTTTCTGTTTGTAGTGAAAGAAGCCTGGTTTTCCAGCAATAAGCAGTCACTTACAAGCACATGCATTCTTTTCAGTGAGTTGGAAAAGGCAGCTGGTAGACTGTTTCACCAGAGAAAACGTTTAAAAGTCCAAGTGCAGGAACTACCCAGCCCTCATAAAACTGCATTAACTTAAAATCTTTGAAAAATTTCAGACGTACTGTGAAGTGTGTAAAGTACTACAAGCTTTCATCTCTTGGATATTGATAGTGACTGTATCGTGCAAACAAATGTCAAAATCTGTTTGGAAACGATGGGAGAATCTCTGACTCCTCAGTTTTGCTGTTGAAGTTTGGACTCCTTGTGTAGTACCTGCGGGGGTGTTTCAGTGTATTCTGTCTGCTGGCGTGGCTGAAGCTAATCAAATGCAGGTCAGTGGGTTCCCCTGAAAGTGTACGTTCCAGCAAGTCGTCTGCTCTGAAAACATAAGTGATGGTCTCGCCTTCCTTTCTTTGGTAGTTCCAGCGATAAGGAGTTTTAATTATTGAAACAAAAAGTGACTGATCTGATTCTGCGCTGCAGTAAGTCATCCTTATGGAAGTTGGGAAGGCAGAGAGCTTCTGGGCTCTTCTTGAGCTTCTGACTATTTGTAACGGGTTGACTGGTTGAATCTTTTGAATGGCCTCCAAGACACAGTACCTGCCTCTTTGGTAAAGCTAATGCTTTTCCTGCATGAATCTCCTTTCCTTTGTTTACGTATTATGAATCATAGAACGGTTTGGGCTGGAGAGACCTTAAAGACCATCTAGTTCCACCCCCCTGCCATGGGCAGGGACACCTTCCACTAGACCAGGTTGCTCAGAGCCCCGTCCAGCCTGGCCTTGAACCCTTCCAGGGATGGGGCAGCCACAGCTTCTCTGGGCAGCCTGTGCCAGGGCCTCACCACCCTCATGGGGAAGAATTTCTTCCTTAGATCTCATCTACATCTCCCCTCTTTCAGTTTGAACCCATCACCCCTTGTCCTGTCACTCCAGGCCCTTGTCCAAAGGCCCTCTCCAGCTTTCCTGTAGCCCCTTTAGGGACTGGGAGCTGCTGGAAGGTCTCCCCGGAGCCTTCTCTTCTCCAGGCTGAACAACCCCAACTCTCTCAGCCTGTCTCCATAGCAGAGGGGCTCCAGCCCTCGGATCATCTCCGTGGCCTCCTCTGGCCCTGCTCCAGCAGGTCCGTGTCCTTCTTGTGCTGGGGCCCAGAGCTGGAGGCAGCACTGCAGGGGGGTCTCCCCAGAGCGGAGCAGAGGGGCAGAATCCCCTCCCTTGTCTGTCCTGTCTACTGAGTATAAATTAGCCAGGGTAAGTGTTAACTTGGATTTTATTTTTATGTAACTTGAGGACAAAATTACTGTTACAGCAAGTAGTAACAAAATTTTCTGTTTCATAATAGAAGCAGTTTATGTGAAAGCAGATTCATGTGCCGTCTTTATTTTCTAGCGAACAAATATAGCAGAAGTAGGCTAAGACATACATGAAACCTGATTTAATTGGCTGTAATTGAACTTGAACATACTTAGCACACATGTCTGGTGGTTTAGAGTAGAATTCCAATTTGTTGTGAATCTGTGTGCGGACTGTTGGCTTTCTGGAGCCCAGACCTTTCTGTGCTGTGACTTTAGGTATGGGACCTAATGGGCTTTGCTGACACAGGGTTTCGCAGGGAGGTGTGGCGGCTTCGTGTGATGCCCTCTGTAAAAATCCACGCTGGGAGAGGTGGCTGGCAGAACGCTGCTGTCTGGGCCAGAAGCTTATTGAGTATATTAGAAAATGAAAGATGTAATGGCAGAGAATTAAATCAGCCCTCAAACCTGGAATTAACTGACACTAAGCAGAGATTGTTGCTGCATGGGAACAACTCTGAAGTGAGTACTGTTTCTTGCTAGAGCTTAATTTCCTTTTTTTCTCCTTACTACCTTACGAATAAAAACCTTATTGTCTCTTTTGTCTCTTGGTATGCATAAAACATTACTGAAATAGTTCCTTTGTTCATTTTCTTTTGTTTTGTTTGTGGGAGCCTTGTGTAAGGTTTAGCTGCTGGAATAACAAAATGATAAAAGTTTCTTTTTTTTCTGGAAGAAGTAACTGTTTTTGTTGAAACTATGCATGGTTTCATAGACCTAAGTGGTGGCGTAGGTGGTGTCAACAGGAAGCTTTAGTTTTTTTTCTGAGCAGAGATTTTTTTACATGTAAATTTGAACTGTACTTTCACATGACTTCTGAAACTGCTTCCCTGGAAGGACTATGGTGAAGTGAAGAGAGATCCTGTGGGACCCTCGCCGGTTGACCTGCTTGCTTTCTGTGGCCACCTCAGATCTTTCCGCACAGCATGCTGTATTGAGGACTGCTTGAGTGTTACAGGCTGCGCGTAGTTAGGCTTCACGAGGCAAAAGTTGCTTTAATGCTTTCAGATGAGATGAAGGCAGCTGGGGAGGAGAGGATGAGAAGGCTTTATAACTGGTTCTGGCCTGAGAAATGGTTTCTGTCCCTGTCGTACGTGACAGGTTACTTATGCCAAAGTGAGACTCTCCGAACCTTTGTCGTTGTCTGGGATCTCAATTTTAGTCCACTTGGCGTGAACGTCAGGTAGGCTCACTGCACCCAAAGTTCATGGCAGCTGTGTTTTGAACACGTCTACTCAATTAATGCTTAAGTTAAATGGGCCAGATTCTGTTCTGTTGGAAACAGCTGTCACTTGGTGCCCAGAACCTAGTGTCTGCATCCATTTTATTGGGAAATGGTCCTTGCCCTGGTTATCTCCTGAACTTTGCCCAGGCCCTGATATGGAGCGCTCAAATCAAAACCATGAGCTCAGAACCGTGCCACGAACGCATAGCCCGCTGGCTAAAGTTCTGGTCCTGGGAACTTCCCTTGCCGTCAGCTGGCTCGCTGCTGGATGCGGCCGTTGCGTGCTCGTCAGCGTTTACTACCCCGGGGGTTCTCCGGCATAGCTGCGGCGGTTGGAGCTCGCCCGAAGTCCCCTACCCTGTTGCTTTGCCAGAGGTAGAAAACCATATTGTTCTTGTGTGCTGCCTCAGCCATCCCCATCAATTTAAATCACCAGTGGTGCATTTGTTAATCACCCAAAATTGCGACTTGAATTGCTGAGACATGAATGCGTGTGCCGTTGTCACTCCCTTTGAACGTGGAGAAGGATGCGATGCCTCTCAAGGAAAGGTTGCTAGAAAGTGGGTTGTTTTGAGCTCTTGTGGATTTAGCTTTAGTTCGTTAAGACACTTTTCCTACAGGCCTCCAGTCAGGCACCTCTAATTACTATTTTTAAGCTCATGTATCTTAGTTCCTCCCTTGGAGGAGTCATTATCTTCACTTGACAGGAAAGTTGTATTTTCTACTAAACTTTGCAAATAAGCTTCATTACTAGCTTTTTAGTTTACAGACCAGTGTTTAGATTTATGCAGTAGATGGAGTAAGGGAGCTGGAACTCGAGATATATGTAAAATTCTTAGTTAATCACCGTCCGTGTCATTGTTGAATGAGGCAGTGCCATTTTAACATACCTTCCAAACAGGTACGTGTGATGGGACCTCAACTCTGATGGTGTGCTGAGTGGTAATGGTGCCTTTCTTACCTTCTGATTATTTGGATTTGCTGTTTTAATTCCAGGTATGGGGATGAACAGCACTTCACGTTGTAATCAATCTATTAAACATCTGAACAATGCCACTTGAGGAGAAGCAGCTTCATGGAATCCTTGAGATGTTGTTACTGTTTGCTTCCTTACAGCCTTGTGGCTTCTGAGATGTAAATGTGTGGACATAATCGGTATTTAAAAAAAAAAACAAACAGTCTTACTGCTTGTGTTGCAGCTAATACAAAGATTTACATCTGCAAGTATCCAGTGCATAATAGCAAGGTAACGGACTTCTCTCTATTGGAGGGGAGGCAAGTGGAACGAAAGAGATCTCAGGATTTGTTTCTGAAGAATTTTTTAATATAGGTGACAAGAATAGTGGAGGGGTGGAAGGTCACAGCTGTTATGTAGGTGCAGCAACCTGATGTATGGAGAACAGACAGTTCACACCACCTCTGTCTCCTTGATTATTTGATTATTTTTTTTTAATGCTGCCCCCAGGTGCTCTTAGAGAATTTCTGGTAGCAATATTGGCTTCTGTGATGATTTACTCCAGAACTAACATGTAGGCGTTAGCTTGTGATTTTAATATAAATCTCTGAAGAATGATCGTTGAGGAGGTTTCAAGTGAGGCTAGCAGTGAGAGAAAATTTTTGGTGCACTAGAAGGCTGTAGTCTTGACCTAGATTTAATATGCATCCTTGAAACGAGCCGATGCACAAAGGCTTGCGTGCTTACCACCTGTCTGCCGCTTTGAAGGGAATCGGGAACACTTCAAAAAGAATTTCAAGTTAGAAAAGTGTCCTTCACTCTTGTACTTCTGAATCTTGTCATTCTGAACGTTGTTGTTCATCTCCGGACTGGCTGGTGGCTGCGGGTGGAATACGAGGCAGGCGGCTCGGAAGGCTCCAGCGAGGCAGCAGCGCGGCTTCGGCATCCCCGGTTTCTGCAAACGGTGAAGGTGTGAATGGACTCACAGTACGTGGCCTTTCCCAGATAAGAAGTCAGGCTGGATAACAATGGCCTTCTATTGTTTGGGGGGGATATAAGCCAGAGTACTGGATTTGTCACCAAAATGACTATTCAGCTGAGTCCCCCATATCAGTTAGTCAGTGTTGATTTGCATAAATCAGATATCCCTGCAACGGTGAGTCTTACTCGTTCGTGATGTGTGACAGCGTTTGAAAGCACAACAAATGCAGGCACCTAGAATGGGAGAATGTAGGTCGCACTAAGAAGCTGCTGTCTCGCAGGGTTGTCATCTGCTTCGTTAAGAATAGATTAGTGGGTAGGAGACGATCTGGCAAGAGTGCTACTGCTAATGTCCCGTGTTCTCCCTTAACGTTACCAACTCTGGCGTTTATCTGTATCGGTAAAGTATCGTTGAAACTAGCCTGTAAAGACAGCTTTATAAAGGTGCTATAAAGTCATACTGAAAAACTGAAGATTCGGGAAAGAGCCATGGGGATGGTTTGGAGGGACTGATAGGACTCGATCAGTCTGTTGAAGAGGAAAGACACCTTTTTCTAAAGAATCTCTAGTTTAAACTAGTTTAAACTGCGTTGAAAGCTAAAGGTAAGTTGATTGTTGGGGTTTTGAGAATCTGCTGCATCCCCCAAAATAGAAGCTGTAGGTAAATGAGTGGTTTATTAAGATACACACCATCACACTAGCAAATGTCACTGCTTAAGAATCTTTACCTTATCTTTACGGAGAGAGAGGTGTGGTCATAATTACTTTTCTTGATACCTGCTCTACAAAAATACCAATTTTCAGGATACTTCAGGTACCGTGGATCCTGGCAGTCGCAGACACAGCTGCTCCCCTGGTAGTTTCTCTGCTTGTCACTAAGACAAACAGTTCTGTGTGGCTGTTGCTATCAAGGTGGTGTGGATTGAGGCTGGTGACCTCGAGATAAAGGAGTGAATGTTTACCCAAGTGGTAGTTCATGAGGGTACTAAAACAAAGCGTGCAATGGGTTACGTAAACGGTGCATTGTTTAGTGAATGGGTGCCTGGTGGAGCGCTTGGAGAAGGTGATGCACTCCATCTGAAGATGGGAGGGTTGACACCAGTGACTGGAAAGAGGAGTGAAAAAAAAAATGTTGCACTAATTGCATCACTTGCGGCTGGTGGAATTAAAGTGATTAAATCACTTGTTTCTGTTGCTGTTGTCCTCCCATGCCTAACTCAAAACCGGCCCCTCAAACAGGACGCTTACCTCGTGGATGTTTTCTTTTACCCAGTTGTGGAACTTTCTTGTACTACTAGAATGAAGTGTACATTTGTGAAGGTTTCATGTAAGGTCTGTGTTACTTTATTTCGATGCAACTTGTGGTGCCCTGAAAATGCTGAATTGTCACGACTTGAAACCTTGCAGAGCAGGAAGAGTGAGCTCTGGTTGCTGCTCTAGTTTGCACGCTCTGCGCTAGGAAAAACTTACTGCAGAGGAGATAAAACACTGCAACGCTTGAATCCATTGAATTTCTGTTTCACAACTGCATAACTCCATAGTCTGCTCATATCTTGAGTACTCTGTTACACTCCTGGTCACTGAATGTCAAAAATGATGGAATTGAAGGTTTAGAAGAGGACAGCAAAGAAGCCAAGAGGCCATTTCAGTGTCACCTGCTCTGTGATTCCTGATACCCTCTGTGTTGGTCCCGGGGGGCTGCTGCTGGTTCTCCCCGTAGCCTTCTCCAGGCGGTGGCTCTGGGAGTCCTGCTCTGCCTCCATTCGTTTTCTGGGGCCCCTTCGCCCCGACGGCTGAGGCTCTGCTCGCCCGTCCCGGCTCTGGGCTGCTGTGTCTGAACAAGTTATGTGGGTGCTCCCCGGCCTGCAGTTGAATAGGAGTCCTGAGTCATTGTAACCTTGGAGACTGCAAGGAAACTCTCTCGTGTAAGTTTGTATCATGAACGATTGTAGGTTGTGGTTTTTTTTTTTTCCTTTGGTAAGCATTTATTTTAGGTCTGACCAGTGTGGTAGTAGCCTTTAGTCAAAATGAACGGGAGAATCAGAACGGTTTGGGGTGGAAGGGACCTTAAAGATCATCTAGTTCCACCCCCCTGCCACGGACAGGGACACCTTCCACTAGACCAGGTTGCTCAGAGCCCCGTCCAGCCTGGCCTTGAACCCTTCCAGGGACGGGGCAGCCACAGCTTCTCTGGGCAGCCTGTGCCAGGGCCTCCCCACCCTCATGGGGAAGAATTTCTTCCTTAGATCTCCTCTAAATCTCCCCTCTTTCAGTTTGAACCCATCACCCCCTGTCCTGTCACTCCAGGCCCTTGTCCAAAGTCCCTCTCCAGCTTTCCTGTAGCCCCTTTAGGGACTGGAAGGCTGCTCGAAGATTGTAACTGTACTAACCAGAACTTGTATGTCTGTCTGTGTAGAGCTTTGCTTCTGGCCATGCAACTCCTTCCTTCCACCCCGCTCTTCCCCAGCTCCCCAGCTGCAGGTGGAGAACACAGCACAGGCAAGCACCAGGGTGAAACCTGAGGTCCCTGCTCTGAAATGAGCCAACTAAATGGTCCAGACCCGCAGCCTCTGTAGCCCGCGCAAGCTGCCTGACCTGGTGGTGCGTCCTGCGGTAGGGCAGTGTTGTGGTGGGTGATCCGTGAGCGAGTACAGCGCTACGGAAGAGCTATGGAAGAGGTCGGTGCGGCTGGAACACTAAGGGGGTCCTCAGGGCTTGCGTGATTTTTGCAGAACTTGCATTCAGTGATCTTGGTTTTCACCTTTCCAAAGCAAGAGGGGAGCTGTTTGTTTTCCGTGGAAGTTTGTGTTAAACCGTACTATTTCTTCTACAAAGAATTCATTGCCACGCATAAGTGTAGAAAAGATACATGCAAGTACTGGTATACATACAAGTATGTTATATATGGGAGGCTGGAGATGTCTGTGTTCTATGTGTGTGTACACATAAACAAAAGAAAATCAGCAGATAAGCATGCATGTGACGTGAGCTTTCTCCTGAAAGAGGAAGACTGCCTGTCTTATTTACTCAGTTACTATCTTGTTTACTCATGAGATTAGATGTATTTGAAAGCTGGAGAGGAGGGGAGACTCAGTCCTGTAAAATGAAGAGGTGTGGAGCTGCCACGATAACTGTTTGTACATCCTCCTACAAAGGCACGAGCAGAATTAGTATCGCCCTCTAGCTTTAAACGACGAGCACTGTGTTTGCATCTCGTCAGGCCCTGAAGCATGGATAGGCTTCTCCGCGTTTTGATTCGACCGCTCAATTTTTGTTGCTGGTCGCACTGCCTTTCCCTCTTCCCAGGTAGCTGACCCTGCTGCGTGTGATCAGGGCTAAAGACAAGGACGAGTGCAAATGCAGTGTAATCCCTCACTCCGGATGTATAAATGTCTTGTTAGAGAAAGTAGTTAGGGCCTAAAGTATCCGTTCCTTATTTGGATCTACACTTTATCAATACTGCTTAAAAGAAGCCCAGTAGTCCAGGTTTTCAGGTTTCCTCGTTGTCTCAGTCTCTCTGATAATCTCATTCACACTTGCTTTAGTGAGCAAGAGTTTGAGACTTGGTCTGGTAACTCCTTTTATTATTGCAGTTTTCTCCTGAGAAAGAAGACTTCACAGAGAATTAATAGCCACAGAGATCCTCCTGTTAGAGAAGTTCATGTGAGATGTAAGCCACAAGCAACAGGGGAGGATAATGTTGGTTCCAGCTCCTTCTAGAGACCAGTTATTAAGAGTTTTCTCCCCTCTGTAGTTGAATGCCGTGCTTTTTGCCAAAGGTAGCAAGTCTGTATTTCGGAAAGAATTGCCATGACTGCAGAGGCTTGTCTCAGCTAGCCTAGAGCTTCCTGCTCCGTACCGCGTCAGCTGGATTTTACTCTCTGTGATAAAACGTACGCTTTCACTCAAGCTTTCGCCAAAGGATGAGACCGTGAATAGCTCAAGTTGGTGATTAGTTTGCAGACTTGCAAAAAGTATTCCTAAAGACTCTATTAAACAGTTGTAAATCGTACAAGTGGCACTTTGTGATGGATGCCTGTTCCTTTCTTATGGAATGGACAAGTGAGAGGAGACGTCCCAGGGAGCTGCAGAGAGGCCCCCGCGGCAGCCCTGGCCAGGAGCAAGGATTGCAGCCCACCTGCTACAGGCGAGGCCAGAGACCGCCTGGGAAAAAGCAGTTCTCGGATTTCCTTCTGAGGAATGAGAACTGAGATTATTACCAGATAATCTAATCTGTAAGTTTTATATTTTTTATATATATATATATATATATATTCAGCTATAAATGAACTGCTTTTAGGAAGTCAGTGGGTTTGAGTGCCCCCTCAGCAAGTTTGGGATGACACCAAGCTGAGAGGTGCGGTGGACACGCCTGAGGGACGGGATGTCATCCAGAGGGACCTGGGCAAGCTCGAGAGGTGGGCCCGGGGGAACCTCATGAGGTTCAACAAGGCCAAGGGCAAGGTCCTGCGCCTGGGTCGGGGCAACCCCCGGTATCAATCTAGGCTGGGGGATGTAGGGATGGAGAGCAGCCCTGCCGAGAAGGACTTGGGGGTGCTGGGGGATGAAAAGCTGGCCGTGACCCGGCACTGTGCGCTGGCAGCCCAGAAAGCCACCCGTGCCCTGGGCTGCATCCCCAGCAGCGTGGCCAGCAGGGCGAGGGAGGGGATTCTGCCCCTCTGCTCCGCTCTGGGGAGACCCCCCTGCAGTGCTGCCTCCAGCTCTGGGCCCCAGCACAAGAAGGACACGGACCTGCTGGAGCGGGGCCAGAGGAGGCCACGGAGACGATCCGAGGGCTGGAGCCCCTCTGCTATGGGGACAGGCTGAGAGAGTTGGGGTTGTTCAGCCTGGAGAAGAGAAGGCTCCGGGGAGACCTTCCAGCAGCTCCCAGTCCCTAAAGGGGCTTATAGGAAAGCTGGAGAGGGACTTTGGACAAGGGCCTGGAGTGACAGGACAAGGGGTGATGGGTTCAAACTAAAGGAGGGGAGATTCAGACTAGATCTAAGAAGTTTTTCACACTGAGGGTGGTGAGGCCCTGGCCCAGGTTGCCCAGAGAGGTGGGAGATGCCCCATCCCTGGAAACATTCCAGGTCAGGCTGGACGGGGCTCTGGGCAACCTGATCCAGTTGAGGATGTCCCTGCCCATGGCAGGGGGTTGGACTAGATGGCCTTTAAAGGTCCCTTCCCACCCAAACTATTCTATGATAAGTCACTGCAGTATCAAAACAAAGTTCAGTTGAAGTTTTGCTAAGAAGCAAGTTTGTTTTTTTGGGTTTTTTTTAATAAGCTGGGGAGTTAAGGTTCTTTAAAACAGGTTCGTATGTGTTTGTGTAAGCCATGTGTACTTGCACAGGTCTCTGCAGAGCTGGAATCGAGTGGTGCCAGTGTGCCCAGGTGCTAAACGCTCACCTGGCCCGGGGTCTGCTGCTGCTCCTCTGAAACAAACTTCCCGGAATCGTGTGCTTCGAACACCTTTCACACCAAGGGCAAAGCATTGGCTCAGCAAAGTCCCGGATCGCAGTACTGGGTGCGACACCTGGAAAACCCAGGGTTGAGACTGTTCTGTGCTGAAGGTGTGAAGAAGGCAGAGAAACTTTAGAAATCTAATTCATATAAAGCCTCTGAAAAATAGTATTAGTACTTAAAATGTTGTGTGTGGTTGGGAATGTTGTATATTCATACTGTGTAGGTATGAATACCTTGTAGAATAAATATTTTGAAAGACTGAAGTAGTAACTGAGATCACTAAGAGCTTAATTCAAACCGGGACTCTCATCTCTTGCCTGATACGCTTGGGTTGGGCTTTCTTTGGAAAGAGAAAGTATGTTTACATCTGAAGCTTTCTTACAAGGTATTTATTTGATCTTAACTACTTCATTGATAACAAATATTAATGTCTGCTTATTCTTAGTAAAATAACATTCTGAGGTATTAAAGCTTGTTTGCAATACTTATGTTGACTTCAGAGAGTTTATAATTCTGGACTTCATATTTTTGGAAAGCTTGTTACTGGGAGGGCTTGGAGGAATCACCTTTTAGTGTTATGCTCTAGACATTAATAAACTTTATAAAGTGGTATCTGGCTTAGGTGTTTGTTTTAGAAGTCATCTTCTGCATTAAGGTGGTAAGTGTAAGAGACTTAATAAATCCTTCTCGAGAATCATGGGATCTCGTGATCAAATCGTTCTGTGTAAAAAGACTAGACAAAGCTCTGCAAAGATCTCTGCCCCAAAGTTAATGTTGTAATTTTGGAAGCTTCCAGGCTTAGTTATTGTTGTATTTTCCTGCTGTTGGTAAGTTTTCTTTTATTGCATTTTTGCTTTTTAAATAGAAACATTTTAGGGCTGTGTATTGGGCCCTGCTGTAAGCACATGTGAAGGATACGGCTTTTCGCTGTGCTTTCGCGATGGTGGTGGTGTGCTAGGTATGTCGCCGTTTGTGCTCTTTGTACAAATGTGCCATGAGCCAGGAGGCTGTGTTCCTTCTTACTCTGTCAGTTTGAAAGTTCTTACCGGAAAAATTGAACGTGGCCCGAGTTCTGCTGCGTTAATTGGGGTGCTGATAGCTGTGGTTCAAGTACACTGGTAAGAGAAGTACTTGCTGTCGCCGGAGCCTGTAGCACAAAGGTGGGCACCTCGAGGACACAAGACTTGAGTATGAATTTGTGCACGTTGGCTTTTCTTTCCCGAGTTGAAAATACATAGTGCTGTTAAAGTATATTTGCAGAGCAATTACTAACAAATGAACTACAAGATGCACTTATTTATATGCTGCTTGCGGGCCGCAGTTGATGGCGATTTGACGTGCAGGTTGACTGCCGGGCTCCTAGCACTGCAGCGTTGCCCCTCTCGTGCCCTACATTCCGCTTCCTACTGCCCAGCGCCCTCACCGAGCTGAATGGTGTCTTTGTTCGGAAAGAATGCAAACAAAATTCGTGCTGTCTGAAAAGGGCTAGCTCATCATTTGTAGCTCTGAAATGGACCGGAAAATAACTTTTTCTCCCTCCCTCTTGTACTGATGGCATTCTGTCTTTCACTTTTCACGAACAGTTGGTTTGTGATTTAGCAACAGAAGAGTGATCTTTACAAAACCTTGGCAGGGGCTTGAGAAGGTGTAAAGTGATATATAACTGTTTGGATGCAGTGATGATGGATTTAAAACACACTGTTCTGCTGACGCAAGTCCTGGGTCTTCATTAATGTCTTTCGTCCGAGAGCAATGGAAATGCAAAACTGTTGAGCAAATAGTTCTGTGTTCACCAAGACATTCAGATATTTAAACTTACGCAAATAAAACTGGAATGCTTTGTCGGGAGTTGTTGACAATAACCTCTGCTGATGTAGGGATGGAAGAGCTTGACTTCGGTGGCCTGATGCACAAGTCTGACCTTCCAGCCTCTGAACCTCCTCTTGGTCTGCGTTTTCACAGTGACGAGGCAGAAGTGACCTCCCACGTTTGTGTAAGGGCAGATCTTGTTTGCCCATACCATGAGATCAACTAATGGTACTTCTTAAGCCTTGATACTCAAAGACCATAAATCCATAAATAGCTTCTGTCTTTTTTAAAGCCGTGAGTTCAGTTTTTGATCAGACCTGGGCCCATATATTGCTGTAAGCAACTGGTAGAAGGCTCGAAATTGGAAGGGAATCCAGAAGTGAGCCAGAAACCTGGGATGATTTGCCTGTAAGGAGACTTCATTGTTAAACTCTGTGAGCTATACTGAGCGTTACAAACATTTCCAGATTTTTATTTGAAAGTATGGAGTTATATTAAGTGTTTAATAGGCTGGCAGTATACTTCGAGGTTTTTCTGTGAATTCCGGTTTGCCCTGTTGAAGTTGACGAATATCTTATCGACACTTAATGAGAGAGTAATTTCACGCTCACCTTTAATTCATTAGTTCTGTCATTATCCTCCTGTGATAGTAATATGTCCGTTCTGCATGCCATTCAGTTTTGATACCTGCTACCCTCTTAAACTTTTTCCCGGACTCGGTGTTACCGGAGACTCCCCGTACCTGTCATCTGTTCTCTCTGAAGCCTTTGTGTTTCTGCCAGTACAGTGTTGCCAGCGACTTCTTTGGAAAGGCTGAGAACTGAATGGGCGTTACAGCGATGCAGAAGTCTAGTTTTTCCAGTCTGTTAAAACTACTTTGAAAGTATTTAGAGGCAAATAGTCGTGGCTATTTGTAACAGTCTGTCTGTTATGAAGGTTGAACTAGTATTATATTGTAATTGGAATGGAAGCTGAGTATAACATGGGATTAGAGATTTATTTTATCCCCAGATATTAGAGTTAGCTAAATCCCTCTCAGTGCAGAGAAGAGTTAATTTCCTTGGCTGGGTTAATAGCGTACTTCATCTTAACACATAAAAAAAGCGGCTGTCAAACATCCTGCTTTATCTGGGCAGAACCTAAAAGTAAGTGTTGCTGTATAAAATACTTTTATTTATGATCTTTTGGCAAATGCTGTGTTCATTTGTTCGATTGCTGTGGAGCACTACATCGTAGCAAACAACTTGGTTAAATGCTGCAAAACGTGGGGGTAGTTAACTGTATTTGGCGCAGTTTTGTGTGTTGGCTATTAATCATTCAGCGGGTTTATTTTTCAAACTACATACATATGATCCTAGCTATATTGATTCATAAATTTAACTTAACAGGAATGATGAAGTCCTGCTTTGGCTAATTGGGGAAAAAGGGAGCACTGACCTGAAACGGGGGTCTGAAGGTCCCAAGCTGACATCCTAGAATTACTGGACAGCCTCGACTTTTAGTCACTGTACTGCTTTAAATCCTTAGAAGTGGGGAATTTTGCCCTGGTTCACGTTTATGAAATACTTGGTGACTGTGAGAGGCTCGGTGAGGAGCTGTGTTTGGTATTCGTTTAAGGGTTATTCTCCAAGTTCCTTTTTGGCTGCACAGGCGATGGTGTCCATCTAGCGAGTGCCATCCCCGTTCCTGCCCCTGCGCTACACAGGCCTGTGGGCAGGGGGATTCTCCTCCCTCCACCATCTAAAATTGTGTCACCTTTCCCAGAGAGGCTCTGGTATCCTGCTTTTTATGTGAAAAGATTTTACTAGTTTAATATTTCGGTGTTAAAAGGAAGTAGTGTGTGCAGTATACAGAGCTAAAAGGAGGTGGACTTGGTGGAGTTTAAAGCAGACTTCCCATGCAGACTTCTTACATAATAGTATTTTTCATAAATTCTATTTAATCTTACTTGGTATAAAATGACCTTGTAGATTTAGGAGGGAAGTTTGTGATTGCAGCTGCTGCCTTTTTAAAAGTCTAAATGTAAACAGATTTTTGGAAAGCATGAAAAAATATCAGCGGTGTTTCTCTGATTTGAATGGAAAGTCAGAACTCTGGCATCTAATTAGTGTCGGAGCGTTTTGAGAAGATGGCTTGTGGCGTTCCTGCTCCCCTGGATGTAGTCTGTGCTAGTAATTCTTGTAGGCAATCTTGGGAAGAGAAGGTTGAAACAAGACCTGGTCCTCAAGCCTCTTCTGCTATGGAGGAGCTGGCGGGGGGTCCTGGTCCTGGCTTGTCTTGCATGGCATCCCTTTTGGGCTGAGCCCCTCTCTTCTGGGGAAGAGCGATGAGTTTGTTGCAGAAATGAGGTTTCACCAAGATCTTGAACAACGGTGTTTGTATTTCCCTGCCTCAGATGGAAATTTCTCAGCAGGTGCCTGGAAGATCGTATTTGCCCGTTCTATGGTTGCCTCTCCACGGGATTATAGTTACTCTGCGAAAGTAAAACGGTAATCTCTCAGCCTTCGGTCTTTCTTCTTGGTCGCGTGAAAACAGCTGCTGGTTTACAGCAGAAACTCTTGGGTAACAGGCACGTAACATTGCATTTTGTTTTTATTCTGTCTTCAAGTTTATCAGTTTCTTATTTTAATTGTCCTTTGTACAGTGCCTCTCACTTTTGTAAGCAGTAGACTTCAAATAGGACAATTTATTATACCAGAATTAATAATGAAAATATTAAATACTGGTTGCAGTATTGATCCCGGCTAATGATCGGTCTTCAGTCTGATAGTTTCTTCTTTCCTAATTCTTCTCAGCTCTCCTTCATCTCCTCAGTCCTTGCAAATCCTGTAGTTAACTAACTTCTTTGCGATACCGTTTCAGCTTTGCCACAAATTAACATGTGAATTATTTTGTATTAGTTGGTATTAAAAGTAAAAACCCTACTCGTGCTCTGTCAAGATGATCTCTGCTTACTTTTTTTATTTTGAGAGTTGTGGTTACACCCTTCTGCCGAGGCCTGGCTTCGCGTGTACCACGTTGGAGGCTGGAGCAGGGATGGACCCGGATGAAGGGACGTGGCGGCTGGGTGCCGCCTTACGCTGATAACTTGCCTTTTATTGCTGCTTGAAAGCTTTGTGCTGCTTAAACCCTTCTGCTTGCATTATCCAAGCTTGAGGGTGACCGTCTATAAACCACGCGCGTGTGTGTTTAGCTCAGGAGACAATTTGGGGCTTATGCTGCTTGTTTCAATGCTGTAAAAAGCAAGAGGACTGTTTTTAATAGACCGGAGTCCTGTCACGTGCTCTGGTGTAGGCTCTCGCACTGACCGCTTTGAGCTGTGTTAAACAGGTAGCAAGATTTCTGTCGTTAATGTTATTCTTACAGGTAGATTATTTGAACAAGATTAATGGAAAGGAGACTCTTGGGAAAAGAGGCATTTTTCGGAGAGGTTTCTGAAACGGTGGTATCACGAGGACTAGGTAGAAAAGTAAAAAAGTAAAATAAAAATTCACCACAATATTTCACATAATTTTTCAGCATATGCAAAATACTGTGGTTTAATCATTTGGGGGGAAAGAATCTTTTTAAAAAAGAGGAAAGCTTGCTCTTCTGTTCAGGTTGTTTAAATTTATACCTAAACTCCCAAAGTTGTTCTTTTTGGAAGTTCTCCAGAAAAAAATGCAAAAACCTGTTTGGTTTTTTTTTTTCTTAAAAAAAAAAAGCAAGAAACTTAAAAGCTTTTACAAGCCAGATCATCTTACCAATGTTACCTGAAGGTGTCCCTTGACCGATTGTAGACCCTTTGAGGCCCTGTTTGTGTTGGTAGCCATGCTCCTCTTGCATTCCAGCTTGCTCGGACGTCCTTGGTTTCCCTGACGGTTCAGTAAAAGAAGGCGGCGGCTGTTCTTCTGTCTGGAGCAGTTGTGAGTTGATGTGGAATTGCTTTTTTGTAAATAAATACTAATTACTTATCTATATGTTTGTTTATTTTAGGGATAGACTTCAAGATTAAAACTGTTGAATTACAAGGAAAGAAGATCAAGCTACAGATATGGTGAGTAATATACCCAAGAAGCGGCGTGGTGGCATCCTTCTGGGTGGCTTCTTTCAGAGGCAGGTTTTCAGGAGAAGAGTTTACTCTTTCTGAGATGCTATTCATGTATCTAATTCTGTACCTGTGTTTTGTATTTTCAGTGGTGGTGAAGCTCCACATGTATTCACCTAAACTATGTTTAAGGAACAGGGAAGAGATGTGTGTGTTGCGTTATAACCGCTGTTACTGACTGCTGCCCTGGACAGGCTGCTGGCAGATCTCCTGTTTGGGAGGACAGGATCCTCGCAGTCTGTGATTTAGTGGGCAATGTTTTAAAACTGGAATTTGTAAGTTAGGAGTTGCCTCGAATCTATGACTATAAATTGACTAGTAGCCTGGCTTTGTGCCAGCAAGAAGGTACAATCCACGTCTGCACTTATGTTTTTCCATAGGAAACTGTGGAGAGTTTCTCAGCTGGCTGAAAACATGACATGAGGCAAAACTTAAACTCTGTCCTTTTAGCTTGCTCTGCATGTCCAACTAGAGATTGTCCTCCTGTTTTAATAGCCCTGTAACAAGTCGGGTTAGGAAAGCTAATGGCTTTCCTAGCCTCTCTTTGTTTAGACTCCCTCCCCAGCCATGTGCACGTATTGCTGGTGCATTCTCCAGCTTGACTGAGAGTTCAGAACTTTGTTTAGAACTTGAATTCGTCCATTTTGTCCCCCACTAATAAAAATCTTTTATGGCTTGATAACGTTGACGTTTGTAGGAACAGATGGATGGGTTCCAGTTAGAAGGAGGCACCAGTCTTCCTCTGTCTGGGCAGTCGTTCCAATGCTGTAGGACCAGCTGAATGATTATCCTTCCTAACGAATGTACTCTGAATCCTTCTCGTTACCACCACTCTGAGCATGCACCTTGTCTCCTAGTTGTTTCCCATATCCCAGTCCTGCGAGCACCTCCTTAGCAGAAGTTGGCCAACTCTTGGTTATTTTGTTTTGTGCCCTGCAAGAGAAAGAATTGTGGAAGTTGATTCTGTTGTATAAAGAAGCCGGTCGATAAGGAAGCGTTTGGATGATGAAGTAACTCAGCGGGCTGGAATGCTTCAGCGGGGAGCCACAAAGGGCCTTCATAAGGGCAGTGTTTTAGCTGGAGCTGTCTGAGGAAGGATGGGTATAGATCAGCTGGGAACCGAAAGCGCAGCAGCGGAAAGGAAGGAACCGAGAGCATTAGCTAAAGAGGCGTTCGGGTGTAATGCAGCTTCGTTGATGGACGTGCTGGGCAGCTCTTGCTGTATGAGCTCACCAGGCTGTTAATATTCAGATTTTTCAACCCAGATCAAACCGTAACTTCTAATAGTCGTTTTGTGTCATATTTTTTACCCCAACAGGGTAGGGGCTGTGAGTTACCAGGGGATAGAAAGGTAGAACAAAACATGGGAATGACTTAAAGGAAAGGTTAGATTACATTTCACGATGACTTTTTCCTGAGTGTAAAAAATGAGGGAATACTGAGGGTGTTTAATGTCTATATAGACAATGAAGCAAGCGACGATTAAGCTGTATGCACTGTGGGTTTTAGTGGCTTAGGGAAGTGAAGAGGGTATTGGGTGAGCTGAGTTTTATGAAGTTGAAACTTTTAAACATTGCAAAATTGGGAAGTCATTGTCTGAATCTGCTTCTTGTTCCTACCAGTTTAAAATGTCACGTTTGGAATAAAACTTGGGAAGCTGAAAATGAAGTTCCTATGGCATGCATTTTTGATGGAAAAGAAAAAATAATAAACCCCCCCAAAAAACCCTAGGCTTTGTAGTTTCCAACTTTTCCTGTACAAGGAGTTTTGCCCAGCAGTGGTTTGGTGGCTAGAACAGTAGTGTCTTTCGGTGAAGCTATTTTGTGCAATGCATCTATATTTAACCACCGCTTCCTGTATTTAAACTCACCCTGTACTTCTAGGAGTTGTGTAACATACGTCCAGAATTGCACTTCACTCCCACTGCAGCAGTTTAGTAAGGAAGGGATGCATTTAGTGGAACATTGCCCTTGTAAACCCAAGGCTGTTCTTGTAGCTTTTCTTGTGTCCAGAGTACGGGTCGTGCTTTTATAACTGAAGTAAATGCTCAGGAGCTAATGTAGCCGCATCAACAAAACATGTCTTCTGAGTTGTAGGTAGCACGTCCCCTGGGACACAGCTCCATACCTGATTAACCTGATCAGAAGATAACAAAAGACTGATCCTAGAATCACAGAACTGTTTGGGTTGGAAAAGACCTTTAAGATAATTGAGTCCCTAAGCGCCACATCTACACGTCTTTTAAATCCCTCCGGGGATGGGGACTCCACCACTGCCCTGAGCAGCCTGTGCCAGGGCCTGACGGCCCTTTTGGTGAAGAAATGTTTCCTAATACCCAATCTAAACCTCCCCTGGCGCAATGAAGGTGATGGTGAAGAGAAAGCAGGCTTTCAGTGACAGGCAGGGGATGAGACCCTTGGCACTTGTGTGCTTTCAGTTAGCATTGCATTGCAAGTGTGCTTGTATTTGTGCAGCACATCCACGCTCAGAATTTCACAGAATCACAGCATGACAGAGTGGTGGGGGCTGGAAGGGACCTCTGGAGACCACCCAGCCCAGCCCCTGCCAGAGCAGGATCACCCAGCGCAGGCTGCACAGGGCCGCGTCCAGGCGGGTTGGAATCTCTCCAGAGAAGGAGACTCCACACCCTCCCTGGGCAGCCTGTGCCAGGGCTCGGGCACCTCACAGCGAAGACGTTTTTCCTCATGTTCAGGCGGAACTTCCCGTGTTCCAGTTTGTGCCCGTTGCCCCTTGTCCTGGTGCTGGGCACCACTGAGAAGAGTCTGGCCCCGTCCTCTTGACACCCGCCCTTGAGATATTGATAAGCGTTGGTGAGGTCCCCTCTCAGTCTCCTCTTCCTCAGGCTGAACAGCCCCAGCTCCCTCGGCCTTTCCCCACAGGAGAGATGCTCCAGGCCCTCAGCATCTCTGTACCCTCCGCTGGGCTCTCTCCAGTAGCTCCTTGTCTCTCTGGAACTGAGGAGCCCAGAACTGGACCCAGGACTCCAGATGGGGCCTCACCAGGGCAGAGGAGAGGGGGAGGAGAACCTCCCTCGACCTGCTGGCCACACTCTTCCTCATGCCCCCCAGGATGCCGTTGGCCTTCCTGGCCCAAGGGCACGTTGCTGGCTCGTGGGGAATTTGTCGTCTCCCAGGACTCCCAGGTCCTTCTCAGCAGAGCTGCTCTCCGGAGGTCACCCCCAGCCTGTCCCGGTGCAGGGGGTTGTTCCTCCCCAGGGGCAGGACCCTGCAGTTGCCCGTGTTGAACCTCATGAGGTTCCTCTTGGCCCAGCGCTCCAGTGTTAGAGGAGGAATGACCGCTATTTCGTGTGGGCTTCCCCCCGCCTGAAAGCTGTCATCCCAGTTGTGAGATTGCCCGTCAGTTGCATCTGAGCTGCTTCTGGTTGCTTAGAGAGACAACCCTGGGTGCAGTGACACCGGTCCAGTCCACGAGTGTCCGTCCAGCGCGGCTCTCCAAAGTGTCACCGTATCTGAGCCCAGCCTTTCATAATGCTGTCTGCTTGCTTCCTAAGTCCCTTTTATTGGTAACATCTTGGGAAGCAAAGGCAGTTTTGTCTTGTTGTTGTTGCTGCTGTTACCATGATCATCATGGTGCTTATTCAGATTGAAACCTCTTCCCCCCCCCCAGCATAGTGACATACAGCTGTTTGCAAAATGACAGATGCTGACAGAATTATGTACCTTAAAGAACAGTATACGTTGACCATTTCCCAAATATGACCGCGTTTCTTTACGTAGAGTTGCTCAGTGTTCAGGAAGGAGCTGTGTTCAATGAGCCGTCACTGGGAAATGGCTGAACAAACCTGTCCCTTGCAGAATAAGGTTTCTACATCAGTGGGAGCGATTAAGTATTCAATTATGCAGCATTTGTTATTTACATAGGTGAAAAGTATTTCTTGTCACATACAGAAAACAGTAGAAATAAACTGTTCCTCAGTTTGAAATGACTATATTGACCTGCCTCTTGCCATGTAATCCTCCATCACCCACATATTAAGTCTTTCTTGTGCCGCTGTCCTGGCATAGGAGTTGCTCTCGGGCTGCCTGCAAAGCTGTCTCGCTGTGTTTTACGTGGCTTGTGCGCTCCTTGGGGTGGGGGTGCAGTCTCAACGGGCAGTTTTACAGAAAACAGAGAAAACTGGCGCTTTGTAATATAGCTCTGCACCTTTCCTGCAGAGCAGGATAGCTCCCTACCTCTTCCTGGGTATGGAAAACGAGCAGACGTGGCAGTATCTCAGTCGTGCCTTGATCTCTCAAATATATATAGAGGAGTAAAGCAAGAATACAAAGGTCAAGCAGAGGTAAACCTTGCCAGAGGTGATAAGCAACTTGATACTTCATAGCTATTAAAAACTGGGGTTGCTGTTCAGTAAGGATCAAGCTCGGATTAAAGCATTTTCATGTTGCTCCAAATGTAAATGTGCCTGTTGCAAAATGATGTTGCAGTGGGGAGGGGGGAGGCTGGGACAAGAGGAGGAGGAGGAGGGTGGTGGGACTGGGTAGCAAGTGGGACAATGTCTGTGTGCAGGGAGGTTCTGGAGAGCCTCAGCTAGGCTGGGCCAGCCTGGCGCGGGGCATGGGCTGCAAGCAGGGAGGGAAGTGAGACACAGCCCTCGGGGCTGGCCTCCTGAAGGAATGAGCTTGCTCAGGGCGGATCCATCAGGAAGGGTGCTGGTGTGGCAAATTCTGGGTGGAGACACGTAGAAGAATCGAGTATCATCTTGGTTAGGTCACTGTACTACTTCTCTGTTTAGAGAAATCGTTGATGTGGCAGTATATGATACGATGCCATATGGAAAGTCACCAGTGGTGGGCTTAGTACAGGGTTTGGGAGAAAGGAGTTAAAGATTTGGGAGTAGAAGTACTTATGAAGGGTGGGACCTGGAAGGATTGACATGATGAATGTCTTGAAAAATACTCATATTTTCAGTAATGATCATAGTACAGAGAAGGGAGAGGAAACAAAAGAACCTAAACAAGAGATTATGCTCCAGGAAAAGATGGTGTTATTGCAAAAGAGATGAAACGCTTTTGAGGAATAGAGTAGTAGAGCTAAAAATTCAACTATGAAGAGTGTATTATCATATGCTCCAGAAACTTGGATAGAATTGCTTTGAAATGGAAACCGAAAGGTTTAGGAGGCATCCTGTGATTCACTAAAGGCATTAGCATAATGCAGAACTGAAAAAATTAGATGTGACTTTTCTGATACAGCGAGTGTGATTGTTTCCAGAGGGCAGGGAAGTGTCACAGTCTAACATAATATACTATTTTGATTAGCATGCCCTGGAAAGAAAGGGGCAAATAGGATGATCAGAGACATGTAATAGCTATTTTAGGAAGAACAGCTGGAAAGATTAGGATTCTTGGGGATGTCAGAGAAGTGACCAGAGTGCTTTTTTAAAATCATGAGTATGCTGGAAAAGGTAGGTAGAGATTGATATAACTCGTTGGCTTTTCCAATACCAGAACGTTAGTTCTAGCGTAAGGCTAGAAGGTGGCACGTGCAAAACACAAGGAAATGAAGTTAAGCTGTGAAACTCCTCATCGTAAGGTGGTGTCGTAGCTGCAGGTGTATGTGGGTTCACAAGGGATTTCAGGAAGGAACAGATGGTTTTGGACTGTTAAACACACAGGTGTGATGATCTGTGGCTTCAGAAGTCCTTGAACAACACAGAAGTGGAAGCTGGAAAACCTCTGGCCTGACCAGGTACGGCTCTTACGTGCTTGTGCGAACGCACAGAAGTCAGACCTAGGTTTTTCATCCTGGTGAAGCGAAGGCTGAAGGGAAATAGTACTGTCATCTAAAAAATACATTGTGGTAGCAGGCACGGAAGAGAAGGAAGGACTCTTTAAGCTGAAGGACAGTGGAAATCAAAGTTGCTGGAAATCCACCAGCAGGAGTGGGAGACTCTGGGAGAAGCTCTAGTTCAGCGTAATGGGGGTGAAATAGAGAAAGGGGGATGTGGAGGGGGAAAAAACCTAGATCGGCCAGGTATTTCAGAATAGAACTTGATAAATAAGAGGATCATGATGTATTCAGTCCTGCTGTCGCAGAAGAACTTACCCAGGAGCCCTCTTTCCACTTATTCAAGAATGTTCAGTGAAAATTGGTTGCAGAAAATATGACCACTTTCTGGTCTCTCTGTTCAGACTCCACAGTCTGGGGAGACAACTAGGAACTGAGAGGGGATCCCGAAGGCGGATTTACGGGTTGTTGATATCGAGAGAGTGAATCCAAACCAAAACACTCTCCGATGCTGACTGTGGAATGCTGGAGGGATGGGGTAGGGCAGAAAGCTGTTCAAGAAATGACTGCAGTATGTAGGAATAGGTTTCTAGGGACTGTAAACAGAGTGGGGTTATGTGAACAGCGGGTGAGTGATTAGCCTTTTCAAGAGGTCCGTATTTGCTTTTCCAAGTCACAGTAAGTAATCCCAAGTTTCCTTAAACAGCCACATGATGTGTACGCATCTAGTCTGAAACTGTCTTAAACTGATCTTAAGGAGTAACCAAAGCATATGGGTGGAGCTGTACGAAGAGTTTGTTTTGTAGGGGTTCAGGGGGACTAACAATTGTTGATTCCTCAGTTGTGAATGTTCCATTTACCGGTTTTCATGCCGATTGCTTTCCTGGCGGGCTGTCAGGGGCAGCGTGTATTGTCAAGCCAGACCAAGGCACTCTGATAGACTGAGGTGAATGACAGTAGGTACATGTCAGCACAGTGCTGGCCGCTGGTGTGCCTGGGACGGGCGGGTTTGCAGAACTGCTGCCCCGGGAGTGTCTGCGCAAGCTTGTTGCAGCGCGGTGACTTGCATCGATAAGGCTGGGAAGTTGAGATCTAAAAGGCTGGATCCTGAAGAGCTTCCAGAGGTGGGTGAGACAGATGATCCGCTTCTCTTCAGTGGTGTATGACACAATCACACTTGATAGTGCTGTATTAATATGGAAGCAGTACGATGACAAAATTGCTTCTGTAGTAAAAAAACCCCAGAGAATTGAAGACATCTGAATTTTTTCTTTTTTTCCCTACTTCACTGCTACTCGGATCCTCCTGTCTTTACATAAAACTTGCATGTCAGCGTATTTTCCTATGGTCTTGTTGACTGATTCAAAATTTTAGAAACAGCCTTATTTTCTTTAGTATGCAGCTCTTAACTGTGAAGAAGAGCATAAAGTAACATTTTTCTATCAGTGCATCTTTGCTGGGAACACTTTCACGTGGCTAGAAAAGTGTCCACAGATTTTTGTTTTATTCAGCAAGGAACTCGTTGCAAAAATAATTGTCTGACCCGGAACGCTTGTCCAGGTGACAGGAATATGCAGCAGCATAGCTATCCGAAATAGTTACACGTGTGGAAATGCCCTGTTATAGGCAAGTTCTCGCATTTCATAAGTATGGTGGTGTACAGCCAAAGCTGCAGACAGCACCACTAACGAGGGTGCGATCAGTCACGTTAATTTTTGCAATTACCTTAGGAACATCTAGAAGTTAACCCTTGCTGCTGAGAGCTTTTGAGGCCGTTCACCATGTGCACAGCTCAAGGTAGAAGAGGCTTTTGCATGTCAGTCTGACTTCCTATAAAACAATTAGATATTTCACTCAGTATAGATTTCTCCCCCCCCCCCACCCCCCCCCCGGAATTATTTGGTTAAATACATTGAAGACCTTTATTTTAAGCTATGTGGACTGGAAAGATCTTCACAGATCATCAGATATAATCTCTTCTTGTTGCATCCATGTAAATCTTTCATAAACAAATCATAGTACATTTTAAGGTTTCTTTAGTCTCTGTTAGGTCAACCGGAAAGCTGTCCCAGAAATTCCTTTCTCTGTTGGTTAAACCTCTAATATGATATAGCTTATGCATACTTTAATGTTGGCATGAGAATAATTTAAATAGATTTTTCACTTTCCTTGTGCTTCTCCTTTCCCTAGTCCCACAGGATGACCTTCTTTGTCTTCATTTTGCAGCAAAACAAACCAAGCGCCCTCACTTTCCTTTTGTGCAGGAGGGCCTCGCTTTCCTTGGCTATGTTAATAGTTCTTCTCTAGGTTTATTTTAGCTTGGAGAGCTAGCAAGCTTTCATAAATGTTTTTGCCTACACCGAGGATTTATTGCACACTCATAGCTTTGGAGCATATTCTTACATCCTCGAGGTTTCAACAAAAGAATGGAAAGCCAGGGCAGTAAACAAGACATGCGGTCTCCGGTTGTCTTGTGCTATTTGCTCAGGGTGGATTCATCAGTCGTAGGCAGTTTAAAAACCATAACTCATTTCCTCTGTTTGCTTCAGTCAGTTCTCTAATCTCGCATCCATTAAGAGTTATCTCTGAATAATGAATGGAGAATCCATTAAGAAGGGGAAAGGGCAAATATAGTACTTATTTAAAAAAAAAAAAAGGGGAAACACTCTAGGTTCTTTGCTTTTGCTCTCCCCAGCTTTCTTTTCATCCATTAGCCTAGTTTCCGTTGCCAGAAAAAACACTAGAGGAGTTAACTAAGCAAGTTAGTTGTAGGTGCATAGGATGTGACAAGCAATGAGTAACAACTGCGTGTTGCCAATGCCAAGCTGTGTAAAACCAATCTAAATTCTTACTGTGGCAGCTATTGGCGTTGTCAGGAGGAGAGAAATCGCAGATGCTGTGTCTCTTGATGTTTTTGGTAAGGCTTTTCTGACACTGTCCTGCTTGATATAAGCAAGTTAGGGGGCAATGACTTGGTGAAGATGCTATCAAGTGGATACAAAACTCATGGCGAGAGAAAATAAACGATGTGTGAGTAAGGGTTCTGTTGAGATGTTTTGCAGGAGTCTGTCCCGAGTTTCATGATAGCCAATGTTTTCTTTAATGGTTGGGATAAGGGAATAGAGAGTATAGTTACTGTATTTAAGCTAAGCAGGAAAAGATGAAGTTGCAAAGTACAAATTGTGTAGAGGACTGGATTGTAATTCAGATTGCTTTTGACCGATTGGAGAAATGCCATTGAAAAAAGCCCCGTGAAATTCAGTAGAGACAAATGCAGATTTATCAAGTTTGGTATGTGTAATCAGTTACTCAAATGTGAGAAAAATTTGCTTAATCAGGAGGCAAGGGAGTGGGATGTGTAAACAGGCATGCCCAAGTCTTCTGGAAAATATTCCTGTATGAGGCTGGTAAGACTCGAGCTGGAGTATTGTCCTGGTTTTTACTTAGACGTGGGCAAACTGGAGGGAGGCCCGAGAGAGTGATAGGTGAGGCTGCGTATCTTAGACCTTTGGCCAATGAGTAAGGTCTAAAGAGCTTGAGGTGGCTTGAGAAAATTCAGGGAAGGTGCAAGAGCTGTGTTTATGTAAAAAATAATTGTAGAAAGAAGGGAAATGAACTCCTCTAGCTACCTATGAAAAATAAGACAAGGATTGATGGCTTAATTTGCACTAAGGAAAACCCAAGTGTGCCATCAGAAGAAGCTTCCAAATGGGGCAGAAAGGAAATGAGAGAGAGGGATTCAAGCCAGCAACCGTCAGAGGTCTGCAGGAGAACATCAGGCATCTTTCAGGAATAATGTGGGTATTGCTGAACGTTTTGTAGAGCCACGGAATGGACTAGATTCGCTCGCTGGCAGCAGCCTCGAGAGGCAGACCTCTGCGCAGCACGGCCTGTTAGAACATCTCTGAACAACGTGGTGCTCGGGTTTAGGACCTGCCCCTATTCCTCCTCCTCTGCTCTTTGCCCTCTTCCTGGTGTTTGTCATCTCCTAGGAGCAGATAAAAGACGGGGAGCAATCAGCCTCTCGGGCAGCTATCGTGCGTGCTAAACCAGTGATCTGGGCTCTGAGCCAAACAGGAGCCGGTAAGACTCTTTGAGAAGAAACTTTGTAGAGCATTGCCCCTGCATCTCAGGAACTTTTCCTCCATGGCATCTTTGGCTTTTGAGGCTTTTCATTTACTCCCCATTTGCCAACTGATACTTGGCCAGAAATCTGACGTGTGCTTAAACAAATTGATTTGGCAACTACGGTCAGCGTTTGTTGGGTCAACTGTAGGTGATGGGGCGGTGGGGAGAGCTCAGTTTTCACAGGACTTGGTGCCTGGTGGTGTCCATGTTCTGCCAAGGCATTTGCTGTGACCTCAGGAACAGTTGAGAGGGAAGGAGTTGAACTAGTTCAACTGCAGTCCGTCATCTTTTCTGAGGTTACTGGTTTGTGAGCAAGGAAATGTGGGTCTGTGGGTCGGGGGGAAACGCTGTGCCTTTCTGGAGGTGGTTAGGGAATGTGTAATCCCAGTTTAGACCAGTTTAAATTTGGAGACACCTTTGATTCTACCTTGTCATAGAATCATCAAATCACAGAATGGTTTGGGTGGGAGGGGACCGTTAAAGCCCATCTAGTCCAACCCCCTGCCATGGGCAGGGACGTCCTCAACTGGATCAGGTTGCCCAGAGCCCCGTCCAGCGTGACCTGGAATGTTTCCAGGGATGGGGCATCTCCCACCTCTCTGGGCAACCTGGGCCAGGGCCTCACCGTCCTCGGTGTAAACAATTTCTTCCTCATATCTCATCTGAATCTCCCCTCTTTTAGTTCAAAACCATCACCCCTTGTCCTATCGCTACAGGCCCTGCTGAGAAGTCTGCACTCTAGCTTTCCTGTAGCCCCTTTAGGGAGTGGAAGCTGCTGGAAGGTCTCCCCGGAGCCTTCTCTTCTCCAGGCTGAACAACCCCAACTTTCTCAGCCTGTCCCCCATAGCAGAGGTGCTCCAGCCCTCTGACCATTTTTGTGACCCTCCTCTGGACCCCCTCCAACAGGTTGTTGGGGTTGTTCAGCAATTTTCAGCATATTGCTTATAGAAATCAACAATGTAATGTTACCGTACATCTCCTAGATTTATTTTTCATACACTTTGATTTAAAATTTCAGGAATATACATTTATAAAATCAAGTTAAAGCTTTATAAAACTGATCTGAAAACAAAATCCCTCTCAGTATTAAGTCTGAGTTCCAGAAGATGTTGAGTGGTTGTCTTCGTGGCTGCTCAGCAGCTGCTGAAGTGGAAAGGGATCTTCTCAGGCGTCATGACGGTGTTGACTGGATAGTTGGGTCAAGCCATCGCTAGCCACAGTTCCAGTCTCTCCTGACTTTGGCAGTAGCACTGTTAAACAGCCTACAACATTTTGGGAACTTGCTACAGCAACTTGAGTCCTGAGTCAGCTGGGCTTGTGCCGTGTCTAATCGGGCTGGTCAGTGGTTATGGTATGTAACTTAGAAATTGTAGATGGAGTTTTGAAGTGGCTTATTTTTACGTTCATTTGGGAAGAACTGGTCAGTAACAGGAGGGAGCGTGTGGGACAATGGCATTTCTGGGGTGGTTCAGATGCTCCCGCTGCTGGAGCTCACGGTCCTGTCAAAGTGTTGGTAGAGCATTTCTTGCTTCTGTTTTCATCCTGTCCGCTACTGGGTTCCTCCAAGGCTCAGACGTCTTTGAGACGCTTCCCTGAGATATGAGACTTGGCAATAAAAGTTTCTCCTTGTGGGTGCAAGTTTCAAGTTGTCAATAAAAATACAAAGTTTAAAATTAACGAATTTCTGCCGTGACTTGATACTGGATTTATTTATTGTGGTAACATACCAGAAGACCTACTGCAACCTACCACTTCGCTGTTCAACAGAAAGCTTCATCTTCTGCCACCTTAGTCGTGTAAGCCCAGTGAAGCAGTCCAGTGTCTTTTGTCTCTGTCATAGTTGACTCTGAAATGTGTTTTCAGAAAAACAATCCCCTTTAAAGTAAAATCCAGAAGAGGAACTTTAAACCCTAGGTTTCTGTACCCTCATGAGCCTGACTTACTGAAGCTTGCCCTTTTTCTTCTCTGAGTGTTCAGCTACGTCTGGGAGGGAGCGGGCGTTCCTTGAAGCCGCTGCTGATGCGCGTTGAGTGTGTCCTACCGCTCTTTGAACACATTGCGCATCCCTCGGTAGTGGAGCCATAGAGTGCGTACCAGGCCGTGCACACTTGTCTAACAGACACACCACGCTGGTTTCTTTAGAGCTTGCCTCTGATGTGTGCTCTTGTCTGTCTTCCGCAGGGACACAGCAGGGCAGGAACGATTTCACACCATCACCACCTCCTATTACAGAGGTGCCATGGGGATCATGCTAGTATATGACATCACCAACGCCAAGAGCTTTGAAAACATCAGCAAGTGGCTCAGAAACATAGATGAGGTGAGTATCCTGGAATTGAGCTGTTTGTTGTGACCCGTAGAGCATGTGAGGAGTCCCACAGAACTTGGCTTCTGGATTGCAGCTTCTGCCCTGGCAGGAGGTGTAAATTAACACAGGGGTTTGGGTGCTGTTCTTCAGCTGTCCTGTGTTCCCTCTCCCTTCAGCAGTGGCCTGAAGGGTTGCAGCACTACACAGGGGCTAGTGGTGTCCTAAAACATCAAATTCGTACGTGAGCAAACTTTGTTTCTGTGCCGGAGAATGCTTACAGGTAAGGAATGCATCGTCGAGGAACCGGGAGTTGCGGTTTTCAGGAGGAGCTGCCACCACAAGGTGGTGTGTGGAGGAGGAACACTGAGCCATAAGCTCAGTAGCTATAGACTACGTCACTTCTAGTACTAACCTATTTTATAACGGCGACTCTGTAAATCCTCAAAGATAATTAATTATGATCACCTTCACTCCCTCAAAATTGATGTCATGAAATACTGGCAAGTTTATTGTGGCTGCTAGAGGTAGTATGGCAGGCTGCTGCTGTTGAATGCTGGCAGACTACTCAAACCTGCGTGGCTGATTTTGCCCTTGCTAGAAGAGGACACCAAACGAGGAGGCTGGTGCAGTTTCAAGCGAGGTCAAATGAAGCAGAAGAAACCCATGTGGAAACATTAAGTGCCTGGATCCTCAAGAGTCCATTCTCTGGGAGTTCTGAGATGTTGGAGGGCAGGACAACTGTTAGTTCTTGCTTTTGTTATGCTGTTCCCAAATGGAATAAATGTCTGGAATTTCCAGCTTCATTATTTTCCTAGAAAGCATAAAGACGGCCCTGTAGAACTGAGCGTCAGCAGATGGGTGCTGTCAGGCATCGCTAGTTGAAGCATTGAGGCTGGTGAAAGATTCTTACAGAGCAAAAATGTGATATTGGGACTTTAATTTCCTAGCATGAGAAACGGGAAACTATTCATGGAAAGGTACGCGTTTTGGTGGGTACAGAAGGGGGAGGGAGTAAGGCAGCACAAGAAGAGACTCAGCGATGAGCTGAATGTGAACTTGAAACCAAGGCCTTTAGATTCTGCAGTTGCTTTGTTTAAAAGGTTCAGTAGCATCCAGGAAGTTGAGTAACGGATGTCATTCATACCATTGTCTGAGAAGCGGGTGTTGTTGCTGACCTCATGTTTTTAAATCTGTGTCGCACAAACCTCTGCAGCTGATGTCAGGTGCGTTGAGAAGGCTGCATGGTTACTGCAGTTTTATAGGGGTGTTTGACACCGTAGGAAGCTTTTTTGATTATGGAAGAAGCTCACTAACGGAGTGCGTTTGCAGAAATGACGGGTGAAGTCATTCTCTGAGGTTCCAGATGCAGCATTGAGGCTTCTTGCTAAAATGTGTGGCAGGTGTTACCCACTCACGTACAGGATTATTGGGAAAGATGGTTGTGAATGAAGTAACTAAGTGCTTTGGTTTTACAAGGAGTTAATATTGCCAAGGATATTCTCCCCAGGAGGAGAACTTTCAATAAGCAAGCTGCTGTTCTGAATTACTATTCTGTGCAAGGAGGAGCTTCTACAGGATACTTAAGCCTTCATTTAGAAATAGCCAGGAAACCTAGAGATGTTACACCTTCATCCTTGCTAAAATACTCACTTATTTAAAGTTCACGCATTCTGCAGAGGTGTACTACACTTTTGCTTTGGGCTAGTAGGAATTAGTGGAGTTGCTCAAGTGCAGAGTTTTGTGTGTTGGGGCTGGCTGTGTTTGAAAGAAGTCTGTGTGAGCAGTTTTGTGTGTGTGCATGAGAAGTTAACATTTTCAGAGTCTTATTCTACGTGATATCTTAATCTACCTTTGCCGTCTGGTCGCTCTTCCTCCTTGTGACCTGAAGGAAAAAAAAACCTGGGGGTGATTCTCCTGAGGAAAGTGAGATGGGTTATTACTATAAGTGGGAGTACGGGGTACGCAGATCTCTTGCCTCTGTAGTTCTATTAGTAATTCTACCGTAAAGTAGTATTAAGACTGTTGGAGTGAAAGTAAATTCAGATTAGGCTTTCCAAGAAGCTCCTTATGGCAGGTTGCAAAGTACTTGTTGTGGTTTCAGTTATCCACTTAAGTGATGCTTTGTGCTGTGGCTGCTGGAAGTTTTCTGCTAGTCTGGTGGTTGTCTGTGGCATATTCTTTCCTCACTATGATGGATATTGGCAGTACTTCAATAACTGAACAGCCGAGGTATTTTCGCTCATTCAGCATTCCTTGAGAAAGCATTGGCACTCGCTTTTGCCTTACAAAGGTGATTCCCTGTGCATGCGATCCTGCTTTTCTTTGGATCCTGAGCATTAGCGTGGTGCTCGCTTCGGTTTTCCCTTTGTGACGTCCTGGTTCATGTTTGCTTGCTGGATCGTCTGCGTGCCGTGTCACTGCATGAGTTTCTCAACTTCTGTGTGAAGTATGTAGCAGACAGAGCTAAGGCACGAAGCTGCCATGCAGTCTTGCTCTGATGGTTGCAACATCAGGGGAACAGCATGATGCTAGAGAGCTGTAATTTCCCTTTCTTAGTTAACTCGGTAACTCCTCTAAAAAAAATTACAGGCAAAAGGGATTTTTTACTAACTTCCTGGCTATTTGGCTTTGCGGTGGTTGAAAGCATAGTTGCGATTGTTAAGGACACTTACCTGTCTACAATAAAACTGTGCAAAGGACCCTTTAAACACCAAAAAAGTAGTAGTGTCGGCTGGAGCCATTCTGGTGCATGAAGGTTGGTTGTTGGCAGCTGTAGATGTGGGGCGGTTCTTGTGCTGTAATGTTTTGTAGCATCATTTCTGTAGATGTGCTTGTCCAGCACACGTAAAACCTGAGCCCTCGACGTGCCAGGCAGGAAGTCGATTCTTTTCCCACATCTCTGAATGCAAACTAACGAAGGTTTGGTAGGCTAGTGTCATTAACTAGAAGGATCTGCATTGCAGAACAGCACTCGTCTTTGCCAGAAAACAGACTTCACACTTAAACTAACAAAATAAACAGGAAGGGGGAAAATAACTGGCACTGGGATGCTGTTAGAGCTGTGTCAAACCTGTAGCTGTTGTCTCATTCCACTTCCAGGGTGTATGCGCAATTTAGTCTAAGTCCACTGTCTGAAGAATCATTTCTAGCAGCCTTTGTTACGGCTCAGGAAAGCATGGGACACCTAGACCTGTAAACGTTAGCCTGGACTTCACAGTCTGGAAATGCAGAAGCGAAGTAGATAGTTGCTGCTTGTTGGGGGAGATGTGTCAACCTGTCTCTTGTCTCATTTTAGCATGCCAATGAAGACGTGGAGAGGATGCTGTTAGGAAACAAGTGTGACATGGAAGATAAAAGAGTTGTCCCTAAAGCAAAAGGCGAACAGGTAAGTGTTGGACAAAAGCTTGCTCATCAAAGTAAGCAAATGGGTGCCAAGACTTCCCGCCATCTCCAGGTGGCTGAGGCGCCACAACGGGATGTGCCAGGGCAGGAACAAGGTAGCTGGATTTGCCCGTGGTTTGTAAGCCTAGCGAATGTTTTCTCAGAAGCTGCGTTGCAAAGATCTGCAGTGAATGGAGTGAGTTCAGCTGCAGTTCTGCTTTCTTTGATAACTAAAATTTTTCAGGCATCCTTTAAGTTACTTACCATGTGACAGGCTCGTATGGGATCTGTCGTCTTATGTTCAGGCAGTGACTTGTGATTTAATACACTTGAATTGCTGTTTCTGAATCATTAAGTTCCGAATCTTCTTTGTGACACTTTGTCTAGCTAGTACTGCTGATGCCTGCTACGGCTGAAAGAACATTACGTGCTTATAAATGCCGCTAATGCCGAAGTTGTCGCAGCACCAACCGAGTAACTTTGCAGTAACGCTAACCACCTTCTTTCTCTTTTGGTTTAGATTGCTAGGGAGCATGGTATTAGGTTTTTCGAAACTAGTGCAAAAGCAAATATAAACATTGAGAAGGCATTCCTCACATTAGCAGAAGACATTCTTCGAAAGGTAGGTGCTTACAGGTTTCGTTTGACAAAAATATCCTAAAATTTCAGCTCCTGTTGCTTTTGATGCTTACCTCAATTGTTGCAGCTTCGGACTTGGCATGCTAAGCCAGACGAGTCCCTGAAGGAGGAGTACTGTACATCTAACGCTTCTAAAGCTTGTTTGATGTTTCATTATTGTAGGGGTACTATCTAGAGAGAGTAGTATACATCGAAGAGCCAAGGAACTTAAACTCCTAGTTGTTCGGCCCTTAAACTCGTGGTTGTGTCGTACATGTGTTTGGAGTCAAAGCATTTCAATTGGCGTGGAAGAGAATGGTCCTTCCCTGCCACCATCTCCACTGAGACGCAGCATTGTGTAAAAACCCTTAAGCGCCCGTTGGGAAGAGTTTAGATGTGGTTGATGGAGCAGATGAACGGGATCTGTCGCTTCCTACCTTCTTTCCAATGATTAGCCCTCTCAGCCTCCGCGTTTCGTTGGAGGCTTTGTTGGAAGGTTATACTGCAACTGAGAGAAGAACATGGATCACCAGTTCTTCCCGGTGGTTGGCTCCCCCTCCATGAAGACGGCTGTCTTTCCTGTGGCCTGCGCCCAAATCTCTGTACGCCCAGAGCTGCGGGCTACCGCTGTACTTGCATCCCTGGTATCTTTCATGAGTAGAAAATGCATCGGCTTCCAATAGCTGCCCCTGTTGGGTTGCAGGGTTGAGCTGGGCTGGAGGCGTGGGTGGCTGCGGGGCTGGGGCCGGTTAGCTGACAGACCCCCTTCGCTGGATTTGCACGGTGACCCCCGTGCTGGCACGTGCCTCCTTACGGTCGGGTCATGCCACCGCAGCGCTGAGACTGTGGAGCTCGAGAGACGTGGGTTGGCCAACTCTAGCATATGTGCTCTGCTCCTAAACGAATGACCCTACGTGGTTTTTCTGTGCTCCGGCTTAGCGGTAGGGACTGCCCCGTATTGCGACAGCCTTCATCGGTGTCTTCCTCCGCTCCCCTGCGCAGACGCTGTGGATAATGTCATCTGAGTTAATTGGTCAGAAATTTAGTGCAAGGTCAATGCTGAATCTTTTCACAGCCCTTTTAAATACATATCTGCTCAACAGCGCCTGATTCGCCATTGTAGTTCTGAGTCGTTTCTCAATCAGTTTTTGACAAGCTTTATGTGAGAAACTGGGTGAAAATCCCTGGCCTTTGGTAAACAGGAGGTCAGGCCAGCAAGTCTTACTGACCCTTTTGACCTTTAAATTTTTATTTTGGGCCTCGGTGTATTTATCTGAAGAACAGGGGGGGTTGCTTTTCAAGGCTGTGACAAAGGGAATAAGAAAAGGGATACAGAGACTAAACTGCAGTCTTCTGGTGGGTGTTCAGGCTAGTTTCTAAGCAGCTGAAAGTAGATGTTAGCATCTGATCAAAACCACTTGACTTTGATTTTTTGCTTTGGTCTAACCAAGTTTACATCCCGTGACGCAGACGGGCCTGTTTTGTCCGCTGCCTCGGAAACTGGTGTCCTGGTTAACTGGAAGGCAGATGCTTTTGAACAACCCCTCTTTATCCATAAATTACTCTGTGGTTTTTTAAGGTCATTAGTTCACATAATTTAGCTTCAGCTTGTGTTAGTTGGACGCTGTGATTTACTTACTCCACCAAAGTCCAAGTGTCAGCTCTAAGAGCAGGATCTAGAAATAGTTTTAGTTTACTTTGGGGTGGTCCAAGTTCAAAAGTTGGGTTTTTTTCCCAGCTTTCCAGTTGTTGCTTATTTAAAACAAAACAAACCCCCCTTCGGCTGGGTTTGCATACTTCTGGCGAGGGGAGGAGGGTTCCCTGCGTTTCTGTGGGGCTCTTTGTCCGTAGTTTATTCATAGTATTGTTTGGTGATGGAAGTCTTTCTGTAAGCCGCTGTCTCTTCAGCTCTGAATACTTCATTTCGGAATGTCTCGAGCCATCTAACTGCTTTTTTTTCACCTGTTTCATTGCAGACCCCTGTAAAAGAGCCCAACAGTGAAAATGTAGATATCAGCAGTGGCGGCGGGGTGACAGGCTGGAAGAGCAAGTGTTGCTGAACGTTCTCCTATATCACCAATCGCCATCCACCGCCCCTTTTTTCTCGCTGCAAAACAAACCACTCTGCCCGTTTTTAACCTTAAACCAATGTTTTGTTCCTCATCTTAACAAGCTCCTGTCTCCCTCTGTTCTTCCGTTTAGGACAGCTTGCGTACTATAATTTTCTCGACAACATGTATAGGAAAATCATCTCCGTGACTTCATTTTTTCATGTACCTGCTCAACTTACCACTACGTTTTGGTTGTATTATAGTCCCGTTCCTCCTGACATTAAAACATATAGCAATCATATTCAACTCTATTCTGCAAATTGTATAAGAATAAAAGTTAGAATTAACAATTTATTTTGTACAACAGTGGAATTTTCTGTCATGGATAATGTGCTTGAGTCACCGTATTCTCTAGATGCATCAGCAAAAGAGCCAGGAAAACACTCATTTTCGCCTTCAGTCTGTGAATGGGGTTTATTTTGTCCTGTGCCTTATGTGGAAAGGAACCTTTGTTTTCACTCTTTTTTAATTTCTTTTCTTCTGGTGGAAGCATGTGCAGGAGACATACCATCCATACTTGACCATTTTAAAATACTGAACTCGTTTGTGATTGCTTTCTGTGATTGTTGGTGTAATGCATCGAGGACAAAGGGTGGTGCAAAAAAAAAAAAAACCCATTACATTTAATCTGCTGTGTCTCCTTTTTGGTGATCTGGCCATTCAGAACTGTTCTGCTGCCATTTTCTTTCTCACTTGCAGCTCTTTCCTTTTGCCTGCATGCTGCTTTTATTTGCATTTCTTCATGGTGTGATGTGTTAATTAAAAGGATGGCAACGTGGTATGTTTGCCAAAAATTTAATACAAAGCACTGATTTAGCTTTCGAGGTAAAAATGTTGAAGATACCTACTAATTTCCCTCTAGCCAATGTCCGTTCACTAGTATATCTTCTCTCCTCCTGCATAGCCATTGGGTTTTATGATATGGAAGAGTTATTTGCATGCACTAGTTTTCTATGGAGGGTGATGTGGTTGTCTACTTTATGTGTATGAATATAACATGCAATTCCCAAACTGACAGCAGTTAACGTGAACTTTTAAGTTCTCTTATTAGCCGCTCCAACAAGTTGTTCAGTAGCCCAGCAAAAGGCTGAGTGAGACTAGATTTTTAAAAAAAAGGAGGGGAAAAAAAAAGAAGTTGGCAGTTTAATTTATTACCTCCCTGAAAACTTTCCCTTTTCCAGTGTTAAAAGCTGAGTCTTCGGTACTTGGGTCAGTCTCGCGCTCGCTCCCGGGCGGGTGATCCCAGCAGGGCCTCCGAGCCCCCGGGATTTCCCTGCTTTTCCAGCTCTCCGCCGGTAGCTCCGGGCGTCGCGGCGGTGTCGCCGATGACGGCGGTGTCACCGATGATGGCGCGGCTTCGTCGGTTCTGAAAGGAAGGGGGGTAAGGGCTGCCAGGCTGACTCTGCCGACCGCTCCTGCCGACCCCGCGTTGGCTCTGCGGGAGCGCTCGTACCTTCGCTCGCCTCGCGGTTAAAACGCCGCGCGGGGAGCGGCTCCAGCCGAGGGCAGGGCCGTGTTTCAGACAGGCGCTTCTTCCTCCCCGAGCCTCGCGTTCTCCTTGAAAGCGGACGAGCTCGTGCCTCGCTCTTGGCCCCTTGGGTTTTGGACTGTCTCTGGTAAATAATTAAAGTAGGAAATAACGCTGATTTAATTTTAATGAAATGACGGTGTTTTAACATTGAACTTCTGGTTTTGAACGGCTTCCCGTGTAGTAACTCAACCGAGGTGTCTCCCTTTCCCTCTGTATTTCGGCATTTTGTCTCCGTGTGTGTTAACCCTTCCCAGTCGAGTGGCTGTTGGGGTCGGGCAGGACGCCGGGTCCGGATGGATCGGCACCCCTTCGTTTCTGACGTCCCGCGCCCGCCGGTCAGCGTTGTAAATAGAGCACGGCTACCCCTGGGTTCAGTCTGCACTTTCTAACGTTATCAAAAAGGGAAAAATGGAGAAATATACATCGAGGCTTTTTTGTATAATCCTTGTTTTAAACGTGAGCTTTTTATTTGCTTCCAGGGGCTTGGCTCCCTCCGTGTAACCCCCTCGGGATCCTTTGTAGACGCTGTGTTCGTTGCAAGCCAACAGGTAGAGGACAGGCCACTCGCTGGTACTACTAGCTACCACCTCCGTTTCGTATTCTCCTTACCGAGTTAATAAACGGAAATATTTCTAGATGGTCTCCTTCTGTTCATATAAAAACCATGAATTTTAACCGCGCGGCTTGGCTTTGTTTTGTGTTGTGGAGTGCAAAGCCCAGCCGAGGAGGAGTGAGCAACAGGAGTCGATGCAGATGCTAAAAGAAAAAAAAAAAAAAAAAGGTAATAATAATCATGTTGGAGGAATTTGCAGTAACTTTACTTCTGCCGGTATCTAAACTTCCTGCTAGCTAGCAAACTAACTGCTTGTGAAACCTCTCCTTGGAAGACACCCCCTCCCCAGCCCCCTGCGTGGAATAAAGCCTAAGGCCGGCCGAGAAAGGGAGGCGAAAGCCGTGTTCCCCGCGCCCAGCCCTGCCCGCGGCCGCCGCAGGGGCCCGGAGCCGACCCGGCCGGCGGAGGAAGGCTCAGCGCTGCCTTTTGTCACGGTAAAAAATGTAACTTGATTAAATTGGTGATGATAAACTAAAACCCGAGGTTGAATCTATCCGGCAAGCGTGTTACCCGCTTTCTGTTAGTGCTGCGGTGCCGTGGCGGCGCGGGGCAGGGGGAGAAGCGGCGCTGCGTGCTCTCGGATGGTGGAAAAACAGCATCAACTTAAGGTCTAGGATTAATTCCCATGCCTACAATTTTTTACTTAATCTTTTAATATTTTTGCTACTCCACTCTGGCTTTTTATTTAAAACACATTCTTTTGTACCACTTACTGTATCAAATTGTATAAAAGATCACTGTCCCGTTCTTGGTCATACCAAGAGCAAATAAAAGCTTTTATAAACTTGCACTGGTTCCTTCCTTGGCCCCGTTACCTTCCCTTTCCCCAAGCCCTGGCCGGGGCAGCGCCCGTGCGTGCCGGGGCAGAGGGCCGAGCACCGGCCCTGCTTGCGGCCACCCCTCGCAGGGGGTGGGTGCTGGGGCTGGGACGAGACCCCCCCCCCAGCCTTCGGGCCAAAGAAACAGCTTTGCTGCGGCTGCTCTCGGCCCCCTGGGACTCGCTGGTGAAACCTGGATGGCACAGGCTCATCCCTGCACATCCCCCGGAGCCCCCGTGGGTGGGGGTACAGCCGCCTCGTGGGCCCGTGGCTGCAGCACCCCGCAATCCCCCGCTCCTCGGAGAGGGCCTTGGCAAGCGCCTGTTTCAGCCCTTCCCTCTGCGTGCTCCTCCTGTGGATGCGAACTACGGGCGGCTTTTCCGGCTCTGCGAGAGCCCCTGTCACTGCGCTGCCGCCAGCTGATGTCCTTCCCCACCGAGCAGCAGCCCTTGGCCCTTGTCGTCCCCTCTCCGCAAGCTCCCCTGCCCCGGCAGCGGGTACCCCCGGGGTGTCCTGCAGCCTTCGGGCACGCCTGGCTTGGGGACGTCACCCCCCTGCGAAAGCTCAGCCAGGGGCCTCTCCTGGTCCCCCTGGCATGGGACGGCAGAGCGGGGACGCGCTGCTCCTTTCCCCCCGCTGCCATGGTGTCGGTAACCGGGAGAGGGTGTTTTTGTGCTGCTGTCGGTAACAAAGCTCCCGCCGAGGCTGTGGGAGTGTGGCGGCTGCGGCCCCCAGCAGCCCCTGGGTCCCCCTCGCAGGGGGACGAGGCTGTGGGGAGCAGCTCAGATCCTGAATCCTCCCCATCCCCAGGGACTCGTCAGCGTTCTGCGGTGGGGAGGGACGAGTTCGTCCCTGGCCAGCTCGGCTCAGCTGCTGGAGCGGGGGCCTCGTGCACGGCGGCAGGGCCCGGGGCTCACGGCGTGGGGGCTCAGCGCAGCCATCGCCGTTGCTGTGGTGGTTGTGCGAGGGGTCCCGGGGGGGCTCGGGGAGAGGGGGCCCGGCAGGGACCTTCCCCCACGGACGCCGTCCAGCAGCTCTCAGCGTCCCGCTTGGCGGCGGCGGCCCTGTCAGCGAGTCTTGAGTCTCCTTGTCCTGCTCCTGCTGCTGTGTCATTCCTGCTCCATCCCTGTCCCTGCTCCTTTCCCGTCCCTGCTCCATCCCTGTCCCTGCTCCTTTCCCATCCCTGCCCTGTCCCCGTCCCTGCTTATCCTGGCAAGGTTTTGTGTCCCCCAACAAGTTTGGACTTTGCCCCGGAGGACCCCGCTGCTGCTCCGATGGCGCCTTTGGGTCCCCCCACTCTAACCCGCACCAGGACCCCCCCCCCGCGCTGAGTCAGGCCCTCGAGGAGGGGTCGGGGTCTCCAGCACCCATCGCTGAGGGGCTCCAGCTTGGCCTGGGGGTGCTTGGGGGGGGACGTGACACAGCCAGGTGGCAGGGCCCAGCATGTGGTGGCACGTCCCCCGCAGGCGCTTGCTGCTTTCTCCGCTCCTTCATCCTCCTCGTCCCAGGCCTCTGACTGCCCCGGGGGGGTGGCTGGGGGTGCGGCACCCCGAGCCCACCAAGGCCCTCTGCTCCCTGCTGCGGCACCCCGGGGCTGGGGGAGGCCCCACAGGCAGCCGGTGCACGACGCTGCGGATCTCGGCCGGGGCTTTAGAGGGAGCGTGTCCCCAGCGTGAGGGGTGCGGGGACCCCCCAGGCCTGGCACCCCCAGCTCAGGGTGGCCGTGAGCCCCCCAGGCTGCAGTCCCTGCTCGGTGTGGTGGTGATGTCCGTGCTGGGGGTCCCCACCCCGTGTGCCGGGGCCGCTTGTGCCTCAGGTCTGTGCGACGGCACGGGGTCTGGGGGGTCCCCGCCGGGGATTGGGGTGTGGGGCGGCTTCAGGGTCCTCCGCCTGCCCCCCCCCCCCGTCTCGGCCCTTCCAGCCCCGGTGCCTCCTTGGGAACCCCCCGGCGAGGTCCCAGCGGCTCCGCGCCCCCCGGCCGGCCCCCGCTGCACCGGGGCCGGATCCGGCAGCGGGACAGGGCGGGGGGGGCCGGGCCCTGGTCACCCCTCGCCCCCTTCCCTCGGCGGCCAAAGGGGGCTGAGCCCCCCGGTACCCCCGGAGGGGCGCGGGGCGCCGGGGCTGAGCCCCCCGGTACCCCCGGGCGAGCGGCGGTTCCTCCGGACGGCGCGGGCGGAGCCGCCCCCCGCCCCGGGGCACCCCCGGGAGCAGCCCCCGCCTCGGGGGGTCCCCGCCGGGGGGATGCCCGGCCAAGGCGGGGGAGGGGGGTGTCCCGGCGGGGGGTCCCCGCCCGCCGCCGCCGCCTCCCCCCGCCCCCGGCGCGGGGGGGTCCCGCCTGCCGGGGCGGGCGGGCAGGAGGGGCCGGGGGCGGGCGGGGGGCGGCTCCCGGCTGCCCCGCTCCCCGCCGCCCCCCGCCCCCGGCCCCGGCCCCGCCGCTGCCCCGGCCCGGCGGCGGCGATGGAGCCCGGCGCGGCCGCCCCCCGCCGCGGCCCGGGGCCGGCCTGAGCCGCGATGCGATGGAGAAGCTGGCGGCGGGGCTGGCCCGGCTCCGCTGGAGCCCCGCGGCGCTGCCCCTCGACGCGATCGTCAGCCAGTGCCGGCTGCCCACCCTCGTCTGCCTGGGGCAGGGTGAGCGCCGGGGCCGGGGGCGAAGCGCACACCGGGAGCTGCAGGCTGGAGGGACGAGGAGGAGGGAGGGCGGCTGGAGTGGTGGGGAGGAGGAGGAGGAGGAAGGATGGAGAGGTGAGGAGGAGGGAGGGAGGAAGGCTGGAGGGACGAAGAGGAAGGAGGGAGGAAGATTGGAGTGATGGGGAGGAGGAGGGAGGAAGGGAGGAGGGAGGAGGAGGAGGGAGGAAGGCTGGAGGGACGATGAGGAAGGAGGGCGGCTGGAGTGATGGGGAGGAGGAGAGAGGAAGGGAGGAGGGAGGAGGAAGAGGAGGGAGGAAGACTGGAGTGAGGAGGAGGAGGAGGGAGGGCGGCTGGAGGGACGAGGAGGAGGAGGGAGGAAGGATGGAGTGATGGGGAGAAGGAGGAAGGATGGAGAGGTGAGGAGGAGGAGGGAGGGCGGCTGGAGTGATGGGGAGGAGGAGGGAGGAAGGGAGGAGGGAGGGCTGGAGGGCAGAGGGATGGGGAGGAGGGAGGAAGGCTTGAGAGTGAGGAGGAGAAGGGAGGGAGGAAGGCTTTAGAGCGAGGAGGAGAAGGGAGGGAGGAAGGCTGGAGGGAGGGATGGAGGGTGGAGGGACGAGGAGGGAGATAGGAAGGCTGGAGAGGTGAAGAGGAGGAAGGAGGAAGGCTAGTGGGATGGAGAGAGCGAGAAAGGGTAGAGGGCAGAGGGAGGGAGGCGAGAGGGATGGGGAAGAGGAGGGAGGAAGGCTGGAGGGATGAGGAGGGAGAGGGGAAGACTGGAGGGACCAGGAGAAGGGAAGGAGTCTGGAGTGATGAGGAGGGAGGGAGGGAAGAAGGCTGGAGGGAGGAAGAGGAGGGAGGGGTGGAGGGATGAGGAGGAGGGAGGTAGGAAGGCTAGAGAGGTGATGAGGAAGGATGAAGGCTGGAGGGGTGAGGAGGAGGAGGAGGAAGGCTGGAGGGCCAGGGGAGACAGGACCCGGCTGCTGTCCTGTGCCCGGGGCTGGGGCAGTTCGTGTGCGGGCTCTTCTCCCGTGGGGGCCGGGGCTGCCCCCGCCGGGGGGGGGGGGGGGCCGGGCCGGGGGGGCCGGGCAGGGGCTGCCTCTCACCCGGACCCCTGGGCTCCTGACGGCCTGGGCCAGCGCCCGGGGGGGTGTGGGGGGTGCTGGGGGGCCGGGCGCTGGTTGCCCTCGTCGCCCTCTCCGGGTGACACGCTGGGGGTGGTGGCACCCGGCTGGCCGGGGCTCGGAGCCACCGCGTCCCCCCGCCGCCCTCCCCGGGGCACGGCCTGGCTGGGGGGGGCTGGCTGCGACCCCCACGCACGGCTGGGTGGGGAGCAGGGGGTGCAGGGGAGCGGGGTGCGCTGCGGGGGGACAGGCATAAGCACAGGGTCACCCCGGAGTGGCCGTGCAGGCGGTGCCCCCCCCCCCCAGGGCAGGATCCATCCCCTCCGGAGCAGGGTCCCATCCCCTCCGGAGCAGGATCCATCCCCTCCAGAGCAGGATGCATCCCCTCTGGAGCAGGATCCATCCCCTCCAGAGCAGGATCCATCTCTCCGGAGCAGGATCCATCCCTCCGGAGCAGAGTCCATCCCTCCGGAGCAGGATCCATCCCCTCCGGAGCAGGGTCCATCCCTCTGGAGCAGGGTCCCATCCCCTCCGGAGCAGGATCCATCCCCTCCGGAGCAGGGTCCATCCCTCCGGAGCAGGGCGGGTGCTGGGGCCCCGCCGGGGGTGGGTGCCGGGCCGCGGGGTGCAGCGGCGTTGGGGGCCCCTGTGCCGGCCCCATCTCAATAAACTTCTTGTTTGCGGCGGCTGCAGCTTTTCAGGGGGGACAAAGAAATTGTTTCCCGGGCAACGGGCGGCTCTTGGCAGCGGGCACCTGCTCGTCCCCCGGCTGTCCGTCCGTCCGTCCGTCCGGGCGCGCCGGGGCGGGTGGGTGTCGGGGCGGTGACAGCCGGTGCCCGGCAGGCGAGCGCGTGGAGGGCGTGAGCGCCCAGGACGTGCTGCTGGTCCACTCCTGCCGGCAGTGGACGACGGTGACGGCTCACAGCCTGGAGGAGGGACACTACGTCATCGGCCCCAAAATCGACATCCCGCTCCAGTACCCAGGTGGGGCGCGAGGGCGTGGGTGTCCCCTGGGGCTGGGGCTGGGCCCCCACCCCCGGCGGCGGAACTGGGGGGGCTCCAGGACGGTCCCGTCTGGGGGAGCAGATGGGCTGGGTCGGGGGCTGCTCCGCCTCTCCCGCCCGCCAGCGCCCAGCCCGAAGCCGGGGAGCGGGGGGCTGGCAGGGGTGGGGAGGGGTGGGGTGGGGTGGGGTGGGATGGGATGGGGTGGGATGGGATGGGGATGGGGACAGGGATGGGATGGGATGGGATGGGATGGGGATGGGATGGGGATGGGATGGGGATGGGATTGGGATGGATGGGATGGGGATGGGGATGGGCAAGGGGAAGGGATGGGGATGGAGATGGGATGGATGGGATGGGCAAGAGGAAGGGATGGGATGGGGACAGGGTTGGGATAGGATGGGGATGGGATGGAGACTGGAACAGGGATGGGACGGGGATGAAGATGAGAATGAGGATGGGGATGGGATGGGATGTAGATGAGGATGAGGATGGGGATGGGATGGGATAGGGTCAGGGATGGGACGGGGCTGGGGCTGGGGCTGGCGGTGCAGACGAAGGTGCTGAGATGCCGGCGGCTGCCGTAGCAAGAGCCTTAATGACCACTCTAAGTGCTCGCCATGTCGGTAATGAGTCCCGCTAATAAATAAATAATGGGAAATGGAGCGGGGGAGGGGTTAATCGCCCGTCCCAAGGGGGGGGCGAGGAGGGGAGGGCCAGGCACTGTGTTAACCGGCTTCGGGGGGCTTGGCCGTGCCCGAGCCGGCTGTCCCGGTGCGTGGGGCTGCCCCCGGATCGGGCACCGCGGCTCCAGCCTTGACCGACTCCCGTGGCCCTGGTGCCGTGGCCCCGGCACCACTCGGCACGGGCTGGCAGCGGCGGAGCCGGCTGGCGCAGGCGCGTCGGGGGATTAATATTCCCCTCAGGTCCGTCCCCGTGAGCCGATGCCGACGGCGGCAGTTTCACTGCTGTCTGCAGCCCCCCTGCTCCCCGCTCCTGCCACTGCCGGCTCTGCCCCTCCCGGTGGCTCTGCTCCCCGAGGCGCGGGGCCGAGGGGGGCTGCGGGCCCCGGCGGGGCTGGGTTTCGGGGGGCAATGGGGCTCCCTGCAGTTTTGGCTGCTCCTCTGGCTCTGCTCCAGGCACGGGGCATTTCTGCGGCCGGTTTGGGGGGTCCATGCAGCTCCGGGGGGTGTCGGAGTGGCATCGCCGAGACACCCCATGTGCCGGGGGCTCTGTGCTTTGTCCCACCCGAAAGCCCCCCTTGATGCTGCATGTGTGGGGCAGGGGGACGCTCTGGTCTCCCCTTGGAGCACTTGGCCACACTGGGTGATGCTCACAGAAACGTCCCCAGAAATGTGATGGGGAGCCCAGGCCGTCCTCGAGGGCGGCTGCCCCCCACGAAGGGCCGCGCTGGCCCCGAGGTGGGTCACAGCAGGTCCCTGGGGCCAAGCGCTGCCGATGGGCTCCTCTCACCACCATGGGCTTGGCCGTCCCACGCAGGGAAGTTCAAGCTGCTGGACCAGGACCGGGACCTCCGTGAGCCCGTGCAGTACTTCAACAGCGTGGAAGAGGTGGCCAGCATCTTCCCAGACCGCGTCTTTGTCATGGAGGCCATCACCTTCAGCGTGAAGGTCAGGATGGGGATGGCGGCGGGATGTCAGGGGACATCAGGGGACAATGGTGGGACACCAGGAGAGGACAGTGGGCCAGCAGGGGATGGCGGTGGGACACCAGTCAGGGGTTGGTGGTGAGACATCAGGGGTAGGTGGTGGGACACTGGGAGCAGTGGTGGGACATCGAGGTACGGTGGTGGGAATAAGGGGGTGGTGGTGGGAAAGCGAGGGTTGGTGGTGGGACATCAGGAGGGGACAGTAGGACAGCGAGAGATGGTGGTGGGACATCAGTGGATGGCGATGGCACGTTACAGGACGGTGGTGGGATGTCAGGGATAGTGGTGGGACATCAGGGGATGGCGGTGGGAATTGGGGGGGTGGTGGGACATTGGGGGGCTCAGTGGTGGGACATCGAGAGAGAACAGTGGGACAGCAGCGGGTGGTGGTGGGACACCAAGGTTTGGCGGCAGGGCATCAGGGGACGGCGGCGGCACGTTACAGGATGGTGGTGGGATGTCAGGGGATGGTGCCAGGGCAGCGAGTCCCACCGTGGGGCTGTCCCGGGGCAGGTGGTGTCGGGGGAGTTCAGCGAGGACAGCGAGGTGTACAACTTCACGCTGCACGCGGGGGACGAGCTGACGCTGATGGGGCAAGCAGAGATCCTCTGCGCCAAGACGGTGAAGGAGAAGTCGCGCTTCAACACCATCCTGCGGAAGCTGGGCAAGGCGGCGCCGGCGGCGGGGGCCCGGCAGGTGAAGGGCAAGATGCCCTGCCTGATCTGCATGAACCACCGCACCAACGAGAGCCTCAGCCTGCCCTTCCAGTGCAAGGGCCGCTTCAGCACCCGCAGCCCCCTCGAGCTGCGGCTGCAGGAGGGCGAGCACACCATCCGCAGCATCATCGAGAAGGTGCGGCTGCCCGTCAACGTGGCTGTGCCCAGCCGCCCCGCGCGCAACCCCTACGACCTGCACGCCATCCGCGAGGGCCACTGCTACAAGCTGGTCAGCATCATCTCCAAGACGGTGGTGCTGTGCTGCATCCTCCGCCGGGACGAGCTGGTCCCCTTCCACTTCCTCCTGCTGACCGACATGCCCCGCTTCCAGCTGCCCGAGGGGCTGCTCGCCGGGGACCCCCAGCTGGAGAAGCTGCTGCGGGACAGCGCCGCGTACTGCCACGACCGCTTCAACCCCGACGAGTACTCGCGGGCCGTGCGGGAGGCCAAACCCGACTTTTCGGAGGAGTGCGCCAGCCCCCGGCGCCTGCGGCTCTGCCTGCCTGCCTGCGCCCGCGAGGAGCTCAGCCAGCCCCTCCAGCGCCTCTCCCTCTGCGCCTGCGGCACGGGGGTCCCCCGGGAGCCCCCCACCCGCTGCCAGGGACCGCGGGGCCTCGGGGGGGGCACCCTGCGCCCGCCGCTGCCCGACTTCCCCGACCCCGACCGGGAGTACATGACGCCCGACTGGGCCGAGCCCGAGTTCAGGACTCAGGAGCCGCTGGAGATCCCCTACGAGGAGCTCTGGAGCAACCCCAGCCCAGAGGGCTGCTGCGAGCCGGGCAGCGGCACCGGCCGGCAGGACCTCGTCTCCTTCGGGGCCGTCACCCCGCTGGGCTCCTCGCACCGCCCCAGCGTGCCCGGGGACGAGCCCCGCAGGGCCACCCCTCCCCCCGTGCCACCCAAGTCGGAGGCGGTAAGAGCCACGGGCGTCTTCCCGGGGATGGGGAATCACACCCCGGGGTCCCGCCTGCCACCAGCTGCCGGGGGCAATGTGCCAGGATAGCCGGGCGGTGAGCCCCGGCACGGCCCCGCCGGACCCCTCCGGGTGCTGCGGGGGGCTGGGAGCCCCTGTCCTCTGGCTCACCCAAATCCTCTGGGCCCCCCGGCACCAGGGGGTACCCAGTTCCCCATGGCTCCTCATCACTGGGGGTACCCGAATCCTCAGGACACCCTTGGACCACGGGGTCCCCGGTTCCCCGGGGCTCTCTGCACCGTGGGGTACCTGAATCTCTTGGGCTTCCCAGCACCGCGGGGTACCCAGATCCCCCGGGCTCCCCTGCACGGTGGGGTACTCCAGTCTTTCAGGCTCCCCCTCGCCGTGGGTACCCACATTTCTGGGGCTCCCTGCACCATGGGGTACCCAGTTCCCTGGGGCTCCCCGTTGGTACGCGGAGCCTCCTGGCTCGATTGGGGCTGGCTGCCCCCGAGCCCCCCATCACCCCCCTCCAGCCGTGGGGTCCCAGGGGCAGATCCCCGGCTCCGGTGACTGGGGGCCTGACGGCGCTCGCCCCCTTCCAGGTGAAGGAGGAGTGCCGGCTGCTGAACGCACCCCCTGTGCCGCCCCGGGGCAGCCGCCCCCCGGCGCCCTGCAGCCCCCCAGCACCCCTGCGCTGCCCGAAGCTGGCGCCCGCTCCCTCGCCCAGCCCCAGCCTCTCCTACTACTCCTCAGGGCTCCACGACGGGTGAGTGGCTCCGGCGCGGCCGGGGGCGTCGGGATGCTGCGGTGGGGAGGGGGTGGCAGGTTGACACCCCGGGGCGGGACGTCCCTGCGGCGTGGGGCCGGGGGACACGCAGCCGCGGGGTGATGCTGATGCTCCCCTTCCTCCGGCAGGTCGGTCCCGCGGAGCGGCAGCAGCTCGCCCTCGCCCGACGCCTACTCCCTGTACTGCTACCCCTGCACCTGGGGCGACTGCAAAGCCGGGGAGGCCCCCGGGCGCCCACTGCCCCCCGCCGCGCTGCCCCCCGCCGCCCAGCCTGCCCCCACCTCCTGGTCGGACCCCTGGGCGTACGCCGAGGTGGGTGCTGGGGCGGTCAGCGGCTGCTCCACCCCGCTGCCGGGGGCCGAGCCCCCCCTGAAGCCCTACCGCAGCTGCCCCCGCCTCAAGCCCCCGCACCCCCAAAAACGCTTTGCCCCCTTCGGGGCACTCAACCCCTTCACTGGCCGGGCCGAGTGGCCAGAGAGCCCGGAGTGGCCCAAGCCGCCTTCGGCCCCGGCCGCCCCCTCCTCCTCCTCCTCACCAGAGCCCTTTGCCCCCGTCGAGGGGCCGGAGGCGGTGCCCCCCCCTCACCCGCCCAAGGGCTTTGAGGGGGACAGCATCGTCATCCGTGGGGCGGCCCCACTCTCGCCCGCCGTCCTGCGCGGGGCCGAGGGCGGCGTCACCCGCGTCTACCTGGCGCAGGGCGTCATCGAGGTGCCGCCGGCGGCGCAGGGCGATGGGGGGGCCCCGCCGGCCGCCCCCCGTCCCAGCGGGGACGGCTCACCCTGGCTGCCCCCCGCCGACCTCTCGGCCCTCTCGCTGGAGGAGGTCTCCAAGTGCCTGCGCTTCATCGGCCTCTCCGAGGACGTCGTCAGCTTCTTCGCCCGCGAGCGCATCGACGGCAGCATCTTCGTGCAGCTCAGCGAGGAGATCCTGGCCGACGACTTCCACCTCACCAAGCTCCAGGTGAAGAAGATCATGCAGTTCATCAAGGGCTGGCGCCCCAAGATCTAGCCGCACGCCGGGGACCCCCTGGACCCTGGGGAGCCCCCAGCCACCTGGACCACAGCTCGGGCTCTCCCCGCTCCCGTCCCCTGCCCCGCTCCGGGGTGCCCCACGAGCTGTGGGTTCCCCCCCACCCAGCAGCTCGGCCCTGTTGCCCAGCCCTCCCCCCTTTCGTTTTAACACTGGACAGTAATTTTGGCCCAAACGGGCTGGAAAATACTGGAGTTTGCATTGACTGGTTTAACTTAATCCTTGTGGATTAGCGTAATAAATGTACGGGAGAAAAACGAGCCACCGGAGGAGCCCCTTGCTCGGGGAGGAGGGGGAAAGGGGGGTCGCTCCCACCCTTGCATACGCTTCCCACCTCGTGGGAAGGGACCCGTGTCCCCCGTGTGAGGGAGAGTGTTGCTCTCGGAGCCGCTCCGGGCTGCCGGTGCCCCAGGGTGATTGCAGGGCCCTGGAACGCAGCTCCCTGGCCTGGCGGACATGGCTGCCCTTGGGAAGGGAGGCTGAGACCTGTCCTCAGGGCTGCATCCACCACCCCGTACACCCGACTCTCCCGGGGCACGTGGTGGGTGCCCCAGGCCCGCCGAGCTCCCCAAACCCTGCTCTGCACGGAGCTCGATGGGGCCACAGCAACAGGAGGGTCTGGGGCCAGACCTCCCCATCCCCGACACCAGCTCCTCGGCCACGGAGGGGGAGCAGGGCTGCCCTGGACATGCTCCCCCCAGCACGCACAGCTCCTACACAGCAGGCAGGTCTGGGGGGCTGCTGCAGCCCCCCCCGGGAGGGCTGAAGGCTGGTTACCAGCTCCACAGGCGGCAGAGGCAGGATGAGACGATGTCTCAGCCCAGTTTTGCGCCGGTAGCCTTGAGAAACAAGCACAGACGTGACAAAAAGAGCAGCACCCCCCAGGCCCTGGCCCGAGCCCTGCAGGCTGGAGCCTGGGGAGGGACGGCCCTGCAGCAAACAGGGAGGGGGAGGCCAGGCCGGCTCTGGCCTCGGTGACAGGTGCACAGAGATTTAAAGCCTTTTAGTTTAAACTGAGCTCTCCCCGCAGGGGACCCTTCTGGCCTTTGGCTGCTTGATTTGCAATTACAGGCAAGTCCATCTGCCAGGATCACCCCGGCGGCAGCGCTTGGGGCCAGACAAAAGAGCCGGAGGCTCCTCACAGCCCCTGATTGATGGCAGAGGTGACAGAGCCCGTCTTTGTTCTGCACTGCCGCCAGCCCCGGCCTTTCCCCACCCTCCGGCAACCGCCGGCAGCCCCTCTGTGGGTCTCGCAGCCAGCAAGCACGGAGAGGACCCCAGAGGATTGCCTGAACGCTTTATTTCCGACTCGAGTGGTTCCCTTCCCCGGCGCCGAGAGGCTGCTGCCCCAGCGAGATGGGAGGAGAAGCAGGCACAGAGTCCAAACCCAGGAGACGGGGATTTATTGTTGGAGGTTTACGGAAAGGCAAAGCCTCAGGGCCAGCCGTGCGCTGGACGCTGCCTGCCAGACCAGCTCCGGAGGGCGCAGCACGGAGGCGAACGCAGAAAATCTTTCTTCCAGCGAGGAGCCACCAGGCCCACGCTGGCACGGGACGGACGTGCCCAACACACCGTAGCTGATAAGGCACTTGAAATGACTACAAGCCCCGAGGCAATCCGCTGCCCCCCTCCTTCCTTCCCTGCCTCCCCCGAGCGCTTTGCAGATTAACCTAGAGAATGGGGTGTCGCTGGAGAGCTGGGGGCCCCGGCTCGAGCTGTCGGTGCGTCACGGGCGGGCGGCGTCGGGCCACGCTCACTGGTGGAATTTCTTGCTCGGGCTGTTGGCGTAGTCCAGCAGCAGCTGGCACGGCGTGAACTGGCTGCCGTAGACGGCCTCGTACTTCCGCAGCTTGTCCACCAGCTGCTTGGCTCCGTAGGAGTCTGCGAACCTGAAGGGACCTGCCGGGGACAGGGGGACACAGCTGTGCCGAGGAAGCGAGAGGCAGGGAGGTGCCCGGGATGGCGAGAGCGCTGCGTTCGGCCGATCCACCCTTCTCCAGAAGAGACCCCCAGTCTCGGGGCAGGACTCTGCCACTGCTCAGCGCAGGTGGGCAGGCAGGGAGCAGACCGGGTTGCTGGGGACAAGCTGGGACACAGACAACGGGGACTGCTCCCCTAGTCTGAGCTTGCTTTCCGCCGTCTAGGGAAACGGTGCGTCCTTGGGCACCGCATCTCAGCGCTGTGTGCGGCACAAGACCAGGTGAGCGCTGCAAGACGCCTGCCCGCCCGCCCAGGCAAGTCGCAGTGGCAAAGGAGGAGATACCAGAGCCTCATTTTTCACGGAGCACCATATGGCTGCACAAAAGCCAGGGATTTCTTAAAAATGTAGGGCCTTTGCACATCCCCCAGTCCACCTATGGCCCCGTGACTATTAGGCATGGTAAGAGCTCTTCCTCTGGAGCTCTCGTGGGAAGTGCTGATGAGGCTGGGGCCAGCATGGCTCTGCCTTCTTATTCAAGCCTGAAGACACAGCAAACGGCCTGGTTAGAGTCCCTCGATCCTCACCGGCCACAGCTCTGTGAAACAGCTGTACCAGCACAGGAACTCCCCAGGGTCCTCGCAGAAACGTCTCACAGCAGCTCTCGGGCTCACTGCCACCCTTCACGGGGTGGGAACGCCGGAGCAACCCTCTGGCTCAGGCTTTACGTGGGATAAGGACACTCAGGCTTGTTGGACTGCAGCTCAAACCTGGCCTTAGCAGCTGACTCGCCTCTGGTGGCTCGAGCCCACCAGGCAAGCCCGCTGCGACACTTTCATAGAATCATGGAATCGTTGAGGTTGGAAGAGACCTCCAAGATCATCGAGTCCAACCGTTACCCCAGCGCTGCCAAGGCCACCACTAACCCATGTCCCCAAGCGCCACATCTACACGGCTTTTCAATCTCTCCAGGGATGGGGACTCCCCCACTGCCCTGGGCAGCCTGTGCCAGGGCCTGACAGCCCTTTCGGGGAAGAAATGGTTCCCAATAGCCAACCTAAACCTCCCCTGGCGCAACTTGAGGCCGGTTCCCCTTGTCCTGTCGCCTGTTCCTTGGGAGAAGAGACTGACCCCCCCTGGCTCCAACCTCCTTTCAGGGAGTTGCAGAGAGCGAGAAGGTCTCCCTTCAGCCTCCTTTTCTCCAGGCCAAACCCCCCCAGGTCCCTCAGCCGCTCCTCACAGCACTTGTGCTCCAGACCCTTCCCCAGCTCCGTTGCCCGTCTCTGGACACGCTCCAGCCCCTCAGTGTCTGTCTTGGAGTGAGGGGCCCAGAACTGACCCCAGCACTCGAGGTGCGGCCTCGCCAGGGCCGAGCACAGGGGGACGATCCCTGCCCTGGTCCTGCTGGCCACACTATTGCTGACACAAAATTATTTCTATTTCAAGCCAAGCCACGCAGCCCAGCCCGAACCCCACCTGAAACCACTCACCTCCCAGGCATGGCGGGAAGCCCAAGCCGAACACAGCACCAATGTCTCCCTCCACGGGGTTGCTGAGGATCCCTTCCTGCAGGCACATGGCTGCCTCATTCACAAACCTCGTCACCAAGCGCATCTGGATGTCCTCATCAGTACAGCTGCAAGGAAAGAGTCTGTAAGAGCTGTGCAGGTAAGGCAGCAGCTGGATGGAGGAGCACGTGAAGCCAGCGCAGGTGGGGGACAGAGCCAGGCCTGAGGTAGGACAGAATGGTTTCTCGCTGGGAGTGTCCCTATCCGCATGCGGATAAGGACTAAGCTCTGTGACGTGTCCTCAAGCAGGCACGTAGGAACGGCAAAGGCTCCATCAGGCCAGATGGGAACCGCTCCAGGAGATGATTCAGTGGCAGGCTGTACAACAGGCCCGATGCCAGGAAGGTCACGTCAAGGGCTGCACCAGCCCACTTGCCCGGACAAGCCCCGCCACAGGAAAGCTTTCTGCAAAGGTGCCCAAGCAAACGCTGATAAATTTGAGGATGCCCAGTCCTGCTAGCACAGGCCCTCCAGAGCCAACAGCCTGCCCCCCTACACGCCAGCTGGGGACAGCCAAACGCCCTCCGGAGTGACTGCGTGTTCAGCAGCGTCCTCCAGTGCTGCCTGGTGCAGCCCTCGTGCTGCTGCTCAGAGGCAGGAGAAGGAGCCGGGCAGGGGCGAGGGCCAGCCCACGCCACCGCTCAGCGCGCGCAGCTACTCACACTTCAGGTTTGGCCGGCACTTTGAACCGCGCCAAGATCTCATCCATGCCAGAATTCACGCTCCTGTTCTTCACCCCCTCCTGGTAAACATAAAAGCCTTTCCCTGCCTTGCGACCTGCCGGGGAGAAAAAAAAGAGACGGTCACATCTTGCCATGCATCCCGTTTGCTCATGACACCTTCGCCTCTGATCTTCTTGTGACTCCTGCTTCTGTTAGCACGAGCAGATCCTCCCAGCACGGGCAGCGTCCCTGCACTTCAGAGCGAGGTTGCTGGCTGCCTCACCAAGGACAGAGGGAAGGGGGCCCACGTCCAGCCGAATCCTTGGCAAGATGTTGTCACTGTGCCAGGCCCTAATGCCTTCACTCGGTCCAGAGGACAGTCAAGTAATGCCACCGCTTCCATAGCTACAGCAGCAAAAGGACACAGTCCTTGTCCACGCTTGGGAGGAAGGGACAGAGGTGACAAGATCTCCTGAGTAACCCTCACTGCCAGGGGTCTGGTCACAGCAAGGGCTGGTGGAGGGCGAGAGCCACGGTCACACTGAGGCACGTCGCTCTGTCCTGGCGTGCCCAGAGGCTCAGCTGCCTCCGGCTCCCAGTGCCACCGGGGCACAGCTTCTGCCGCGCCGGCAGAGCCGCATCGTCCCTTGCACAGAGCCTCTAAACCTCAGCTCTGGGCTTGTTTCACTTGCGCACATTTATTTCCAACCACTTGCTCCCCATGTCCCAGAGCACTTGTGCAGGTTTCACGAAGGGGCCTGACCGAGGTTCGTGAGATCCTGCCTGCTGCCCTTGCTCTGGGCAGCGTCTCTGCCTGCCGCTGCCGTTTCTGCAAAGGAAGGTCTGGCTGCAGCCAAAGGCCGACCCAGGGTACAGCTGGGAGGGATTTCCCACCCACTCCCGCACTGCTCTCTGACTGCCCCCACCCAAGGCAGAGGAGGCTGAGGGATGCTAGTGCTTTTCCTTGACCAAAGGGGAAACACGCTGGATTAAGACAGCCTGGTGTCTCACCTAAGAAGCCTTTTTCAACCATGAGCTTGAACAACTCGATGCTGCCTCCTCCAAAGCGCTCGCCAAAGGCCTTGCCAAGGTCCTCGGCCACGTGTGTGGCCACATCCACACCCACCTCGTCGATCAGCGTGGCAGCACCCACAGGGAAGCCGAAGGCTGTAGAGATGGCGTCTACTTTCTTTGGGTCAATGCCCTCCTGCAGGAATAGAAGGGGAAGCAACGGTATCTCTGGGTGAGGGTCCTGGAAAACCAGCGTGGGGGCAGAAAGCCCTCGCTCATCTGGGGCCATGGCCTGCGACCAGCCCTGTTAGCTGTTTGATTACAGACGGGAGCAGCGTAATCGTGCTTGCACCACTCCTGACTCTCCCCTGGTGCCGTGTGGGGAGCAACGAGCCTCATCCAGGTCTCAGCAGCCCACAGCTCGGCCACGAGCAGGCTGGGGACAGCCACGGGCACCGGGGCTGGTTACCCACCTCCCTTCTGGGCCAGGGCTGGGGTCAGCCCGATCGGGGACAAGGAAGAAGCGGAGTTTACACGACTATTTGGCAGATGCTCGGTAGCCGACGGGATACACACCTGGAGAACTCGGACCACTTCTGCCAGCATCGGCCCCAGGCACCTGGTGGTGTAGAAGCCAGGCCCGTCCTAGGGAAGAGGAGTGCGGCAGGAAGGCGGGTGAGTACAAACTGCAGGAACACGGTCTCTCTCGGCAGCACAAGAGCTGCGCTTCACAGCCCGGGCTGCAGTTCAGGCACCGACACGCAGGGCAGACACACTGAACGCCGTTTCTCACAGTATGTTATCGACTGTTAGAACAGTTTTTTCCTGCAGGGCTCAGCAGTGTTTGAAGACTTCCACGAACTTATTCCCTGGAAGTTCCCACCAGAACGTTTTTATTTAAAACTGTGCCTGGAGGTCCCAAGCAGGCTGCAGAAGTGCCCTTGCTTCACCAAGCCAACAGGCTGACAGGAAAAAAGGGTGCTCAGCGCAAGTGAAACAGGCATAAACCGGCTGTTTCACCTCTGATATTGCTCACAAAGTCAGGAAGCAACAGATCAGCTGCACACTGCCAGTCAGGGAAGCCTCTGATGTGGGGATGAGGGTTGGAGAAGCAGCACTGTATCTCCACTGGCCTTTAGAGATGCCTAAAGCACTTCTAGACAAGCCAGTTTTCCCAGCACCACAGGAGAGATCTGCTCAGAATTGCTGGCAACCTCACACATCGGTGAAAAGACCACTCCAAAAATACACTCGCCAGACTGCCCTGAGCCTCCCGGCTGAACCTCCCACACAGCTGAAACAGCATCACCGATGCTTTCTGCCACGGAGCATGAGACCAGCTCCGTTTGGAGGGCCTTGTGTTCAACGGCAGCCGTCAACCGAACAAACCACTCAAAGCCCGTGGCTTTTCTGAGGCTCTGCTGCCTCTTCCTACAGATCACAGCAGTTTGTTCTCAACTCCTGCCTCACTGTGCTGCGCTCAGTCTTCTCCCTCTCCTTGGTATAGCTCTTCCCCTACACTGGCACATGTATTTCTGCCCCCTCTCACACACGATTTAAATCCAGAAAGAGGAGGGTTACTGCTCACAGGCCCCTCTGTCCTTGCAGCTTGCTAGGGAGCAGAGGTGGCGAGAGTCCTGCCCAGACTCTGCTCCACCTCAGATGCCACTACAGATTTCAGCCTCCTGGAAGCTGCGTGGAGCAGGACTGCCAGCTCCTCGTGCTGGCCGATCAGACTGTTCCTGTGCCTTCTGCCCTTCCACGGCTGCTCCAAGGGATCACCTGGGCACCTGCCTTCCTCTAACTTCCATTTTTCCTTCTCAGCATGAGTAGCTAATGCCAGTGTATTCACAGCCATGTTTCAGCCTCCTCTCAGCACACAAGCCTGCCCTTATTTATTATCCCAGCTCATATTTTGTGCAGTGTTCCCTCACCTTTACCACAATGACGACCTTGCCCTGTTTGAGGCCAACAGCAACAGCGGAAGCAGCCGTGTCCTGGGACGTTTTGTCTGTGGTGATGATTTCCAGCAGCTGCATTTTGTCAACAGGGGAGAAGTAGTGCATCCCGATCACCTAGGCAGAGAGAAGAGCGCAGGGCTAAGCAGGGATTAAGACAGACTTTGGCTCCCAGAGTGATCTGCTGGGCAAGTCAAGTGCCCAGCTGCGGAGGGAAGCAGGCCAGGGTGGGCTGCAGGACCCACCACCGCAGCACACTATCCATTCAGCCACACACTCCACTGTGCCCCTCTCCAACTCCCTTTCTCTCCTTGGCCTTCCCAAGGACGTAGCACATGCCCCACGGCTCTTGCCTCTGTGAGGATTTCGGTATAATGCTTACAGGACCAAGAGTGCTGCTCAGCTCGCTCTGTCCTTGTTACCAGCCTGGCAGCAAAACCTGTCTGGGACTCTCAGCCGAGCTCAGTCCCCAGGAGAGCTACGGGCACCGCGTGAGCTGCAGGTACTACCCGAGCTGGCAGAGCAGCCACGCGCCTGGGCAGTGCTTCTTCGGGACTTTGAGAGTGGAACAGCCCTCAGAGACAGATGTTGAGCACAGTCCCTGCATTCTGCTTGCGAATGTTTTGTTTCTTTTTTGGTGATGAAGTGAATTTAAGGACAAGGCGGCATGTTTCCAGAAGCTAATTACAGAGGTAAGCGCAGCCTTCCTCTGGGAACAGCATTTAAGTGGAGATTATTCGGCTGCGTGCCTCACTTTCTCAACACGACCATGTAATCAGCATGTCACCTTCATGCCTCCTGGAAGCCACACTTGGCACTAAGATCTGTGTAAGTCAGAGGCACCTTGCAGGAGAGCTGCAGACTGCAAAACTAATTAAAGAAAATACGCTAATTAGTTAACTGACTTCCTATTCATTTCCCCATAAAGAGCCATTACACAGGCAATTTATGCAGCAAGAGGATGTTATTTGCAAGTATGAACAAATAAGACTCAGTTTGCATTTCCGATGCAACTAAGGTCCGACAGCAAACCGGGAAGGGGCTCAGGAAGGTCACAGGAACCTCCAACAGCGGGGACACGCGTTGTTACTCTATGGACTTTGCAGATGTCCACAGAACTTCTGCAGGAAGACAAGCAGCAGAGGCAACGCACTGCTCTGGGCAGGCTTGAGATACCTTGTAGGGGTTTAGGGAACCAGCCAAGGGTACCTGGGCTTTTGCATTTGTGTAACACTTCCCAACTGAGCTGCAGAGTGTCCCTCTCCTTCTCCCCAGGTACTGCCTCCCTGACCCACCTGTTTTAGAGGGAGATGGGATTATCTCGCAGGGGAACTGCTGGCTCTTTCCTTCATTTTCTGCAGCCCCAGGGAGGTGAAGCAGATTCCTCAAACGAGGGGGAAGTGTTTCCTGATTTTTCTATCAAGGCCGCCCTAGACTGATGCTTAGCCCTCGGGAGGTGACTCCACCTGGTCACGCAGACCCCTCACGCTACTTCAGACGCTGCAGTGTCATGTCTGGTCTCCTGCTGCTGCTCCCCGAAGGGTGCAGGTCTCCCGTAGGGCCTGTGTCAGATCTGCCAGCCTCGTGCTAGCAGGTATCACAGGCACCCTTGGCAGTCACAGACGTCGCTGAAAAACAGCGCGCAGCTGACTCCTCCCGATCCAGCGCACTCACATCCCTCAGACGGTAACTCCACCAAGCCCGTCCCTCAGGGCAGGCTGCTCCACATGAAGCAGCACTCCTACTCTCTGCTTGCCTGGGCTAAGGGATGAGGATGCAGCTACTTCATATGCTGCTTAGACTTCAAGCAAAGGGACGAAGAAGTCCTCTGCTCGAAACCTCTGCCACAAGCTGCTATGTTGCACTTGGTATCCTATTCACATGGATCATGTGGAGCCAGAGAGAAAACCCCACCAGCCCCTCAGGAGCTGATCCCATGGCTGACCAAGGCTTCAGTTTCAGCACCTCCGAGTTCAGCTTCCAGCGACCGACTTCTCTTCCCTTTTTGCTGCTAGGTTAGTGCCTTCTCCCTGAGAAGGCGTTTTCCCATCGTGGCAAGTCACTCCTATGTCTAATCAGTTTATCAGAATGACCAAAGTCTTCCTGGCTGGAATTCTCTCAGCTTGAGTCCTTCCCTAGCTTCTCTGCCCCCACGCGCATTAATGTTTCCCGAAGCGCGCTGGCCTCCCTACCGCGCCCTGCCTTGCCAGCATCACACTTGGGGCGAGTCCACCTTCGTCCCCTTCCTACCTGTCCAAGGACCACAAGCTCTTTGTTCAAAGCTCGCACCGGGGGAGGAAGATGAGCTGTTTCACGTTCTGAGGAGGAAGCAGAAGACCCCAGCGCTCACCTACAGCAAAGCCAGTTTGCCACTAACAGGCAGCTCAGCACAGAGCAGACTCATAGCAGGCACGTGGCACTGGGTACTCACCTTCTCTGGCCTCTTGCTAACAGCAGCAATTTGGCTGATCGGGAGGGCAGACGTGTTACTGGCGAAGATACAGTGAGCAGGGATCACCTGTGGCAGGGGGTGGGAGAGACAGCGTAAATGCACAGGCTCCAGAGTCAGATCCAGAGCGTGATGTGCAGAGCCCCGAGAGAACAGTACCAGCACCTGGGAACGCTGACGAACAAGGCAAACCTGATTCTCTCTGTCAGGGCAGACAGCATCAGAAACTAATTCTAAAGCAGCAGCCCAAGTCAGCCAGATCTCACGTCCCCTGAACTCTCCCCAGGTCTGCAATATTAGTCTCAGAGCCCCCAAGTTTCTGCCAGACCGTTGCAACCACATTAGACCCTGCAGGGAGGGAAAGAGTCCAGCGGAGGGTACAGAGATGCTGAGGGCCTGGAGCATCTCTCCTGTGGGGAAAGGCCGAGGGAGCTGGGGCTGTTCAGCCTGAGGAAGAGGAGACTGAGAGGGGACCTCATCAACGCTTATCAATATCTCCAGGGCGGGTGTCAAGAGGACGGGGCCAGACTCTTCTCAGTGGTGCCCAGCGCCAGGACAAGGGGCAACGGGCACAAACTGGAACACGGGAAGTTCCGCCTGAACACAAGGAAAAACGTCTTCGCTGTGAGGTGCCCGAGCCCTGGCACAGGCTGCCCAGGGAGGGTGTGGAGTCTCCTTCTCTGGAGAGATTCCAACCCGCCTGGACGCGGCCCTGTGCAGCCTGCGCTGGGTGACCCTGCTCTGGCAGGGGCTGGGCTGGGTGGTCTCCAGAGGTCCCTTCCAGCCCCCACCACTCTGTCATGCTGTGAGCTTCAGAAAGGTGCACAGACCAGCTCCTTTACCATACAGTTATTTCCCCAAGTGGGCTCTTGAGCAGAAAAGAGCAGTGGCAGCAAGCTAGAGATAGTAAGTAGAGGACTGTGAGTTGTGGAGATACCAGAAGACATTACTGTCGTATCAGTGTGCTCACTCAGATCGAAGTTTTTTGGAGCGGCTCCCAGGAGTCAGGGAATGTCAGAACTGCCCCATTCAGCTACGAACTAGTGACTCCTTATTGAACAGTGAATATCCTCAGTGCATAGGAAGGCTGCCCGTGACACTCACCCAGGTACTGACATAAATAACGTAAAAAGCACCACACTGCAGCACAAAGGAGACGTGACAAACCCGGCAGCACGGGACAGGACACCCCGAGTCTCCACCATACAGGGGCCACATCTAGCACAAGCTGCTCAGAACCGATACTCACGGCCTCCACTTCCTTCAGCACTTTGTGCTTGATGTTAATGTCCTCGAACACAGCCTCGATCACCATGTCTGCCTTCTCAAAGCCCTTGTAGTCCAGCTGGCCCGTCAGGTTGCTGAGAATGGAGTCCCTCTCAAACGACGTCAGACTCTTCTTCTTCACCTTGCCATTCAGCCTAGGGAAGGACAGCTCTGTCACAGCTTCCTGGGCAGGCCAGCCCACACTGCTGGAGGTGCACCACAGCACCAAGGGCATCCCTCCCTCGCTCCCTCCCGGAGCTGGGACCCAAACCACCATCTCCAATCCAGCAGGCCTGTCACTCTGCCCACTGGCCCCTCCTTCCATCTGGAAACAGGAGAGCCATGCTCACACAACTCAGCTGGTGCACGAGTCTGAAGGTCAACCACTGACATTCCTGATGATGCACAGCTGAGCGCTATGACGGCTGAGCCAGGAGGACAGGGGAAAGAAATCCTGCTTTTCAGAAGTCTCACCCGATGCCACCCCTGACACAGGCCTCTAGGCAGCCAGGATTACTCCCTCCCCGCTTAGCTCTAAGCTACTGCTAAATCTAAAAGCTAAAGCGATTGTCTGTTAGGTCATCTACCTACCTAAGGAGCTAAGGCTGAATACACTGGGCATATTTCGTAGCAATATCCCAGCACACTGCATAGGGCAACCTTAAAAGAAAGCATTTCTGTGACATCTGATGGTAGAAGACTCCAGAGGAACAGAGGTGTCAGGAGTTCCTGACTGCCTGAACACAGAGGAGTATTTTGACTAAAGGAAGCCCCAGCCCATCCCGAACAAATTCCTTTTAACTCACGTACCCCTTGAAGACCTGCTGCTGTCCTCTGTCCAAGCCTTGCTGTGCTGTGTCCTTCAGAATGGTCTTCAGTCCCTTATCCACAGAAACCTGTGCGATCCCCGCTCCCATAAGCCCTGCTCCCAGCACCGCCAGGGTCCTGCACAGAAAGGGACGGGGGGGACACATTCAAAGCCAGAAATAGCTGAATTTCCATTGTTACCATCAGACTTGCACAGATCCTGTCCACCCAGGCACTATTTTTAGCGAGGCCACGCAAGAAGATTTCACTTGTGGGTGCGACCTCCAAACTGCAGAGGATTAGCCTTCTGGAGGCTGGAAATCTCTCTGCTCTGCCACACTGCTTTTCAGGACTCTAGGCCACTCGGTCCCAAGAGCCTTTTAGCAGAGGTCCTCCAACCACTCCTCCAGGCATCCCACGCTTGCACTTACTTGACCTCTCGCTGCGGTGTTCCAAACTTGTTCTTCTTGCAGCGCACCTGCCCGTGGTAAAGTCCAATCAGCGCCTTGGACTCCTTAGTCATTGCAAGTTGGCCAAAGCTCTGCAAGAAAGGGAAGAGGGAATCAGCATTTAACAGCCTTCTTGCTTCCAGCACGCACACATCAAAAACATAGCAGGGGAAGAGCCTGGCCACCCACAGACTAGTAACCTGGTTAGAAAAGGAGGAAGGGACAGGGCATATGTATCCTCTGCAGAGAGGCACCTTCTGCGCTAAGCACAGCCCACTTTGCACCACTACCTCCCATACGGGCTGCCAGAAAGCAGTAGAAAACTGCTTCTTCAATGTCCTTTCCCGTAAACAATATAACTTAAAGCATCTGAAAGAGCGTGTACCTCTAACACGCGTGTCTGGAGGGGCAGGGGTTCTGCCAGGGAACAGGGCAGCCACAGTATTTCCACGTCCATCCCTTCCTATCCACCAAATCGCTCACAGCTCGTTTCCACCCTCCCAGCACAGCTTTGGGAGGAGCGCTCCCCGGCAGCACACTGGTGTGATGGTAAGACAGAAGCGACCCTGCTGCCTCGGCCAGCCAGCAGCTGTGGGGTCCTATGAGATCAACGCAGGAGCCACTTCTCCTTCCCCCGTGGCAGGACTGTATTTCGCTGACACGGGACCCTTTCTCCCCCGTGTGCATCCTGCACGAGCTGGGGCCATTGCCCCGGTGGCTGCCAGGTGAAAGGGCCCTGCCCTCAGACTTTGAGAAAAATCTTTAAAACAGGCCAATTCTCACTGACAGCTGTAGTCTGATACTATTTTCAGAGGATCATGGACATGCAACAAAATCAAAGGCCTGCATAGCCTCCCAGCACTCAGCATGAAACGGGAAAGCGGTCAAGAAGACAAAAGACAGCGCAGGGCGACAGCAAACTAAAGCTGTCTGAGCCAAGTCAGCTAAGGAAAGCTGCCAACGCAATGCAGTTTAGAGCAGGCTGTATCTCCCTTCACCACTGTCCTGCGAGTTAGAGGCTTGTTAAAATATCAGAAACACAAAGCCTGGAAGAGAATCTGCAAGTCTCCTATCCTAGGGGAAAGAGGGAGGCATTAAAAAAAGACACGACACTGATACTTATTATTCTTTAGAGGGTTCTGGGAAGATCTCCATCCTGCTGCTATTCTCAGGAAAAAACATTCATTCTTTTCTGTAGGGAACAGAGTATCCCAAGCCTTTTATTCAGCACCAGACCAAACGTGGGTGGAATGCATAACCAGGACAGACGGGGCATACCCAGGAGGTCACTGTTAAGGTAGGAGGCAGACAGCTACATCTCAGAGCAGGGCCTTGTCACCAGAAGAGAACAAAAGGAGCTACTGTGCACGGCAGGGAAGGCCGCGGGATGTGACAGGCAGCAGCGTGAGCAGCTGGTGAAAGTTACAGATAGGGGGGGACGGACGGATTTCACTGGCGGTTAAGGGGCAGCGACGCGAGAGATGTCCCAAATGCAGGGATAACCAGATGGGAGTGGTGTGGGTCTTCTGGGGAGTCAGGTCTTGCAGAGCCAGCGGCGCCCAGGTAACCACACCAGCGACACCGTGTGCGGCCAGGATTACCTCATCAGAATCAGAAATACCAAATCTGAGTAGAGACGTAGCAAAACTGGGACCAACGAGGAAAAACTAATTAGCGGCAGGTTGTTTATTAGGGCAGAGACAAAGGCAGAGAAAGGGAGGGATCAAGATGGCTGAGGATGAACAAGCACGGGAAAATAAAGACTCTGTGTGTGTGTGGAATAAAAGGGTCACGCATAAGCAAGCTGCTGGTGAGTACGCTTGCCTGCTCAAGCGCTGGCCCTGCCCGCCACAGTCTGTCCTACCTCCATATTAAACTGTTCCTATTTTCGAGTGTGTCACTAGCAAACCTCAAGCAGGACTGGATGGCATTTAGGACATGAGGTCCATGTGCCAGCAGCTGGTCAGACTGGGCCCTGTGGCCAACTGACAGATGAAACGTCTACAGCCAGCTACTAAGGGTGTGCGTGTACACACGTGGGCACTTATTGCCGCATGGGAACTTCAATTCTGATCAGCATCAGCCATCGGACATGCCTGGGAGCGGTTTGTGTTTACGTGGGTGTCACCAGTGCAGGCGCTGCACCATCTGTGCAGCCAGCCATGTGCGTACTCTGTTTAGAATCACAGCATCGTTTTGGTTGGAAGAGACCTTTAAGACCATCGAGTCCAACCGTTAACCCAGCACTGCCAAGGCCACCACTAACCCATGTCCCCAAGCGCCACATCTACACGGCTTTTCAATCCCCCCAGGGATGGGGACTCCACCACTGCCCTGGGCAGCCTGTGCCAGGGCCTGACAGCCCTTTCGGGGAAGAAATGGTTCCCCATATCCAACCTAAACCTCCCCTGGCGCAACTTGAGGCCGTTTCCCCTTGTCCTGTCGCCTGTTCCTTGGGAGAAGAGACCGACCCCCCCTGGCTCCAACCTCCTTTCAGGGAGTTGCAGAGAGCAAGAAGGTCTCCCCTCAGCCTCCTTTTCTCCAGGCCAAACCCCCCCAGGTCCCTCAGCCGCTCCTCACAGCACTTGTGCTCCAGCCCCTTCCCCAGCTCCGTTGCCCATCTCTGGACACGCTCCAGCCCCTCAGTGTCTGTCTTGGAGTGAGGGGCCCAGAACTGACCCCAGCACTCGAGGTGCGGCCTCGCCAGGGCCGAGCACAGGGGGACGATCCCTGCCCTGGCCCTGCTGGCCACACTATTGCTGATACAGGCCAGGATGCCGTTGGCCTTCTTGGCCACCTGGGCACACTGCTGGCTCACATTCAGCCGGTTGTTGACCAACACCCCCAGGTCCTTTTCCGCTGGGCACTTTCCAGCCATGAAAACGTTTGCGAACGTGCATGCATGTGTACCTACACATCTGCAATATCTGCTCAGCCTCACCACTGGCTGGACCGACGAAGGGGAAAAGCAGCAAGCAGAACAAGAGGTGAAGTCTTCTGGGCCTTAAAATGCAGAAGACTTGACTACCCTTAACAGTTGTTATTGGTGCTAAACTCAACTGATGTGCCAGGGAACTAAAGAACTGAAGGGAGAGGAAGAGTGAAACAGGGGCTCATTTCACAGACTCACAGAACCACTGAATAGCTGAGGTTGGAAAAGACTGTGGAGACTGTCTTGTCCCACCCCTCTGCTCAAAGCAGGATCAACCAGAGCAGGCTGCTTCGGACTGTGTCTGGTTGGGGTTTGAGTATTGCCACGGAGGGAGACTCCACAGCCTCTCTGGGCAGCCTGTTCCAGCGTTCCATCGCCTTCACAGTAAAAAAGTTGGTTTGCATATTTAAGTGGACTTTCCCGTTTCAGTTTGTGCCCATTACCTCTTACTCTGAGAGGGGTGTAGCTATGCCTTCTGTACTGATTCCTACCGGGTATTTATACACATTGTAAGTCCCCCCGAGCCTTCTCTTCTCCAGGCTGAACAGTCCCAGGTCTCCCAGATGCTCCAGGCCTTTAATCACCCTCGCGGCCCTTCGCTGGACGCTCTCCAGCCAGCTGGCCCCCAGCCTGTACCAGGGCACGGGGTTGTTCCTCCCCAGGGGCAGCACTCGGTGTTTCCCTTTGCTGAACTCCATGAGGTTCCTGCCTGCCCAGTTCTCCGGCCTGTTGAGGTCCCCCGAATGGCCAGTAGTAGCCAGTACGCTGACTGGAGTGGCTACTAAACAGGCAAGTTTGATCAAGGGATAAGGAGAGAGAAGTCCTGTTCTGGGTGAGAAACCACTACTGAAAAAAAACCCCACCTGATTTTCAAAGAACCCAAAGTTATCAGTGGATGAAAAGGGACCAGCACAAAGCATCCAGACTAGAAAACAGGACAAACAGCAAACCAAGAGTAATGGAGCATCAACACCCTGAACAAAGATGATGGTGAAAAAAGGGGACAGAGTAAACAGAACATTGGTAAAAATGAAAGTTAATTGTTGGAAGAAATTACTTGTTTGCACCAAATTGCCTGGAAACACCGATGAGACCGAGGACCACACCTGCATCTCTAGGTTACCCACGTGACAACCAGAAAAAACAAACAGCGCTCAGACACGCAGAGAAATCAAAGTCCTGTTGTGTGACACCTGGATCAGTGAACTCCATCTGGTTACTCCCCACTCAAAAAGGTGACACAGACAGGAATGAGAAAAGGCATAAACTGTTTTCGCAGATGAAGAACCTCGACAAACAGTTCTGTTGTGCAAGACAGGCCTTTTTCACAGCCCCACTGCCAGAAGGGGCAGGGAGCAAGACACCACTCTGAGCAGCCTGTGACAAATATTATCCTTTGTGCGTGGTTAAACACAAAGCCCCCCCAACGCCACAACTTGCCGATTACTACCAGGGATCTCATCTCCTTACCTGGGATTCAGTGAGGTATCCAGCGTCACGCCCCTGATCAAGACCAGTCTTTACAACCTAGTCAAAGAACAATAAAGATACGCCACTGTTAAGTCATGCCTGCCAGCAGCTACGCTTTAATGAGATTACTTGTTTAGCTGCACCGCCTGTTTTCACCAGTGTCCCCTCCCCAATATGCAAGGGACGCTTCAGACTCTCTGGGTCCTGTCCATGCTGTTCAGAGCAAATCGCCTTGTCCTTCTAGCACACAACAGCTACGATGGCAGGGAGTCTTCCATCAGGTTAGTTTTTACACATATCTTGTCGTTTCAGGAATTGTTTTCAGTAGGACCGTGCTCCTGTAATGTCATTGCTCTCAGAGGGGGGCATTCACAGGTTTTAGAGAAGTCTTGGCAACAACTTAAATAGTGAAAAGTCATTTTAAAATAAGGATTTGACCACGGACAACGTCTCTAAGTAACACAATGCCAGTGTTACTCAGGGGACTAACTTCTAAAGTACTGTGGGGTTAGTGCTATGAAAACAGCAATTTATGTGTTCCTGGCTTCAAATGGGTTAATCCACCTCGTTAGAAGCTGTACAGGAAACCTGGAAAAACTGCGGCTGAAAGTTTCCTGGACAAAGTACTCCAGCTAAGCCTTCTCTCAACTGGGATTCTTGATCTTCCCCTTACTGGTACCAGTACCACATAAATTGGTGATCATATTCTGGGAAGCTATTGTGGAGTTTACTGTGCTTGCCCAATACGCCACACAGCTAGCACTCATCAACACCGATCTTCTGTGAAGATCAAGATGTATGGCTTGATGCAGAGGAAGGAACCACCTTCCCTCTGTCTGTTGCCATGTTATCTCACAGATCCACCTTCACTCTTAGGCCTCGCAGTGGGGTTACCTCAATGATCTTTAGCGGAGCAGGGTAGAGTCCTTTGGTTTGCTTCTGAACTTTGCTCTCCACTGTCTTGTAGACTTGTTGCCTCACAAATGGAAGAGCCATAGCATAGTCTGTTATCTCTGCAAGATGGGACAAAACACGACTCAGCGCAGTGCTATATGCACAATCAGCCTTTAAATGATTAACCTGAAAGTTAGATAGAGTATAGACGTGAATGTTGCGTATCTGCAATAGAAACATGCCCCTGAAACCCAGCCACAGGGAGCATGGTCTGCTCAGAGGGGTTTCTATGGCTTGTTCCACAGACACGTCTCATCTAGGGCCTCGGTATCCTCCTAATGCAAGTGGTGACAGACTGAGCTCTGTGGAGCAGAGCTCGCCCAGAGATGTCAGCGTTTCTGGGCTCTGCTAACTGCATAAGGGCACTGCTAAAGAGGATTAGTGCAGAGCAGACCCACGTGCCTCTTCCCACTTGATTACACAAGCTTGGTGCAGAACTTGCTGCTCAAACTTTGAAGATGGATAGTCCTCTGGAGGCAGCTGCTGCGCTCTCCCCGAGGCCTGGCTCCCTTCTAGTACGCTTCAGGAGCCACCATGCGCAGCTCTGGCAATGCCACTTGAAGACCAGATCTGCAGAGCAATGTTTTCTCTACCAACCCACCTGGCTCAAGAGACAATTACCACATGAAATAACTTTGTTTTGAAAATGGAATTAAGGAGGAGCATGAACACAGCCCTGAGAAGCAAAGCTGGATTATACTCACTACAGTCCCTTGGGAGGTGGCTACGATGCCCACAGACTTACTCTGTATTAGCCCTTTCGATCTTTTGGCAGACACAGTCCTGTTGGCTAGTCCTCTGGCAAAGCCGATTGCTACCTCCTCCAAGTACTCAATTGTTCGTGCTTCTGGAGTCTTCACACCTGGCCCTGTGAATAAAAAACAAGCCTTGACGAAACACAGCACAAGTTGTCACTGCTGGAGGATGATGCAGAGAAGCAAGGACGAGACAGCAGCATGGTGTTCCTTTGAATTGCTACCCTCTATTCCCCTTCACTCGTTTGACTTTTTGTGATTATGAACAATGGTGGAAAGGCTCAACAGGCAACTATATGAAGGCCCCAAGGCATTTAACATCCACGGCATTACACAGAAATGCCAAAACACCAGCTCCCCATGGGAGCAGACAGCAGCATGCCACTTGAACATCAACACTCATTTCACAGAGCCATGGAATAGCTTTGGCTGGAAGGGGACACGGGAGGCCACCTGGTCTGACCCACTGCTCAAAGCATGGCCAGGTGCAACGTTAAATCCAACTCTGGAATTAGATCAGGTTGCTCAGGGCCATGTTCTGCCAGTCTCTGAACATCTCCAAGGACGGAGGGCCTATCACCTCTCTGGACTCTCCGTTTCAGTGCCTGACCATCTTGTTACAAACTGTGCCCTTTCACTCTCATCCTTTTACTCTGCATAATTGCAGGCATCCCTGTATCTCAACAGAACCTAAGTGCTCTGCCTCCCCTCCCTCTCGTTGCACCTCTATCTTCTTACGCAGTACAGTAAGTCTGCACAACTAAGTTGTACCAAAACTGTTGCTATTAAACATACAGACACCAGTTATGAAGCACCATGTCCTTGAAAATTACCTGTACTGGAGCTGATGTCGAGCGAAACCTCAACCTTTGACCTCAGGTGCAGGAAATCTCTCACTTGCTTTAGCTAGTGCCACACACAGCAACACCTAGCCAGGCTCCCGGTGGCGTGCCATCCATCTCGTGGCCCACCCGCGCTAACTTAAAGCTGTCCCACAATGAAGCAAGCTACCACAAAACGAGTTCTAGCAATCTCCGAGGGTGGGTTGCACAATTTGCAGGCACAGGACTTGTATCGTCAGTACAGGAGGATAGAGTAGAGGGCTGGGAAGGCAGTTGGGTAAAGTTGCTGGAGGGAAATACAATGAGTCATTAATGAAAGAGCAATGCCCAGCGATTCTGCACAGGGCCACCAACTAAACGTGCAGCCTTGGGCTGCCTCGGAACCAGCAGAACCAACCTGATGAGGTTACAACTCTGTATCCTTACAGCTGGGCAAGCTCATTAACCTTCGCTATAGGCTGCTCCAACCACACCCAGATGCTGCACAGAGCCCTCAGACCTAAGAAAACACCACAGCAGACAGCTACTCCCTGACACAGGACACAGTTAAAGAAGAAAAACAGAACAGAAAACCCCTCCTCTTTCACCTTCCACTACTCTCGCCCTCCACCAAAAGCTGAGGTCTTCAATGTTAAGGTTTCATAGAATCATAGAATGGTTTGGGTGGGAAGGGACCTTAAATATCATCTCGTTCCAACCCCCTGCCATGGGCAGGGACACCTTCCACTAGACCAGGTTGCTCAGAGCCCCGTCCAGCCTGGCCTTGAACCCTTCCAGGGATGGGGCAGCCACAGCTTCTCTGGGCAACCTGTGCCAGGGCCTCCCCACCCTCATGGGGAAGAATTTCTTCCTTAGATCCCATCTAAATCTCCCCTCTTTCAGTTTGAACCCATCACCCCTTGTCCTGTCACTCCAGGCCCTTGTCCAAAGGCCCTCTCCAGCTTTCCTGTAGCCCCTTTAGGGACTGGGAGCTGCCGGAAGGTCTCCCCGGAGCCTTCTCTTCTCCAGGCTGAACAACCCCAACTCTCTCAGCCTGTCCCCATAGCAGAGGGGCTCCAGCCCTCGGATCATCTCCGTGGCCTCCTCTGGCCCCGCTCCAGCAGGTCCGTGTCCTTCTTGTGCTGGGGCCCAGAGCTGGAGGCAGCACTGCAGGGGGGTCTCCCCAGAGCGGAGCAGAGGGGCAGAATCCCCTCCCTCGCCCTGCTGGCCACGCTGCTGGGGATGCAGCCCAGGGCACGGGTGGCTTTCTGGGCTGCCCTCTCTTTGCATAAAAACTTCAGAGCATACACTCAGCAGACCCCTGATGCTGCTGCCTGCTGGAGGGTCTCTCAACAAGAAGCAAATAAAAGAGCATGTACATTTTGACCAGAACATGAAAGCTCACTGTTAGGAAGTCTCTCTCATGCCCTGGCAGCATGTCAGAGCCAGTCTAGAGGAAAACAGTCCAAACAAAACAATGTATTTCATTTTACAGGCAGCTCAGAAAACTTAACCCAGAGCTGCTCCGTAATCTACATTACAGCAATGCCCAGTGGATTTGAGAATTTATTGGAAATTTGAGAGCATTTGGGATTTGAGAGCTCAAACCTTACCAGCTTCCAAATTCTCTTCCCACCACTTCAAGGCAACATGTCTGAGACCTTCAGCTTCAGAGGCGTGATGTGCTACAGGATCCCCTTTCCATTAGCTCGGGTGTTCAACACCAACAAGCCCTGGCCTTTGATACTGCAGCTGAAGAAAAGAGCTGTTTATTTGTAAGTCTGAGCTAGAAGACCTATTCAGGCAAGGTGGTCAAACCCACATATGTGGGTTTACTTCACCAGCCTTTACCTCTCAAAATTTTGTAGCATCCTGACCCAGGAGCTCCAAGCTGTCGACTCACATCTGCGTTCTCATATAAAAGGCACACGCCAGAATTAGATCTGGGCACAGTAGTAAATAGATCAAGAGAATGCTGTAGAGCTCCCTACTGAAGGAGAACTGATTGCACCCCATGAAATTGCCTCCTGATTAATGCCGTCTCTCTCCTTCAAAGCTTTCTATAATCAGTTAAAGCATCACCCCAGTTAAAGCTGCTTTTGCCCAGACGTTGCGAATGAACATGAGAATACTGAGCAGAAAGCCTTCTGGCACTGGCTGCTATGTGAATGAACAAGGAATGCTTCTAATGCTTGAATATAATTTGGTTTTTTGTGTTCCTCCTACGTGCTTATCTGGTCTGAGCTAGGATTCCAAACAGCTCTTCAGAAAGTTCAGGTTTCCTTTAGGCAAGCCAGTGTAATCACTGGTATAAAAAGCCACATTTGCTGGCTCTTAAAAGCCAACTCACATTTAAGCAAGTATACAGTGGTAAAGTTTATTCAGGCAATTTTAACTCGAGCCTGGGTACTACTGATCCGTTTTATAACCTTTTCTTTTTGTTTCTTTTCTTTTCTTCAAATTCAGGAGCTAAGGGCCACCAGGGTACTGTGGCCATGCTCTCCCGGGGGACACCAAGCTCGGCACCCTGCAACTGCGCGGCAGGACCGGCTGGCACGGTGGTTTCCATTCTAACTCCTGGCGGCAGCTGCTCAGACCTCTGAGAGGAGGCTGTGACGGGTTTGCCCCTCCATTTAGTCACCTTCCAAGAAAGCCCCCCTAGTGAAGGAACAGCCGAAGCAAGAAATTATTCACTAGCCCACTCAGCACTTGGAAGTGCAATTTGGTCTGCAGTTTGGAAGGAATTTCTGCATCCAACTTAAAGCCAGTCTGCAATTCAGAGCGCCTGAGCTGTGGGAGTTGGCTGCTTCTCAAGATCTTGTCACAGAGATTAACATCTGCAGGCTGCATAAATGTAGGCATCAGTCATCTATTCTCCTTTCATTATGGGTTGCAATCCGTCCCTCTGACATGATAAATGAGGAATGCAGGTTCTTATCTGTATAATTAGCTCACGCAAGAGAGCCAGCAGGCCTGTCCTCTATGCTAACCTTTCCCTCTTCACTTAGCTCTAGCGGGAGCCTGACATTTCAAGGTCCCACGCCTCTAAGGTGGGAATGGAGACTGCCCTGCGGAGCATGGCGAGGACTTCGCAGTCCATATGCTTTGCCCCCACTAGGCTGATGGCCGCATCAATGGCTTCTCCACCTGCTTCAGTAAGGTGGAGAGGTTAACTGCCAGGCAGCAGATCAAGCAGCTGAGAGGCATTGCGTCTGACCTAGTGGGTCCACCAGCTGGTCAACCAGACCCATCTTCTTTGCTCTGTCGGCACGGATGTTCCTTCCAGTCAGCATCATATCAAAGGCAGCAGGAATTCCCACCTGGAAGGGCAGAAAGGGGGTTTCAGAATGGGAGCATGCCATGCAGCAGAAGAGGCTATCGAGTAAAGTTCTTCTCCTCCTTACCATCTTTGGCAGCCTCTGAGTGCCCCCTGCCCCTGGGAGGAGACCCAGTAACACTTCAGGTGTTCCCAAGACTGTTTTCTTGTCCTTTGTTGCTATTCTGTAGTGACAGGCAATGGCAACCTTAAAAAGGAAGACAAAACTGAAGGTTTCCCTGCGACAGACCACAGAAGAACTGGGCATCCATCACAACGGTCTCTTCTACACAGTGCCTCAACTTTCTTCCCGACCCTACCCCAGTTCCCCAATTCAACTGCCCAAATTCCCTCTGTGCTCACTGCTGGCTTCCTCCAGCAAGAGGAGCGCGCACAGGGCAGAGATAGCAAGCAGCTATGACATGAACATGACACTACCAAACAGAGCCAAGCTATTTTTAAATCTCATCTAGACCATCAAGGGCTAAATTCATTCACTACACTGAGAGCGTGGTCCCATTTACAGATCAGCCACTGTACTTGGTTTATCACTGGATCACCAAGTCCAGAACTGTCACCACAGTGCTTGCAAAAAGCTGTGACTGCTTGAGAAACCAGTACGCAACTGAAGAGACACCATTCCCACAAGGTTATTCTGTTCCAGTAACAACTTTGCTCCAGGAATTACCACAGAGTCTTTCAGTTTACAAAATCCTAAAGGGAGATTACGAAGCAAATACTGCACCCAGCCGAAGTGGCAAGCGACGGAGCAGAGTACGCAGGCCAGGGTGGAGCCTGGCTGGGTTCCCCACACTCATCCCTCTCGCAACAACCTTTAAAAGAACAGAAGTTGCTGGGATACGAGACTCAGTTCATCTGAAAAGCAACAATTTCCAGCCTGGACTCTGCCAGCAGCATTTATCCATATCCAATGCCTGCCGGAAACAGCCGGTTTTCCCTGGGACGCTCTCCTCTAAATATTAGCCTGGCCCACACAGATTCATATTTGATTAGCTCTCTTTCAACAGCAGAAAAATTGGCACGGCAGAGCCCTGAAGCACAACCAAGCCATTAACTTGCCCCAAACTCATTTGAATGGATGTAATGAAGCCAAGCCAGGCCTCAAATCCCTCTCGCAGTAAGTAGTCCTGCGGACATCGTTTGGATAGTTGAGAGAACCAGCGCTACCAACTCCCACTGCTGCTTGTCAGACCCAGAATTGTCCAGTACCTCCAGTCCTCCTCCCAGGCAGGAGCCACTGATGGCAGCAACTACGGGCTTTGGAGACTGCTCAATTTTTTCTAGCATCTTCTGTCCTTCCTGAGAGAGCTGAGTCACTTCCTGAGAAGTCTTGCAGGCTTCAATCATGCTGCAGTGAGGCAGAAAGGCCGATCAGAATTGGAAAAGCACTGAGAAAACAGCAGTAAAATGCGAGTGCTTCAAGGAGTTTGTTCCCCTTTTCCCACAAAGCTCCAGTGGCTGACAGACAGGCAAGAGCTATTTAGTCCTCCAGTCTTAGATTAACAGACAACACAGGAAGACTACTAAATTCAGTGGGTTAAGTCACTGCATGCTGACACCGGTCTGCGCCTGCAGGCAGTGAATGGGTTTCCTTGTGTCAGAGCTCTGAAAGCCTTTGGGGGAGAGGAGGAAGGGTCATAGGAAGCCTCAAAGCACTTGCCAGGAAGGGTGGAGGGGAGAGCCCAGGATCACTTTTGAGAGGAGCAGATGGCCAGCGCTCCGATGCTGCACTCCGCCAATTAGAGACTGCCTGTGCCAATTATTCTCACGGAGGCTAGCAGCGCTCGCCAGGCAGGCGCAACGCAGGCGGCTCGTAGTGCCGAGACCAGCAGACACCTCCTAAACACAGCCTGTCCTTTTGCTCTGCCTACCAGCTCTAGCTGCTGCCTCCTTCCCACAACATATATCATGCTCTGCCCCTGAATAAAGCCAGCCAAAAAGGTAATAAGGTTTTGAAGGGCCTTTTTGTAATCTGCCTTCTTTCCTCAGAGCTTTCTGGCTTTTAATGTCGTTAAACAACTATTCTGTCCCGCCCGGTGTCAGGACTAGGAGCCGATGGCACTCCTGGTCCCAGCGAGAGCACCCACACGGGTCACCCCTCACCCTGCAAAAGGTACCCACGCCGAATTGCCTGGGAGGCTGCTCAGATGCTCCACGCGGCAGAGCGCCAAGTCCTGCCTAATCAAGGGGCCACGGTGGCAGACTGCCAGGCACTGAAACCCAGCTTAAATGAAGTCCTGCATGTAAATTATCTGCTCTTACTGTGTCCCAGACCAAAGGACAATGCTCACCCCAGCGCCAGGAAGGGTTTCCTTGGCTGCACCCCAGCATGCAGGAAGGAGTGACTCCGTGTTACAGCCAAATGGGGTTTAATGACTGGCCATGCTCCTCTTTATCAAGGTCCTAACTTCATTTGAGCAAGTTAGGCATCCTGTGCACACAGATTTCATTCCCAGCCTCTGCCTCGCCCCTGGGGAGCCATCAGTGACAAACCGCTCGGGCTTCACAGCGTGACACACCACTGACCCTGGACGCTGGACCTCAGAGAAAGCTCCATCAGCGTCACTTCTAAGGCCGCCGTACTTACTCGATATCTGCTCCAGCAATGAAAGAGCCTGGCTTTGAAGAGATGAGGACGGCACTTTTGACAGCTTCATTGGCCCAGATCTCATTCATGACATCAGTAAACTCCGAGTTCAGTTGTCTGGATAGAGTGTTCACCTGAAGGCAGCAAATAAGCATTGTAAATCGGGAGCCCAGCAGATGGCGAAATTTAACCTCTGACTAAGTACCAGACTCAATCATCATACCATCAGAAAACCTGCACAGAAGACAGACTGGCAACAAAAAGCCAAAGCCAATAGTAGGTCTAAATAGATTTTCCAAGCCAGTAGGAGCAGCAGCTCTGCAGCCTTTCAAGATTTGCCTTCTGAAAAGTAAAGGCCTAGACCATTCAGGAATTCACCCAGCAGCCAGACCATCGCTTGGCACAATTATAACGCTTCTGGGGCGCTCAAATTGAGCCCAGATTTGCTATAAAAGTTCATCTTGTGTCATAATACAGCAAGAAGAAAAACTCCAAGATGAAACCCTGCAGCAGGTCATCAGGTAATCTGTTATTAAGAAGCTCCTCCTTAACCTCACCAACAGTGGGTTTGTGACCTCCAACACAGATTTTGTGAGCTTCTAAGCTGTTTTTTTTTCTATATAACGGACACTCTCCTTAACCATCTTGAATCCAAGAACTTAATAAGGTTTAGCGGTATCTCGTGCCAGCGAGAGAGACAAGTTAGCTCAGGACATGCAAAATACTTTCATGAGGCATTTTCAGATGTCTCATTAAATGCCCAAATGCTCATTTTCCTGTTTCTACTTTGCTCGCCACTTTGAAAGGCTGCAGGTTAGGAAAGTTCTTAGTCTTACATTAGAATTGTCAATGCCTTCTCCGTGCAACTGCTATTGCTGCCGTTTCCACTGATGTGCCCAATAACCACAGCCAGCTAAAACAGTACCTTTGAATTTGGTGTGTTGAAGCGTACGACAGCGACGTCTCCTTTGATATCATAGCTAACGTGGGTTCTAGCTGGAAACAAACAGAAACGTGTTATCAGCTTGCGCTCAGTGGATTTTAAGAAAGAAAATGAACTCACGTAGAAAAGCTTTACACTTACTCTGAAGAGCGGTGGAGGTGGAGATGTTACGGCAAGCATAGCCTAAAGAAAAGATGTTGCAGGTGTTTAAGGAATTGTCAGTAGTCTCAGCTTAACTCTCTTTTATTAACACATCCTCCCCTCTCCCCTCATCTGATGAGTACAGTGGTTTGGAAAATCCCGAGCACGAGCCAGTTCCTTCTCTTACGGCTTGACCTGGGCCACCACCAGAGTTCAGCAGACTCCACGCTATTGAAGTGACCTTCACAGCGCCGATCCCACACCGCAGCTTCCAACTCCAGCAACGCCAGGGCAAAAAAACTCAAAGCCTCCTTCCCAAAGAGCTGACAAGAGACGAAGCGGGCGGCACACGGAGGTGTTTTGCTTTTAGTATGCACAGTTTAACGCTTCTTCACGCGCTAAACCAGAGACCTTGCTGCACTTTGGAGAGTTTCAAGCCTGCAAGGTAGCTTCTCCGCAAATCAAACATAATTGCCCTAAAATATTTCTGCAATAACACACTCTTGTGCTAGTGAATGGTGCTACCCCAAGTATTACTTCACAGAGCTCAGGGTGTACATCTGGAGAGCCACAAAAACAGCACACAAAATATTTATTCTCACCTCCATCTATCAACAAAATACTTGATCCACCTCTACTAATTACATATGGAAGCACCTGGACAAACTTGTCTTGTTTCAAAGCACTCAGAAAGCTCGGACCACGGCATGAACAAGTTCTGTCCACAAGCAAAATGCCGCTTTTCTGACTCATAAATCCCAGATCCCCTTTTTCTGCTGAGAAATTGTATTTGGCCTGATGATCTCTCACTACACGAATGAATCTCGGTTCTATTCAAGCGACCTTGATCTTGACCGAGAGGATCCTCTAACGCAGATCTAGGCTGAATCACTGCCAAAGCTGCTTTAAGCCTGAAATCTAGCAAAAGCGTTAAGTCTTAAGCACGACAGGCACATCTATCGACTGGAACCCAGCCACGTAGCTAGGGGAGGTTTACTGCTCAGCGCTGGTACAACGTTCAGGAACGAAACATTCCTGTTCCCAGCAGCAAGAAGGTAGAAAATCCAGCCCAGGGAGAACAAACTCAAAACCTGAGCCTGCACCTCGCCCACCGGCGCTTCCCCCTCCCCGCAGCCCCGCTGCACTTTGGCCCTCCTTCCACTTTGCCTCCCGTGCTGGCAGCAGGGCCTGACCTTTGCGCTCCGTTTCTCGAGCCCAGGATACATGGTGTGACACTGTGGGGACGGAAATTCAGCGTCAGTTTGTCCCAGCAGACAGGTTCGCGTGCCCGTGTGCATGTCATGCACCCACAATACCATTTTATAAACAAAGAGCAAACTGGTTTCCACTCCAAAGCTACTTTGAAGTATTTCTGGACTTGAACAATATCCAGATCGTGATTGCGGTAGCCAACATTAGCTTCCCTAAACTTTTTGTGCGCTAAAGTCAGGTACTCCTGAAACTAAACGCCAATGCTCATTCCCACAGAACCCAGTGTGGCCTGACAGCAATTTCTCTGCTGACAGATGCTCCTCAGCAGAATAGGATACACTTTTAACGGCAGTGTTTGAACCCAATAAAAGCCACACAGCTCCACTACTTTAAAAAGAAGGCAGGGACTGCACCATCTTACTGAATTAATTCCCTTCAGGCCTGTATTGCTGCACCCGGCTAGGCACAGCAGAGAGGAGGATTAGACCAAACAAATCTCAGTCGCAAGGCAAGTGCTAACGTTTTCCCTCCACGGCCTCAGCCAGGCGCCTGCTACGGCTGGGATGTGGGAAGGTAAGCAGCACACCCCTCTCCAGCGCTTACTGAGAGCGAGGCACCATGTAGTAAAAACATCGCATGCAAAACACACAATCTCAATTAAAAGTAAAAACTGAATGGATTAATTAACTTTTTTCTCTTTCCACGGTCTAACGTGCTTTCCTCTCTCATATCAGTTCCCAAACAGGCTGCTCCCATGAAAGCCTTAAACCTTGAATTCCACTTTGCCTTTCAGTTCCAGCAAAACAAAAGATATAAAGCAGGCAAAAAAAAAAAAATCAAGGGCACGACAGAACAAATCTCACTACATTTTAATATAAACTCTTTTGGGAAAGGTACCGTCATCAGAGCAACAGCTGCTTAATATCCGAGTGAGCTTTCTTTAGCCTGACAGTTTTTTATTTTAGAGCCCAGAATACTGGTGGAAAACAGGTCTAAAACTAAAAGCACGTTTACTTGGTCACAGTCACGGCACATCTGCTTTAGGCGTTGATTCATTCAGCAGTACAGCGGTAACTCGCCAAGACCAGAGCCAGAAAAATCCTCCTTCAAAACGCTGAAGCAGCAGCGGCAGACGTACGCTTCCACCATTTCACTAGTGTTCACTCTGGAATTAAAAGCCTTGACTACCGATTCCATTTTCTCTGCTCCGCTCTCTCCAATTAAAAGACCGCCTAGAGACGGGGACACCAACGCTTCAGCCAGGTGCTCTCAGGACTTCGCCGAGAGCTGGGTGCAGCAGAGAAGGGAGAACACCCCTTTCACACAGCCCAGCTACCACCCGTTTCTTCCCACTTTCTCTTTCCTCTGTCATTTCCTCAGCTGCTTCCCTGTCCAGCACTTCCCCTTCCCTCCCTTCCACTCACCCGCACGTGGCATGCCACTTGAAGTGGGAACAGCATCCATGGACGGTTCGGGATGGTTCTCCAAAGCCTTCCTGCAGTCCCGGACCAAGCCAAGCACCCGCAGAGAGAACGAGCTGAAGCTCAGGATGAGAACTACTACCTGTGAGCTGATGGCACGGAGCGCCCGACTGCGAGCCGCGAGACGGGAAACTTTCGACAAACTGAGCTTTCCTACCCCTCCGGGAACTGCAAGCACACGGCACGCGGCTCAGCAGGTACGGCCAGCTCCGGAGCTCACGCTGCCTTCTGCCCGCTTGCTGCCCTCTCTGTGCTTTTTGGCCTGCCCTGGCGAGGTCTGCATCCAATTTAACAAACGCTTTGTCAGGGCAGAACGACGCTGTTAATTGCGGTGAGTGACAGCGTCCTCACAGCAGCTCCAGGACCGTTTGCGATGAAGAATATCGCCAGTTCTAACAAGAAGTGCAACCAAGGACAGCCCGAGCACTGGCTGGAGTTAGCACAGCTCTGCTCGTCATCAATTGCAGCACCCCGCTCCTGGAGCAACCCGCTCACGCACGAACTTGCTCCAACACCGCACGTAAGACAGGTATTTAAATGAAACGCTGCTGGATTTCAGGTCAGCATCAATACCAGACCCTGAGGCCCTTCGAAGCACAGGAATAGGAACAGTTTCTAGCGCCTCCGAGCCCTGCGCTTCGGCCTTCCTCGGGCACCTGGTGCCTCCTTGCTTTGGTAGCTCTGCAAGGAAGCACCACGACGCGGCACTGGAAACCAGGAGAGCGGCAAGGCAGGTCGCAAGGGAGCACGAGTCCACAGCCGAGACGCCTGCATGCTGAAACGAAGATGGCGGGGCACCTGGAGACGCAAACCCGCCTGGGGGCATTCTCCCACCCACCCGGGATGCGGGGACACCCCTTCCCACAGACCCACCTGTGTGCCTGGAGGACGGCCCCAGGATCCAGATGGCCAAGGACACGGGGACACCCCCCCAGGCCTGCACACACAGGCATCGGGGACACACGCACGTGTCAGGACACAAGGACACCCTCCCCTGTGGGCCGAGGACAATCCTGCCCGGAGCGTCCGTCCCCTCACGCAGGGTCACAGGGACCCCCCAAAGCCATATGTGGGTTCCCAAAATGTGCCCGTGTGCAAGGACACAGGGACCGCGGCCAGGCACACGAAGGCCAGGCTGCCTCGGGGACTGGCGTGGGAGCATCTCCCCTGTAGGGGCACCCCAACCCGTGGGCCCCAGGACACGGAGGCACGGACCCCTGCTCTGGGGAAATCTTGGTCGGGGGGGAGTAAGGGACATGCCAGGGATGCCCCTGCGCGATTCACAGCCCGTGGGGACAACACCCTTGCACGGGACACTTCCACGGCGGCAGCCCCCACCCCACAGCTCCCCCAGGGACACGCACACCGGGAACGGCCCCCACCTCGTACCTCAGAGACCCCTTCCCGGTAACATCCCGTTCCTCACAGCCCCCACGCCGACACGTGTACCCGAACCTACACCGCCCGGTGACAGCCCCCCCCCGCGTGACACCCTGCCCTCCACCCCCCCCCCAACACTCTCACGCGTGGGCACACCGCCTGCTGCCCCTCACAGCCCCACCGCAGCGTCCCCCTCCCGCCCGCCTCACTGACACCCCGTCCCTCCTCCCTCAGTGCCACCCTCACGCGTGGGCACACCGCCCGGGACACGCTCACGCGAGGATCCCCCCACTCAACCCCGAGAGACCGCGCCCATTCCACCACCGCCACCGCGCCTGCCCCCCCACGTCCCCCCCGGCGCGGGAGGCAGCTGCCGCCGCCCCGGGGGCTCCGGCTCACCCGCGGGCGGGGGGCGGCGGGACGGGCTGTACTTGGCGGCGGCCGTGAAGCGCCCCAGGCTGCCGATCGCGCGCACCGCGGCCGCCATCTTTGCTGCGCGCGAGGTCGAATGAGGGAGAGGCCGCCCGGGGGCTTGGCCACGCCATCCCCGCCCGCCCCGCCCCGTCCGCGGCTGCCCGCCGCGCTGCCTGTCCCTTCCGCCGCCGGCGACTCCAGCCTCCCTCGCTCCCCTCCGCACACCGCGGGGGATCGGATGTTTTTTGTTCTCTCCGAGCAGCAGCGGCGGGCGGGCGAGCGGGAGAGCGCGGGTAGGGGCTGCGTGGCCGGCGGCGTCCCTCAGGCGGGCGGTGGGACAGCCCGGAAGGCGGGGCGGGCGCAGGGCCCTTCCTGAGTGGCGGCGCGGCAGGCGGTGGCAGTGCGGGGCGGCGCTGAGGTGCGGACGGCGGTGGCCGCTGCGGGTGCGGGGGGCGCTGGGCGCTGCGGGGTGGGGTGGTCGGTCCCGGAATGAGGGGGGGGCGCGGACGCCGGGTGGGGGGGGGGGGTGAAGGGGGGCGGTGGGTTGTGGTGTACGTGAGGGGCGGGTGTGTGTGTGGGGATGTTGCTTAATTTGGGGGGGGGTCTAGAGGGGTGCGTGCGGCCCTGTGAGTGCGTACCTGAGGGGGGGTGCCCGTGCGTGGCGTGTGCGCGGCCGAGGAGTGGGTGCGTAGTGGCTCTGGGGTGGGCGTGGGGTGAGGAGCGGGTGTGGGGTACGGGGGAGGTCTGGGGGAGCGAGAGAAGCCGGTGTGTCGCGTGGGGGGTGTAGCGTGTGAGCGGGTACCTGAGAGGTGTTGCGGTGTGCGAGGGTCAGGGGCAGGGTGCATGTGGAGAGAGCAGGGGAGCAGGGGCTGTTTTGGAACGGGGCAGATTCTGCAGGCTCTGGAGGGAGCTTTGGCCAGATCGATTTGTGTGGAGGCGTCTCCCTGGGGTGCCTGGGGAGCGAGAGGAGGGGAGCAGGGGCTGTTGTGGAAGCGGGCAGATCCTGCAGGCTCTGGAAGGAGCTTTGGCCAGATCGATTCGTGTGTGTGTGGGTGGAGGCACATCCCTGGGGTGCCTGGGGAGCGGCTGACTTCTGAAAACACGGGGGACAGTGCGTGTTGTGGGGGGCAAGGTCAGTGGGTATGCCGTGAGGAGAGCGGCTGTGCAAGGTGTGGGTCTGGTTTGGGGACCTGGTAAGGATCTGGTTTGTCAGTTTTGGGCAGGGAAGGTTTGGGGAGAAGCTTCACTTGGGCGTGGGGAGGGGGCTCGGCACAGATGGAGGAAAAGCAGTGTTGCAGGGAGGCGATACAGAGAAGCATGCCGGGGAGGAGGGCTGTTTTCTGGACCTCTACTGACGTGAGGAGTCTCGGTTTGGTTTGTGGGACGCCAGCGTAGCCGGAGCGGGCTGGGGAATAAGGAATGCTGCGTGGCGTGCTGCAGGTGCGGAGCTGTAGGGCGGGAGATGTACGTGTGGAAGGGGGTGGCTGGCAGCTTACGCTGTCTTGAGAAGCTGTAGAGAGCTGCAATACCTGAGTCCGCTGGGCTTGGGACTGCAGGCATTCCCCTGACCCTCTAGGGAAAGTGTGTGTATTTGGGAGAGAGAGCACTCTTAGCCTGAACACTAAAAGCGTGACAGAGCGAGGTGAACGTTGCTGTGAAGCAGCCAAAGAGCTGGAGCTGCAGGGACCATTTTTTGCTTTGGGCAATAAAAACTGCAGATGAGGATTTGCTTGTAGCGAAACCCTGTTTTCAAATGAGCTTATGAAAAGCTACAGAGGAAGTTTTTGGGGTAACGGATACCATCTCGTTCTGCTTCCCATGGGGATACGCAACGGAAGTTACTGAGGTTAGCATCAACAGTTAAAACGAGGGGTAGTGGCATGAAATGGTGCCAAGGAGAGTGCGTCAGGAGAGTCACGCTGACAGAGAGGTTGGCTGGGCGCTGGGACAGTTTTCCAGTGGGGAAGCGGTGGAAGTTATTGGGAGGGGAACCGAAAACTGCGCTGGCTGCTGTTAGTACAGTGCTGGGTCCCTGGGGAGATGAGTATTTATTTACAGGAACATTTGCAGGCCACAGTCATAAGCCAGACTGCTCGTGTGTTAGGTGCTGTTCAGAAAGTGGTGTAGGAAGTAATTCTCTGTGCTGCCGCCCTTGGAGTGTGCTCTGTTTCTTTGCTTTTCTGGCTCTGTGTGAAGCAGGCAGATCGCTTACCTTGAAATTGTTCCGAATAGACCAGATTGGACTAATACCAGTCTTTCTCCCCCTCTCTAGGTACCAAAATGACTTCCATGCTGACCCATGCCATCAGAAACCTCCCTGCTTCCTCAGCATGGGCTGCCAGGGTCTGTAAGTATCCTCACCTTTATTAAAAGCTTGAATTGTTAGGTCATAAAGTTCTGGTTTAAGTGTCGCCTTTGGAATGGATGCTTGTATCTGACTTTTTATCTGAATCTCTGTATCTGTGCCTTTTTTAAGATGACAATGGGGTTTTTTAAATAACTAATTCCATTGTTGACATATTTGTCCCTTCCCCACACCTGATGTGGGAGGAATCTCATGGTGATATGAACTATATCGTTTTTATGAACAGAGTAAACTAAAAAAACGTCTCACAGGTGTTCAGGTGCAGTTGTCTTACCATGACATTATCTTATTTTTTTTAACATTTCTTACAGAAACTAGAAATGTTTTTAACATTTAAGATTTGACAGATCCTACTTTTTCGTGTGTTTCAGTTGCTCGATCGCTCAGCTGCTCTTCACAGTTACAAGCCGCAGGTAAAGTGAAAACGCCGGGAATCTCGGTGGGTCTGTGCTAGAGAAGAGTGTTTTTGAAGCCGCCTCCCTTTTCCCGAGTCTCGTTCTACTGGAATCTCAAACGCGGTGCAGACTGCCTTAGTTGGGGTGCTCTTCAAAAGCTGCGAACAAGTGAAGCTACAGGCAAACCGCTGTTGGCAGCAGAGTCCACTCAGCCTCTGAATGCCCCTCGCTCCCAGCCGCTGTGCCCGGTCCGGAGCGCGCGCGCCCCATCGTCACCTGATAGATTGCTATTTCTGGAACCTAAACAGAGAGGCTAAGCTCGGGGTTTATAAACTGCCCGGGCAGAACCAGGTTGCTTGCCCAGAGGGGAGGGGGTTGTCCCTGACAAGGAGAAGCTTGTGGAATTAGCTCCGAAGTCTGGCGAGACCAGTAAGAGGCTCAGGTCTCGGTGGAGCCGCTGAGCGCGCAGTTACGTGGGGTTTTAGCTGTGGCCCTTGCTGAGCGGTCGGGGTGGTCGGGCGTTGTGGGATTTGTTCCGAGGGGGCTGCTCAGGTGACTGTCGTGCTTTGAGCTGCCTGGGTTTGGAAACTGGCCTAGGCAGCAGCTCCCCCTCGTCTCCTTGGCTTTGCGCAGAGAGCCCTACGTAACCCAGGCATGGTGCTGGAGTTCCGTCCTGGTGCTCGCGCTTGCTTGAGCACGGTATTTAGCTGGACTTAATCTGCTTTTACAGGTCTTTGTCCTTTTTCTGCTCGTAAAAGGAGCTGCCCTGTGCTGCTGTATACGCTCATTAAGATGTGTAGGCCTTATTGCATTAGGAACTTCTCCAGAAGAGCTCTGACAGTGGCCTATATCATGACATGCTTTGTCTTGAACCTGAGACGCTCTGACACCTCACGGAGAAGCAGAAAGTTACTCGCAGCAGCTATATGCACTTTTCTTGCTACTGCTTTCCTATGGGAAAGTTAGTTGACTTCTTGAGCTGTGTTTTGATTTACCTTGAATTGTCTCACCTTTACTGTGTGGTAAGACCACCTCTACAGGCAGTTACTGTGGAAGGTGGGCTGCTGTTGGCAGTCCTTGCTGCTCCCCAAGTGAGAGACCACATGAGATCTTGCTCGGGCTGCAGGGCTTCGAGTTCGGTCAGCCTCATTCATATTGTAAGCGGTGCAGCATTTTTAGAGGTGTCTCTTCCTGCAGCGTTCTTGTCGGCGGTCGCGGAGACTGGGAATTATGTGCCTTTATTCTCAGCTGTGCTCTTGCCTCAGCGTAGCTGTAGATGAATCTCTGCTGACAGGGGAAGTACTGAGTTGTCAAATCATTCTTCACAGATCACATAATTAACCAGACAGAGACAAGATTACAGCCCAGGTGTCCTACCTACTCTGCTTTTGACTTATGCACCGAAAGAGAACAATTTCCTTAGTTTTATAGTAGTTTTAAGAGGATCTTACTCTAAGCTCACTGCTATTCTTGTTAATAGTCACTTCTCTCTTAGCAGTCCAGCCTAAGAGTAAGAAGACCTTAGCCAAAAGTGGTGTGAAGAATATTGTTGTGGTAGAGGGCGTCCGTATTCCATTCTTGCAGTCTGGCACCTCGTAAGTATAAGGAGAAAATACATGCTCGCTTGGTTAATAGTAGACTCTTTCTGTGGAAAAAAAAAGTTGGCTTGCTTGTTCGTTTTAATGTAGTTATTCTTATGCCTAAAAGCACTGAGGTGGCAATGAGTTAGGCTGCTACGGTTATTCCAGCTTCCCTAAAAAACGTGGTTTGAAGAAGATTGTCGATGTATGTGAATTCTGAGAAGAATGAGGATTTATGCGGCACGTCTAGAGGAAGCTGTTGGTGAACCTGTAGCCGATAAAGCAACAAGTTTCACACAACCAGCAGGACAGGGGCAGAGAATCTGCTGTAGGCTCTGCCTACTGGACTGTTATGCCACCAAATCCACAGCTGAATTAGAACTCTTAGTTAGGATGGATAGGGGATTTCTGTATTCTGTTACTGCTGCTTTTCAGCGTTTTTAGTGCAGCGCTTGGGCACTGACCTATGCACAGATAGTCTTCCCGACCTGGGTATGACGTGTTGGATTGTAAATGCAGGGGAGCGGTTCTGGTATGTCACTCGTTCTTTGCTGATGTGCGCTTACAGTGCTGGTTTCCGACACCCCTAAGCTTCTGCCTCTCTCCTTTAACTTCCAGGTACGCGGATCTTATGCCACATGACTTAGCACGAGCAGCACTGCAGTAAGTAAATTGAATACTGGAGGGGCCCAGAAAGCTCGTTGAACTGCTGGGGTCACAGTGTTGGTCCGGTGGCTTCAGCAGATGTGAAAGCCAAGGCTCTAGCTTTGTCTCTGAACGATACCATGGAGGTGCTTCATTTTTCACGGTCCACCACCGCCTCAGTGGGTGGCTTAAGCAGTAGGGTTTACAGTAGGCTTGTGCTGAAGTGTATTGTTACAGAGAGACGGCATCGTCGTCCTGCTTGACCCGTTTTAGTTAATTTGAATTCTGACTGTAGTTTTCGAAATGCAGAGATCATAGCTGCTGTCGAGGTGGGCTTACAGTTCCCGGGGAAAACAATCCGGGCAATGCAGAGAAAACTAAGTGGCAACAAGAATGGCAAGCTAATTCTGTCATCTTGCCTGTCCCTTCCATCCTGCGGTGACTTGACAAAAGCCATGGGTCATTAGCAGTGGGTCGGTTTTGTTGAGAAGCCGGGCAAAGCGCTGTTGAAAAGAGAGAAGGCTTTACCGGGGGGAAAGGAGATTTCGAGGCCCGAGGAGAGATCGTGAGGTTGGGTGCGGTCGTGTCAAATCCGAATGCTGGGTTTAGCCAAGGCAGGCTGACGGGCAGCGTTAGCCGTGCGTGAGGGCTGTGCCCTGGACGCTGGGGGGGTTTTAGTGTGCTGCGGAAGAGAAGTTACCGATTGAGGTGCCTTTAGTTTCATTTTTATTTGGTGCTTTGTAGTGCATGAAACCGCGTTTGAATCCCACTGGCCTTAAATCACTGCCTGCTGTGGGATTTGCTGCGTTGGGGTGTTTGTCAAGATGTTCTGGCAAACTAGGCAGTATGTTTTCTAATGAACCGTGAAAACACACTGCTTATTTTCTGTATGTCTTTATCGAAGTTTTACGTGTTCCTACACCGAAGGTGATTGGCTTTGTTGTCTCTTAAGGCCTCTTCCTTTAATTTTGATGTCAGAATACTCCACATTGGGGAAGATACTACCAACCATTTCAGGGAGGGGGGGTGTAGAGTAGTTGCTTTCATGAAATTATGTAATCATTTATAGTGATATTATGCCATGATTATTTGCAGTCCGTAGCCAATTGCACTTTTCATTAAGTACATACACACACGAGATTTCTCCTGAACTCGGGGCAGAAGATGGGGCTCCATCGTTGCCTCATTCTCCAGCCAAGCTGGTGGAAAGAGGATGTTTGAGGACAGTGACAAGGTTATTACACGGTGCAAATTCTATTTGTTTTGATCTTCTCCTTAGGGGTTTGCTGAACCGGACCAGTGTCCCGAGGGATGTTGTTGATTACATTGTTTATGGCACAGTTATCCAGGAGGTGAAAACGAGTAATGTCGCCAGAGAGGTGGGTTACGTGCAGCGTTTCCCCGTGAGTCGATTTTTGCAGATAGTATGAAGATGACAAACGCTTGTGATCCAGTATTGTGGGTCGCTTAAATGTGATTTGGGAGTAGGAACTAGTTGTGCAGTGTTGTCTGTCAAATATCTGTGTGGGACTGTGCCTCCTGTTGAAATCTGCCGTAGATCAAGTGTATTTTAATGCTGTGAAGGCTCTGCTTGGTTCTTCCCTGAAAGGGAAGCTTTTGTTAACGATTGTTGATTACTCTACTTGGAGTCAAATGCTGGCTTGTCCAAAGTACTTGAGAGGACCGGAGCGTGCTGTGATAAATTGCTTTACTGTGGTATGTATTTATTTTAGTTGGCTGATCAGATGCAGCTTGTGAACGATTTGAAATGGCGTAGCTTAGCTGCCCTTTTTTCTGGCAGTCAGAAAACACAATTCGCCTATTATACGCAGAAAGAAGCTGGTCCACTGAGGTAATGTTACAGAGGCGGCATGTGATTTTCTGTAATCTGGAGCCTCTGCTGTTATTCTCTGCAACTGGGCAAAACCGCTGCGTAACCTGGGCTGGAAAGACTTGGGAGGTTATGAGGCTCTCCGGTTCCACCGGCAGTTTTAGCCTTGTATATGCAAATACTTGCTTTGGTCACCTGCCAGTCAGATGAGGCTGCGGAGTAATTTTAACTTGGGAACAACTGTTGAACTTTAAACTAGTTGGCCACGTCTCAACTAGGGAAGGTCTTGCTGCGAGCAGTTCTCCCGTGATGGGAGGCCGTGCGCTCAGCTGGGCCGAGCGAGACGCTGCTCTCTGAACTGCAGGAAATGTTTTCTGTTCTGGGTAAAGCGAGTCACGGTGCCTCGTACTGAGGGGTCTAAATAATTCCTTTCACGTGCCGCCTTTGCAAATAAGGTGAAGCAAAGATGATGTCAAGTAGCTGGAAGCTCTTTTGAAATTGAGAGGTGTGTGATTAGTTTGTCCCTTTATTAATGGGGGGCCAGTGATTGTCCGCGTAACGCGATTAGAGCCCTGGCAGCTGGGCAGCTGCCTGCTCCTCCTGTTCCCAGAGTCCGGGGAGGGGAAGAGCTGTTGCAGTAATTATCCGAATGAAAACTGGATGTACTTGTTTTCAGCTTCGTCTGCAAAGGTGTGTTGCTGGGCATAAAGTAGCTCTGACCCCGTGGAGCAAAAGGTGTAGGTTTTAACAGTCATTCTTTGTTGCTCCTAGGCCGCCCTGGGAGCGGGTTTCTCTGACAAAACTCCAGCCCACACAGTCACCATGGCTTGCATTTCTTCAAACCAGGCTATGACCACAGGTATGTTGGCCGGAAGAACAAGCTGTGGGTTTGAGAAGGAGCTTAGCAACTCCTCTGCCTCCCTTCTCTCACTTGCGCTGCCTAGTGAATATAAGCAAGCATCTGAAGAAATTCTGGAGTGGAAGGAAAGTTTTTGAACCAACAAAGTATAATACGAATCAAGCGTCTGCTGTGGACCTGCCAGCGGCTTGACACGCTCTGCGTTCAGCGATGGTCTCTGCTCAGTGCCCACGTTGGCTTGGGAGCGAAGGCTACATCTTGATAAGGGAGTTGCCACCTTTCAGGCTTCTTCCACCTTGGACTTAGCCTAAACAGAGCAAAAAAACCTGAGACCCACTTGCTGTCCTGAATCGCTGGGGATATTCTCCCAACTGCCGCGTGTGACAAAGAGAAGTGGAAGCAAAGTTACTAAACTAGTGTGATTCAGAAAATGTCTGTCCAGCCTGCTCAGACTCTGTTACGTGTTGTATAACTCAGCCAAGGCCAGGGGCTGGAGAAGGAAATAAAATGTAGCAGCACCCGAGGCACTAATGGGTCAGTGTCGCATCTCCCCGCAGCTCTCAGGGGAAACTCTGTCTCGTTCTGCAGGCGTGGGTATGATTGCGGCTGGGCAGTGCGACGTCGTCGTAGCGGGGGGTGTGGAGTTGATGTCAGACGTTCCCATCCGTCACAGTAGGAAGATGAGGAAGACTATGCTGACTCTTAACCGAGCCAAGACCTTGGGCCAAAAGCTCTCCCTGATTTCCAAAATTCGCCCTGACTACTTTGCTCCTGAGGTAACCTTTTTTCAGGCACTTAGATATTTAAGCTAAACTGTTGCATAAGGAGGTGTAAAACAAGTTGGCTTAGGTAATTCTTTAGCCTGGATGGAGAGGATTTAAAAAGGGAGAGCTGGCTGCCTGTGGCTCGCCTTTGTTGGATCTCTGTCCTGTGCTTTCGGTTACAACTGCAGTTGATTAATGCATCTCATAGCAGTCGGGACTCTCTGCTTTGTTTTCTTACACGTTGGTCTTCAGTAAACCCGACATTTCGAAGCCTCCCTCTCCTTCTGCAACTCCTGGACAAACTGTGCTGGAGACTACAGAGTGGAAGCTTTTTCCATCAATATAAAACTTAAGCAAGGGTCCTAAAGAAGAATTTTTGTTTCCTAGATAATAGAAGTAACATGCTCAATGTCAGAGAGGAGCATCCTCAGTATATTAATATAATTGTTGTTTGATTAGTGCATCTTACGTATGCCTAACGATTACTGCTCCCAGCCAAATCCTGCCAGGTGCTGAACATGTTCAGCTCCCCTGCTGAGAGTTGGCGTCTGCTGGTTAATGTCGGAGTCTGCTGCAGAGGGAGCCACTCTTTGTCTTGGAGGTCACGAGGGAGGTGAATTATGAGATGGTGGAGGTGGGAAGGAAAAGCACTTCCCTCCTTGCCGCCACCGAGCTCTTCACAAGAAAGCGCTGTGCATCCGGGCCGTTGCTGGCTGCCTTTGCGCGAGTGCAGCAAAGCATGGTGTGCGTAAGCAGAGATGAGATCCAAAGTCCAAAGAAGATATGAAAATAGCAGACTTAAATGCATGCAGGGATTTCCTGTGTGCTGCTGGAAGGATAAAAGCTAAGCTGAGATCCCCTGCTGTCTCTGGTTTTGCTCGAGGAGGTATTTGACGAGGAGTTTTAAGGTCCCAGGATGTGTTGCTTCACCTCGGCCTTCATCGGGGAGCCCTTGTTAAATGCACAGGGCAGCTGCTCTTCGTCTGCATGTGCAAACACAAGGCAGTCCTTGAACCCCAGGAGTAAGCAGCAGCCTGGACCTCATTTTTATCCATTTTTTTTTTCCTAAAATCTTTGCAAGTGATGGTTCCTCTGATACATTAGACCAAGTCACTGCTGGTATGGTTACCGTGTGTTAATTGCGTAGCTCTGATATTAACTGCTCTGCTTAATAAACGGAAGGGCCTCGCTGGCTGACTGTGCAGGGCTTAACCAACTTCTGAACTTCACGTAACTGCCCAGGGACAGGTGTTCACGTGTGCTGACTTTAGTTTTCTGGTTTGTAGCTCCCAGCTGTGGCAGAGTTCTCCACCAGCGAGACTATGGGGCACTCTGCCGATCGTCTGGCTGCTGCCTTTGCCGTTTCCCGTTTGGAGCAAGACGAGTACGCCCTCCGTTCGCACACGCTAGCCAAGAAAGCCCAGGACGGAGGCTTGCTGCTCGATGTCGTACCCTTCAAAGTGCCAGGTAAAAGCGCACGTGTTTCGTTGCTAGCATGCGCTAGTTCAATAAAGAAATACTTTCTTTAGAAAAGGAGGGGAAGTGCTGGGGTCAGATTCATAATGTTCTGTGTATCTGATATGGATTTTAACGCTTCGAAATGCCGTCTGTTTCTCCCTGGAAAAGTACTGACATAGGAGCGTGTTTCTAAACATGCATATCTAAATATATAAACACATCCTTACGTATCTAAATTTTGTCATACCCACCTCGTATCCGTGCTAATGTGGTGACGGAGCAAGGAAAATCAGAACAGTTGGACCAAGAATCCCCCTGCTCTTTCAGTCGGACAAGGGAACTCATTTTTATACCCCAAGCTATTAAGAACAAATAGAAAGCCTAATAACATCCTGGTCTGATAGATCAGCTGGTGGACAGGAAAAGCTGCAGTGTGATCCGCTTGGCAGACTCCAGTTCGCCAGGCGTCAGTCATTGCTCAGGTCGGAAACGGTCTGGGGAGAAACTTTAAGCTGTCCTGTCTGTGGCCTGATTTCCCCCCTCGTCCGTCAGCCGGTGGGCGCGCGTCGGTGTACCTGTTCATTTTGGGCACTTTTACTCTGCAGTTAGTTTCCCGGGAGACCTTACTTTTGCAGATCCACGGTTACATATGGACTTTATACTAAAAATGGTACTTTTTGTTAACTGGCTTATTTAAGCCGTTGGTATAGTGGAAGATGTGTATATTTGGTTCTTCGCAGTGCTCCTACTTCCTCAAAACTTGGCACATAAATGTGTACTGATTTAGGCCAATTTAGGCTTTAGAATCTGAATTTAAATTTTTATCAACTGGGTTTTCCATGTGGTAGCTTTTTCTTACAGTAAATAGATTGTAGCGCTTCATTTTTTGCAGTCTTCAGAGAGAAAGTAATGGAGCTTCAATTTAAGTGCTATTTTTTAGCCACGTTAGACATCCTGGTACCATGAATGGATTTGCCCTTTTTTCCCCCTCCCACTTGTCATAAAAAGCAGTTTTCTGATTTTTTTTTTTTTCCCCCTGGACTCCTGATGTGCAAATTCATGTATGTTGCCGACTTTCTTAGTTTAAATATGCTTTTTTTCATCAACAGGCAAAGATACAGTTACCAAAGATAACGGGATCCGTCCTTCCTCGATGGAGCAGATGGGCAAGCTGAAGCCGGCTTTTGTCAAGCCGTACGGAACTGTCACAGCTGCCAACTCCTCCTTCCTGGTAATGCCCGTTCCCATCGCGCTGTGAGCCGGGGGAAACTGCCCGGTTCGCCCTCTGCCTCCCACAGGCACATAGATCGATCTGGTAGAGTCTGTGGGGATGAGTTGTCTCCTTGGTGATACGGCCTGCTTTCCGATTTTTTCAAGGGTAAATTTGACCTGTATTATCATCTGGTGAACTTGGGTACTGGATTGCGTCATTTTAAAATCAGTCACTAAACCCCTGACGTCTTGGGCTGTCTCGCCTGTTGTGCTCTTCTGTAGCTGCCTCTTGAAGAGCAAGAGTGTTGGTCATCCAAAGGCACGAATTCCGTCCCAGGATGGGACTGATCACATTGTAGGTCTAGAAGTTGGTAGTTTTGGTCTAAATTTGTCCCTGTAAGGCTTGCCCTGTAATCCTTGGAGGGGAAGGAGAGACCATGAGGTCTCTTCTGCATATGCTCCTCTTTCTCTCTCCTTAAAGGAAGCTTTTTCAGATGCAGAAGTCTAAGGTCGGTGTGTAAATGGGGTGAGGTGTATGTGAGCCCCGGTTCCTGAGGCTCAGTAGAAGGTGATTGCCTGGCACAGAGGGCTCGAGGCGAGTGTCTCGTTCCTTCACGCAGCCCCGACAGATTCTTCGGTGTTTAAAAGGCTGTTTCACCGTCTGTGATGAGCACTTCAAAGGAAGCCAGTCGCTACTGCTGGGGCTCTTTCAGCAGCAACGATATTTACTCCTTAGCATTCGTGGGGCCTTACAAAAGCCTGGTGATGCCGCAGCCTTGGTGTCAGGAGCCGCCGAAACACTGCTGGTGTGCTCTGTGCCGCAGGTCTGCAGGCCAGCGTGGGCTCTTACCCCAGAAATGCGTCGTCATGTGCCAAAGCCACGATGTTCATTTTTGTCATGTGGTGAGCCTGTGGCTCGTGTCATCCCGGAATTACACGCCAGGTTTGGGACGGAGCTGAGCGGCCGGGTGTGAGTGGTTGGGGTAACAGCTTGTCCGCAGGCCTGTCAGGGTGGTGCGGCAGCTCTGTCCCGTTTGAAACCGGGGGAGTTGTGGGTCTGGACCTTATGGAAGTGCTTCAGCAATGTGTGTGCTGGAGCGTGTCCAGAGAAGGGCAGCACAAGTGCTGTGAGGAGCGGCTGAGGGACCTGGGGGGGTTTGGCCTGGAGAAAAGGAGGCTGAGGGGAGACCTTCTTGCTCTCTGCAACTCCCTGAAAGGAGGTTGGAGCCAGGGGGGGTCGGTCTCTTCTCCCAAGGAACAGGCGACAGGACGAGAGGAAACGGCCTCAAGTTGCACCAGGGGAGGTTTAGGTTGGATCTTGGGAACCATTTCTTCCCCAAAAGGGCTGTCAGGCCCTGGCACAGGCTGCCCAGGGCAGTGGTGGAGTCCCCATCCCTGGGGGGATTGAAAAGCCGTGTAGATGTGGCGCCTGGGTACATGGGTTAGTGGTGGCCTTGGCAGTGCTGGGTTAACGGTTGGACTCGATGATCTTAAAGGTCTCTTCCAACCAAAACAATTCTATGATTCTATGATCATCCATCCATCCATCCATCAGCTCAATCATGCAGGGTTGTTCTTTGTCCTGTATCCTAGGGGGATGTCCTGGAATCTCGGGTTCTAGTCGGGCCCTCTCTTGCCAGCTGCTCTGCAGGAGGGCTGCCGGGCTTGTCCCGTGCGCGGGGTGTGCTTGTTCTTCGGGCAGCGGCCTCACTGGGTTTGTCTGCCTGTTTCAGACAGATGGTGCCTCGGCAGTTCTGCTCATGTCTGAAGAGAAGGCGCTGGCAATGGGATACAAGCCGAAGGCCTACCTGAGGTAAAAAGGGACTGCTCTGCGTGGCCTCTGGAGCCTGCTCTTGCTTCCTCCTCCTCTTTCTGTTACTAACAGCATTTCTCCTCTGCAGGGACTTCGTGTATGTGTCCCAGGATCCAAAGGACCAACTGCTACTGGGGTAGGTGGCGACGATCAAGAGCACCCCCTAACAGCCCGTGCTAGCACAACAGCCTTGACTTGCCTTACATGTTCGGTTTTTGTGAAGCGTCTCGTGAGGTTTTACACCTCTTCAGGCCCTCTCGCACAGGCGCGAGAGCCGGTGTGTTAGGCGTGACTCGGCGGGGGAGGTGGCTGATGTGGGGGAGCAGCTGTGGCCGAAACACTCGCCCTGATGTGCTGGGGGGCATCTCGGCGTTGGTACCACCAGCAGTTGCTTGGGGTTGTGTTTCAGTGGGGGTGGGACAGGCAGGGAGCTGTACCACGCGCCCTAGAGAGACGGAACGGAACGTGGGACCATGACGTGAGGAAACGTATTCATGCAAGACTTCTGTTTCTTAACTCTTCTTCAGCCCGACATACGCTACTCCCAAAGTGCTGGAGAAGGCTGGTCTGACCATGGCTGATATCGACGTGTTTGAATTCCACGAAGCTTTTGCTGTACGTACTCTGAGCGCTAAGGATGCCTCTGACTGTAAAATCCGTTCTGCAGGTGTCTGTTTTCGTGTTGGGGAAGGCTCTCGTTAAGACCTTCACTAAATGTAGATAGGTGTAATTCTACGTTTATGTCCTTAGATAGCTAAGTACTGTATATATTTTAAATATTTAACATTTTTATATTGACACAGTCCATGCTAACGGTGGCTTATGTTGCGTGAAGTCACCAAGGGAATACAGATTATTCTAAAATAACATGTTAAAAAAAAAAATCTGACTTCCCCAAGACCCTTGTATGAAAGCAGCCACGTCTGCACGTTGTCTCCTGACGGGGTGGGGCTACGCGTCGCTGTGCTGAGGTGGCTGGTTCAGTGGTCAGCGTCTTTCCCTCACTGAGGCTGAGCTAACGGTGATGAGCAGGGCTGGTCCCGTCCAGCGCTTTTCTCGGCTGGCTGTTAGTTGTGTGGCCGTAGCCAGTCTCGGGGTGTCTCCCATTTGCTAGCACCGTCTGGCGGCTTTCCTCCAACTCTGCCGTCATCCCTGTTCACGTTGCCCCTGCTCCCTTGCAGGGGCAGATCCTGGCTAACCTGAAAGCTATGGACTCGGACTGGTTCGCACAGAACTACATGGGCAGAAAGTCAAAGGTAAGACACAGTCAGGACGTTTTTGTCTTGTCTTTACTTCAACTTCAGGATGGATTGAGTCCCGCGGGGCGTGCTGGTGATGCAAAGCAGGGCTTTTGGTGTGTCCTGTGAGGAGAAGCAGTGTTGAACGCTGTGTTAGTGAGTCCCAATGTGAGGGGTTTCGCTGGGAGCGATGGCATTCCCGTTGTCAGCAGGAGGTGGGGATCTAGAGCCGTAATAGCAACTGTTGGGGAGGAGGGAATTAGAAACGGGGAGGGTTCCAGTCTGTTTGCATGCCTGCTGACAGTGCGGGCTGTGCCTGTCTGGCTGCCCGTCGAGCGCTTGCTCGTGCCAAAGAGTGCCCAGGTGGCCAAGAAGGCCAACGGCATCCTGGCCTGTATCAGCCATAGTGTGGCCAGCAGGGCCAGGGCAGGGATCGTCCCCCTGTCCTCAGCCCTGGCGAGGCCGCACCTCGAGTGCTGGGGTCAGTTCTGGGCCCCTCACTCCAAGACAGACACTGAGGGGCTGGAGCGTGTCCAGAGACGGGCAACGGAGCTGGGGAAGGGTCTGGAGCACAAGTGCTGTGAGGAGCGGCTGAGGGACCTGGGGGGGTTTGGCCTGGAGAAAAGGAGGCTGAGGGGAGACCTTCTCGCTCTCTGTAACTCCCTGACAGGAGGTTGGAGCCAGGGGGGGTCGGTCTCTTCTCCCAAGGAACAGGCGACAGGACAAGAGGAAACGGCCTCAAGTTGCGCCAGGGGAGGTTTAGGTTGGATCTTGGGAACCATTTCTTCCCCGAAAGGGCTGTCAGGCCCTGGCACAGGCTGCCCAGGGCAGTGGGGGAGTCCCCATCCCTGGGGGGATTGAAAAGCCGTGTAGATGTGGCGCTTGGGGACACGGGTTAGTGGTGGCCTTGGCAGTGCTGGGTTAACGGTTGGACTCGGTGATCTTGGAGGTCTCTTCCAACCAGAACAATTCCACGATTCTAAAGAGCACCTCACAGCGGGCCACGCTGGCCGAGTGGTGGTGGGGGTGTGGTGAGCCCGGCCCTCTTCCCCACGGGTGACCGTGTGTGCCCCTCGTGTGTCCCTGCAGGTCGGAGCCCCTCCTTTGGAGAAGTTCAACACTTGGGGGGGCTCACTCTCCCTGGGACACCCTTTTGGTGCCACTGGCTGCCGCCTCGTAATTACTGCCGCCCACAGATTGAAGAAGGAGGGAGGACAATACGGGCTGGTTGCTGCCTGCGCTGCGGGAGGGCAGGTAACGGTGCTCTGCGGTCTGGCACTCTGCCCCCTGAGGAGGGGCAGGGATTGCAGCTCTGCTCCCCTTGGTTCTCCGAGATCCCGACCACTTGCGTGGGGCGTGGGGGCACCTCCGAAGCCGGGGCGTTCACAACGCCGTCCCGCTCGGCTGGCTGCCTCCGTACCGCAGCTCAGCTCAGCGAGCTCCCGCCGCCTCGTCCGCTCCAGAGACCCCGGCCCGTCTCCGAGTCACCCCTGGGCGACGGTGGCTGCAGCCCGGCGCTGCCTGGGTGACACAAACGGGAAGGAGGGATTTCTGCCACGTTCCAAGGGTTTCGTTTGGTGACTTCCCAGTTTGTGGTTTGTGAGCATCGCTCTTCTAACCTTAAGAAAGATCTTTACAAGAAAAACGGGAGTGAGACTCTTCCTGCAGCTCCTGAGGCTGTGGATGGGAGCGCTGGGCCAGGCTGCAGTGACGGGTGGCAGTTCGGTAACCCGAGGGCACTGCTCCCGCCGCCGCCTCCTCCCGGAATTCCCCGGTGGGCCCTGCTGCCGTGGCCGGGGTGGGCCCTGCTGCCGTGGCCGGCCCGAAGCGCGGCTGTGCTGCCCCGAAGCCATCAAACCACTCTGCAGAATCCTGTTAGCGAATCGGCTCCGGATTTCCATCTCCCCTTTTGTTTTAAGACGGTCGGGCGATGGGCACCTCCCGCTGACGCGTGTCTGCAATAATTCGTCATTCCTGTGACCGTTCTCTCTCTTCCTCTCTCCTTCCAGGGGCACGCGATGATAGTGGAGCTTTACCCCCAGTAATGGGACGCGGGACTGAGTGGGGACTCGTACGTCCTGCGCCTGGCGATGCCGTTCCAATGCACTAATAAAAACATGCACAGTCCTTCTCGGAAAGGAGTTTTGGTGGCCTTTGTAAATACCTTTTAGCTGGTAATTTTCAACTAATGAACGCGGATATTCCACTTTCAGGAGAATAAAAGTTCATGTGGATCTGCAGGGTCCTTGTAACCTGTCTGGTTTCTACTGTAACTCTTGAGTAAGCAAGATTTCTCCCCCTGGAGCAGAAGAATGATTCCAAAGCTGTGTACAGAGAATTAAGTTCAGAGATGAGGAGAACGTAAAGCACTGGAGGTCGGTGGGCTGAGACGTGAGTTAATGCGTCTGTAGGGAGTAACAACCGTTTTCAGAAACGGGTTCAGTCCGAGCGGGCTGGCCTGGCTTGTGAGGAGGATGTTTGCTGCGCGATGCCCAGAGAGCATTGGAATTGGCAAATGGCTTCTGACGAATGAGCGTGGCTGATGTTCGCCACAATAAATCGGAAAAAAAATAGTCTTGTTTTTTTCTTTCCCTCCCCTGAAATACATTGGGGAAAAGTTCTGTGGTGGTTGCTCCAGCTTTCCTGTAGCCCCTTTAGGGACTGGGAGCTGCTCGAAGGTCTCCCCAGAGCCTTCTCTTCTCCAGGCTGAACAACCCCAACTCTCTCAGCCTGTCTCCGTAGCAGAGGGGCTCCAGCCCTCGGATCATCTCCGTGGCCTCCTCTGGCCCCGCTCCAGCAGGTCCGTGTCCTTCTTGTGCTGGGGCCCAGCGCTGGAGGCAGCACTGCAGGGGGGTCTCCCCAGAGCGGAGCAGAGGGGCAGAATCCCCTCCCTCGCCCTGCTGGCCACGCTGCTGGGGATGCAGCCCAGGGCACGGGTGGCTTTCTGGGCTGCGAGCGCACAGTGCTGGGTCATGTCCAGCTTTTCATCCCCCAGCACCCCCAAGTCCTTCTCGGCAGGGCTGCTCTCGATCCCTTCATCCCCCAGCCTGGATTGATACTGGGGGTTGCCCCGACCCAGGTGCAGGACCTTGCCCTTGGCCTTGTTGAACCTCATGAGGTTCGCCTGGGCCCACCTCTCGAGCTTGCCCAGGTCCCTCTGGATGGCATCCCGTCCCTCAGGCGTGTCCACCGCACCGCTCAGCTTGGTGTCGTCCCAAACTTGCTGAGGGGGCACTCGATCCCACTGTCTATGTCATTGATGAAGATATTAAACAGTACTGGTCCCAGTGTGCACCCCTGAGGGCCACCACTCATCACGGATCTCCATCTGCACTTTGAGCCATTGACCACAACCCTCCGGATGTGACCATCCAGCCATTTCCTCATCCATCAGATAGTTCATCCATCAAATCCACCCTGAATCCTCCTTCCCCCGTCCCTGCATCACAAGTGCCCTCTCCTCAAACCCCCCCTTTGCATCCGCCGTTCCGACAGCCTCACAGGATTTATTCCTCCTGCCCCGGCGGCAGCGGGTGCTTCGCTGCATCCCTCGGGCTGCCCTGCGGGAGATGCTCCAGCCCCAGGCCCCGGTCCCGGGGGCTTCGAGAGCACGGGGAGCACCCGGCTGGCTGGTTCCTGCAGGGAGCCCTGCCAACGCGGTGCCTCTCGGCTTCCTCCCTCCTCGGGAGGGGTTTGGAGCATAAACCGTTGGCCTGAGCAGAGAGAAATGAGCCTTCTTCCTTGAAAACACGAGCCCGAGTAACAGTTTCAGTTCCACAGGCTGCCTGAGCCCTTTCCAAGCAAATCTCTGATTTCTGAGAAACGGAGTGGCAGCTGGACCAAGCACAAGCCAGGACGAAAAACTGAAATTACCTTTCGGCCTGTGCAGAGTCTGAAGGAGCAGCAGCCCGGGAGAGCAGAGGAACGCGCTTTGCCCGCCGCGAGGCCGCGGGTGCAGACCACGCTCCCCCCCACGGCGATTAGTGGGGAGGGAGGTCACTGCCATCAGGAGAGGGCTCTTGAAGCCTTCCTGCAAACGTGCGGCCCCCTTTCCTCCGGCCCGGGGGCGGTCAGCCAGCTCCCCGTTATTTGGCTGGGATGGCACCGGGGGAGCCCTATAAACCCCCCGAAGCGGGAGGCGGACGCGGGAGAGCTCGGGGCGCGGCGAGGAGCGGGGAGGGGAGCAGACAGCAGGTCCCGCAGGGGCCGGAGATGCTCCGTGCGTCCTCCTGCCTCTGCAGCGGAAGGGTGTAGGGCAGCCAGACCTACAGCCCAGCTATAGGGGATGGAGGGAAGGGGTGGGGAGCGCTGCTCGTCGGCCGTGCTCAAGGCAGAGGGGGCCTCACGTCCCCCCAGCAATGGGTGCTCACGCGGAGCAGCCTGAGGGGCCAGCAAAGAGCCCGCAGCAGCGCGGTGTGCACACCCCCCCCCGTGCACACAGGCATACGTGTGCGTGCACACATGCATACACACATGCACACACACACATGCCCACACATGCATGCACACGAATGCAGACACACGTGCACATATGCACATGCATGCATATATGCACGCACATGCGCACGTGCACATGCGTAGGCACACGTATGTCACCCATCGCTGCTCTCCCGTCCCCCCACGGCCCCCGAGCGCTTCGTGCTTTCACACCACTGAAGCACCAGCCTGTGGCCCCAGGACCGACACGGGCCATTGACCCTCTGCTTCCCAAAACGCCGTCACCACCCAGCATCTGGGATGAGGCTGAGACGAGGCTGCAGACCAGGCCCCAGCCCCGAATCCCCCCCGTCATCCTCAACCCATCGGCAAACCGAAATGCGCCCGCGGCTAACACACAAATCACCCGGACCGATGCCTCCGTGCAAACCGCCCCGGGGTGCCCGCTCCCAGGCTAGCCTCTCCCTGCGGTGGGATGGGGCCGGGCACGTCGGCCAGCACTGGGAAGGGGGTGCCCGGTCCCCCCCTCCTTCCCCGACCACCTCCGGAGCAGGGGCTGGGATGGGCAGGACACAGAAAACGGTTTTGGTGCTCAGCCGTGTTTTGGAGGTGGGAGAGGTGGGACACAGACATCCAGGGGCGAGGACGGAGGCTGTTGCTCATCTAATCCCCTACGTCCCCGGGAAGCTCACAGTGAAAACGCGCTCGGTCACCAGCTTGGGGCCGGGAAGAGCCGGGATCTCCCATCGCGGCCGGCCGGCAGCAGGGTAACAAACACCAAAACCCGGCTCGAGGCGTTGAGTGAAGCCTCATGCACGAAGCAGCACGACGCCGCTTACACCCCCTCCCGTGCCCTGCTGCTCCCTGCACAGCAGCCCCGAAAGGGTCCGTGCCCGTGCCGGGGCTGGAGAGACCCCCTCCGCCAGTCGCCTTTGGATGGGTGCCCCCACCCCAGGGTGCCCCCCAAGGGCCTTTCCAGTCCCGCCCCGCAGACACAATGTCCCTTTTGCGGGCGCAGGGGTAAAGCACAGCACGGCCCCAGCTCCTCGGGGTGACGCTGTGTCCCCCTCCCCCCCGCCATCGTCACCTCTGCCCCTCGCCCCCACGAGTCACCCCGGGGAGCTGATCCGGGGCTGCCTCGGGGAATCCCAAAGGCACCCCATGGGCATCACCCCCCCTCCCCAACCACAGCCCTGCACCCGGGATCCCCCAAACCTGCTCCCCCCAGACCCGCCCCTGCACGACCCAGCTGACGTTGCCTGCCCAGGGTCTCCCCCACCTCCCGGACCCCTCCCTTTTTGGGGGGGCACAGGATCCGGCCGGAGCCCCTGGACCCCTCGGACCGCGTAAGACTTGGGGTGCCACGGGAGGGTATTGCAGGGGCAGGGAGCGCTCGCCCCCCCTTCCTCCATGGGGAACCGGGGCCGGATCCTGCCTCCCCGCCGCTGCAAAAGTATGGGGCTGGGAAAAGGGCAGGGAAGAGGATGGTGCAGCCTCCCTCCCCCCGGCTGCCGGACTGGGGCGTTTGGGGGGATCCTGGGTGCAGGGCTGTGGTCAGGGGGGGTGATGCCCATGGCGGGGGTGATGCCCACGTGTGGTGGGCTCGGGCGTTCAGCCCTGATGCAGCTTTGGGAGCGGGGACCCCTCTGTCATTACCAGGAAGGTGTTTATTGAGGGCGGCGCAGGGCTGTGCTCCTCCTGCCAGCCCCGGGCACCGAGGCGATGGATGTCCCCAGCGCAGCAATTCGGGAACTCGTCCTCCTGTGCCGCCAGCCCCTCTGCCCCGTGGGCGGACAGACAGACGGACGCTGCTGTGCCTTGTCACCGGAGGGTCGCTCCCAGGGCGGGGCTGCCCCTGGGTTGCAGCAGGATCCCGGGGGGCTGCGGGGCGGTAGGGCTCCCCCCAGCTTGCCAGAGCCGGTGGGACCCCATGGCAGCGGCGCGAGGGGCAGCCACCCTCGGCTTGTGCCGCCGGGGGCCCCTTCTCCCTGCCTCGCCGGCCAGCACCAGCCAGGTCTGGGCTTCTCTGGGGGGGGCACAGTGACCTCGGGGCTCCCTCCGGCTCCGCTCCTGCCTCGGGCGCTCAATTCCAGCTGCTGCTGTGTCCTCCCGTGGCGTCAGCTCTCCGTCTGCCGGCTCCAGGACATCCGCAGGGCCATCCGCAGGGACATCATCTTCACTCTGGGGAGAGGGCTGATGGTGACCACCTGGGGGGGACCAGCCCTTGCACCCCCCCGGCATCATCACGGCCGGTGCCCACCCTCAACCCCCGTCCCCGGCGTGGGGGATGCTCACCCCCAACGATGCTCAGCAGCTCCTCCAGCTCCTGCTGCAGCTGCAGCCGCAGCAGCTCCCGCAGCAGCTCCCGGCGCCGGCTCCGCGGGGCCACCCCCATGCGCCGCAGGGTCCCCTCCGTCAGCCGCAGCAGGGCCCGGCCCGAGATGGCGTGCTCACGCGCCAGCTCCGCCAGCTCCCCGGCCCCGCTGCGCGCAGCCAGCCAGGCGCCCACCTCCGCCACCGTCCACTGCCCCGCCGGGCGCTGCTCCCACCGGGCCCCCTCCGACACCTGCGCCGGGAGGAGAGGGGTGAGCTGGGGTGGCCCCTCAAACCCCAGCCTGTCCCTCCGGCCCCATGGAAGCTCTAGGGCCAAGGTGGCTCCTCCATCCCACAGTCCCCCCTACCCAGCCTGAACGTGACCCTCGGTCCCATCCCCGTGCTGACGCTGGTGGCTGCACCCCTGTCCCCATCCTCCACCCATGGGGGTCCCGCACCCCCTGGCGCCCAGCACAGTGAGCTGTGGGGTGTCTCCAGCCCCCGAGCCCCTGCCCACGCTCACCTCGGCCGTCGGGCATCCCTCCGGCGGTGCCTCGGCCCCGTCCTGCGCCCGGGTGTCCATGCAGGGCAGCGGGCAGGGCGCGGGGGCAGCTCAGGCTCCCTGCAAACGGGGCTTCATCAGCCGGGGGTCCTGCGGCTTGTCCCCAGACCAGCCCCCCATGTCCTGCCAGCCAAATACCCCCCCTGGCCCCCCACCATGACAAAGCACCCCATCCCGTGGTCCCTGCCTGCTGCCGCCCCCCCCGGGGGGGATGCAGGTGGGGGTGGCTGCCCCCCGGTCTGTGCCCCCCGGTTTGTGCCCCCCGGCAGAAGGGGGCTGCTCACCGGGGCGCCAAGGCGGGGGCCGCAGCGAGGCCCTGCTGCCCGTCCTGCCACGTGGGCGCGCAGAGCCCGGCGCACCCAGGAGGTGAGACCAGCCCCGGCTCGCCCGTGCCCGCCGCCTCCGTGAGCCCCGGGGGGGACACCGGCACGGCACGGCTCCCCCAGCCCAGCCGGGACCCCTTCCCCGGCCTGACCCCCTCCTCCTCACCGCCCTCCACCTCGCACCTCCGCCGCGGGTCGGTGCCCAACACCAGGAGAGCGAAAGAAACCTTTGCCCGGGCGCTGCCTCTGCGGGCACAGCCCCGTGCACGCCCCGACAGCCCGGCTTGTCCCGGCAGCCTGCGAGGGGCTCCTGGCCGTCTCGGGGAGCCGAGGGTCAGACCCGGGCCGGGCCAAGGGAGAGCAGAGCCGGGCTCTGTCCGTACCGAGAGCTGGTGAAGGAGCTCTGCAAAGGCTCCTCCATCTGCCCTCCGGGCTCGCTGCAGCCAGCCCGCCCCGTTTGCCCCGAGCACCTTCCCCGCACAGACCGGCATGGGACGCACCGGAGCAGCTTCACCTACGGCGGTGGCGGCGAGGGTCCCGGCGGGACGCGGGAGAGGCACCGGCAGAGCAGGCGGGAGGAGCAGGATGAGCTTCGAGGATGAGTCACATCCCGAAGGGCTGCAGCCCTGCCCTGCCGAGCGTGTAGGGACCCGGCCACCGCCTGCAACAGCCCAGGGCGCTGCTCTGCCCCCCGAGGCCCCGGAGGGGGGTTCAGCCCCCCAAATAACGGTGAAAATGATCCACCACGGAACAGGCAGGCCAGAACGATCCAACAGGGCCGCGGGGCCGCAAGGGCTGCCCCAGGACACCGGGAACACGTTTGCCCCTGAGCCGTGGAAATATTTCGCACCGTGTCGGCTCACCTCCCGGACAGAGCCCAAACAGCACCTTCCCAGCCCCAAACGCCCGCGCCGAGCAGCGTACGCGCTGCAGCCCCCTCTGCTCCCCGCGGCAAGCCCCATCCGCGGCTTTTCCCCCGGCACAGCCACAACAGCCCCCCCCGGGCTCGCAGCGGGGCAGTCGGGGTGCGTGTGCCCCCCCATCCGTCCGTCCATCCGTCGCGGCAGGAGGGTCCGTGCCCACACGGGTGGGCTGAGCCTCAGCAAAAAGCAAGCAGCTGTGCGTTTTTGTTGCGCGGTGCCACGTTATCTTTAAAGACTGTTTATCTCAATGCATCCTGCAGAGCAGGATCACACGAAGCCACCACGCTGGCACGGCCGTGGGAGGAGGCTCTCGCACACGTGGGAACAATGGGAATCGCAGTGGTGCCACTTAAAAAGTTGGCCAAGCCCTCCAGGACTTCCAGCTGCTGGGAAGCGGGACACGGAGCACGTTCCCACGGGTGTTTGAGCAGGAAGCGCAAGGGGTGTTTGCACACAAAGCCAAACGGGCCCCTTCTCCCCCCGGCCAGGCAATTCCCGCTTGCTGCCGCCTTCCCGCCCCCGCCGCGCAGCAGCCTCGCACGATTTCCGACCGAGAGCAAACATGAACCACCCACGGCCGTGCCCGTCCCTGATCTCAGGTGCCTCCCAAACCGCGGGGCTGTGCAGCAGCTGCGGGGTGCAGAAGCTCTTCCTTTCATACAAGGGACTCGAAGGTCGTTGTGGGATGTTTTAGGAGAATATTTCCCGGCAAGTAACACCAGCCACCCTCTGCATCACAAAACCAGAGACGAGTGAAGACAATAACCCAGAACATTAACCAAAAGGGCAAGAACGACTGTCTCATCTCCCCAAAATCTTGGGAGAAAGACCCCAAGTCTGCACACATGAAGTTTACCCACGACTTGGTTCTGCGCAAGCCTTACGCTGCCCCAATTTCTGAATTTTCAAAATGCCAGATGGCGAAAGTGCGTAATCAAGGGGCCATAGAGAAGCAGGAGTTGCCGAAAGTCTCGAAAGCACGTGTTTCGGTGACTGATCGGGGCTCTGGAGCTCAGGGGGGGCTCTGGGCAGGATTCAGAGCTGCTGTCTCCCATTTATCACCTTTGTCACGACATGGCCAGCGGCATCGAGTGCCCCCTCAGCAAGTTTGGGACGACACCAAGCTGAGTGGTGCGGTGGACACGCCTGAGGGACGGGATGCCATCCAGAGGGACCTGGGCAAGCTCGAGAGGTGGGCCCGGGCGAACCTCATGAGGTTCAACAAGGCCAAGTGCAAGGTCCCGCACCTGGGTCGGGGCAACCCCCGGTATCAATCCAGGCTGGGGGATGTAGGGATGGAGAGCAGCCCTGCCGAGAAGGACTTGGGGGTGCTGGGGGATGAAAAGCTGGACGTGACCCAGCACTGTGCGCTCGCAGCCCAGAAAGCCACCCATGCCCTGGGCTGCATCCCCAGCAGCGTGGGCAGCAGGGCGAGGGAGGGGATTCTGCCCCTCTGCTCCGCTCTGGGGAGACCCCCCTGCAGTGCTGCCTCCAGCGCTGGGCCCCAGCACAAGAAGGACACGGACCTGCTGGAGCGGGGCCAGAGGAGGCCACGGAGATGATCCGAGGGCTGGAGCCCCTCTGCTATGGGGACAGGCTGAGAGAGTTGGGCTTGTTCAGCCTGGAGAAGAGAAGGCTCCGGGGAGACCTTCCAGCAGCTCCCAGTCCCTAAAGGGGCTACAGGAAAGCTGGAGAGGGACTTTGGACAAGGGCCTGGAGTGACAGGACAAGGGGTGATGGGTTCAAACTGAAAGAGGGGAGATGTAGATGAGATCTAAGGAAGAAATTCTTCCCCATGAGGGTGGGGAGGCCCTGGCACAGGTTGCCCAGAGAAGCTGTGGCTGCCCCATCCCTGGAAGGGTTCAAGGCCAGGCTGGACGGGGCTCTGAGCAACCTGGTCTAGTGGAAGGTGTCCCTGCCCATGGCAGGGGGTTGGAACTAGATGGTCTTTAAGGTCCCTCCAGCCCAAACCATTCCGTGATTCAATGATTCGGGGGTAAGAGGAGCAGGTCGGGGAGGTTTGCAGGCAAGAGCCCCAGCGCTGCCCAGCCCCTGCTGCCTTTCTCCCTGAGCAGCAGCTCTGCCAGCACCCCGCCGGCCTGGGACAGGCACACCGGGCACCCCTGTGCAGAGCCCAGGACACGATTTGGGAGCCTGGTGGGGGTGCGCGGGGCTGCTGCTACGCTCCGAGCCGCCTGGCTCAGCGCCAGCAGAGGCGGCAGCAGACAAGTTTCACTTCTGCACGCTGCTGCAGGCAGTGGTGTGATTTCCAGGAAGGCAGCAGCCCTCCTCGCTGCCCCATAAATAGGAAGCAGTAACGCACCCAGGGAGCCAGGGATGCCTAGAGAGGGTTGGTGGTGGGCTGACGCCGGCCCCGGAGCGGCCGAGCGCCGGAGGGAGACGGTAAGGCCCTTGCTGAGGAGCGCTGGGGCTGGGAGCCAGGATCGGCACGGAGCAGGGTTTTGTTCGTCTTCCGCTGTCATGTGTTTCCTTATCGCTTGAGTGATGCCGGGGAAGGAAAGAGGGGTTTCCAGGCAGCTCTGAGCGTGGGACGAGGGAGCGGGCTTTGCTCGCCAGCCTGTTTGAGGAAGCTCGGGGGACCTGTGTGTGCCGCAAGGGTTGAGCTGGGAGGGTAGGAGGGGGCTGGGGGGTCAGAGCAGGAGCAGGTGGGGAGGGAGGAGGCATCCGGGGGGACTCAGGGGCAGACTGACCTCGGCAGAGGTGCAAAGCTTCAGGAGGCGGCAGCAGGGCTGGACGGGGAGGGACCCGCCGCCTGCCCGAGGGACAGAGCATCCGAGAGCCCCTTCCCTGCCGCGAGCCCGTGCCTGGGCTGGGAAACGCTCCCTGCAGCCAGGACCGATCCTGCCTGCCCCACGCAGGACCCAGCCCCACGGCGGGTCAGGATGGGTGCGCTCGCCTCAGGCCAGCCGTGCTGGGGGCTGGGGGCCGGGGCGGCTGCGGGGCCGTGCGTGCACCCGCACCCTGGTGCCTTTTGCTCCCCTGCTCTGGAGACCCGGGACCGGGCTGGGATGGGTCCGAGCGGGACTGCAGGGCCGAAGGGGAGGCGGGAAGGCAGCCCCGCGGGCGCCCCGTGGCCTCGGAAGCCAAAATGTATAATTTGGGGAACATCAGTGATGCTAACCTTTTTTGTGGGGTGCTCTCCGTCAGCATTAACGGGGTGCAGAAGCAACGGGTGCCGGGGTGCAGTCCTCGGGCTGGCGGCGCGGGCAGCTTGGGTGGTGGTGCTTGCCTCCCGCGCCGCTCGTTAGAGAGCGTGCGTCCTGGCTTCGGCCGGGACGGAGCTCATTTTCTTCCCGGTAGCTACTGGGTTTTGGGTTTAGTATGGGATTTGGCATGTGAAGACTGGTGATCATACACCGATGTTACTAGTTGCTGCAAAGCGATCGAGGACGTTTTCCAGCTTCCCAGGTTTTGCCAATGTGCAGGTGCAAAAACCTGGGAGGGTGTCACGGCCCAACTTTCTGCCCGCAGCGGTGCTGCACCCCAGCTACGGGTCATAAACCGATAGTGGCAGAGAACAGGGAGGAGTGACGTGGGTTACTGTGCCAATTTATTCATTAAGTAACTGGGCGTACAGGTTGTCATTCAATATCTGGGCGTACAAGTTATCATTGAGCAACAGTAAGTTCACTAATTGCTAATCCCGCTTTTCAGCGAAAAGGAAGAGAGAAGGGGAGAGAGAGAGAGGAATCAATCATCAGTCCAGGGTCCAGCGTTGGTCCAGCCAAGGAGGGTCTCTGGTCAGCGGTCAGGGAGACCCTCCCGTTGAGTCATGAGGTTCAGAAAGGACCCCCTTGCTTTCTAAACTCCTTCTCAGAGAGGAGTCGAGGTGTGGCTGAGTCCAGTCCTAGTCTCAGACTTGGTCAACGGTTTATGTCTAAAGGAGTATATCATGGATACCCTTGGGCTGAATTAAAAGGTGGAGACGGAGGAAAGACAGAGGTAAAGGAAAGATCCCCACCCTGGGTTCCAGCGATGTCTCTGCTCCGGTTCCGTCGGGTGGTGGGTGCGCACCCAGCCCCTCTGAGTTGCGCCATTTATAGACTAGTCCCACTGCGTGTGCTAATTACTTCGCATGTGTAGTCTGTTGCTCTCGAACCTTCTCAAAATGGGGCGGGGGGTTTGAGGGGCGGGGGGGGGGGTTGAGGCTAGTGATTTCGGTGCTGCCCCCCCCCATCAGAGATGCAGGGGCGATGCTGCCTCAGGCTTATCTGTTTTTTAAGCAATTGCTCAGGATAAGGCCCAGAAAAGCGCTATCCTGCCTCCGCAAGATCCTCCCTTCCAGCTGCACCTTATCTGTTAGTGTGATGACATTCTTCACACCAGGTCCTCCTGCGTCCACTGTTGGAGACAATGACTCTTTCAACTTCTCAGTTTCTTCAAGGTCCTTCTTTGCTGAGTGTTTGAGACATTAACTCTGTCAGCCCCTCAGTCTCTTACAGAGGGGTAGAGCCAGTGCAGGTGACCCAAACTGGCCAGAGAGAGTGTTCCATACCATGGACGGCATGCCCGGTAGAACTGGGGGTCGGCCGGTGGGCCACTGCCCTTCTTTTCCCCTTTTTTCCCTCGTTTGGGCCTTTTCGTTCGTTCCTTCGGCTGTTGGTTCCCTCGCCTGCTCTCTCTGGAACTGGCTGTTCTGGGATAGCTGGGGGGGATACCCCTGCTCCCTGCCTGCTGCTCGGGACGGGCTGTATCAGTCGTCGGGGGGTGAGAAACTGTGCGTCGTTTGTTTTATATATTCTACTATCACTATATTTTTTTATTATTTATATATATTATAATTTTTATTTTCTTTCTCTTTGCTGTCCTGGTGAGCTGTTTTTATCTCAACCTGCGAGTTCCCCTTTCTCTCCAATTCTCCTCCCCACCCCACCGGGGAGGGGGCAGTGAGTGAGCGGCTGCAGGGTATTTGGGCACCGGCTGTGGGGTATTCGGTTCCCGGCTGCGGTTAAACCACGACAGCGTGGCAGCACTGGCGTAAGGAGCGGCATTCGTGGGACATCCTGCTCTGTGCCCAAGCCTAGGGGGAGAGGTTTTCCTTTTCCTTCCTATGGAGGGATGGTGGGATTCACCTCTCCCAGCCTCTCCTACAGTCTAAGCCTCACCACCCCGAGGGCTCCGGTCCCTGGTGCAGCCCCTCAAAGGCACAAGCGCTTCCAGAGCCCGGTTCCCCTGGGGCAGGGCTGGGGAAAACACTCTCGGGGGGGCTGCTCCCGTGAAACGGGGTGCAGGTCGTGCTTCCAGCCTTACTGCTTCCCTCGTTCGCTTCCAAGGAAGAAAGCCATCCCGAGTTATTCCATAAATATGCTTCGTGGCCCTCCGCGTGCACTAACACAATTGCCTGTGGCTTCTTCCTTACTCGTGAAGAAATACGCAGCCGTGGTGGGACCCCACAGCGTGCCTGGGTGCTAGCGCGGGGCCCGGCTGGGCTGGAGCGCATGTTCTCCGTCGCGGCCGTGCGGTGCTTCCTGGGCACCTGCGACCGAAACGACGTTGGTAAGGGGCCAAGGGGCGAGAAGTTGGGAGGGGACAGAGCCGGGACGGGCGGCTCGAGCGGACCGTGCTGCACGGCCTCGTGCTCAGCAGTCAGCGCTGGGGGGAAGGAGGAGGAAGGGGAGAGGGCGGTGGCTGCAGCGTTTGCCTTCCCAACGTGCGCCGAGGCTCCGCTTCCCGGGGAGCGGCTGGACGTCTGCCCGCCCGTGGGAAGTAGAGAACAAACACCCGACTTCGCTTTGCGAGTGCGCGCAGCTTTCCTTCGCTGGCTAAACTCTCCTCATCTCGACCCCGGAGCTTTTCTTGCTTTTGCTTTTCCACCTCTCCCCCCCGTCCCACTGGCGGGAGTGCCCGAGCGGCCGGCGGGGGCTTAGTCGATGGCGGGGGCCAACCCCTGCGGCATTTCTCCCCCTTTCTTCGTGGGCTTCAGCTTCACCCACAGCAGCAGACGGATGACCTGGCCAGTGGTGGGACGGGGCAGGTGCTGCCGCATCGTCAGTGCTCTTCCCCCGGGCTCTGCCACGTCCAGGCTTTGTCTTGAGGCTGGCTGAGCCCGGCCGGAGAGCACAGATGTTAACTGGGCAGCCTGTGTACCTGGAGCTGGGACTTCTCCGCAGGTCTTCAGGCTTTGCTCTCGCAGAGCAGCCTGCTCTCCACCCTTCAACCTGCTCTGCATCCTTCCACGCCTTCTCCCCTCGAGAAAGCAGGCGTGAGCCCGCACCCTCCCTTGCTGGTGGCTGCACGGCGGTGGAGGAGGGCCAGTACTTGAGAGGTCGGCAGGTAGCTGGGTACTGGGGGAGGATCCCTGTGCTGGGGCATCCTTTTTAAATTACAGTCAGATTGAGCTTGGACTTCATGGCCAGGCTTGGTCTTCCTCCCTGTTGTGGTTTAACCCCAGCCGGCAGCTAAGCACCACACAGCCGCTCGCTCACTCCCCTGCCCCGGTGAAGAGCCCTTGACTCAGTGCAAGCGCTGAAACATCAGTGTGTTACCAACATCGTTCTCTCCCTAAATCCAAACCACAGCACTATCCCAGCTGCTGGGAAGGAGATGAACTCGCTCCCCGCGATGCTGTTAGGTGTCCAGGCACCGCAGCCCTGCCCTGAGGCACCTTCCCGGCACCTTTTGCTGCGTGCAGGAGACTTAAAGCAGGAGATACCTACTCTGCAAACTGTCCCCGGGCTCACGCACGCAGGGGGGATGTGGGTTTAGGTCCCAGGTGAAACCCTAGTCTGGTCACCACCCCAAAAGGCCCTGATGGGTTTTTGCTGGCTGAGCAATCATCACTGGTGGAGAAGGGATGGCCTCCAGTGCTCCCTGGAATGAGTCCTCCGTGTTGATGGGTTGCCATCTCCTGACTGTCTGGTCTTCTCCTTTAGGATTTTGGGCCGTTCCTTCCTGGTGTTATTCCTCCTGAATTCTCAAGGTGGTGCCCATCTTCTTCTTAACACCCCAGCCTTGGCTACCAAGCCTGCCGTGTGACGGTGTGCTGTCTCAGCTGAGCTGGGGACCTTGGCTGCCGGTGTCCTCTGGAAAGTCAAGCGTCTGACCAAAAGGAGCAGCTGCTGTGAGGTGAGATGAATCAGACCCCACATCCATTGAGCGTATTGCCTAAATCTTCACTGACTTGAAAGGAAAAGTTGACACTAAAGGCTCTGAAAGGGTCCAAGAGCCCAGTCCCAAGCACCTCGGATCAATACCTGTGTTGGTAAGAGTCTTGTGTCGTTGGTGGGACGAAAGCTGAATGCACAGGAAGGTTTTGTGCACTGAATAAGACTCTTCAGTAGCCAACTGAATTGAGACAGAGACAGTTACCAGGTTTGTATGATGGTGTGGAAGAAAGGGGTAAAGGCACATGGACGGTGAGAGCGTCAGCTCCGTTAAGGGTAGCAGTCAAGGACCCTTCCAATGCATACGGCATAATAAGTGAAGGGGGAAACGATACACGAAACCACACAGGGACACAAACTGGACAGACAGGGAGTCCCGGGGACAGTGCCAAAGACCCAGAGTCTCCAGTCACTAATGATGGGCCAACGGGATGCTCCAGGCACAGCTCTGGACAGGGACAACTCGGAATTTTCCCATCCACTGGGGTGGGAACGATGCGTGTCCCGAGAACCAGCTCCCGGGAGGAACGGGCGTGAGTGAGGCGAGTGAGGGGCTCCACGCCGGCAGCTGGAGCAGGACCACAGGGCACAGCCCGTGTGCCCGGCGCCGGGCATTCGGGGCGAGCGTGGGGCGCCCATGCGATGAGTGTGCGAGTGCGCACCTCTGCTGGTGAGCACCGAGCTGGACCGGCCAGCGAGCAGGAGACCCATGGGGCTGGTAAGAGGGTGCAGGATGCAGGCAGGGGTGTGGATGGACAGAGGGGCCGTGCTAGTGCGCGAGGGATCCAGGAATGCCCACGCTGTCTGTACTTATGTCTTCATGAGCCCTGTTGGGTACACGTGGGCGCTGTTGAAGGCAGCACCTTGTCCACGGCAGGTTGTGTGGCCAAGTCAGCGTGCGTGTGTGTGTCGTCTCCGGGATACACACTCGGCTTCAGGGTTGGACCTGCAAATGGGAGAGCAGGAGGCACATTCGTTGTCCCAGGATGGAGACCCCCGGGTCTTGTGGTGTCCCAGGCTGGGCTCCAGCAGCCAGGTCGGAGGAATCCCTGGGCCTGCAGCTGCTGGAGAGCCCTCTTATAAGAGGCCATGGCCTCTTATAAGATACTTCAAAGAAAGTCTGTTTTCCTCTTCCACAGCCATGGGTTCACAGGAGGACGTACTAAAGGATGATGAAAAGGAACATCTTGCTAAAATATTACTGGCAGAAGCATGTGAGAAGGAAGGACTGGATGACAGATATTGGCTCCCCAAACTGTCAGAGATACTGGGAGTCAAGTCCAAAGAAGCCCTGAAACACCTGCAATATGAAGACTACCTGAAGCTGGAGTGCGAAGTGCGGTACCCCTGGGAAACAAATGCGCTCCGAAAACTCCTGAAACTAACAGACCCCAAAGCAACTTCTGAGGAGCTGCAGAAGGAGCGCTTGGAGAAGACAAAGCAGAGACAAGAAGCGGCCAGGCTAGCCCTGGAGGAGCTGAAGGAAATGCACAAGAGCCGCAGCTACAGCAAGGACGCTCTAAGACAGAAAGAGGAGGCTCTGTGGCAAGCCATGGAGATTCCCAAAGAGTACTGGGCACCACCGGAGAAGCCATTGGTGGATGTGCTGGAGAGCATCCAGAAGCAGCTGGAGCAGCAGGAGTCATCAGTGGGCAGGGGTGAGAACATCTCCGACACGGAGGTCCTGAGGCGGGCGTCGGGGGGCCTGGCCCTGCAGGGCATTTACAGAACCAGCAGCCTTGAGGATATGCTGGCAAAGCGAGACCAGCTCATCAGGGTTCCCGACGGATTCAAGCTCGCTGGTCCAGAGCAAGGGTCGCTGCTCGAGAGGAAGGAGTTCTCCTCCTCTGCAGCAGAAGCCACTTTCACCAAGTCCATGGAGCAGCTGGGGTTCAGCATCAGCGTTTCTGCCAAAGCCGGGTTCTGGGGGTTTAATGTTGAAGCTGGTGTAGGTTACAGCAGCTCCTCGCGGTCGGAGAACACCCACCAGTCCCGCTCTGAGCAGAGTTACATTTGCACCACGAAGTACCAGTACATCCCTCTGGCCTCCTGCTACTTCCAAAAGCATCAGCTTTGCCTCTCGGATGTGGCCCTGCGGGAGCTGCAAGACATCGAGAATCTTTTGAGCATCACTCAGGACGCCGACAAGCCCAACATGCTGAGGAGCAGGTGTGCGAGCTTCTTCAGCAGGTTTGGGTCCCACGCCAACCAGGGTCCCCTGCACTTTGGGGGGATATTCTGGTGGAAAGCATCTACGGAAGGATTCAGAGCTGAGCAGAGGGAAGAGATGAAGCGACAAGCATCTGAAGCACTGAACTGCTACATCGGGGCCAGCTACAGCGGCTTCGGTGCCAGCGCGGCAATGCACATGGACGTTTCGAAATCCAGCTTACAGGCCTCTTTAGAGGCAAAAGACGGAAAGAATGCCTACACAGCAGTTCAGGTCTACGTGACCAACACAGGAGGCCCATCAGAGACGGATTCTCTTCCTCAGTGGAAACTGGGGCTTGTAACTAATAACACAACCTGGTGTGTTATTGACCGAGGCTTTCAGCTGATCCCAGTGTGGGATATAATCCTGTTCAATCACAGCAGTGATTTTAAGTCCGTCTATCAAATGAGCAGCAGCCTCAGGGCTGCGTACGAAGCCCTAACGAATCACACTGTCGGCACCATGTTTGGAGAGGAACTGGTCAGTGCGGTGGGAGAGGCCAGAGCTTTCATGGAGCACGTGAAGGCCTGGGAGATGACGTTGGATGAAAGGAAGCTGCTCACCCTGATAGAGTTCAAACAGAGTCTGAATGAAAAAACCAAAAACCATAGTGTCTGGATCAACATGTGCCTGACAGACAAAGTGCTCCAGGAGTTCCTGGTGAATACCGTTCTGTTTTGCAAGAAGTCACCTCCAGAAAACATCACCTATATCAAGTCTCTGTTGAGGTGCCTCCTGGATCCTCATATCTATTCTGTCAAGGACTTCCCCAGGTCTTCCTTCATTATGCAATGGATCTTCCAGACTGAGCACATGGTTCCCGAAACTCCCAATGTTTCTGAGTTTGAAGATCTCATCAAGACACTGCTGCAAATGAAGGAGTACATCCAGGAAGCCACCTACGCACCAGAAACCTCTGCATCTGCCATTCACGAAGCAAAGATAAAAGCCACCTTGACTGCAAGCCTGGCTGTTTATTCCTTACTCCAGTTTCTGCAGGAAAGGGCACAGAAAGACACAGAACTGTTGGTGCTCTTAATTACGACCAGCACGGGATACCAGGTGGAAAGGAGCACTTTTCAGTACCTCCTTGGATGTCCAGAAATTAACTTCATGATAAATGAAATGCAAGCGGGACATAAGGACTATCTGAATCTGAAGGACCAAGATGTTTACAGAGCCCAGGCCTTCCTGCTGCTGACGGGTCTAACCGTAACACCCAAATGTAAAGAGGTATCCCCTAAGCAGAAGAATGAGCGTTTAGTTTTCATGGAAGATCACATGAAAAACTTATGGTCCGCAGAGATAAAAACTCTCCTCGAAAAGCACAGTGCACTGAAAGACTGGGCGATGCTGGAAAGTGACTTGCATTCCTTCATCAATGGGCGCTTGGATGACACGTGTGACGATGTGAAGAAACGCAATATAATCAAAGACATGGAAGACACTTTTCAAAGAGTAGAACCTTCCAGTCAATCCAAATCGAAATCCGATGGCAGCGAGCCCAAAGCAAATCAAGCCATTGCAAACCAAGAGTTCCTCCACTTACTTAGGCGCCTTGGACTAGAAAGTCACTATCCAAGAAAAATGGGGACAGAAGATTTCCACATCATATACAAGACATCTTCACATGACAGCCAGCCCAGCAAGGACAACGAACTACCATTTTACTTCTTGCAAAAGCTATTAACCGTGGATTATCGGGTGAGGTACCTGACTTGCAAGGACGAGAGCAACCCAGGACTCGCACCCGTGTCAAAATCCACAGAGCAAGAGCACGAACCCTCGGATTCCTTTGATGACTTCTTCACCGATTTGGAGGAAGAAGCCCCTGAATCTGCAAGCAGGGAGAGTCGCGTGCACCCCATGGACATCCAGATGGCAATTTTTCATTGCGCTGATGATTTCATGAGACAGTACATTGCAACAAAGCTTGCTTTCTGCCAATTTGCACTACCCCTCCTGGTACCAAACCCGTGCACTTCACAGATAGAGTTCCCCCTCTGGTCCCTCAGTCAAATCAAAAGGAGCTGGAAAGGGGCTGAGAAGTCGGGAAAGCAGGCCAGAATTAACAGTTACAAAAACAAACTCATTTATCAGGCAGAGACGCCCATCGTGTCCTTCATACGCATCGGCAGTTCTCCCTCCTCTTCCAAGTCGCAGATCCTGAACGCTCTGCTGAGCAAACAAAAGCATGACACTTTTTTCCACCGGCATTGCAAAGGCAGCACCAAAGACTGTTTGCTGATGAAAGGTGTTGTGGAGATCTCCTGGTACTGTCCCCGGGGTAGTGACGACGACAGCTTTGACTGCTGTGTCGCTTTCTGTAACCTGCACGGAGACGCGAGGGATCACGAAGAACAGCTACAGTTTTTACAGGAGATATCTGCTGTGAATGTGGCTCTCGTATCCGAGTCTGATCAGAGTGAAAAGAAAGGGATGAAAATTTTACGTGACCTGTGGCAGTCGCAAAGGCCTTTGGTTTGTCTTTTCACTGAAAAAGAGAATGTTGCAACTGGCCGATCTAGCCAAAACATAAGAATAGGTATCAAGAACAAAAACGAAGCAGAATTAATGGGCAAGCTGACAAAAATAATCAGAGATCTCCTGGAAGGGTCTACCACACTCTTCAGCCTGGACGCCTGCCTGGACAAAGCTCGCAAGCACGGATTCTTAGTCGATCAAGACACAGAGGCGTGTGTGACAGCCAAAGAAAAGGCAAAGGCGATGGTGAAGCTTCTGAAGAAAGAGAAGTTGTTTGAGATCAAATCCCAGCTACTGCCTCTTCAAGGAAAACTGTGGTACACGTGGTGCAAAAAGGACAAAGAACTCACTCGCTTGCAGGAAAAGAGGAACAAGAGCATAGAGCATCATCGGAGCCAAATTGAATCAGAGAAGTCAGCAATAAGAAGAAAGCAACTAGACAAAGCATTCCCCCTCAACCCGCTGATGAAATCAGTCCTTGGCTTTCTCCAGTCACAGCCAGCAGATACCAAGAAATACTTCCTGCAGTGGATGAAGGTCTTTATGGATGACCTGTCCTCCGATCGCCTTGACGAACTGAAGAGACAATATCACCAGTTATGGTCTCAAATCCTGGCAATAAAGAAAAACAATGAAAAAACCAATCTGAAACCTCTGTTGCTGAGTAAGCTAGATGCCCTCTCCGATGAAATCAATGATTCGTCCATTGGCCTTGAGCATATTTTGAGAGAGGTAGGGCAGATTTATGAAGCTCTGGAATCAATGAAATCAGACGATAAATGTTTTGTCAAACTACCTGAAATTGCGGCTGATCTGATGGTTTCAGGGTATCCCGTCGAGCTGATGGATGGTGATGCTTCTTACGTACCATTACGATGGGTCGGCGCAATCTTTGACAGGTTAATTCAGAAGCTAGGGGACAAACGAGTATTTGTTCTCTCTGTGCTTGGCATCCAGAGCACGGGGAAGTCAACCCTGTTGAATGCCATGTTTGGTCTTCAGTTTAACGTCAGTGCAGGGCGATGCACCCGGGGAGCGTTTATGCAGCTAATTAAAGTGGACGAGAAGCTGCAACAAGATTTGGACTTTGATTACATGCTAGTTGTTGACACGGAGGGACTTCGCGCCATAGAGATGGCCAATAAACAGTCCCTTAATCATGACAACGAGCTGGCCACCTTTGTCATTGGCATCGGCAACATGACTCTGATCAATATCTTTGGAGAAAATCCCTCAGAAATGCAAGACGTCCTTCAGATTGCTGTGCAGGCTTTTCTGAGGATGAAGCAGGTAAATCTTTCCCCGAGCTGCCTGTTTGTACACCAAAATGTGGGCGAAATAACTGCCAAGGAACAGAACATGGAAGGACAAAGACGTCTGCAGGAAAAGCTGGATGAAATGACTGTGACAGCCGCCCAGCAGGAATTCTGTGACGTCTCCTGCTTCAGCGACGTCATCCGCTTTGACGTGAACACCCACATTCATTACTTCGCTCACCTGTGGGAAGGAAACCCCCCAATGGCACCGCCCAATCCCACCTACAGCCAGAATGTCCAGGAATTAAAGAGCAAAATTCTCCAAGCTGCCAAGAAGGAGTCACAGGGCAGCGTTTTGAGGCTCTCGAGCTTGAAAGTTCGTATTAGTGACCTCTGGAACGCTTTGCTGAACGAAAACTTCATTTTCAGCTTCAAGAATTCAGTGGAGATTGCTGCGTACAAGAAACTGGAAACCGCATTTAGTCAGTGGACCTGGCAGCTGAGGAGTCACATCTTAGACATGCAAATGAAACTGGACAATAAAGTTCGGAATGGGGAGTTGCAGAAGGTCACGACAGAGTATCTTGAAAAACTAGTGCAAGAGACAAGTGATGCCATCATGAAAGACATGGAAAAGTATTTCAGTGAAGACAGAGACTGTGAGATACTGGTCCAGTGGAAAAGCAGCACGGAAATGAAGCTGAAAGAACTCAAAGAATCTCTTCTTCTTGAAACTAAAAGGAAGTGTGAGCATCTTATTGAACTAAAGAAGAACCAGTGTAAACTGGATGAAAGGAAGTCAGACTACGAAAATGAGCTCCTGGAAAGGAGCAGGCAGTTGGCTCTGTCTCTAAAAGGCCAGAGACTAAGCGAGAGAGAGCTGAGAGACAACTTTCTTTCTCTCTGGACGATCTGGATTGCTGAAGTCTCCTCTGCTACTCCCCCTCCGGAACAAATTGATATCGATGTGGAAATAGAAGATGTCCTTCTGGAACACTTTAAGGAGCCTAACTTACATGCACGAATGTCTCTATTTCCCAGACAGAGAGTATTTTCTGTTGACTATGATAAACATGTCACTAAGAAGAAATATTTGGGCATCTTCAGTATGGGTTTTGATGATGCTGACATGAGCAACATAGAACGCATTACAGAGAACATCGTAGCGTGTGCGAGGGCAAACATTGATAAGATGGAAAAGGAGAAAAGGGATTACAGTCGAAGTTTTATTCATGAAATACTAAATGAAGTACAGAAAGGGATGAACTCTGTCCCCAGCACTGCAAAGTACAGTCTGAATAAGGACTACAGACTAGATTTATCAGTGCACCTGTGCAGAATGGCAGCAGAAAGGTTTAAAGCCATGCATGCAGCATTCAAAAAAGCAAATGATCCAGCCATCTACCTGGAGAGCAAGAGGGAAGATTTCTTTAAATGCTTCCAGATTTCCTGCCAGGGAGCCACTTAGATCACAACATTTGCTGTTTTCCTGTGTGACAAGATTGCCCCACCTCTTCACCAGGCAGTCTATGAGAAGACAGCTCTGGCCATAGCTCGAGACATGAGGGATAAAATCCGAGACTTCAATGGCAATAGGTACTCTCTGGAAGTTTGCATACTGAGATACCTGGCAGAAGAAGAAAATTTTGAGAATTTCAAGAAGTACCTTAATTGCCCAGGAGACTTTTTACAGAGTTACATTGAGACACGTGTTGAGACGTACTGTTTAGATAAGAACAGGAGGCTGGAGAAGTTTTTAGACGACTCCCTTACTCACTACTATGAAAACATCCAGGCAGCTGTTTTTGCATCAACCAACATCGTCAAAGACAGAAAAGACAGAAATGACAAAATCTCTCTTTGGCTGGACGCATTTTGCAGCGCACTTGGCGAGGTGCTCATCTTGCCCAGGAGGGACCTGAAGGGCATTGAGCATCAGGAGATCACGGACATAGAGTTCCTGAACAATGCCATGACAGAAGCACTGGCTCCCCTGAGAGACAATCTCAAGAAAGAGTTTGCTGACGCTGATATGAGCTCGTTTGAAAGGCGGCCTCACACAATCCTGGCGGAGCAGTTTGGAGGGTGCTGGAAGCAGTGTCCCTTTTGTGGGGCTGTTTGCACAAACACCATGCCGAACCACAATGGAGACCATCAGCTTGTCTTCCATCGTCCGCAAGTTTTGACGGGATACAGGTGGCATAAAACAGACAATCTGGTCATTGATATTTGTTCCAGTAGCGTTGCAAGTGACTGTCTATTCAGGATTCACGACGACACGTGGATCCCCTACAAGAAATACCGGGATGCGGGAGTTCCTTATTCCACTTGGAACATCCCTCCTGACACATCTATGCAAGCGTACTGGAAATGGTTCGTGTGTCATTTCAGGACAGACCTAGAAAAACGATACAATGGGAAATTTCATGGCAAAGGAGAAATCCCTGCTGCGTGGCAGAAAATTAGAAAGCAGGACGCACTTGACGAACTGGAGAGGCTTTAGGCCAAGTCGCTATGAAGGAAGAACCGCAACTGCTTCGCATGTCAGAAGAACGTAGTACAAGTCTATCCACAAAATACCGTTCTAATGACTATGGCCTCAAGCCACATGAAGAAAACTATATCTAACTGCTCACAAAGTTGGGTGAAACAAGGCATGCTACTCCTGCCATCGCTCAAGTTCCCTTGCTTCATGATAAATTCAGAATCCTCTTCCCTTCTTGCCATAAACATTTACCTCCGCTTTGTCTTAGAGCAAAAAAGAAAAATATTCCTGCAGTGGGCAGTCATATGGCCAAGATTAAGACCGAGTGCCAGACGAAGAGCAAAGGCGGCCTTAGAAAGTACCAATTTTATCAGCTGCTATGAGAAAATAAGTGACACTGGCAAAAAAACACTGTTCCCGCGGCAATTACTTGTCATGCTTAAAGAAAGGGCGGCGGGATCTGAGAGCAGCTCAGCACTGGCCGCAAGCTGTGCTGTTCTGCTTTTCGGGATTATCGTTCCCTTATCGATCCCTCATTGACACGCTGAGCTAGTACTCAGCATAAGCTCCGCTGTTGAGCAACAGCCTTTGTACGAGCAACGTGGAGAATGACGCATCCCCGCAGCTTCCTCCGCAGCCGCCGGCGGTGTGCGACGTTAGCGTTCGTGCTGTCGGGACAGGCTGGTGGCGATGGAGCCGTGGCCTGGAGAACACGTAACCAGCGGGGACCGCGCCAGTGAGGCGGTCGGCCGTTTTTGCTGCGCAGCTCCTGCAGTGCCGCTGGAAACCCAAGGACCAAGCCCTCCTGGAGAGCTGGCCAAAGTGGTGATTCAGTATAACGCCTCGCAGTCTTTGCTAATAAACTAACCACGTGGGACTGGACTGGTCTCTTATCCTTTATTTTCAGGTGAGCCACAGTTGTGTGTGACTTCAGCGTTTGTGAAGACGGGCAGGTGGCAACTGGGCGATGGTCTGCGTGAGGGTGTGCGGAAGGAGCGCCTGCTCCTTTCAGGGTGTCTGGCCAAGGACCTTCTTCAGTGTCTCAAGGGATAATAATACGGGGAGGAAGCCATAAACAAGAAGATCCAGTTAAACAAATCTGCCCGACAAATGATAAGGGAGGCAGCGGTGGGAACCAAGCCTGGTCAGTCACACCAGTTGATGAGTGAGAGGGTGAGAAAGTTTATTGCAGAGAGGAGGAGCTGGTCATAGAATAGAATCATAGAATCACAGAATTGTTCTGGTTGGAAGAGACCTCCAAGATCATCGAGTCCAACCGCTAACCCAGCACTGCCAAGGCCACCACTAACCCATGTCCCCAAGCGCCACATCTACACGGCTTTTCAATCCCTCCAGGGACGGGGACTCCACCACTGCCCTGGGCAGCCTGTGCCAGGGCCTGACAGCCCTTTCGGGGAAGAAATGGTTCCTACTCTCCAGTCTTGCAGATGTCTCGAGGCCCGTGTGCCAGCTCCTTCCCCAGGGCAGGGAGCCAGCACTCTCCATGGAGGCCCACGCCTTTTGGTGTGGCTGCCGTCCACCCTGGCCCGCGTCTCGCTCAGAGGGAAGGTCTGGCACGTCCTTCCTTGCAGACGCTGCTGCGGGAAGGAATGCAAACATGCCTTCGGGTGGCACGGGGCTGCAGGAGCTCTCCCCGCCTGCAAGGTTTGTAGGCAAGGTTCTCAGTGACACCGACTCGCTCAAAAGAAGTCCTTAGGGACGGCAAAAGGCCTGATGATGGTGGGAAGTGAATGTAAAGCTGGCCAGGAACTGTCCGGTGGGGGTCTGTCTGCTGCAGATGGTGGGAAAGGTGGGTGAAAGCAGAAGAGGGGTAAGGACGGGTGAAAGCAGAGGCTGCGCGGAGGGGCTGGGGGGCAGGCGGAGGGGCTGGAGGAGGGGCTGGGGGGCAGGCGGAGGGGCTGGAGGAGGGGCTGGGGGGCAGGCGGAGGGGCTGGAGGAGGGGCTGGGGGGCAGGCGGAGGGGCTGGGGGGCAGGTGCAGGCGGGACAGCGGCCTCCGCCGTGGAAACAGGGGCACGGTGGAGCGTGGCGAGGGAAGACGGCGCCAAGGGAAGGGATGGAGGAGGCAGGTGACGGGGCTGGGGTGACCGGCTGGGAGGAGGCCAGGATGGTGCTGGATGGGGAGAGGGGGAGATCCGAGAGTACCAAGTTCGCTTTCCCTTTCTCTTCTCCCCCTCCTTGCTCTATCCCTCCTGTCCCTCCTCCCTGTGTGTACCCCCCGCTCCCCCCAAACACATATCCCTTGTCCCACCTGTCTCCGGAGCCGGTGGGACAGAGAGAGGCTCCCCGTGGAGCCCACACGTTCCCCTCACCCCAGCCCTGCCCTACGTGCTCCTGGGGTCCCCGGGCCGGTCCCGGCCTTGGTGCGCACGGAGCCTGGGGCACTCCCAGTCCCAGCTGCACTGGGAAGGTCCCCCTGTTCTGCCTCTTCCGACCACCTTTCTCTTACACTTTCCTTTTTAAAGGAAAAATGATAAAACTGCAGCAAAACACACAAGTGGAATAAGCAGGGCTGGGACCGGGCAGATGTTCCTGTGAGGTGGGAAACCAAAAATGTTGATGCTTTTCTTTCCATTTGGCAGAAAGTCATAAAAATCCCAGAACTCCCCGTTGAACAGCGATGGGGGACGAGCTGCGTGGGGGAGGATACAGCTCTTTTGGGCACAGCCTTTCCTCGGTGAATAAAGATGTTGCAGTCGCAGCCTGTGACCCTCCTGCTGCTCTCCGCACTGTCCTGAAATGGCACCCGCATGCCCTCCACGTCCCACCGGAGAGGCTGCACCCGGGGGAGCGGGGGGCACAGCCCACCCCTGCTCAGGCTCCTGCAGGTGACATGCCGTTAAAGTCACAGAATCACAGCATGACAGAGTGGTGGGGGTGGGAAGGGCCCTCTGGAGCCCACCCAGCCCAGCCCCTGCCAGAGCAGGGTCACCCAGCGCAGGCTGCACAGGGCCGCGGCCAGGCGGGTTGGAATCTCTCCAGAGAAGGAGACTCCACACCCTCCCTGGGCAGCCTGTGCCAGGGCTCGGGCACCTCACAGCGAAGACGTTTTTCCTCCTGTTCAGGTGGAACTTCCCGTGTTCCAGTTTGTGCCCGTTGCCCCTTGTCCTGGCGCTGGGCACCACTGGGAAGAGTCTGGCCCCGTCCTCTTGACACCCGCCCTGGAGATATTGATAAGCGTTGATGAGGTCCCCTCTCAGTCTCCTCTTCCTCAGGCTGAACAGCCCCAGCTCCCTCAGCCTTTCCCCACAGGAGAGATGCTCCAGGCCCTCAGCATCTCTGTACCCTCCGCTGGGCTCTCTCCAGTAGCTCCTCGTCTCTCTGGAACCGGGGAGCCCAGAACTGGACGCAGGACTCCAGATGGGGCCTCACCAGGGCAGGGCAGAGCAGAGGGGGAGGAGAACCTCCCTCGACCTGCTGGCCACACTCTTCCTCATGCCCCCCAGGGTGCCGCTGGCCTTCCAAAACGGTGGCTCTAGCGACAAGTTCGGACAATGGCGGCTGCAGGCCAGGCCTCGCCCTTGCCTGCCCAGGGAGAGCCGCCTCTTTCGCCTCCCCGTGGCCCCGGCGAGGTACCCGGGCCAGGCCTGGCTCGCCCTCCTCCGCGCAGGGCTTCTGCCTCGCGGCGGACCCCCCCCGGCCTTTATTTCCCCAAAAAGCCGCTTTTTAGGGCCGGCGCCTCCCGCCCGCGCGGCCCGGCCGCGCCCTCACGGCCCGGCGCCCTCCCGCCCTGCAGGCGGCGCCCTCCCGCGGCCTCGCCGGGCCGCGCGGCGGGCGGGGCGCGGTGACGTCACGGCCACGCCGGGTGGGCCGATGCGGCGGCGGGAGGCGGGCGGGCTACGGCGGCCGGCGGGGGCCTGGGCGGGCGCGGGGCGGCGGGACCGGCACCGGGACCGGCACCGGGCGGCGGGGCCGCCATGGAGTACGTGACCGCCGAGCAGCTGGCCGGCTTCAGCAAGTACAAGGTACCGGCGCGCCGGGGGGACGCGGCGGCTGGGGGGCTGCCGGGGGCCCGGCCGTGGGGCCTGGAGCTCGGGGGGCGCCGCGGGGCGTGGCGCCGTGAGAGGGGGGTCCGGGCGGGGGCTCTCGGGGGACGCCGTTTGGAGGGGAGATACACGTGGCGGGGGCGGAGGGGCTGCAGTGGGGCCGGACGGGGCGTGGGACCCGGTGCCGTGGGGGGCGGGAGGTGCCGTGGGACCCGGAGCTGGGGGGGGGGGGGGGGGGGGGGGGAAGCTGCAGTGGGGGCCTGTGCCGTGGGGGGAGGGCGCGGGCTGCCGTAGGTCTTGGCCCCATGGAGGGAGGGCCGTAGGGCCCGGTTCCGTGGGGCGGGGGCACCTGCAGTGGGGCCCGGCGCCGCGGGGGGGGGTTGCCGTGCAGTGGAAGGGGGGTTGTATGAAGTGTGTGACCCCCCCCCGGTGCCCCACCGTGGGGGGCGGTGGGGTCCGGGGCAGCGCTGTGGGTGCTTGGCTCCGTGCAGGGCCCCCCGCCCCCCTCCCCACGTGCTGCTCCCCGGGTGGGACGTGCCGTGGGCAACGCAGCGGGGCCAGTGCAATGCGGTGTAATAAAATGCTTCTTCTCCTATCTCGCCCCCCCCCGAGGTGTTTCATGGGGGAGGGTGGGGGTGCTGGGCTCAGTGGGGACCTTTGCGGTGGAGGTGTGAGGCGTGGGACCCCCCCCTTGAGGGAGGGGACGGGGGGGACCATCGTGTGCCCTGCAGTGGGTGAAGGGGTGTCTGCTGCAGCCTGGGCCCCCCCAGCCTGTTCCCCAGCAGGGCAGAGGACGCCGTGTGCGATGCTGCGGGGCACAAGGTCCAGCACAACGTGGCGTGAGTGTGTCCACGTGCTGGGTGGGCACCCCCAGGCTGTTGTCCCCCCCACCCCCCGGGGCAGGACAGGCTGTGTGCCGTGCAGCGGGGTCCGGTGTGGGGACGGCAGAGTGTGGGGCGGTGGCAGCGTGATCGCATGCCAACTGTGCACCCCCAGCCGTGCTCCCGGGGTGGGGACGCGCCTTCGTGTCCTACGGTACAGCACTACCAGTCTTGTTCAATTTATTCAATTTCCTCATCAATGGCCTGGCTGAAGGGACAGAGCGTGCCCTCAGCAAGTTTGCTGATGACACGAAACTGGGAGGCCTGGCTGATACCCCAGAGGCTGCGCTGCCATTCAGTGAGACCTGGATGGGCTGGAGCGTTGGGCGGAGAGGAACCTCATGAGGTTGAACGTGGGCAAGTGCAGGGTCCTGCCCCTGGGGAGGAACAACCCCCTGCACTGGGACAGGTTGGGGGTGACCTCCTGGACAGCAGCTCTGCGGAGAAGGACCTGGGAGTCCTGGGGGACGACAAATTCCCCACGAGCCAGCAACGTGCCCTTGGGCCAGGAAGGCCAATGGCATCCGGGGGTGCATGAGGAAGAGTGTGGCCAGCAGGTCGAGGGAGGTTCTCCTCCCCCTCTGCTCTGCCCTGGTGAGGCCCCATCTGGAGTCCTGGGTCCAGTTCTGGGCTCCCCAGTTCCAGAGAGACGAGGAGCTACTGGAGAGAGCCCAGCGGAGGGTACGGAGATGCTGAGGGGCTGGAGCATCTCTCCTGTGGGGAAAGGCTGAGGGAGCTGGGGCTGTTCAGCCTGAGGAAGAGGAGACTGAGAGGGGACCTCACCAACGCTTATCAATATCTCCAGGGCGGGTGTCAAGGGGACGGGGCCAGACTCTTCTCAGTGGTGCCCAGCGCCAGGACAAGGGGCAACGGGCACAAACTGGAACACGGGAAGTTCCGCCTGAACAGGAGGAAAAACGTCTTCGCTGTGAGGTGCCCGAGCCCTGGCACAGGCTGCCCAGGGAGGGTGTGGAGTCTCCTTCTCTGGAGAGATTCCAACCCGCCTGGCCGCGGCCCTGTGCAGCCTGCGCTGGGTGACCCTGCTCTGGCAGGGGCTGGGCTGGGTGGGCTCCAGAGGTCCCTTCCCACCCCCACCACTCTATCATGCTGTGATTACCGATTGGGATCTGATCACTGTCAAAGTGTGTGCCCCCCCCCAGGCTGTCGCTGGGAGTGGGGGACATTGCTGGGCACCGCGTGGGTGTGATTGGGAGCGATGCTGTGGCAGCTTGCCTGTCCCCTCACCCCGTCCTGGGCTGGCAGCGACGTGGTCGGGGGAGGCGGCTGTGGCGTGTCACCGCGTGCAGCGAGGTCAGCGCCTTGCCAGGCCGCGCTGTGGCCGCCCGTCCCGTGAAGGGGCCGGGGAGGAGGGAGCTCGGTGCAGGTCCGCGTCGCGGTGGGAGCACGGCCAGCCCGGGGGGTCCCCCTACACTTAGCTCAGGGCCGCGTTGCTCCTGCCCTGTGCCGGCTCCCGCACAGTCAGACCCACAGAAACGTGCCAGGGATCGTCCCCGTCTCCTCGTGTGAGCGTGACAGTCTGCGTCTTGTTCAAAGCACTGGAAACCTTTGAAGGAAGCCGCTGTAAGTGCGAACAGGCTCTGCTGTGGCAGTTTAAATCCCTAGGGGCTGATTTTGGGCCAAAGTATGTGGCGTGCTTAACACAGGGGAACGCTGGATCGTGTGTTTACGTGGAGGGGAGGCTGTTTGCCATATTTTTTCTTCTCCCACACCAGCGGTGAGGCTAAAAGGGTTCACCTCACCTTCCCCTTTGCTTTGCTCTGGTTCTAGGATCCATCACATTGGGCCATGGGGCGGTCGTCCTTCCAGGGTGGTGCACGGGCTGTCGTGTGAGGCTGCAGGACGGTTAGGACGAGACTGATGCGTTCAGGGAGCAAAGCAGGTGACACGCTGTCTCCTATAGCTGGGTGAGGCTGTCTGTGTGGGTCTGATCTCTGCCTGGAGCAGGCTGCGGGGGCAGGAGTGGTCAGGGCTGGCTCACACTCTCCTTTGGCACACTCAGAGCTGATGAGGTGGAGGTAAATGGACTTGATAGAGCAGGTTTGACCAAGGTGACAGGTTGCGTGAGGTTTCCTGTGAAAGATGGATTGTATGGGGATCTGTCAGTAAACTTTGTGTTTAGAAAGGCAGTGAAAGGTAGCCGTTTGGTGTGGGTGCTGGAAAAAGGGAAGCGACACGTACTCAGCTTTGAGCCAGGCCCCCCAAAGCGACTGATTTTGCTCCTGCGAAGACGATGCTTTCGCTTGAAGAGGGAGACTGTCGTGTGCTGTTTCCAGTGGTGCCTGGAGGGGCGTGTGGTGTTGCTGCCTTCCCTCCCAGTACCTGTGCGGTGAGAAGGGGGTCTCCACCCTCCACAGGTGGTGCTGGCAGTTGAACTTGGGAGGGTCCAGACAACGGCAGCAACCTTCTTGTTTGTGTAGCAGGCACCAAAGACCTGCTCCCAGGTCCTGGTCTTCCTGGAGACGCCTCTGATGGAAATGCCGTTAAATCTGTGAACAGGACCCTGAATGCAGACCAGGGCAAGGAGGAAAGTCCCGTCTAGCATATGAAGCACAGCGTGGGCAGCGTCGGCCGCTTACTGTCACCACTTACACACTGGTGCTGTGTTTACTGGCCTTGGTTTTGGACAGTGTAGGGCTGAAATGTGTAAGCAGGTCTCCAATGGAGACATGGCTCCCAGCCTGGCACAGCTGAACCAACAGGCAGAGGCCAATAAAGCTGCGTATGCCCTAAGGGCAGGAGTGTCTCGCTGGCAGAAGCAGCTTTGCTGAGGGATTGTGGTTTTACTGAGTCAGTGGGGACTTTGGTAAGAGTGGGCGGATTCACACTCAGCTCTCAAAGAGCATCGTTTCTGCCCTGCGCTGGTCTCTGGGTGCTCGTCAGGGCTGGGCAGCACGAACACCTGTGGGGGAAAGAGCTTTGCTGGAGATAGAAACTCTGCTGAGAAGAGCAGTCGGTGCTGACACACCGGGCTGCTGTGGGGGGTAACGAAGCCCCAGTTGGTCTCTCTGCAGTGCTCCCTTCCGATGTGTCTTGTTTGCACGGGGAGCTTTTCTTTCTTTGCTGTTTTAGCTGTGAGAAAGCGACTGATCGAGGCACAAATCTCTGGTACTGGGTCACATATTCCAGCCTTGCTTTAGGCATCGAGGCTCGTCCTGCTCTCTCCTTTCTTTGCCTTGAAGGTGCGACTCTAGATCTGTCACCGCTCTGTTGATGAAAAGCTGGTTGACCTTCTGGGTACAACTGACTCTTCTTGCCCAGAAAACTTCTGCGACAGCATAAACTGTCATCCCGAATGGGCAGAGGAAGGAAGGAGCAGCGTGGGCTGGGTATGGATGGCAATGCAAAATAACCAGAGAGTCATTTAGCTGTTGCTGAGCTGCTTTCTCTGCCTCGTCCCCAGAGTGGGCCTGTGTTTAACCTTAGTGGAAGAGGTCAGCGTGTGGAGCAGCACAGCAGGTCGCCTGAGAAGGTGGCTCGCGTTGTGTAACGTGAATACGTACCCGAAGCCGGTGTAGCTGGAAAGCAGCTAGGACGAGCGGTTGCTCTTAGGTGGGACCATCCAAAAAGGTGATGCATGGTCAGAACCAAACCCTCAGCAGGAAGACTCTGCCAGCTCCTACTGCAAATGGCTCTGCAGCCCTCGACTCTCCCTCAGCCTTTAAGCTGTGCGCGGCAGAAGCTCTCCAGCCCGCACGTGATAGATTTGGAGAAGAGCAAGCAGATTTGGGGGGATATGGAGGAGGCAACATGTGTCCAAGGGAAGGAACGTGTCCCTGCTCTCAGAGAGGAGCTAGTGTCCCTGGAGCCGATACAGCAGGAGCAGAAGAGCTTCATGCGAGATGATCCACAGCTTTCTCCAGCCCTGGCTGCTTTACTCCTCCCGTTGCTGCCAGGAGCACAGATGGGAAGCGTCGAGTCAGGAGTCCAGATGGTTTTAGCTTTGCAGCGTGCACATTCCTCCTGGCTGGGGGAGAGGTAGGTGTACGCTCCTTCTGTCACAGGCTGGCTCGGTGCCCCGGGCGGTAGGGGTGCAGAGGGAACCGTCCTTTATCTGCTCGTGAAGGGACACTGAAGAGCTCCTCTGCCTGAGGAAGCTGTGCGGCAAAAAGTGCAGCGTTATCGGAGAGTTTTTAATTGTACCTCTAACACTTCTTCAGTAGGAGCCTCTGGGATTTGGGTGTAGCATATGCGCCTTTGGAGACAATTTAAGTTAAGCTAACCTAAAATGGGAAGGAAGGGTTTCTCTGCCGGAACAAATACATCCTTTGTAACGAACGCGTTGCAGCCCTGCCTGTCAGCAGCGTGCTGAGGCTTCCCCCAAGGGGATGCTGTACGTGGCAGTCAGAGAGCCGGACAAATCCTAAGCGTGTCTGCTCCAGCACTTCTGGCTTGTCAGCCGAGTGTGGATGATGGATGCTTCTGGCAGGGCAGAGATCTTGATATCAAAAATAAACCTCTTGTTTTGAGGCTGTAGAGCAGGATGTGTGTGTCGACGTTCCGAAGAAAAGCAAACCAGATCCTCTGCTGTTGTGGAGTATTGAATGTCCTCTGCCAAAACCAGACGCTCTGTTGCTGTTAAGTATTGAATGTCCTCTGCCAAGGAAGATGCAGCAGGCGCTGCTGTTGCCGAGGGTAAACCTTGCAGTTGGATGCCAGAGGTCATGATCTGCTTCTTAAAAACCTGTCTGCAGATTGGCTTCTGGGCAGCCTCTGTCTATAAAATTATGGGGAGGGGGGGAAATGGGACTGTCTGGAACATTCACAGAGGTGTCTGCTCTGACTTTGCTTTCTCTAGGAGAAAGACCTACCCCTTTCTTCCCTCCAGACTGCCTCCGAGTCCCGTTTTCCCAGAGCAACCCAAACAACTCTCCCTTGTGCAAGTTGTCTCTGCCTTTCCCAAGTGCGGTGCCCAGAGCTGGATGCAGCGCGTGAGCTGGAGCCTTGCCACCGCAGCGGAGAGGGGAAGGATGGCTTCGTGCGCTGCATACAGCACTCGCATTACTTCTTCTCGCGTGTCTCGATGAGCTGCACGCTGCTTTCTGCGGCATCGTGACTCTTGTGGCTCATTTCAGGGGGTCGGGGAGGCTGCAGAAAGTGGGACTGACTGCGGGTGAGGGCAGAGCGCTGCAACTTCACGTGTCCTGTTAGTTACAGACAGCTTCAACGGTTTGTCGCTGTCTTTTTGTATTCCACTCACGTGCCCTGCATTTCCTGTAGCCTTTCCTTGCCCGGTGGTGTCTGAGCTGCTTGGGATTCTGCTTTATTCAGCTCTGCCCTGTGCGGTCCTGCACCGTACTGGTGTCTTCTGGTGTGATGGAGTCGCTGATGACTATTCCTGGGGTGTGTCTTGCAGCCAGATGTGTGGTCGCTATATGGCTCTTTCATCCAGCTCACATAGGAGTAGGGAAAGTACTCGAGTGATGTGTTGTGTGCAGGGCCCTGGCCATGTGTGTAAGTGGTCTCTGCTTGTGTGTTCTCCTCACCTTGGGAGCTGGGTGGAAGCGTAGGTACGAGCCTCTGTTGTGATGCCACCTGGACCTTGGGCTTTTCTTAAGGGTACGTGTTATCCTCAGGAGTAACTGTTTGGGGGAAATGCCAGCGAAGGAGGACGTGGGAGTGCCGCTCCTTACATGTGGCATGGGAGGGACTGAGCTGTCCTGGAGAGGGAAGGCAATGACACGTGTCGTGTTTGGGTCCAAAGGTGGGACAGGCTGGTGTCTCACCCCAGAGGCTTTGGGAGCGAGTATGAGTTCAGTAAGAGGAAAGTGAACTGGGGCTTGGGAAGTGCCTTTTATAGCAGAACTACTGCACCCTAAAATTTTTCCATCTCTGTGTCCTCGCTTCTGAGCAGGAGCTGGTGATGGCTGCCCGTGGGGAGCACACAACCAGCAGCGGCACGGGGGTGGCCGGCAGCAGCCTGCTTGCCAGCGGTTCTCGTGAAGAGGTTCTTTGTCTCGTTGCCTGCGTGGGCAGTAAAATGAAGTCCTCTTGGTGTCTGCTGCCACGTGCCTGCTGGGCTGAGGCCTGGGAGCAGCCGGCAGCGCACAAGCGCTAAGAAAGTGTCCGTGCTCGCTGCTCATCCCAGCTTCTCTCTGCAGTGACCTGCGCTTTGCTGTGGCTTTGGCCGTCGGTCTGCTGTGAGCTGGTACCGTTCTCCCGGTGTGGAGGGGACTACCTCGGCAGGTCCCAGCATCACGCTCCTACCAAGGCGTTGGGCGTAGAGCTGCCCAGAGCAGCGGCTGCAGCAGCGAAGGGTGACGCCTCTTGCCTTGGGGAAGGAGGGCTCTTCTCCAGCTGCTTCTGTCTGAGGGTGGAGAAGGCATCTCATGCTGAGCACGGCCGTGTGGCTGAGAGCACGCGAGCCCTGTGGCGGGCTCGTACACAGCAGAGATTTTGCACCAGGAGGTGCTGATCTGTTAACCCAATAAGAAAGGCACTCGGATTCTGTAAGGTGCCATTTAAAATGCTATTTATTAGATCAAACACTATAAGGAGAGAGTAGTGTAGATACTCTTACATCCCTTTTAGATGGTGGGAACCCCAGGTGGTGTAGCATCACGTGGGCCTCCGATCCACGCGCAGCGTGCTGGGCACACCCCGTCCATAGAAGGTATTTCCCACATTTCAATCATTCAAGCTATTATAGGATTTTCTTACAGGAAAACAACTCTATTCCTTATTTCCAGTGTGAAATGGAAAGAATGTTCCCATGAGAACTTCTTGCTGCACTCCGAGATAAAGGCGAGGACACGCAGGTGGCCCAGTCACTGATGCCGAGTGGGAGCTGCCCGCGGGCTCCTCCGCTGCGACGAGCTGGCTGAGTTTTTCCTGCGCCGAGGGATCCGTGCAGCGCAGCGCGGGCCTGGGCACGCTCAGGCAGACTGCCACGTGGGTCGCTGACTCCGTCGTGTGCAGCGGTCTCCTGGCCAGGGTCGCTACAGGGTTTGCAGTAGTGTATGAGCGTGGTTGTCCTGCGGTGTCAGATGAGAGCTTGTGCACTAAATGCACCGAAGGGCTCTAGACATCTAGCTTAAAGGATTTCTTTTTGTTGTGGAAAGTACTCTCCTTCTGGATGCTCTTCTCCCTTTTCTGCACCCTTCCTCCGGGTGGGAATCCCGGGTCTCCTGGGCTGTCGCCAGCCCAAGCCAGCACCGGCAGCAGACCTGCCAGGCACTGCAGATCCACGAGTCGTGCGTGTATCACGCTTTGGCTGTTGATTGAACAGTTTCTATAGGTCTCTTAAGCCAACAGCATGAGGCAGCACTGCCGGTCCCACCTGGTGTCCTCTCTGCCCTGAAGAAGAGGGTGCTCTTCCCCTCGACCAGCCTCAAGAAATCCTCTTGCCTCCAGACTTCAAGTGCCATGGAGAGCAGGGCTACAGATGCTGCGCTGCGGGAAGCAGATGGCTGGAAGCTGTCCCTGGCAGGCTTTTATAGGCTGCTCTGGAAATACGAGCCCTAAAGAGATCTCTGCAGGGTTTGCTCTGCCGAGCAGACACCCCGACATGTGCCAGTGGCAGTTCAGACCAGTGGAACAACAACAAAACTGGTAGAGCAGCAGGAAGGAGGAAGGCTTTTTGATGCTAGCGATGTGGATGTGAGGCTTGAGGCCACGGTGATTAAAAGGCCAGTCCTCCTTACCCCCAAGGAGCTCATCTTCTCCTGCAGGGTCCTTAGCAGGAAGGGTGTGGAGGAGGGGAAGCCTTTGAGCCCTGTTCTTGAATCACTTAACTCCTTCCCCAAGGGCTCTTTTAATTGTTCTGAGCCTGTGTGCGTGTCTGTCTGCCTTTAAATGACACACAGCTCCCCAAGGTGCTGCTGGGCTGCGCTGTGGCGTGGAGGATGCTGTAAGGAAGTCTAGAAGTCCTCCTAGACTTCATGACTTTTAAGATGAGCAGCTGTAAAAGAGGTGTTTTTCTTCTTTCTTCTCCTGTTCTGCAGTTAAATTCAGGGTTTTGAACCTCTGCCCAGCTTAGTGCGTCCCTTGCAGCTCTCGTGGTCTGGAAACTGCCCAGCTGCCGTGGTTGGAGGAGACAGTAGCAGCGCTTATAGGTTAACTGGAAACGACCTGGCTCATGAGCCTTGGCTGAGCTTTTGCTCTGTGCTAAGCAATGAGATGAGGGTAAGGGATTTATCTTGCTTTCTAGAGACACTTCTGACGTGTGGTGTAAGGTTTTGATGAGTGATGTTCCGCTCCCGGGACCTGGTCTGTGTGTGTTTACATCTCATTGTCTTGAATAATCCTGAAATTGCTGCCGGCAGCTCGGGGTGCTGTTTGCTGCTGCTGGAGAGCTGGTTTCTGAGCCTTTGCTCTACAGGGTACGAAAGATACTGAACCATGTTTTGGTGGGGGATTCCCAGACTGTGTTTTAGCCACACAGTGGCAGTGATGAAGCCCTTTGTGGTCGGGGACCTACAGCTACTTCAGTCCACAGTGGGTCCTGCAGGGTTTCCTAGGAGGAACTTCAAACCTCTGTGGGTTGTTGTGTGGGAAGATGCCTTGCCCGGGGACGTGCACCTTGGCCGTATCGGCTGCCCAACAGCCGGTGCATCGGCATGACCGTCAGGCCGGGGCTGCTCTTCTCTGGGCGGTTTGGTTGATGCTCACGGGGTGATGCTTGTGCTGCTGCGAACCACCTCTCTGCCCTTCCCTTTTGGGGAGGGGAGCTGTCTTTGGCTCCGTGCTGCTGTCTGTGCGGGGTTTTGCTGCAGTCCCTGCCCGTAAAGGCATGAACCGGGCAGCTTGTGTGTGCGATGGATGCAGGTGGCGGACTCCTTGTCCTGTCCCGCAGCAGGAGCCCTCCCGGCTCTTCTCTTGCTGTCAGGTGAAGGATGCAACCCCTGCTGTGCCCAGGTGACTGCTGCCCGCGTCCCTCTGCGTCCTTTGCCCCACCTGAAACAGAAGGTTGCTGTCCCCAGCTGGTGGTTGGGGACATCTGCTACAGCCAGGCGCCTTTCTCATGGGTGTGAGTGCAATGGAGGAGCAGGGAGCAGAGCACAGAGCCTTTTGCTCTTCAGGTTCCCTTTTTAAAAAAAAAAAAAAAAAAAAAAGAAAAAAAAATCTGTTATTTACTCTGCATTTTTGCTTTGGATATCTGATAGATCTTTGCACACACCCTTCTTTGCTGTCCTGCTTGGGGTCTGCTGTGACGGTTCTATGCGTCTCCTGCACCATCTATAGGGAGCAGGCAGCCGGCCGAGCGCTACGGCTCTGCTGTGCTTCCCTGCCCGCTTTATCAGTGTCGGCACAGAGCCCGTCCCAAAATGGGTGACCACAGGCATGGGGAAAGGAAGGAGTGGTTGAGGTGGGTGACCCCGATAAGTGTGCTGGCGTATTTGGCTGTTCGACCCCTTTCCAGGGGCTGGAGGAGCCCCCCGAGCCCCGTCGGAGAGGCAGGGCTGGTGGGTGGCGTGCGGGGGAGAGCCGGGTCGCAGCTCTGCCTTGAGTGCTCGCCCGGTGTTGCAAGATGTGCAAAGCGGTCACTTAAATAGCGTAGGCTGCTTGTCAGTCCGTCCTGGGTCTCTCTAACTGCACTGAAAGTCTACTGCAATGTCTATTGGTGCGTGCTGAATCTTGGCTGCAATGAGCTCCATCATAAAAGTCACTCTCTGCTAATTAGCAGCAAGTATTTGGCTGTTGGGACTGTTTGGAAGAGAACTGGAGTGCATTGTGGAAATTGAAGTATCACTTCCCGTAGCTGGCTCAGAAAATGGCCGGTTATTAGGGCTTGTATAATTGACCTGACTTGCTGTGCTTCAAGTCTTGCACAAAGCAGGATGTCAGGGCTTACGAAGTAACGCAGCTTTTTTCCGCTAATTGTGAATTTCCTCTTTGCGGAGAGGCGGGACGAGGGATAGAGAGAGGCAGAGTGTTACGTGCTTTGGAAAAAAAGTGGTTTATTTGTGCCTTTCACATAAGCTCTGTTGAAACTTGAAGGTAGTCTTCCCCTTCCTTCCCTGCAGTGCCTTGCTTCATCTGTAATCGTCTCCTGATGTGCGTGGGCTCGTGTTTTCCTTTGATAGGTATACTTAAAAGTTCAACTTGATTTCTTTTTGTAGGGATTGTAACGAATTCTCTTTTCTTGCAGACTCGTGTATTCTCCTGGTTGGTGGGCTGGCATCAAACCCAGCTCTGTGCTGGATTCGGCCCAGCTCTGCCATGGCCTTGTTGCCCTCTGGAGAGGAGACTGGGGCTGCAGTCTTGCCAGTGCCTGCAGCTCCCCAGTGGCTCGCAGGCGCCCGGAGAGGCCGATTCACCTCGCTGATCCAGCAGGAAAGGGGTTTTGGAGTGCACCGGGGGACTGAATGCCCTCGGGAGGGCACGGGGTGGGTGTCGAAGTGTGCCTCGGGGTGGCGAGCGGCCGTGGCCTCCTCCCCTGCCCCTTTGCCCGGGTCGCGCTGCCATGCTCACCATGGTCCCTTCTGCTCTTCTTGGGCACCAAGAGCAGGCTCGCAAAATTCGTCTGATCCCCCTCTCGGGTACCTCAGCCCTCTTTTTCCAAGGCCAAAACAGCTCTGGCAGCAGGAGGAAGGTCTTTCGGCTGTCGCAACGTTATTCTAACAGGTTTCCTGTTTGTGCGTTTTTGCTTTTGCCTTTTCTTCCTCCCCCTGTTTTTCCTCCCCAGAGTCGCTGCTCTGATCCCTTGATTCCCACTCCAGAGGCTTGTCCCTGGCTGATCCTCTAACTGCATCCCTGCCTCAGGCCGCTGAAGGTTCATCTTTCCCACTCCTGTGCTCGCCATCTGTGCGTCCTTTCTGCAGCTGGTCACCTCGAACTGCAGTGGAAGCGTTGGTGACCCATATTCATGGATATTTAATGCTCCCAAACAGAGCGAGCTCCTGGATGCAGTGGAAACTGGGGAGCAGGAACGAGACTTCTGCTCGTTGCCAGGACCCCCGCATGCTGTGTTTTGAAGCATCTTTAATTACTAGATGTCGAAAACCCGCATGGTGAAAGGCGGGAGGAGGGAAGCGGTGCTGGCATTGAAGCTCGCGCTGGCGGGCAGCGTCTGCCGGCTGCTGGGGCAGCCCTTCCCTGCCGCGGGGCAGGCAGACGGGGCGTCCTTCGTGCTGTTTTCTGCCTGCCGAGCTGCCGCCACTCGTGGCGGGAGCCAAAGCCGTCGGCTCATGTGGTGGTTGCGGGTTTACCACTGCCAACGTGCTCTGTTCTTATGCCAGCTGAGAAATGACCTTAGAAAAGATAAACAGGACTCAAGTTAATAAGTACCATTAAAGCACGATGTGGCTTCTCATGCATCAGCAGAGTGTGGGCATAGTGCAAAAGTGACTTGTTTGCGCTGGCACGGCTCTGCTCCGTTACGTTCACCGGGGATTGTCAAGTTCGTTGCCTCCTGGCTTATCTGGAGCCTGATGGGAGAAGGTTCTTAGCCTTGTGCCCTCTTTGTACTTAAGGAGATTTACAGGAAACAGCCTTATGGGCTCGCTGGAGCTGCTCTCCCAAGGCTCCCTCTGCCCTGCTCCTGCCGCCGGTGCAAGCGGGCTCGCGGCCGACAGCGCAGGCTGCTGCGGACCTTGCCGGAGCGCCTGCAAGCAAAAAGGGGGGTACAAATCCATCTTTGCTTGCTGTGCCCAGTGCTGGTGCCTGTGCCACCGGTGCTGTCCTCCCCCAGCCCACCCCGGATCCGTTCAGGTGTCTGACACTGGTGCGCCCGTGCGACAACGTTTGGTCTGCCGCTGGCTCCTGGTAATGGGATTACTTAAAAGCGGCATTGTTTTTCTGGACAGGAAGGCTATTTGTAGAATCTAGGCTATAAATCTGTATTTTTTTCCTCCTTGGACACATAATTGGATCTTCCAGAAACATCCCAGTTGCATGATTAATGTGGTTTTTAAGCTCTATGAGCCATTCGTGTCTCTAAATCCCATAACGACAGCAGTCAGCTCGCCGCTGTGCCCGTGATGGCTCCGTGGCAGCCGGGAGCGTCTGTCGGGTGTTGGGGTGCCCTATGGCACCCTGCGGAGTGGCTGGACGGAGCAAGCGGGGGGCTGAGCGATCCCGTGGCCGCCCTGGCATGCGCGGGGCGCAGGAGCGGCTGCCACTGCGCGGTGCGAGTGAGGAGGTTGTTGCTGTGAAGTTGGCTTTGCTCTTTTCTTAAGAAGTTTAAAACCAAGTCCCCAGGGGACTGGCTGGGCTGGGCTGGCTCCTTCCCGCAGTCATAAGGAGAAGGGTGTTTGCGTGCACGGTGCTATTGTAGAGCAGGACCTGCTACAAACGTCTGTCTGCTTTGAGAAGGAGGCTTTGGGGCGTACGAAACTCCTTCTGTGCGCTTGCGCTCTTCATTTGACCTTCTCTCCCTGAAAATGAGGGAGAAAGCGGAGTCCTAGCTGCTGGTATTCATCGGCTGTGATAGAAAAATGAGTTGGAGAAGGATAATAGTCACATGCCTGAGTCACTAGACCAATGTGTAGAGATCCAAAATGGAAAAGGTGACGCTAATTTGCAGCGAGGATGAGGTGGGTGAATGACAGGGTGCGGTGAGCTCAAACACCGCTGTGTTTGTAGCCCCGAGAGTGTTTCCTCAGAGCGACCGCAGCAGCGGCGTGGAAGGCGAGCTTTGGGGGAGTACGAGCCCCGTGCCTCAGCCTGGCGCTCTGGGGGGCTGTCGGGCCCTTCCTTAGCTTTGCTCCGAGGCACAAGTGCAGAACAGGCAGCTCGAGACAGATCCCCGAGCCTGCGTTTCTCTGGGAACGTCAGTCTCCAAACCCGCTGACCCTGGAGGGCTGACGCAGGAGCGGGGAGCCTGGCTGAGGGCTTCCTTCAAGGAGAGGCTGCTGCCTCCGTCCCCAGCCTGGCGTGACCCGCTCTCCCTTCCCACGGCGCGGGCTGGAAGGCGAGCAGCCAGAGGAGCGGGCTGCAAGCGAAGCATCTCTGCAGCTTGCTCTGCTTCCAGCTCTGACCACGCAGCGGCCCTGCGCCCTGAGGAGGTGGTGAGTGTGCCCGTGTGTCTGTCCTTGCCTGTCCCTCCTCCTTTGCCCACTGCCAGCGTCCCCGGCAGTGCTGCTGGAGACGGAGAGCTCGCGTGCCATGCGGGTTGGGAACCCCTTCTCCCCAGCACAGAAAGGTGAAGAGGTGGAATGCCTGTAGGAAGGAAACCAAATGACGCAAAGCAGTTGCGGGGAGGGAAGCTGGGTATGGCGGACGTTTCTGAGGTTCGTGGCTGAAGATGCCAGGCAGGTCACTGGTATTCTGGCAGGCTCCCGTGTCCTGGCTGCCCGGAGCGCCGTCCCTCAGCGGGGCAGGCAGCCTGGCGCCGGGGCCGGCCCCAGCTCGGTCCCTTTGGGCTGTTGGCGTCCTCTGAGCTGGCAGAGCACCTGCCCGCCTTGCTCAGCGGGCAAAGTGTCCCTCCAGGAGACCGGCTGCAGCTGGGGTGGCTGTACCAGCAAACCTCTGCAGAACGGCTGCCCCCTCCCCTGAGAAACGGGTCGTTCCAGGTCTGGGTTTCTGCACGCAGGGTGGGAACGTGTGTGACCAGGGGAAAAGCTGCTTATTGACTATTATCCCCAGCCTTTGGGGGGAGAGGGGAAAGCTTCCTGGGACACGGGCCTGGGGAACCTTTCCCGACGTGCCTTACAAGCACGAGCACAGAAACTCCAGAGCGCGTCCCCTGCCTTGCTCCAAGCCTTGCGTCTGTTTTCTTGTTCCAGGCTGTTTGGGGGATAATGAGATTTAATCAGTCTCCAGCTCTCCTCCTCCCCTAACCAGTGGTTCAAATCCTATTATCTTGTAAAGCATTTGGAATTCTGTCCTCTGAAATTGCATTAAGCTGGGATGGAAATTCCTTGCGGCTTAAACCTCGCCTCTGTACGGCATCGAGTTTGGGGTTTTGTTGCTGCTCGCTCTGCAGGTCCTACGGGCTTGCTGGCGTGGGGACGTAAGTGCCGGGGCTAACCCACAGCGAGACGGACCGATCTGCCACGGGGAGGGCAGGGAAGAGCTGGTGGGGGTACAGAAACGCTCGCCAAGGGTGGGATTCGCCCAGTTCGGAAGAAACGCTGTCAGCTCTTAGCCTGCGTGCTCAGAGCGCGGCGAGACCTGGTGCCCCTTCCTTGTGGGGTGTTGCTTTGCCCTTTCCCACCGCTTTCTTCCCAGCTTCCAGGGTTTCCAGCCGCGGAATGGAGCGCAGAGGGAGGAGCAAGCTGTGGGTGCAGACCGTGGCTAGTTCAAGGCCGTGGGACGGGTGGGGACCTGGCACTGCTCCCTGCTGATAGATTTCCTTTTACCAGCCGAGCTCCCCTTATCTCGAGGGGCACGTAGGTTATGTCCGTGGCGGTGCAGGAGGAGCGGAGGCTTTGATTGCTTTCCATAACACTGCTCGTAAACTTGGGATGAGACTGGCGTGGGGTGGCAGCAGAGGCCGATGCTGGGGAGTTGCGGGGGTGTTGTCCCAACCGCGGGGACCCGGGGGGGTGGGCACCGGGAGCTGCCCTGCTCGGCACCGAGCGTAAGTTGAGGCATTCCGTAGCATATGATGTTTTTCTTGGGTTTCTTATCAAAACGTTACTTGGGGAAGAGGACTTTAGACGGCGTAATCTTTGCTAGGAAGGGGCTGTGAGCTGGAGAGCAGATAACAGCTCGTGGTGCTCTTGAGAGCCAAATGATGTCAAATTTTAACTTTCTAACTGGAAACAGTTTCATGGCTTGTCCAGGTCTTTGGTTTTTTCTTATTCCTTCCCCCACAATGATCTAAAAGCAGTGGGATGAGGGGTAAGAACCCTTCCTCCCCATTTCCCAAGGGCAGCAGCTGCCTCTGCAGAAATCTCGGCTCCTTAACAGAGAGGAGCCCTTCTGAGGAGCCCTCCGAGACCCATCCTGCGTGGGGTACCCACAGGCCTCCTGGTGTTCACCCGCCAATCCTCCCCCTTTGGAAATGCGAACTCCAGCTCGCTGAGCGGGACGCAGGCAAGGAGCAAGATGCTGATCCTTCGCCAGGTCAGTGGGCGACTGCTTCAAACTGCTCTGCCCTAACTGAATAAGGAAAAATGACATGGGTCCTCCCTCAAATGGTGAAATCTGTTGCCTGGTCCCTTGCTGGCCCCAGTCCGTGTCCCCACCTCCTGCGGTGGGGCTGGGAGCTCAGCTGGGAGCCCCGTGTCCCGTGGTGCCCACGAACCAGCCCGGGTCACCTGTGTGACTGCACTGGGAAGCCGGTGCCTCTGCGCCTCCCCTTAGTGCCAAATGACCCTCTATGCCTGAAACTGTGACGATGTGGGATTTGAAGATACTTGTGGATGCGTGGTGGTATGGTGGTGTATGTGGTGGTTTGGAGTATCTGCAGGACAAGGGAGGGGGTTGAAGACCTTGCTTATAAATACCTGCTCTCTTTCTGGGAGGAGAAAGTCTCTTCCAAGTGACTGGACATGGGTGAGACGGTGATAGCTGCAATCTCAGTGGGCTTCGTCCTTGACTGAAGCACACCAGCTCTTGTGCAGGACCTCTGGGGCCAGTCACTGGTTGTGTCTGGGTCACTCAGAGCTGTCAGCACAGAAATGTGTCCCTTGAAGCTCCCCATTAGTATCCTGTCCGTCAGAGAACAGTTTTGGGGACCCCACCAAGGGGCTCATCGCTCTCTTCCTGCAGCCTTTGGCAAAAGCGGTGCCGGGGCAAGGAGCCTGAAGACCAGCAGGGCTGCGGGGGTGGCCCCAGCTCTCACACTTGGTGGGGAGGTCTCCCCCTGCCCGGTGCCGGGCCGAGAAGGTCCCTCGTCCCGCTCGTCTTGTGGGGCAGGACTCCACAGGGCTGCTCAAGCAAGAGCACGCCAAGCTGTCCTTGGTGGGTCGGTCCCACGGTGCGGGTGCTTGGGGCCATGGGACTGTCACTTCTCTGGCTTGTGAAGAGTGCCACCAGGCCTGCAGAGTGTGGGCTCTGGTGGGAGCGTTGGCCGCAAGGGAGGTTGCGTGTCCTTGAGTCTCTTCCAAAACCCGTTGCGGTGGGCACGCTACCCACTCCTCTCGTGGGGCTGCTCCCCGCGGAGGGGAGGCGCTGGGTGCAGGTGTGAGATGTGCAGCTGCGAGCTGCCTCTGCGGGTCCGTGGCCGGTGTCGCTGGAGCTGGTGGGTGCTTCTCGGGTTGTCTGGCACCGTCCCTGGTGAGACTCCATCCTTGACCCAAGTGTTCCTGCAATGCCAAGACTCGGGTAGCAGGTGTCCTCACGGAAAGCTCGATATTCAGGATCTCTGGCTTTTTGCAAGCGTTGGTGGAGCTCTAATGATTGTTTTTTGTTTTTCCCTTGTCGTTGACAGTACAGTGCCGTGGACAGCAACCCCCTGTCTCTGTACGTCATGCATCCCTTCTGGAACACGATAGTGAAGGTGAGGCCTTGTCCTGCCCCGAGTGGGACAGCAAAACTCCAGTCACCACAAAGTCTTCTCTGTAAAACTGTCAGCTGAAAAGCCCTGCTTCGTTTGTGGTGCAACTAATTACAAAGGGCGCTGCCTTCCAGCCTGCAGCCTGCCCCGCACTCCCTGCATCGCAGCCTAAAGCTTCCTGCTGCCCCACGATATGCCAGATGCGACTAAGCAGTGTTGTCTAACACTCGGATGATTGTAACCAGGTCTCTGCCATGGCTGGGAGGAGCGCGTGGTCCTTATTACATGTTTTAATGAGTTCATGTGTTCTTTTGCTGCTTTCCCATAGATCTTCCCTACCTGGCTGGCCCCAAATTTGATAACGTTTTCTGGCTTCCTGCTGCTTGTCTTCAACTTCTTCCTCATGGCATACTTCGACCCTGACTTTTATGCTTCTGGTAAGGCTGCCTGTTCGGATGCGAAGCATCGGAGTGGTGAAATCTGTCACCTCCTCTGCCGTGACTTCTGGTGCTCATTGATAAAGCCTCTTAGGCTGGGCATTCCCAGAGGCAGGTGGCGCTTCCAGAGGAGGGACGGAGTTGAAGGGTTGTACTCGCTGGGTTTCATGACGAGGACTCGCTCGCAGCCCAGAAAGTCACCTGTGCCCTGGGCTGCATCCCCAGCAGCGTGGCCAGCAGGGCGAGGGAGGGGATTCTGCCCCTCTGCTCCGCTCTGGGGAGACCCCCCTGCAGTGCTGCCTCCAGCGCTGGGCCCCAGCACAAGAAGGACACGGACCTGCTGGAGCGGGGCCAGAGGAGGCCACGGAGATGATCCGAGGGCTGGAGCCCCTCTGCTATGGGGACAGGCTGTGAGAGTTGGGGTTGTTCAGCCTGGAGAAGAGAAGGCTCCGGGGAGACCTTATTGCGGCCTTTCAGTCCCTAAAGGGGCTTATAGGAAAGGTGGGGAAAAACGTTTTAGCAGGGTCTGCTGTGACAGGACAAGGGGTGATGGTTTTAAACTAAAGGAGGGGAGATTCAGACTAGAGATAAGGCAGAAGTTTTTCCCACTGAGGGTGGTGAGGCCCTGGCCCAGGTTGCCCAGAGAGGTGGGAGATGCCCCATCCCTGGAAACATTCCAGGTCAGGCTGGACGGGGCTCTGGGCAACCTGATCTAGTTGGGGATGTCCCTGCTCATGGCAGGGGGTTGGACTAGATGGGCTTTAACGGTCCCTTCCCACCCAAATTATTCTATGATTCTATGACTTGTCCGAATGTGACACCTTCCCTCCGGCTGCGGGGCGGACGTGTGCCTGGCTGGCAGCGTGCAGGCAAGGCAGGAGGAAACAGCCGAGCAGGAATTGGCTCTTCCTACAGAGCAAACAAGCACCCAGTGCCCTTATTTTAGAATCTAACAGGGTAATGTGGGAAACTCTGCTTCCCTGCAGTCAGCAGGTATGGCCTTGTTCTTTGCATCCCAGCTAATTGCCCTCTTGCGAAAACATGCCAGCACCACATTCAGACTAACAAAGGCACAAATCCTCTTTCTCAGTTTTGCCATTCCGCATAAGGCAGGGGTGTGCACAGCTTCAAGCTTTTGAACAGTCCCCATGTTCATCTGTTCATGGTACTGAAGGTTCAGTTGGGTCCCCTTCCTCATGAGGGTGTCCCAGGGAGAAGATTCATACAGCGTGATAACCCTCCGTCACTTACCAATAGCTTCCCCTCTGTATTCTTCTCTCCCTTTGCCCCTGCCAGGTTTGGTTTGGGTTGCTCAGAAGAGTTCATCTAGCTCTTCTAAAACTGGGCCGATCATGAAAACACAGTTCAGTGGGAAAAATACTGGGTTCTTGGGATTGCCTTTATCGGTAGGTAGATGGGTACTGTTGGCAATATGCCAGGCTTTCAAAAGCTCGGGTGGCATCACAGTTTAGACTCTGGGTTAGTCCATGAGCTGTAGGAACAAAAGCTGAGGGTAGCTCAGGGAAGGAAGCTCAGTGTGAGGATCCCCAGGACATTAGATGACCAGAAACTTGGGCTCTGCCAAACGGGTGGTGAAGCCCATGCTTTGGGACCCTTTTACATACGTGTTATACATGTTATGAATGTCCTGCTTGGAAAGAGAACTTTTCCTTTTGCGGGCGAGGCCTGCAGAAGCTTGTGCCTTCCCACCTCGTCGGATGGCTTTGTAGATGTGATGCTGCTGGAAAGGCACCATGATGCCGCTCTAAGGAAACCGGGGGTGACATTTCACGGAGTTGTTGTTCCCCGTGGGAGACCTCCGTGTGCCCTCCTGCGAGGCGGCTGCCAAGAAGCCGTGCTTTTTTTTTTTTCACATGCACTTGTGGGCTCCCTGAGTTGCAGACAGCTGAGCTGGCTATCTGCCAGGCCAGCGTTGCAGGAGATGTCGTTAAGGAGGAACTCCCGTTTCAGTTGGCAGGATGCAGACTGGAGGCGGGGAGGGGACTCCGCGCGTGTGTCTGCGGCGGCAGGGTCTCGCCACGTCTCAAAGAGGCTCTGCTTGGCGCTCGGTGAGTGAGTGATTGAGGAGATTCTGGTCTGCACACACTTCCATGTCGTGCACTTGGGCTACGGTTGCTACCTGCCATCACCAGTTATTAGATCCTGTGACTTTGGGGAGCTGGGGACAGAGAACAAGTATGTCCTGGAAAGCAAAGTCCTCGGTGACGTGGTTTCAGGTGCCGTTGTGGAACGGCTCTGCCATCATGTCCTGGAAAGCTAACATCTCAGTTTCACTGTTTGAGTTGTGTAGGTGCTTTGTCTTGGTGAGCTGCCGGTCCTCGTTGCTGTGCCTCTCGTGCCAAAGTAAACCCGTTGAAAGTACACGCTGAGCTGTCCTGACTTGGGTCTTTCTGATCTCTGCAGCTCCTGATCACCAGCATGTTCCGAACGGAGTGTGGGTCGTGGTGGGTCTCCTCAACTTCATTGCCTATACGTTAGGTAAGACTTTGTCTAGTTGATTGTGGGGGTTTGTGTCCGTCAGCTGTTCATGCTGTGGCTGCATGTCGCCTTATCTCCGAGCCTGTTGAGAAATCTTTGATTCTGGGTTTCTGCCATGCACTAATCAGTTGCTGCTCGGGCCGCTAGAGCGGTTTCTGGGAGCTGGTTTGCAAAGCGGATCGAAGGAAGTTGTCCCAGAGCAGCTGATGTGAAAGGAGGAGGCTGGAACTGACTTTGAGCCGAATGGTGAAATTCTGTCTTTGGTCTGCTTTAAATAAATACAATCTCGCCAGACTTTATTGCATTTTTCAGCCTCAAGTAGAGCAGGGAGGTGGGAATTGCTCTCCCCATTCGAGGATGGAGGTAGCGAAAGCTGCTGTTCTCTGGCCGCACGCTTTGTCAGCTGCAAACTGGCCCATTGCTTTGCGTGGGGGTGTCCAGCAAAACTCCCCGTTTCTCCTCCTTCTCTTCCCAGATGGTGTTGACGGGAAGCAGGCTCGCCGGACCAACTCCAGCACGCCCCTGGGAGAGCTCTTTGATCATGGCCTGGACAGCTGGGCATGCGTGTACTTTGTCGTGACAGTCTACTCCACCTTTGGACGGGGCTCCACGGGTGTCAGTGTCTTCGTTCTCTACCTCCTCTTATGGGTGGTCTTGTTCTCATTCATCCTCTCCCACTGGGAGAAGTATAACACTGGGATTCTCTTCCTGCCCTGGGGATATGACATCAGCCAGGTGGTAAGTACATGCTGCTGCTCGCCTTCAGCAGACGCCCCGTAAACTGCTGGTGTGCCTGGGGTGCGGGAGTGCCCGCGAGGCGTGCGAGGGATGCGTGTGGCTCTGCTCCGAGTCCGAAGCCTTGTGCGTCAGTCGCTGCAACGCGCTCTGGAGGTGGGTGCCTGCAGCCTGACGCAGGCGTGGTGGAGCAGGAGAGCTCCCGAGGCTGCCTGCGTGACTTGGAGCTATAACCGCTGGAATGAGCTGGGGTCATGTGGCACTAGAGTTCCACTGCTCAAACCCATTAAATCCAAGGAGGTTTGTGTGGTGCAGTTTTTGTTTTGTTCCGAGTAGCTTTTGTAGATGGACTCGCCACAAAAACAGGCTTGAAGAATGGATATTGCCTTGTGTTTCCTCTGCCTGGTTTCTGCATGTTTTGGCCACCTAAATTGTTGCTCTAATTAATTCCCTGCATTATACCAACACGGGTACATTCAAGTCCCTGCGCTGGGGGATGAAAAGCTGGCCAAGAGCCAGCACTGTGCGCTGGCAGCCCAGAAAGCCACCCGTGTCCTGGGCTGCATCCCCAGCAGCGTGGCCAGCAGGGCGAGGGAGGGGATTCTGCCCCTCTGCTCCGCTCTGGGGAGACCCCCCTGCAGTGCTGCCTCCAGCGCTGGGGCCTCAGCACAAGAAGGACACGGACCTGCTGGAGCGGGGCCAGAGGAGGCCACGGAGATGATCCGAGGGCTGGAGCCCCTCTGCTGTGGGGACAGGCTGAGAGAGTTGGGCTTGTTCAGCCTGGAGAAGAGAAGGCTCCGGGGAGACCTTATTGCAGCCTTTCAGTCCCTAAAGGGGCTTATAGGAAAGGTGGGGACAGACTTTTTAGCAGGGCCTGTAGTGATGGAACAAGGGGGGATGGTTTTAAACTAAAGGAGGGGAGATTCAGACTAGACACAAGGAAGAAGTTTTTCACACTGAGGGTGATGAGGCCCTGGCAGAGGTTGTCCAGAGAGGTGGGAGATGCCCCATCCCTGGAAACATTCCAGGTCAGGCTGGACGGGGCTCTGAGCAACCTGATCTAGTTGAGGATGTCCCTGCCCATGGCAGGGGGTTGGACTAGATGGGCTTTAACGGTCCCTTCCCACCCAAACCATTCCGTGATTCTGTGATAAGTCTAGAAGTTGGGGATGACTTTTGGCGCTAGCAGAATGTGTGCCAAAATGTAGGTGAGTAACTAACTGGCACGTTAATCGCTGCGCCTGGAGGAAAGGTCCCTGGGGAGGTGCCCCTCTGTGCCGTGGTAACCGGGCAGTGGCTGCCGAGACTGGCAGCGATGCACCCTTCACTGTGTCGGCACGTCCGTCTCTCCCTGAAGGCCGCTCTGCAGGAAGCTCTTTCTGAAGAGCCCGTCAGGGCCGGGAGCGAGCTCTGGGCGATTCGATCCCCCTCCCCTGCGCGGCTGTCCTGCCTAGCCAGGGCGCAGCCGCGCCGTGCTCCTTTGTCTTCTGGCTTGTCGGACGCTGGGTGGGAAATGCAACGAGTTGGAAGGAGAGTGCAATTAATGCAGCTGCACGGATTGCAGTAATCGTCTCTGCTCGTAAAGGAACGCCATAGCCGGTCCCCTCTGACCACACTCTGACCCCTTTCTCCGAAAGCATTGCTCAGCCCTAGTGCTTTCGGATCTCTGCCTGCTGCAGAAAGGCAGGGGGTGGGGGGCTAAGCCGCCCTGCGGCGTGCTTCACCCAGCTTCAGGGTTACTGTTAAAACTGAAATACCCTCGTTAGCTTTTTCCCTGTAATTGCTTCACCGGATGGATAAGAAAGAGTCCCTGAACAAACCCTCCAGGGTCACTGCGACTTGCAGTTTAAAATGCACCTCGTGCTTCAAGCGTCTTGCGAGTTCAAGCTGTGCGAGGGCATCTTTGCTCCTGCGAGGAGCAGCTCCCGGTCGTGGTGTTCTCAGCAGCTCAGCTACTACACTTACTAGGCCTGGTCTTGTAACACGGGATGTTTGTGGATTTTTTTTTTATTTTTCTCCTTCCTGCCAGTGGGGAGAACTGAACGTGGTGTAGCTTAAAGCGTCCCTCTCGAGCTGCCTTTCCCCGAAGCTGCGCGGCCGTGTCGGGTGCTGCCAGCCTTGCCTGTCCGGTTGCTCACGCCTGCTTCTCCTGTGCTTTCTTTCAGACCATTTCCATCGTCTACATAGTGACAGCCATTGTGGGAGTTGAGGCCTGGTATGCACCTTTCCTGTTTAATTTCTTATATAGAGACCTATTCACTGCAATGATTATTGGTAAGAAACTCCATGTTGAAGCCTGTCTTTTAAACTCCACCTTTTTAACGAAACCCAATGTCTTGATTACATGATAACGCTGTTCCGTTTGCTGTAATGAAAGCTCATGTAGGCTGTTACTGAAGTGACTCTGAGAGTATTGTCGTCTTCTGCATAGTCGCTTTGGAGACGTTAACCCCGGTCTGCCTGGGTCTGTGTTGGCCAAAAGAGCGAGGAAGCGGAGCGCTGCGCTCGTGCCTCAGATGTATTTTTGTGCCAATCCCGAGGGTGTAGGCGCACGCTGCTGCTCGGGGGCCAGCCCCGATGCTGCCCGCTGGGGCTGCGGGCTTGCGTGGGCAGACACGAAATGGTTCCTGGCCTGGAGCGGTGCGGTGGGCAGCCGAGAGTGGCTGAGGGTCGTGGCTCCTGCTTGGGGCCGGGGTGCTGGGAGGCGGCTGGAGCCAAGCACCAGCCCCTGGGTGCTGAACGGGAGACTCCTGCGTGCCTGGGACCCGCGAGGATGTGAAAATACCTCTCCTCCGAGTAGCTGTGCTGCCCGAGTGCTGGGGCTGCGGGCTTCGCGTTGCCCAGGGGAAGCACGGCTTGTCTTTAGCGAGAGCCGTGGGGTTTTTAGGGGATAAAAGGCAGCCCGGTGTGCGGGTGGGTGCTGGGGTCCCTGGCGCTTGGGCTGTTTGCAGAGCACACTCGGGCTGCTGCGTGGGGCTCCGTCTCGCCCCACGGCACGGGCCCTGAGCACGGCCGGGGCAGGACCCGGAGCCCAGACGCTGCGCGGGAGCCGGGGGCTGCTGCAGGAGGGAGGCGACAGCCACGGAGGTGGGGAAGAGCACTCTGCTCTTTGGGGATCCTGCCCTCCCTCCACCCAGCTAAAAATTAAATAAATAAACAAAACATTAAATAGAAGCCCAGCCTCTCTCCTGTGGTCAGTCAGCACAAGCCACTGCGAAGGGGGGAGCAATGCTGGTGAAGCTTAGCGGGGCAGAGCTGCCTTTGCTTAATGAAATTCGGCTTGTTCCGAAGTTCTTGCTCAGTTTAATTTTTCTTAGTCCCTGTCCCTTTCTTTAGGCGTTAATTTTACCTACTTAATTTCAAGTCAATGTGTCCTGAATTGTTACGTTAAATCTAATGCTCGCACTTTTCTTAATTGGGTGGATGTTCTGAGCTTTCCTTTGGCAGCCGTATGACTTAACATATGAATAATAAACGCACTTTTCCGATGTGAAAAACAGAGCACGATGCCTACGCTGGCTGGATTTGTGCACTTGGATAGGAGTTGGGTTATTAAAAGCAGGAATATTTACAGCTCTGTTAAAATACCTAGTGCTATATAAACACGGAAGGAGTTGTGATAGACTCTCACGGGTTTGAGCGTAGTGGATGATGTTCCCTATTGAGGTCTAGAATTTCAAAGTTATTTAGACTCTTTGTATCATTTGTCAAGTTCAAGAACGTTTTTTGCACAGTGGGAACTGAAAATGCTTGCTCATGGTGGGAGAAATAGCAACTTGGTTTTATGATGAAGACTGAAAACTGTTGTGCACAGCCATGTCCCTTGCGGAGTTTGAGCTCGCCTCATGTCTCATTAAAGACAGTATTGTATTTAAACTTTGTAACTGTTTAAAGCATAATACCGGGCTCGTTAATGCAAATTTTTAAAATGGAAATGTCTTTAATTTATAGCAGACCTTAACTTGTAATTACAGCTCGTGGACCAGAACTACGAGCACCTCCTTTTAAACGTGCCGAGCTATTCTTGGCACGCCCCTGAGCTGTTTTTGTTGCAAGCGACTCAAAGCAGAGCACAACCGCCTGCCCGTTCGTGGGGTGCACGCGATGCTCTCCTCTATCGTGGGGCAGTAACGCGGCTCTTTCTCTTCCAGCTTGTGCGCTCACTGTGACGCTGCCCATGAGCCTCTATAACTTCTACAAGTAAGTTTCTCCGTTCTCGAGTCTCCCTCCCTGCACTAGCACCTTTGCAAGAACCCCAAAGCCTTGTATAACTTTGTTTCTGTAGTAGTTTTCAGACGACTGTCTTCAGCGTGGCAGAGTGGCTCTGAGGCACCAGAAGGTCCCAGTTTGCGGGGTGCGCTGGGAGGAGTGGGCTGGCAGCCCGCTCAGCGGGCTCTTGCAGAAGGGCTTGTCCTGCTGGTCACAGCCCAGATGGCCAGACAGCGGGGTGCTTCTGTCATGGAGGAGTTTTGGGGGGTTCGGGTTAACAGTGAAGGTGTGCGTCTTCCTCGTCTGACCGTGGCTGTGACCGATAGCAGCAGCTCTGAGCGGCAGGATGGCCAATGGGACTTTGCAGCCCTCTCCTGAAGGCAGGGCCCAGGTGTTTCTCAGCTGTGGTTCCAGGTATTTTCATGTCTTTGCTTGCCTTTCAGGGCCCATAAAAACAACACCTTGAAGCACCACTCTGTGTACGAAATCATGCTGCCGCTGGTATCCCCAGTGTTGCTCTTCCTGCTCTGCACCACGTGGATCTTCGTGTCCCCGACAGACATCCTGGAGGTCCATCCCAGGCTCTTCTATTTCATGGTTGGAACAGCCTTCGCTAACATTTCCGTAAGCGGCTTTTGCTTTACGCTCCGGTTTATCCCCTGGGAAGCATGAAGCCTGCCAGGACGCTTGAGAGGCAGGAAGAAAAAGACCAGCTCGGATGTGAGGGGAGAAGGGAGATGTGAAGATTAACTTAACAGCTTTACTATTTTGCTATGATTGAAAGAACAAAGGAAAGTAGACAGGGTTTGGGGTCTGCGAGTTTTGTGCTGCAGCTCTCGCTCTTGAGAAACCAGAGAATTAGTTAAATTGAGCGTGTTCACACGCTTGTGCCCCCTCTGTGTTGTGAATAGCAAACTAATACGAAAGGAGTTCCTGCTTCCTTTTTGAGGATAAACTTAAAATGAGAGGGACTAGAACTTTTGTCACAGTCTGATTTAGCCGCATTTTGCGTTTGTGCTTGCTCGAGACCTTAACAAAGGCGCCTGTGCTCGGCACCTCCGGCGCGTGGCTGAGCAGCTCTGTGCGTCCCTGCCCCGGGCCCAGCAGCTCACGCTGCTGCTTGGCAGGATTTTCTGCTGGTAGTGCAGGTAACGCTGGCAAGGCTCGGTCAGCTGGAGGGAGCTCCTTTTTCCCTTAAAGATGCCCTTGGTGCCTGTTTCCCTATTACCATCCTGCCCCACGAGGCTCTGCTCTGTGTGTCCCGCAGGAATTCTAATGCAAAGAAAGATCCCGAGTGAGAAACTCGGGGGAAAAACTGCACGGTGGCAGTTGTAAGCGCAGACGATTGGTACCTGAACAGATGCGACCGTCCTCTCTGCGCTGTGGGCAGCTCTGGGCTTGCAGAGTCGATACTGGGTGCAAGCTCCGACAGCTTTCTCTTCCTGCAGTGCCAACTGATCGTCTGTCAGATGAGCAGCACGCGCTGCCAGCCTCTGAACTGGATGCTGCTCCCCATAGCGGCGGTGCTCTTCGTGGTGATGTCCGGGTTCGCGCCGAACGGCGAAACGCTTCTCCTTTACCTGTTAACTGCTTTCCTCACCCTGGCGCACATCCACTACGGAGTGGTCGTGGTAGGTGAACCGCGGCGTGGCTGCCGTGCTCTGACCGCAGGCTTTGCTGCTGTTTGGGGCAGAGGGTGCTCTGCCTAAAAACGGGAATGTTGGTGGGAATAGCTGTGAGGACCAAGCTCCTTGTCGTGCTGCCCGTGACCATGTGAACCTTGAGCTGACTCCCTGGTGAGAGGCTTGTGCAGGCTGTCGCGTGGGTTTGAAGCAAGCTTTGCACGGTGAAACGGGGGGCTGATTCGTTTGAAACAATTACTTGCATCTCTGCTGCCGTGTTTAACTCGTCCTGGCTGCGCCGGAGCTTGGAGACCAGCTTGGATGTAAGCCAGCATGGGTGACCCGCACCCAGGGGTGGCGGGAAGGGCGGCTCCAGCAGATGCCCAGAGCAGTGGATGTTGTGTCTGCGTGTTGGACAGGAGCGCTTAATGTGGGAGCCCTAGTCTAAAAAGTTAAACTGCTGTCGGTGTTACGCTGGCTGATGAGCTCGGTCTGTGACCTTGCTGACGTGGCCTGCGCTGGAGTCGCCGGGAGAGCCGGGATGGAGGGGGATGTCCCTGCTAGGGAACGTGGTGGCACTGCAGCTGCTCTGCCTTCTCCCCTGCCGCAAGGGCTGCGTGGGGATCCAGGGACCGATTTGCTCCCCTTGCTCTGTGCCGACTCTGTCTGACTCCCTGAGTTTTGATGGAGAGAGAGAACAAGCTCGGAGTCCCGTTAGAAATGCCCCAGGAAGCTGCTGAGGAGCTGGGGCAGGGACCCGATGGCCCCGGCGGAGCCGGCCGCTGCCACGTGCGTACACCCTCCTGGGGAAGCCCTGCCCGTGGGAACCCCAGCTCTAATGTGGAGCCTCCAGAGTCGGGTTTGAACTGTAATTACAGCAAAGAAGTAATAGCCAGGTTGTCTTGTCTTTCCAATTAGTGTAATGAGGCTTCTGTGCAAGAAGGATTTGAATAGCTAAGAAGCTTAAATAAATTTGGTCTTGGAATCGTAGCTGGAGATGGGGACTGACTGGACGGTGTAATCCGCCTGTCTGCCCAGGCTTGCCCGTCCCCTGCAGTGAGCTTCTCGGTGCTCTGCTCCCCCGAGTTTGTGCGCCCCTTGTTTCCCCCCACCTCCAGCTTTCCAAGGGCCCATCTGTGCAGACTCCTCTCCCGGGATAAAAGAGCCTTTATTGAGCTGAAGAGCCTTTTCAGGCTCTGCGACTGGGACGTAATCCCAAACTGCTCTGAACTGGGGAGTACTGGTTAGGAATAGACCCTCTGCCCTGACTCTGTGCCCAGCTCAGCCTCTGGTGCCCAGCGCTGCTCGTTCTGGTTCTGCAATGACTGTCACCAGGTGCTGGTGCCGCACCATCCGTTTTACCTTCCTGCCTGAAAGGTGGTTCCTGGTGCGGCTCCGAGTCCTCTGTGGTTTTATCACGTCCTCCAGAGAGGTGGTGAAAGCTGCTTCCGAAGGCTGGTGTCAAAGGGGCCTCGTTAGCCAAAGCCTGGTGCTGGGTTCCCCCCCTCTCTGTAACCCTCCTGCGGGTCTCTGCATGGTCAATGCAAAGTAGTCGGCTCCCAGTTTGAATTGCAAATGGATTCAGGGAGGAATTTTTCATATAGATATCCGAGTTTATCAAGTTAATTTAAGCAAAATATTAACAATTCTGCTGGGAGGGGCGGAGAGGGAGCTGTACCGCAGGGTAAAATCCCGCGTGCCTGGGCTCAGGGCGGACTCCTGGCCCTGCGGAGGGCAGGAACGGAGGTGAGCCTGCTCCCGGGCCGCTGCTTGGGAAGGGAGCAAGGCTGCACCTCGCGGGGCCGGCAGGGACAGGGCTCAGTGCCCGGGGCGGGCGGCCCGGCCGCCCCCACAGCACGGGGCAGGGGCTGCGGTCCAGATCCGCCGCGCCCGTGGGGAGCGCGTAGGGCGGGCAATGGTGGGGACAGTGGGCGCAGGAAGGTGGCGGGGCTTTGGCCGTGCGCAGAGCGGGTCTGGCGCTCTGCCTGCTTCCCTCCGCGTCCCTCCAGGCGTTAATAACCCGGCCCTGTTGTCTGCCTCGTCCCCAGGTGAGCCAGCTGAGCAGGCACTTCAATATACGGCCCTTCTCGCTAAAGAAGCCCACGCCAGATTGACTAGGAGTGGAGGAAGAGAAAATCGGCTTGCGGTCTGCAGAAGTACTGTAAATAACTGCTGCAAATACCTGTAAATACTTCAACCATCACCACAGATCTAAACCTATCCTCTGGACAGACATCGGGGCACAGTACGCACGGTATCCGGTGCAGCCAGGGCAGGACTGGTACGGGGTGGCCCCCGCTGCTGTTCGAATGCAAGCTTTCGTTTTTGGGTGAAACTGGACGAGGAGGGTAGCCTTTCAGGTCACTATTACTGTATATTAGACCAGCTGAATGTTCCCAGTGAAACCTCAAACTCCAGGTCTTGCTCGGGTAAAGCCAGTTGGGGATGCAAATGGCTTTGCCTGAGCAAAGCATCTTGGCCTGTCACCAAAACCAACCTGACAGCTGATTTCTGCAAGGTCAGGGGAACATCCTGGTGGTCGGGGAGTTCCCGTCTGTCCCTAATCCTGCTGCACTGCCCTTCTCCTGGGCTGGTACTGAGGGAGCAGGCGGCGACAGTTCTCCCACGTTCTGTCCTGCATTCACCTATTTGGGCAAATACTTGCACTTTTTTTTTTTTTTAAGAGGAAAAAATCAACAACACACAACTTCTAGTAATATTCTACTTGGGGGGGCTTAGAATATCGGGGCTCAATTTCCTGTGAAATTGGGAAGGCGGCTTCTGCCTCCCCTGCTCGAGCTGTGGGTACCTGGGACCACGTCTCGACCGCGTTCCTCTCTGTCCACGTGCGTTCCCCGCCCGGGAGTGGGGTCTGGGCTCCCCGCGGCAGCAGAAAGTGGCTTCCACCCGCCTGTCCAACACGGAGCCGACCTCCCCCCTCTTCCCACCAGTGCGACCCCGCCGTTTCGGGCCGGCTCTGCCGGGTCGCCGTGTGCTGCCCGAGCCTCCTCTGTCGCAGTGCAGCCGGGCTCCGGCTCCACGTCGCCCTTCCCGCCAGGCCGTCGACGGCAGCAAATCCGCCGCTTGGAGAAGCACCTTACGGAGTGTTGTGTTGGTTGTGTGGGCGCTTTCCGAAAGCTCACGGGCGTGTGTGTGGTGGGGTCCTTTCCAAATATCACTTTGTTTTCAGAACCATTGTCCCCGGCGGCTGCATGTCTCATCCAGGGATGTATTTGTTTACTGTCCATTTGTAAAAGACGTGTTTGCATTCATTTTTTTTTTTTAATTTGTTTTTGTAATTGAGTTTGAGTGGGGTGGTGAAGACTGAATGCTGATTTTCTTTTCTGTTCACTTTATTTAATGAAGACCTGTGCTTGAATGAAGAGTGTAGCTTAAACCCAGGCTCTGGAAAGGCTGCATCCGGAAGCGAACAAGCACAGCAGATTGTGCATATGTAATCTACCATGGGAACAAAGTCGCTTACACACTGATTATTGTGCAACGTGGTTCGTGGAAGCTTGGTCACGGCATTTTCCTTCTGCAGGTGAAGACACCTCCTGCTTTAGGAAACCTTCAAACCGTAACGACTATTTAATGCTTTTTCTTTTGTAAATTTGCATCATTGTCATGCAGACTGTGAGACTTGAAATCCTGAGGCAAGCTCACGCGTTCCGGGGTTGCTCGGTCACGGTACGCCCGGCGCGGAGCGAGCTGGGGCCTTCGGCTGGGCTGGCTTCGCGGGAGGGCTCGGCCGAACGTCCGGACGCTCATCTGTCTGTACGGCTGCGTGTCTGGGAAGGGAGGCTGATCGGGGAGAGGGGGCAAATGGTTTTCAGAGTTTATTTAATAAAGTAGCTTACTCCTATATATTTTGCTGACGTTGTACAGAAAAAACCTTAAGTGTACAAATGAATTGGGCTGTGCTTGAATTTTTGACTCTTGCTATTTAATGAAATATAATTATGAAGGGAGATAAATTTAAGTCACGCTCGCGCAAGAATTACAGGGAATCTTAAAATGGGCTGCAACGCTTATCTACGAGACGTGTTCAGATAGCAAAGTTGTGCTAGCAGCACTGACAAAAGGTGGAGGTTGGATGATTTACTTTCCAGTTACGTGTTTGCAGGACCAGGGAATAACTGAGCTGTTCCCTCAGCTTCCAGCTGTGCTCTGGGGTCCTGGGCCCGTGCGAATGCTGTGAGAAGGTGTCTGATCTTAATCTTAGGATGTCACTTTGTCTCCGTAATGCACTGTCTGTCTGTCTGTCCCCTCACCTAGCTGTGAGCTGGCGTGCCCTCGCAGCAGAAATACACCCTGAAAAACCCCTCGGTGAAGTTAAAACGCGTGGAAGCAGGGCTTCCTCTCTGAAATCCTGCAAACACGGGTCGTGCTGTAGGAGAAACATCTCTCAAAAACTGGAACCGCTTCCTATCTGCACAGGCTTTATCTTCGCAGAGTCCTGGATTTTTGGTGCCTTAATTTATTGCACCTTGAAGCTAGAAAAGTATCTCCTTAAACCAGTGCTGGAAAACAGGCTCGCTTGTCTCTAGTGCTTGTGGCAGAGCGCGGAGGGAGCAGCCCTGGTCTCGGCGCACACGCAACTCTGTTCCTGACTCGTGCTGCTGCGACATGGGAGGATTCTGCTTGGGCTGCTAGAAATTAAGTGATTTCTGCTCCCAGGTCCCGGGGAAAGGGAAACAAACAGAAAGACCAAACTGCCTTGCCGTGGTGGGCTGTGGCGTGCTGAGAAACAAACTATTTATTAATAACAATGGTTTTAAGTCTTGAGAATAAATGTATTCCTCGCTAGGAGCACGGAGGGTGATGGCATGAAGGCGGTGGTTGCTCACCTGGCTGGGCAGGGGAGGGCATGTGCTTGCTCCTCGGCTCTGGCCCAGCGCTGGAGAGCTGGTCCGTGCTGTCCCTTCTTCCAGGGACCGTGTTCATCGCATTTCCTTCATTACTGTTGGACCCACTGAGTCCAGGACTGTCTTACGCTTTCCTAAATCTTTTTTTGCACATTTTATCTCAATCCAGAGTGTTACCAGGAACAAACCTGTTCAGGGAGGGGTGCCGTGCTTCCAGCCCCCTGGGATGTTGTCTCCTGGCCTCGGGCTCCGGGCAGGTCCCCTGCAGTGGGAGGAGGTGGCCAGTGCTGCCGGCTCCCGGCCTCGCTGCGCCGTGCCTGGCCAGCCCTCGCTCGGAGGCGGCTTTTTGTGGGAGCTTGGGACGCACCGACGTGTCAGCGCAGGACTTGCGGAGAGGCGGCCTCGCTCGCAGCCTCTTTCATCTCGATCTTGTGGTTCCTATCGCAGCTCCTGCCTCTGCGCCCAGCCTGGGATCTAGCACGGGAATTCACGGGGCTGAGGGTGAAGTGCGGGTTTGGGGACCTCCCGGGCTTTGGGTAAAAGTGCCCGTCACGCTAAAAGCAACGTTCTACAAGTGCAAACGCTGCGGCTGACCTGTGGGTGCACGAACACGAGGAAGACCAAGCGTCTACGTGCTGTGGTTTTGGCTCGTTCCTTCCCCGTGGTGAGTCTGCGCCGCAATCACCTCCTCTGTCCTGCGGCCGGTCCCGGCAAGGGCTTGGCAGCAGTGTCCTCTCGTAAACACCAGCCACCTGATGGGGCAGCTTTGCCAGAGCCCGGGGAGCAGAGCGTTGGGAGCCAGAGCTTCTAAGGCTCTGCAAACGTGTGTTTAAGCTCCTTAAATAGAGTACCTGCAGTTTGTAGTCTGAGAGCTGTTTTGATCTGTCAGGTCAGTTCTAGCAAGGCCCCTGAACTCTTCTCCTCCGGGAGCATCTGTTCCTGCTTGTGATAGACCTGGAGGAGCTGTAGAGAAGTGATTTTTGGAAACCAGCTCAGATCTTTTCTTTTCATGCACGGGTCCAAGGGGACAGTTGATACGTGTGCAAGCACAAGCTGTAGCTGAGCTCTGGCCATGAGATGGCAAAACTGTGCACGGGGTTTCCGTGGCCTTCCGAAACCTGCAGGAACTCCCTGAAGCAGAGTCGTTTCCCGTTGTCCCTCTTTGCCCAGCGTGCATCGCTCGCTCGAGAGCGGGAGTCCTTCGGCACCCGGCGTTCCCTTGCGCACCCCCTCCCCGCGTGGCTCAGCGCAGGCGCCAGCCTTGGCCGGCGGGGCTGATGGAGCTGGGCTGGCTGAAAGCTCGTTTCCTCTTTGCTTTTCTAGCGCGGATCTGCAAGCCTGGCGTGGGGTCCCAGACTTGACTCATCCTGCTTTGGCCCACCCGTTCCACCTCCTCGCGCTGCGGGGGAGCAGCGGCCGAGGTGACGAGGAGGCCGCTCTTGGTGGGACGTGGTGACGATGGGTGCTACGCTGATGGAAAAGGTCTCTCTTAGTTCGTAGAAGAGTCTTTGGCCCATCCAGGTGTGGTCAGACCTGGTCGAGAGGTCTCTGAGCTGGTCTTGGGGGAGGCGGTGAGGACATCGCTGCCCCAGGCGCAGAGGTTCTTGGTGGAATTCGCTGCTCGCCCTCCGAGGTGCCGTTTGTCTCGGCCTGTGGTGGCCGTTCGGTAGGAGCTGGTGCTGTACTTCAGGTTGGAGACCTCATTAATCAGATTCTCCTCCCGGCAGTGTTTGACTGACCTGCTGCTCTTCCTCGAGCTTTTAGCTGAAGGGGACGCTGATCCTGGTCGTGGTCTGCGCCGCGCCGGCACCGGCCCCTCCGGAAGAGGAGGGTGGTGGGTCCCCGGCTGGTTTTGGCTCTGGTCTTCTGAGCGAGTGCTGGATCGCTCTCCTCTCCAGCTGTAACCTGCGCCTCACGGCAGAGCGAGGCCGCAGCGTCAAACCCAGCCCGCAGAGGCGGGGTGAGCTCAGCCCTTCCACGGAGGGGCTTTGCAAACAGTCCCTGCTCTCCGCGCTCCCCTGTCAGTGCGGGACAGGGAGTTTCTCCGCACCCCTTCAGAGCGTCTTCGAAGGCCCGTGTCCGTGTGGCTGTTCCGTTTTTCCGGGCAGGGTGGGGAAGGAGTTGCTGATGCTGCCTCGTCCTTCTGGAAACAAGTTTGGAGGCACTAACTGGACTCTGCAGCTCGGCCGTTTGCCACCGCCCCCGTGCAGCGGGGCTGGAGAGCCGAGGCTGCTGTCCCGGGGCCGCGGGTGCTGTGAAACGATGCAGGGAAAGACGCGTTTGGTGCTGCTGGGGTTTGGTTCTGTCCCTTCCCCGCTGAGCCCTTCCGAGGAGCCGCCGCGGGCGGGAGCCCGGCTCCCCTGGGGCTCGGGGTGCTCTGCCGGGCTCCCCGCCGGCGCTCGCTCCCGCTGCGCAGGGTCGGATGAAGCAGCCTGGCCGGGAGCAGCGGTCCCGGCACTGCCGCGGTCCCGGGGACGCCGATCGCTTCCCTGGAGTCCTGTTGCTGGGAGTTTAGGTACTGCCGTGGGTTTGAATTCCAGTCTGTTAAATGCTATTACTGAAATATTTATTGTGTTTAAACCAAACAGAAAAACTATTAAAGTTCAATAAAGAATAACATTTTCCAAGCCTTTTAATGGTGTGTGGGTTTTTTTTCCTTTCTGCTGAGCAGGCAGGAGCTCCGGCCCCACTTGGAGCGACTGTGCTCGCCAGGGCACGGGTGGAAGAGCTCCCGTGGGCTCTCTGTGGAGCGCGGGGTTTTGCTCGCCTGCTGTGCCGGGCTGCGGTCGTGGTGCTGGTGGAGGTGCTGCAGGCGGGGAGGGAGCTGGCGAGGACTCGGCGTGGAGGAGGCAGCGCTGCCCTGGGCTGTGCCTGCCCCACGGCACCCTCCCATGCTGACGGGGCTGCGGGGGCTTGTATAGGGGGTGCAGCACCCTCTTTTAGCTGAAACACTGCCCTCCCCACGGCTCTCCCTTGACCTGTAGGTTCTCCCCTTTGCTCGGCCGCTTCTGCAGCCAGTGCCGACCCCTGGGTCCCTGAGAAGTCATCGTGTACCCCGGTAGCACGACTGGGGCATGCGGGGGGGGAAGCGGGGTTTGGGCTCGAGGGCACCGTGCTGAGAGACGGCGTCTCGCTCGCAGGCTGCTCCTTAGCAGGTTCATGGTGATGGGGGGGGTACGGCTGTTGCAGAATGATGAATCGGCAGGAGATGGACGTGAAAGGTGATGGGACGAGGGACTGGCATGTCCTGCCCTGGTGCTGCCTGTGCAGGGTCCCAGTTTGGGCCCTGGGGAAAGCCGTGGCATCTCCCACCTCCCCAGGGCAGGCAGCAGGGCTCCTCGGAGGAGAACAGCGTCCCTGTCCCTGTTTGGGACCCTCTTCTCAGGGGTTTGGCCCCTGCTTGCCCCCCAGGCAGCCCCTTCGGCGAGGGCCAAGGGCAGCCCTTGCAGTGAAGCTGCTCCCTGGGGCAGGGCCCATCCCTCGGGCCTGGGTCTGTCCTTGCTCCCGGCCACGGGCCCTGCTCTGCCCCGCGTGCGCCTGGGGTCAGCCCTGAGCCCCGCACGAGCGATTAAATCTCTAAAGCCCCCCCAGAGCTGGGGCTGCCTTTCCACGGGTGGCTCGGGCAGAGCTGGGGCTGCGCGGGGCCGTGGCCACGGGGCTCCCGAGGACGGTCTGCCCCAAAACACGAGCCTTGAAACGTGGAGCAGGCAGAGAGGCTCCTTCACCGGATGACATTCCCGCCTCCTTGAAGTCGGGATCGTGGCCTGCTGCGAGCACAGCTCATCCGACGGGGTGCTCAGGAAGGTGCCCCGGGAGAGGGAGGAGGCTGCGTGTAGCTGGAAACTCATGTTTTCCCGGCAGCAGCATGACTGCCCTGACAAGCCAGGACTTGGCTCTGCCCCAACAAAGCTGCCCACGATCACGGCGAGCTCTTGGCGCTGCCGGTTTTGGTGCTAATCGGGGTGATCCCCACCTTATCCCTGCGCCAGCGCTGCCGGGGCTGCGCGCAGGGGAATAAGCTGCTCTCGGTGGCTGCAGGCCCCGGGGCAGGAGACCACGGACACCCCATTTAGCCAGGGAGGCTGAGGTCAGGAATTAGGAAGGACGTCCTCGCAAGCCCCGGCCCGGCTTTCTGCGAGGGGGCGAGCGGAGTCATGGCCCTCCTGGGTCTCCCAGCTTCAGATCGGGAGGGCTGTGCTGGGACGGGGAGGTGGCTGGGGACATGGTCCTTGCACCGGCGAGTGGCTGGGGTGGGGAGTGGGGCTGCCTTCTCCCTTCCAAACACGCACCTTGGGGCTGGGGAGGGGGGGGGCGTCGAGGTTTGTGGCCACCAAATGGCATCAAAACCCAGGCGGACACGGAGGTGCGAGTCGCTGCTCTGTGTGCGCAGCCCCAGCGTGCCCGGGGAGGCTCACGGGCGGCCCAGGGCCAAATGGAGAGGAAAGGACTGGTGGCAGCTTTGGCTGTCCCCGGGTTGATGTCCCAGGGCAGAAAGCAGTGCTTCTACTCCAGAAGCTCCTGGGGGACTCAGCAGAGTGGCCGAGAGGTGCAGGATTTACATCCCGTGCCCTAAATCCCCCCCTCCGTGCCCTTTGCTCGGGAGAAGGGAGAACACGGCTGGCGGTGGCGGGGGTTTCAGCCCCAGTGCCACCCTCCGGCGGTTCGCACCGTGTGTCTGGTGCCCTTCAGACCGACGCCGTCGTGCCTGGGACCAGTTCGTGGTTGGGAAAGCTCTGCCTCCCTCCGCCGGCACGCAGGGCACGGGTGCTGGGGCGGGGGGGGCCCGGGGACCCTGCCCTGCTGCTCCTTCCCACAGCGCAGGGACCCCCCCGGTGACCGTCAGCGCCAGCCCACCCACCAGCGTTTCTGCTGAAGAAAGCAAGAATTGCCTGAAATAAAGGTGGGTGATGGACGGTGCGGCTGGGGCAGGAGCCAGGTTCTCCTGGCTGTGAAGCTGTGGGCGTGAAAGAGCCCCAGGAGCCGTTCTGCTCCCCGAGCAAAGGGGTTGCTCTGCGTCCCGCAGCTCCGTGGGGCACGGCCGTCCCCCCAGCCAGCGGGACATCGCCGTGGGCATGGGCTCTGCCCCACCGCAGACCTACCCAAGCTGCCGAAACCCTCGGGCTGTGGCACCGACCCAGGCTCCCCCGACTTTGGGGGAGTCCCAGGAGCTGTCCTGGGAGCAGCGGAGGAGGCTGCGGGCTGGTGGCAAAGCCTTGAGCAGAACCCGGGAGCCCTGCGGCCTCTGCCCGTGCCCTGGGCCACCCGCTTTCCCTCCGGGCTAAAGCTCAGGTGTATTTAAGCGATGCCTCGTCCTTTATCGGCCACCTCGATGGCTTCCTTTAAGAGGATTGTTGCGGTAGGTGTAATACACTTAAGGGATTGTTAATAACAATAGTGTTTGGGCAGCACACCCTGTGCCGGCGGCGCGGGCTGCCGTCACGGTCCCTTTGGACCTCGCGGATCTACAGGACAACGTACTCGGTAAATTAAATTTTATTTTATGAGCTTATTAGGAAAGAAAGCAAACAGACAAGGGCTTGGTCCCCTTTGTGCAGACTAGGCTAACAGGAGAATTCGCTAATTCACCACTTAATTGGGGGGAAGAGGGGGAAGGGCTGTGCCTGCTCTCGGCACCGCGGCTGCCTGCCCACCCGTGTTTATCCAGCCATGGCCCCTCCGCTCCCCCACCAGTGCACGGTGCCCCGATACCACGGGGATGGGCGCAGTCCTGCTCAGCAGCTCCTCGCACATCCCTCCGCTCACCCTCACGGGTGGGCATTGCCCTCCCAAAACCGGGGGGCCCTTGCACCCTCCCCAGCATCCTCTGGGGAGGGGGCTACCCCCCCCGGGGCACCCAAAATCTGGGTGCTGCAGACTGGTTTGGCTGCCTGGGGCACAGGAGCCACCGGAGCGGCTTGGTCGCCCACCTTTGGGCTCGCTGGTGTGCGGCCAGGGCAGCGGGTCCGAGTGCTGGCAAGAGCTGGGACCACCGTGGGCGGGCGACGTACGGCGGCGGGGGGGGGACGGCGCTCGGTCCTGCCCCGTGCAGGGACGTTTGCAGCTTGGGGGGAGGCAGAAAGAGAATCCCGCGTCTCCCGTCACGCTGGTGAGGGAGGACAAACCTCTCTCCGATAACCCCTTGATGTTGCTCCAAGGAACGGGGTCAAACGCGCGGCCCCAGAGCCCGGTGGCTCCCGTGCCACGTGGCCTCCGGCCGTGGGTGCCACAGAGCTCTGAATTTGCCCAGTTTTGGGGGTCGCTTGGTGCGCGGGTGAATGAGGAGCGGAGTCCGGCGGGCGGGAGCTGGGGAGGTGATGTGAGCGGCCACAAAGGTGACCTGGCTGGAAGGGGAAAACTGCTGAACAGCAGAAAACGTCAGCTGAAATAGGGACGGGGAAGATGCCTGCCAGGCTCGAGAAGCGCGGCCGGCGTCCCTGGAGTGCAGCTGGGCGCCGAGAGAGCACAGACACCCCGAGATCCCACCGGTAAGCGCAAAACCAAGGAACCGTGGGGCAGCTTACGGCCTGCAAAGGTGAAAAATAGTCTGGAAAAAGGGGGAAACGTCCTGAGAAAGTAAGAATCGGAACCTGCCACTGGCTGTTCCAGCTGCAAGAACAGGAAAACAGCCTGGAAAAATAAAACCTGGACAGAGGGAGCAGAAAACATCATCATCTGTTGGCTGTTCCAGGCGAAAAATACAAATTAACAGCATCTACTGCCTCCTCGAAGCAGTGGTGTCCTACACCCTCTTACGTCTCTATTGTAAAAATGGCTCAATTCTGACCCAAAAGGAGCTTCTCTGAGAACTCCCCACGCTGCGCAGACTTTTCCCTTTCCTAAACAGGCCTTGGACCCTCGCCGGGGCCGCCTGGCTGACTCCGGACGCCGTGACGCGGCTCATCTTCGACGTGACACTCGGTTATTTTAGCGGTTCCCCTCTGGGCCCCAGGCTGGGGCTGGTTCAGTTTGTCCTGCCGCGGCTGGGGCGGTTGGGTCCCCTTCCGGGATCTGCCTAATGCGCTTGGTATTGCCAACATACATTTTATATATATATATATATGCATATAGGTAATCTATCATCAGTATATCTAGTGTTCTATTATTTATGTTTGCTTCCCTAGTGAGAAGATTGCAGTAGTCCATAATGTTATATAGATTTGATTGCTGCTGTTATTGGTTGCTGCCATTATTGATTGTTGCTATTGATTGTTGCTATAATTGATTACTGCTGTACTATTGTGTGCTGATAATAATTTGTAATGGCTTGATACATATATATTCATGGAATCACAGAATGGTTTAGGTTGGAGGAGACCTTTCAGACCATCGAGTCCAACCGTTACCCCAGCCCTGCCGAGGCCACCACTAAACGCAGGTGTACTTGCTAGAAGGGATTTTGGTGGTATTTGTGGCAATGTGTAATAAAGTAGAGAAATTTAGAGGCCAAGCTTCCGTGTCCTTGCGTATTAGGGAATCCTGCGGACACACGGACATGATTTACACCCACCCACAGGCCGGGGAACCCTTTGGGTCATGACATGGGGTCAGGTGGGGTTTGGGGTCCTGCAGCGGGCTGTGCTCGGCTGGGGCACGTCCCGTGTCCCTCTGAGGATCTCCCTCCGCGAAGCAGCTCCCGCGGAGCGTGTTCAGGCGTGTCCTCGGCGCAGGAGCCCAGCTGCTGTGCCCGAGGGGCTGCAGAGGGGCTCCATGTCCCCGGCTGCTGCTTTGCTCATGGTTTGCGCTGGCTGACAGCTTGTCCTTGCACAACGTGTTCCTTTTCTGCGCTTTTCCAGCTCCCTCCGGCCACGTTTGCCCAGCCTCAGCTCGCATTGCGGCATTGACCCACGCGCATCCGTGGTGCGATGGGCAATTGGCAACGACGAGGGCGAAGTTGGCTCGTGGCGACGGGCACACGGGTTCCGCTGCCTGCAAAGCAGCGTGGCTGCTGCAGAAAGGACCGGCTGGTGCAAGCCCAGGCAGCAGCGTGCGGGGGGGCTGAGCCACTGCAAGCGCCCGCTCGCAGGCTCGGCTGCTGCTGAGGAGCAGAGACGCTGCCGGAGGAAATTTCTCCTCTTTGGGAACCACTTAGATGGTGGGAGAGGACAAAAGTGCCCTGAAGGGTTTTGCTTGGTCCCTCCGGCTCCTGCAAACAGGGGCTGGTGCATCGAGGGAGAGCGGGGCTGGCTGGGGACAGCAGAGAGCTGGGCACCCACTGGCACCGCGGGAGGGACCGGCTGCTGCCACCCACTCGCCTCCACGGGCTCACCCAGCCCCTCACCGTGCGCCCCGGGCTGGGCTCGCCCCACGTCCCCAGCACCCCACCCGAGCTGGCAGGGCTGGCTCCGGGGAGCTGGGGGTCACCCGCTCGGCCAGGAGAAGGCAGTGGGAGGGAGCTGGGTCTGCCCTGTCCCACCGCGGCCCCCCCAGTCCAGCCGGGATCTCCCCCCACAGGTGGGGGAAGCCCCAGGAAGGAGAATGGTGGGAAAGCAGCTGCGGCGGGGCAGCAGCCTCTGCCGGGAAGCTCCCCTGGGAGCCAGGAGATGCGGGTCGAGGCGGAAACGTCAGCGCTGCCAGCAGCTCGGAGCTCCTCGGGAACCTGCCCTCCATCGCCAGCATGGAGGATCCACGATCCCTGGCGGACTCCCTGGACATAACCCAAATCTGCCTCGACCTGCTGGGAAAGCTGAAGGAAATGCAGGACGGCAGCGCTCCGATCCTGCCCGAAGCCATGAGGAAAGAATTCCTCGTCTGCCTGCGGTGCCATCGGTGCCTCACTGGCAGCTGCCCGCACTGCTGCGAGCCCGCGGCAGAACAGGACCTGCCCACGCTGGCCGTCGTCCTCTCCGCCATGGACATCCTGGTGCACGAGGAGGACCTCCAGCTCCAGGTGGTGCTGGGCTTCAAGCTGGCCATCAGTGGGGAATCATAGAACGGTTTAGGTTGGAAGAGACCTTTAAGATCATCGAGTCCAACCGCTAACCCAGCGCTGCCAAGGCCACCACTAACCCATGTCCCCAAGTGCCACATCTACACGGCTTTTCAATCCCCCCAGGGATGGGGACTCCCCCACTGCCCTGGGCAGCCTGTGCCAGGGCCTGACAGCCCTTTCGGGGAAGAAATGGTTCCCAAGATCCAACCTAAACCTCCCCTGGCGCAACTTGAGGCCGTTTCCCCTTGTCCTGTCGCCTGTTCCTTGGGAGAAGAGACCGACCCCCCCCGGCTCCAACCTCCTTTCAGGGAGTTGCAGAGAGCGAGAAGGTCTCCCCTCAGCCTCCTTTTCTCCAGGCCAAACCCCCCCAGGTCCCTCAGCCGCTCCTCACAGCACTTGTGCTCCAGCCCCTTCCCCAGCTCCGTTGCCCGTCTCTGGACACGCTCCAGCCCCTCAGTGTCTGTCTTGGAGTGAGGGGCCCAGAACTGACCCCAGCACTCGAGGTGCGGCCTCGCCAGGGCCGAGCACAGGGGGACGATCCCTGCCCTGGTCCTGCTGGCCACACTAGTGCTGATACAGGCCAGGATGCCGTTGGCCTTCTTGGCCACCTGGGCACACTGCTGGCTCATCTTCAGCCGGCTGCCTTGGGCTGGTCAGGAGGTGTTTCTGCAGGACGAGGGGCTGCGGTGTGGGAGCGCTGGGGTGTCGGTGATGGCCTCTCGGCCTCTCGCTGGGTTTTGGTCTGGACGGGGCTGTTAAACAGGAGTGGGACGGACACCAACGTGTTGGCTCCGCGCGAGGTGGGGTCCCTGGGCCCCCCCGGAGGTGTTCCAGCAGATAGCCATGAGCCAGGTGACACCGGCCTGCTCGGTTCCCCCTGCCCGGGGCCAGAGCGGTCCGTGTTTCAGAGGACAGTCGCGGCAGTTAGGAGAGGCACCCCCAACTCCCTCCCCTGCTGCCCTCCACCAGCAAGGGGGTCCTCGGGCCCCCCTGGGGGTCAGCACCGTGGGGATCCTGGCGGGGGGGACACGCGGGAGGGACAGCCCATGGAGAGGCGGGATCCGGCACGGAGCCGGAGGCAGGCGCAGGACCCTGATGCGTGGAAAGGCGGAGGGAGGCGTGTGCCCTGCAGGGCTTGCGGAGGGCACAGGTTAATGCTCGGGGTGCCCAGGGGACGCCCACTGCTCACACACCCCCAAGCCCCTTCGCTCAGAGCCCCCTTTGGGCCCCAGTCCCCCCATCTGCCCCCCAGCATGAGCCTCTGCAGGGCCTCCTGGCCCTGGGGGTTCCTGCTTGGAGACAGATGGAGCCCGGGGGTCCCTTATCACCTTTTTTCTCCCTCCTAGGATGGGCAAGAGGAGACGTCCCACTGGGCAGCCCCCCAGCACAGCCGGCAGACGATGGAGAGAAGGGACCAGGGCTCCCCTGTGCAGCAGCAGCCCCTCGGTCCCTGCCGTCCCCAGGGGAGCGCTGCCTCCTGCCGCCCTGCCCCGAGGGGAAGGCAGGGCCACGCCGGGTTTGCTCCCCCATCCTGGTTTCGGCCAGGACGGAGCTGGTTTTGTCTCCAGCAGCTCCTGTGGTTTGGATTCAGTGTGAGCAGAGCGGTGACAGCAACTGATGGTGCTGGGTGCTGCTGAACGACCCAGGACATTTTGCAGTTTCCCAGGTTTTGCTGACGTGCAGGTGCAAAAACCGGGGAGGGGCAGAGCCGGAATAGTTGATCCCAACTGGCCAGAGGGAGTGTTCCCTACCAGAGACGGCATGGCCGGGATAAGGGAGGGTCGGCCGGTGGGCCACTAGGCTTTTGAGACCCTTAACTTGCCTTAGTCCTTAAGCTTCCCTTTGGGTTGCTTTTTGCTTCCCTGTTTTTCCTGTTTGTTTTCCGTTCGTTGGTTCGGCTGTTGGTTCCCTCGCCTGCTCTCTCTGGAACTGGCTGTTCTGGGATAGCTGGGGGGGATACCCCTGCTCCCTTCCTGCTGCTCGGGACGGGCTGTATCGGTCGTCAGGGGGTGAGAAACTGTGTATAGTTTGTTTTATATATTCTATTATCCTTATACATATTATTATTATTATCATTATTAATATATTTTTATATTTTCCCTTTGCTGTCCTGGTGAGCTGCTTTTATCTCAACCCGCGAGTTTTCCTTTCTCTCCGATTCTCCTCCCCACCCCACGGGGAGGGGGGGAGTGAGCGAGCGGCTGTGGGGTATTGGGTCACAATTTGGGGTTAAACCACGACATCCCTGCGTGCCCGAGGGACCCGGCTGCGGCCCCGGGAACTGGGGAGAGGCAGCAGGCAAAGCGGCTGCGACCGGGAAGCAGCGGGGCAGACAGAGGGAAAGGGAAAAGGGTCTCGAAAAGCAGCCAGCGAGGAGTGGTGTCCCCACTAACGCGAGACCTCGGCGGAGAACCTGGAAGTGAAAGCCGATTTTTATTGACTGATTAAACCAGTAGTATCCTAAAAACATCCCCGAGAGCTCCTCAGTTATTCAGTGAGGGTCTCGCACACTTGAAGCTGAGAAAGGTGGCTTTTCAACAGCTGAATACTGCAGTGAGCCGAGGAAAGAGCCCTTCCCCAATACACACGGCAAGAAAGACTCCAGCCGCAATACATATCAATCCAAACAAACTAAACCGAGAATCGAGAAGGCCGCAGGGAGCTCACACTGCACCAGAGAAGCTGGCCCCCTGTGAGCCCCCGGGGACGTCCAGCCACCACCGCCGCTGGGTCGGCAACCTTAGGAAGATGTTTGAGGTGCTGGACACTTCCCCGCCTCTGCCAGAGCCGTGGGGAGGGAAGGGCAGGGCCTTGGCGGCTGCTGGGGCACGATGCCCGGTGTCCCCTGTGGCGGGACGGACCCCTGCCCCGGGGAGCAGCGACCTCCAGGGCTGCGAGCGGAGCAGGGACAGTGCTGGCGGGGGGGACAGGCGCTGGGGCCACGCTGTGCCCCGTCCCCACCCCGGGGGGGTGGCGTGTCCCCAGCTGCTCCACCCCAGCCCCCTGGTGTCCGCACGTCCCTCCCAGGAGCCTTTCGGGAGCGCTCCCACGGCTCCAGCGATGCAGCCCCAGCGCTCCCTCCCCTTCCCCCGGGGCTGAGCTCCCCAGGAGGGCGCCCAGTGGGCAAAGGGCTCCAGGCCCCCAGCCCGGGCACCCCTCCCCGCCCTGCTGCGGGACGCACAGCCTCGGGGCGGCCGCCCTCCTCCAGCCCCATTTCTCTGGGACCGGAGCCACGAACGGGACCCACGGAGGAGGAAGGCAGAAGAGGAGGCCCCACAGCAGCAGCAGCAGCAGCAGGGAGGAGATGTCCCCCGAAGCCGCTGAGAGGCTGCGGGGAGGAGAAGGGCATGGGGCCAGGGAAGGTTGTGGTGTGGGGCTGGGGACGTGGGGGAGGCTCCCACGCTTCATGCTCCCAGCAGCTTCTTGACCATGTAGCCTGGCATGCTGTAGAGAAAGAGGGCGATCATGATGAGGAGCAACAGGGCCAGCACGATTTTGATGATGAGCCACTTGTAGCGCGTGCAGATGAGGTATTTGATGGACTTGAGCGGGTTCAGGAACCAGATGAAGGACGTGTCCGGGCGGCTGCAGGGGAAGCAAATACCCATCATTAATGCCATGGCCATGGAGGAGGGATGCATGGCAGGCAGTACAGCAACGGACACGGTGGGCAAAGGGAGGTGCAGGGTCCCCTTCCCTGGGTAAGCCTGCACAGAGCGAAAGAGCCCAACCAGGAGGGTCACAGAATCGTGTAGGTTGGAAGAGACCTTTAAGATCACCGAGTCCAACCGCTAACCCGGCACTGCTAAGGCCACCACTAACCCATGTCCCCAAGTGCCACATCTACACGGCTTTTCAATCCCCCCAGGGATGGGGACTCCCCCACTGCCCTGGGCAGCCTGTGCCAGGGCCTGACAGCCCTTTTGGGGAAGAAATGGTTCCCAAGATCCAACCTAAACCTCCCCTGGCGCAACTTGAGGCCGTTTCCCCTTGTCCTGTCGCCTGTTCCTTGGGAGAAGAGACCGACCCCCCCTGGCTCCAACCTCCTTTCAGGGAGTTGCAGAGAGCGAGAAGGTCTCCCCTCAGCCTCCTTTTCTCCAGGCCAAACCCCCCCAGGTCCCTCAGCCGCTCCTCACAGCACTTGTGCTCCAGACCCTTCCCCGGGATCAGGAGATGGACAAGGGGAGTCAGCATGACATGTGCCAGACGGAGCAATGCAGGTTTGTGAGGGAGCATGAGGATTCCAGTCGAAGCTGGAATCTGACGGTGAGGACCGGAGGGGAGGAAGAGGAGGGGGTGGGAGGCCAAGGAAAGGGGATGGAGCCAAGAAGAGAGGCAGAGGAGGAAGAGCGTAAGGAAAAGCAGCAGGGCAGTGAATAGCAGGATATGGAGGGGAACTGGTAGAGATGGCTCTGCCCATAACCCTCATTCCTACAGCGCGACCCCTCCTCGCCTCCCCATGCCTGGCTCCCACCCCGGGGACCACCTCACAGCTCCCCGAAGCCCAGGTGCCTGCTGGGGAGAGGGGTTTCCTACTTACTTGGGTTTCTCCAGTGGATCGGGCTCATTGCGAGCTAGCCCAGCGGGGGATTTCTCTGCCTCCTCTGCCGTCAGAAGGTGCAGTTCAGCCTCGACTTTCCCCTGCAGGGAGCAGAGAGTTGTTCTGAGACCCAGGCAATGCTCTCCACCTCAGCCCCCCAAGACATGGTGACACAGGGGGCCTGAGGAATAGAGAGAGGCAAGTGCAGGGGGGGTGGAGGGTGTCTGCAAAGAGTGCAGTCCCCAGGATGCAAAATCCCTCCCTTTTCCCCTTCCTTACGGTGATCTCCAGCTCATCATTCTCATCTCTGGCCACGAACGGCCACCAGCCCTTCACGCGCTTCTGCTTGAAGATGGAGACCATGGGCAGCTCTGCCTCGTTCGTCACCATCTCCAGGCTGCACAGTTTCGATGTCTTGGCTCCCCGGGGGAAGCGGTTCAGGTCCAGCTCGATGGCCCCTGGCAGGAGAAAGGGGAGCACAGATGTTGGCACCCCCAAAATGCTGAGTCCTTGGCTGGAGGTGGGCTGGGCCAGCATCTCCTGCCCTGAAGAGCAACTTTGAACTAGCTCTGGGAACTAAAAAGCTGACATGTTTGCTACAGGAGCAGCCCTTGAACAGCAGCAGCAGAGACAAGGGCTCTCATCCCACCTGCTCTTACCAGCAGCATCTAAAGGGGTTTGCAGGACGTTGTGGACTTGAGGAGCAGGGCTGCCCTTCCAGGTTCTGTTCCTATATAGGCTTTATCTCCTCCCACACTGCTCCCTACTTGCCCAGCCATGGGGTCCTTGCTGGCTGCCCCATTGCCCCAGCTCAGCGGACTCCCCCCTTACCGAGGAAATCGTCGGCCGAGAAGTGGTCAGCATCCCAGACCTGCAGGGTGAGGCGAGCTGGGATCTTGTACTCGGTCTCATCCCAGGAGAACATGGACTCCTTCTTGGAGATGACGATCTTCTCCTCCGCCATCAGGTAGTCAAAGGGGAAGATGTAGCGCCAGTTGAAGTTGCCTTCACCAGTGAGTGAGTGGTAATGGACGTCCGTGTCTTGCTTGTCCTCCTGCTGACCCTTCAGCCACCTGCAAGGCCGAGAGGGGTGAGAGGGGTGGCACACGTTACGGGAGGGAGGAGAGGGCACAGGACCAGCCTGTGTGTGTAGCCAGGATGTCTCCAGGACAGACTGGAAGGATCTAAAAGGCGTGAGCAATGGGCTGGGACTGCTCGACTCACCGCAGCAGCCTCTCCAAGGGATGGCGTGGGGGCAGGAGGGCACAGAGGGCTTGGAGAGCAAGAAATGCAAGTGGGTCTTTCTCTGGGCAGGGAGGTGTTAAAGGACAGGAGCAAGGAGCATTGCTGGGGAGTCGGGAGCAGAGCATGCTGGAAGGATGTCCCCACCTCGCACTGGTGGAGCAGACAGGCCCAGGGGAGGCTGTAGAGACCTTCTCACTCCGCCACGGGGTAGTCTGGCCTCCCCTGACGGCAGCTGTCCGTGCGGAGGCAGCTCGGTCTGTCCTGGTCACCGCAGGCTCCCCGTGTCAGGGCACATCTATCCGAGCCCGTCAGAGGTGTTTGGGGCCTGCTGCAGGCTCTGCTTGAGGGTGGGGTTGTCTCTGCTGCCCCAATCTCCAGCGAAGGGACCTCAAGTGCCCCGCTCAGACTGGCACCGTGGGCACCGTGTCACTGGAGACAGTGGGGTCCCAGTCCTGCCGCCCTGGGAGATGGGGCGGCCATGCTCACCTTGCCATCACGTGTGCTTGTACCCCCAATTTTCTGGCTCCAGTGAACAGGTTTCCCAGAGCAAAAGGGACAGGGAGGATGGTCCGTACCAGCAAGTCTGGGCCCCGGGGGAACACAGCTTTGTTTTAAAGACTGTCCTGGTTTAGGCCAGGATGGAGCTGGTTTTGTCTCCAGCAGCTCCTGTGGTTTGGATTCAGTGTGAGCAGAGCGGTGACAGCAACTGATGGTGTTGGCTGCTGCTGATCGACCCAGGACATTTTGCAGTTTCCCAGGTTTTGCTGATGTGCAGGTGCAAAAACCTGGGAGGGGCAGAGCCAGAATAGTTGATCCAAACTGGCCAAATACAGTGTTCCCTACCAGGGACGGCATGGCCGGGGTAAGTGGGGGTCAGTCGGTGGGCCACTAGGCTTTTGAGACCCTTAACTTGCCTTAATCCTTAAGCTTCCCTTCGGGTTGCTTTTTGCTTCCCTGTTTTTCCTGTTTGTTTGTCATTCGTTCCTTCGGCTGTTGGTTCCCTCGCCTGCTCTCTCTGGAACTGGCTGTTCTGGGATAGCTGGGGGGGATACCCCTGCTCCCTGCCTGCTGCTCGGGACGGGCTGTATCGGTCGTCGGGTGGTGAGAAATTGTGTATCGTTTGTTTTATATATTCTATTATCTTTATATATATTATCATTATTATCATTATTAATATATTGTTATATTTTTCCTTTGCTGTCCTGGTGAGCTGTTTTTATCTCAACCCGCGAGTTCCCCTTTCTCTCCGATTCTCCTCCCCACCCCACGGGGAGGGGGCAGTGAGTGAGCGGCTGCGGGGTATTGGGTCACAATTTGGGGTTCAACCACGACAAGACTGTGAGGGCCCCCCAGCCCCTTTCTCCAATGAGCCAAGGCACCTCTGTTCCCCAGGGTGCTCTCAGGTTTTTGTGCGTCTGTTTGTCCCGAGGGGCTGCAGAAAATGGCAGCGTTGGCGCTATCTGACCCTGCACCACAGCCCACGTTGTACCCCCCTCCCCGCTCCAAAACCATCCCGGGGACCCCCAGGGAGAAGCAGAGGAGGTGGTGCTGGCATGCCATGCTGTACCTACCCCCTGACAAAAATGTCACTGGATTTCTCGCCAGTGAAGTAGTCATCGTCCTCCAGGATGACCTCGTCCGTGTTCCACACTATGACTCTAAGCTCATACCTGGCAGGAGGAAGGGAGACAAGAGGGTGAGGCACGGGAGCAGGGGAAGGAGCAGGAGGGAACGGGGTAATGCTGCCAGAAACCAGGGCCAGGCACCGAGATGGCAGGGAACTGCTCACGGGGATCTTGTCTGAGGGATCACGAGGGCAAGAAGAGGAGGGGGATCTCCACATGGGCTCAGATCAGCCAGGCAGGGTGAGCAGAGCAGCAAGGGGAGCTTTACCTTCCTCTGCTCTGAACCCTGCAAGGCCCACACCAAAGGCTCGAAGGGACAGCCCAGGCTTGGTCTTTGGTAGATTTGTGGCTAAAATGGGGTCTGCAAACCCGTCTGAGTCCAGGTCTCCCTGGTTTCCCCACCTTACTGAGCAGGGCTGTCCCCCCCTGAAATGGGCATCACGGTCCTTCTCAGGACTCTAGCAGGACCCTGCGATATTCCCAGCACTGCCTTTTGTGTGCAGCAACCCGGGCTTTCCCAGTCACATTCGGCTGGGTTGGGAGTTTTGGTGATGGAGAAAGCGGCTCCGGTGGGAGCGGGTGGAGGAAGAGCAGAAGCCAGACCCCTCGCGGGGCGCAGCTGCAACGCGGAAGGGCTGGAGGAAGGCTGGGGGACGGTGGCAGAGAAACGCAGCCATGCGGCCACAAGCGCAACACATCGCGAGAAGTACCAGGGAGTCCTACAGGCGAGGAGAAGGAGATTTACGCCTTCCTTAACCCAGCTCCTCTGGTATCTCCCTCTGGCCATGCGCTGGCTGAGCCCAGCTGTGGGACCAGGCATAACCTCGCTTGAGACAGAATATCTACCTGCAAACCCTCTCTTCAGCCCATCGATAGGAACATCTCAGCTCCAGCTCATGGGTCACTGCTGAGCACGGCTGTCCCGGGCCGCACTGTAGCCAACCCTCTGCTTTTCCAGTCTGCGCTGGTGTCTGGACCTTGCCCTTGGCCTCAGCTTTCATGCAGCTGCCTGCCCCACTGCTCAGCCCCCAGCTGCAGCCCGCTGGGATCAAGGGACATTCTCTCCATCCAAGGCATCGTCCGCTGGGCACGGGAGTGCAAGAGACTCCCACCAGGATGCCCAGCGCCGTCCCTGTATCCCGGCCCTGGGGGTGGGAGAAGGGGCCCAGGGACACAGTCCAGCAGGGTAAGGCAGGGCTAGGAGGGATGTCGAGGGAAGAAATGTCTTTGTCTCTCTAAATGAGCTGGGAGAGGGCAGGGCGGGGAGGAAAGAACTCTCTATTATGCTGCCTGTTGCCTGCTCTGTCCTGCTTGGACTGACCAACTCTGCCCCAGTAACCTTCCCTGCCCCGGGCTCCAGCCATCACCTCCTGGAAAGGGCCCCCCCAAACTGCCCGGGATGCCTTGTCCTGGGCAACCCTGCCCCAGCCTGGGAGGGGTCGGGGCTGGGCGCAACCGGGGAACCATTTCATTTCCTAGTCTACACAGACGAGGGAGATCGGGAGCTGCAGGGGATGGGACAGGCAGGATACCACCCTTCAGGAGCAGCTCTGGAAGGGGAAGACATCGCTCGATGCCTCCGGTCTTGGGATCTCTGGAAATGCCAGCGTGGTTGGGGTACCCAGGCAGAGGGCCGGGCTGGGCCGCGGAGCAGCAGCAGCAGAGGGGAGAAGCAGGGCTCCATCCCCAGCCCCGAGTTTTCCCTGGGGCTGGTTGGCTGGGAGGTTCCTTACTTCTTTGGTTTCCGGGGAGAAATATCAATGGCAGGGCCAGGCGCTGGCATGTCCATGGGGAACATGTCCACCCACATCTCCAGGCGACCCTGCAAGGTTGAAGAGGTGCAGTCAGCTCCCCTGGTCCCTCCTTGCCCCCCCAAACCGCAGCTCCCAGCTCCTCTTGCCCTTCAACATCAGTCTGGCCATGCCAGATGTGGGGCAGGGCCTGCAGCACTGAACCCTCCCAGATGTGGAGCAGGGCAGGGCCCCCCCTGTGCCAGGAGTCCTTTTCCACCCCCTGCAGAAGTGTCTCCTGGCACGGCGTGGTGCCAAGGTGCACAGGCGTGGGGAGTCAGGGGACCGAGGGCCTTGGGGCGTGAAACGGATGCAGGCTGGAGCAGGAGAGGCAGTGAAGATTTAGTCTGCTGGGGTCAACAGGGGACTGTTAAGGGTTGTTGATGCCCAAGGGCCACGCTTTGCAGGATGCCCCCCGCTCCTGCTGCCCACGACAAGGCGGGTTACGGCTGGTCTGCCCAGCTGACGTCTCTGCTCCCTGCTCGGGGGCTCTGCAGGCCCCGCAGCGTGGGCCGCCTCCACTTCTGCTCTGGGACTTGGAGGACCTGCTCGATGCCCGGCTTGTCAGGGTTCAGCAGCGGCCGCGTCTCCACGTGCTCGGGGACCAGCCTGCAGCCCGCCCGCGGGATGTCGTCCCAGTGGCGCAGCACGGTCAGGGCCAGGTGTTCATCCGTCTGCTTCTTCTGACCTGCGTGGGCAAAGGGAGGGCTGAGCCTGGAGAACTGGGCAGGGAGACACCAGGGACAGCAAACAACCCTGTTCCTCTACCCCTGCTCCAAGGGAGCAGAACTGCCTACTCCTCCCCATTTCCTTGCATACACTTTGTCCTTCAGCTAACGCTTCCTAACTCCTCTCTTTCTCCTCTCTCTAACCCTGGCCATTTACAGAAGTCCCAGATCCCCTGCCAGTCTGCATTTTCCCAGGCTGAACAAGCTCTGTATCCATTGACCATGTTCTCCTTCTCTTCTGCACTCCCCTGGCCTGCCTTCATCTTTCTGGAGCACACGTGAGCGCATTGGGACACCACCACTGTTCGGGGATGGAGAATGGCTTCCTAAGCCCTGGAAAGGCCAGGGTGGGCTGTCTTCCTTGCTCCTTGGGCATACACTTTCAGGAGGAAGTTTTCAAAGGCAGGCTTGGTGATGCTATGCCACGGGCACCCATGAGTGATTCTGAGAGCAACCCACTGGCCTGGGTGGTCTGTAAGACTCTAACTGGTCACATACTGGAAGGTCCATTTAGGGTGGTGGATGGAGAGTGATTGCAGTGCTGCTTTGGGGTGATGGGGCCACTACATCTGTCTTCAGTCCTGGATGATGAGGGGACACCCCAGACCCCTGCTCCCCTCCACAACCTTCATCCCATGGGGCAGGTACCATTTTCATCCTCAATCTCCGTGGGGCCGGTGAAGACCCTGTTGGCAACTTTCACTCTTCCTCCTGGCCCAAAGTGTGGCCCGTCCACCTTGCCCTCTTTGCACAGCTTGGACAGGATTTGGGAGGGCTTCATGGGGTCACGCCAGGTGTTATAACCATGTCTGTGAATAGGAGGACAAGGTCAGTGAAGTAGTAGCAAGATTTGGAGGAAAAAGTGGTTTTGTTCCCTTCTGCCAGCAAAACAAATGCTGCTGCCCTGAAGGACCCAGGATTCACAGGGAAAGGATCCGAGGCAGCAAACGTGAAACTTCAGAGCAGGCTAGGTCCCTCTGTGCCCCCTCTCTACCCTTTGCTAACCCCCTTCCACCCAGCCCCTTCACTCTGCTGGCTCAGACCTGAAGTTCCCAGCGCACCCCACTTGGCTCCTGATGCTCAGCATTGCTCCTTTGGCACTGCTGCTATTTCAGCTCTGGCCTCACCCCTCTTCCCAGTCCCACCAGTGCCCCTCAGTCCCCTCCTCCCTGCCCTGGGCTCCTTACAGCCCACTCCACTGCTGCCCCAGTCACAAAACCCATCTTAAGAGTGAGGGTACAGCACAGACTCCTCCGTTAGCAGGCAATAAGGGAGGGAGATTCCTGCAGGAGATCTAGGCTTGGTGTGGAAGATGAGACAGGCCTGGGTGCAGGCAGAAGGCTGGGCAGGGAAAGCTTTGCTCGTACATGGAGTAAGTCTGTGACACCCCACAAGTAGCCCGGTGCTTGCTGTAGTAGCGGTTCTCCAGATCAATCTTGGTCTCTCCAATGAGGTCGTCGGTGCCCACCAAGTCCCAGTCGTACACCGCCACGGTCAGCATGGACTCCATGGGGAAGGTGGCCTCGATGTCAAAGGATCTAGGCCAGGGGAAAGAGAAAAGCTGTTGAAGGGTTTGGCTGCTACTCAAGACAGACACATGGGCGAGGTGGGTCTGCTCCAGTCTGGGGACAGTGTTTAATTTGCAGGACATTTGAGGTAGGGGTTTTAACTAACTCTCTCCATGGGCAGTTTCAGATCCAGCAGCCCTAGACAGGAGGTGGCACAGGACGATTGCATGACCTGGATGTCTCAATAGCCCTGAAACCAAGTTTGTGTGCCACTGGAGAGCCAGGTCATACTCTCACTTGAGTTTAGGCCTAATGATTCCTAAGGTAGGTACCTGATCAGATACGGACGTCTCTTAAACATCCTTTACTGTGTTGACCGTACGGCTGGCAAAGAAGGACAGATGGCTGGAATGAGGATGCCTACACTGCCTGCAAGGAAAGTTCTGTGTGGTGAGTCTCATCTTTTGAGCTCCCTAGCAGCTGTGGGACGGCTAGGGTGCAGGTCCGAGGGCTGGCAAGCTTGGCTCAGGCTTAGCTCACCACTTCCAGGTGCAGACAAGGTAACGGGGCTGGGGCAACTCACTTTCCGAAGACAGGGTTCAACTGCTTGGAGATGTAGTTCTCCTTGTCTTTGATGTCCGTCTTCCCCAGCTTGATGGCAATATAGGGGTCGGCTTTCCCGTTGATGTCAGCTGGGTGAAGGTCCGTGGCCTGTAGAGAGCAGATGAGACGTATCAGTGCCGTCCACACTAGCGAAGAATTCAGGGATGGCCCCATTCTCCATCCCTGAGACCATCGGGCCTTGCCTGGCCGTAGGCATGCGGCTGAGCACTTTGGTCCCCCTAAACAGTGTGTCTTGGGTTAAGCTGCGGATAAATCCTGCCTTGTGTTAATCCCTGTCCCGGTTTGGGGAGGGGTTGGGCTGGCCGTGTCCCCTCAGAGAGACATAACCACAGTCTCCTTTGGCATCTCTTTCATCAGTGGAAAGAAACAGGCTCCTCTAAAGAAATACCCAGAGCAACAACCCGACCAAGATGTCAAGATGACTATCCCCTTCCCCTCTTGTTCTCTCCACTCGCTATGTTAGGGCCAAGGGCTTCTGGTTTCTCCCCATAAAGGGGGTGAGTATCCCCAAACTCCCCAGTCCCCACCGCCATCATGGCACGCAACAGCAGATGCCCATGCTCGGACACAGCCAGCCAGTCCTGGTGGCTGGTGATGCTGACCAGGCCGGTGTCTACTACCGCAGCCTCAGCCTGTTGGTGACGGATGGGAGACTCGTCACGCCATTGGGCAACGGGATGCGGCACTAGATGGAGAATCAGGCTAGCGGGAAATGTAGCTGAAAGTAGGTTGTATTTGTAAAACACCAGGACAAGGTGGTGACAAAGAGCAGCCCAGGTGCTTCTAGCAGGACTGAGATCCCTCTCAAGTGCCTGGCTTCAGTACCTCACTCACATGCTTGGGGACACAAGGATGACTAGTTTAGGGGTCAGGAAAGGACTTTTTCCAGAGCACGCTCCATATAAAGACAAGTACGTTAGCTCAGCATGTGTTCAAGGAGGTGCCTTGCCCTTCAACCAGGTCTACTAGACCCTGCCAGCTCCCATTCGGCTCTGCATGTGCTTCCCTGAGGTGTCATGGCTATGTCAGGAACCAGCACCTCGCAGTCCAGGCTGATCCAAATTATTCAACTTGAGTTAAGCACTAGGACAGACAGGCCGGTCCATCCTACGTACCAGAAGAACGGTCTCTGGATCTGGCAGGAGCTTGGATCTGGCTTGCTCCCAGTGCTTGGAGCACACAGCTATGGAGACACCATGCAAGTCCTCATCAATGAGCTGTTTCAGCCCTCATGCTGTGTCCTTGGCCCTGGTGCACTGAGAGCTAGAAACCAACATCTGACTTTGCGACCCAACATGGGAGCTTTGGGACGAGCTCCTGGATGTATGGAAGGGAGCGCAGGATTATGCCTTACCACACCACACAGTGATACTCACCCGCACAATATAGACTCGGACCAGCACATTGATGGGGTCGTTGCTGGGGATCCCCTGGAACATGCCAAAGTTGGGGTCGTATCCTGCCTCCTTGGTGATATCATCAGGGAGCGGCACTTTGTAGACACACATGGAGCCCTAGTGCGAGGGAGCGCACAGCCCGATGAGAGTCCTGCTGCCCAGGGGCTCAGGGTGAGCAGACCCATCCCAAACCACCCTTCCCGAGGACCCAGTCAACATCCTTGTTTCTAGCGACGTGTTGAAGCAGACAGGCCAGATCTGGAAAATGCCTCCACCGCCCAAACACCTCTTCAGGGGTTGCAACCGTGAGCAGAGAAATTGGACAAAGGGAAGGAGGCCTACAGAGGAACCAAACTAGCAAGGTGGTCACGGACAGGGATTGACAAGAGTAAAACTGACAGGAGGACAAAAGCAATGGGAATAAATGGGTTGACAAGGGATGGGCTGGAAAATGTAGGAACTACCACATGAAACACTGCTCATGTCTATGCTCCCTAAGCATCTGATCCTAGCTAAGGTGGGGAACTGCCTGCTCAACTCCTCTGCTAAGCAAACAAAGGGCAAAACTGGTGTCAACAGGCATCGTCTGGCCAGGATCACCCTCAAAAAGGTTCTTGTCCCCGAATCTTACAGCTGACAGATGTGCTCCTACATTGCCTGGGTCCTGGCAGCGGTGCAACGTGGCCGTGAGCCCAGGTGACCGCTACTGGTGAAAAATGGTTCACAGAGATAACCCGGGGCGTGACTTATTTCCACGGTGGGCAAGAAAGAGGAGCTGCTTTTCCCTTGGCCTTCTGCAAGAATCATGAAGGATCTGTTTGCCCGCAGATCACCACCTCTGTGGGTGCGCTCTTTGAAGCCACCTAATTCCTGGGGCTCTCTTGGGAGGCTTTCTCTCCCTGCAAGGTGCCTGCAGCTGGGCCAGTGCAAATTGGTTTCTACCGCATACAACTCCTTCCTGCTAAACCAGCTTCAGCAGAGAAACCTGTTGGCAAGGGCTCCCCAAGCTGCCCCTGCCCTGGCCCGACTCAGCAACCAAACTCACTTTGAACCTCCCCACTATCCGTTCTTCTTCTGTTGCATTGTCATCATTGTCCCCGATCTTCCCACGGAGCAGGTTGAAGGTGTGCAGCCAGTCCTCAAAGTTATCAAACTCTGTTTCCAGCTCTTTGTTGAAGACCTGAGATGGCAGAAAGTTAAAGGAGGGGAATTAGGTAAAACAAAAAAAAAAAAAGTGAGGAAAAGATATGGTGACTGCCCGAGGCAACTCAGAGGGAACATGGACACCTTAGCTCCCAATGCCCAGTTCTCTAGGGAGGGAAAGGATCTCCAGGGTCATGGGGTTGGACCTTGATGCCACAAGCACCTCCCCGAACGGACAATGTGCAAGAGGGAAGCTCAGCTGAATGGGCGAGGTGGCCATCCCCCCTCTGCGCAAGGCCCAGGTTCAACCCCCTTCTGAACCCCAGAACCACAGACCACGTTAATCCTAATAAACACCACGGCCAGTATGTTGAACTAGAGCCCGTCCCTGCCCTGAGTCCTGGCGGGACCAGCCATAGCCGGCCTGGAAAACCCTCCCCTCCAGCCAGGGCACATCCAAACTGCCCAAAGGATGACCCTTGGGGGGTCATCCTATCCCAGGGGTGACCCTATCCCAGGGCAACCCCTTTTCTGTAAAGCTTGTTACCTCTGACTCCTTCAAACTATGGAGAGAAGCTGGCAGTGCCAAGGCTCATCCCACCGAGGGTCAGACACCCCTCAGATAGGCAAGGTGCCTCACGCAGGGTTGATCCGTCCTGCTCTGATCTCCAGACGGCTGGGACTGCCACCCTGCCAGACTTCCAGCCTGCTGCTGAGCAGGCAGGGTCTCCTCCTCCCCTGCCGACACACGCACCTTCAGTTCGTCAATCTTCTGCTTGTTCTTCTTCTCGGGGAGCTCAGGGGCTGACTGTTGCTTCTTCTTCTTATCGTCTTTGGGTGCTTTGGACTTCTCCTTGTTCTTCGCCTGACCCTTGGAGCCTTTCATGGGAGAGTCATCAAGTTTGATTTCTGAGTCCGAGGGGAAGCGGCGGGGAGGGAGGAGATGGAAATGAGGGTGAGGACGGGTGGAGGAGACAGGGCGGGGGGACTTGATCAAAGTCCTTCAAACAGGAGGAGCATGAAAGCTGACAGCTGCTACTGCCTGCAACTCCCACCCCAGCCCTCTCCTGTCTTTCCTTGACTCTGGCCACTGCTGCCCAGGTCACAACATCTCCAGGAGCCCAGAAGTCTCTGTGCAGGGAGCTTCCAGAGCTGACCTGAGCAGAAGTCATTTGGAGGACTGTGAACCGCGGACAGAGTGCTGGGCTCTGGCTAGCTTCAATAGCAGTGAGAACACCTGATCCTGTCCACAGCATCTCCTTTTCTTCCTTCTACTGGAGACTTTTCCTGCTGTGTACAGCCTGGAGAATAAAACCCCAGCCTAGGTATGGCAGAGGGGACAGTGCTTGATCATAGACTCATAGAATCGTTTGGGTTGGAAGAGACCTCCAAGATCATCGAGTCCAACCGCTAACCCAGCACTGCCAAGGCCACCACTAACCCATGTCCCCAAGCGCCACAGCTACACATCTTTTCAATCCCCCCAGGGATGGGGACTCCCCCACTGCCCTGGGCAGCCTGTGCCAGGGCCTGACAGCCCTTTCGGGGAAGAAATGGTTCCCAATAGCCAACCTAAACCTCCCCTGGTGCAACTTGAGGCCGTTTCCCCTTGTCCTGTCGCCTGTTCCTTGGGAGAAGAGACCGACCCCCCCCTGGCTCCAACCTCCTTTCAGGGAGTTGCAGAGAGCAAGAAGGTCTCCCCTCAGCCTCCTTTTCTCCAGGCCAAACCCCCCCAGGTCCCTCAGCCGCTCCTCACAGCACTTGTGCTCCAGCCCCTTCCCCAGCTCCGTTGCCCGTCTCCGGACACGCTGATGCTCAGCACCAGAGCACAGGCTGCTGCCCTTGAAGACACGTTGCCCATGACCAGCTGCAATGACGGGTTGTTAGGGTCTCTATTCAGAGCAACCACCAGCCAGGGACATCAGCTACACTGGGGATGGGCTGCCTGGAAAGGCACGTTCAAAGAGAACTCCCACCCCCCTGCAGTCCCCAGCCCTCCCTGCCTCTGCCAGCTTTCATGGCTGCTGGGTAATGCAGATGGGGACAGAGAGATGACAACAAAGACTTCATGTGGAAGAGGAAAGGAGGAAGGAATGGGAGTGCCAAGGGGAAACGGACCCTTCTCAGGAGACAGAAAGAAAACAACGGGGGACACAAGACACCCCCCAGCAGCCCTGCTGTGACAGCAAGCCCAGGAAGAAGCTGCTCAGAGCTGTCTCCAAGCTCAGCAAGACCCAGCCTCATTTTTCTCATCATATGAAGACTAGTCTTCCAAAAGAAACCAGGCTCTGTAATTTTCTCAGCTAATGGATTTTGCATTGCCCGGGAATGACAGCAACCTGCTGCCGTGGGGACGCGGGACACATGGAGAGCATGGGTGAAAGTCCTCAGGGAAATCCCTCCAAGCCTTGCTGGTGGGACTGGCAAGGAGCATCCAGGCTGCAATTGGACAAAGCCACCCTTGACCAACATGTTCCAACTCACTGGTATTCTTGGCCCACATCACTTGTGGTACAAAATCCATCTCACCCAACTTTAGACATCAGCGACACCCCATCTGAGCTACAGACCCCCTGACTTCCTTCAGAGAAAAACACATTGAGGGCACAATTCATCTTATCGTAACATAGTACCGAAAATAGGTCGGAGAACTTGCCCTAAAAATCTGTATTCTTCTTCACTGCCTGTGCTAGAACAGCAGGCAAGGAGGCCTCTACCTGCAGGTAAAAGCACTCAGATGAATCCCAGACATTCTGTCTGGTTGAATCTTCCTCAGCAAAACTGGAGCAAAATTAAAACAAATTTTTTTAAGCCTCCAGCAAAACGAGGATGGAAAACCCCATGAAGGTGATCTAGAAGTATCTAGTACTTGGTGTGCTCAACAGGCTTCAAGCACAGCGTCCTACAGCTAACACATCTGCACGGCCAATGCGACAGGACTTTTAATGACATACTAACTCGTCATTGCACAAAGACGTCCTCGGACAGTAACACGGATCCTGGTCACTAGTCTGCGTTACTCGCACGTGGCCTTCCTCCCAGCACGGATGGGCCGGGGGCTGCCACACCACCACGCTCTGATTTGGACTCCCCTGGCATCGGCACGTTAGCCCAACACAGCCTGCACCAGGCTTGCATTCACAAAAATGCGTCTTGCACGGGGATATACAACACGCTGTGAGCATCTGGTTGGGCAGAACAGCGACGGCATGCGCCAAAAGGGGTGTTCAGGTGCCAAAAGGGGTGTTCAGGCACCAAAAGGGGTGTTCAGGCACCAAAAGGAGTGCTGGTCCTGCCTTTCCCTACCATGCTCCCTCTCTCGTTCGCAACCTGCTTACCCTCCGCAATCTCCATTTCCTCCTTCTCCTCTGCTTCTGCTGCGGCTGCTTCCTGCTGCCGGAGTTGCTGGGGGAGAAATGAAGCGAACAGGGAGTGGGTGCTTGTGCTGAGGTCTCTGTGCTCACTGGAAATGCCTGACTCGGGGTCACAGCTCGCTCTTCCCGGCTGAGCCGTGAGCGAGGTTCTGGCAGTGCTGGAGAAATCAAAGTTTCTCAGCGCAGCCTTGAGCACTGATGCGGTTAAATACCTGTGTCTGAGTACAAACCAGCCACAAAGCCCACCCAGAGAGCACTCAAGGAAGGGGAGTCCTGCTCAGCTCTGCCAGGTAAGAGCCTTGCCGACAGTCGGGCAAGGTTAGCGAGGAAAGCGGCACAGCCCCAAGCCTTCGGAAATAGGTGAGACCACGCAGGCAGGAAACATTTTCCTCTCCCCCCCTACATACATCCCTCCTCTGCTCTGCACCCACCTCCTTCATTGTCTCAATTGAAGCGAAATACTTGGACCACCAGTCCAGCATGCTCTCGTCCGGCTCCTCCTCTTCTACTTCCTCTCCTCCTCCTCCTCCTTTCTTCTTCTTCTTCTTTTTCTCCTTCTCTTCCTCAGACTGCAGGGACAAGGGAAGCCAAGACAGCGAAGAGGAGGAATCAGGTGAAAGAGAAATGTCTCTTGAAGTGCAAAGGTGAAGCACCTGAGAAGGCAGAACCCTCCAGGCTGGGTGGCCTCGTTAGTACTGTCCCCCATTTACAGCCGCAGAGGCACAGAGCAGCAAAGGAAGATGCTCCAGAGAGACACGGTGTCAGAGTCCCGAGACGTCCCCTCCTGTCCATCATCCCTTTCATCCGTGCACTTCTCAGGCTGCAGCACCTGAATCTTACATGGTAGCAGCCCTCCCTCCACCCGGCAAAGTACCCTGGGTCCTCTTAGCGCTGCAATAAAGCCTTCTGCAGCTGGTATCTGGTTGTGGTGGGAATAACCAGCATCTCTCCCACTGGGTGCTCCTCCTGGCACAGCTGGGCTGAGAAGTGCTGGCCCAGAAGAGCTTCCCAATCTGCAAGGACCAGGCCATCATCTAGTGATGGGACAAGGCTGCTCGGTCTCTGCCTTGGGACGAAGGGCACCCGCCTGTCTTGGGGCTGGTGAGGATGCACGGTCTGTTGGAAGCCGCACCGAAGGGTTGGATAGGGAGTGGAGAGCTGGGAGCAGGGATGCAGAGCAGGTCCGTCACTTACCACGTCCACCTTCACCACTGCATCGGAGTTCTGCCGGCCAGGGTGGGAGGGAACCGGGAGAGGGAGAGCAGGTTAGCAGCGCAGCCTCAGCCCAGCACACATGCACGGTGGCACACGCACGCATTGGAAGTCACAGACAGCTCCCCAAGGATGAAGGAACCCAGCGCCTCGAATGAAGAGCCCTGGCTGGAAAAGCTCTGCGTACAGGGGAGGTGTCACACCGTGCCCATGACACACCAAACCCAGTTCTGTGTGGGAGACGTCTCTCTTCCACTCTGCTAAGGGAGAACCACAGTCCCGGACAGCGAGGGTCTGGGTCTGGAAAGACACCTTGGCCTTCAGCGTGGGTAACACCTCTCTGCTCTCTTGGAGCTTTTCTTGCCTGTCTAGGAAGGTCTGGAAGCTACTGCGGCAGACTTCAAGAAGCACGTGGGTGCTGGGGCACCGCAGACATACCCACGCACACATACCCTGTAGCTCCTGGTGCACGAAGCTGTGTGAGCAGACGTACGTGATACAGCTTCTGGTGCACCCACGAGGAACTCTACGTACAGGTGCGTATGCGAATGCACCAGGGACCTCGCGGGGTGTGTGTACGCGTTGGTATCTGCACACGTGTGCTTGTGAGGCTTTGTATGTGCCACAGCCTTTCTGCAAACGCGCACACGTGAGGGGCCATGCATGGGGAAAAACGTTTTAGCAGGGCCTGCTGTGACAGGACAAGGGGTGATGGTTTTAAACTAAAGGCGGGGGGGAGATTCAGGCGAGATCTGAGGAAGAAGTTTTTCACGCTGAGGGTGGTGAGGCCCTGGCACAGGTTGCCCAGAGAGGTGGGAGATGCCCCATCCCTGGAAACATTCCAGGTCAGGCTGGACAGGGCTCTGGGCAACCTGATCTAGTTGAGGATGTCCCTGCCCATGGCAGGGGGTTGGACTGGATGGGCTTTAACAGTCCCTTCCAGCCCAAACCCTTCCGTGATTCTATTCTATGATTTGAAGCCCACAACCTGTAGACACACGTATGCACGTGTGCTGCTTGTCTGGGGCGCTGTGCGTGCGCGCTGCGGCAAAGGGTCTCCTGCAAAAAGAAATTTGCTTCTTTTTGTGGAGGAAGCTCTGGAGCAGAAGGGTACGAGGAGGAGCTGAAATTCCTGTTCTGGGCAAGAAAGGGGCACAGGCGCATTCAGCGTGTGAGCAAAGCCCGATGCCTCTGGCACGCATCGCCTGCCCAAGCAGGCACCAAGTCTTCAGGGCAAGCACGATAGGTCTGAAGAGCTTGGGCTGCCTCAGCCTGACCGCGTGTGCCCGGATCAGCTCTGCGCCGGGCGCGTCTGCTGCGTCCCGCGCGGCTCAGGCTGGCTGTACCGCGGCCGTGCAGCGGCGCCGCGCTGACCGCCTCTCCGGACGTTCCAAACCCTTGAACTGGTATTTCAATGAGCCGATGTAGCCATCGGAATGTCTCAAAACTAAGGTAAAAAGGAAGGAGTAGCAGGGAAATCTGCGTGACTCCGGCTGCTTGCAGAGACCGTGCAGGATTGCTGCAGCTACGCAGGTGGGGAACTTCTGATGGGTCACTTGTGCCTGCCTTGGTCACAGACAGGGACAGGGTTGTGCTCATGGGTGCTCAGCCCCATCTGACTGTTTCTGAAGGAAAACATAAAACTGTCTAATTTGCATAGCCCAGGACAGTCCTTTTCTGGGCAGCACGCACCAGCTAATTTCGTCCAGGACAGAAAGAGGCCAATTTGTAGGACTGGTGATGACCCAAGGCTCTTCATTCCAGGCATCAGCCCAACCCCATGTTCGGCATGACAAGGCGGCCTCTGTTTGGGTGGAATCCCTCAAAGATTGGCAATTCAGTGAGGAAAGAGATGCTAAAGTGGTGCCGACATATGGATACTCACAGCTTCCAGCTTCACCATCGTCTCCATCTTCTTGATGGGAACCTCAGGTTCCATATTGACAACGATCTCCCCTGTGGGGCGAGAGCGATGGGCCCTGTTGGCCATTGCCAGATAGCCATTGAGCTGTTTAGCTGGACAGAGGACAGAGAAAGAGAAAGAACAAGGGAGAAGGATAGTGTAGAGGAGAAACGGAGAGCTCAGGTGAGACCCTACAGGATTCATGCAGGAGCGATGTGTGACCACCTTGTTCAGAGAAGAGGTGGAAGTGAGCACAGACCCTTGCAGCATGGTGATCCCCTTCCATAGCAAAGGAAAGCAGATGATGAAAAAGGATTGGTTTTTTCGCACCTGCATGAGCCTCCAGAGGAGAAGACACAGAGGAGATGGTTGCCCTGAAAGTATCAGCTGGCATGGACACAACCACAGGTCCAGACCTCTGGCTGGAACCAGGGATGGCCCTTGGCAGTCCCCCCCCAGACCTCCTGTCTCTGCCCAGCCAAGAGCGTCTCCACTTCCACCAAGGACTGGGAGGAGATGAGCAATTCCTGTGGCTCACCAAGCTCTTGGCTGCTGTGCTGGGTGCAGGGAAAGTGGGTTTGTGACGGTTTGTGCTGCGGGGAATTCGCCGGTGCTGATAGATGGGGTGGTGGTTGGGATTGAGAGGGCGGCCACCCCCAGCCCCAATCTAGCTTTCTAGTCTTGACTCAGGTAATAGCAGCAGCAGGCAGGGAGCATAGAAAAGTCACCTCCCAGTCTTGAGGAACATTTGGGGAGTGTAGAGTCATGAAGCCGCAGAGATGTTAGAGGTGAACCAGCCTTTCTTGTCTTACAGGTGTCAGGGGAGCATGCAGTCAAGGCAGTGAGGCCCACAGATCAAAAAGTCAAAGGGGACTCATGGCCTCACGCCCTCTGCCTTCTCACCCTCTTGACTCAAACCCCGAATCAGTGCTTGCTTAACCAACAAGAGGCAATATCCCGCAGTCCTTACAACCCTCTACCCATCTCCCTCTTCTCCGTGCACAATGTCCCACCAATGACCCAAACCAGCCAGGTCCCCGTGGCCCAAGCCTGGTACCTGTCATATTCCAGTGCTGGGCTTTCTTATCTGGTGGGCGGTAGATGAACTTTCGGAGGGAGCTGACGGCGTGGGACCCCACCAGGGTGTAACGCCCAAAAGCCCGGCAGTCCACCACCCGGATGTTGAGGGGTGGGTGGAGCAGCTCATTCTCTGGGAGGTCCTGGGAAGCAAAGGTGTGCTGGTTACCAAGGGTTGGGTGTGCGCTGTGGGATGTCTACTTTGCTGGTTGGAAAGGCCAGTAGGGACTAAACCGGGGATCGCGTCGGAGGAAGAGGTCTAGAGCAGCTCCAGCAAAGCATGGCTTGGGAGGCCTCAGAGAAAGGCCATCACCTGCTGGGATGGAGCTCACATCCTCCGTTGCTGTGGGGAAACTGAAGCAAGGGGCTAGGAGCCATGGTTTGGGCTCCAGAAAACCTGAGTTTCAGCTGAGGGCTCAGGGGGGAGAGGAAACACTCACCACTTCGAACCACTTGACCAAAGTGCTGAAATTGGGGTTTTTCTTGTAGTTCTGGATGAGGGCTGACTGGACCCCCTTCCCAGCACACTCAATGTCCACACGGGGCCGGTCCACCTGGGCCAGGTTCACTCTCTTTAGGTCCCTGAGCCCCCAAAACAAGATCTAGGGCAGGAGGAGGAGAAGGAAGAGCATGAATGCGAGAGGGACTGCCCCTGGCTGGAGCCAAAGGAGTTGGTTCTCCATATCTCCCAGGAGCAGGGACCCCATTGCAAATGTCATCGCCCGGGCAGTGGTGGATCCCTGAGTTATCTTCTCCTCCTCCACGTGGCTCAGGGCTGGTCTCTGTCTGACACCCCACATAATCCACCCCACGCCAGGTCTGCAGCAGCCCAAGATCTCCAACCTGCTGCCCTCGACGCTCCCTTTTCTGCCTTTCTCTGCCATGGGACTCCATAGAGCAGGACCAGACCAGCTTTGTCCACCCCCAGTGGCTCTTGATTCAGAGCTGGCATCATTTTGTCAAAATAATATCAGTATCACTGGGAAACTTGCCTCTCCCTTCTTAGGATAACAGGCTGCCACCGTGACCAAAAGTTCCCCTACACTGAGATTTTTCCACCTCCCGATTCCCCATGGCTGATGCACATCAGAGGAATTTATTTAACCAGCTGCAAGTGTGTAGAAGACCAGGAGCTAGGATCCCTTTAGAGACCTGGAGATCTGGTCAGCAGCTTCTCATCCGAGCAGAGATACCTACAGCCACGGGTGAACTGGGCAATGAACGTCGCTGGCTGGGCTGCCCGGATCACCACCAAGACAACCAAGGGAGAGGGACCCTGACTGGATGCGTCACCCTTTAGATATCTACAGATACATGAGAGGCATCTCACCCTTGATGCCAGAGATTGGTGGGATGCAGCTCACCTGACCTATGGGACTGCTTCGGGTGGAGATGTGTTCCATGTGTACCTCTAACGTGCCCTGTGTTGCATCTCGGCCCAAGCGCCATTTACTGCAGGGCTCTAGACCTGCTGTGGTGCCCACATCTAAGAGAGCAAGGAGTGATCCAGTTCCCTGTTCTTTCAGGGCTGCTGCAGGCTTGCTCCCTGTGCAGCCAGTACAGGCAGATCCTGGCGGTGCAGGCATCAGGTCTTGGTGCCCAGACAGTCATCAGAGCCTCAGAGATCCCTCCTGGCCTTCAAACACCCGTGGACAGGCTCTCTTGCCCCACACAATGCGGAACATTTGTCTTGGTCTAGGCTGGGACGGAGCTGGTTTTGTCTCCAGCAGCTCCTGTGGTTTGGATTCAGTGTGAGCAGAGCGGTGACAGCAACTGATGGTGCTGGGTGCTGCTGAACGACCCAGGACATTTTGCAGTTTCCCAGGTTTTGCTGATGTGCAGGTGCAAAAACCTGGGAGGGGCAGAGCCGGAATAGTTGATCCCAACTGGCCAAAGAGAGTGTTCCCTACCACAGACGGCATGGCCGGGATAAGGGAGGGTCAGCTGGTGGGCCACTGCCCTTAAGCTCCCCTTGGGGTTGCTTTTTGTTCCCTGTTTTTTTCCTTTTTTCATTCATTTGGGCCTTTTTGTTTGTTCTTTTGGATGTTTGTTCTCTCTCTCTCTCTGGAACTGGCTGTTCTGGGATAGCTGGGGGGGATACCCCTGCTTCCTGCCTGCTGCTCGGGATGGGCTGTATCGGTCGTCGGGTGGTGAGAAATTGTGTATCATTTGCTTTATATATTCTATTATCCTTGTATATGTTATCATTATTAATATATTTTTATATTTTCCCTTTGCTGTCCTGGTGAGCTGCTTTTATCTCAACCCACGAGTTCTCCTTTCTGTCCGATTCTCCTCCCCACCCCACCGGGGAGGGGGCAGTGAGTGAGCGGCTGCGGGGTATTCGGTTAAATCACAACAACATTAAGATGTGATGCTCCAAGGCAATTACCTCTACTCTGTATTTACTCAGCACTGGCCGAATCCCCAGCGGCACTGGCAGGATGGGGCCCCGGTCCATGTCTGTGGGGCCATCGATCGGGGGCAGGTCTGACTTGCCCCCAGGGCCAATCTGGAAGAGATGCAGCGTGGATTAGGATCTGTTCCTGCGAGCTGGCGCTCCGGGCTGGGAAGCGGTGGTTTGTCCGTCTCAGCTGGAACCGGCACTGGCTCTGTGCTGTCTCAGAGGGTGCAGGAGCAACAGGGGCTGCCGAGCATCCCGCTGACTGCACCGTGCAGGCACTTTGGGGAGAGGCATGCACAGGAGCAGAAGGTGCTGGGCAGTGCTGTGCTTCACACAGGACAGACCCAGCAGCAAAGCAAACTTCTCAGCCCACCAACGCACCCCCAGGGCTGCCACCCGTGCCCTGGGCTGCATCCCCAGCAGCATGGCCAGCAGGGCGAGGGAGGGGATTCTGCCCCTCTGCTCCGCTCTGGGGAGACCCCCCTGCAGTGCTGCCTCCAGCGCTGGGCCCCAGCACAAGAGGGACACGGACCTGCTGGAGCGGGGCCAGAGGAGGCCACGGAGATGATCCGAGGGCTGGAGCCCCTCTGCTATGGGGACAGGCTGAGAGAGTTGGGGTTGTTCAGCCTGGAGAAGAGAAGGCTCCGGGGAGACCTTATTGCGGCCTTCCAGTCCCTAAAGGGGCTTATAGGAAAGATGGGGACAGACTTTTTAGCAGGGCCAGTTGTGACAGGACAAGGGGTGATGGTTTTAAACTAAAGGAGGGGAGATTCAGACTAGACATAAGGAAGAAGTTTTTCACACTGAGGGTGGTGAGGCCCTGGCCCAGGTTGCCCAGAGAGGTGGGAGATGCCCCATCCCTGGAAACATTCCAGGTCAGGCTGGACGGGGCTCTGAGCAACCTGATCTAGTTGAGGATGTCCCTGCTCATGGCAGGGGGTTGGACTGGATGGGCTGTAACGGTCCCTTCCCACCCAAACCATTCTGTGATTCTATGATTCCTCCTGCAAGGAGTTGCATCTGCCTGGGCTGGGTGTGAAGAGTTGCAGAAACGGTCCAAGAGCTCAGCCCAGGAGCAGGTTTCAGGTCCCGTTTCCAACCCAGGGCATGAGGGAGATCAAATATCCCATTGTGAGCCATTCCCTGGAGAAACCACCCTACTGCAAGGATAGTTGGGGGGAAAAAAAAGGGCTTGGACGAGCACCTGCCCTGGCAGGCAAAGGAGACAGGCAAAGCACCTTGGGGAGTGGGACAGCAGGCTCAGTCTCACCCTCATCAGAGGGCACCCAAGGATGCTGCAGACAGACAGGCACGCAAAGCAAAGTCTCCTTTGAAACAAAGGGGGACCCAGAGGCGGAGGGAGCGCGTAGTCCCCCAGGACCCACCTCCCCAGGCTCCCGGCACGCACAGATGCGAGGCCGGCCGGGGACCGCTGCCCCTGGCTGGTGCTCAGCTGCGTTAGAGGTGCCTGCGGCGGGTTGGTCCTCGCTCATCTGAACCCACCGGCACTGCGCCGAGCTTGCTGGGGCCTCTCTCTTTGGAGCTGGGACATCTCACGCCGCCTGCGCACCAGGAGACCGCTGAGCCGCATCCACACAAATAAACAGTTTCAGTGCGTGGGAAAGGAGGCGCGAAAGCGGGAGAGTTTAACTCTACTACCTCTGCAGACAAGGAGGCTAAAATGTCACCACATTCTTGGGCTGCTGCTGTGAATTCACACCCCTTTTTCGCCGAGAATTTCAAACTGGCATCTCCAAGAACACCGGGACTTCCATCGGCATCTCCCATATCCCAGTGATGACGCAGAATTTGGGCTAACGTAACGCTTTAGAGGGGCGTCCTGCCCAGCAGGACGCCTGGGGCTCCCTGCACACCATCTTGACCAGCACAACTGGGCAGGAGCTGCCCTCTCACTGGGTTAGTAGCTGTGCTAAGCCCTTCTGGCTTTGCTAGGATGTATGAACTACCTGCTCTTTGCAGCACCTCAGATATATAAGCACGAGTTAAGCCCTGCTTCCTTGCAACCCTCCCTCCCATCCTTTCCCTCCCTTGGCCTGGGGTGGCTTTGGCCAGCTGGTACCTGGAGCAGCTCGAAGGCAGCCAGCAGGTCACCCGCCGTGGAGTTGCCCCGGTAGATCTGGTAATACTCCAGCTGCGGGGGGAAGCGCGGGGGACAGTAGTGCTCATCTGACATCTTCACCACCGGTTTGGCAAAGGTGCGGCCCATGAAGTCAGCCTTGCCCTGGAGAGGCAAAGAGAGCACTTGGGTTTGCTGACCCAACGCGAGGTCTACCAAGTTAGCCCCACAGCTCTCCCCGTCATGGGCAGAACAAGGCCAGCCCGCTGGGCCTGGGACACAAACGCTCCATGCCAGCTTTCACTCCTGGCTTCTTCAAATCAAGTGAAGTCTTCACTGGCAACCTCTCTTCCCACATCTCTTGAGTAGATGTGCTGCAAGACAGGGACTGCAAAGTCCCTCCCACTGTAAAAGAAGATCAGGTTCGTGACCACCTGAGGAACCTGAATGTACATAAGTCTATGGGACCTGAGGAGATGCATCCCAGAGTCCCAAGGGAATTGGCTGATAGAGCTGCCAAGCCACTCTCCACCATATTTGAAAAGTCACGGTGGTCTGGTGAAGTCCCTGGGGACTGGAAAAAGGGAAACATTGCACCCATTTTTAAAAAGGGTAGGAAGGACCCTGGGAGCTACTGACCTGTCAGCCTCACCTCTGTGCCTGGGGAGATCGTGGAACAGATCCTCCTAGAAGCTGTGCTGAGGCACATGGAGGACAGGGAGGTGATTGGAGACAGCCAGCATGGCTTCACCAAGGACAAGTCCTGCCTGACCAACCCAGTGGCCTACGATGGAGTGACTCCATCAGTGGACAAGGGAAGAGCTACGGATGGCATCTATCTGGACTTCTGTAAGGCCTTTGACACAGTCCCCCACAACATCCTTTTCTAAATTGGAGAGATATGGATTTGATGGGTGGACTGTTGGGTTGATGAGGAATTGGCTGGGTGGTCGCATCCAGAGGGTCGTGGTCAATGGCTCAATGTCCAGATGGAGATCCGTGACGAGTGGTGTCCCTCAGGGGTCTGTACTGGGACCAGTACTGTTTAATATCTTCATCAATGACATAGACAGTGGGATCGAGTGCCCCCTCAGCAAGTTTGGGACGACACCAAGCTGAGTGGTGCGGTGGACACGCCTGAGGGACGGGATGCCATCCAGAGGGACCTGGGCAAGCTCGAGAGGTGGGCCTGGGCGAACCCCATGAGGTTCAACAAGGCCAAGTGCAAGGTCCTGCACCTGGGTCGGGGCAACCCCCGGTATCAATCCAGGCTGGGGGATGTAGGGATGGAGAGCAGCCCTGCCGAGAAGGACTTGGGGGTGCTGGGGGATGAAAAGCTGGACGTGACCCGGCACTGTGCGCTGGCAGCCCAGAAAGCCACCCGTGCCCTGGGCTGCATCCCCAGCAGCGTGGCCAGCAGGGCGAGGGAGGGGATTCTGCCCCTCTGCTCCGCTCTGGGGAGACCCCCCTGCAGTGCTGCCTCCAGCTCTGGGTCCCAGCACAAGAAGGACACGGACCTGCTGGAGCGGGGCCAGAGGAGGCCACGGAGATGATCCGAGGGCTGGAGCCCCTCTGCTGTGGGGACAGGCTGAGAGAGTTGGGGTTGTTCAGCCTGGAGAGGAGAAGGCTCCGGGGAGACCTTATTGCGGCCTTTCAGTCCCTAAAGGGGCTTATAGGAAAGGTGGGGACAGACTTTTTAGCAGGGCCAGTTGTGACAGGACAAGGGGTGATGGTTTTAAACTAAAGGAGGGGAGATTCAGACTAGATCTAAGGAAGAAGTTTTTCACACTGAGGGTGGTGAGGCCCTGGCCCAGGTTGCCCAGAGAGGTGGGAGATGCCCCATCCCTGGTAGTGCTCAAGGTCAGGCTGGACGGGGCTCTGAGCAACCTGATCTAGTGGAAGATGTACCTGCTTATTGCAGGGGGTTGGACTGGATGGGCTTTAATGGTCCTTTCCAACCCAAATCATTCTATGATTCTATGAAGGAGGTGGCCTAGGGCTGAGGTGAAGGAGGGACAGCAAGGAGACCAAGGCTGAGCAGCTATTCTAAAGGTAAAGACTCGGGTAACTTCTCCTTGCCTCCAGCCTCACAAAAGCTCTTCCTTCACTCTCCAAAAGCAAGATATTGAGCCTGAGATCTACTGAGCAGCGGAAGCTCCTAGTCCATGCCATGGGAGATGTGAGGGGGGACCATCTTCCAAGGGTCAGGAGAAAAGCTGCTTCTCACATCCTCTGCACCATCTGCCTGGCCTCCGACTCAAGAGTGGTCGCAGCATCTAAATCATAAACATTTTCCTTTGCTGGGATTCATCTTACCACTGTGTCCTGGTCATAGATCTCAATGACGATTATGGGAGGGTCATCCCGCATCTCATGGGCTTCTCCGTACAGCTCCACATTGTCGAAGACCAGCAGTTGGTCCCAGGTTGGGCAAAGGGTCTCATTGAGAACCTGGAAGAATGGGAGAGAGACTTACTTCTCCAGAGAGGGGCTAATGCCCCATGCAAGGGCAGCAGACAGGGCATTGGTCTCAGCTCCCTGGCAGCACTAGTGGCCTGCTGCACATTTTTTTGCACCAGTGAGGCATGAGGTATCTCCCAAGGACTCTTCCGAGAGAAAAAAAACCAACCCAAGAGCAGGCAAGCAGACACAAATTATTTCCAGTGTCCACCAGGCTTGCTAAAGCTTGGCAGCCCTCAGCCCATGAAGGGAAGGGAAGGGAAGGCACAAAACCCACTTCAACATGCTCCAGTTTCTCCTGACCAGGCAGGTGAATCACGGCCGCAGGGACATGGGGCAGCTGCGTGCTGGTGCAGGGGGACATGTCGTGAAGGTGCTCCTGGGCAAGGGGCTCCTGCAGACAGCCAAGCCCCAGTGCTGTGGCTGCTTTCCCACCCCAGGACCCCACGATCAACCTAATCCTTGACTCAGTAGCAGTCACAAGGCCTGTGCCAGGGGAGCAGGATGGAGAGCTGATGGGACGTGCAGAGCCAGAGCCCAGCCCTCTGGGTCAGGAGATGGCGTTTACCTCGGTGCACTGGCTCTGGGAGATGAAGAAGACTCGTGCAAAGGGGTCCGAAAGGCCACTGCTGTCAGCTGCAAATAAACTCCTGGCTTGGTACATGTGGGCTCGCAGCTGGAAAACCTGCTTCTCTGCAAGAGAGAGGGGGAGTGAGACAGCTTGATACGCCACCCTGGCTCCCAGCGATGGGGCTCAGCCTGCAGAGCGAGGTCTCGGAGCATGCTTTTGCTCAGGACCAGCACTGGTGAAGGATACAGGCTCAAAGCATGAGTCCCGTATGGATATGGACTTCCTTGGCGTCCTGCTCGCCATGTGCAGAATGACAGCTATGAATGGGGTAGGGAAGAGGGTGCACAGTTCCCACACCCCAGCTCCCCATGGGAGCAGCGGGGGACCTCAGACTGGGACAACTGGAATTATTTCCCTCTTAGCTCCTGGAAGCCCTTGGTCCAAGTGGTGTCCAGCCAGGCTCCCTCCCACCCTCTCCATGTCCCGTCCCCGGACCCACTGCAGGCACACGTTCTTACTGGTGTAAAGGAGGCTGATGGGTGGGAAGGACGGCAGGTTTTGGCCTCTGGCAGTCGTCTTCTCCTCAAAGCCACAGGGCAGGCCACTCAAGAAGTCTTTGCGCTGTTTGTTGAGGCCCAGCCACAAGTACATCTCCATCTTGGCCTGAACTGTCCAGCCAGCAGGTCCAAACCCCCTCTTCCCAGGTAGCTGGGCACAAAGGATGGAAGAGTTTACATGGATATAGGGAAGGCCTTAGAGACGGACAGACCACCTCTTGCAGCATTTAACTCCTTCTGGTGCATCACTGCCCCTTAAAACCAGCGACCCAGCCCTCATCATTCTGGATCATGACACTACTCTGTCTCACGCATTATCTTCCCACTGTGTTGGCTTCCTCTTTCCTAAGCCAGCATTCTCTTTTGTGGCCAGCTGGATCAAATGCCTCTCTCCTTCCAGACACTTCTCACCTACCGGGCTGGGTAAGGTCAGTGGTTCACACTTCCCAGCAGCAGACTTCCACCCCTACCAGTAGAGTTTGGGTCTGTTTTGCCTAGTATTCAAGCCCCAGCAAAACTGGATATCCATCTCTCTCATCACATCTCCCATCCTCCCAGTCTGCCCTTCCTCCATCTCCCTCCTCTTGGCTGCAGTTCCCCCAGGGAAGACAGACCGGCACCTTGAGGAAGATGGTCTTCACTTTGGCGCAGTCCTTGCCCATCTCCTCATCCACAATGGAGTAGAGGATATCCTTGGAAGGGACACGGGCGTAGGCAATGCGCTTGTTGTTGCTCATCATCCAAATGAAGATGTCGGGAATAGTGTGCTGGGGCTGCGAACACCGGCGAAGAGCCCTGTCAGTGCCTCAGCTCTTTCTGACCACTGAGGCACCAGCGGGGCTGGAGACCTTCTGATGGCAAGTTCAACAGATGCCACGGGAGATGGATGTACCTATTGCCACATTAGGGCCATTGAAATGGTTTTGAGCCTCCCACTGCAGAAACTTGTCTGCTTAAGAAAAGCTGCTCAGAGCTAAGCTCAGCAAGGCGAAGCCTAGCAGGAAAGAAACTGGGATTTACATTTGTTCTAGTTTAAAAAAGAATTTGGATTAGAAGGCTAAAGATTTTCCTTCTTTCTTCATTCAGTGGCCATGGGGACTGTAGGGCAGGGGCCACACCTTCACTCCTTACTATGGAAGAGGTTCCCTGTCTGGACAGGTCCCATCACACCTTATAGTCTGGTTTATGTTCCGCTGTGGTGGGTCAAAGCCAGGGAAGGCCTTGCTGTAACAAAGGACATGTAGGCGAGGCTGGGAGCCTGCCGTGGGAAACGAGACCAGGAGGCCCAACAGCGACAGCTCCCATGAGGGCCAGTAACCCCCAACGGCTGACCCAGTCCTGAACTGTAAAAATACCAGAGGAACGGTGTAATTTTCTGAAGGAAGGAAAAAATATTTTGCAGCTACAGCATCCCTTTGGAAATGCTGTGAGCAACTCGAATATGTTGGACTATTATCTCCTACCCGTGAGCTGGAGTGAAGCAAGAATATGGTGCATTGATAAAAATTGGACAGTTGGAGTTCTGCAAGAGGACAGGGCTTTATCCCACAGCCCTCCGTAGAGCCACTTACTTTAACCACTCTCTACCGAGCCAGGATCAGAAGCGGCTCCCTGCTGCTGACTTCAGCGCTGTGTGGACACGTGCCACCTTCCGATGGCTGATCCCCCAGGGAACTGCATGGCCTGGCCATGGCTGAGACTGGCAAAACTGCCTTCAGCTCCGTTGCGAGAGGACCCAGCTCTGTTACTGGCTGGGAAGGGCTCTTAAATTTGTTTTAGCGCCCACTCGTTCCAACCCAGCAGCGCACGGGCAAGCCTGGGAGGCATGGGGCAGCGTGTAGGCTTGGAGTGGCTCCTTGCACAAGTCCTGTGCTACCAGGAGACCTCTCCTGCCTACAGAGAGGTCTCCATCCATCCCAGGCTGCTGTCGCCATGTGCTGACCCAGCTAACCCCCTCTCTCCGAGCAGAGGGACTCACCTCGTCCGCCAAGAACCGGAGCTTCTGCAGGAAGTTTTGCACCAGCTTCAGCTTGTCTTTCATGGTGTTCTTCTTCACCTGCGACCGCAGAGTCGTGGCTTGCTGCCCCATGTTCTCCTGCAGTTAAAGGGCAGCCCAGGACATCACATAAGCAAGAGCAGAACGGAGCACAGAGACGGGAGCAGCACCAGGCAGGTCCCCAGCATTTGGGAAGGGGTGGTGAGGAGCCAGATGCCTTAATCCCACCACATGCAACCTGGGGATGGTACTTCTGACACCTGTTCGTTAACCTTGGCGTGATGCAGGGAGGGCCCCTGACAGTGCAGAGACGTCTGTCCCAGGAGAAGATGCACAGGGCAGAGAGGTGTCACCTGGGCTTAGGGCATTTTGGGGTGGCTTCAAGCCTGGTCTTAAGAATAGTCTCTCCCCTTCTGCTGACCCTGCTGTAATCCAGCACCCGACCGTTCAGAAAAGGGGACGTGGAGGCTTTCACACGTTAAATTCATCACTCTGGAGGATGCAGCTGGCTACTGAAGCCGGTGGCCTTGGCTGTGCCAGCTGGATAAGCCACCTGCTCTTTGTACATCTCTTCTGCACCTCCAACTCCTTTGCAAGGAGCTGGGCTACCAGCCCCAAACATCTCGGCTATATCTGCCCCTGGAGCAGCTGTGCTCTGCAGGGCTCCCCTAAATTACTCCTTCCCAGTTTCCTCAGCTGTTTGACAGCAATGCAGCTCCTCCTCTGTGCTCCCGGATTTCTTTCCGAGGCAAAGCAGAGTATGGTGGAGGGGATGCAGCATGGACCCAGGTGCCACCTGGGACCCGTGCAAGACCCAAGTGCTCTTGAGCTCCTCTTTTCAGAAATAAACCCCAAACCCTCAATCCGCAGACTGGAAATCAGCAGGCCTAAGGACCAAAGTTCCCCACCACATGGACAAGGTCCAGCCGCTGCTCACGAATCCTCCTCCCGGCCTGGCTGAATCCCGCTTACCAGCTCCCGCATGCAGGACTTGAGCCTCTCCCGGTCCAGCCTCGTGCGGGAAGAGTGGTGCTGGTCCTTGTCAGCCAACGTCACGAAGCGCCTGGTGGAAAAGGTTGGCAGCATGAATCCCGTGGGAGCCTGCGGGCTCTCCCCAAGGAGCTGTGGCTGGCTGGGTCTCTGCCAGCAGGAGAGCACCTCACTGGAGGAAAATGCCCTCGTTCCCCCCAGCCTGCAATGCAATTGTGGCCAAGTGGCCTGCTTGCCCCCCACACTGAGTGTCCTGCAGGGGGAGCGGGTGCTGATCAGGTACCAGCCTGTGGAGGCCACGAGACTGAGGCTTTCACCACTGCTTTGGGGTCTTTGCAGCTGGTTTTGGGGTTGTCTGCAGATGTAAGCACCACCTCACCCACGCTCCAAGCCAGAAGGCAGCTGCTACGGCATTGTGCCAACGCGATGAAATCCAGAGGATAAGGCAAGGCGAGCTTACGCTCACAACCTCGCCCATAGCCCCGCAGAGCGCAGGGGGCTGCAATGTGCCGCCTTTGCCCATCTTTTACTCACAAGCACCCACTGCTCAGCTCCTCCAGGACCCCTCGGAGACGGCGCTCTGGGTGCGGCTTCTCCGTCTTGATCATTTCCTGCACGTCGTTGAGTCCTTCCTCCTGCAGCATCGATGGGGGAAGCAGTGACGGGGTGGTGGGGAAAGGTCCCCCCCCGAGGTCCAACCCCGTGTAGAGCAGCCCTGTGGGGGCTGCCAGTGGGAAACATCTGCTGCTTCTCCAGACCTGCTGGCCTCAGGGCTCAGGTCTGGCACACGTTTGGCTGCGGGGACCTGGCTCTGGGTGATGGGAACGGCTCCACCGCCCTCCAGGAGACTAGTTGGCCAAGGTCCACGCTGTCTTGGCTGGACCTGCCAGGCTCTCCCTTTGCAGATCCTGCTGTGACCCTGCCAACGTGGAGCTCCTTGGGAGTCAGCTGAGACTATTAAGGAGGCTCTGCCACACCAGTGGTTCACCCCTGCAGTCCGGGGGGACAAAGCCTCCCTGCTCCTGCTCCCTTTCGTGGGGACACCTGGGTCTGACCCACAGAAAATTCAATGAGCTCTTAGGATTTGGACATTCAAATTGTGGAGCATTTAGCACCGGGAAACCTCCCCCTTTCTGGCACGAGTTTGCTCGTGGGTCCTTGCACTGTTTGTCCCTGCTTTGTGACAAGCTGCAGAGGCACAGGGAGCCTGGATGTGCCTCAGGCCAGCCCCATGCCCCAAGCTGTGTCCCTCCCTCCCCAGCACGTACTGACCAGCTTGTCCGCAATCTTGTCCATGATGTTGGCGTTATACAATCTGCGGCGCTGGTCCTGCCACCAGCTCTTGATATAGATGCAGGGCTTCCTCTCAAAGTACGGCAGGTGGAAGTAGTTCCTGCAAGAGGAGGCAGAAGAGATGCTCTGTGGTGGTAACGCTCGCAGCCAGGAACAGCCCCTGCCCCACACCTCTCCCGGGGAGACAACACTGTGATGGGGCGGGGGGTATATAGGAGGTCAGGCGTGGGAGAGAGGGGGCTGAGGTGAATTGCACCCTGAAGAACACAGGCTCCATCTCTCCGAGCACCCTTCCCAATGCCAGACCCAGGGTGGACAGGTGCAGTGCCCAGGGATTGCAAATTTACCATCTCAGATCTGGTGGCCCAGAGAGAAACTAGGGAAGCTCCTACTCCCACGACCTCACCCGTAGCCCAGCAGAGAGCAAACACCTCCAGCGTGGCAACAGCGTGAGCAGCCCAGAAAGCCACCCGTGTCCTGGGCTGCATCCCCAGCAGCGGGGCCAGCAGGGCGAGGGAGGGGATTCTACCCCTCTGCTCCGCTCTGGGGAGACCCCCCTGCAGTGCTGCCTCCAGCTCTGGGCCTCAGCACAAGAAGGACACGGACCTGCTGGAGCGGGGCCAGAGGAGGCCACGGAGATGATCCGAGGGCTGGAGCCCCTCTGCTATGGAGACAGGCTGAGAGAGTTGGGGGTGTTCAGCCTGGAGAAGAGAAGGCTCCAGGGAGACCTTATTGTGGCCTTTCAGTCCCTAAAGGGGCTACAGGAAAGCTGGAGAGGGACTTTGGACACGGGCATGGAGTGACAGGACAGGGGGTGATGGGTTCAAACTGAAAGAGGGGAGATGTAGATGAGATCTAAGGAAGAAATTCTTCCCCATGAGGGTGGGGAGGCCCTGGCACAGGCTGCCCAGAGAAGCTGTGGCTGCCCCATCCCTGGAAGGGTTCAAGGCCAGGCTGGACGGGGCTCTGAGCAACCTGGTCTAGTGGAAGGTGTCCCTGCCCGTGGCAGGGGGTTGGTCTAGATGATCTTTAAGGTCCCTTCCCACCAAAACCACTCTGATTCTATGATTCCAGCCAGAAGATGTCAGCAGAGCCCCATGGTTGAGCATGAGGCTCTGGGAACCCAGGGGATGGAGACACGGGGGAGAGAGCATGAGAGGCAGAGCCCAGGGTCAGGCTCAGAAAACATGGGTGCTGCTCACCTCCATTCAGCATTCACCTTGACAAGGAGCTGGTGAACAAGTGAGGGAGCCCCAGGTAGACACTTATCTGGAGCTCAAATACCCTTATTCAGTGTGGTTTGTTTCATTGCCCAGTTGAATGAAGTCTGCCAGTTAATTCCATTAACATCTATCTACTCGTATAACCCAGCTAAAATCCACTTTAAGCATATCTCATCAGGTTAAATCCAATTAGCTTTCTTTAGTCCTAGCCCTTTGTATTCAAATCCAGGCTGTGGCTGAAGCCCGGCCCAGACACCTCAAGACGCTTGTGCTGGTCCCGTTCAGTTCGGGGCTCCCTGATCCAGCTGCTCGGGACAGAAACACCCACCAGAATCACACTTGCAGCTGTCTGGATTTCATCCGTATTGTAGGGTAACTGCTACCTGCACGTCACAACGCGCTTCATAAAGCGGACACAAAAAATTGTCTTAACTTTACAGCTGGGGAAACTGAGGCAGAGAGAACAGAAGCGATTTGTCCACTGACAACCCGCTGTGCATCGCCAGACCCCGGGTGGGACCCAGTTTCCTGAGTCCTGGTTCTGTTAAACACCGGAGTGTGGCTGTTGGGGACTGTACGCAATGGGGACAGACAGACCGACCGAAAGAGAGATGCTGCAGGCTAGGGAGCCTGAGGGGACTTAAAGGCTTTTACCCCAATCTCCTGCCTAACACACGCGCTCAGTAACTTTTTCCAGCAGTTTTTTGCACCCTCTCCGCGTGTCTGTGACCTTCTCTAGCTTTTCAGCTCCCAGGTGATGAAGACATGCACCTTGTCTCAGCACAAATTACCTTCGCTGCCAAAAGCTGTCCCTTATCTCTAGATGGACGTTGCCCGTCTCCACATGGTGCCCATGATGTCTCTATATGTCTGGCAGCTAGAGCGAGCACAGATGCAAAGCCCAGACCTCTCCTCCCTAACCTGCAGCACTGGGTTGTGCCACCAAGGGCGGCAGCGATCCTTGGGAAGGACCTGGTTTTAGATGGGTTTTTTTAAATGTACAAAACTTAGATGTGCGGGAGTGAATCTGTTTTTCCAGTGCCCACCAACGATTTTTTTAACCCATTGGTTAACTTCATCCCTACTTGGCACAGGGGAAGAGCACGAGAGGTATCAGATAGCCATGAGTTCTGGGTGCACATCTGCCCGGTGGGCAAAGGATGTCCTTTGTAGGGTAGCCTGGGAGGTGAATTCAGCCCTTACTGGACATCAGAGAACCCAGAGGCGTGCTCAGGACTGTAGGGAGTGGGGCGGGGGGTCAGCTGGCAGACTGTAGTGTCTACGAGAAGGTATCTACACTTGGTATCTAACCTCCCTTTACAGGGCATGGAGACCTGGTCCCCACTGCTGCTCCCAGGTCTGTTTGGCCGAATGACTCCAGGCCCCGTGACGGCACTGGCTTCCCCTCTGCAGACAGTGGTGGGAGCTCGGACACCCAGCGCATGTGGGAACATCTACAGACCATGTCTGAACTGAGAGCCACATCTCTGCCCGGTGGCACTTCAGCAGCCAGGCGGGCACGCTTACCTGTCCGTGACCAGGGGCTTCACGGGTTGAGATGAAGAAACAGAGACCAGCTCTCCATTCTCATCACCTTCATCCTCACTTGAGTTCTGGAGCAGCTCAGACTCCTCCTCATCCCCATCCCCTCCCTCTTTCTTCCTCCGTAGGATGGGTTTGGCCATGCCATCAATCTGGTTCCCATAGTTACCTCAAGAAAAAAGTGTGAATAAAGTCACAGGGTTGTAACTCCCATCGGGCTCAATCTCTTGGCTTTAATTCAGGCCGGGGAGAAGTTTTCTCTGCAGGAACCATGGGGGACAGTGGAGTTCAACTCTCTGAAACCATGTCCAAGAACCATAAATTAGTGATGGGTGTCTGTCCCCTGCTCATGTCCCCTCTTGAGCCAGTAGGAACACACACCCTCCCTTTGGTGGTCAGCCTCAGGAGGTGCAAAGCCAGGGTGAGAGGGAGCAGCTCCCTGGCCACAGCACAGCACGCACACAATAGATGATTTGGGGCCCCGCGTAGCTTGTGCTGGTAAAGTAGCCATCATCTTCTCCCTAAACGGAGAGCCCTGCATGCTCTAGCATGTGTTGGTACGGAAAATGGGGGAAAAATCCTGCTCTCTGCCTCCTATCCTGCATTCCCCGCCAGGCACGCTTCAAAACCACCCTCCCCAAGAAGCAACCAACCTATTGTCACCTCGAAGTTGATGGGTTTGTCACCAATCTTCCTGTCGATCATGGTAGCTTCCAGGAAGGCTCCAAAGAGAAAGAACTCCTCCATCTTCCCAGTGCAGTTCTGCAGGAGAAATCACGGGGATCAGCGCTGAGGTCAGCCAGAGGGACATCCAGGAGGGCAGGTCCCCTTGGGCAGACGGGTGCATCACCTGGCACCTCTGAGCACCCTCATGGGCTTTTTGAAGGTGAGATGTCACCGCTCGGGCTTTTAAGGGGACCATGAGGGTTTTCTCATGGCCTGAGCCATCTCTAGGCTCATTGCAGAGAGAGTTTAATTAAAGATTTCAGCCTAACTTTTAAATGTGTTGAGATCAGTCATCCCTTGCACGTGAGGGACTGTCTAAAGGGCATTCAGGAACACGAGCCTGAGTTTATTCACAAACTGAATTCATCAAAGCGCACTGAACCGTCTGCCTGGATGCTCTTTCAGAACCAGAATGGCTTTATTTCCAGGTGGCTTCATGTCCCCTGGAGGTGAATTAAGGCCACCTTCCTTCTGAAGGAGAGCTTTCACGCAGAGGGTGAGCCGCCATCAGACTTCTCCATTTCTACTCCACACCCTTGGCTCATATGGATTGACTTAGGTGGGCACCCCCAGGTAGGACAAGCCTGGACAGCTTACGCAGAGAACAGACAGCAGCCTTGCGGGCTCTGCACATCAGGACTAAAGCTGTGGGGCTTCTCTTGTCAGGAAACAGCTGATCAATCTCTCTGACCAGTTTTGCCCTGCCAGAACTGGTTGGGATATAGATTAGATTCTTGGCTTCTGTCCGAAATCCATCTTCAGGATAGGAGTGAGACAGCTGGCATTAGGAGATGGCTCTCTTTGTCCTTGCCTAACTCCCAACTGGAGAAACATCTCAAAGTTTAGGATCCTCCCTCAGATATTTCTTCTGCCTAGCACTCCTAAGAAAGGCGAGCATTTCAATGATCATAAAACCTGCAATCCTTGCAAGGTTTGCTTTCATTGTGCTGGGGGATCCACAACATTTAGGGCAACACTGAATGAAAGCCTCAGTTTGCGAGACCAAAGATAATTAACCAAGAGGCCTGAGACCCAAGACTCACCACTGGCAGCTGTAGGGTTAGGGGGTGACTTACGTCGGCAACTGATGTGGCCTGCTCGACTTGCACCTCGGTGGAGCTGTTGATCTCCGGGTTGCTGGTGTCCAAGATCTCCACGGCAAGGCTCATCAAAAGCCTGGCCCGGAAGGAGACGCCTTCGCCCAGGCCCTCGTTCAGCTCTTGGTGCTCGTCCATCAGGGTATAGTTCCGAGTGGAGCCGTACATGTTCACCCACGCGGGGCCAAAGGTGGGCAGGAAGCCTGCAGCAGATCGGACATGCACGTAAGGAAGGGGATGTGCAAGGAGAAGGGCATATCTTTGCCTCAGGACACCAACTCACTCATGGATTGGCATCACTTTCCTGGTCTGTGTACAGTGATGTAGGCTTGAATATGCACGTGTGTGCGGGCCTGGAAATGCACGCTTGCAACCATACATTGGGCAAGTTACCCAACGTGAGCGTCAAGAAAAAAGAACCCCGGCATTAGTCCCCTTTCTAGAGCCATCTTTGGTTTCACATTGGTCCTGCCTACGTACGCTGGTGCGTTCGTACGTGCGTGAATGGGGGAGTCTGTCAGATACTCATCCGTTCATGGCAATGAGTTTTTTTGCTCTTGGGTGTCTTTGCTTTCAAGTGGTAGACTGAAGGCTTGTGACAGGGCTCGGTTTTCAAAGAGCACATGTCCAGTGACCTCAGAAGACCACTGCAGTGAATCAAAGTCTCTCCAGCTGCGCACCAAGAAGCGGCTATCTCCAGGGGTGGGGAAGGAGCCTAGGCTATTTTGCTGACTCTCTGCCAAAGGGATGTCTCTCTACTGTGCAGAAGGTGGTAGCTCAGTCTGCCCCCCACCTTAGCTTTACCTTTGTCTCCTTCGTTAGAGATCTTCCGCAAATCAATGAAATGGGTACCAATGGCCACATCATTGACTTTGTCCGAGTCTCGGATCTGGATCTTTATCCGCTTGCACAATGGGGGGAACATTTCTGTGAAGATTATTTGCTCGTTCCAGAGAGGCTCATAGCTGCTTTTTTGTATGGATGTCTTCCCCTGCCGAGTGGGAGGAGATAGATGTTTGATGAGGCACTCCCAAGCCATCCCTCACACCCTGAACCTTGCTAACGAACACCGAAACATGCATTCTGTCTTGTGACTCTCCTCTCCCAAGTAACAAGCTCCTTTCCTCAACTGGAGAGTGCTGCAAACCCATCACAGTCTGCACAAGAGAGGGGAAACGTAGCAAACAAGGTGGCTTTGCCATGCGTCTCAGCGTCTACATGCCAGGACAACTGAGATCATCTCTGGCCACTTGTACAATGGCTGGTCCTGCTCATGTTGTCTCCCAGGGTCACCCTGGTACCTCATGCAGCTTGCTCACCTTCTGCCCTGCAAAGACCACCTGCACGTAGGGGTCTACCAAGTCCTTGTTCTCCCCAATGAGAGCCTTCTTCACGTTGGCCATGATGCTGGTGTTCATACGGGGCAGTCCCTCTGCTCGATAGATCTTGATGTAGAAACGAGCCCACTGCCTCTCCGGAGGGACCCCATCCGGGAGGAGGAGGTTCCTGCAATGTCAACAGATAGGGTTGGAAACCGCTGCTGGGGCTGGCAGGTTTGTCAGGAGAGGGAGAAGCTGTCCCGCTTTCTGAGCGCAGGCTCTGTGGAGGTGGAAAGATGACCATTTCTGCAGTTGTACATTTTATTGCTGTTCTGTTTCTGCCCATCCTCCTGTTTTGGGGTGGGAGCGGTGGTTTCGTAAGCAAAATCTTAGAGAAGCCCCTTGAGGTGCTCCTGGGACAAAGTTTATTCCACTAAAGGGATATAATTATTATTGTCAGTGGAGTCTAAGGGACAATTAAACTCAGCCTAATTCAGATATCTAAAGCAGGCCAGATGAATGGGATGTTAGAAGAGCCTTTCTTCTTTATCAGGGTACACGGGGAGCTCCACCAAATTGATTTTCTTGGCATCTTTGGCTTTCCTCTTCTGGAGGAAGAGATGAGAGCCATGGGGGATGCTGTGAACAAAACAATTTATAGAGGAATTGCTGGAGTTTTCTGTCAAGAAGTGGGATGATACCACCACTACAGCATGGAACAATGACCCAAAACAGTTCAGGTGGTGCCTCGAGCCCACCTGGGTTTCTGACTATGTGGTGAGAGGCTGAGAGGTAGACTTGAAAGCTCGTGGTTGCACTTGGAGATATTTAATTAGCCTGAAACATTTTTGGGCTGGAACTAAGTTTTAAACTCTCCTGATTTTTCTTCCGTGGCCTTTTAGATACTCTGGGGAGTCAAAGAGCCCTGCCCACCCACGCAGCCTGGGAAACCTCATCCAGACCTCCCTGCTCTGCCCCAGCAGCGAGTGATGAGACCCCATCCCATCCTATCCAAGGGCCAACAGTGGGGACCAAGTTGGTTGACATCAGGCTGGTGTTGGTATAGAGAGTTCAACAACCAGCAGATGGTCTACCTCATAGAGATGATTGGTTTGCTCCAATCTGCCTCACGTTCTCTCTTTCAGCAACTGATTTGGTCCCTCTGGTTTCATCGCACAAGGTAAGTACGGGTACGAGAAGGGCTGTCAGCCTCATCCAGGAGGGATGCTGTCCTCATTGCGCCAGCCAAGGCGAAGAGACATGAAAAGTCATTCCCAAGCAAGGCCATGTGAAGCTGGCTCTGCAGATCCTTACCCTTCAATATCATCCTCGTCCGTCTCATTGGCTTTGTGTGGTGTCTTGATGTTGTCCCCCTTCCCTACCACAGCGATGTCACACTTCAGGTAACCTTTCAGCCCGGCGGTGAGATCCTCGGGGTCGGAAAGGATGGCCCATTTGTGGTAGAACTGGTGCTCTGGAAGCCAGGGAACAAGACATTTATCAGAATGAGACACAGCAATTACTGTGAGGACTGGAAATGTCCTTCCACTTGAGTGGGGAGACCTGCACATATGTGTAAGAAACATCTTCAGGTGTGAGGAATTCAGACAGAACCCCCTAAAAATCCATTAGGAAGATGTGTCTCATGTTGAAGACAGAGAAGCAATGGGAGAAACTGTCTGAAGGTGGAGTCTCCATCACTGGAAGTCCCCATCCCTGGAGGGATTTAAAAGACGTGTAGATGTGGCATTTAGGGACATGGTTTAGTGGTGGCCTTGGCAGTGCTGGGTTAACGGTTGGACTCGATGATCTTAAAGGTCTTTTCCAGCCTAAATGATTCTAAGTCTTTAAGGTCTCAGGTGCCTTTTGGATGATGTTAGAAAGACATCCTTCTGCGGAGCAGGGAACCAGACCAGATGCTCCCTGAAGGTCCCCCTCATCATCTGCTGACCACCCCTCAAGTGCAGACTCTGGAGGCTTCATTTACACCTTAGCTCTCAGGCTTATTTACAGAGGCAGAGTGCTGCAACAGGTGTGACATAGGAGCAAGGAAAAAAAACCCGGAGTGATTTTGGAGGTACCTTGAGTGGATGGACCACAAGACGGGGACTGGGGGAGCAAAGTCTCTCCCACTGTGAGAGAAGATCAGGTTCGTGACCACCTGAGGAACCTGAACATACTATGGGACCTGAGGAGATGCATCCCAGAGCCCTGAGGGAACTGGCTGATGGAGTTGCCAAGCCACTCTCCATCATATTTGAAAAGTCGTGGCGGTCAGGTGAAGTCCCCGGTGGCTGGAAAAAGGGAAACATTGCACCCATTTTTAAACAGGTGACTTGCTTACGTCTAGGATCTAGCATTAAGTTAGACAAGGATCACCCGAGGAAGCTAACACCTGCCTGGCCACCTTGCAGGGACATTTATTCAACGTGCAGGGGGGCACATAGGACTAGTTGCAAACAGCTTTCACATACCAGGTTGGGTATAAACGGTTCCAACGTCCATCTTGAAGGAGCCTACCAAAGTCCCACTGCGCAAGAGGTTTTTTGAGTGGATCACCTGGAAATCGAGAGGGGAAAACAAGTCAGGCTTTTTTCCATGCCCTGGGAGCCATAAGGCTCTTTCCAGAGGTGTTCAGTGTCAGACGGGAAAGGAGCTGACGCATTTTCCTTGGTCTGTGCAGGACCTTGGTCCGTAGAAGGACACTGAGAGGCACGGTGGGGTTGGCAGCTCTCGCTTAGCAGTATTGCAAGCAAGTGTAAACTTGGATTGAATACAAAAAAAAAACTGCAAAGAAATTAATCTTTGAAACAAGATGCAGTTTTCCAGTCACTATGGAAACAAACACTGGGACAGTTACCTGAAGGAAGGGTCTTTAGGATGCTCGAAATCTATGGTCTAATTCCCTTTGTGGGAGAAATTGTACAGCTGGTCTGTGCACGGGATACATGTGGATACTCCTAATTAGCGTGCTTTGGTCAGTGAATCGGCAAATCTTGTTCATCGCCCTCCTCCGTGGCTGTGGGGAGGGCTGCGGTCTCTGCTTTGCTCTCAGCATCCGCAGTCCTCAATTCCCACACGAGCTCTGCCAGTCTCATGCCTCAGGAAATCCTCTGGCAGGCTCGGGAAGGTCTGTCTTCTCCCCAAGCCTAAACACATCCCACGACAGGTTTAGTTCTGCCTGGCTCTGAAATGCCAGAGAACATCCACGGAGGGAGACAGTGAACGCAGGAGTGGAGCTGTGTGGACCCAGCAATGAAGGTTGGCCACAGAAAGGGGGGCTGCAAAAGAGGCTCGGCTTGTAGGACCCAACACCTTGGCTCCTGTTGGGGGTCTCACGTCAAGGACCTTAAATCCATCCCCAGTGCATACGCAAAACGGGTTGGTTTCTTCCAAAGCCCCACGAAAAGTACAAGGCGACCATGCTCACTTACGGACAGCTTGATGATCTTGTCGAACATGACATCTGGGGGGACGTGGAAATCGAAGACGAAGTACTGAAAGGGAAAGAGCAGTCGTGAAGGCGGCAGAGCTGGGGCGGGCTCCTTCGGGACTGAAAGGCAGCATTACGGTGCGCGCTCCAGCTGGAGAAGCTGCGACTGCCCGGAGGAGCATCCTGCAGCACGTCACAGCAGGGATGGACCCATGTGAGCCCCGACACCGACAGCCTCTGCAGTCTGGGGAACTAGAAGGAAGCGCTAACTTCTTAGAAAAACGGAGAACAATTTAGCACAGATCAAGTGAGTGCACTTTTTACCGTTTTTGCAAAATACCAGAGGGCAAAGGGTTCATTTCTCCTTCTGTGTGGTTTGAGAGTTCATCTTATTCCAACAAGACGTGACAGAAGAAAAAAACCCCACCCCTAAGTGACAAGAAATTACATTTAATTGCCTAACGGCAACATAGACCCCAAGGAGCAAGTAGCTGTGAGCATCACCGGAGGACAGACCCACCTCATTGTAGTAAGGGCAATTGGTTGATTCCTTCATGGACGTGTATTTCTTTTCATCTCCAACCTCCACGCAGACCACGGGGTCCATGTTGAGCCCAACCAGCTGCCGGGCCTCGATGATGGTGATGCTGACCTGGGGAGAGGGATTTGTGCACCTTCGCCTTCTGAGAGCAGCATCAGATGCCGCTCGCTGCCCTAACCCCTGTCTCCCCATCTCACACAGCATGACGGAGTGGTGGGGGTGGGAAGGGCCCTCTGGAGCCCACCCAGCCCAGCCCCTGCCAGAGCAGGGTCACCCAGCGCAGGCTGCACAGGGCCGCGTCCAGGCGGGTTGGAATCTCTCCAGAGAAGGAGACTCCACACCCTCCCTGGGCAGGTGGCAGGACAGGTAACCTCCAGGTTTCAAAACACGTGAATTTGGGTATCCTTTAAAATTATTTTTTTTTTTTTAAATAACATGAACCCTCACTCCTGGCTACCTTGAAGCCCAACAGATGAGTTAGTTTACACATGCCTTCTCTAGATATAGAGTCATAGCATCACACAATCACAGAAGGGTTTGGGTGGGAAGGGACCGTTAAAGCCCATCCAGTCCAACCCCCTGCCATGAGCAGGGACATCCTCAACTAGATCAGGTTGCCCAGAGCCCCGTCCAGCCTGACCTGGAATGTTTCCAGGGATGGGGCATCTCCCACCTCCGACCTCAGATGCGACCGCCCATCCCACGCCCAGCGCTGCCGCGGCTCAGGGAACCCGGCTCAGCTTCACTCCTCATGCGCAGCGCGGCAATGTGCGTGGAAACATCCCAAACACCTTCTGGGGAGGTTTGCAGCCAGGGTCCTCTCTGCACTGAGACCTCCCCGCCACCCCTGCCCTGACCCACACCAGCTCCTGGAGATGGCTTTGCTGGGCACCATCCTTCGTTAACGCTTCGTCCCTCCCTCCCATCCCCTCTGCTGCCACAGACCCAGGCGGTGTCTTGAGGTTTCCCAGGGATGGGGCCTGGAAGATAAAGTCCTTTCCTCTAGTTCTCAGATGTTCCAGAAAGCCAATTGCCGAAGGAGAGCAGGCATACGGGGGTCAGCCAGGCACGGACCTTGCTCATGAACCAGCCTAGTGCTGCAAATCCTGTTATACGCCAGAAATTAGCCATTCCCCATTAACACCAACCTTCTGATCCTCCTGTTTGCAGTGGCCAAATAACTGGACCTTGTGTTCCTTCTGCCTCTTGGTTGTAATTTGTTTTGCATCTTCCCCCTCCTCTTTATGTTCTTTATGATCCCCCCTCCTGAACCAAGCACGCTCATTCCCCGTAAGCCTCACAATTTGGTTTGCAGCGGATGCTGCACATGTTCTGCAATAAATCTCTAACAAAAATCATTACTTGCATTGTTCTGAGATATCCCCAGGAACGTGTTGCTGTGCCGAGAGGTGAGGACATAAAGCTAAATTGCTGCTGAATCAGCACGACTTGGCGAAAATGAGACAGGGAATGAATTTATGAATCACGCTGGCACCAACTAGTAAAAGAAAAGGGAGCAGCACGGATCATCTGAGCCTTGGGAAACTAAACGTGTGGTTCTTCTAACTCCAGATTAAAGCGGCAGGCATGGAGCACCGCTGAACAGGACAACAGCGGCCATGCACCAGCCTACCCGAGGAAATCCAGTGAGCAACCTGCCGCCAGCCAGGGCTCACCGACCTTGCGTACTAAACAGCATACTGAAAGCTCCTGGGGAGTAAGAGAAATGTGTTGGAGACAGCCCGTTTCAATCACAGATTAATTTGGGTTTTCTGGGCTTCACACGATGGAGAGTAAAACCAATTAATTACTTAATCTCCAATTTATCGCTCAACTATTTAAAGGCCAGCTCTTGGGAAGTCGTGCTTTGTGAGCGCAGTGGGTTGAAACCCAGCGTGAGCTCGCACCCGGCAGCGCCGTGCCAGGGCCTGCGGTCTGCTGCACGGGGAGGATGCTCAGCCTCAAGCCCAGACCTGCTCAAGCGGCTGCTGGTCCTTCCTCCTGGTCCCAGAGCTGTCCCACAGACAGATGGAGACATGTGCTTGAACGAGGAGGTTCAGCTCCTCAGGCAACCGCTCTGCTGACATTCGTGGTCCAAGAAAGTTTGAAAGAAGAGCTTTTGGAGTGCCTTTTCTTCCCCCTACAAAATGGTTCCCCTGTCCCGCCCCAGGCTGTGACCCCCATGAGCTGAGGTTGGGGACACAACGTTGTCACCCACCTGGTAATCCATTGGCCTCCCAGCACTCGGCTCCATTTTGATGTCAGGCTTGGACCTTTGGAGGGGCAGAAGAAACCCTCAGTCAAACCACAGATGGACTTGCTGCAAGCTGTGACAGGGCCACCCCCCAAAGCTCCCGCCCTCTTTGAATCTGAGGAATATAAACCCTGGGGGCCATGAAACACCACTGAACGTTGGTGCTCTTTGGAACAGGTCAGGTATTTCCAAAAACGGTTGGCTGCATGGGGGAGTGTGATTTCCAGCCCAGCCCATCTCAGGGGACACGCGGCTGTGGGGTGTCGGCCAGCGCGCCCTCACCTCCTGGCTTGCACAAGCTCACGTCTGGACCTCACCTCTTATTGGAGACATTGGTGGTGACAGCTGTGACGGAGGCCAAGGAGATGGTGTCCGGCTCCAGTCCACCTCCCTGTCTCATGGCTTTTCGGTCCAGGTCTTCTGCCTCCAAAACAGCGGGTTCATCTGCATAAAGGAGACAAAAGAATGTCTCTTATTGTTTCCACTCGGTGAATAATTAAAGGCGAAGAGAAAGGTAACCAATACGTCCTATCCACCTCACCTGATAATACAAAGAACAATGGTCACCAGGTCAGGTCACAGACAACCTGGTCTAAAAAGGGAGTAAAAAAGAGGCATTGCCTCCTGTGACACATGATTCTGCCCGGGCAGCATGCCTGTGTTTGGTTTTGTGAAGGCAAAAAGAAACTGGAAAATGACAAACACCCCAGACTTCAAGGAGAAAAAGAGCATTTGAGCAAGCGTTGCAGCTCTAGCTACCAGAAAAGCAGTTGCAAAGACAACCAACCATCCAGTTTTGGGGTAGAGAGGTCTGAAAACACAGGAGAAACGGGTCATTTCCCAAGAAGAAAAATGGCTGTAGGGAGGGTCAAGACCCCAGATGCCACCGGCACTGGGAGACACAGCTGCGTTGTCCACTGCAGACCAGTTTCTATTGGAAGAAGTTGGGACTGTATGGGACGGCATAAGGAGAGCAGACCATGGTACAAGAGGGATGATGGCTTGGCCAACAGGGAGTTCCCCTCCAGATCCTGGGGGCTCTGGGAAAAGGCTCTTCATAGACTCACAGAATCGTTTGGGTTGGAAGAGACCTTTAAGACCACCGAGTCCAACCGTTAACCCAGCACTGCCAAGGCCACCACTAACCCATGTCCCCAAGCGCTACATCTACACGGCTTTTCAATCCCTCCAGGGACGGGGACTCCCCCACTGCCCTGGGCAGCCTGTGCCAGGGCCTGACAGCCCTTTCGGGGAAGAAATGGTTCCCAGTATCCACCCTAAACCTCCCCTGGCGCAACTTGAGGCCGGTTCCTCTCGTCCTGTTGCCTGTTCCTTGGGAGAAGAGACCGACCCCCCCTGGCTCCAACCTCCTTTCTGGGAGTTGCAGAGAGCGAGAAGGTCTCCCCTCAGCCTCCTTTTCTCCAGGCTAAACCCCAGTTCCCAGAATGGTTTCGCAATCATACACCCTGTGCTAGCACCTCCACCGCTCACATGCCGACGTCTGACCCTCGGGAAGCGTGATGAGCACCGCAGCGTGCAGTCCAAGAGGAGGATGCAACGCATCCACCCCGTCCCATCACCAGCTGGCCAGAGCCAGCGCAGGAACCACAACCGAGCCGGCACTGAGGCTGAGAGAGGAGGGTGGTGTTCAGACAGCAGAGCCCTGGCGAGGTGTGTGCAAGCCGGAGGCACGTGGACAGCTGGGGAAGCGATCGCCACATTAATATCAGCTACCAGGGAGTGCAGGGAAGGAGGGGGGACGTGGAAGAAGGACCCCGCGGCTGTGCAGCACTGACCACGCCGTGCGATACAGCAGCTGTGTTGCAGCCGTTCTCCGACCACGGGTAAATCCCCGTCTGACCGCACACCCCGTTCCTGCCTTTGCATCCCGGCTGCTTTCCCCATGGCCTTGCGCGATGCTTTGACCACGAGAGGAACGCCCAGGCACTGGGGAGAGGGGGAGCCCGCCCAGGTTCCGACGCCGTGCTTTCCCACAGGCTGCCAATGCCTCTACCTACGCCGGTGTCCCAGGCCAAACTCCCCTCGTCCCCTCCTCAAACCTGGCTGAAAACCAGCGGAGATTTGCCCAGAAACACTACCTAAAGCAACGCTTTGTCCTTGCTCGCAAACGTGTGCTGCCCCATTTCTTTGCTGTTGAAACCCAATCCTTTGGTCTGAATGGAAACGATGACGAATTTCCGATCGCTGACCCCCTTGTGCGTTTCCAGAAAGGCGTCCGATTTCAGCGGTGCCGAGCCCGGGGACAGGCAGCCCCGCCGCAGCTGAGCCCTTCCTCTCGTGGTGCAAGGGCTAAACCCTGCTTTGCATTGTCACATTTGCAAACCATCCCTTAAGAACAAGCCAGAAGCTGCCTGCAGGATGCCCAGGCGTTGCCACAGTTGCACAAGGTGGGTGATACCTGGCCAAGCCTTCAGCAGGACACTGTCTCCATCAGTTCCTACCTCCTGTTTCCCTGTGGAGACCCTCTCTCCAGCTCTCCTCCCGAGCACCCAACGCTCCCCGTCTGATCGTGCCCGACATGAGCCACTTTGGGGACAGACTTTTTAGCAGGGCCTGCTGTGACAGGACAAGGGGCGATGGTTTTAAACTAAAGGGGGGGGGAGATTCAGGCGAGATCTGAGGAAGAAGTTTCTCACAGTGAGGGTGGTGAGGCCCTGGCACAGGTTGCCCAGAGAGGTGGGAGATGCCCCATCCCTGGAAACATTCCAGGTCAGGCTGGACGGGGCTCTGGGCAACCTGATCTAGTTGAGGATGTCCCTGCTCATGGCAGGGGGTTGGACTAGATGGGCTTTAACGGTCCCTTCCCACCCAAACCCTTCTGTGATTCGATGGGGTCTCTCCGGTGCTTCCCTGGGATGTGGGGGACAGCCCAAAAGCAGCACTGGAGCAGGGAACAGCCTCCTCCCAGGAACACATACCTTGCTTCCGATGGTCGTCCTTTGACGGACGCGTCTTGCCAAGCTTCATGGCTGAAAAAACTCCTTTCCCGGCTCTGGAAGAAGAGAGGGAGAAAAAACCCCAACCATCAACTACTGTATTTTTAGTGCTGTTTTCTGGGACTTGGGGCGGGAACAGGAGGAGCCTTTCACAGCGCAAAAGCAAGAGAGGAAATATCAGCTGAAAGACTAAGCAGGGGCTGCTGCAAACACGCCACAGGGCAGAGTCAAGGTCACAGCTCAACGCGCTGCCTTTGGGTCTTGGGTCTCGTGTTTTTTCTCAGGGAATGCCCCAACTTGGGATAAAGCACGAGGCTGGAGCACAGCGTCGGCAGCCAATCTCCCCCCCCCAACGCCTCCTGCCTCTGCTGCTGCCCCCGCTGCGCACAGACCCCTCGTCTCTTCTGACCTGCTTGTGCAATTGCTCCCCAGTTACCCAAACCCGTTTACTAAAAAATTAAAACATCCAACCACTTCCCCCACCACCTTGCTGTGAAAAATCGATAACCTCTTGGGCTGTGTCAGCAGCCCCTTGCAGCTACACGATGCTTCCCCTTCCAGCGTGGGACACACCAGCACCGGGTCGGTCTCAGCTCCCCGTCCGCAACCTCAGCTGTGGCCAAATTCACTCAGGGCAGTTTGGGCTGGATTGGCTGATAAAATAACGGTTTGCAAATGGCTTGCCAGTTGCTTTTTAGAAATATCGTGATTTCAAGGCAAGTTGAAGAAGTATAAAACTCCCAGCTCCAAACGCTGCAGTGGGGCGAGGAGCGTTACTCCAGCTCAGAAACCAGCCCACGCAACCACAAGCGCACGGACAGCCCGGACTCCTGCGTTACTTGGTGTTTGTTACATGCACGTACAGCAAATATATACAAGTGGAGCCCTCAGCGAAGGACGGGATTTCTGCACCGCAAACCGGGTTGCTCTCAAGCGCAGACCTAGCAGAGATGGTTAAAGACGGGAAAAGCCTTGCAGGTCTTTTCAGGAGACGGTTCCCTGTTACTTGGAGGTGAGTCCATGCTGCTGTCGCAAAGAGGTAGGAGATGCCCAGTTACCCTGGTGACAGTTATGGAGTCAAAAATGTGGATTTTTAGCCTGAAGATTCAGCTGAAAACCTCAGTAGGAAAAAACCTCTGTAGTATCTGTAAAACTGAAACCAGCAAGAAGCACAAGCCAGACCGTGCGATAACCCTGTTCTAGGATTAAGGAGCAAACAGCTGCAGCGAGACTTGAAGGCGATGGGCTGCGACTGTCCCAAAAGCAGAAGGCGGTAAAGCTGAAGGGGATTATTTTACTGGAAAATTCCTGTTACCCGAAAGCGTTGCTCTTTGCAGAAACCTTGCAGGTTTGATGGACATGTTCTCGGGCCAGCTCGGAAGCAAGGGGAGACCTCCCCTCCAGCCTGGACCTGCCCCCCGAGGTGGCTGCCAGGGCAGGGGAGCCCGGGCTCAGCGCCAGCACGGGATGCAGCAGGACCGGGATGTGCTGCCCATGAGCCAGGCGACAGCACCGAACCCGCGGGACGCCCCAGGCTCGGCTTGGTCACATCTGGCTGGGGCCAAAGGATGAAGTTGCACCCTTTGGTTTGTGGGGTGTTTTTTTTTTTTGCAAAACAGAGAAGTCCTGGCATTGCAGCCTGATGCTTTTGTTGCCTTAAATAACAACTGGAAGTTTGCAGGGCGCTGACAGAGCCAGAAAAAACGAGAGGAAAATTAAGGAGACTAGGAGGATAATGTATTCACCAAGGGAGGGGGAATTCAATCGGGGCAGAAGGCCAGCAGAAGACACGGGAACTATTTATAGCTGAGGGTTAATTGGGACTAAAGCAACGCTCGGGCCTCAGGGCAGTCTCTGGTAGCTGTGATTAACTCGCAGGATCCTCAGCGAAAGGGCAGTTTCTCAAGGGATAGAAGGAGGAAAGATGAGGGCCAGGTTTCCCTACCTGCAGTCCTGCCAGGGAACATCTGCCTCGAGGTGCTACGGGGGAAGTAACACTTTTAAGCTATTTGCAAACTCATTTTTTTAGGAGCAAATGCTGTAATAACCGCCCAGGCTGCGAAACTGCTCGGAGACCACCCTCCACCACTGAGTTTCCTTCCAGCAGCTGCGGGGACTCCGGCAGAGACACAGTCCCTCCATAAGACAACACACCTCCAGGGGCAGTTACATTACATTCCCCTCTTTCCAATTCATTTCTTAAAAATAGAGAAAAAAAAAAAAATCCCAGCAGCGCCAGAGCTGGCGTGCAGGCGATTTGCTTGCAGACGGTTAGTGATAAAATCATCGTGTCTGTCCCGGGAATTTCTGAGGTTCCTTGGGAAGTAAAATGAAGCAGAAGAGCAATTGGTGACGGAGCCAGTGGGACTCTGCAGGGAAGACTCTGCAGAGCTGGTTCTCTACCAGGGCCCGAAATAACAAGGTCCTTGCGTGGGCACTGGGACGCGCTGGGTCCTGGTTAGCGCAGCATCTGATGCCCCTCTCGGTAAACTATGAAGCTGGTTTTGGGCCATGTGGAACACGACTGGGATTAAGCACCTGGTCCAAGCAGCACCAGCCCAACCCAGCTCCTTCCAGGGGGATGCATGTGGGAGCTGGTGTCACCCCCATCCCCTCCCGGGGCGATGACCCCTCAGAACACGTGCTGGGGACACGCAGGAGCCTCTCGTGTGTCCCCAAAGGCAGTTCTACTGCAGAAGGGCTCCCAGAAACAGGAAACAGCCTCAGAGCCTCCAGCACATCCCCGAGATGGGCCTTGGGGGCATAAAACTTGGGGTGCTGTCCCCACGCCCGCAGCCCGGCCACGTGTCCCTGCTGCTGTCACAGCCCCAGTGTCAACACCCGGCACTGCCTCCTTCCTCCACCACTGCCCTTACTGGTGTTGTTGCAGCGCACTGGAGTCCCGGGGAGGCAAACATCTAGGGAACAACGGAGTGTGGAGGTCACCGAGAAAAGAAAAAAGAAAAAAAAAAAAAAAGAAAAAAGTGGATTTTGGTGGATTTTGGCAGCATACTTGGCACGTCCAGAGGAGAAGAGGAGAAGCAAGTATAGGAAGCAGCAGTCCTACATGCTTCGGAGGCAGATGCCCAGTGGCAAACCCTTGTCCCCCCACCCCTTTCCAAGCCAGGTGAGCACCGACACACCCCATACAACCCCCCCTTCCATCCCTCGGGGGGTTCTACCTTCACCCGCTGGCCATCCAGGACTTGGCTTCCCCCAGGAGGAGATGCTGGAAGAGCTCAGCCGAGACAGGAGAGGGGCCAGCGGCACGTCTAGGGTGGGGTGGCCATTCCGGTGCCGAGGGCAGAGCCGTGCCCCACACACAGTCGGGACCGAGCAGGGATGGGGACCCCGGCCAAGCCTCCTGTCCGGGCACAGCAGGGTCTTTGCAGCATGAAACAAAGGTCGTGCCAGCCCCTCCGCTGCTCCTGCCAGGCATCCGACGGCGCGGATGGGAAGCCGGCGCTGGCGGGGAGCTGACACCGTCCCCACGTGAATATTGCATGAGGACCTGCAAACCTGAGACGCCAACACGGGCTTTGTGGCAGCACTGAGAGCCCCCCCTCTGCCAAAGCCTGGGTTCAGCCTGGTTTCCTAAAGGACTGAGATGCCAGAGAGGGTGCTGCTGTCGCCTGCCTGCTCCCCGCCGAAGCCGTGCAAGCTGCCGGCCCACTGCAGCCCAATTTGGCAGCAGGGTCAAGAGCGGGGTCCTGCAAGTTTGGGGGTGGAGGACTGAGTACGTCGCCTCTGCTCCCAAAGAGGGACAGGCCTCCAAGCAAGCCTCAACCTGTATTAGACACCAGAGGATCCACCAGCCTCCCACAGCACTCTCCCCTTGGGTTTTCTGGTGTCTGTATGGGACTGAGCAGATGAATTATCTTCAGTCAATGGTGAAGCACACATCCCCCGTTTGGTTTGCGGCTCCCAGAAGCACTTGGCTTTGTCCTTCAGGGTTTCACCCCTGTGGCTCTCCAGGAGGGGAGCACGGGGGACAGACAGACTGGGAGACATGGGCAGGGAGGTGGAAGCAGTCTCTCTCCTGGCCAGCTTCTAGTTAAGGATACGGTTGCAGGTTACTTGTTAATTATTCATGGCTAAAAAGGACATTTTAATCATTGCTTTTTACTGGGGAGCTGGGAGCAGGGAACAGGGTTTCCAAGGCTCATTTCCTTGCAGGAATTACACCCGTCAGGTGGGTGCTGCCTCCATCGCCCCCGTGCTAACAAGACTTCCAGTTCTCCCACCTGTACTGGGGACAGACCCCACTGCCAGCCCCACGGGGTCATCCTGGGCCCACCGCCCTCGAGCCCCAACCCTCAGACCCAGCCTGTCCCCCCCTTCCCCGCACAGCCAGTGGGGCGGGGAGCCGGCAAGGACCAGGCTGCTCGGTGCAGGGAGATCCCTTCCCGTCTTTCCTTGAGTCCGCCCTCTCCTTGCTGACTGCTTGAGACATTTCTCTCCTTTCCCCACCTCATCTCTGCCTCCTCGCTCCACACCATGAATTAGGAGGGTCCATCAGCGAGATACTGCCATTAGGTCCTTAAGCTGCAGCGCAATAAATATGAGCCAGAAGAGACCTCAGTGATTGGGAAGTGCCCTGCGGTGGCTGCAGGGATCGTCCCCTGGACAGCAGGATATTAGCCTGCGCTCGCAGGAGACTCAAGCTTAAATTTCAGTGGATCTGCTAAGCCAGAGAGCTGGAGGGTGCTGCTGTTGGGAGAGAGCTCAGACTCAGCCTGGGCTGGGATCAATGCAAGCAGCTGGGGATGAAAGAAAGGCAGGAGCTGAGGAAACTTGTCTGCATGGATGATGTGGCAGCCTGACCGGTGGGTGCAGGCGCTGTAAAGCTGGTGCCAAGTCCCATCTGCCCAGCCCTGTGCTGATGACCCGCACCCAGCCCCTCTCCTGCCCTGAGCCCTGGCCAGGCTGTCCATGCCCAAGCTGGGAAACTCTCCCCCCAGCCAGGACCCACCCAAACCCGATGGGAGCCAGGCTTCTCTCAAGACCTCACAGTTCCCTTCCAGTGCTGCCATGGACCGCTCCAGGCCTGTCTTTTACATTTGGCTTTTGCTGTAGATAAATATTCCCTGCAGGCTCCAAAGCCTCAGGCCACACATCCAAGAGACCCAAGCTCCTCCAGGGCTGACAGGCTGAGCTTTAGAGAAGGGAGAGCACACCGCGTACCGGGCCAGCCACGCCACGAGCTAGGAAAGCTGGAAACAAGAAGGAGGAGAAGGAGCAGGGAGAGCAAACCTACTTGTGCTCCTTTGTCTTCTCTTTGCCTTTGCTGGAGCCAGTGGCCACGCATCAAGGGAACAAAAGGCAAAAAAGCTTCAGTGCACTTCAAGTGCTTGCATCAGACCATAAAACCAGAAGAGGCTGCTCTTCCCTTTGCAGCTTCCCTGCCCCTCACGAGTGCTCCAAGTGCCCCATCCCTGGGCTGCGGCCATGGGCAACCTTCCTCAGCAGGGCTGACCCCAAACACTGTCTCCTGCCCACGTCTGTGATCTAGGTGGGTAACACCTCTGCGTGATGCTCTGCTAGGCTAGAGGGGCTTAGGAGAACCACAACTCCCCGCACTAGGAGCTGGAGGTGATGGGCATTCACTGGATGCATGGATGGGGCCAGTAAAGCAGCTACAACTGTGCACACATGTGAGCGGGTACGTGCACAGATTCGGGATGCTGCCAGGGCAGCTTCTCCTTTTTTGATAGAGAGGAGCAGTCTTCCTTATCCTCCCTCCAGAGGGGGCTCAGCCAGAGGAGATGGGCTGGATCTGGGGGGTCCTCATCCCTGCCCAGACTGACACTGCACCCTCCTGCCTGACGCCACGCAGGAAACACCCACTCCTCACCTCCCTGCTTCGCTTTGCAGGCTCCGGCTCTGCCTCTGCTTTCCGGCTTTTCAAGCCTGTTCTCCTTCTCTCAGGGCTCCTGCATTTCTCTGTTTGGGTCCTGCCTCCCTGTTTTCCTCCCCTGTCATCCTTTATTCCCTGGCTTATCATCTCCCCCCATTATGTATCAGCAAAGTGGGGAGGAGAAAGCAATTAACCAGCTCTAGAAAGTAATTAGGAGGGCTGCTTTTTAATTACAGCTTGTTACTCTGCTTCACTCATGGCCATGTCTGTGCTGGGGACATGGGGCGGGAGGGTGGCTTCAGAGCATGGATCTCCAGCTCCCTGTGCACTGAGCAGCCGGAAAACCACCCAGAAAAAAACATTTTTGCTTGAGGTGTTGCTGGATGGGTTTTTAGAGAGGTGAAGACCAGAAGACCAGCTCCAGCACAAGACTGCGGGCAGGACCCAGCGCTGGGTCTGGGAAGGGCAGGGTCCTCCCGTTCAGCCCAGCATGGGCAGGGATCAGCTTAGAGCCTGGACTGGAAAACGGCCAAGGAAACCCATCCAGAAGCTGCTTCTGAAACAAGCAGCCCTGCTCCCTCCCTGCACCGACACTTGCTCTGAGAGCAAACCAGCAGAAATTATTCGCTTGCCAGCTGAGCTGGTCACGGGAGCGAGCAAACACCCATGCCAGCAGCTCGGCTGGTTCATCTGCATTGTAAAAGCTGCCCTAGTGTCCCTGCCCAGCATGGGACAGGATTTAAATCACTTCATGCTTTCTCCCGCAGCTCGTGGACGTGGTCCGAGCTCCCTGCAAAGCCATGGCTCATCGCCACCTCACCCCGAGCGTGGCTGGTTTGGCTGGGTCTGACCGCACAAGCCCTTGGCAAGGACCAGCAGCTGCATCTCCCCGAGCGACCCGCTGGTCGAGACCCTTCCCTGCCGCAGCCGGGCTGGGAAACTCTCCCTCCCCCCCAGCGCCCATCCCGACTGCCCTGGGAGCGCCAGCGCGTCTGGTCCCCCCGTGCCAGGATGGGGAGCGACATCCTCAGGCGGGTGGGACAGGGCAGCGCCTGAGCCTGCACCCTTCCCCTGGCCGTTTCTCGGGTGTGGGTGCGGGCTGGATGAGGGATGCAAGAACAGATCTGCAGCTGCCCTCTTGCTCCGAGCATCTCCCTTCTCCTGCGACTCTCGGCTCTCCTGGCTCCCTCTGCAGCAACGCAGGGTGCTGCTGGTCCTGGGCACTCGCATCGTCAGCGCCCGGGTGAATGAGCCGATTGCACTACGTGAGAGGCCCCGAGATGCTTCTCCAAGGGCCTGGTGGAGCAGCTAACGCCAGATTACTCTTTTTCCCTCCCCTCCTTTATCCCTTGCCCTTTCCGCTCCAACCCTGACTGCAAAAGGTGCCTCTGACTGCAGACAGCCACGGTTCGGGCTCTGGGTGCCTGAGAAGGGCATGGATTTCCCATTAGTGGCACCGCCAGAGAATTCTCATTTCATGCCTTCAAGCAACTTGGCCTCACGCGCTCTCACTAGCGCCAATGAACCCGCGGTCCTGCCCCGCAGCCGTCTGAGGGGGATGCGGTAGCGCTGCTGCCAAGGGCTGCAGGCTGGGGCTGCAAAGGGAGCCTGGGCACGAGCAGGGACGGGGGAGTCAGGGTACCTGAATGGTAACACGAGGTGTCTTTTCTCTTTCCCCTTAGCCTTAGCTCTGCAATCACAAAGAGCAATTCATTCAGACGTGATTCATCCTGCTGCCGGCACAAAGACCCTTGCCCGCCTTCTCCCCTCAGAACCCCCATCAGCAACATGCACCAAGCAATCAACCAAACCCAATTCACAAAATTCTCAAGCATGCCAGAGTGCGATCTTGCTGCAACAGGGCCTCACCGCCCGTGGGCAGCCAGGGAGCCGGGCGCAGAGGCAGTGGCGGTACTGGTGGTGCTGGAACGAGCAGGGGGAGAGTGCACGAGCAAGACAGAACAACTGACGGAAAAAGAGCGTTGCTTCCGGATGGATGGATAAATCGTATGGCAGTGGGCTGGCTGGCTGGTGTTATGCACGGATGGATGGACAGACAGTATCACGGACGGATGGACGGAATGGCACTGGGATGAAGGGACAGATAGATCCGTACTGCAATGGCTGGATGGATGGCTGGATGGTGAGGACTGCAGTGATGGGTGGATGGAAAGAAATGCAATGAGATGGACGGATGCATAGGGTTGTATTGAGATGGGCTGATGGACAGACAGACAGATGGGTGGATGGTGAGAACTGCATTGGGATGGATGGATGAATGGATGGGTGGATGGATGGGTGGATGGATGGGTGGGTGGATGGGTGGGCACGCAGACAAGTATTATCCTCGAAGCTCCTTTGGAAGGCCCCTGAGTAGAAGGAAACGTGTCCCTGCTGGGCACAGGGGAGAACAGACCTGCTCTTTGGGGAGGAGGGGGTGAATACGGGAAAGCTCTGCCCCCAGTAAGAAGAGGGCAGGAAGCAGTTAGGACCTTTCCTGGGTCCAAATGCCATGCAGGGGTCGGTGCGCCAACACGCATGCCACATGCATGCACACAGCATGCCCAAAGGGCCTGAGCGAAGCAGGGACACCATGCCCAGTACCTGGGATCTTCAGGGTCTTCACTGTTTGGGAGAGACACGGCCAGGAGGATGAATATGAGGAAGAAACAAACCCACCCAAACAGATATACCCCCCCACGGCCCACGGGAGCCGGCCAGGCCAGGGGAAGGGGCTAACGGCTGCCACCACCCCCGGGAGGATCCTCCCGGGCTGATGCTGAGAAGGTTCATTCAGTGCAATGCCCGCCGGAGGGCAAGGTCCCCCTCGGGCCTCGGCCAGCGCTGCGTGGCGGGCGTGCAGCCACCCAGGTCCTGCTTGCCAGTGGCAGGACAGCACTCTTCTGCAGGTTCATCCTCTCCACCTCCCCCCAGATACTGAGCAGCAGCGATGAAGAACAGACTTACAGGGATGGGTTGGGTTGGGGATCACTGTCCTGGGCTCACCCATGCCAGATAAATTTATTTATACAGATGTATTCTTATTCATGGTGCCTTCGGGAGTCCACTAACCCTACAGATGGGGTGATGACCATCATATTTTGTGGGATTTGGCTGTAGAGGGACCGCAGGACCTGCCTCTCCTTTGCAATGTGACATGGAGGAGGGTTGCAGGCGCGGCTGGGTCCCCCAGAAAGCTCCCGGAGCACAGGGCTCACGTGCCACCGTACAGCTCTTCCTCCCTTGCAGGCTGCAGCTCCAGCCTCAAGCACCCACATGTGCTGTCCTGCACTTCAGAGCTGCAGTGCTGGGACGCTGGTGCATGGACCATCGGCTTCACCCAGGTCTGGAGCACAGACCCTGCTCTCCTGGCTTAAGATTTGGGAATTAATTTGAATTAAGGGAGATTTGGAGTTTAAACTAGATTGGCCTGTATCCCAAATCCTGGGCATATTTATGCCTGGACAGCCACATATTCGTGGGATGGGGGGTGACTGGGATGGGCTGGGATGAGAGCAACCCCCCCCTCCCAAAAAGCCAAGATCCCACCAGTCACGACATTTTGGTACCTTGCTACGGACTTGTATCCATCGTTAAACTTAATCCTGAGCGAGGCACCGAAAAGAAAGAGAGAGGAAAAAAAAAATAATACCAGCGTCAGGCTTCTTGAAGCCACCCACCCGCAGCAGGGAGACGTGGCCCCGGTGCGCGCAGGGACACCCCTTCCACGGAGGGGTGGGGGTGCCACGGCTCCCGGCCACAGGGTGCTCCAAGACAGCCGACGGGTGGTAACTTCAGCCGTGTGCACCCAGCCCAGGGTGCTCCGCTCACACCGTCCCCGGGAAAATCCCCGCTGGTGACAGGAGCTGCACTTCTGGCACAGGGCACAAGAGCCATCACCACCCCGGCAGCCGTCACCGTCCATCACTCCTGCTGGATCTGGGAGATCTCCTACACTGGAACAGTTTGGGGTCAGTCTAGATCACAGGTGCTAACAGCTTCCAGGCAATATCTCACGCTGCTGGAGGCTCTGCCTTGGGACCTGCAGCAGCACCCAGTCCACTGCTTTGAGCACCTTTTCCCAGCCCTTTTCCTGCTTTTCAGGGTTCCTCGGGATGCATTTTTTTCCTAGCAATGTAATGGTACATTGGAAGGGTTGCAAAAAGGATGGGGGAAACTGAACAGGGGCTGACAGTCTTTGGGAGATCATGTCACTTTTCTTTGCTCCGGACGAAAAGGTCCCTGGCCTTGCCTGGTTGTGCTGATGGAGGCCACGGTCCGGTGTGTGACATCCCTAAGATGCGTGCCCAAATGCCACACTTGGGTTAGCAATTTTGGAACCTCCTTATCTACCTGGACATGGAGGTTATGAACCTGTCTACAGCGGTCTTCCAGGACAGCCAAGGACGGAGACACACACACCAAAGGCTGTGTCAGATCCGACGTGGGTAAACCTCCCTTGGGAGATTCCTCTTTCCTTTGGCTATAGGGGCAACCTAGGAAGAGTGGGATCACAGCAAGAGCCTTGCTGAGCTTCCTAGGGCCGTGTGGGATGGTGCTGGGGTGCACCTCACTGCACTACCTGATTTCTACCTCTCTATAGACACAGCAGCTCTGGAAAGCCACCGTGAGCAGCAGCAGTGCCCAGCAAACGTACGTGTTTGCACCATTGACCAGCCCAGGCTGACCAGGAAAGTGCCCAAGCCTAACAGAAGAAGCGAGTCCTGCCTCTCCCAGCCTCCCGTCACGGGTATTTTCATCACCAAGTTCAACTTCAGCGCTTGGCAATGACTCCAGCTTTGGAGCAAGTGACCCACGGGGCTAATTAGTGGCAGGCGGAGAGTTGAAGCCCGTCAGACATGTCTTGGATCCTCTGGGCATGCACAAGAAAAGACGCGATCAATAATTCACCACGACCAGATTGCTTTCGGCCGCAGAGCTCTGTCCTGCCCATGAATATTTCAAGGTCAACAGGTATCAGGTGATGCTTCCTGGGATCTCAGTTTCAAGGTGGTCAGGAGCCGTGACGCGCACAGCCCTATCCCACCCAAACTCTGGCAGTCCAGCGGGGTCCCCGCTCTCCCTGAACCACCTCTGGAAGTGCCCATCTCTCTTTACTGGCCACAGAGGGGACCTAAGGATAAGTCTGTACTGGTCAATAAAGGGACCAAGGCTTGTTCTCTGGCCATGACACCGCTTGTGTCTGTACATGTGAAGTCCCTTCTCCTGCAAACTGCATCCAGGCTGCCTGTTGGGGGTGGTCCCTGGTCTGTCATATCATAGTCCCTGTGCTATCATAAACTATCCCCGACATACACTGAGCCAAAGCCATGCCCGGGACCACGCTAACGACCAGCTGGGAAGGTGCCACCCCCTCTGCCCTGGCTTGCTTCACCATATGGATGCTGCGTAGGGTGAGCGGGCTCCTGGCCCGGGACCCCCAGTGGAACACATCAATCGTGACAGATCTGGGCCTCCAAGTTTTGACATTTAAGCCTGGATTTAAGGAAGGGCTCTCTGGAGAGCAAGACTTTGAACGTGTCTCGGCACTGCAGAGGCAGAGCTCAGGGCCACCGTCGGAGCAGGGCTGGCATGGGTATTTACCTCGTGTGCTGCTCTTCTTCTGCATCGTCTCCGAGGCTAGGGCATTTGCAGAGAGAGAAAGGGGGAAAAAACCCACTGTGATATGAAGACAGAGGGCTCTTCATTTGTGTCAGCATTTTAAAAAAACAAGGCGATTTGCTTCAATACAGGAAGAACTTCAGAACATACCAACACAGCAAACCACGCCATGCATGAGAACACCCGACCACCTTGCCCTGGGCCGATCCTCCCTCTGCCACCCACGCTGCTCCCGGCTGCGCCCGCGGGGTCCAGGCACGACCCAGATGGGTTTTCTCTGGATATTTGGCTGGCTGAGCTCCATGCGAGGGTGGAAGTGAACCGGTCCCCTCCACCCCGACCTCCTTCCTACCCTCCTCCCTTTCGCTTGGGGTGAATTTGCTCAGAGAAAAGCTGTTTAGGCTGGAAAAGGCTGTGTTGGGTCAGTGCTGTACCCTGCGCCAGGCTGGCTGGAAGGAGGGAAGCAGGGTGAAAGAAAGGCAGAGCAAGGAAGGAAGATGCCCGAGATCATAGGAAAGGTCATTTGCAAAGATGGGAGTTAAACCAGGTCCCCATGTCCGGGGACAGATGTTTTAGTAGAGCCTGTAGCGATAGGACAAGGGGTGATGGTTTTAAACTAAAAGAGGGGAGATTCAGACGAGATCTAAGGAAGAAGTTTTTCACACTGAGGGTGGTGAGGCCCTGGCACAGGTTGCCCAGAGAGGTGGGAGATGCCCCATCCCTGGAAACATTCCAGGTCAGGCTGGACGGGGCTCTGGGCAACCTGATCTAGTTGAGGATGTCCCTGCTCATGGCAGGGGGTTGGACTGGATGGACTTTAACAGTCCCTTCCCACTCAAACCATTCCGTGATTCTGTGATTCTGTGTCTCCAGGGCTGTAGACTGGCTTGGCCCACGATGCTCCTGGGACATTCAAGGGACAGAAAGGGCCATGCCTTGTTACCCCCCTTCTCCTGTCCTCTCCCTCCCTGCTCCTGAGCCCAGATCTGGCTGTCTGAGCCCTGGTCCTGCTGCCCTGATGCAAACTGTCCATCTTCTCCGCAAGATGGAGAGTCCAAGGGGTTCCAGGGGCTGGAGGAGGGACCCCCCGGGGCACGCTCGGGTCTGCGATGCTCTCAGCACAGCCGAGGATGAGGATGGCCAGGAGAGGGTCTACCGGGAGCCCTCCCCAGCCACACTGAAACCTCGTTTTGAAACACAGATCTGGCAACACCAAAACTGTCACTTTTTTTTATTCTTTTGGTGCAATTTTGTCTTGGGTCTGGGATCCGTAACTGATGGAAAAGGAAAGACCTTCCAAAGGAGCCAGGACAGTTTTGTTCATATGAACAAAAAAAAATTTAAACAAAATGAGTCCTTTTCTTTAATTCAAAAGGATGGTTCACATCAAAGTGCCCTTTAATTCTTTGCAAAAGCCTGAATGTGAAACGTCTTTTCTTTCTTTTTTTTCCCCTTGTTTGGTTCGTGGTAAGCTCCAGCACAGGTTTCGTGCGGCCCAGCCAGGGTCAGCTTTGCACGGTGCCTCAGACGTTTCTTCCCGTTGTGTCTTCCCGTGCAAAATCAGGGGAGCTCAGTGAAAATGCGGTCAATGGTAAAATGCCATTAACGCCTTCAGAGGTGCAATCCATCAGGGGACTGATCTCAGCGCAGACTGAGAGTGTTTCAGTTGGAAGGGACCTACAAGGGTCACCCAGCCCAACTGCCTGACCACTTCAGGGCTGACCAAACTTAAAGCGTGTTATTAAGAGCATTGTCCAAATTCCTGTTATGCATTGCCAGGCTTGGGGCATCCACCACCTCTCCTGGAAGCCTGTGCCAGGGTCTGATCACCCTCTCGGTAAAGAAACGCTTCCTAATGCCTAGTCTGAACCTCCCCTGGTGCAGCTTTGAGCCATTCCCACGCATCCTATCGCTGGATCCCAGGGAGAAGAGCTCAGCACCTCCCTCTCCACGTCCCCTCCTCGGGAAGCTGCAGGGAGCAGCGAGGTCTAGATGAGCCCACCAGCCCCCCTCCTCCGCTGGAGGGCAAGCGCAGAGCACCAGGAGTCCTTGCTCCTGGCCGCCAAAACAGCTGGAGCTGTGGAAATCACTAGAGCTATCAGAGAAAACGTGGAGCTGGCCGTGCTGTGCCTGGGGAGGATGGTCCCGGCACCATGGCCCACAGGGACCCATCCGCTCCCCACACCCCGCCTTTGGTCCAGGGAGCGGCAGGAGCCCGTATGAAGAGATCTCGATTAGCACCCTGCAGGACTCGGCTAGTTAAGAGTCTTGCTAATTCTGGTAACAGATCTAACGTTCAAGTATAACAGAAATAAGGGAATAACGGCCTGTCTTTAATAAATACGCAGGCTTACAGTTCCAGTTGGTGGAATAATAAAAGCAGCTCTTGCAATGCCTTAATTTGCCGACTCGGACTGTCTGCAGGCGCTTCTGAGATGGGAATTGTCTCACTAACCTTGAGCCATTTAAACTAGGTGGAGAGTAAACCTCTGGTCTAGGATCCCCCCCGTTCACCGGTGAAGCGGAGGCAGAGCGGATGGGCGATCCTCGAGCCTGGGCCTGGGGGGCTGACAAACAGCCCGTGAAGGTGCCCCACCGCTCCCCATTTAACGGTGAGGGACCTTGGGAAGGTAGCTTAGAAAAGACACCGCATATTTGGATGGCAAAAATTAAAAGCTGTTCCAGGGGGTGGGGAAAAAAAAACAGAGGTGGAGTTGGACTGTGGCGATACCAACTGGTTCATGGTCTTGGCAAGGTTAAGGGCTGACGGTGCATGAAAGCAGCGTGCGTGCAACCAGAGGACTGCAACCCCGGGGATCCGTCAGCAGGCGAGAGTCGAGCCGCAAGGAAGCACGGCTGAGGGCTGTGTTTTAAGAAGAATATTTCCAGCGAGGCAGCAGCCTCCCACAAACTGCTTCTTGCCAGTTTACTGCCTGCAGCCGTATTTTTCCATGTGCTATTTGTCTCTGCCGGAATCATTAGCAGTGAGCCGGGGAGGTGCTCCAGGCCCTGGGGTACTTCTCCTTGTCACGGAGGAAAAATAGCAAAAAAGGGCTTTGCATCTGCACTTTCTTGCCAGGAATCCTGCTGGGACTTCATGGGGAGCAAACGGCCATCCCTGAAGGATTTGCTCCTAGTGCCGAGGGCAGGCCGGCCCCTGCGCAGCACGCACGGGGCAGGGCTAGGGGAGGTAAAGCACAGGCTGGCAAAGAGAAGGCAACTCCGGCATCCCTTGCTCACAGCTCGGTCCTGCAACATCCCAAACATCCCCACCCGCCTTCCCTGGAGTGCTGGCTACCTCCCTGGGCAGCCCGGGCAGCCCCTGGACATAAGGACCTCCCCACCTCTAAGCCACCGGAGGGAGGTGACCTGGCCAGACCTCCACGCCTGCCTGCACGCAGGTCTGAGCTTCTGCGCAAAACTGCGACGCCTGAGTCCGGGCAGAAGCTCAGTGAGTTTCAGGCTCCGGGTCAACAGCAAAGGCGCTGCAAGGCTTGGAGCCAGCTCCTTTGGTGGTCGGCGTGCGGCCCCACTGTGAACTGGAAGCGATCCAGTTTTGAAAAACACATAAATAAAAGCCCAGGGTGGTTATTTATCTATTGCTTGACTTTTTTTTTGCCCGGTGGATCTGTGCCCTGACCTGGCCGTTGCCTCGGCCAGGCAAAAATGGAGGTGTTGGCAGAAGGGGGGCGGTGGGAGCAGAGGGACCTCGCTTCGCCTCCTGCACAGCAGCATCCAGCCATGGCCACGCTCGGGGGCTGCTCCCCAACCCCTCCCAGTGGGGCCGAGGGATCTGGGCACCTCTTTGTCTGAAACAGCGAATCATGACTGCAGTTACAGGGTTTTTTCTGCCTTTTACTGTCTCGGAGCCCAGCCCTCACCTGTGCTTCCATTTGGAACATTTATTTACCCCGTACGGACTTGTGTCTCCCCCGTCTCACTCCCTCACTCGAGATTCTGTCCAGAAAACAAGAGAATTCACCTTGTGCAAACATCTTCTATGAACTGAAGTCGTTGTTCTGGGCATGGAGGAGTTACAAGAGAAAATATAGTATTTCCCTCCAAGGTGTGTGTCTTCTCCTGACAGCACAGGGGCTGAGCCCGGCTGCAAATAACTGATGTAATCCCCACTGCCGGCACCGATTTCCAACGTGCGTCTCGCCAGCATTGCCGGCACCTCTATGAGGCTGCAAGCGGACGGCTGAGAAGTGCCTGGCAAGCCCAGCACTATTTATGTATTCCTTGCTGCTGCTGCTTTTCCCATTTCAAGGTCTGTTTGTTCCCCCCCCCTCCTGCATCCCCTCAGGAAAGGGAATCAGCTGAATAACAAAATAATGTCCCTAATGAGCCGGGGGAGGAGGTAAACAGCTTTGTGATGGAGACACTGACAGAAAGCCTGGGGAAATCCAGGGAGATCTTTCCACTGCCTTCATTCGGATTCAAAGCCCCCCCAGAGGGACGCAGATGATGGAACAGACTGTGAAGACACACCGAATTACGGGCAAAGGGGCTACCAAGAAGACTTCAAGTCCAACTTCTTCCCCAAGGGGGATGAGCTCGCCGCAAGCCGTTCCTGAGATGTGCATCCAGCTTGTACTTAAGCATCTCCAGGGAGGGGAGCTGAGCTCCCTCCCAGTCAGAGCTGGGCTTTCTCTCCCCTTATCCCTACAGCAGATCTCACTGCCGCCCTGCAGAAATCTGCTTTTTGGCTATGCTGTGCCAAAACGATGAGCCTGAACCCGACCCAACCCTCAAAGGCAAGGCAGGAGCTGGACTCGGCTTGGAACTTGGCTTCCCTGGTTTGGCCAGGTCCAAAGGCTGGTGCGGCACAGCGGGGCTGCCTGTCCCGGTCCCCACACCGAGCAGTGGCACCCACGGGAAGCTGAAGGCATTGCACAGCGACGCCCCATCCAACGCACGGAGTGGCAGCTCCCACATCTGGGCTTTGAGCTTTTGGGGGACTCCCAGGCATCCAGCAGCCTTGTCTTCGACTGTCCCTCCATCTCCAGGCACCCAGGCATCCCAGATGCACCTACAGCCTGGGGCACGTGCAGGAACAGACATGCTGCCGGGGTGTCCTGCTCACTGGGCACGTGCTACAGCCACGGACCTCTATGCTCCGACATTACAAGTCCAAGGGCACGCTCCCTGCCTTTGAACCCAAACTGCCTGCCACGCATCGCACCCACGCTAATGCTTCCCATCCAAAGGAAGGGGTTGGATGGGCAATGCCTAACCTGCCCTTTGGGACCGGCCCGTGGCTGTGGTAGCCCACCAACCCTGCCTGGGGATCGCTTGGGTCAGTGCTGGGTAGCCAAAACCTTCTCAGAGACTGTCCTAATAGTTCATTAAGGTTGTGGGCACCCCAGGTGCTTGGCCTGGCACTGTCTAACTAATGAGACGTGACAGAGGTGTTTACCAGTACCAATGCGGCCATAAATTCCCGTGACGGAGAGTCAATATCTTCACGCTAGCGAAGCCTGAGGCACTCGGCGACAGGCTGCATGGGAGCTGCTACAAGAAATGAGCTCCCCAGAAGAGCCCTGTGTAGGAACAACCACCCTCATGCCCTTTCTGCCATCACTGGACCCACACAAATACAGGGGCCCCCCCAAAACATGCCACCCTTTGGCTGAGCTGCTCTCGGAGGCACTGGGCTGGTCCCTGGGTTTTACCTGAACTTCTCTTTTTTTGCAGCTCCTCCCCAAACTCTTTCTGGCACACGGTGGGGAACAACTCACAGCACCGCACTGCAGGAAAAGCCACTGCAAACAGAAACCAGATCTTCATGCACGTCACAAGGAGCTCTTCCCCCTGCGCCGGACATGGCTGATCCCTGGTTCTGGGGACAGCTGTGCCTGATGTGTGGTGGGACCTGGAGAGGGAAGGGGGCCTCAAAGGCGAGGCGGTACCCCGGTTGCAGCCTCACCCCCTCACCTCAAGGCCCCTTCTCCATCCTGGATCCCAGCACCCCTCCTGAGCATCCTTTCCAAGGATGCTTTTCCAGCTGCTCCATCGCTTCTCCCTACCAGCTCTCCTGTATCCAAGAAATGGGAATCCAGGGGTAATGCTTGTGGGACATCCATAGGGACAAGGCAGGAGCAACACAGCACCGCAAACCCCACTGCCACCAGCACAAGTGGGTGCTGACTGACTCCCTACCTCGTGTTGAGGGATCCCTGGCTAAGGGTGTCCCCTTCTCCCAAAAGTTCATCTTCACTGTGGTAATACATCTCGTCCTCTTCCATCCTGCGAGGGTGGTGACACGGAGAACATCAGCCCTTTCCCTCCTTGGTGTTCGTAACAGCGGTGGTGGTGACATGAATGACCACGGCCCTCGGGGCTGGCAGAGGTGAATGCAGGGCAGCAAGACCCAGCCAAGCCTGACAGCCCCCTGCGCTCGAAATGACCCGCCGTGGGACAAGGCTCCAAACCAGAGGGGATGGGGAAGCTCCTCGGGACAAAAGCAGCAGGTGAAACCAGTTTCAGTGCAATTGTCCACAGGCAAACGTATTTGGGAGAGCGGGACTAGCACGCCTTGCTTTTGCGGCGTGTCTGCTCAGGGATGCTCCTCCCTCTCCTCTGACACAGGGGTGCATTAGCTTGCTTACAGCACGGGACTGCACAGCCTGCTCCCCCAAGCCCGGGCTCCGAAGCAACGGGAAGGGGCTGCCATGGCTGTCTGGGCAGCGCCGGGGCTGATGATGGGCCACCTGCAGCACTCGGCCTCGCTCACCAGGAGCCCTACGTACAAGGGGGTTTTTTCCAAAGCACTGTGGATCTGAAGGAGATCGAGTGCCCCCTCAGCAAGTTTGGGATGACACCAAGCTGAGAGGTGCGGTGGACACGCCTGAGGGACGGGATGCCATCCAGAGGGACCTGGGCAAGCTCGAGAGGTGGCCCGGGTGAACCTCATGAGGTTCAACAAGGCCAAGTGCAAGGTCCTGCACCTGGGTCGGGGCAGCCCCCGGTATCAATCCAGGCTGGGGGATGTAGGGATGGAGAGCAGCCCTGCCGAGAAGGACTTGGGGTGCTGGGGGATGAAAAGCTGGACGTGACCCGGCACTGTGCGCTGGCAGCCCAGAAAGCCACCCGTGCCCTGGGCTGCATCCCCAGCAGCGTGGCCAGCAGGGCGAGGGAGGGGATTCTGCCCCTCTGCTCCGCTCTGGGGAGACCCCCCTGCAGTGCTGCCTCCAGCTCTGGGCCCCAGCACAAGAAGGACACGGACCTGCTGGAGCGGGGCCAGAGGAGGCCACGGAGATGATCCGAGGGCTGGAGCCCCTCTGCTATGGAGACAGGCTTAGAGAGTTGGGGTTGTTCAGCCTGGAGAAGAGAAGGCTCCGGGGAGACCTTATTGCAGCCTTCCAGGAAAGATGGGGACAGACTTTTTAGCAGGGCCAGTTGTGATAGGACAGGGGGTGATGGTTTTAAACTAAAGGAGGGGAGATATAGGCTAGATCTAAGGAAGAAGTTTTTCACACTGAGGGTGGTGAGGCCCTGGCACAGGTTGCCCAGAGAGGTGGGAGATGCCCCATCCCTGGAAACATTCCAGGTCAGGCTGGACGGGGCTCTGGGCAACCTGATCTAGTTGGGGATGTCCCTGCCCATGGCAGGGGGTTGGACTAGATGATCTCCAGAGGTCCCTTCCCACCCCCACCACTCTGTGATTCTGTGTGACCACGTGCTGCAGGCGATGCATCAGCCACGTGGCGTTAATTACATCTCTGGTGAGAGCAAGGTCACGTTCACATCACACTGCCTGCATCGCCAAAGCCCACGTGGCGCAGGCAGGACGCTGATTTCCCAACACACAGGGCTGACAGACAGATGGAAACCCCCTCTGCAAGCCAGGCAGTGCCCGGCGCGCTGCCCTGCCATCCGCCTTTAAATCCTTCAGCATCTTCCCTGTTCAGCAACATCACGGTCCAATGAGCCGGGAAACGAATCTGCGCTTTCAATTTGCTTGGAAATGCACAGGTTTCAGCCCAATTCACACAGTTAATTAACTGCCTAGGAGTGGTGCGAGCGACTGGAGATATCTCCCCTCAATCTCGCACTGTGGGGAAAAAGAAATTTTGCCTTATATGGCCACAACAAAGCGCTAAACCCAGACAGAATGCCAAGGCTCCTGGAGCACGCAATTGCATAAGCTGGGAGGGGGACACGTACGGCTGCGGCAGCACCCGAGGTGTAAATGCTGTTACAAAAGCAGCCGATTCCTAGGGGTATGTTGGGACTCGCCCCTCCAGGCTGGGCTCCCGTGTGGGTTCGGAAACACAGGGGCTGCCCACTGTCGGGACCGTAGCCCTCGGACAGGGGCTGGGCTCATCCCGGGAGAGCGGTGGGCGACCCGAGGACCCGGCTCTGCCTGGGCTGCCTGCACTCTCTGCCCGTCCCACTCAGGGTCTCTCTCCTCTACCAGTTTATCTCTGTCCCTGAGACTTTTAGCAAGCTCAGGACTTTGATGTCTCCACTCTTCCAACTGAAAGAGGCCAACGGGTTCAAGAGCTACTGGGTGGAGACCGACAAAGTCCCTGCCATGGACAGCACAACTACATAAACCAGGGAGAGCTGCCTGAAAATCCGCCCACGAACCCAATATATTTACACACAAGTGGTTTCCCACTTGCAAAGCTCTCCTGTTGCCTGATGAGCTGGGTGAGGATTTGAGCACGGGGTTCAAAGTGCCCGTGATGGGGTGGGCTCAGTCTGGCCTGGCATCACTGGGGCCTCAGTGTCCATCCGTGGCTTGGCCTCGTGGCTGCATATGAGGTGGTGAAGGGGCTGTTCCTCCCAGCAAGGACTGAGCCCTGAGCATCCGTAAGCCACAGCTCATGGCAGGACTGGTCCCAGCTTGCACTTCATCCCAACGGACAGCCAACTGCAGCGTCCCCAGCCCTGAGCCCTCCTCACCCATCCCAGTCACCAGGCTGGGTTTGGAACTGGTTACAGCAGCTTTCTGCCAAGAAACGGAAGGATACAGTCCCTGGGCTTGTTTTCATCCAGTGTCGGGTCCCACGAGCTTAGAAAGACACAAGGGTGATGCTAAGGACCCTTAAATGAAGAGAAAGCTGGTAACGGCATCCCTTCGAAGAACTGGAGGTGTCCCCACCTGCCATCGCAGGGTGAAGGGTCCCCCAGACAAGCCGCACAGGGCTCACCCGCCCAGGCTCTGCCTTCGGTGCGGGATTTCCTTTAAGCCTGGAGAGGTACTGAGGTCCCGACAGACCGCCGCGGAGGGAGCTTTGACAACGTCTTTGAGAAGCTAAGGGCTTGTCTGCCTGAGGGTTAACGCTGCAAGGGCCGTGCCGGGGCTCATTCCCTCCGCCCGTGCCACAGCATCCCTGCTCTCTCCTCCGGCCTCTGCTGCGCCACTGCCTGGCCATGGGATGTGCACACTCACGATGCCCCCGCACACGGACACGGGTCAGAGGCACCTTCCACCCCAGAAGCATCCACACTGGTGGGGTTTTGTGGCCAACGTGCCCTCCTCCCCCTGCACTCGCCCCTCGGCACACCTCCCGTCCTGCCCTGAAGGCAGCTCCGTCCTGGGGGCACCGCGGGCTCCATCGAGATGCGAGACCCCACACATCTGCACACGTGGGTCTACACCCCATGCACGGCTCTAATCCCATCCGATCCGAGGCCTGACCAGCAGCCAGACCCTTAATCCGCTCTGAATCTGTGCTTAATTACATTTGCTCTCCAGCATCTGCCGCGTGCTACAAACCTCAGCGCCTGCTGGAAGACTCGGGTCTGTGCTGGACAGGCGTGGTGGAGCACCAGGGACCTGTTGGCACCAGTGAGTGGACACTTACAGCCCATCCTCACTTTGAGCTGTGATAATGGGTCTTCTGATGGCCAGGAGATGAGATGCACCTTAGAGGAGCACTGGGGCAATGCTGCCAAGCCCTGCCCATCCCTGCTGCCATCACACATCTCCAAGTGCTGAGCATCACATTACCTTCTGAAGCTCCTCTCTGCGGTCTGCTGGTTGGATTTGCCCGGAGAGATGTCCAAGCCCGGCCGGTGGCCGGAGAGGAGGCTGTCTGTCTCTGAGGGGTACCTGCCATCCCCCTCCGAGTGGACGCTGGGGGTCTCCAGGAACTCCTTGTCGTTCCATACGCCCACTGTCCCGTCCAGAGCCTGGTACCTGATCTCTATGGAGATGCTGGTCTGCAACACACAAGGAAGATGCAATCAGCCCCCAAGGGCAGCACAGGGAGGAAGGGAGGTCCTGCAAAATCTGAACATCTGGAAGAGCTGTTGCATCAGCTGGCTTGATCTCTGAGCCTTGCCGACCCCAAAGTCTCTTCTTTCCTAGTGCATGAGACAGCTGGAGAGCAGGTCTTTGGCTTCAGGAGGTGGCCTGACCCAGCTCAGGCATGGTGCTGCAGCCTTCCTCCTGCTCGGGGACCTGATTCCCTTGGAGCTGCTGGTGCATCCCAGACCAGCTACATCGGATATGAGAGACACCAAAAGCCCTGAACAGCAGACAAAAACCCTTCGAGACACTGAAGGCACCGTGAGCAGATGAACCCACGTCATGTTGGTGGGTGTTTCTCTGTGGTGCATCAACGTGTCAAGAATTTGTGCCCTGCCGTTAAGCGCTGGGCTGCCAAGCCCCACGGATGCACGGTGCCTTGCTCCTGCCTGGCCTCACCCCGTCCCCAGGCGGGGCAGGGTTTGGCAAGGGATGGGCATCCCCAGGGAGGTTTGGATGGATCCTGGTTTGGGGAGGGGGTCTCCCAGCCTGGCCATGACCAGCCCGGCTGGGGCTCGGGGATGGGGAGGGACCTGGGACTGGGTCTGGCCAAGCTTGATCTAAAGCTTCATCTGGATGAACCAAGTGAGAGTGAGGTCCTCTCCCTCTTCTACCTGGTCACCCCCCACTTCCCCGCCCACGACTGCATCAGACTGCTGCAGCAAATTCAGTGATGGAGCTCCCAAACATTTCTTCCCCAAAAACTCTTTCTCTGGATTTAAAACCCAAATCAAAGTGTGAAAGTTCGTCTTCCTGCCGGCACTACCTTTGCCCCCGTGTCCAAAGTCCTTCTAAAACCACAGCTTTGGACAAAGCAGCCAGAAAAATATCTCCGCTAAAACATATCTATTTTGAAAGGCAAACAGCTGCTACAAAGATCAAAACAAAAGCAAACCCCATTCTCCACCTCCATTCGGCTTCCACGGAGAAACGGTAAGTTCTATTCAAGGCAAAGGCAATCGATTTTAGACACAAGGACAAAACGAGAAGGCTAACAAAGGGCGAGTGGGGAAATGTGTCACGAAATCTTCCTTCTCGCACCTGTGTGTCCACGGGGAGGTACAGCATCCTCGCTCCTCCGGCCGCAGCTTGTCGCAGGGATGCGGGAAGGCTGGGAAAAGCAAGACACGGCCTGGACGGATTCTGTGTGTTTAGCAAACGGCAGCAAAGGGGTGACTCAAGCCCAGCTGGAAACAGAGCTTTGGGGGAGGTTTTGACTGATTTTATTTTTCGTATGGCAAAATACAAACGTGAGTCAATCAAAATGATTTGCCACGCTGCGCTGACCTCACCAAGCTGTTTCGGATTGTTTAAAAAAGCCAATGCAGAGGAGAGACAAAGATCCACGTTGAAACAGTAATTTTTCATGTTTTCAAACCACAACGCTGTTGTGAAAGATTTGATTTTGAAATCTCATTTTTAAACTACATTTAAAGGTTTAAAAATCCTTTAAAAGAAATGAAAAATTATGGGTGTAGTAAACTGAAGGATTTTGGTTTGGGCTGAATAAAATCATCACTTGTTTGATGGGAAATTAGTAGGTGTAAGCTGAAACCAGGAGAAATTCACACTGGAAACAAAACGCTCAATTTAGCAGTAAAGAAAACTAATGAGCGGAATGATTCACTGAAGGGCTGGGATTGCTCTGGCACTGGACATTTTAAAATCATATTTTTGGGGGTATTTTTCACCACTTGAGATAATAACAATTTCTGAGCCATCCCAGAGCCTCGCGTGTCGGAGGCCAGGCGACACAATCGTAATATCCCTCCTGGCTTTACAGTTCCTGGCTCTTTTAATCTCTTTGCTAAGGCGAGTCAATAACGTCATTAGGGCTGGTGGGAAGGTGCCAGGGATGCTTTGCAGTCAGCACAGAGAAAGGAAAACAATTTCCCACCCTTCCTTTGCATCGGATTACAGAAGGGCGAAGGGTTTGCCCGGAAAGGGCTTTCCACGACACGGCAGCAGTGAAGATGCATCTTGCCCTTCATCCAGAGCCGGGGCTGATGTTCGGAGCCGTCCGGGCTTCACACCGACGTCTCCGCAGCGTGACCACCTCTCCTGGGTTCGGCCGGGATGGAGCTGGTTTTGTCTCCAGCAGCTCCTGTGGTTTGGATTCAGTGTGAGCAGAGCAGTGACAGCAACTGATGGTGCTGGGTGCTGCTGATCGACCCAGGACATTTTGCAGTTTCCCAGGTTTTGCTGATGTGCAGGTGCAAAAACCGGGGAGGGGCAGAGCCGGAATAGTTGATCCCAACTGGCCAGAGAGAGTGTTCCCTACCAGAGACGGCATGGCCGGGATAAGTGAGGGTCAGTCGGTGGGCCACTGGGCTTTTAGACCCTTAACTTGCCTTAATCCTTAAGCTTCCCTTTGGGTTGCTTTTTGTTCCCTGTTTTTCCTCTTTTTTTTCTTCGTTCGTTCAGGCTTTTCGTTCGTTCCTTTGGCTGTTGGTTCCCTCGCCTGCTCCCTCTGGAACTTGCTGTTCTGGGATAGCTGGGGGGGATACCCCTGCTCCCTGCCTGCTGCTCGGGACGGGCTGTATCGGTCGTCGGGTGGTGAGAAATTGTGCGTCGTTTGTTTTATATATTCTATTCTCCTTATATATATTATCATTATTATCATTATTAATATATTTTTATATTTTCCCTTTGCTGTCCTGGTGAGCTGCTTTTATCTCAACCCACAAGTTCCCCTTTCTCTCCGATTCTCCTCCCCACCCCACGGGGAGGGGGCAGTGAGTGAGCGGCTGCGGGGTATTCGGTTACCAGCTGCGGTTAAACCACGACACCACCCGGGTGGGTTCGGAGGTGGGGTAGGACCTCGGTGACCACAGGCTGCGGGAGGGACCCTGCTGCCAGCCCAGCACCTTGCAGAAACAGAGCTGCGCTGCATTGCAGCACCTTGAGCGTCTGCGCCGCGCTTCCCGGCGGCCCTTCCGCACGCAACGCGACGCCAGAGCTTCCTCGGGGCCTTGGCAGAGGAAACATGGCTGTAAAATCGCAGGTGTAAGGAGCTGAGAGAGGCAAGGTTTGCCGAGACGGGACGTATGGGGATGGCTTGCTTTCCTAATTCTGGAGGTGATTTTCGCAACCCTTGCACGTGATTTGTCTTCGAGTTTGCTCAATGTGAGGAGCACGTTGCTGCCAAGCAAAACCCTTTTTCTTTGCATCTCAAAGGCCGAGGAGTGCAGACGGCCGGTTATCCCGTCCCAGCTGATGGGCAGTGGCTTCCCATACCTGCCCACCTCTGCCTCCTCGAGATGTTTCATCACTTTCCAGTCCCTCTCTCCTCCTGCAACAGCCCTCACTGGCCGTGGTCTGCTCCTGTGCCTACTAAAAAAATCAGCATCTTTCGAGTCCGGGAGAAAGTGGGTCAGCTCTCCGGGAGGGCTGACTCTGCTGCCCACCAGGAGCTCTTCCAGATAATTATTTCCACTAACATTTTGCCATGCAAAACGTCCCAGGCGTTGCCCTCTGGATTCTCTCTTCTTGAGGCTCCCTCAGCCCAAATTTATCCTCTTGCTGGAGCAAAGGCTGGGAGCGGGCGGTTTGGAGAGAGAATTTACGAAGCTGAGCTGTCTCCATGCCCCTGGAGTTGCAGTGGATACTGCATGGGAGAAGGGATCCGAAGTCCTGCTGAAAGCCCAGACTGCAAACACACACCCTCCCCTCCCGGCTCCGGTTTGAACAGGGGTGACCTGGCGCTAAGATGATGCCCCAGAAATGCATCAGGGGACGCAGAGGAACGTGGCATTTCTGCTCACAGCGAGCACTAGAAATGCGGGATTTGTGCATCCGTATGGCTTGCGGCGTGCAGAACACGGGGATTTATTGTCTCGTCCAAGGGAGATCCGTACTCCCGTGAAATCTGCCTTGCCCGGGCTGCCCTGATGTTGTAGCAATAGACCACAGCCAGTATTTACGTTTTGCAGAGCACTCTGTGGATACCAACCAAACCGACTCCAGCAGAGCTGCCGTGACACAGAGGAGACGTAGACATGAGGTGCCCAGAGCGGGGGTGACGAGCACAGGTTACCCAGCACGTTGGGCACGGGCTGGAGAAGGTCGTTTCTCCTCCAGATGCCTCCAGTTAGACGCACACGGCTTGTGAAGAGGCGGAGGGTAGCGGACCGCTTGCTTTGACTCACTGCGCAGCTCTACCAAGCTCCTGGCCAGGCTGCAAGGCACCGGGCGACGCAGGCACCTCCTCAGTCCTAGGTGAGTTCGTTCTAAAAATGTCATCATTTTTGACACCAAGAAGTTGCACGTATTTAATTTTCATCCATTGATTTTCCTCTCTCCCCACTGTGACACTGAAGGGTCTTAAAAATATGGGATTTTCTTCCTTTGGAGGGTCCCATGGACTTTATCAGGCAAAGACAAACCAAGAGAACAGCAGGAGCTGTTTTCTCCAACCCTGAAATTGTTTTGGCACCTGGGGTCTGCAGCCCCCCCCCCGTTTCTCCCTGTATCCCTCGTACTTGTATTGGTTTTGTTCCCGCTGCTCCCACAGGAGAAGCCACCTCCTGTCTCCTCCTGATGAAACCACTCGTCTTTTCATCACTAATTGCTCGCTGTTAGCACAGAGGGTTACCCGCAATTGCAATTTTCCTTCATGCCGAGTGTAGGAAGCAGCTCATAAAGGAATAAGAAAAGGGGAGAGGGGGGAAGTTGAGTTTTTATGTTTTAGTTAAAGCACCGGGGTTTCGATCCCGAGAAGATCCGAAGTGGCTGTATTTCCAAGCGTGTTATCAAACGGTGTCTCCGTGGGAAACAGCTCCCGTGAGATGCGTTCACCAGAGGGAACGCGCTGAGCTGCACAGCAGCGACTCCAGACGGGGACCCTTCCCCTCGGCTCGGGGGCTCTGGCTGAGGGGTGCAGCCCCAGGCCGGGTGCTATTTCTTGCCCTGGTTTTCCCCAGCGGGGTTCAAAGAGCGGGACTTCGGGCGAGCTGCTGCGCGAGGTATTCCTCACGTGCTGGAGGGGTCAGATAAAAGCAGCTCAGCGCGGGACTGTGCTCACAGCAGCTGCTCAGCATCTCTGCGGGGAGCTGCGGACCACGCTGTGCTCTGAGCCGCCGTGGGTCTCCAGCAGCAGCCGCAGGACATTCGCAGGCTGTTTCTGAGCTGTGCACGAGCCACTGCACCCTGTCCGCGTGCAGGTTGAACCTCGTCCCTTCCCGCTTTGCCCCCGTCCTAAGCAGAACAGGCAGCCTTTGCCATGCGCCCTCAGGACAGTCCCGGCTGCCTTAGGCCTCCAGACCAAGAATAACGGGATGAAGGTGTCCTGGTTTAGGCTGGGACGGAGCTGGTTTTGTCTCCAGCAGCTCCTGTGGTTTGGATTCAGTGTGAGCAGAGCGGTGACAGCAACTGATGGTGCTGGGTGCTGCTGAACGACCCAGGACATTTTGCAGTTTCCCAGGTTCTGCTGATGTGCAGGTGCAAAAACTTGGGAGGGGCAGAGCCGGAATAGTTGATCCCAACTGGCCAGAGAGAGTGTTCCCTACCAGAGACGGCATGGCCGGGGTCAGTGAGGGGTGGCCGGTGGGCCACTGCCCTTAACTTGCCTTAGTCCTTAAACTTCCCTTCGGGTTGCTTTTTGTTTCCCTGTTTTTTTCCTTTTTGTTTTCCGTTCGTTCCTTCAGCTGTTGGTTCCCTCGCCTGCTCTCTCTGGAACTGGCTGTTCTGGGATAGCTGGGGGGATACCCCTGCTCCCTGCCTGCTGCTCGGGACGGGCTGTATCGGTCGTCGGGTGGTGAGAAACTGTGCATCGTTTGTTTTATATATTCCATTATCCTTATATATCATTATCATTATTATTATTAATAATAATAATAATATATTCTTATATTTTTCCTTTGCTGTCCTGGTGAGCTGCTTTTATCTCAACCCGCGAGTTCCCCTTTCTCTCGGATTCTCCTCCCCACCCCACGGGGAGGGGGGCAGTGAGTGAGCGGCTGCGGGGTATTCAGGTACCAGCTGCGGTTAAACCACGACAGCAGGAAAGGTTGAGGATTCAGGGATTCAGGCGCATAACACAGACTTCTCTGTTCCCACAGAGTCAGCAGAAATACGGACAGACGGACCAGCGACTGAAGGGCAGCGGTGGCCGATTATTCCTCATGACCTACCTGAATGGCTGAATTATTGTCATCTATGAGCGTGTCCGTCACCTCTACCTGCCCTTCCTCCACCACCTTTTGCAGGACCATCCGGAAGGTGCCAATGAGCCTATGGAGAAAAGAAGAGAAAAAGTCAGGCAAGCTGTGGTGAGCACCCGCTGCTGTTCATTCTTAATGGGAAAGGGCTTTGCCGGCCAAGCCGCCAGCGCCTGCGCGGCTGGTTTTGCTTCCCATCCACCTCAGGAGGAGGCAGACGTGAGATGCGGGGTCAGAGCACGGCCAACGGCTCCAGCAGCTGCAGCCAGCGACCCCAGCTCAGTGGAGACGGTGGGCAAAGGAGAAGCCAGGAGAGAAGCCATTTCAAGGTAACGCTGTTGGGATAAGAAGAGAAGGAGACTTTGGGAACCATCAGTCTTGCGTTACTGGGATGCACCTAAGGGAACCCAACCCGGCCTTTTCCATCCCGAATGTCTGCAGTTATGTCTGCACTAGCAAACTGAACCAGCTCATTGGAGATGGTGGGCAGAGGAGGAGCCAGGAGAGAAGCCATTTCAAGGTAACACTGTCGGGATAAGAAGAGAAGGAGACTTTGGGAACATCCGTTGGGATGTGCCTGGTTGCGTGCGGGGTGAGGTGAACAGCCCAGCCCAGCTGGGTTGGCCCAGGGTTGGAGAACAGGGCTCCTGCCAGTTAGTTTACTTGGATGGACGCAGTCTGAAGGTGCTGCGTGTGAGTCTGGAAGCTGCTCGGAGGAGACGACTGACTCCCTTCTGCTGAGGGAGGTCTAATCATAACTGGTGCCCGAAGGCTCGTGTCCTTGTCCCAGCCTGCTAGGTACCTTCAAGCAACGCAGCGGAGACCCAGGGCGGTGAGGCTGTCTACATCCCAGGGGCTTTCAAGTGCCAACTGGAAAAAGCCCAGAGCCACCTGGTGTGAGGTGAAGCTGACCCAGCTTTGAGCACGATGCTGGACTAGAGACCTCCTGAAATGCCTCCCAGTCTGAATTATCCCGTGATCCTTTGAGATGATCCTAGGATCCTTGATCCTGTAATTATTGCTGGGGTCTGCAGCGCGTGGGGCAAGCTGCATGCCAAAGTTCAGCCCCTGTGTATTTGTCACACCTCATGGAGGTGGTGACAGCCTCACCTGAGCCAGGACCACATGTCCCAGAGCCACAGGGGCTCGGGGCTGAAGGGAGACATTTACAGCAGGCACGGAGCGATGCATTAACACGTTATTTCCTCCTTCCCAAGTTGTTCCCGCTGTTCTGCTGGATGCTGTTGGTCCCACAGCAGAGCATTCCCATCTTCCCTTCAGCAGAAAACAGGCTGGTTTCCCAGCCCTGCTGCTGCGCCGAGCAGCCCGCCTGACCGCGCAGGAACAGATGAGGAGGCCCACGTCTCTCCCACCCGCCCTGCACATGCCGGCTCCCACCATGGGCCGAGATGATTGCTGAGGTGAGGGTGTGGAACACCTTCCAACCACCACGGCCACTTCTCCCCCGAGCACCTGATCACCCCCCGAGACGAGCAGGAGGAAGGCGTCTCATCGCTCCCAGCGCTGCAGCCCGCTGCTCTCGCAGGCAGGGAGTGCAGCACCGCCTGCACTAAAAGCAGCCGCGTTTGTTAAATTACAGGTCCAAACAGATACCACAGAGAGCGGAGATGCTTGGCGCTCTCTAATAAAAGTCATTACTTATTTGCCAGCTCACGGCTTGTCAAGGAGCTGTGGCTTTGTGTTCTTCATGTTCTGCTGTCGCACCAGAGGGACCTTCCCAGCCTGAGAAGAGCCAGCTATGAATCAACCAGTGACTCCCGACACGGCAAAAAGCCCTGAAACAGTGAATGCGGAGCTGCCTCACACCATCGGCCTTGCACATCATCCCCAGCACCGTGATCCCAGACGACAGCGAAGATATTACACGGCACACCAGGAGTACGCCCGCAGTGCTCCGTCGGCTGGAGCCAGCGGGAGAGCTGCTGCTGATTAAACTGCCGCCTTGCAAACCTTACGGCACCGCTTGCTGTGACGCTGATTTATCGAGACGTGATTTCAGAGAGGGAAACAAGAGCTCCCCGCGCTGTGGGGTGGGGTATCGAGGGCTCCTCTGCCCCCACGCAGCCCGAGCACCCGATGCCCGCCTGCGCCGGCAGCCCTCGGGAGGCAGAGCAGCCTGGGCACCCGCGGTAAAAGTGGGGTTAGCAGATCTGCCTGCGGCCAGGCTGTGGCAGAGCCAAGGATGGGGTTTGTCTTTCCCAGCTCTCAAGCCACCCCCTCATGCTTTGAAGCACCCTCTGAAATGGCTGGATGGAGGAGCAGGCTCTGCTCAGCCCTGCTCCGCTCCCTGGTGTCTTCACCGGCTTTGGGGCTTGATTTGCCTGGGTCCTGCCTCTGCCCACCCTCTTTTTTCTTTCCCCTCCCATGGGAAACGGCCTTTCTTTGCACGGGTCCCTGCGGCCCCTTTGCAGACACCTGCGTGCATGGGGAACAGACAGTACTGCCGTGGGCGTTTCTCTGGCCAAAGACATCAAACTGCGCCGTGCAGTTATCCCACTGGACACCGCTCACGTACAGCAATGAACTACCCGAGGAGAACAGAACAACGACCTTACGGCTGCTCATCCACTCCTCTGGCTCTGTCTGCCTTGCAGCAGCAGCAGCGAGGTCCTGCTCCCCAGCAGACCTCGGATGGGCAGAGCTCGCTGGTGGTGCGCGGCGCTGCCGGAGCAAGGGAGAGCCGTGGCAGCCCTGCCCCGCTGCGCTGTGCAGGATGGGGCCCATCCCCGCAGGACTTTCACCTCCTCTCCTCGGCTCCCACGTGCTGCGCACGGGTGGATCCCAGCACTGAGCCCCTTTATCTCCGCGGTGCCGCGTAGGGCATTGAACACCTTTTCTCCGTGTGCTTCGTAGTGCTTCTTGCACAATGCACAATGCATAGTCGCCTCCCGCGGAGACCCTCTTCTCCGAGATGGGCTTACCGGGGAAAGGCTCCGTATCAGCCTGGATTGCAGGCTTTGCCAAATAACGCGATTCGCTGTTTGCAAGAGCAGCAGCTCTCTCGTTGCGGAAAGGCTTCCTTGAGAGGAGTCTGCACTGTATTCCTCCGGCTCTGAACACAGACTGTGTTGCAGGGCTCTGGAGGGCTGTCCTCTGCTCATGGCTGGGTTTGATTTCGGCAGGTCGGTTTGGAGGGTTGCTCTTGTGGCTTGAGCTCTAAAATCAAGTTATTTTAGTGCAGTTGCTCACGTGTTTCCCCAGCCACAATATCTGGATGGTGGCAACAGGCAAAGAGCAGATGCTCCCACCTCCTGAGAAGACGGTGAGAGGTAGGCCCTTTCACCAGGCTCTTAGCACATCCTTGCAACACCTTCAGCCCGACTTACGTGCTCCTGCACTCCCCAGCTCCGCTCGCAGACCTCAGGCCAGCTTGTCTGCGGGGGTGTGAAAGATGCACCTGGTTGGGATAACGCGCTCCTTCCTCGGACCCCTCCCGACCCGCTTCCCCCGGCAGGCAAGAGCCAAGCAAGAGGGGATGAAATATTCAGCACTTGGCTACGCAGCCTTTCATTTCCAAGTGTTTCATAATTCATCAAGCGCCCTGCTCCCCTCCCTGGCATTTCTGCTGATGGAAAGAGAGGGAGTTTTTCTGGGTCACTTGTAATTTTATCAGACGGTAGGAGCATCTCTTGTTTCAAACCCTGCCCGGCTGGTTCGGCGCTTAGAGCTTGCTCAAAGCCTCAGCTGAGGGCAGTCTGGGGCTGCTGCACGCCCCACGCCACGCTTGGCTCTTTGCCCTTGAGGCACGTGCCATCTTTCAATGAAGCCGTTGGTGCAGCTCAGGAGATGCAACGGCCAGGGGACCCGTGAACCCCACCAGGCATTGCCAGCACTGAAGTGCCTCCTCCCCCTGAGCAAGGGCTCTGAGACCAACATGTGCATCTTGGTCTGGCTTTGCTAAGAGCATCCTCCGGCCCATGAGGTCCTGTCCCCTCTTCTGCGGGTGTCCCTTGGATGCTGTTTGCTCCCTGAGCTCCTGCAGCCAGGGCGAGCCTCTGGTGTGGAGGTAGCATCTCCATCTACCCATCCATCATCAGATCCTGGGGAGTGATCTGATCGTGGCATCTCCGTTTGGTCCCCACCTCGAGACGCCCCTCGCGAGGGAGGGTGGGAAAGCAGAGGGATGCCACGGCTTTCAACCCATTGCCAGGCCTGCAAGAGCCCGGGAGACGGGAATGCAGGCTCAGCTGCCCAAGGGAGGATCCAACCTGCACTTACAGTGAAGACCTCAGGGAGAGCTGGTCTCCCGCTCCGGAACCACTTGGAGCTGTTGACTCCATCTAAAGTAGGGAATTAAGCCCTGCCTGGGCACTGTCCCTCACCCGTCCACACTGGGATGCTGCCTGCCAGGGTCGGCCAGGCCAATGCACCGTCCCCAGCCCCTCGCAGGGACGTGGGGACAGGGCTGGGCGGTTTGGGGGGGCGAGCTTCCCCGTTCGCCCGTGGCCAACCCAGCCGGGGGCCTGGGACAGAAAAGGGCCCTGGTGATGTCTGCGTAGGGCACTAGGGTAGATGGAGAAAATGGGTCATACCCAAATCAAAGCTGTGGAATTGAAATCAGGATTGTAATCTGGTATCAAACAGAAAAAAAAACCCAATAAAATAAATAAACCCGTTACCATGCTGAACCATCATACAACCCATCCCTCCAGCCTCGCCTGCTCCCCACTCAAACAAACTTTCAATGTTCGTCATACTCTGGAGTGTCTGAAAAAAACAGGAATATCGGGGGGGGGGGGGGGGGGGCAGGGCAGGCAGGGGCAGCCGCTGCATCCCGCATCCCCCTGCCAGGCCGCCTTCCCACCCCCCGGCACTACAGCCTGCAAACACCGAAGGACCTGGTCACCCCCCCAACCCAAAGCAGCATCTCTGGACTCCCGCACCGTGGCTACGACCGAGATTACACACCGAGCACGGCCTCGCTCGGCCTGCAAAGAGGGCGGAGGAGATCCGGGGGGTCCTGGTCCTCGGGGCAGCCGGGGGGGCACAGCCGGCGACCTGGAGGTGCGGCGGGGAGGGAGAGCAGTTCTCCCAAATGCCCGCCCGGGGCACGGTCTGCCCTGAATCAATGAGCTTCTGTGATGCCAGCCAGGCAGTGCGGGGACACGGCCACCGCCTGGGCTGCTCAAAGGAGGCATCGTGGGAGATGCTCATCTTTCGGACCCTCAGAGGGGCTTGGATGACCACGCGGCTCAGCCCTCCTCGGCTAAAATCTGCTGAGGTGATGAACCCCTGCGGGTTTGTCAGCTCCCAGAGCGATGGCCATCAAATTCCCACCTCTCGGTCCACGATCAGGCCGCCTCTTCCCTTCCTTACCGACAAGCCAAACAGATAGAGCTGCTGAAGACCCCAGGACAGGCAGATCTGCTCAGGTTTTAACGACTCCGGCTGCTCCTCTCTAAGCAACCCCACTTTTCCAGCACCTTTCTGAAGCTGTGGGCTCTGAAACTAGACACATATTTTTTTTCCAGACCGCACCGAAGCACATAACGCCGCTATTCCCGGGCTGCCGAGCAATTGCAGCAGCTCCCTGCCAGCTTCCCTAGACACGGCTTCCCCACGCTCGGCGTCCTTGCCCCACGCTCGGCGTCCTTGCCCCACGCTCGGCATCCTTGCCCCACGCTCGGCATCCTTGCCCCACGCTTGGTGTCCTTGCCGCACGCTTGGTGTCCTTGCCGCACGCTTGGTGTCCTTGCCCCACGCTCGGTGTCCTTGCCCCACGCTCGGCATCCTTGCCCCACGCTCGGCGTCCTTGCCCCACGCTCAGCGTCCTTGCCCCACGCTCGGTGTCCTTGCCCCATGCTCGGCGTCCTTGCCCCACACTTGGTGTCCTTGCCGCACGCTTGGTGTCCTTGCCCCACGCTCGGTGTCCTTGCCCCACACTTGGTGTCCTTGCCCCACTCTCGGTGTCCTTGCCCCACGCTCGGCGTCCTTGGCCCACGCTCGGCGTCCTTGCCCCACGCTCGGTGTCCTTGCCCCACGCTCGGTGTCCTTGCCCCACGCTCCGCGTCCTTGCCCATGCTGCTGGCCACAACCGCTCCCCACAGGCAGGGAAATGCGACCAGCTGCATGACAAGGTCTGGTCCCCGCAGGGGGGAATTCCTCGGAGGGATTCCTTGCAGTCGCTCCCGAGCGCTGCTCACGTCCGTAACACCTTCCGCACCCACCACGTCAAATTTTCGCAGAATTTTCATTTCTTAATCAAAATATTGCGTGACACCAAGTCAAACACCGTGCAAAAGCCTAAGTATACCCAAATTACCACTTTAGCAACCAGATCTGCAATTTCATCCCAAATGAGTTACCTGACAGGATATATTTCAATACGACAGGGCTGACTGACACTCATTATGCTATTCCACTTGTCTTCCAGGGTGAAAAGAAAATCCATTTATATTTAATGAGAATTTTTGCAAGAGTTCGCTGAAAAAAAAAAGTTAATTCACTGAAGCAAGTTTTAATATCTGGAGGCTGCGGAGCTGGAACCGCTGTTGTGTCCTACATTTCACCAGGTTATCCAGACGTTAACAAAACAATAATAATTACAGGCCCTTGCAAGCCTGACTGGCCTACCGCACAGGCTCGGTGCAAAGGGGGTAATTAGGAGGGAAGCGATTTAGGAAGATGATTACAGACGAAGCTGCAATTTGGCTAGACAGCGAAAAAGGCTCTTCATTGTGGTCCGAGCTCCAGGGCACCCATCGCGTAAGCCGTGGGAGGAAACGGTTTGCATTTATCAGTACTGCACAAATACTGGTGTGTGCGTAAGTGCAAGCGCTGCAGCTTCCAAACGTACCGTCAGACCCCCAACATCCAACAGCAGCTCCCTTTCAGCTCATTTTCTTTGTGCTTTTCCAGCCCGAGCTCCCGCAGAGCCATTGCGTCTCCCCCCAGGTACCCCAGTGAGCTTCGCGGACCAAACAGACCCACCCAGCTGCTCATCAGAGTTTCTCATCACCCATTTTTGGACCCCTCACACATCTCTGGTCTCCCAGCCAGTCCTGCCTGGTTGCAAGACATCATAGAGCCAAAGGACAGCCACGACTGTGGGCTGCTGGTGCGAAGTAAGAAGGTCTCACAGCAAAGAAACCTTTCTTGGAGGCAAGCTGCCCACAGCTCAGCGCCCGGTGCACGTCCCAGCCCGTGCATCCTCATGTGCTGGGAGACAGAGGAATCATAACGCTAGAAAATGCTGCAATGGCTAGAAAAAAAAAAATCACTTTTTTCAACTTTTCAACCCACTTTTGCGAAGGAGGGCTTGGGTTTTCAGTTGCATGAATCTAAAAGCTATATGGAAACGACTGCAACCCATGAAGGGTCGTTTTATCAATCCAGGTCTGAAGAAGCAGGGAAGGCTTTGAGTCACAGCGCTCGGCTGCGTGAACTCTGCAAGGTGAGAGGGATGGGACGTGCCAGGGCAACGAGGAGAAGCACAGCAGGGCTTTGCTCCTCCCCGGAGGCAGAGCTGCCAAAGCAGCTCTCTCTGAATGTCTCAGGCTGCCTCCGAGGAGCACTTTGGGCTCAAGATCCTGCCCAGAGAACATTTTAAAGCTACCCTGGATGTAAAATAAAATGATGACAGATCAGATGGTTTTCTGTCTTTGTGTAAAGAATAACAGAAGTGCTCTCTTCCTTTCCCTTTCCCCCTTTTCCAGACACCCAAGTTGCCCAGGGATATCAGGTCTGGCCTCTGCTGGGGTTGTGGGAAGCCCACCTATGCTCTGTGTGCTTTTAAAACTTAAACATGAGGCTGAGGAATCTTCAAAGACTCCCTTTCTCCAAAATAAACTTCGCTAAATGACCAAAAACGTGTTAAACAAACAAACAAAACCCCCCAAAGCCCGGGCGCTGCTCAGAATCACCAGGGTTTAAAATGCACTGACGATTGCTCATGCTCCTCCCTGCCTGGGGAAGGGTCCATCCCACCCACTCACAGATGTCCTGCAGAACACCGTTAGTCCCTGGGCTCACCGTGCCCAAACGGAGGGACTGTCCCAGGTCGAGGGGAAATCCATCCCAGATGCCTTAGAAGTACCTGAGTTGGGGAGAAAATACTCGTGGGAGGTCCTGGGCTTTCTCTGCTGACTCTTGGACCTAAACCCGGTGCCCAGGTTACAGGCAGGCAGAGCTGGGCGGTGGGATTGTCCTGTTGCTGTCAGATATCTCCATGAAATGTGTTTTCCTGGTGATGCAAAATGAGTTTGGTGGGGATCAGTCCAGAGAAGGAAGGTCTCCTCTTGAAAACGCCCAAACACAAACCCCTCCAGGCCTCCAGGCAGAGGCTCTGAGTTCAGAATCATAGACTTGTTTAGGTTGGAAGAGGCCTTTAAGATCATCTAGCGTTACAAAAAGCAAGCGGTTTGAAAGCCAGCAAAGTGTCATTTCCCTTAGGAGCCAAACATCCAGCCTGCCTCAGGAGGCAACACAAAATGAAAGGCAGGGCTCAGGGCTCGTCCTCTGCGCAGCCCGTGCTACACAAGCCACGCCATGGCTTGCTGGCCACGTCCCACCTGAGCCGAGCCAGCCGTCCCCACTGCCTGCTCCCCTGCTCGCCTTGCTCTGGCTCTCGGTGAAGACGAGCCAGCAGCGTGCCCAGGTGGCCAAGAAGGCCAACGGCATCCTGGCCTGTATCAGCACTAGTGTGGCCAGCAGGACCAGGGCAGGGATCGTCCCCCTGTGCTCGGCCCTGGCGAGGTCGCACCTCGAGTGCTGGGGTCAGTTCTGGGCCCCTCACTCCAAGACAGACACTGAGGGGCTGGAGCGTGTCCAGAGACGGGCAACGGAGCTGGGGAAGGGTCTGGAGCACAAGTGCTGTGAGGAGCGGCTGAGGGACCTGGGGGGGTTTGGCCTGGAGAAAAGGAGGCTGAGGGGAGACCTTCTCGCTCTCTGCAACTCCCTGAAAGGAGGTTGGAGCCAGGGGGGGTCGGTCTCTTCTCCCAAGGAACAGGCGACAGGACGAGAGGAAACGGCCTCAAGTTGCGCCAGGGGAGGTTTAGGTTGGATCTTGGGAACCATTTCTTCCCCAAAAGGGCTGTCAGGCCCTGGCACAGGCTGCCCAGGGCAGTGGGGGAGTCCCCATCCCTGGAGGGATTCAAAAGGCGTTGAGATGAGGCCCTAAGGGATACGATTTAGTGGGGGACTTGGTAGTGCTGGGTTAATGGTTGGACCCGATGATCTTGGAGGTCTCTTCCAACCAGAACAATTCTATGATTCTATGATTCTAAGATGACTTGCAGCTCCTCCTGGGAAGCCTGGACTCTGCTCATCTCTGTCTCTGCGGCTTCCCTCCTCCACGGGGCTTGGCGTTTCAGCTCTTTTTTCACGTGCCAGCCTCGCCCGCAAAACCGGACACGTTGTACGACGTGGTATCACTCGCGGAAAGGCTGGGCTGATACCTCCATAGACATCTCGGCCGATTAGCTTGCATCTCTGACACGGTGTGGAAACTTCTACCTTTCCAGGTTCCTGCCCCTGGTGACATCAGTCCTCTCAGGTCATAACCAAGCACGCCCTGTCCATCTATCTTCTACCTTCCACGGAAGCTGATCCTAGAAAGTCTTAATGAGACTTGAGACTCGCTTGCTGCCGCCGTCCCATTGCAAGGGGCTTCGTGCAGGAGAAAGGTTTCAGGCAGACGATGCATCTGCCTGCGGGGCGGGCAGCTGTAGGTGTACCACAGACACCGGTCCCTGGGGCTGGGGAACTAAGCTGGGCTTTGTGAACCTCACGCTCTGGAGCACTTGCCACCCACCCTACTTTGTGGAGGGGTATGTGAGAGGAGACCCTGCTCGCCGGACTGATCCCCACCGTACCCATTGTGCATCACTGGGAAAAGAAGTTGGACTAGGACCTTCTTCTGAGGTGAATAATCCCACAGCTCGAGAAGTGCAATGGAAAACGGAGAAGAAAAAAAGTGCTGGTTTAAGAAAAAGCAGGAGAAGAAAGAGTGCAGGCCATGGATTGGGAGGATGGGGGAGCCTGGGCTCTCGGGAGGAGCCTGGGCTCTCGGGAGGAGAAATCCATTTGTAGTGATAACCCAGATAGGTCAGGAAGGACCACAGGTCATCAAGCCCTGTCGTCCCGAGTACGAGCCTTGGGGCCTGTGTAAGACGTCCACCTTAGGACTCCTGGGGCCAGAGGGGATATCTTTGTGTCCGATAAACTCACGCAGATTTTTCTTCTGTGAAGATGTCAAATTCAGTTTTGACCCTGTAAACTTCCAGTGTCCACCAGACCTCGTGGTGGGGCTCTCCACAGCTCACCCAGCATCATCTGAAGACCCGCTTCATCCTGAGCCTCCCTCCCACTGTCTTCGTTTTTGTGTCTTCCAGGTTTTTCTGCTGCAACAGATGATGAATAACTGCTTCCTCCCCAGTTTAACCTTGTGGCTACCCATTATGCCCTCTTTTGAATTGGACTAATCTAATTTATAGTTCCTCGTATAGAAGCTGTTCCAGAGCTTTTGTCTGTTCTGTTGGATCCTCTTTGCTCCTGCACAGTTAATAACACAAACCCAAAGGACTCTTAAACCCAAAGGACTCTTACAACCAACAGCTTGTTGCAAAGACAGCCTGTAACAGCATTGGAGAGCAACCGCCTGTGTTTCCAGTGCCGAAAGGATTAGTTGAAAAACTCGTTTTAATGATGTTTGGATAATTGAGGTTACTGGATTGCTCCCAACTACTACAACCGGCGTAAGATTCCCTCCAAGAGACCTGCGCGGTCTGGACTTCGCGTAATAAAGTCTGGGGATCCAAATCACATACGAAAATGACAAAAATAAACCCTAAATTGTGCAAGTGGCCCCCAAATCCTGCAAGATCCTCCCACATGAATTTTTTTTTGTCTTACTGGTGAAATTAGAAAGGGACTCTAAAAAGTTGTTTTGGACTGAGAGAAAAGCAAACCAAGCATGAGGCCAGTGTGCCGCGATCTCTTGTAAACATTTTGGGTTGCAAGCATCCTCAGTTTCATCCGAAGAGATGTAATTGTTTTCCGCCTTTTGGCAATTCTCTAGGCAAAAATAACGTCTTGATGCGTGCACCGGAGGCATCACCCACCCACTGCTCTGGTGAGTCAGACGCAGACCCCGGGACGCGACCTCGGGGTGTCCCTGGGATCTTCCACACTGAGAGGGAAGAAACTGGGGAGAACTAAATCTCCTGCATCACGGACGATGCTCCAAGGTCTGCAGCTCAGACCTCCGCAATGTTTAAACAAGCCGGGCAGCAGCAAGGCCTGCCCAGCTGCGGTCCCAGCACTGTCTCAAGGAAACCGTGGCACCTTCTGGTTTGCAAAAAGCAGCCCTTGCAAGGTCCCACCTGCCCCGAGTCTGCTCTCCAAGCCCTGCTCTGCGCGGGGAGGGCAGTCAGACAAGAGGGGAAACCTACTGCACCAGAGTTAATAGTTTTTGCCATTACACTCTTGCTACAGCGACTCTGCAGCGGATACGAAATGGTGAGCACCCTGGTTTCTGCAAGTCGGAAGCAGTTTCACGCAAAAGACTTGAATTCTGCAAAGATCGTCATTGCTGGAGAAGCCAGAGTACAAAGGACAAACCAAAGCTCTATTTTTATCCCGGAGAGCACAGCGCTGTATCAAAAGCCTTCGGCATTAATCTCTTTGTCTCTCTGTCAGGTAAGGAGAGCCAGCTCCCGGCTCTTCCCTGTGGGTATCGGCTTTCCGCGGGGGGATGTTATCTGCGCCCCGACTCTGCATCGCCCGTCAGGCCGGCGAGGAGACGATGGGTTTGTAACGCGGCTTTTGGCCTTTGGCCAGACCCAGTTACTGCTTCTCGCCCCGGCGAGGAAAACAGTGACACAGAGGAAAACAAACCACCTCAAAGCAAAAGCCCTGAGTTTTTGCACAGCCTTCCTCATCCTCAAGGATGCACAAGGAAGATGTGTGGCCCCAAAGAGGCTTGTCCAGGTTGTCCCAGCAGGTCGGGAACAGGAGCAGCAGCAGGGACCAGACCTCCTGCCTCAGGGATGATGCTCAGTGGCCGCTGGACCACACAGCCATCCTCTCTGGTGTCTCGCCAGCACGGCGTGCTGCCCTGGCTGCTCCCTCCTCGTGCTTCCCGCATCTCTGCCTCTCCTGTGCGTACGGTCCTCCACCCCACATCACTCATACGTGTCCCACAGTGTCTCCCCCTGCCTAGACACACTCAGATCCACACCTGGGACCTCACATCACGCACCCGGCTCCTGCATATGCCCTCTCCCAGGGCCCTTCACCGTGGGACCTCATGCTACAAGTTTTCACCCATCTTGAAGGCATTTGGTAGGTCTCCCCAGGGGATCAGAAGAGAAAGGACAGAGACGAACTGAGTTCCAGTAGGAACTTGGTATTTCTACCCAGGTCATCCCACCAAGCAGCAGTTATTTGGCTTCTTCACCTGCCTTCCAGGATGGGATACGTGGCATCAGATGAAGCATCTCACATCTGCAGGATGGGTGTGTAGGACCCATGATTATTGGTCCTTCTCCTGTGTGGAGCATTTTCGGCCTGCATCTACACTGCCCCTCATCCACCCGCACTGGGACAGGGCATCCCATCCCTGGGGGGATTGAAAAGCCGTGTAGATGTGGCGCTCGGGGACATGGGTTAGTGGTGGCCTTGGCAGTGCCGGGTTAACGGTTGGACTTGATGATCTTAAAGGTCTCTTCCAACCTGAACAATTCTATGATTCTATGATCCCTGGTGTGGTTTGGATGGGTCTTTGCTGGAGAGGAGAACTTCCCAGCTGGGGATGCCCTGCCCGGATAGGGGCTGGAGACAGGTTTCTAGGCCAGTGGCACCACTGGTCTAGCCCATTTGAGTTGTCCTCATGAACTATCTCCCCACCTCCACGCTCTGCCCCTTTCTTTGGGCGCTCAGACACGCAGAGCCCCGGGGAGCGGCTCCCAGGGACAGCCATGGTCCCACCGGAGCCCCCAGCCCCTCTGAGGAGTCGTCACGCAATGAGCTGCTGTAAGGAGGCTGAGGCGGCTGGCCGGGGCCAGGGAAGGATTATCTTACCCGTAATTAGCTGCATGCTGATGGCCACCAAGGCAGGAAACAAAAGCAACTCAATGAGCCACGCAGCCACGTCTCGGCACCGGCCCCCTCCATTATTCAGGGTGACCCTGCATCGGGTGTCAGGCCTTTATCTGGGGCTTTGATAAACACCACTCATCAGCTGCACGTGAATTATTCACAGAGACCACAGCTCACCTTCCCAAACCCCAGCGCCAGGGCTCTGCTCCTCCCCGCTCCTCTCCCTCCTCTCCAAGATTTACGTCTGTCTGTCCTCCTACAACCCATTTCTGTGCGAGAAGGACGGGCTGTAGTTACAGCACGGGCTTGTGATGCTGGGCTTTCATTTGTTTTTTGTAGCACGATTCCCCGCATTCCCTTGAGGGAGGTGCTCAGCACCAGCTGCCCGGGCGTGGGATGGGGCCGGGCTCTTCGGCTGTGCCGTGGCACGGTATCCCGGTGTAGACATTTCTTAGCCAGCAGGAGAAATGCCGTGAGTCTGAACAGAAATCCCCGGATAATCCCTTTATATTTACGACCTGGAGCAGTCTGTTCTGCAGGTTGATTCCTGCCACTGATGCTCAGGTCTGAAACTTCTTCCTTCCTCCACTACTAGGAAGCTTTTAGGGTCGGAATGAGGCTCTCCTGTCGTTGCCTCCTTTGGGCTCCTGGTTGTCTTCTGCTTCAGGGAGCTTCAGCCATCTCAGCCCGTCCTTCAGCCACAGCCAGCTCGCAGTTCCCTGTGCCCGAAGCACGTCGCCCTGGGCCAGGGCATGCCTTGCTGCTCCTGGCTCTCCCAGACCCCTCTCCAGCCACCGGTGGTTCATCTCCATCCCCTCAACATGAGTCCCTGCTGCCACGCAGACGTCCTGCGATGCCTGAGACAAACACAGGGCTGGCAGACGCAACGTTGGATCTACAGGAGACATGGGTCCTTCCAGAAGCTGGACACTCAAAGGGCACCTGAGCCGAGCCCTGGCTCCCCATGGACACCTACACTGCAGCGAGAGGAGGTGAAGCCCCTTTGGGGATTCTGCTTCCCACTGCTGTCAAGACAAAGCCGGGGGAGATGTCTCATTTGGCGTTTGCTGAAGGGGCTCTCTGATCCCGGCTCATAGAATCATAGAATCATAGAATTGTTCTGGTTGGAAGAGACCTCCAAGATCATCAGGTCCAACCATTAACCTATCACTACCAAGTCCCCCACTAAATCATATCCCTTAGGGCCTCATCTAAACGCCTTTTGAATACCCCCAGGGATGGGGACTCCACCACCTCCCTGGGCAGCCTGTTCCAATGCCCGACAACCCTTTCGGTGAAGCAATTTTTACGAATGTCCAAGGCTCCTTCCTGGGCTGAGCTGCTCCGGTGGCCCACAGCAAAGAGAGCACGCTGTGCTGGGTCTCTTCATTGCTGAGGGACCCGCACTGCCACAGACACGCTTCGGGGCGCGTTTCACCACTGGCTGTACATGCCAGCACGAGGAAACTGTTTCTAACCTGAAGGGCTATTTAATTGAGCAGAGAGAGATGGAACAGGTAATTAACTCTGGAAACCCTCTGCAGGGAGTTGCTGGATACTCCACCATGCCCTGGGCACCTGATCCGACGCTGCTCTGAAGCCCCACAGCAGGTCGAGGGGGTGATGGTTTTAAACTAAAGGAGGGGAGATTCAGACTAGACATAAGGAAGAAGTTTTTCACACTGAGGGCGGTGAGGCCCTGGCACAGGTTGCCCAGAGAGGTGGGAGATGCCCCATCCCTGGAAACATTCCAGGTCAGGCTGGACGGGGCTCTGGGCAACCTGATCTAGTTGAGGATGTCCCTGCCCATGGCAGGGGGTTGGACTAGATGGGCTTTAACGGTCCCTTCCCACCCAAACCCTTCCGTGATTCAATGATTCTATGATTTCAAGGCAAATGCACCCCAGAAACAGGAGCAGCAGCTCCCGTTCCAGCCCGTAACGATGCAAAGCAGGCGAATGTGCTGGATAAAGATTTCTGTTGGTGGTTGCAGGCCAGGGGTAGTTTGTGGGTAGTTATCATAAAAGAACCAGCAGCCTCTGATCCACCGCTACCAATTTTTAATGAAGTTGGAATAACAGAGAAATCCCAGCACAGCAAAGAGTTCGTGCAGGGTGAGTGGAGAGAGCCGGGCTAACCTGGCAGCCGTCCTAGGAAATGGGGAGGAAAGCTTGTACGGGATTCAATGAATAAGCAATTAAAAACTGGAGTGTAATCAGTGACATTGAAGGTAGGTTTATGAGGAGACAGAGCCTGTCAAAACAAGCTTGGTTTGCTTCCTCGGGGTCGGTTTGTTTGGTAACAGCATGAAAGGAGCAGGTTCTTACAAGGCGTTTGGTTTAACGCTGCCTGCTATCAGCACTACACACGCACAAGAGCAGATTAACGGAGAAATTCTAAAAATAGGACATCAGCTGAGAATCATCGTTGAATGATACGGTGCAATTTTGCTATTAAGCCCCTGACTACTACATCAGTGACTGGCACGCACAAATAACTTAGGATCACATTTTCAACGTGAAGACTGACAGAGCAGTCCAGCAGGAGCGAGCGGAGGCAGCCACGCAGAGCAGCGGGGCCTTGGGATGTGCCCGAGCCAAGCAAACAGGGCACTCTGGTGCCAAAAACACTACCAAGAAGCAGCATCTGCACCGCAGGCTGGCAGAGAATGGGCCCGACTTCCATGGATGCAAGGGCTCGGAGAACGCGGTGCGCCGGCAGCCCAGCACGGTGAATAAACAACCGACAAATCCATAACTGCACGAGCGAGGAGGGATGGGGGAGAAGAGAGACGTGGTTCATCCTCAGGCTGCGGGGCCGGGGAGATGCGGGGCAGAAGCGGGTGCATCCAGCCCGTGCCTGTACGTTGGAGGGAGGGCGCTGAAAGTTGAACATTAGTGGGATGAAGAGCTGGAAAGATGATTTGAGATGGCAAAAACCACTGTGCAATGAGAGATGCCGAGAACGGCCTTCTCAAAAGCAAGACCGAGAGGTGACTTGACTACAAATGTGCAAGAGTTTTCGAGGGCGGAAAACACCCGCCGAGCAATGGGCAGAGATGCTCCTGGTTTCGTGTGCTGTAGACACCACGATGGGGAAGCCCGGCTGCCGCAGCTCAGACTCGTGGGTCCCTGGGACGAGAACCACGGCAGGCGGGGGTTTCCTTGAACGATATTAGGAAACGTTTCTTCCGCGAAAGGGCTGTCAGGCCCTGGCACAGGCTGCCCAGGGCAGTGGTGGAGTCCCCATCCCTGGGGGGATTGAAAAGCCGTGTAGATGTGGCGCTTGGGGACATGGGTTAGTGGTGGCCTTGGCAGTGCTGGGGTAACGGTTGGACTCGATGATCTTGGAGGTCTCTTCCAACCTACACGATCCTGTGGTTCTAAGGGGGGACTAAACTGATGGCAGAAGGCAATTCTCATGGGGCGCTGGAACCAGATTCCTGCTTGCTGCAGATCTGGCCACCCCTTAACGGTGAGGAATAAAGTCAACGGCACGGCTCAGTTCGTGCTGAAGAGGGGGCTGCAGCATGCAAGCAGCGGCTGAGCCAGCTGAGATGGAAGAGGAAGATAAAGAGACGCTGGCTTCATCCCGGGCAGCGCAAGCCCAGCCAGGACGCTGGGACGCGGCCGCAGCCCGCTCCCCCGCAGCAGCAGCAATCGCTGCGCACGGGTAAGGGCCATCAGTGCGTGCTCCTCTGCGGCAGCCCAGGGCCTCGCCAGTCAGAGACGCACCGAGGAAAATGCCCGAAGTGATGAAAATGATAAAAGAGAAGGTCCTCCTGGAAGCAGAAGTGGCTCTTGGCTAGCTGATGCAGCCAACCTCTTGGCACACACAGCTCACCCATAGAAAAAAGGCGCTTTAAGCAATTTGGCTGAACTAGCTGGATGTTTATTTTGTGTTGGGTATTTGGAGATTTCTAAGAGACTTTGGTCACCTTGAAAGCGGAAGGAATTACCCCAGTGATCACCTTCTCAGCCTCCAATCAGTGCAACCTGCTGCTATGCCCTGGCCTTTCCAGTTCCCAATTCCATGGAGGAACAGTGATGGTGCTTCATTTCCAGACACAGAAACACCACTTTGTGCTTTTTATTGCGTCTTTCAAGGGGATTTTTAAGCAGGTTTTAAGAGAGACAGAGAGTCTGCACTGGGGAGGCAGAGAGTGAAGGAAGGCACTGAAGGAGCATCCAGCCAAAGGAAAATCACTGCTGTCCTGGGTGCAACATGAAGAGCAGGTTCCAGAGGCTGGAGCTGATGCTGGCTGGGGAAGGAGGTGGATCTCCAGGTCTGCATCTGTCCGTCTCGGGCTCCCATCGCCCGTCTGCTGCCCACAGCCCCTGAGCAGTCCCTTCTCACACGGACCCTGGGACAGTTCAGGGCTGCAGAAACGATTCAGCTCTCCTGATCCATGTGCCCATCACCCATGAACTTAGTGACCACCGCAGCTGCGCTACCTCAACGCAGGTGCCTACAGGAGACGGTCTGAACACAACTCAAAGTGACCGGCACTACGTACGGCGCCCGTGGCAGAGCTGAGCTCTCCCACAAGCCCTGGACCACCCTTCTGCCTGTCTCTGCCATCCATCCCCACCCCACTCATCCACCTGGGCTGGGACCCTCAGGGGCTCCTGCCTTTCTCCTCCCAGAGAGCAACTGAATAAAACAAGTTTTTTCAACTCTCCTGCTCCCCAAGCTCCTACTTAAAAGCAAGACAAAGGCGGGTAAGTCTTTTTCTCAGTTCATTGTTTGGGTTTTTTGTTTTGTTTGTGGGGGGTTTGTGGCTTTTTCTTTTTAATCATGTACATTTAGCATGCCTGCCCCGCATGCCATCTGTCTGCCTCCACATTTTTTTGGCTCTGAAGCAAGCTTTTGCAGGAACATGTGCCTGGGAGATGTTCAGGAGACCCTGCTGAGCTCCAGCTGGGGAAGACACTGGATTCCAGTGCAAAAATGTTAGTGCAACGTGCAAGCACAAGCAAGAGCCCTTCCTCGGCTCTTTTTCCTTTCCCCTCTTTAACGTCAGTGTCAATGCTCTGCAGGACAAGTCATGCATGCCACTCACGGTCTTGTGAAATGCTCTTGTATTTTTGCCATGACAGCACGGACAAATGTATGAAACACACGAAGGCTGACAGACGGGACAGACAAACTCCTTCTCTCGTGTTCATTATTAATGTGGGGGCAAAACTTAGACTGTAAGAAACCTTAAACAATGTTCATAACATCGCACTTAAGTCCTGGCACCTGTCATAGCATCATTGTGAGAAAAAATTACAGGAATAAGATAAACAAACACTGGCAGAATTTGCAAAAGCTGGGGAGCTACATTTAGGTACCAACTTCCATCTTGATAATTAACCAAAAGATTCCAGTTTCCCTTAAACTCCTGCAAATCGTATCGAACCAAGCGGCAGCACCTTGGGAGAACCGCGGCGTAGGCACGGCGCCGACCACCACCTGGCTGCTGGTGGCTAGCGACCTGGCTCACCGGGCTCATTGCATCTGAGCTTCCTCGCCCTTCCCGGGAGGCATCACCGACGTCTTCCTCACCCTCCGGTCTCCAAACTGAAGCGGGCTGTGGCTCCAGCTCAAGCAGGAGCTCCCTCTTCCCACCAGAGAGGGCCCGGGGGGTCGGTGGAGGGAAGGGCACACCACGCGCTCACCTGTTGGTGAAGACTTTGCTGTAGTTGAACACCTGGATCTCCAGGATCTCATTCCCGTCGATATTGCTTGCCACCGGCCAGCGGAAGGTCTGCGGAGAAAGGACGGGAGGGAGAGGTCAGGCTGGGTTCAGAGAGCCGAGAAGGTGATGGGGATGGAGCCGAAGTGACACGGGAAAGGCTAACTAGCCTAACTTTTTCCCAGCAAAAAGGCAGACAGCGCTGCTTTGCAGGGGTCTCGGTGCCCAATGTTTTATACATACAGTATGAATATTAAAACACATTGTATAAATGTGTGTATATATTATACATATACACACACACATTTTACATTTGTACATACATATAAAAAAACTCCACATATATATATGTCTGTATATATATGTGTATATATATAAAAATCACTTTCATTTGTGTTTTTTTTGCTTCCCAAGCCAACAAGTCCGTCTGCCAGGCTAAACCACCTGAGCCGCCTTCAGTTTTCCAAGCCACAGGTCTTGCGGCCCCCCGAAGCCAAGCGTCTCGGGGGGGGACGTGACGGCGCAGCCGCGGAGGCAGCGGGGTTGAGCCCTGCGTGGCTGGCGGGAGGGGCAGGACCGCATTCGAAGGCTTGAAAGGAAAGTGCTTATCAAGCAACTTCGCGGGGAGAAATTAGTGACTCTTCAGAAATATGCCGACACTCATTTTTTAAGCTATTTTTTCGCCTTTTACATTTTCTGCAGTGAGTCAAGGGAGCAAATGAAAAAAAAATCCTGAAATATAAAAGAAAACTAGAAATGGCTCCATGACGATGATACCATTTTCCTTATGGTCCAGCCTCGCTCCTCGTTCTGCAGCCACGTTTACTTTGGGTTCTCCATCGTGGGGATGTAGCTCAGCCCCTCCTCCAGCCTGTGCCCTGCTCTCTGCTCGTGCCTCCCCACTGCTTTGGTGCTCCGTTAGCCGGTGCTAGAATCACGGAATCACGGAATGGTTTGGGCGGGAAGGGACCGTTAAAGCCCATCTAGTCCAACCCCCTGCCATGGGCAGGGACATCCTCAACTAGATCAGGTTGCCCAGAGCCCCGTCCAGCCTGACCTGGAATGTTTCCAGGGATGGGGCATCTCCCACCTCTCTGGGCAACCTGTGCCAGGGCCTCACCACCCTCAGTGTGAAAAACTTCTTCCTTAGATCTAGTCTGAATCTCCCCTCCTTTAGTTTAAAGCCATCACCCCTTGTCCTATCGCTACAGGCCCTGCTAAAAAGCCTGCACCGAGCGCAGGGAAGTCCTCCTCTACAGTTCAGCCCTCTCTAACGAGCAGATCCCAGCGCTCAAGGGTGGCTACCAAGACAAGGGACAGAAATAACGACATGTAGGCACCCTCCCCTCCGTTAGAGGTTTCTCAGGCAGCAAAAGAACAGATTTGGAAGGTGCAGTGGCCTAGAAAGGCTCCCGGGATCCCCGCTGAGCAGCCTTGCTGACAGCTTTCCCGCGAGAAGCTCGTCCGGGGATGTTCCCGCCGCAGCCCATCCGCTGCTGCGGCAGCAAACCCCGGGGGGCTGGCAAGCGGCGCGCGGTGTGGAGCAGCACGGTCCCGTCTGCTGCGCTCTGCGACGTGCCGCATGTCCTGGGAGCACTCCTTGCACACGTGCCTGCACGCGTGCTTGCACACCTCCAGCTCCAGAGGGACCCACTAACGCCGTTTGCTTAAAGCACTCCGAGTTTTGCCTAAAATCCTGGGGACTGCAACGTGGGGTACCATTTTCCGCCGTCAGAAATCATCCCTTCGTGGGGTAGTCCCTGGTTTCTTGGGGCTGGGCTTCGGAAAGGGGCTCAGATCTGGATTCAATCATCCCTTCGTGGGGTAGTCCCTGGTTTCTTGGGGCTGGGCTTTGGAAAGGGGCTCAGATCTGGATTCTGCTACAGATTCCCTGGATTTGGCTAAATCGTTCAGGACAGAATCCAGAGCGGATGCTCTGGGTTTGGGGCTTAAGAATCAGGGTTGGGATTCCTCCACCTGACGTAGATGCTGAGAGGTTGCCTACCTACATCAACACCCCTCATCTGGGCTCTCCATCACTGGAGAAACTCCAGCACATCCCGGGTGCAAACCGAGCCCTGGCTCGCCTTTGGGAGGGAGTCACACTCCTTCTGTCCTTTCCGGACAGACTATCCAGCCAGGACGATACGCCTCACGTTACAGGAGGGCACCCTGCTCTGGAAGATGTCCGAAATCCCCCCCAAAACCCCACTGACAGGACGAGGAACAGCACCCAGATCCCCAGGCTACGAACGAACTTCTGTGCCACATTCCCCAGCCCATCGCCCACCCTCTGCCCGTCTGCCCACCCAGCCGCAGGCTCCTCCTGGCTTTATCCCAGAGCGTGGAAAACCGCTCCAGCCGACTTGTGGTGCCCAGCCACGAGCTTTACAAACCTCCATTTTCTCCCTTTGCTTTGCAACCGCGCTGTCCCGGGCACCTCTGAATCCCTGGGCGTTGCTCCCCCCGAGGCTGCTCTCGCCTCCTCCGATTGCCGTTGGATTGTGCGTATTTTGGAGCGGCGGGAGGGGGGTCTGGAGCACCCAGGCGCCGTCGGGCACCGTGCAGGTGTGGGTCTGCCAGGGGCAAGTCAGCCCGGCTGCGAAACGAAACCGCGAGTCTCTGTGCTTAGCTCTCCGAGTTACGGCCACCTCAGCCTCGGCAGAAAAAAAAAACCAGCTCAAAGGAACCGGGTGATACGGTTTCCCTCCTCAGACAGACATTTGTTATTATTATCATTTAATAAGCCTGGAAAGTCGCTCAGCCTGACCTCGAAACAACCCAGTCCATAGATTTTCGTGTTTCACTCAAAGGCTCCTAAATCAAACCCAGATATGCCTTGTAGCTCAGTCAGAACATGTTTTTAACAGGCAAAAAGGAAAAAAAAGACATCCCAGAATTCAAGCAACAACATTTAATTACTCTTCCAGATAAGCGGCTTCCACAGCTGATCGCCTTCAGCGACACACATTTGCACCACACTTCTGCTTTGAATTTATGGGCTTCAGCTCCCCAGCCTTTGCCCTGTGTTCTCCCACCAAGCTAAGGGGCTACCTGAAGTCTTTAATTTGGCTTTTTAGACGTTATTCCTTGCTGCCCGCAGAGCTGCACCGAGGGAATTGCCCTTGGGCTGAAGCCAGCGCTCCCTCTGCAACACGGAGAGGCAAAGCAACGCGGCGAGCCCAGGCTACGCACCTCCAGAAAGGCGCCTGGAGACGGGCACCCCGCTAAAAGCACCTTGCGCGGGCTCTGCCGGGGCGGGCACCCTCTCCCCGCAAATTCCTGCCGCTCTCCCTGGCACGGAGGCAGCAGCAGGTCGCCCGGAGCCGCACTGCGTTCGCTCAGCCCCCGCTCTTTGCAGGCAGGTTGTCCTTCCCTCGACACCCTCGCGGGGAGCTGCCCTTCGTGTCAGCGACGAAAGAGGGCAAATGCTTTGGAGCTGAAGTTTCCTTGGTTAATTTATAACAGGCCCTGAGGGACCACTTGCTCTCATCAATTCAGGCTACCAGGCTGAAGGGAAACGCCGCGCGACATGGAACGCGGGCTGGGCAGCGGACACAAACCACGCCAGGGAGTAATTCAGCGGCAGCGACTCCCACACCTCCTTCATAGAATCATCACAGAATCACTGAATGGTTTGGGCTGAAGGGACCTTAAAGACCACCTAGTTCCACCCCCCTGCCACGGGCAGGGACACCTTCCACCAGACCAGGTTGCTCAGAGCCCCGTCCAGCCTGGCCTTGAACCCTTCCAGGGATGGGGCAGCCACAGCTTCTCTGGGCAACCTGTGCCAGGGCCTCCCCACCCTCATGGGGAAGAATTTCTTCCTTAGATCCCATCTACATCTCCCCTCTTTCAGTTTGAACCCATCACCCCCTGTCCTGTCACTCCATGCCCGTGTCCAAAGTCCCTCTCCAGCTTTCCTGTAGCTCCTCTTGAAGCAGCCTTCCCAAGCCGCTTTCCACCAAGCCCCTAAAACCCAGCAGCACCAGGGACTGGGGCGCACCCCCAACCCTAACGCGCTCCCCAGACCCATCTGTCCTCTCAGACCCAGCCCGTCCTGGGAGCGTCCGACCTTTGCAAGGGGCTGCACTTAACGGCTGCTCTTCACTGCCTTTATCCGTGACCATGACCATGGCAGAGGGCTCCTGCGGCAGGCGCCGGCACGGGGGTAGGCTGGAAGGCTAAAATGTGGCTGGTGCCCACGGCAAAGCTGGCAGTGGGCACTCTGCGTCAGCACGAGCGCTGGCGTTAGCCAGCAGGGCGAAAGCCACCGACTTTACCTTTACCCAACGCAATTAGGCGGTCTGACGGCCCACCATGTCGAAGCGGCCCAGGGAACGAGGCTGGAAGGGCTCTGAGAGCACATCCAGCTGTCCCTCCTGCCCGGCCGCAGCAGCAGCTCCACTCAACCTTTCAGCCCGTTTTTACAGAGATGAACATCCAAGCGTTTTGCAAAACATCCCTGCAAGGCCGCGGTGGGTGCCAGCTAAGAAACAAAGCAAACTCATGGAAAACCCTAACGTCACATCCGACCAAGGGACCCATTCGAGGAGATGCTGCGTGCTGCCGGGCGGGGACAGGGGCTTATCCCAAATCTGCCCCCTGGGAGGTTTTCCATCTCCTTCCAAGTCAGGCAGTTGGGCTCATTCACGTGGTGCTGTGCTGGGTGCTGGGCACATGCAGCATCCCCACCCTCCAGGCTCACCCCAGCTGATCTCCTGGGACTGGTGATCTCACATCCATCAGGATTCCCTCCAGCCGCGGCACAAAGTACTACATCAGTACTAAAGTAATAGCATGATCCGCAAACTTGTTTTATTCCTTCTCCATGATCTGCCTAGAAATTGGAGTGCAGACTTCTCAGCAGGGCCTGGAGCGACGGGACAAGGGGGGATGGTTTTAAGCTGAAAGAGGGAGATTCAGACTAGAGATGAGGAAGAATTTTGTCACGCTGAGGGTGGTGAGGCCCTGGCCCAGGTTGCCCAGAGAGGTGGGAGATGCCCCATCCCTGGCAACATTCCAGGTCAGGCTGGACGGGGCTCTGGGCAACCTGATCTAGTTGGGGATGTCCCTGCCCATGGCAGGGGGTTGGACTGGATGGGCTTTAACGGTCCCTTCCCACCCAAACTATTCCATGACTCGATGATTCTATGAAATTGCTCTTAATTCACATTTTTGCAGGGGAAGGTATGGGGGACGCGGTCGAGGGCGAAAAGACGAGCGTGATGCACCAAATAAAGAGGCGAGAAGTGGCAACCAGACGGCGTTTAAGGCTCAAGGGAAGCACAAAGAGGGAGGACCAAGATCCTGAGCTACCGGACACTGTTGTGATGAGCGCGCGTGTGCCACAGCGGGACGGCTGGAGCAGCCCCTGCTAACCCCCCCTGCTCCAGCGCACAGGCCAGGAGAAACCCACCCTGGGGGCTGCTATGCCAGCGCTCCCCAGCCAGCTGTGGGCCAGCTGTGGGCCAGATGTGGGAGAGGGAGAGCGGGAGAGAGCGCACAGCGGGAGCAGCATCTCGCACCGCGGCACTGCTCGGGCTGGGGCTGCTCCCAAAGGCTGCCCCCCTTTCCCTACCCCCCCTCCTCCCCTGGCCCGCCGCCCGTTTATTCTCCTTGCTGGTTTTGTTGTGAAAAGCCTTTTAGAAAGCCCTGTGCAAAGCGAAGCGAGGGATATCTGCTGGGTCAATTTTACCTGTTTTTATTAACAAAGGGGGAAAAAAAAAAAAAAAGATAGCGGCAGAGAAACGCCTTGGCAGAGTGGAGAAGCCAGACCCTTCCAGTGAGACAGCTTTAAGGGAGCCGGGAAAGGGCATCTTTGCAAGCCCCGCACCCCTTTTTAAGCCACGTCTCCCCTTTTTCAGCCCTGTCACCCCTTTTTAAGCCATGTCTCCCCTTTTTCTGCAGCACTTGGCTGGATGCTCATCCCGCCTGTCACCTCCAAGCCGGATTAATCAGGGACATTTCCAGACGTTCAGGTCCAGGCTGCAGCTCTGAGTCGCGGCTTTCTTGAGAGCAGCACTTAAGCCTGTCCTGGTGCCTTTAGGAGAGGCCGCATGCAGGCAAGGAAGCCCCCGCAGGACCCCTCCACAGCTCCCCCTTCCCTCCCCTCCCGCGCCGGGCGCCTGGGGGGAGCTGCAGGACAAGCCCCTCCAAGAAGAAACCCTTTGGGGAGCAGGCAGGACACAACGCAGCCCTGCCTCACGCAGTAAAACACACCGCCGTGCCGCAGCCACCCTGCGGAATAGCCGGCAGCTCATCTTCCCCGGGCCCTGGAGAAGCACAGGTTTTGTATAATTCATTAAGCAATGAATAAAAATAATTGCGAAAGAAACAGCGTGAAACCAAACAAATGGAAACCGCTGGGACAGCCCAAATCCAGCCTGCTAGCGGGTCCTCGGGAACGCGAAGCGGTGGCAGGGAAGGCAGATGTCCTCGTCAGCGCTGCCAAAAACCCTCTGGCTTCACAGGAACCTAATGTGAATTCGCTGCAGGGAGGGAGCATCCTCTTCATCCTCACCCCACTTGGTCTCCTCCGACAGAGCTGAGAGCTCAGCCAGCTCAGCTCCCAAAGCCTTCCCCGCACGGGGGATGAGGCATCCCCCATCCAATCACCCCCCAGACAACAGGTCACCATTTTACCCCATTTTGAGGGGAAAACAGGAGGAAATGGGGCCATTTCTGAGGCTTCTCGGTCAGGGTTTCCCTGCAGGTTTTTCACCGCCCTCGCCCCACCGTGCATCCCAGCCCACCGCCGGGAACCCCCTGCACCAGAGTCTGCCCCAACCCCGCTGTCTCCTGCGCACAGCACCTTCTCGGAGCGATGGGTGGTCCCGCCGGACAGCCCCCCCGCTAACAGCCCAGCAGCCCAAATTGCCGTCCGGCCACACAGCGCTGCCGGGGAGGGGTGTGCTGGCACCGAGGGTGGCCCCTTCGCCTGGCAGCTAATGGCAAAGATTTGCGGAGGCCGAGTCACGGAGCAATCATCTCTCCTCGAGAGAGCCGGCGCCTCTCCACGCTGCTCCAGCCATCAGGGCTCAGCGAGAAGGCAGCTCCATTTTGTGCGTCACGAGCATTACGGACCACGCGTGCCCACCGCCTCCCTGCAACAGCTCCCTGTGGGACAGCCCCATGCCGGGGAACAGCCGGGGAACGGTGGAGTGCTGCAGCGATGTCCAACAAAACTCATCACCCGGGCTTGTCATCAACGGCACGATGGCTCGCCTTGCGCGTACACGCAAAGGGAAGTATCTGCCTTCCCAGACAACCCCACCAGCTAATTACTCCTGGGAACACAGGACACGCAGAGCTGGAAAGGTGAACCCAGACGTGTAGGCTTGCCTACGTGTTTTCTGCGTTGGTCACTACGTGCCATCAGAACACATCCCACTATTGCGTTTTGGGCCAGTGGGGACAGCATGGGGTCACGGGTGCCGGAGCAGGAGCAGTGTCCGACATGGCGTTAGCACACGTTTAGGTAACCGAATGCCTCGTGGCGCGGCTACGCACATCTCGCCTCATGTTAGACGCTGCGAAGACCTTGCGTGACGCAGAGGATGAACGCCTGACCGACGGCGCAGTCGTTCGGGGCACGAGCACTCTCCTGCTGGCACACAACAGACTTTGGAATGTGCTGAACTTAAAACCCACGGGGATTACTCATGGCTGGGAGGTCCCAGGCCCTGGAGCAGCTGCACACCCTCATGCCATCTCTGCCAGGGCTCCATGCTGACCTTGGTCCCCAGTGCAACGTAACCTCAGATTCTCGCTGGAGTTTCCTCCGGCTCCAGCCGGGTGGTTGATGAGGAAACTCGGGGTATTTGCAGGGGGGAGCAGGGAGTGGGATACAGCCAGGCTGCTGCCCATGAATCGCCTGTCCCCCAGCACAAGGAGATGAGAAGAGCCCAAAGCTTGCTCCAGGCATGCATGTTTGCTCCAAATCAACTTGCCCCACTCTGCTGCAGTTCACTGTGTAGACACCACCAGGCTGATTTTAACCAGGTTTACACGAGGCTCTCACGCCTGGAACTGTACGTGGTCTAAAGAGAGACGGGTTCAGCCTGAGGCTCGGAACTGTACTAAACGTGGTCTAAAGAGGGATGGGTTCAGCCTGAGGCTCACCCCCACACCCGCAGTAGGGGGCACTAAAAGGAAATATGATGCACAGTAACATACACCTGTGGCTCAAGGCTCTCTTATACCTCCTGCCTTTTAGGCTCTATAGTCCTCGTCCTCCTGGCAGTCCCTAAAGGGGCTACAGGAAAGCTGGAGAGGGCCTTTGGACAAGGGCCTGGAGTGACAGGACAGGGGGTGATGGGTTCAAACTGAAAGAGGGGAGATTTAGAGGAGATCTAAGGAAGAAATTCTTCCCCATGAGGGTGGGGAGGCCCTGGCACAGGTTGCCCAGAGAAGCTGTGGCTGCCCCATCCCTGGAAGGGTTCAAGGCCAGGCTGGACGGGGCTCTGAGCAACCTGGTCTAGTGGAAGGTGTCCCTGCCCGTGGCAGGGGGTGGAACTAGATGGTCTTTAGGGTCCCTTCCACCCCAAACCATTCCGTGATTCCATGACATGCACCAATGCCCACCCTCTCCTGCACGCTGCCGGGGACCGCAGGGGGCTCAGGGCTTGGCTGTGATGCTCCAAGTTCACTGTGCAGCACCAAGCACTTGGAGCAGCTGGTATCTGGCATCCCACCAAGCCTGAGCCAGCGAGCGGAGCCTCCAGCCCTTCAGCCCCGGCAGGGAAGGATCTCCTCCTTCAAATCACAAGGAGTTTTGGGACACAGGCAGCTCCACCAGTGCACACCTCCGCGGTTGTTATTCAAATCAGTTATTATACTAACAAATTGCCGTGTGCGGGTCTATGGGAACCTGCGTCCTGTTAACATCAGCAGCTTCACAGAGTCACAGAATCACAGCATGACAGAGTGGTGGGGGTGGGAAGGGACCTCTGGAGCCCACCCAGCCCAGCCCCTGCCAGAGCAGGGTCACCCAGCGCAGGCTGCACAGGGCCGCGTCCAGGCGGGTTGGAATCTCTCCAGAGAAGGAGACTCCACACCCTCCCTGGGCAGCCTGGGCCAGGGCTCGGGCACCTCACAGCGAAGACGTTTTTCCTCGTGTTCAGGCGGAACTTCCCGTGTTCCGGTTTGTGCCCGTTGCCCCTTGTCCTGTCGCTGGGCACCACTGAGAAGAGTCTGGCCCCGTCCTCTTGACACCCGCCCTGGAGATATTGATAAGCGTTGATGAGGTCCCCTCTCAGTCTCCTCTTCCTCAGGCTGAACAGCCCCAGCTCCCTCAGCCTTTCCCCACAGGAGAGATGCTCCAGGCCCTCAGCATCTCTGTACCCTCCACTGGGCTCTCTCCAGTAGCTCCTCGTCTCTCTTAGAATCATAGAATCATAGAATTGTTCTGGTTGGAAGAGACCTCCAAGATCATCGGGTCCAACCATTAACCTATCACTACCAAGTCCCCCACTAAATCAGATCCCTTAGGGCCTCATCTAAACGTCTTTTGAATCCCTCCAGAGATGGGGACTCCACCACCTCCCTGGGCAGCCTGTTCCAGTGCCCGACAACCCTTTCGGTGAAGAAATTTTTACGAATGTCCAATCTAAAACTTGAACCGGGGAGCCCAGAACTGGACCCAGGACTCCAGATGGGGCCTCACCAGGGCAGAGCAGAGGGGGAGGAGAACCTCCCTCGACCTGCTGGCCACACTCTTCCTCACGCACCCCAGGGTGCCGTTGGCCTTCCTGGCCCAAGGGCACGTTGCTGGCTCACGGGGAATCTGTCACCTACCAGGACTTCCCCCGGCTGCCTCGGCTTTGTGGACCGTGGTTGGAGACACATCCCCAGCCACCCTCTTGCTGCGCCTCACCGATCCCGCGCAGCCCGGGGGTACCGGTGGCACATCCCCCCCTGCCCGCGCCGTGGGCTTCCCCTGCCCCTTGACCCCCCCGGCAGCGCGGGGGAGCCTCGGACTAAGCTCTTCCCCTAAAATGTGGCGCAAGGACTAACCCGTGCCGGGGACACGGCGGGGCGGGGAGGAGCCGGGTGTGCTTCTGGCTGCGCGAGCTGGGAACACCACGGGATCTGTCACCCCACAAAAACATCCCGTGCCTGGAACCAGGGCGAAACCTCATTTTTTAAAGGTGAAAAAGCTTTAGAACGCGATAAACAATTTAAAGACCTTAATATTCCTCAGAGCCTCTTGTATTCTCCAGCCCCTGGGAACGGGTTCTCTTCTACGAGAAACACACAGCAATCAGAGGAAACATCCTTTCTCTTCTGAAAGCATATTTCCATTTTGAATGTGACTTCTTAGCAGCACCTCTATTCCCTGCTTGTGTGGGTGACCTTATTTCAATCATCTCAGTGTATTTTCTTGGTAGCTGCTTAAAAAAAAAGGCTGTATTTTAAAACTACACAGCACTTGAGTTTCAATTCCTTCTCTCTCCCTTTCCAAGCCCAAAGACAAGTGCTGAAGGCCGATCAGCACCCAAAGCATCATCCGATCGGCACCCAAAGCATCATCCGATTGGCACCCAAAACATCCGATCGGCACCCAAAGCATCATCAGATCGGCACCCAAAGCATCATCCGACTGGCACCCACAGCATCGTCCGATCAGCACCCAAAGCAGATCAATAATCAGTTGTTACCCGGCGTGAGCCGAGGGGTGCAGACGGCGGCGGGGGGGCTGGCAGGCTGAGCATCAACAACCGAAGCACCGGGAATTTGAAACAAGGAGGAGTTTTTCCCCCTGAGGCAAGGAAAAGGAGAGCCAGAGCCCAGCGGGATTTGCCCAGTGGAGACAAGCAATTTTTCCGGAAACTTCAGTGCAAAACCCACGGATTTTGAAATTATTTCTAATTAATTACCCCACGGGGAAATGCTGTAGGGCTGTTCCCACATCACGGGACACCCCGTGTCCGCAGCCCCAGCCAGACCACGGCCAAGAGACCCATTTGGGAACTGCCAGGAGAAACCCTGGAGCAGACAACGAAGATGCCGACACACTTAAATTGGGGAACGGGGATATTCACCCGGACCGGGAGCCGCAGCCAAGCAAACCAGATGTGGGAGACAGACCGGGAGGAAAAGACGTCTTCTCTTACCTCATCGAACCTGGCTTCATCCTCGCAGTTTTCCAGCACTCGGGTGTAGAAGGAGAGGCCTGGAGAGGGGAGAGGAGAACCAGGTTGGTTGCAGCGAGGCGAGGGGCAGGCGGGGCGGCAGCCGGGGGTCGGGGTCTGCAGGGGCGGCCCCGGCGGAGCATGGCCTGGGGGCATCGCCTGGGACGGGGAGAGGTGTCTGGGGAGGGGGGAGCACCGCAGGCAGCGCGGGTGGGTGCAAAGGGGGTGCGCGGAGGGGACACAGCCCAGGCAAGCAGGTGAGCCCAGCTCCTCAAGCTTTGGGGTACTGGGGTGCAGGTCTACACATCCCAGGAGTGTGCTCGAACCCCCAGGACGAGATTTAGGACCAGCTGCCACAAGAAAACCACCCCAACTCCTGCACGGAGCAGAGGATCCGCACATCTGAATCCAACCGCACGGGTACACCCACGTGTGCCCACCCCACGGCAGCGTCCCCCCACCGCCGCACCCCGGGTCCGCCGGGCACCGCGCCGGGGCAGGGCTCTGCGGGGAGCTGCGGCTGCTCTGCCTGCGCTGGCGGGGGAGCCTGGAAAGCCCCCGGTCCGCTGGGAGCAGGGACGGGAGGAGAGGAGGAGCTGCTGCGGAGGGGAAGCCCGGGGAGAGCAGCCCGGGGAGAGCAGCCCAGCGTGCGCACGAGTTACTGAAATAACCCGGTTCTCCCCAGGAGCCCCAGCTCGCAGGTTGCCCCGTGCAGCTTTCGGCTGCTCTCAGCAGGATAACCCTGCCCACCCCCCCCGAATCAATATTTCTAGTTAATATCCACTTCATAACACTGCAGGAGGAAAACTTATAAAAATGCTAATATTTAATCACTGAATCACGCTGAGGCTTTCCCTTCCAGAAAGGAAAACCGTCTCCTGGGTAATTAAAGCCACCTCTGTGCGTGGGTCTGGTTCGGCCCAGCACTGCACAGCGAGGCTGCGGCCGGCGTAAGGGGATGCCCGGGTGCCCCTTACCGCCGCGGGGTCAGCTTCTGCTTTAGAAGAGAATAGAATATTTTACCTTATTTTACCAAAGATTGAGATATCCCGACGACACAGCGCTTTGCAGGGAATGCCCCATCCCTTTCTAGTTTAACTGCTACACAAGGAGAGCCAGACAACCACTTCGCCAGAGTTCCTGCTGCCTGCAGCATCCCACCTGGGTACGGCAAGCCCAGGCGGTGCGCCCTGCATCCCAGACCACCCTCCCGGCTCCCTGCCAGCAACCACGTCACCCACGGATGCCCGAGTTTCTCGGGGATACGGGCAGAGCACTGTATTTATCTCATGCCAACCGACTCCGAGACCCACGAGCCTCACGGGCTACGGGACGGCTGCCCGCCCTCGCCCATGCACGCCGGCTGCCTCCCAGGGCAAGGGGACCCGGTTCCCTCCTCGCGTTCCATGGGTGGGATGGGAGCTGCAGTGGGATGCAGCCTGGTCCTCCCTCGCCCAGGGGAGGGGGAGCCTGGACTGGGAACGGCACCGCTCCTCCCCTGAGATGGAGGCACCAGGAACAGGGCCATGGAGATGCTCCGAGGGCTGGAGCGGCTCTGCTATGGGGACAGGCTGAGAGAGTTGGGGTTGTTCAGCCTGGAGAAGAGAAGGCTCCGGGGAGACCTTATTGCGGCCTTTCAGTACCTAAAGGGGCTTATAGGAAAGGTGGGGACAGTTTTTAGCAGGGCCTGCTGTGATAGGACAAGGGGGGATGGTTTTAAACTAAAGGAGGGGAGATTCAGACTAGACGTAAGGAAGTTTTTCACGCTGAGGGTGGTGAGGCCCTGGCCCAGGTTGCCCAGAGAGGTGGGAGATGCCCCATCCCTGGAAACATTCCAGGTCAGGCTGGACGGGGCTCGGGGCAACCTGATCTAGTTGGGGATGTCCCTGCTCATGGCAGGGGGTTGGACTGGATGGGCTTTAACGGTCCCCTCCCACCCAAACCCTTCTGCGATTCGATGATTCTAGGACCCCGCAGCCTCCAGGTGATGGGACGGGCACCACGTGCCAGAGGCAGCTCAGCCCTGGCGTGGGCTCGAGGGGCAGCTGCAGAGCACCCGCACGTAGATACGGGACCAAACTAACGAGGAGACGTGCACGGGTCGGGGGGTGAATCAGCTGTAAGCGAGCACACGTAGGAAGCAGCATCTGGGAGAAGACACCGCAAGGGGGACAACCTGCCACCCAAAGTATTTCTCCTAAGAGCATGGCTTAAGACAAGCCAACGCGGTGGGACCCCCTGCCCCATCCTCTCCCAATCCAGAGAGCACCATGGCGATGTTGCAGTACAGCGGTATCATCATCCACCGGTGCCCAGTGGTGCTCCAGGAGGTGTCCAAGAATGATCTCCCTCATTAACACACACTAATCCAGAGAGGAAGCCTCGCCAAGCAGCTCTTTATAACTCCATCTGTGACCAATTAGCTGACAAGCTCTCTAATTGCACCAGGGTGCAAGTCCCCTCCTTCACAAGTGCAATGAGGTTGGTCTAACAGTGAGAATTCTGCTGTGGGCAAGCGACCCTGTGCGAGCTCAGACCCCGCTGGGGGACAGGACCCCCCCGAAATGGGCAGGCTGAAGAAAACTCATCATTTTTCTGCTCTTCCCCTGCAGCCAGCCTGGAGAGCAAGGACTGGCAGAAAATCTCGACTTCCCCCCTAGCTGTTTCACCTGCAGAGGAAAGAGGCGGAAAGCGGCAACAGATCTGGGGCTTTGGAGCCCTTTTCGGCCAGCCTGGGGCACGCACAGGGCGGCTGCTGCAGAGCGATGGTGCCGTACGAGTCGCTGCAGTTCCAAACCACCCCCAAATCTCCCGGGAACAACTGGGAGGGTCATCAAGGCAAGGGGTCTGGTTGGTTAACACCCCCCAACCTCCCGGGGTACGGGCATCCCTGGGAGTTCGGTGCATCAAATCCAACGCCATGGTGCGGGACGAGTCCCTGATGCTCAGGGGTGGGGGTGGATTTTGGCCACCCTGCCGGGGTGGAGCCCACCTCTCTTCTCCACTTCCACCGGGCACCGGGTGCCGGATAACCTGGCATCTCTCCCTGGCTGCTCCCACGGGTCCAGAACTGGGAGCTCCTGGCTGTGCCTCAGTTTCTCCTATTTGCAAAATGCAGATAGTGCAGCTACGGCTCGCAGGGGCTGCCGGGAGAGCGGGGATCCCTGGGAGAAGAGGAGCCACGTTATTCCATAGCCATCCCACACGGCTGTCAGTCTCAGCCCTTTCTCAGGAGCACTTTTATCAGGGTTGTGATTTATTCATCTCCCACCCGAGCTGAAGTCGAGCAGCGTTCCAGAGCGCTGCCCACCTGCAGAAACGCACGCGGCAGCCTGTCACGCCAGAGTCAAACTCTTTCTGTAACTCCTTTTCGTGCAATAATAGATGCTTTTGGCTGACTGAGCAAACACCCGCTCGGGGAGCTCTGCCCGAACCCCAGGCTGTGCTGCCGGCGGGCGAGCAGGGGGAGGAGAAGGCTGGACGGTAGCTTGGCTGGCGAAGAGCATCCCTCTGCAACGCTCAGCGACGCCAGGAAAAGCAGGGTACTGCAGAGTGTCAGCACAGCACCCAGCCTGTGAGCTGCTCTGGGAGCACTGAGCGACGCCAGGCTGGTGGAGGTCACCTCGCTCCACGCTAAAGGGGTCTAAAGCTCCCTCTGGAGTCACTGGAGAAAGGCAGGAGACCCTTCCCTCCGGAGACCTTGGCACCAAAACCCAACCACCCACAGCGGGATGTTCCCTGGGGTCTGGCACTGAGCATCCAGGCCAACGTGCCTGGCTCCGTCCCATCCCATCCCACTCCATTCCATCCCACTCCATCCCATCCCAGGTCAGGGGTTAGCCCAGGGCTGGGCAGCCCTGGGCCAGTTTGGATGGGCCTTGGTTGGAGGGAAGAGCCATGGCCAGCCCGGTCGGGGATCGGGGCAGGATGGCACAGCATCATTTTAATCAAACAGCAGAAACACAGCCAGCGGTTTAAAGAGCGGGTCGGAGAGGATGAGGCAGCCGACAGGACAAGTAACGCAGCTTCGCAGCAGCATTGGACTCGCCGTGCCATGACTCTGCTGCCCATCATTCCCAAATTCGCACGGGGCAAGGGGACAGCAAAGCGCTCTGAGCCACAGAGGCACTGGACACCGGAGGAGCTCTGCCCCGTCCGTGCGCGGAGCGCCCAGAGAGCTGGGACGCTTCACGGCCACCGCCAGCGTGGGACCCGGCGGGGAGCAGACCCTGTTCCCAGCTCCGGGACGCGCTCGCGCACCCCTTAGTCCAGCAGCACCGCGGCCGTGCCCTCAGCACCCCGGGGGCAGGAGAGCCTTCTCGCAGAGGCGACGCGCGTCCTCAGAGATGGGTGACAGGAGCCACCCACTGAAACCCAGCGCTGAGACCCACCGGAGCAGGACAGGGGCCAGCCCAGGCATCTGCGGGACCCGGCCCTGGCTCCTCCAAAGCACGGAGCAACGTGGCACGAGCCAACCCTCACAAGTACCATAAGGCACCCCAAGAAAAGACCGAGAGCATACGAGAACTCCCACCTTACTATTACTACAACTGTTGAAATCCGTGGCGTGTCAGAAAGATCACCTTTCTGTAAGGATCGTACTGCTTAGGTATCCTCACGGGGTGGTAATTCTGGTCCCCTCATCCAGAACAAGGTCCTGTCCCCCAGGCAAGGTCCTGTCCTGGATTCGTGTCTCGTGTCAGCCGGCGCCCCGGGCTCAGGGCTCTCCCACAACCCAAAACGATGCTGCTACGTGTCCAAGAGCTACCCAGGGGATCTGCCCCTGGACTTCCCTGTCCGCGGGGCAGACACGGAGCTGCCTCCACTTGTTCCCCTTTTGGGACAAGGAATTTGGGTAACATGAGAAGCTGGACGTGAGCCAGCACTGTGCGCTGGCAGCCCAGAAAGCCACCCGTGCCCTGGGCTGCATCCCCAGCAGCGTGGCCAGCAGGGCGAGGGAGGGGATTCTGCCCCTCTGCTCCGCTCTGGGGAGACCCCCCTGCAGTGCAGTGGACATCCTGCACATCTTAAAGGTCTCTTCCAACCTCAACAGTTCTATGATTCTAAGGGCCACTAGGATGGGCTGGAGCACATGGTGTGGACCCCCCCTGCAGTGCTGCCTCCAGTTCTGGGCCCAGCACAAGAAGGACACGGACCTGCTGGAGCGGGGCCAGAGGAGGCCACGGAGATGATCCGAGGGCTGGAGCCCCTCTGCTATGGGGACAGGCTGAGAGAGTTGGGGTTGTTCAGCCTGGAGAAGAGAAGGCTCCGGGGAGACCTTCCAGCAGCTTCCAGTCCCTAAAGGGGCTACAGGAAAGCTGGAGAGGGACTTTGGACAAGGGCCTGGAGTGACAGGACAGGGGGTGATGGGTTCAAACTGAAAGAGGGGAGATGTAGATGAGATCTAAGGAAGAAATTCTTCCCCATGAGGGTGGGGAGGCCCTGGCACAGGCTGCCCAGAGAAGCTGTGGCTGCCCCATCCCTGGAAGGGTTCAAGGCCAGGCTGGACGGGGCTCTGAGCAACCTGGTCTAGCAGAAGGTGTCCCTGCCCGTGGCAGGGGGGTGGAACTAGATCCTTTCCAACCCAAACCATTCCGTGATTTGATGTAAATCAGCTTTGGAGCTGGATGTGCTAAATATTGACACGACACTTTAACCCGCTGGTCCCTGTACGGGCAGGGCTGGCTGCGGCTTCTGACAACACACGAGTGGCACGAAAAGGGAGTGAGACCAAACCCCCCTCCACCCGCCATCCCGTCCGAGGGGTGGGTCAGTCCTAACCCACCTGCCCGCCGCCTTCACTGACCCGACCACGCATGGGATCGCTCCCGAACCCACCTCGACCACCCTTTCAGCAACAGGATTTTGCAAGCCACGACCGCAGGACCCAGCCCCGCCGGGTCTGTTCACCGGGAGCCTCTCCTCCAGGACCGAGCTTGCGGAAGGCAGCAGCGTCGGGTGTCCTGGTCACGAGCTCCACGGCTGCCCAGGACGAGCAGGGGAAGAAGCATCCCCGCCCGCAGGTATCGGTGATACCTGCTACGTTCACAGCACGCGGCTAAACCCCCTCTTTGCACAGAAGTCGATTGCAGCAAACTACCAGGAATAACAATTCCGAACCCTGACCCAGCTGTCCTCGAACATGACACCAGATTTCTCCCTTGGCAAAGAACCGACCACGAGGAGCCCAGCACCTCGCGGCTCCGCGCCGGGGAAGGAAACACTGCCGTGAAGTTTAGCGTCGTCCTCCCTGGACGGTGCGATGGTGACGGCCGTCCTGCACGGCGCGCTCACGCCTGGCAGGACGATGGGATGGGATCATGGGGGGCCTGGAGAAGCGCCCTGGTGCCCCGTAAGGGCTCTGACGAGGGACCCGGCAGGAGGAGGAGGAGAGGGTGGGTGCAGCGGGAGCACAGCGGGCGCGGCGCTGATCTCAAAGCATCTCAAAGCGGGTGTTGTTCCCAGTGCCCGTCGGTCGGCCCGCAGCGACCCACTGGGGCTCTCCTGCAGGGGCAGGGACGGCTCCTGCCCGTCCCACGGGGACCGTGTGCCAGGCTGCGGGCCAGGCACGCTCAGGACTGGAAATGTGGGTCCTCCCGGGGCTTTGGCCCTCCTGCAGACCCCCCAGGCCCCCGCTCCCCACGGCCAGGGGAGGTGGGGGGGTTTTGCTGAGGGTGGCTTAGGGCTGGGACCATGCCGCGCTTCGACCTGTTCCCAGAGATGTTATTTAACCGCCCCTGCGCCGAGGCTGGGAGGCAGGGACGTGGGAAAGAAGGGGGTAATTAGGCTTTTTTAATGACTCTACGGTGATGCAGGCGGCGCGGGGAAGGCCATTTCAGGCAGCGCTGGCTGGGCTGGCTCGGAGGTGATGCAGACACCTGCTGCCCTGCTCTCCCGCAGCGCCTTCGCCGAGGGAAGGGACTCCTGTGCCCGACTCCCGCGCCGCCAGGCCATCCCACGCCCGCCTCTGCTGCCGGCGGGCTCCCGCACGGGTTGCCACGGGAGGACGGATCCCAGGCCCCGGGGGGCTCGGAAGAGGTTTGGCAGCTGCCAAGGTTATGCCCCCCTGGGGAGTTTTTGCTCCTTTTGCAGCTGCCCTTGGACAGCTTTGGAGCCGGCGCGAGCCCGAGCAGAAAACCCAGCGCTGCAGCGTCCCTGGAAGAAACGCGGGCGCACGCCGGGTCCCGGCACGAGGCGAGTTCTCCTCCGGACCCTTCCCGTGCCACCTGCTTGGCGGCACAGCTCCGCGACCGAGCCCTTGACCCTGCGGCAGGAGCCCGGCTCCCCCCCACTGGGGCATGGCCCTGTGCCCGGGGGGGGGGGATTTGCCACCCTGGGGCTTCACCGCCTTTCCCCTGGAGGAAGAGGGGTGCCCGTGGGGGGGTAACGTGGGCGCTGCAGCGTCCCCGGGTGGGTGCAGCCAGGCAGGGGGGCCCCAGGAGAGCAGCTCGGGGCGGGGGGGCTGGGACGGGGAGGGTGGGCAGCCCTTGACGCCGGCCGGCTCGCATCCCCCCTTCCCACCCCAGCGCGGCCGCGGTGGGGAAACTGAGGCAGGGGGCGGCAGGGCACGCCCCGTCCCGGGACCCCCCCGCCGCCGCCCCCTCCCCGCTACCTCGGAACGCCGCTTTGGCGATGCGGTCGGCTTTGCCGCGGAGGCCGGAGACGGTGCGGAGCTGCAGCAGCAGAGCCATGGTGCGCGGAGCGGCGCGGAGCGGGGCGCGGGGGGGCGCGGGGGGCGCGGGGCCGGCTGGCCGCGGGGCGATGCGCGGGGCGATGCGCGGTGAGGGGCGCGGGGCGAGGCGCGGGGCGAGGCGCGGGGCGAGGCGCGGGGCCGCGCTCCCAGCAGCGCTCCGAAGCGCGGTGCGGTGCGCGGAGCGCGGAGCCGCGGGGCGATGCCCCCCCCAACCCTGAATTATTCAGCACCGGCGCCGCCCGCCTTCCCCTCCCCTCCCCTCCCCTCCTCTCCTCTCCTCTCCTCTCCCCTCCCTCCCCTCCCCTCCCCTCCCCGGCGAAGGCGGGCGGTTGGGGGGGGAGTGCTGGCTGCAGGGAACTTCCCCCTCCGCTCTCAGGGGGGTCTGAGCGGGGAAACTGAGGCAGGGCTCCCCCCAAGAGGGCTGAGCGTGCAGCATCTGCAAGCTGGAGCCGCTGGGACAAGAGTGAGTGCCCCCCCAAATGTGTCACGGGGGAGGGGAGACCGGAGCTCGCCCCTCCACCGCCTGGGACCATCAAGGGTCGGCCAACGCGGGGATCCCGCACTGTTCTCGGCATCTCCTGGTGCAAGAGGTGGGTGGGCTGTCACTCATCCCCCCCCGTGCCAGCCCGTGGGGACGGGAGGCCGAGCCGGGACCACCCCGCCCAGCCCGTGGCTATGGCGGTGGGGCCACCAGATCACGGCCCTTCAGCCGGACCGTGAACACGGGGTGCTAATTCTGGCCCCCTCACCCAGAACAAGGTCCTGTGCCCCAGGCAAGGTCCTGTCCTGGGTTCATGTCTCCTGTCAGCCGGCGCCCCAGGCTCAGGGCTCCGGACAACCCAAAACGATGCTGCGATGGGGACGTGGACGTGTCTTGTGGCGCTGCCGGATGTGGGCAGGTCCCTGTTCCAGGCTGAGCCTCGGCAGGATCCGATGGGGTTTCCAGCCGTAAGTCGGGGCTTTGCAATCTGGGCTTGGGGGCTCGGTTTGGAGCGGGTCTCGCCTGTAGGGTTGCAGGTGAGCACCTGTCCTGGGGTCTTAAACTTGTCCTTTATTTTAAGGAAGATGATTAACGCATGACGTGTAGATGTGGCTCTTGGGGACGTGGTTTAGTGGTGGCCTTGGCAGTGCTGGGTTAGCGGTTGGACTCGATGATCTCAAAGGTCTCTTCCAACCTAAAGGATTCTGTGATTCTGTGATTCTATGCATTTGGGAAGAGGAAGAGCATAGATGCACGGTCCTGCAAGCCTCACACGTCTTCCTTTCCTGCTTGGGCACTTCCAGGAAAAATCCATCTGTGGTGAAGCGTGAACCCAGGAGAGCTTCATCACCATCATCAGAGAGAGAGAAGCGAGGGTGAAACCTTCACAAATGGATAATAAAGCACTCGAAATAAGACATCTGTTTCCATCTGCCGCGTCAGGTGCCGTCAGAGAGCCTGGATTGCTGTCCTCCTGCCAGCGGAAAAGATCATTAAGCTCATTCATAAGTGCATGAGAGTGAAGAAACTTGTGGGGATTAACAGTGTGTGCCGTTTCTCGTTAGGCTCATAATTAGCTCCTGGCAGCACGGCCCGGAGGCGAGGGTGCTGCCGGAGGGAGGGAGGAGGTGGCGGCGAAGGCAGCAGCGTGGTGGGTGCCGACTGGTGCTGAGGGCTCGGGAAAAGGCAAGTTTGTGGTAGTACCGGGAGGGGAAGGTGCAGCCCTGCCCAAGCTGGGGCACGTCGTGCGCACGAGAGCTTGGGGCCGTGCGGGAGCTCAGGAGGGGAGACCGTGCGTGAGCCAGAGAGGGGTCCAGCGCGCCTGAGGCTGCTAAAGCAGCGTTTTCCATCTCTGGTGGGTCTTTCTCAGCTGAGCCGTCCAGGCTGGTGCTGCTTTCGTGACCCCTCTCACCCTTCTGCCTTCGGCCTTGCTAAAAAGCTGGAGTTTAGAGGCAACGAGGGTTTCTCGGGGGGTTATCCCGGCTCTTCAGAGGAGCTCTCACGGGTTTTGCAATATGTTTTAACTCAGCTCGGCCTCTTTCGGGTGCTTGGCTCTCCCGTGCTGTGCAGTCAATGTGCAGCTGCGTGTCAGCCCGCGTTGCTCTGACCCTCATCATTGAGCAGCTCCCGTGGGACGTAGCAGCCATGTGACGCCCCTCAGCCAAATCCTGCTCATCTCTCCTCATCTGATCCAGCAGAAGATGTCCTCACCTTCACCTCCCCCGGCTCCGCTTCCCAAATTCACTCGAGAGCAAGCAAACCACATCAGCGTTTCGAGGAGGCACCTTCAGAGCAACCCACGTTGCCTCGAAGTACCACAGAGAACACCTTCCGCATCCCGTAGCTAATCTCAAACCTCGTACTCGACATCAGGAGGTAGATACCTAAGCAAAGAAACGCAGCGTAAGGGGTGTTGGCTGAAGATACTCATTGTGGGGGGGGTAGGACGGCTCACTTGGACCCGCGCCGTGTGGTACGGGAGCGATGCTAGATGGCCACCGTGAAAACACCAGCCTGCGCTGGCAAGCGGGGGAGGATTTGAAAGGACCTGATAAGGATTGTGACTCCTTTTTTTTCCTGATTTTATTTTATAGGAAATTCCAGACATGATTTAACTGTTCCTACTGTAAAAGCACAGGTGGAGGGCTCCTGGGGAGTGGTAACCCATAGTTTTACTCCCAGACTTAAATAAAGAGACACAGCAAAGCAAGAAAGAAGAAATGAAGACAGAAGCTGATGTACACGTGGGTCCTTAATACGGTGCGTTGGATCTGACTGCGATCTGGCGACTGGTCGCTGAGAGCAGGGCAAGAAACTACCGCGCTTTGGCTGCTGGACACGAGCGTCCTCTTCGGATGCCGCAACCCGGCAAAGCTGGTCTGCTCCTAGCTCAGCGCTCTCCGGATGGTGGAAGATCTACGCTTGCGCCCCTGGGGATCTATCCGCCCATTATACCCGTGAATTGGATAATGAAGATGAGCGGGAGCAGCACGGGAACCCAACCGCGCCGAAGTCAACAAAACGCAAGGGCTGTCGAAGTACGGGGCGTTGCAGATGTCCTCTCCGGCTCGAGAGCTAGAGCAGCCTGCCTGTGATGAGCAGAGCGAGAGGAGAAAATGCCCTTTATAAACGTTCATTTTGGTTTTTCACCATGTCTCTGCAATTTTCACATCGCTGCATGTGAATAAAATTACACACCCACCTCTGAATCACTGCCGATTGCTCTTGTTTACTACGGGTTTACACCGAAGGCAAGGGGGAAAGGGCGGCTTGCCGTGGCAGAATCGGGCCCCAACCAGTCCCTCCGCGTGCACCTCCCGCAGCACCAGTATCCCACCAAAGTAACTCCAACTGCACGTGCCGGAGCATTAGTCTTACGATGATGCTACCGAGTGTTAAGTCCAAAATTAATGACATTTTGTCTTCTTAACTCTTTTTCTCTATTTTTTTCCCAGCTCTTCTCTGCCCACGCTTGGAAAAATCATACCAGCCTCCCCGTGTGCCAAACCACCCAAATCCTTTATATTAGTTACAGAAAGTTGCTGTGTTTCTCTTTTCCCGTTTTTTTGTGTTGCCTGAGGGTCGGCCAAAGGCATCGCACCTGGGGGCTGACTGGGACCCCTTCCATCGGCGGGAATCCCTGGGACAGGAGCCGAGTGGTGTTTAAATGCGAACGGGGGATGCTAATGCATTGCGTAAGTGCGCGTGTGCCCCTATAGAGCTGTACATTGTCCGGCGCTGTGTTTCTCCTCCCGTGCCGGCCAGGCTGCGCTAACACAGCCTGGAGGAGGCAGCTCTCCTTCCAGTACCCGACCCACAACGGCTGTGCCAAATAACCCGCCCCAAGCTTTCTTCCAGTTCCTGGGAAGCCCTAACGGAGGCCGGGCCCGTTCCCTTTCCTTGCGCCCGCGGAGCGGCGCGGTGATGCTCCGGAGTGGCTCCGCGCAGGGGCCTGGCGTCTCAATGAAGTCGGGGTACCTGGGGGGTCCCGGGGAGCTGGTTCTCTGCGGGGTGCAGCCGGCAGCGGGGTTTGCTCCCCTTGCTCCCGGGAGGACGCAGGCAGCGCGGGGTAGCGCCGTCGAAGGGGCGCGCGGAGCCCGAGGAGGGTCCAGGTGTCTGGCCGGCTGCAGGCAGCGTGCTTTGGGGACAGCGTGCTTTGGGGACAATGAGCTTTGGGGACAGTGCTTTGGGGACAGCAGGCTTTGGGGACAGTGCTTTGGGGACAATGAGCTTTGGGGACAGTGCTTTGGGGACAGTAGGCTTTGGGGACAGCGTGCTTTGGGGACAGTGTGCTTTGGGGACAGTGTGCTTTGGGGACAGGGCTTTGGGGACAGCAGGCTTTGGGGACAGTGCTTTGGGGACAATGAGCTTTGGGGACAGCGTGCTTTGGGGACAGCGCTTTGGGGACAATGAGCTTTGGGGACAGCAGGCTTTGGGGACAGTGCTTTGGGGACAATGAGCTTTGGGGACAGTGTGCTTTGGGGACAGTGCTTTGGGGACAATGAGCTTTGGGGACAGTGTGCTTTGGGGACAGCAGGCTTTGGGGACAGTGCTTTGGGGACAGCGTGCTTTAGGGATAATGAGCTTTGGGAACAGCAGGCTTTGGGGACAGCAGGCTTTGGGGACAATGAGCTTTGGGGACAGCAGGCTTTGGGGACAGTGTGCTTTGGGGACAGCATGCTTTGGAGACAGCAGGCTTTGGGGACAATGAGCTTTGGGGACAGTGCTTTGGGGACAGTGCTTTGGGGACAGCGTACCTTGGGGACAATGAGCTTTGTGAGCTTTGGGGACAGCAGGCTTTGGGGACAGTGCTTTGGGGACAGCAGGCTTTGGGGACAATGAGCTTTGGGGACAGTGCTTTGGGGACAGCGCTTTGGGGACAATGAGCTTTGGGGACAGCAGGCTTTGGGGACAGTGCTTTGGGGACAATGAGCTTTGGGGACAGTGCTTTGGGGACAGCGCTTTGGGGACAGCGAGCTGGCAGGGCGGCAGGGTGGTGCTGGCGGGGCGATGCCGCAGCGGGCGGAGGGGAGGCAGGGACCAGAGGCAGAGAACGCCCGTCACGGCGAGCCTTGGGCCGGGCCGGGCCGAGCAGCGGCTCTGAGCGAGGATGAGGAGGATTCCGTTTTCCAGTGGGTGGTTGTGCTAAGAGAAATATCCCTGCCCTTTCCTCCGGGCTGCTTTATTTACTTGCCAAAGCCTGCAGCGCTCAGCTCCGCAGCTTCCCCTGCTGGGCCCGCTCTCTGCCGAGGTCAGCGCTGGCTGCGCGGGTCCTCTCCCGCTGTCGGCTAAAGCCCCAAATCCTGCAGAACAGGAGCAGCAGCCGAACCCGCTTTTCCTTCAGCGCCGGCCTGCAGAGCAGCCCTGGCCGGCAGCACAGGGGCTGTTGCTGGAGGCACAACAAAAAGGAGCAGAAAAGACCCTTCTCCTGCCATGCAGATGTTCCTCAGACCAAGTCACCTCGGCTGTTTTTGGCCTCACTCTTCCTTGTGCAGCCCCTTTGCCCCAACAGCAAGACCTGAGCCAGACCCTTGGAGGATGAGTAACAAGGAGACCCCCATGGAGGGCAAATACCCAAACCACAGCACCTTTCCGGGGCTGCTCCAGCCCTTTTCCTGGGGAGCTGTCAAGCGCTTCACAAGCATCACTCGCACCGCAGCTCCCTAGAGAGCCCCACGCCGAGGGAACGGGAGCCCCCGTTGATGAACCGCCCCACGGAGCAGGGACTGTACCGCAGGTGCGTGGAGAGCACCCAGGAGACTTACTCACGACTGCTGTAATCGGGGCCAAGGCACGAGCAGAAAAAGGGCTGGGAGCGACCCTTGTCCCCCGCCACCTTTCCTCACTCCGCTCACAGCCTCCATCTTTCAGATCCCAGCTCCTCCCGACCTTGACTCTGCCACTCTCTCCATCTCCCGCCGTCCCCAACCCCCCGCCATCAAGTCTCTTTTCCATTTTAAAGAATTTCAGGGATGCAACTGTCATGAGCGAGGCTTTGTGGGATAAAGCTGCCTCGTAGCATCATCTGCAATTTTGAGTGCTGCAGTGGGCGGCTCTGCGTGTGCGTATCGGTCTCTGGAAAAAAGGGGGAAAACGCTGTGGAGGCAGTTTTTGCACAGAAGCAGAAGTGTGAGCAAGTGAAAGGGCTTGCTAAGACCGGGGGAATGCCAAACCCGAGGCAAGCCGGGAAACTTTCCCGTGTACATCAGTGCTTGCAAGGTGTCCTCATGAGATCTTCTGGACCGAGCGTCCTACCCTGGTGCAGCCGTGCAGGGAGCAGGCGTGAGCTCTGCACCCTTGGTAACCGCGGGTGCTTCTGTCACAGAATCACAGAATCGTTTTGGTTGGAAAAGACCTTTAAGACCATCAAGTCCAACCGTTAACCCAGCGCTGCCAAGGCCACCACTAACCCATGTCCCCAAGCGCCACATCTACACGGCTTTTCAATCCCCCCAGGGATGGGGACTCCCCCACTGCCCTGGGCAGCCTGTGCCAGGGCCTGACAGCCCTTTCGGGGAAGAAATGGTTCCCAAGATCCAGCCTAAACCTCCCCTGGCGCAACGGGAGGCCCTTTCCTGGGGTGATGTCTTCCCCCTGGAGTGATGACAAGACCCTCACTCATTTCCAGAGCAGCTGAAACTCCATCCTGGGGTTTCCTGGCAGGGCTGAGCTGGTCTGTGCATGCTGGAGAGTCCCCGGCTCTGTTATGGTCCTTCCGTCTGCAGAGGAGACGCCCGGACTAGGGCTCCCTGCAGCCCACCCACATCATTTCCAGGCAGCCAAAGCCGGCGGGCGCAGGGGAACCCAAACCTTCGGTGGCTCTGGGACAGCAGCTCCAAGCACCCTGGCGCAGTGCTGCTCCCAAGGGCACGCTCGGGTTAAACGCCGGCGGAGTTTCTGCCTCTGAGGCTGCTGTTGGAAAGCCATTGCTGAAGCACACAGGCTGAAGCACGACACGTGGCCAGGAGCCTTCGGCTAATTCGCAGCCGTGCCCTGGTCGTGGTTATCTTCTTGCTCCATCTTTGCTGGAGCTTTGCATTTCATTATCCTTTTCCCTCTTCCTCACTCCCTTTTTCCCTCTAGATGAGTTTCCTAAGTGCAATCTTCTCCCCTCAGCCGCTCTTTTGCTTGACTAAACAAGCCCAGCTCTTTTCATCTCCTCCTGACGGACAGGGTCTCTCTTCCCCGTTCATCCTTATCAGGCCGGGATGAGCACGGCGGTACCTGGGGCTCCACATCGTCTCTCCAGGCCATGCCTGAGGGCACAAACGCGGCCGGGGCTTGGCACCGGGCAGCATCTCCTTGCAGGTCTGGGACCCACGGGCACGCTCAGATCCTTTTCCTCAGTCTCTAACGCATTTTGCCCTCCAGCCGTGAGTGATTTCCGTGCAACGCTCTCACCCTCCCTCCCAGCACGTCCTCAGCACGTTTATCCGCTCTCCCCTCTTGTGCCACGATCGTCCGTGAAAGCGTTGAATGCAGCAGGTCCCACGCTTGGCTCCCCAAGAACGTTCCTCCTTGAGCTGCCTCCAGCCTGGCCCTTCTCCCTCCCCCACAACCCGTCCCCTCTCCCTTGGCAGCTTCTTCACCCCCTCCGAGCCTCCCACCAGCTCCCGTCTCCCCCAGCCGCCCCAGCAGCCCGGCTCCCTGCCCGGGCTGCGCTAACCCCAGCGCAGGGAGGTCCAGCCCCCCTCCCCGGCCAGAAGATCAGCAGTTTCCAAAGAACGCAATCGAGTCAGTCTAGCAGGACTGACTTTTGGTTAATCCATTTGGCCTTTTGCATCATTTTCCATTTACTTTCTTACCTTCCCACTGTATCCCCCGGGACGGTGGGAGAGCCGTGCGGATGCCGGGCCACGAGCCCGCAGCGAGCCAGCCAGCCTCCTCGCTCCTTAAATGCCAGGGCTGTGCCTGTTCCTCAGCAGCTGTAGCAACGCAGCAGCTCTCAGTGACTGGAATTTTTATTATTATTATTATTATTATTTTAAATTCTGACATGAAGGTTTTCCCATTTTCTCGAGTTCAGCGCAATTAGGGAACCGAGCTTGTCCTGCTCTCTCCGCCCTGCAGAGAGGAGCCAGCTGGAAGGACACGTGGTGGTTTTCTACATGAGGTCTCCCATGCCCGTAGCAAACTCCTGGTGATGGATCCCCCCTCCCCAGTCCCATGGTGGCTGAATCCACATCTCACTGGGAACTAGAGAAGACGGCAGCAGGAGCCTGGCCAGCTCGGCCGCTGAGCCGCGGGGTCATGGAATCACAGAAGGGCTTGGGGTGGAAGGGACCTTAAAGACCATCTCGTTCCACCCCCTGCCATGGGCAGGGACACCTTCTGCTGGACCAGGGCGCTCAGAGCCCCGTCCAGCCTGGCCTTGTCCCGCTCACGGGGATGCACGGCTCGTCCCAGGCACAGCCCAGCAGCTCCACAGCAGATCCCTCCTCGAGGAAAGCGATGGAAATATCATGGAGATTAAGTCGAGATGCAAATAAAGACCAGCCCCTCCGATTCCCACCCCTCCCGGGGAGCTTACAGGCATAACAGGATTATTTTAACGGAACGTGCAGATCTCTGTGTGCAATTATGATTTTTTACACTGGTTCTTCATGGGTAACTGACCCTTCCCAGAGGCTTCCCAGGACGGGGCCCTGGCTGCCCTCCCGGGGTGGGAGCAGAGCCCGCTGTTCCCCTTACACGAGGAGCTGGGAAAAACCCCAAGAGCCTAAAGAATGCAACCCCGGGACGTTTCTGGGTCCCCCCAGCAGGAGGGTCGAGGGCAGGGCTGCGGGGGTCGTTGGGGAGGGGTGCGGGGTGGGCGCAGGCGAGGGGGCTGGGGCGGGTGCGGTGGTGAGGGCTGGCTGGGCGCAGGCGGTGGGTGCAGGGGATGTTCAAGAGTGGGTGCTGGGGGGTGCGGGGGATCTCAGGGTGCCGGGGGGGGGGAGGGCGGGGGGTTCCGGTGGGGTGGTGCCGGGCTCCCTGTGTTGCCTGGTGATGGTGTTTGTGACCTGGCTGGGCCAGGCAGAGCCAAACAGGAGGGATCCGGAGGCGACTGCAGCGCAGGTACCTCCACAGCCCGGCCACGGGTAGGGGCTGAGCACGGCCAGACCTGCGCCTCGGGGCCCTGCACCCTGCACCCTTCACGGGTCCTGCACCCTGCCCCAAAAACCCTGCACCCCTCACAGACCCTGCACCCTGCCCCATGCATCCTGCACCCTTCATGGATCCTGCACCCCACCCCAAAACCCCTGCACCCTTCACGGATCCTGCACCCTGCCCCACGCACCCTGCACCCTTCATGGGTCCTGCACCCCACCTCATGCACCCTGCACCCCTCACGGGTCCTACACTCTGCCCCAAAAACCCTGCACCCTTCACGGGTCCTGCACCCTGCCCCAAAAACCCTGCACCCTTCACGGGTCCTGCACCCTTCACGGGTCCTGCACCCTGCCCCAAAAACCCTGCACCCTTCACAGACCCTGCACCCTGCCCCAAAAACCCTGCACCCTTCACGGGTCCTGCACCCTGCTCCAAAAACCCTGCACCCTTCATGGGTCCTGCACCCTGCCCCAAAAACCCTGCACCCTTCACAGACCCTGCACCCTTCATGGGTCCTGCACCCTGGCCCAAAAACCCTGCACCCTTCATGGGTCCTGCACCCTGCCCCAAAAACCCTGCACCCTTCATGGGTCCTGCACCCTGCCCCAAACACCCTGCACCCTTCACAGGTCCTGCACCCTGCCCCAAAAACCCTGCACCCTTCACGGGTCCTGCACCCTGCCCCAAAAACCCTGCACCCTTCACGGGTCCTGCACCCTGCCCCAAAAACCCTGCACCCTTCACGGGTGCTGCACCCTGCCCCAAAAACCCTGCACCCTTCATGGGTCCTGCACCCTGCCCCAAAAACCCTGCACCCTTCACAGACCCTGCACCCTTCATGGGTCCTGCACCCTGCCTCAAACACCCTGCACCCTTCACGGGTCCTGCACCCTGCCCCAAAAACCCTGCACCCTTCACGGGTCCTGCACCCTGCCCCAAAAACCCTGCACCCTTCACGGGTCCTGCACCCTGCCCCAAAAACCCTGCACCCTTCACGGGTCCTGCACCCTGCCCCAAACACCCTGCACCCTTCACAGATCCTGCACCCTGCCCCACGCACCCTGAACCCTTCACAGACCCTGCACCCTGCCCCAAAAACCCTGCACCCTTCACGGGTCCTGCACCCTTCACGGGTCCTGCACCCTGCCCCAAAAACCCTGCACCCTTCACAGACCCTGCACCCTGCTCCAAAAACCCTGCACCCTTCACGGGTCCTGCACCCTGCCCCAAAAACCCTGCACCCTTCATGGGTCCTGCACCCTGCCCCAAACACCCTGCACCCTTCACAGGTCCTGCACCCTGCCCCAAAAACCCTGCCCCCTTCACAGATCCTGCACCCTGCGCCATGCACCCTGCACCCTTCACGGGTCCTGCACCCTGCTCCAAAAACCCTGCACCCCTCACAGACCCTGCACCCTGCCCCACGCACCCTGCCCCCTTCATGAGTCCTGCACCCTGCCCCAAACACCCTGCACCCTTCACAGGTCCTGCACCCTGCCCCAAAAACCCTGCACCCTTCACGGGTCCTGCACCCTGCCCCAAAAACCCTGCACCCCTCACAGACCCTGCCCCACGCACCCTGCCCCCTTCCTATTATCCGACTGCGTTTGACTCGGGCTGTAAGAGCCGGGCACTGTGGAGGCTCCATCTCCCGACTGCTCTGCCCTTGCCTCCCCCCGTCTTCGTGTTTCCTCGGGCTGTTTTACACGGGTCAAGGGTTGTCTTTTTTCTCGGGGGTTGTGGAGGGACAACACGGCGGGTTTCCTCACCCCATGCGTGTCGCGCGAGGGCGGTGGGTAATGCACGCGGCCTCCGAGAGAGGCAGAGCTCTGCGGTGCACCCTGCTGAAACCCCGCCTGGTCCTGGAAGGGCTTCGCAGGCTTCTCCTCTCCCGATAGACCCCAAATGTCTCTTGCCTGGGTGGTCGACACTGAGTTTCGGCTCAGCCTCCCCCACCCTCTTGGATGATGCAGCTTCTCCAGCCCCTTCCCATCCTCACGCATTTTCTCCCCCCTTCTCTTGTTTTCTTTCATGCCTCCTTTTATTTCGTGTAAGCAAAGGCTCGTGCTGCAGCCGGGGCTGGTCTGAACTGCCGGGGGATGCCCTTGCCCCGGGCAGCGCTTGCCCTGGGCGGGCAATGCCTGGCCCTGCAGCTTTCCCCTGATATAAAGCCAGATACAGAGCTGCGTGTCCCATGCACCCAGGAGGTGCACCCGCACCCGCGGGCTCCTGGCTGGTGGGGTTACGTGTGCGGCTGCCGCCCGTCCCTCTTGCTGCTGCTCTCCGAGCTGCTGGAATCCATTTCTCCCTTGCAGGCAGAGCTATATTTGTAGGAGATACATATTTTTAAATTTTTTTTTATATATATATATATACACATACAATTTTTCCTCTGGTCTTTTGAGAGCATCTCTGCTCTGCCCGCCGGGCTGCACCGGTGCTCACGTCGCGGTTTTAGCCCCCGTAACTGTGCACACAAATATTCCCAGCACGGTGGAGGGCGGCGAGCAACAGGGCACTTGCATAGCAAATATCTTTACTGACTGCTTTGCTTTGGATTTGGTGGCCCGTCGATACCGGGAGAGGTGAAGGGCATTGCGGGGCCATGTCACTGGCTGCGCATCACCCGCTTTGTGTCCCGGGAGGCTCAGGCGAGAGAAACGCTCGTTATTTGGCTGATGAAGCGGAGCCGAGCAGGGGGCAGGGGCCGGCATGGCTCTCTCGTCCTGTGTGTTGGCGGAGGAGGGTGTCTTCGGCCAAAGGCGGGGTATTTGAATGGCTGAGGGTGAGGTGACACGGGCCGTGGCCCGCTGGCCCTGTGCTGCATCTGGCCACTGGTGGCCTGACGTCCTTACGGCACCAGCGGCCATGGCGAGCAGAACCCATTTCACAACCTTCTCCTGTGAAAAATCACCTGGGTCCTTAAACGAGCAAAAACCCTGGTACCGAATCTTGCTCAAATATGAGCAAAGTTTGCGGCGTGCAAATCGTCGTTCCCGGTTCAAGCTCCACCACGGGGACTGGGCAGGGTCAGGCAGAAAAACTCACGTATAATGGTCGTTCCTGGGAGAGCTGTGGGTTTGTGCCATGTTTGTCCCAGAATGCTGATTGGGATCTCGCTGCCTGGCAGACAAATGAACTTGTGCTCGTAGCTGGGGTGTCTGCTGGGCGCTAGTGCTGTCCCTGCAGCAGGGCTGGCCAGGCACTGGGCTCAGCACGGGGGGCCCGGGGGCCACCAAGCCCGTCCCCGCGGGGCAGGCAGCCGGCCAGTGCCTCCAGCCCCAGGGACTCGAGCAGCAGCGGCTGCAGCATCCCTGGGGACACGGGGCACAGGAGTCAGCGAGCCCCAGGGCCTCACGGACCAGGGGATGTGCTAAGTAGTTTGTCATTGATTTTCGCCTTCAGTTATCTCCTTTCTGCAGCAGCTCTGCTTGCTCTGCCCTGGCGGCAAGGGGAGAGGGCTATATTTCATAGAATCATAGAATCATAGAATTGTTCTGGTTGGAAGAGACCTCCAAGATCATCGGGTCCAACCATTAACCTATCACTACCAAGTCCCCCACTAAATCATATCCCTTAGGGCCTCATCTAAACGCCTTTTGAATACCCCCAGAGATGGGGACTCCACCACCTCCCTGGGCAGCCTGTTCCAATGCCTGACAACCCTTTCGGTAAAGAAGTTTTTACGAATGTCCAATCTAAACCTCCCCTGGCGCAACTTGAGGCCATTTCCTCTTGTCCTGTCGTCTCTTACTAGGGAGAAGAGACCAACCCCCATCTCTCTACAACCTCCTTTCAGGTAGTTGTAGAGAGCAATAAGGTCTCCCCTCAGCCTCCTTTTCTCCAGGCTAAACATCCCCAGGTCCCTCAGCCGCTCCTCATAGGACTTGTGTTCCAGACCCTTCACCAGCCTCGTTGCCCGTCTCTGGACACGCTCCAGCACCTCAATGTCTTTCTTGTAGTGAGGGGCCCAAAACTGAACACAGTACTCGAGGTGTGGCCTCACCAGGGCCGAGTACAGGGGGACAATCACCTCCCTACTCCTGCTGGCCACACTATTTCTGATACAGGCCAGGATGCCGTTGGCCTTCTTGGCCACCTGGGCACACTGCTGGCTCATATTCAGCCGGCCGTCAACCAACACCCCCAGGTCCTTTTCCACCGGGCAGCTTTCCAGCCACTCCCCCCCAAGCCTGTAGCGTTGCCTGGGGTTGTTGTGACCCAAGTGCAGGACCCGGCACTTGGCCTTGTTGAACCTCATACATTGGCCTCGGCCCATCAATCCAGCCTGTCCAGGTCCCGCTGTAGCGCCTGCCTGCCCTCCAGCAGATCAACACTCCCTCCCAACTTGGTGTCATCTGCAAACTTACTGAGGGTGCACTCGATCCCCTCGTCCAGATCATTGATAAAGATATTGAACAGAACTGGCCCCAGTACTGAGCCCTGGGGAACACCACTTGTGACCGGCCTCCAACCGGATTGAACTCCATTCACCACAACTCTTTGGGCCCGGCCATCCAGCCAGTTTCCTACCCAGCGCAGAGTATGCCCATCCAAGCCATGGGTAGCCAACTTCTCCAAGAGAATGCTGTGGGAGACGGTGTCAAAGGCTTTACTAAAGTCCAGGTACACAACGTCCACAGCCTTTCCCTCATCCACTAAGCGGGTCACCATGTCGTAGAAGGAGATCAGGTTGGTCAGACAGGACCTGCCTTTCATAAACCCGTGCTGACTGGGCCCGATCACCCGGTTGTCCCGTATGTGCCGCGTGATGGCACTCAAGATGATCTGCTCCATAACCTTCCCGGGCACCGAGGTCAGGCTGACAGGCCTGTAGTTGCCCGGATCCTCCTTCCGGCCCTTCTTGTAGATGGGCGTCACATTTGCCAGCTTCCAGTCAACTGGGACCTCCCCAGTTAGCCAGGACTGCTGGTAAATGATGGAGAGTGGCTTGATGAGCACTTCTGCCAGCTCTTTCAGCACCCTTGGGTGGATCCCATCCGGCCCCATAGACTTGTGCGTGTCTAGGTGGCGTAGCAGGTCACTGACCATTTCCCCTTGGACTTCGGGGTTTACATTCTGCTCCCCATCCCTGTCTTCCTGCTCAGGGGGCTGGGTGCCCAGAGAGCAACTTCCCTTGCTGTTGAAGACTGAGGCAAAGAAGGCATTTAGCACCTCAGCCTTTTCCTCATCCCTTGACACTAAGTTTCCCTCCGCATCCAATAGAGGAGGGAGATTCTCCTTAGCCCCCTTTTTATTGTTAATGTATTTGTAGAAAGACTTTTTGTTGTCTTTTACGGCAGTAGCCAGTAAACAAGTTCCTTGTTTTCCCCTTAGATATCCCTTTTCCTCTCCTGGCTTTTGCAGAACGGTGCGGCTCTGCGCCCAGAGCCAGGGTCTCCTGCACCAGCTGAGACGCTGGTTTCGGGTTCTATGCAGAGCATCTCAGACTGCAGCAAAATTAACTCCAATATGCCCTGAGCGAGTTGGCTTGGTGAAAAGAAGCAGTTTCCACCGGCTCCTGTGAAACGTGGCAGCGTCTCGGCACGTCGGGCTTTGCAGGAACACCGATTGCTCGTGGCCATTGCGAGAGGCTGGAGGGAAAATAATGATGTATTTCCACGTTCCGGGAACACACTGGAGTCCTACAAACTCTCCGGGGTGCCTGAAGGGTGAATGCAGTTTATTTTTTTACCGCTCGTTGTTAGTGATAACTGGATTTTCAGCTCTGAGCGTGCAAAGAGCTGAGGGAACTTCCAAATAATGTCCTTGTGGGGCAGATGAAGTGGTAGAAACGGGTCTGAGCAGCTCTCTCCTGCTCTCAGGGCCAGCCTGAGGGGTTCCCTGCCCCAGCCCGGCCCCGTGTTTTGGAAAGGGGGCATCTGTGGGGCTGTTCCCTGATCGAGAGAAGCTCCCGGTTGCTTTACGGGAGGCAGCATCACGGGCCCGTCCCAGCAGAGCACTGGGCCCCCGAGACGCTCTGCAGCATCTCCCCATCTAGCCCTGAGCCCCCTGCGAGCTGCCCGGTAGGAACGAGCCGGGTTTGGTCCCACGGCCGCAGCCCCCGTGGGCCGTGGGAGGTGAGGCCACGAGGAGACGGCCGGCCAGCGTGGACGCTGACCTCTCCTGGATGCTGGGGGTCTGCCTGCTTGGGACAGAGGCGTCCCGGGCATTCTCCCTCTTCCCGCTGGGTTTCTGCCGGGAGAGAGACCAGCCGCTCCCCTTTCCCATTCCTCGTGGTTTTTTGCTGAAGTGGGATTATTTAAACCCAGAGAGGCGGGTGCTGGCCCCGCGTTTTGCAGGTCCGGGGAGGAGAAGGGAGCTCCCCACTCCCGGAAAGCCCCAGCGTGGCCCTTGCTGACCGCATTTCCCGTGCAGGTATTGAAGGCACATCCCGAACGCAGCGTTTTCCTTCAGAAACACCCGTGGGAACGCCACCATGAGATACCCGCAGGGTCCCCAGACTGCGACGGCGTGCCAAGCAGAGGGCCGGGACCCGTGCCCGCGCACCCCACTGCACACCCGCTTCAGCCTGGACGGCGGCCGGTCCCAGGAGCTGAGCAGGTTTTACCAGGTGAGGACACGGGGGGCCGTGGAGGGGAGCCAGGGGGGCCACAGGCTCCTCGGGGGGCTGCGTGGGGAGCAGCCCCCATTGCAGCAGCCAGCTCTGCCCCTTCCAGAGCCCCTGTCTGGGGGGCAGGGGGTCTGGAATGCCACGGGCTCTGCCTGCCGGGCAGCGGGCAGAGACCTGCGGGCACGAGCACCGGAGATAACGCGGCGTTTGAGAAGCGGCAGGAGCGTCCCTGCCACGAGCACCACGCTCGCCCCACGCCTCGGCGGGGCCCGTTTCTTGCTAACGCCTTCCGATGCACGGCGAGTAACGCAAGCCAAGCTGCCAAATTAACGAGGCGAGCACGGGCGCTGCTTATTAATTTGCCTGTTAGCCCAGGAGCCCGAGCGTCGGAGGCAGGGCGGCTTAGGAGCATGTTTGCGACCGGCGTTTCGGCACGGTTAGAGGGTGGAGGCGATGGCCACGTGCTTGCAATGGTAACCCCCGCCAAATCCTGGTGCAAACAAGACTTGGAGCTCTGAACTCAGCCGGAACGCCCGGACGTTTGCCTTTATCTGCAGCTGACCCAGCAGCACCGCAAGTTTTACCGGGACAAGAGCGGGATGCTGCACGTCCTTCCCTACTTCGTGCTGCCCTCGAAGGAGAAGGAGAGGTATCCTCATCCACTCGACCTGTGAGTACCGATGTCCCCAGGACACGGTGGCACCCGGTTCCCAGGGCTTGGGCTGGTGGGAGGAAACCGGAGAGGTCTGGGGGAGAGCCAGCCCCACACCTGATCCTCCTTCTCTTCTTCACCAAACCGTCTGTCCTCAGAAAAATGAGACCAGAAGAAACCAGATTCACCTGAAAGGGAAGAAATAGGTGGGCAGCGTGCCAGGCTTGGAGGCTTCTTTTCCAACTTAGAAATCCCAGGTTTGGGTTTTTTTTTTAAAGCAAGCATCCTCCTGGCCATGTGTTTGAAACCCTGGATGTTTCTTTATTTCAAAGCCCTCACAAAAACCGCAGCAGCATCCCGTGGGGCTCCGTGTCCCATCTCCCCCCTCCTTGTCGCTGCGGGACGCCCCGCAGGGTCTGCTGCTCCCTGGGGCTTTCCCGCCACCAGCACGGCAGAGAGCTGAAGGCTGCAGCTCTTTTACTTGAATATTGTGCCAAAGCAGCCAGGCTGAAAAAAGGCACGACTTCAGCAACCAAACATCTGAGCTGGCCAACGGTCCCGCTGCCTCCCCCAGGTTGCCCACCGGCCATCGACCACTCGAGCCATCACAAACAGGTGAGGTCTCCAAGTCACCATGACCATGAACTGGTGGGGAACCCCAACCCCATCCCATAGCTACCTCTGGCCTCCCCATAGACAGGCTGGGGCTCCTCTCCTCTCAGCGGGCAGATCCAGTCCTCTGCTGAGACAGTACCTCCAAAATACGGGGTCCTGGAGAGGGCAGGAGGCCATAAAAACGGAAAGGCAAAAATTACCCTTTTGTTATTGCTCAGATAGTCATTTATGGAAAAAAAGACATCAAAGAGTGAAGCTCCTGGGTATTCCTCATCCCTCCAGGACCCGTCTCCATGGCTGACTGAGCAGAGGGTCGGAAAGATGGAGCGATCCTGGGGAGCAGGACGTAGTGTTGTTCCTCATCTCCCCCTTGCATGGGTGGGTTTCATTTCATAGAATCATCAAATCCCGGAATGGTTTGGGTGGGAAGGGACCTTTCAAGGCCATCTAGTCCAACCCCCTGCCGTGGGCAGGGACATCCTCAACTAGATCAGGTTGCCCAGAGCCCCGTCCAGCCTGACCTGGAATGTTTCCAGGGATGGGGCATCTCCCACCTCTCTGGGCAACCTGTGCCAGGGCCTCACCACCTTCGGCGTAAACAATTTCTGTTTGAATCTCCCCTCTTTTAGTTTAAAACCATCACCCCTCGCCCTGTTGCAACTGGCCCTGCTAAAAAGCCTGTCCCCATCTTTCCTATAAGCCCCTTTAGGGACTGGGAGGCCGCAATAAGGTCTCCCCGGAGCCTTCTCTTCTCCAGGCTGAACAACCCCAACTCTCTCAGCCTGTCCCCACAGCAGAGGGGCTCCAGCCCTCGGATCATCTCCGTGGCCTCCTCTGGCCCCGCTCCAGCAGGTCCGTGTCCTTCTTGTGCTGGGGCCCAGCGCTGGAGGCAGCACTGCAGGGGGGTCTCCCCAGAGCGGAGCAGAGGGGCAGAATCCCCCCCCTCGCCCTGCTGGCCACGCTGCTGGGGATGCAGCCCAGGGCACGGGTGGCTTTCTGGGCTGTGAGCGCACAGTGCCGGGTCATGTCCAGCTTTTCATCCACCGTCCATTCGTTATAGCCCTTGCTGTGCTCAGCACGCCCGATGGCACAGCTTCACAGTTTCCATACTGACAGCCACATTAGGGTCACTGAGATCTTACAGATCTCCTCCCTAAACCGCTGGTGTCAGAACGGCTCATACTCACAGACCTCTCACCAAAACCGCTGTTATCACCCAAAGTGAAATTCTTCTGTTGCACCCTCCAGCCCTGCACCCCCATTAGCACATAAAATCATGGAATCACAGAATCGTTCAGGTTGGAAGAGACCTTTTGGGTCATCGAGTCCAACCGCTAACCCAGTGCTGCCAAGGCCACCACTAACCCATGTCCCCAAGCGCCGCACATCCCCAGGCAGAGCTGCAGACCAGGGCAGACGAGTGCTGTGGTTATGTCAGATAGAAACCATCGGTCTTGGCTTCTCCTCCACCCGTCTTTGCTGCTGCTCCGCACGGGGCCGTCCTGCAACGAGGGGGTGTGTGCACTGGCACCCTGCAGAGCCCCGCGCGTGCACCCGGGGGTGCATGTGCTGAAGTGCATATGCTGAAGTGATGTTTGAAGGATCCGTTTAAGCTCCTCGCTGAAAGGCTGCGGCAGCTGGGCCCCCAGCACCGCCCCGGCGCGCACAGGGGCTGAGCAGCCCCAAAACTCCTCGCCAAGGGAGCTATGGGGGAGCTTCTCCCCCTGGGAACGTCAGGGCAGGTGCTGCTGGACAGTGTGAGGGAGCGTGTCAGCACCTCTGGGGCACAAAGATGGACAGAAGTAGACACAGCACTGCTGAAAGGCCGATTAAGTGGCTGGATATTTGTCTCCAGCGCTGAAAGCACAGTGGGTACGTTGGGGATGGAAAGAAGTAGTGATAAATATTTTTCAGCAAGAATAAAGGGGAAGTAAAACCTGGTGGGGACATGGAGTAGCACAGACCACAGCCCAAACTCAGGGAGCAGCGCGGCTGAACTCCCCTGGAGGGGCTTTGCATGTGCAAAACCGATTGAGACCGCCTAACTCCACAGCCGTGGGCTGTGCGATGCTGGCCAGCGTGCTCCGTGGCACAGCCCAGCACGGTGTCCCACCGCCCTTCGGGATGGGCACCCGCCGCGCTGACAGCCCCCGACGCCCCGTTCAACCCTCCAGGGGCCAGCGGAGCTCTCGGGGGAGCGTATCGCTCTCAACCGACGCCGGTTATAGCTGGCATCCAAAGCTCGCCCTTGGCTCGAGCTCCCAGCACAAGGCCGGTCTCCTGGGGTGATTGTACCGGACCTGAAATGGGCTGGAAAGGCACGGACAGCGCTGCCAGCCCAGCGGGACTGGGAGCTGAGCCGGCGGGGGAGCCAGCCGCCAGCAGAAACGCGTGGGTGCCCTCTAGTGCTGTATTCCTGTGGCTCAACAGGAGCGTAGAACTGGGGAAAAGCCCTCCAGTCGTCTTCAGAGGGCTTCAGACAAAATATCTTCATATATTTTCCTTGTGCCTGGCTGGATCTGCCTATGTTGTAACTTGTGTTCATCGCTGCTCCTATCACTGTGCACCTCAAAATTCAGGGTGCATCCTCCAGCCTCCTGCATCTCTACATCCTCTAGGTCCTCTCTTTGCTACCTGCCCATGGGTAGCTGGAGACAATAAGATTCCCCTTTTGCCTTCTCCTCTCGAGGCTGAACAACCCAGCTCTCTGCCTCTCCTTGCACATGGAATCATCGAGTCACAGAACAGTTTGGGTGGGAAGGGACCGTTAAAGCCCAACTAGTCCAACCCCCTGCCATGAGCAGGGACATCCTCAACTAGATCAGGTTGCCCAAAGCCCCGTCCAGCCTGACCTGGAATGTTTCCAGGGATGGGGCATCTCCCACCTCTCTGGGCAACCTGGGCCAGGGCCTCACCACCCTCAGTGTGAAAAACTTCTTAGATCTAGTCTGAATCTCCCCTCCTTTAGTTTGAACCCATCACCCCTTGTCCTGTCACTCCAGGCCCTTGTCCAAAGTCCCTCTCCAGCTTTCCTGTAGCCCCTTTAGGGACTGGGAGCTGCTGGAAGGTCTCCCCGGAGCCTTCTCTTCTCCAGGCTGAACAACCCCAACTCTTCCAGCCTGTCTCCATAGCAGAGGGGCTCCAGCCCTCGGATCATCTCCGTGGCCTCCTCTGGCCCCGCTCCAGCAGGTCCGTGTCCTTCTTGTGCTGGGCCCAGAGCTGGAGGCAGCACTGCAGGGGGGGGTCCACACCATGTGCTCCAGCCCATCTCGGTGGCCCTTAGAATCAAAGAACTGTTGAGGTTGGAAGAGACCTTTAAGATGTGCAGGATGTCCACATCTTCCTTGCACAGGGGAGCCCCAGAGCGGCCACAGCACTGCAGACACCGACCAGGGGGGCTGGATGCTGCCCCTGCCTCGCCGGCCGCTCTCCCGCTTGCACAGCCCGGGCGGGGGTTGGACCCTCCTTGCTGTGAGATGGGAAGTCACGGTGGTGCTGTGAGCGCAGCAGCGAGGACGGCTATGGCCAGCCCTGGGAGCCCACGAATCTGCAACATTTTGTGTGTGGAGCTCAGAGAAGCTGCTTCAACGAGGGGTTAATTGATGGGCACGGAGCGCTTCGCCCGCTGTGTGCTGCGCTGGCTCGGCTGGCTAACGCTTTCTTATCAACCCTTCGCTGCCCATCCGAAACAAACAGGAGTGGGGGGGCTGTCCTTCACCCAGGCCAGGTCTCATGGCAAGAGGGAGAAACGTGTGGGATGAGGAGGACAGATGGAAGCGGATGGAGTAAAGCCGATGCTGTCGGGGCCATGAGCGCATCCCCCTTCCAGGAGCTCCGCTGGCAGAGGCCGAGGTCAGCCCCAGCGCTGATAAGAGCTGTTGTGGGCAAAGCTGGAGGTGATGGCCGGTGCCTCCCTTCCTTTGGGATCTGTTTTTAAGCCGCAGATTTACCACCAGCCCCCACCTTTGCAGCTGTGCCACAGCTGGCTCTGCGCCCGGGCTTGGACCTCCTCCACTCCAACCCGGACCCGGATCTGGGCTTGACCTCGGACCTGCCTCCCTGCTGGGTGGCCCTTGGGCCGTGTCTGACCCTGACCCCCGTCTCCAGACCTGATCCTGACCCTGCCTTGCTGCTGCACACCCCTGCTCCTGTTGCTGAGGACCTCACTGCTCCCTGACCTGTGCCCACAGAAATGATTTGACTTTGACCAGCTCCTGGAGGGACAGGCAACATGTCCCCAAAGGGGTACAAGTGGTGGTGGCCTTGAAAGTAATCTGTATTTTCCCTCTGCCCCTTCAAACCCTTCCCCATCCCCAGGGTCCTTCCTCATGCAGCTGTGAGACTGAACCCATCTGGGTAGCGCCGACATGCAGAGCTGCTTCTGCACGAGTATTTGTGGCCTGGAGGCCAGGGGTGCTTGCGGAGAGGAGGCTTGGCCTTGCCACATCAGCTCTGAGCAGGGCGCAGATCAAATCTCCCCTTTCTGCCTTTGTTTTCCTTGCACTTCGCGGCAAGCGATACCCGTGCCCGTGCGATCCGTGACAGCAGGACTTTGGGTGCACGTGCGGGGCTCAGGGGCAGGCAGAGCCAGCGCGACCTCGGGGATTGGGAGCCCCAGGGATGCGTCAGCCCGGTGCAAGGTCAGATTGAACAAGTTCTCTTGGGGGGACAAGGCTGCAAGTTCTCCTGCTTCTGCGGCTCTGCTGGGCTGGACAGTGCCGGGGCTGCAGGTGCCCCCTCGGCGCACGCCCCTACAGCTGAGCCCTGCCTGCGCCTCTGTAGCCCCTGCCTGCACCTCTGTAGCCCCTGCCTGCACCTCTGTAGCCCCTGCCTGCAGCTCTGTACCCCCTGCCTGTGCCTCTGTACCTGCTGCCAGCACCTCTGTAACCCTCCCTGGTGCTCTGCTCCTCCCCAGCCCACCGCTCAGCGCGAAGACCCGTTGGCATTTGCTGCGAGTGTCACCGGCGAACCTGCGTACCTACCAGACCTTCCCCTCGGGGAAGAGGGTCACCTCCCAGGAGAGAGACGTCCGAGACAGCTTTTTCCAGTACAGAGCCTAAGCGATGGCGACCACCCTGTCCTCGGTGGAAACCTGGTTTTCCAGCCGGGAGAGGAACGACGGGAAAATAAAGAAGAGGGAGCTGCCTGCGGTCTTGGGCTCTGTGTGCCGTGGGGACCTGCCCGCGTGCGGCAGGGATGCTCTTTGTCCGTGGCCCCCAAGGAGAGGGGGCAGCTGCCCACCACGCAGCTCCTCCTGCCATTTGGGATGGTGGATGGGCTGAGGAGAGATTGAGGACAGGCGGGGGATTAGCTTCGTTTGACGGGGTCACCGTCTGGCAGGCAAAATGCCCCTGCTCTGCCCCTGCCCACGCACGCTGCTGCCTCCGCCGGGGTGGAAAGGCAGCTCTGCACGGGTCCAGGCTCTGCTCGTGGCGGTGGGGGGGTCACCCAGGACCCTCTCACCCCTGGGACGACTGCTGAAGCATTTGCAATGGTGGGGAAGAGCGCACAGACTTCAGCGTAGTCAGCAGAGACCTCAGAGGGGGTGACGAGTCTGTGGATGGGCAACGACGACAAGGCTGCAGGAGAGTATCTGAGGAAGATGCTGCTAAATCATCCACGGGGCTCCCAGCCCAGCGGTACCACCCGCAGCCAGGCCATGGCTTTACAGCTGGCAGTGGTCAAAAAAGCAAATCAGGCCACAGGAATAACTAGGGAAAGAGTGGAGAGCGGGGCAGGCAGTACTGGGAGCCAACGGGGCTCTGCCCTCCTGCTGCCTGGGCATGGTGCGGCCGTCCTGCCTCCGGGAGATGCTGGAGCGGGAGGGCATTCAGGGAAGGGCATGGGAGCAGCTGGAGGCCCGCGTGGCATCCCTGCAAGAAACTAAATCTGCTACCCAGAGCCCGTCAGCCTGGAAGAGAGGGGCCGGGGGGGCCGGGGCGGAGGGGCGGTTGGCCACGGTCTCATCCCGTACAGGAGCAGAACAGGACCGCGGGAGGTTACCATGTGTCAGGTTCAAAGCAAACCCAACCGGGTGATTCTTCTAAACCACAGGGCTCCCCTTCCCAGGATGCTGCGCACAGCGAAATTTGACATGGTTTCCAAAAGCTACCGAGAAATCGGTGGAAGAAAACTGCTCCCGGGGTGACTGACTACAGGGACAGCGAGTCTGGGGCGGGTGCGCGTTGCCAGGAGCAAGGAGAGCTTAATTCCTCCATCCTCCGGGAGAGCACGTTAGGATGGGTTAAGCCATGCCAGGGCTGGTAGGACAGTGTCCCAGTGTGGGCAACGGGCAGCACGCAGCCTTGGCCCTGATCAATTTATTTGAGAAGATGTATTTTCTCCTGCGGTTTGGAAGTGGGTGACACGGCAGGGCACGGACAGAGGCTGTCACCGATGATGGCGACCAGGGCTATGCCCCCACGTGCCACCCATCCCTGAGGGGACGGGGTGCCTTCGGGCCACCAGCGAGCGCCCTGGCAAGCTGTGCCCGTGTTTGGGAGACATCTGCTCGCCTCTGAAGAGCATTTCCCTGGGTGCCAGCCTGTGCCGTTTGCCCACGGGGCTGGAGAAGGGGTCCTGAGCCCTCTGCCGCACCATGGCAGGCAGAGCTCCCTCGCCTGCCCCGCTGGGAGGGAGGGCAGGGGCAGGGGTCCAGCGCAGCCATGGACGGGAGCAGCCTTGCGTCCTCTCCCCGCTTCCACCCCAGCCGCATCCCCGGGCTCTTTCCTCCTCGACTCGTTCGTAACCAGCCTCCTGTCCGATCCCCGTGCCTGATTCGAAACACCAAGGTAGCCCAGCCACCGTGGGGACCCACGGCTGCAGCGCTGCGACAGCTCGGGTGGAACGCGCCGGGGAAGGGCCAGGAGCAGCCTGGGGAGCATCCAGAAGGATGGCAGAGCCCCGGGAGCGGCGGTGAGGGACTCTGGAGCGCGGGTGGTTTTTCCATCAGTCCTCCCGGTCAGAGGGAAGGGGTTTGGAAGGGCCGGTCCCATCTGGTGAATCAACAAATGGTGACAGGGCTGGTGCCACAGCCGGGGGTTCGGCTGCTGAGGCCGTGGGACTCGCTTTGAGAACCCTGGTCTGTGGGGGGCTGGTGGGGTCCCTCTGCCAGCGAAGGGGAAGAGCATCTTCGGTCATGGGCTGGCCAAGCTGGGGAAGAGGGCTTTAAACTGAAGTTGCCACAGGAGGGGAACCTCAATCCATCCCAGTCCCACCAGTTTGATGCCAGTGCCAGCAAGGGATGCCCAGGGCCTGGAGAAGGATCAGAGACCAGCAGGAGAGCACCTGGAGAGCAGCACAAAGGGATCCCAGCCACTCCCGCCAGTACATCAGCTTCATCGGGGGCCAACTTCAATGTCTCTGTGCAAACGCCCGTAGGGTGGGCAATGAACAAGAGCAGCCAGAGACGTGCGCACACCTGCAGGGCTATGGTCTTATTGGCATCACGGAGACGTGGTGGGATGGCTCCTACTGCTGGAGTGTTGGAGTGGAAGGATACAGGCTCCGTAGGAAGCACAGGCAGGGGAGACGAGGAGGGGGTGTCCCCCTCTGTGTCCATGACCAGCTGGAGCGCATGGAACTCAGCCTGGGAATGGATGAGGGGCTGACCGAGAGCTGATGGGTCAGGATTAAAGGGAGGGCAGGGACAGGGGACACTGTAGTGGGGGTCTGCTACAGGCCACCCGACCAGGAAGACCAAGCGGATGAGGCCCTCTATAGACAGACAGGAGCAGCCTCACGTTCACAAGCCCTGGTCCTCATGGGGGACTTCAACCATCCCGATACCTGTTGGAGGGACAACACAGCAGGCCATAAGGAATTCAGGAGGTTCCTGGAATGCAGCTCCCCTTGGCAAAGGACATGGACCTGTTGGAGCGGGGCCAGAGGAGGCCACGGAGATGATCCGAGGGCTGGAGCCCCTCTGCTATGGAGACAGGCTGAGAGAGTTGGGCTTGTTCAGCCTGGAGAAGAGAAGGCTCCAGGGAGACCTTCCAGCAGCTCCCAGTCCCTAAAGGGGCTACAGGAAAGCTGGAGAGGGCCTTTGGACAAGGGCCTGGAGTGACAGGACAGGGGGTGATGGGTTCAAACTGAAAGAGGGGAGATTTAGATGAGATCTAAGGAAGAAATTCTTCCCCATGAGGGTGGTGAGGCCCTGGCACAGGCTGCCCAGAGAAGCTGTGGCTGCCCCATCCCTGGAAACATCCCAGGTCAGGCTGGACGGGGCTCTGGGCAACCTGATCTAGTTGAGGATGTCCCTACCCATGGCAGGGGGTTGGACTGGATGGTCTTTAAGGTCCCTTCAGCCCAAACCCTTCTGTGATTCCGTGATTCTGTAAAGTCCTTGTGTTTTTCAGTGCATTCCTAAAGTCGCTTTACACTCCTGTCGGGTCATCATTCGCAGTCAGAGTTCATACTTTTTAGAGCTTGTTCTGTGGCCAAGCTCAATTGTGCAGCATTTTTGGGGACGGGAGGATGTGTGCAGCAGCCACAAGGAAGAAACTCACGTTTGTGCCAGTGATGCAAAGACCAAACACCAAGAGACATCTATTTATTTGAACTGTAAGACAAAACACATTAATGACACCATTTCCACCAAATTTCATTTGCCTTCCTGGAAGGGATTTGGGTGTTGACCCTGACGTGGCTGCTAAGGTGTCCCGGGGAGGTTCAGCCCTTGTGGGTCCAGGATCTGATCCTGAAATTGCTCTTAGGCACCTGGAGGGATGCTGCAGGAGTGGGAACGGAGCATCTGCCCGCCCGCCTGCACGGCAGAGGGGGGCTGTGGGTATCTCGGTGCTCACCCCCGTCCTGGGAGCTCTCTGGTGGGTTTGGGGGGGCTGCTGGGGTTCATGGAGCACCCCTGCCCACTCTTCCTGGCTCACAGCTCCCACCCGGGGTGGCCGAGCCCAAATCCTCCTTTGCTGGCAGCTCTGGACTGCAGCCAACTCGGCGTCTAACATTTTAGATGCCAAGTGAGGAATTTTTTTGCCTTTTTATTGCCTTTTCACACTCTTGTGAGCCCCCTCTGCAGCTCCTCACCGTCGGGCTGAGCCCTTCAGCATCACCAGCCCCCTCCCTGCGGATGCTGGACGAGCTCCATAACCCCGTCCTTGAAGCGCCCTGGAGCTCCCCCACACATCAAAGCCAGTGCTGCAAATAAATCTCTCTTATTTTCTTCCCTCTGGCCAAGACTTCCAAGACGGACTCATCCTTCCAGCCACCCTGGCAGGTAGAGAAACCCCTGGTCTTTAATTCGTGCATGGCACGGTCCAGGCACCAAACCCCACAAGGTGGTTCCCCACCGTGGGGGAACCTCTCCCTCTTCTTCCCGGCCCACGAAACGTGGTGGCAGCAGCCGGGGAGCCCAGGGGTTACCAAACCTCGTCCCCCGAAGACGACTGGTCACCGCGTCCCTGGGAAGGGCAGCCTGGCAGGGAGCTGGCAGGGGAGGTGATCTTACCGCAAATGCCCAACGCGGGGTCTATTTTTAGCCTGGGACGTGCTTTGTCACTGCCTGGAACGTCCTCAGGGGCCGAGCCGTGGCGTGTGGAGGGCACACGGATTCGGTGCCCGGCGGGACTGACCTGCAGGCAGGGAAAGTGGGGGTGCCTGAATACACCCTGCGGGGTTTAAGGACAGGAAAGCAAATAAAAACAGATGCAAAAGAATCCTGTGGTGAAGAAACCTTCCTGAGAACATCAGGTTGGGGTTTCCAAGCTTTAAACCATGCTGGCAATTGTTGTGTCCAGCGTGACGGAGGCAAGAGCAGCTCCCATGGCTTTCCTGGCTCCTGCACCCTCCCCAGCCCTCTTGCGAAGGCGCCGAGAACACCTCGGCCTTTCCAGGAGAGATTTTGAACAGCCAGTTCTGGTGTCCCCGTTTCAGCAGCCCTTTAATGCAAAGAGAAATGGAGATGTTTTCAGCATGTGAGCACCTAAACCCTCCCGGGGGTGCAGACAATCCTTGCCACACTTCCGAACGTCTTTAATAGGAAATGTTGAAGGCAGGGGACGGTGAAAGCCCTTCTGCAGCATCGCCTCGCGCAGCCTTCCCCACTGCCGCTGGAGCATTAGGGTGAATCAGTGGTGTGTTTAGTCCGTGCCTCCTACCTGGAGCTCTTGCACCCATGATATCTGCTCCCCACCAGCCCAGGAGGGTGGGTGCCTCTCCCCTCCCTCTTCCCAAGCAGCACAGATCCAGCAAACAGCCCCGTTTTCTGGTGCTTCCCCCATCGCACAGGGGTTTGGGGCTGCTGCCCCAACCCAGACGGGTTGGCCCCGGCAGCGGGGGACGGTGCCGGGGTGGCAATCATGGGGGGCTGAGGAATAACACGATCCCCAGGAAGCACGGAGGGGTTTTGGCCGTTTGGAGCTGTACAACTCTCCCTAGGATGAGAAGCAAATTGAAACCACCTCCAGTTCATACCCTTAAAGCCTCTCAGGGTTTCTGTGGCTTTCTCGTGCTCATCAGGGCTTTGCCGACCAGGTCCCTTTGCTCTGCAGCCCTGGCATCTCGCAGGCAGGGTCGGAGCAGGGGCGAGACCAGGCTGCTGGGGTGACGCTGCTGGGGGAGGGAGCCCCCCCAAATCCATGCCTTGTTTCCAAAGCAGAACACATCTGTCTCGCTGTCTGTCCTGCTGCGGCTGGGGACAGGCCTGCTGAGCATTTTTCCCTTTGCTTTTCCCTTTAGAGGGCACCAGCAGCTTGCAAACTGTGCTCTGTGGGCACCGCAAATGGCAGCGTGGGCAGGAAGAAGGTGGGGGGTGGGACCCCCGGTCCTTTGGGCTGGTTTCCGAGCTGGCTGCTTGCACGGACACCAAATTTGCCTCTCTGCATCTCCACTCGTGTTTCATCCCATGCTGGTGCCACGACGTTGGGGTGGCCGTGCCCGGCAGCGGTGCCTCGCTCGGTGCAGACGGCAGCCACGGTGCAGGGATGTGCAAGGGATGTGCAAGGGACGTGCAAGGGACGTGCAAGGGACGTGCAGGCAAGGCAAGGGACAACCGCTTCCCCTGCCTCGGTTTCCCGTATCACCTCCCTTGCTGAGTTGGACGATGCAACCGGGGGCTTCCCTGGGCGCGGGGGGAGCCTGAGGCACCTGGACCCCCACGGGGACCGTGCCTGCTTGTGCAGGACCCGCACTCGGGCATCCCTCCTGCTCCTGACACGGGGCCGGGGTGAGCGACAGGGGAAAGGCAAGGCAGAAATAAGGGGGTGCCTCCGGCCTGGGCGGCAGAGCTGGGGCAGGGACAGGCTCCCTTCTGGCAGGGGAAGTGCTGAGGTTTGCAAAACCCGGCTGCATTTTCCAGCTGCTTCGGCTCCCAGCCCTCCGAGATGGCGTTGCTTGTCTGCAGGGCCCTCTCCAGGGCTACAAACCCCCCCGGGGGACAGGAACCCCCATGGGGCCGTCACCATCTGGGGCCTGGGGACTGGGACAGCTTGGCCGTGTCTGGGATTAAAACCCACTATCCAGGCAAGGCCGTTGCACGTCCCCGGCACAGTGGGATGGGATTTTCCTTTGCAGCGCAGACCGATCCTGGCTGTCACGTCCTGATGCTCCTGTGACGCTGGAAGAGGCTGGAAGAGGTAACCCCAAAGGTGATGGGGTGATGGGGGGGACAGGAGGGCAGGAGCAGCAGCCAGGTTAGAAATCAAGGGTTGGAGCATCCCCTCTGCGGCAAAAGCCAGGGGCAGGATATGAAAATGGCCTTGAAATAGCCCAAGAGGGTTGGAGCTCGTGGGGGAAAATGTGTTCAAAAAACCCCCTTTATCAGCCCTTCAGGAGTAAGACACCCCATGCTGAGCCCCCCTGGAAATCCCAGCGGGCTGACCCCCAGCAGCTCCCCAGGAGGTGTGTGTGGGGTGGGGGGGGGTTACCCGCAGACCCCATTAGAGACATGAGAAACCTGCTGGGGGCTGTCCCGTGGGGAGGAGCGGGTGGTCTGGGGCACCCTGAGCAGGGACCCAGCACCCTGCCCTGCAAGCACCGGGACAGCTTGGACGTGAAGGTCCCCCATCCCGGGATGCTCTGCAGAGAGGCCAGGCAGGGCCCCGGGGATCCGTCCTGGGCACCAGCGAGAGTTCCCTGAACCTGAAACACTGAAAAACCAACCCAAAACATGTGGCGCTCCAGGAACCAGCATTTTCCAAAAGAATTTTACTTCGCTGGAAAAGCTCCAACCATCAAAAGGATGATGTAGGGATAAAATCCCAAGTGTCAGGGAGGACTATATAAGGCGCTGCGTAGTTGGTGCTATGCCATCAGTCATTAAAACACGCTAGGGAGCTCTGAGGTGCTCTGCCACAGCAGAAATTTGAGGGTCACCGCCTCAAAGGCTACGCCGGTGTCACCGGGAGCACCCCGTGATTTCCAGGTCCAGGAGCTGCACCGCTGGCTGGTGGGAACCGCCGCGGGATTCAGGAGGAGGAACGTGGGCATGGCCACAGCGCTGGTGGGGAAGAGGCACCCACCGATGGGGACAGTGCAAGCGTCACCCACACACCCGGTGTCCAAAATAAATCCCCATTGAACCGATGGGACGTGCCAAGCGCTCTCCTGCGGCTCCGGGGAAGGGGACCCCAGCTCCTCCACGCCGCAGGTGAAGGTGAAGGTGCTCCTCTACCCTGAGCGAGGTCGCATGGCAAAGACCTCTGCGGGGTGCTGCACAGGACTGGGTGCATCCTTGCAGCCGCGGTTTGGGGACCACGGTGTGCGTGCCGCTGCCTGGGGGTGCTGCTCCTGCGGGCAGCGTTGGCCACGTTGGAGGGGCGGCTGGTCTTGAGCAGGGCGAGGTGAGGAGCTGCTCAGCTCAGCTCACCCGTCGCAGGCTGCCGGAGAGGCCAGGGCACTGAGCTCTGTGTGCCCCGAGCACCCCACTGGCTGCTCTCCTGCTCGCTTTGGCAGGTCTGTGATACCCACAGGCTGGAGAAGCAACGTGCCTGGATGTGCCCAGACATCCTCCCACGTACAAGTGTCCTTTCTGCTCCTAAGAGTGGCCCCAGACAGTGTGGATCGGCTCAGTGTGAGCCAGAGGGTGGATTTCCCCCACGGGCTCAGGCCCAGGCTCTAGGATGGGTCCAGCCCACGGCGAGGACAGTTTCCTATTTCTCTTCTTCAGGCGGCCCCGAGCCTGCAGACCTCGCACCCTCCTGAGCTGCCCCTTTTCCAGGCGGGAGAGCCCTGGCCTTTCCCTCCTGCTAGGGCAGCCGAGCCGCTCCGCTGGCCACCCCATGCCATCTAACACAGCCTTCCTTGGGACACGCTTGCCAGAGCTGCACAACACCCCTAAACACACAGTTGGAAGTGATGTCCTCCTTTAACACCCCAAACTCATGGTTGGAAGTGATGTCCTCCTTGAACATCCCCCAAACGCACAGTTGGAAGCGATGTCCTCCTTCCCTCACTCTTGCCTTCCTGGGAACCCCTAACGTGAGGTCTGCCCTCAGCTCGGGTACCTCTCTGAGCAGCCCTAGGACGTTTAAATCCCATCACGGCTCGCTCTCTCCCTTCTGCATTGCTTTGTGCTCACCGATGCTGAATTCCGTGAGCGATCTCCTGCCGAGGCAGCCTGCAGTGAGAGCTTCTTCTGCACCTCGCCTGGCTGCAGGCTGGTTTGAGCGTCCCAGCCCACTTGGGGCCACTTTTCATGTCACCTACGAGCGCTGTTGGGCACAGAGCTGCAGAGAGCCTCACCAGCAGCTCTCCTGTGCTGGGAAGACGGCCCATGCCCACCCCTGCTCGCTTTATCTGCTGGTCTCCAAGCAGCTCTGGAGCCGCAGGAGGACACCCCGGCTCACCCACGTGTCTTCCACAGCCTCCGCTTTTGTTGGTCAAACCTGCCTGGAAAATCTGAGTGTACCCTGAACACCAGCAGAGATTCCTGCCCTTCACACAGGCATTGGGAGAGAGCAAGGGAGAAAGGGAAGGAAAACCCTTCATTCCCCGTCTCATTCCCTTCATCCCTTCAATCATAGGTTGCCCAGAGAGGTGGGAGATGCCCCATCCCTGGAAACATTCCAGGTCAGGCTGGACGGGGCTCTGGGCAACCTGGTCTAGTTGAGGATGTCCCTGCCCATAGCAGGGGGTTGGACTGGATGGGCTTTAACGGTCCCCTCCCATCCAAACCCTTCTGTGATTCGATGATCCACCGCAGCGGAGATGTCAGGGATAAATGACATGGTTGTTTACTGCACTCTTCCCACCCTCCAGCACGTCTCGTTAATTAAGCCAGGCTCAGTGATTTGCAAACGCAGGTTGATTTTGTCCAGACCCAGCCTAGCTCCGAGCAAGCCCTCTCCTCCTCCTCTTGTGCCCCTGGAAAACCGCCCCTCCCTCTGACCGCTGCTGCCCCTTCCCCACCTTGCCTGCTCCCAGACCCCGTCTCAGGCCCCTCCGAAGGTGGGTCCCCCCTCGCCACCAGCCGGGGCACCGGCTGGCACAGCCACGGGCACCGCTTAACCAGGTAAAGGTTAACCCAGGCTCACCGCTGCAGCCCCAGCTCCTGCCCTGCCCTGTCGGTCTGGCTGCGGAAGCGGGCAGGTGGATGTTTACGGGATCAAGCCGATGCTCTTTACCGTCTTTGACAACTTGTTTAATCTCTCCGTGCTCCGGCTCCGCGAGCCAGCGGCGTTGGCTGTTTCCCACCTTTCCGTGTTTAGACTGGAGCTGGTGTGGACTGGAGATGAGTTTTACTGCGTCTTCACCCGGCCAGCGGCACAAAGCGCGCCTGGCCTTCGCAGGGCTGTTAGGTACTTGCATAAAACAGATGAGCCGTAATAACAAAGTGTTTGTTTTCCGACTCCCAACGTGAAAAAAATAACCCACCCTCCCTGCCCCCCGCCCCCAGCTCTGTGCAAGATCCAGCTGCACAAAGGCAAACCGGAGCTGCTCCCTGACGGCGCTGGTGTCCTCGGTGCCGGGTTATCTGCGTAAGCAGGCGAGGCAGGCGAGCGTGAGCTGCCCGCTGGAGCCCTCCGTCCTGCTATTATGGGAACATGCACGGTTGTGTCTTCTTTATTGTCTGTTCGGCGGGTAATGACTGCAGAGGCAGCCCGGGGAAGGGCTCGCTCGAGCATTTTATAGCCCTCCCGAAATGCAAAGTGCTCATCTGAAATGATCCATGGCAGGCGCGTGGCGAGACTCTGACTGTCTCCCACTCCCTCTGCGCCGGGGATGCTGCAGGAATAAATAAGAAGGGGGGAGGCTCGGCGCCGGTCCTCTCGCCTGGGGGGGCTGGTTTTGTTTCCCAAGGGGGAGATTTCTGCTGGGGAGGAGGGAGAGAGCTGCATGGCATCAGGGCCAGCACCCCCAAGTCCTGCCTGCAGGAAGGGGTCTCATCCAGGAGAAACCCCCTGGCCAGGAGCCTGTGGATGGGCGCAAGGCAATGGGACGCATCCTGCACCTCCTCACCCTCGGGGCTGTTGCTGGCTCTGCAGAGGGGACCCCGCTGCGCTGGAGCCTCCGCGCCCCGTGGAAGGGGACGGGGAGGGCGGTGGGAGTGCTGTGCACAGAGCAGGATCCGTCCCCAGCGCTGCAATGCGTGCAGCGGGGAAACCCTCATCAGAGCTACTGTTTGGGGCAGGAGTCACATGAATGTGTTCCAACGGCCACTCCAGGAGGGGGTAAATCCCACCCGGGAGACGTCTCTTTGCCCCCACCGCCTGGAAAGACGCCTACAGCCGGACTGTCACACTGACCCTGCTCCGAGCAGCGTCTGCGGGCCACCTCTCTGCACAGCTTTCCCGGGTGATTCCCGTCCGTCTGCCTTGCTTACCAGGCCGGTGGGATCTCATCCCAAAGGAACAAAAAGCCCTTCACGTGTCCTGCCGGCAAGCAGGAGAGGGACGCAGACTCGCCTTACTGAACGCGACGACGGGGCAGGCCAGTGCTTAGCGGGAGCGCGCAGCCATCCGAGGCTGGGATTGGACCGGTGGAGGGGGAAAGCCGTGCAGAAAATGTCCCAGGAGCTAGGCTGGCTGGTGAGCAGCCTTGGCTGCTCCATGGTCCTCAAGACCCGTGCAGGAATCCTTCTGCCGTGGGTGACAGCAGGTCTGGTGCCCCCCGGCTTGGAAGAGGACGTGCACCAGGAGGATGGAGGCCAAAGAAGCAGCATGAAAGCCACGGGCACCTGGGAAAGAGACCCAGCGAGAAGATGCTGAGCCTGTTGAGCTGTAAGGGGAGCAAGGGAAAAACCTTTCTTCATGATGGAGGGAAGAGAAACTGCTCCTGCAGTGGGAAGGGGTGCATGGGGTGACCTCCCAAGCACCCTTCTAGCCCTATTTTCTTAGGTTTTACGATTCTGGCACATTTCTGAACCCAGAGAGAGAAAGGAAGAGGGCCAAGCAGGCAAAAAGGAAGCGGTTGGATTGCCTGGCAAGCAAACAGCAGAGCAACACGCTACAAAGAGGCCTCCAGAGGTGTTTCGGTGGCCCAGAGAGGTGCTGCTGATGCCCCTGACCCCAACAGTGACGTGTCCCAGACCATCCCAGCAGGCTCTGAAGCTGGCCTTAGACTCCTTTGGTTTGAAACCCCGTCGTCCTTGGGCTGAGCGAGACTTTGCAGGCAGGGTCCCGGGAAGCTCTGCCCACGGGGAAATGCCTTGTGGGGTACGTGCGGGCGGATTGTGCGCATCAGCCACCGGGACGCTCAGGAGCGCAAAGTCCTTGGCCAGGGGGTGGGCATCAAAATGGGATCAACCGGGCGCTTTTCAGCCTCAAATTGGTCTGTTTTTTGTACAAAACACCTTCATGACTTTGAGATGCCTCTGTTCAAAGATCATACAGAGGAGCACAGGCACAAATTTGAGCAATGGGGAAAAATGTGTTTTTTAAAGTATCTTCTGGTGGTTTGGTTTGGAGATGTGAAAAATACGTAAATTGTTGGCTTGCTGTGTTTAAGAGGAAGCGAAGACAGGCTGTGCTCAGCGATGGGCTCGCCCATCGGCTCTTTGGAGATACCTATCAACGTTGCGTTACACAGAGGACACCAGAAAACAGGTTCCCTGGGGGCTGCTCCCCTGCCGTGAGCAGAGTTTTGGAAAAGCTGGGAGCTGAGCCCTGGGACCCGGGCTGGGGGGCAGTGGGCACGCTCCCCCCCGGGCCCACGTGGGACACGGTGCGTGGGGTGGAGCCCACGGTGGGGGAATGCCCGCACGGCCAGGTGGAGCTGGGAAGTGCAGAGGAATCAGCTGGGTTCATTCATGCTTCCATAGACAATTTAGTGCGTCCAGAGGAGGGTCACAAACATGATCCGAGGGCTGGAGCCCCTCTGCTATGGGGACAGGCTGAGAGAGTTGGGGTTGTTCAGCCTGGAGAAGAGAAGGCTCCGGGGAGACCTTCCAGCAGCTCCCAGTCCCTAAAGGGGCTACAGGAAAGCTGGAGAGGGCCTTTGGACACGGGCATGGAGTGACAGGACAAGGGGTGATGGGTTCAAACTGAAAGAGGGGAGATTCAGATTAGACATAAGGAAGAAATTCTTCCCCATGAGGGTGGTGAAGCCCTGGCACAGGTTGCCCAGAGAGGTGGGAGATGCCCCATCCCTGGAAACATTCCAGGTCAAGCTGGACGGGGCTCTGGGCAACCTGATCTAGTTGAGGATGTCCCTGCCCATGGCAGGGGGTTGGACTGGATGGGCTTTAACTGTCCCTTCCCACCCAAACCATTCCGTGATTTGATGACTCTGATTTCAGAGCCCTGCTGAGGATGCAGCGAAGCAGGAGACGTGCGACCCGGCTGGGGGGGGGGGCTGCGTAGGAAGCGTCTGTGCTCGTGGCCGTGCACGGCACAGCAGAGCTGCCTTCTGCTAGAAAAAAGCTAATTTTGGGGTCAGGAGAGGCTCATTGCTAAGAGCCAGCACGAGTCCTGGCTGCTGGGAAGGGGCTGCAAAAAAATCAGGGAGCGAAGTGGCTCAGTGTGAGCGGGTCAGGGCTGAATGCTTTCCTCTCTCCCTCCAGCCAGAAAAAGCACAGCCGCGGGATGCTCCAAGTGAGCCTTTTCCCGAGGAAATCTGCCCTTCGGGGCAAGGATGCCGCGAGGCAGCAGGGCTGGGGGCTGGTGATGCTCCCACCCACGGGGGGATGCTGGTGGGACCCCCGTGCCGTCCGGCGGGGGCAGCGGGGCCGCGGCACGTTTCGGGGGAAGGCACGGTCGTGCCATGCTCGCGATGCTCCTCGCTGACGTGCCGCTGGCCACCGCGCTCGCTGAGGTAATCTTAGCAGTGTCGTCGAATGGAAAAAAGCACAAAGTCTGCCACGGTGTGTTTACATAACTCCAAATGTCAAGTGGCGAAGGCGAAAACAGCGGAGAGGGATATTAAAACACAGGGTAATTAGCACGGGCTCTCAGGCGGCGCGGGGGTGACGGCAGCGGCACGGTGCGTGGGACGGCTGGCACGGGGGGAACCCGCCCGGCGCCTGTCCCAGGAGGTTTCGGCGTCGCTGAGCTTGGTTTTCCCTCCAGTTGATGGGGCATCGGCCGGGCACGTGGCTTTGCCTGGCACGAGCATCTCGGCCCTGAATAAATAACTTTGCGGGTGCTCTCTCAGCCCAGCCGGGGCTCGGGAGGGCAGGGCAGCGATGCTGCCAGCTCATCGCCGGCTGTCGGGGCGAAGGGATGCGGGCACCGCGGCTGGGGAGCGCAGCCGGGCACCGCGCGCGGTATCCGATGGGGATGCAGGAACGGGGCATCTCCCCCAAACCTCTGCAGGACGGCGGGGGGACACCCGCTGTGAGCTCCCGTCGCAGCAGCCCTGCCCGGAGTGGGACCCCACAGTTCCAGATCTCAACCGATATCCAGAAAGCAAGAAACCTCCCCAAAACACACCCTCTGTCCCACCCCTCCCACGCACGCGGGACGCCGCGCTCCTCCCATTTTGTCAGTTTTCTTCTAATGCCTCCGAGAGCTCTTCACTCTTAAAATGCTTGTTCCAGGAGCTTGCAAAGTTGAGCTGTGAGATTTGCGCAGCCCGTCATGCAAAGAACTTTAATTAAACACGTGAAAGTCAAACACACTCGGTGTAATTCAGACTGACAGTGTCTATAAATATATTTAGTTCCCGGATTTCAATTAAGTCCTCCAGAAAAATTGTTTGATTCCTTAAGCACAACTCAGAATTTCTCCTTTTTCCTTTTTAGCTGTTCCTTGGGTCGGAGGAACATGTTTCCTGCCTGGATATTTGCATTTGTATGATTTCGCGCATTTTAAGTTCCAGACAGGTGATGGATGCTCGTGACGTCGGGAGGAAACCTGGATGGGTCCCAACAAGAGACTCTCTCGGGTTGTACAAAAGGCAAGGCTGCTCATTTTTTATCTTCCAAGACAAACTATATATATTTTTTTTTTTTTTTTTTTAATCCGAGAAATGAACCGTCAGCACTGAAAACCCCTGCGGGAACTCCACAAAGTACTCGGGTGCCCCCGAGACGAGCGCGAGGGAGAGATCTCAGCGCGGTTTGCTCTGGCCCGTGGCTGGAGTGGGGCGAGGGACGGAGAAACGCCCCGGGCGAGGGTCTCCGCGCCCCGCAGCACGCTGTCCCCTGCCTCGGAGAGGGAACTCGTGGCGTTAAGCGCAACAGCGGTATTAAGGGACACGCGTTTCTTCCCCCTCGCCTGCGCCCTGCTTTTCTCTGATCAGCGTGATCCCTGTAATTACGCTGTGAGGGCGCTGGAAATCGGCGATGGCGATTGCTAGACCCTTGTCGGGGCTTCTGGGGCTCCACGACGGGCTCGTGCCCGGCCGTCCCAGGGCGCTGCCGGGGTCTGGGCTCTGGCACCTTCTTTTCCAGTGTCTCCCCGTTGCTTGCTGGGGCTGGGGCTTGGTTTGGGAACCACCACGTCTTGCTGTGGGTGAACATCTGCCTCCCACCCCCCCGCCCGTGCCATCTGTCCTGCGGGCGGGAAGTGATTAAATGAGGCCGTTCATTAGTGTGTCCTTGATGCTACAGCACCCTGGGAAGGAGAAGCCTCTTCCCTAACAGGGACGGGTAATTACGTAGCGGCACTGAGAGCGGCACGATGTTGTGTGTATGGCTCGCGCGGTCCCGTGGGGGCCGGTGCACTTAAGGAAACTTTGGGGTCATTTGTTACCATCCTTTTACACCTCTTATTACCATCCTCCGACCTCTTTCCTCCCTCCCAGCTGCCTCCCTTTGTCTGCCCCCCTCTTATTTGGGGCAGCCCGTGGGCATCATCGCCCTTCGGGACCCCGCACTTCGGCTGCAGGGGACGCGCGGTGCAGACCGCGCACGAGGCCGCGCAGCGGCGGGGGATCCGGGGGGCCCGAAGTGACGGGGGTTTGGGGCGAGCAAGCTCCAGCGGTTGGCCTGTCGCAGGAGTGGCGGGGGGGGGCCTGGAGGAAGCTCTGCTGGAAAGAACAGAGCTGCCCTGGGGTGGGGAGCGTGAAAGGCAAGCGGCGGCTGAAAATGCAAGGTCAAGATTTAACCGGGACGATTGGAGCCGGCGGGGGGAAAAGAAAGCAAAATCCGGGAGCAGTTCTCAAACAAGTAGACGGTCTTCTCAGTTTTGTCCTTAAGAAATGGCTTTGACAGCCCCTTTCATCGCTCTGCAGCTTTCCCAGCGCTGGAGAAGCTACAAAGCAAGGAAAAAAACAAGGAAAAAACAAGGGGGGAGGGATCAAGAGGGAAGATGGGAGAAGAGCTGAGTCTTCAGCATGATTCATTCGTATTGCGAGTCAAAAGAAGAGAGAAAATCCCAGTAAATCCTTCCAGGGTTCTGCAGATGTTTGGGGCAGGCGCACGGGGGTGAGGTTAGGGGTGGCCGAGACCCCCCGTCGGGTTGATTTGGGAGAAGGCAGCCTTTTGCATGAGTTGGGTGCCAGTTCCCAGCTCCTCGGGGATGTAAAAGCAGGACGGCCTCGCCGTGGCCTCCTCTGCGGCTGCCCTGGGTCTCGGGGAACTCGCGGCGGGTCCGGCTGCAGAAACCCAACCCCAGCAGCTTCCCGAGTTGCTGCAGCCAGGAAGGAGATTTGCCCTCAAAGGGAGTTCTGCAGTTTTGCATGGAAGTCCAAAAGATATCCTCAGGGGAAGAGCCCGGGAAGTTCTCTAGGGCCAGTGGCACGCGCATCAGGCAGGACCGCATCCCCCTCTCTGGAAGTGCTGCGCAGCCGTCAGCCCTGGCAAATACTCACGGTGCTCGTATAATGATATCCAGAGGTCTGAATGCGTGGGGAGAAGCCCGGAGGTTGCGAGCTGAGCGCGGAGGGGGCCGTGGGTGCCAGGGGCACTGGGCATCGCGTCCTCACGCCTTCCTCGCCCCGTGCCGCACGCGGGCGGCCCGTGTCCTGATGGGGATCAGGAGAGGCACCTCCGAGCTGATCCCTGCGGAGCCCCAGCCGCGGGTCGTCCTTGAGGGGCCTGAGGAAGCCTTCGTGGAGGTTTCCTGAGTGGGTGTGAAGGCTTCACCTGACTGCCCAGGGGCAGCCCTGTCCCCTCGGAAATGTCATCCTGGGAAGCTCTGATCTTATTCCCGCCTTCGTCTTCGCTTGCTCCAACTTCAGCCTCCAGCTCTTTCAACCTGCCTTTGCCTGCTTGATTAAAGAGCCTCCACGACCAGCGGCTTTCCCCCGGGAGAGCTCATTCCGTGCTGTGACAAGTCTTCTCCCTCACCTGTGCTGTGACGAGTGAGCGAGCCCGAGCACGCCGCGGGAAGGACGTTGCAGACTGGGGATGTGCTGGCAACTCCTGACCCTGGGTCTTCGTTGTCCCTTGCAGGGACCCTGTTGGGCACCACCCCCTGACCACGCGCCCGCCTCGGGCAGAGGGGGATGCTGCAAGGGGCAGAGGGGAAAAAACACTTGTTGCTATTTCTGCCTTAAACCCTGCGCTGCTTAATCGTCCCCAAAGTGATCCGCCAGCGTTCCGCATCAGCGGCTCGGCTCGGCCGTTGTTCTCCCATCCATCGTTGTGTCGGTGGCAAAAGCTCTCAGGAAGGATTCAAGGTTGGCTCGAGGGGGGTCCTGAGCAGCGCGGGGCCGGGAGCCGCTCATTAGCCTTGCCGCAGGAACGCGCGCTTGCCTTCCCGCTCGGCAGGTAAGGCAGCAGGATTTAAAAAATCTTAGCACGTGTCGCTTCCCTGTTAAGAAAATATAGACATTATTCTCAGCGCGTATAGACTGTTAGCGTCGTGTCATCCCTTTCAGGGACACGAGATACGCATAACAGGAATTCTCTAACAAGGCGTTTAATCCCTAAAGCGTGCAAAATGATTAAAAAGGGAAATGACAAAGGGAAAATTTTTTAAAAAAAAAAGGAAGACATGTCTGCATGCTGCGCATACCTAATCCCCCTGGGATGCGGTGCAGCAGAGAGGTTAATACCAGGTCCCTGCCTTCTCTGGACTTGCTAGGCTGTCTGCATCGAAGGTCCTGCTCTCTGCGGACAGGGGAAACATGTTAAACCCCAGACCCATAACGGGAAGCTCAAAATGATTCTCAGATCGTGCTCCAAGGCTCTGGCGTGTCTCTCCGCTGGCAGGACAGATGTTTTCCCAGGCGGGAGGTGTCTCGAACAAGCTGTGCTCGCTTGCTCCCGGACTGCTGCTGCCGTCGGTGTCACCTCGCGTGACCCGAGTCCATGGCTTGGGCTGAGCTCGGTGGTACCCAGCGAACCCCCATGCGCCCCCGCGTCCCCCGAGACCGCCGTGGGAGATGCACGGCTCTTCCCCAGGAGCCGGGCTCCTGGCGCAACATCTCCAGCTGGACCTGGTGCCAGAGGGGAAGAGATGTTGCGTTTAGCTCCCTGCCTTGTCCCCACGCGCTGCTAGGGTTTGGAGGGCTTGTTCCCCAACTGCATGTGCCGCTCCTTGGATAACACCATAAAACTCCTTGTTTCTCCTTTTCCTCCGTCTCTGACGGTACCCCATTGGGAGGCATAAGGAAATCCAAACCAGAGGATGCTACGCGTACTCTGGCGTAATGAATTTCCCTGTTCACAGAGTTACTTGGGGTTTTGACTCTTTAGTTGAGTCACTAAACCAAATTACCCCTTATTTGCCCTGCTCTGTTCAGCATCGCTCTTGTTAGCATCCTCCTTTCAATTACGGCAGCTTCGGAGGTCCGCGAGTTTCCAAGGGCAAGGGATTCTGTGTGAGTAAAACAACCCATTTGTTTCCCTCGTGCCTGCTGCCGGTGGGAGGTAACTAATGAACAAGGGCTGCCGATCGCGCTTATCCTAAACACAAATCAGTGTGAGTGGTCGCACGCAGCGGAGTTCAAAAGGAGCATCCATCCCTGTCGTCGCTGAGCCAGAGCCTCGGGTAAAACCACCCCATTTAACTGGGAGCGCTGGGGTTCTGCTGGATTTGGGGGAGGTTAACGGGCAGGCAGGAGGCTTTGTCTTGAAATGAGAAGCTCTGCTCGTGGGGACTTCAAGAGCTGGAGCCTCACGACACGCGGGGCTGAGGATGGACATAAAATACCTTTGCAGCGTCCCCGGAGGATGCGGGCGCTGAGGGGCTGAAGGGAAAGGTGACGCTTGGTCCTTCTCTGTAGTGTGGGCTAAGCCGGGGTTCGGGAAGGGGCTGGCAGCCGCAGGGCCACCCTGCCGCCGCCTTTGAGCAGCTTTGCAGAGCCACCCAGCACCAAAGCCCCGTCCCCGGGAGAGCTCTGTGCCACGGGACGCTGCACCCGTGGGGACGGTGCCACCAGGCTGGCAGCACCCTGAGTGCATCCGCTGTGGTCCTGCCTTCACCTGCTGCCCGTGCTCCAGCCCTGCCCGACACCCAGTCCCGGGGCGAGACCGTCCTCCCCGGCCCTGCTCCGCTGTCCTCGCACTGATGTCCTGGGGTCCCCGCTTGCTTCGGGGTCCCAGCATCTCCGCAGACAACCCAGCCTCAGGCCCTGCTGTCTCTGCCCCCCCTGAGCGCTGCTGGTGCTTCAGACCTTCTTGGCGCTGGGTTGGCTCCTCCGGCATCGCCCCTTGTGCTTTCACCGGCAGCTCGCCCGGGCCCAGGGCTTGGCTCTCCACTGCCTTGGGAGGCAGCAGAGCCGCTTCACCCCTTCTCACCCCATGGAGCTTCATGGGTGGCGGGGACAGCCAGCACCCTTCTAGGACACTCTCACCCCCAGCCTCCCTCCCAGGGGTACCTGCTGCCCCATACATTAGTTTGGTCTCCATGGTTTCCCTGCTGGGCGTTACCATGGTTACCGGTTTCCTTTTTTCATTAGGAGACACGAACTCTGGTAGTTCTTGGCTCTGCCACCCCCTTGAGCTCTCTGGGCTCTTGCTCAGGCTGGTTAGAGGGGATGGAGTGAACTTCGCCTGGGACAAGGGTGGCAGTGGGGCGTCCCCAGGCCAATCCAGCAACTGGTCTGGGAGACCACGGGCAGACCGGGAGGCTGTTGGTGAAAAGCTGAACAGCTTGAAAGGCTGTGCTCACCCTCTGCGTCTTGGCTGGGGAAAAAGAGAACGGAAAGTGGATGCTGTGACCTGGATTTTCTTTCTGCAATTGGGTTGCGCTGAGCTGTGCCTGGGGTAGGGAGCGTCCCCACTCAGCAGAAGTAAGGCTATCCTGGTCAAAAGCCTCCCCAGAGGCATGAGCTGTTGCCAGCGTCTCCACCTCCTCGTCCAGGTGCATCTTTTCTCTGCCCCGTCCCCTCTCATAAGCAGGGAGCGAGGCAGGGAGACAGATACGCTTTTAGCAAATCTAAACAAGACTTCACTCCGCTGCCTCCATTCCTCTTGGGCGGCTGGAGCACAGACCGATGGATGGGCTCGCGCGTGTCGACTCATTTCCAGAAAGTGCTTGGGAAAGGCAGAGGAGGAATGCTATCAGCACCTGCCTAAAATGGTCCTCCCCGGCTGGGACCGTTGGCTGGGGCAGGAGGCCCCTCCAGATGCGGGTCCCAAACCATGTCCTGGCAACTGCACGTGCTCTTGGTGCCTGATTCGATGACAGAACAAGAGGAAACAGCCTCAAGTTGCGCCAGGGGAGGTTTAGATTGGACATTCGTAAAAATTTCTTCACCGAAAGGGTTGTCGGGCACTGGAACAGGCTGCCCAGGGAGGTGGTGGAGTCCCCATCTCTGGAGGTATTCAAAAGGCGTTTAGATGAGGCCCTAAGGGATATGATTTAGTGGGGGACTTGGTAGTGATAGGTTAATGGTTGGACCCGATGATCTTGGTGGTCTCTTCCAACCAGAACAATTCTGTGATTCTATGATTCCTGTTGCAGCCCATGGAGACCTGGCCTAGGGAGCCATCCAGCTCGCCTTGGGCTTGGGCAACTGAACCGCTCTGGGCTCAGTCCCAAAGTCCAGACAAAGGCAGAGGTCTCCCCTAAAACCTTCTAGCCCCACGTGCATGCCCCCGATACCCACGGGCGTCTCTTCTTGTTACGATCCCTGACATCCCAGCCTGGCCCAAATAACGGCGCATCTGCTAAGGGAAACAGCCCCAGCCTGGTTAACGGGATGGAAAGAGGCTCCTGCCAGCTTTGTCCTCCTGGACGGCTGTGTGTGGAAAGCACCAGTAGCCTGAGTAATACATTGCAAGTGCTATACTTGGAGGAATTAATTTCTCTGGGGAACTGGATAGACAATTATTGCCCTTTTAGTGTGTTACTTGGACATGTTGGCGCTTCCCAGCCTCTCTGGCCCTGGCTTAGCTCGCCTGCATTCTCTCAATCATCAAACACATTTGGGCAGTGAAATTTCCAAGAAAATGTAATAAACTGGTCCTTAGAGACTCCATTTCACGTCGTGTCGGAGATGAAAGCTAAGAGGAGCTGGGTCACACGAGAGCTCCCTGCACTTACTGCTGTCTCCGCTCGGAACATGACTCAGCCTGTCCTCAGCAGAGGACGACGCCGGGCAGCACTGGATGATGGGAAAAGGCTTGTCAGACCATCCCATGCAGATGTGGGGGTCCCGATAGGCCCCCCCACCCCGGCAGAGCCACCCTCTGCCACGTGGGCTCCGGGACAGCAGCAGGGACCTGGGTGATGCTCTCCAGGCACCGACATGGGAGTCACGGGTAGAGACAGCGGCAGGTTTAAGGCCAAACTATTCTGAGGGGCTGGAAGAGGTGAGCGATTCCCTTCCTACCATGCAAGCCTGGTCCTGGAGTGGCATAAGGAAAATATTTGGAAGCGATGAGAACAACCGAGCACCAGTTGTTCACACAAGTGCACAGCCCGAGCCTCTTCATCTCTCCACGGCCCAGGAGGGAGAACACCCTGTCGCTTTTCTCCACCTCGGAACGAGATCATTTTGTCCAACCGATCATTTCGTACAGCCGTCGTTCTCCTCTGCTTTGCTGTTCCTCCGTGTGTGAAAGGAAGCGAGGACGCTCCTAATTAAATTGTTGTTGGGCAGATGTACGAGGGACCGAGGAGCGCAAAAGAATAAAATAAAATAGATTGCAGCTTCCCTGGGACGTTTTCATTCGGGAGGATGAAACTGTGCAGGGCTGTTATTTTTTCATCCAGTTTCAGTGAAGAAACAGTTAAAGTCCCCTCTTTGTCGAAGCAGGACTCCAGAAGGCAGCAGAGTGAAGGCATCATTTCTACCCTTGAACACGGGGCGTAGAAACTGTTGCTGCTTCTCACAGAGGGGACTCATGAAAAGAGAGGGAAAAGGGGGGACATGGGACATACATTTCTTCACCAGAACAAACGTTTGCTTCAGCGTTCGGTTTGCTCGGCCAGCTTGGTCCTGCCAGCCAGGAATTATCAGTTCAGCGGGTTTGGCTGGTGTGTCCTGCAGATACTTGGGAGAGCTGGGACATCCCATCAGGGCAGGGAATCCTTTCCCTGCTCCAGCTCCCAGGGGTTTTACCTCCTGGCAAGTGATGCCTTCTTTGGCTGCTGTAGCTTCTGTGTCTTTGGGCGGCTTTTGATGAAGAATGGGATGAAGTAATTGGGTCATACACTCAAGGGCCCTGTGATACCCAACACCATCTCATCTCGCCATCTCATCTTATCATCTTATCATAGAATCACAGAATGGTTTGGGCTGAAGGGACCTTAAGGATCCAAGATTCCACCCCCCTGCCATGGGCAGGGACACCTTCCACTAGACCAGGTTGCTCAGAGCCCCATCCAGCCTGGCCTTGGACACTTCCAGGGATGGGGCAGCCACAGCTTCTCTGGGCAACCTGTGCCAGGGCCTCCCCACCCTCATGGGGAAGAATTTCTTATCATGCTATCCCACCCCATCCCATCCCATCCCATCCCATCCCATCTCCAGAATCTGAACTAATTCAGGCTTAAAACCACTATTTCTTGACCTCTTGCTCCAGAACCATTCCGCCTGAACGAGGAAGAGTCTCTGTGAAAGGATCTGGTGGGAGTTGTGAAACAAGCCAGAGGAACACCTTCACCACCCAGCACCACAGACTGATGCAGGCCTTTTCTTGCTAAAAGAGTAAAAATGTTCAAGACATGAGGGAAATCCCTTTCGAGGACTCTTGCATTAAAAATGTAGGTGCGACTTGTGGTGCAGGGAGACCTGAGAGGACCTCCGGTCGCCGAAGCTGGATGGCTCTCCTGCACTGTGATGAAGAACAGATGAACAACCGAGGTGTGGTAACAAGGTCCCCGTGTCCCAGTTATGTGTTCCCAGCACATCAGCAGATGTCTGAGAGCTGGGGCACACTGATGTTTGGCTGGTGCTTTTACCCACCCTCCACTGAACCGTGTTTCAAGGAGCCAGAGATGCAGTGGGCACTAGACATCACCCTGGTCTTACGTACTTTTCCTGAGCAATCACTCCTGAAATTGGAGAAGACCCGTTTGGTCAAGAGGAGCCTTGCTGTGGGCTGAAAAGCTCCATTCTTAGGTCATGAATCTCTTCTAATTCACAGGCTTAGTTTACTCGTTTGCAACGTGTCTCTATTTGCTCTTGTGCTGTAGCTTGGACAACTCGCCTGCCCACCCGTGGTGCTCAGCAGCACACGTTTATTGGGAGCGCTCCTACCTCAGCCCCTTTCTCTCCTGCAGTTGCCTTTCTTCCCCTGAAGTCGGTCCTGACGGATAACCTGACAGATGGATGTCGCAGTGTTATCCGGAGCGGTTGGACTTTCAACCTGGGGAGAAGATAACAGGCTTCGAGCACAAACAAGGAAGTCTGCGCATCACGTCTGTCGTTAAATGATGTCGAAGACATCAGAAAATATACGTGCATTCAAAACAGAGTCAGACCGATTCATGGAGGACAGGTCCTCTGTGGTGGGTCACCGTGTATGCAACGCCTGGCCCGGGGAGTCCTGGCTCTGGCTGCCAGCAGCCAGGGGCATCTGACCAGAGAAATGATCCATCACACGTGTCCTGTCCCAGGCTTCTGCTACCGGCTGTGCTTGGAGGCAGCATCCAGGGCAGGAGGATGCCCCTACGGCTGATCTGGCGTTTGTGATGAGGTATGTGGTATCAGCCTCCCCAAAATGTCTCAAGTCACATCAAGACTTGCAGCCTCTGGCCCTCAAAGGATGCTGGCAAACTGCTGGAAGTGCCTTCCTCACCAACCGAGGTAGAGAATGGCCCAGATGACCCAAAGTGGGTTTTTCGACAGCTCCGCAGAGGCAGGAGAGGCAGGCAGCGTAGTTCAAGTTGTATAAACATGACCCCCTCGCACTGCCTGCCAGATAGTTCGGTTCCTGTCCTCCCAGGGATTAATCTGTTTGTTTCCATTGTCCACAGCAGAACCGGGTTGTGCAATGTCTCTTGCCTTGTGTTATTATGATTTCAAAACTTCTCCGTTTCAGATCCCTTAATCCACTTGCTACCACAAAATTCAATTACGTGTCTTAGGCAGATGTCCCTCACCGTTCCTGCCGGAGTGTTTATTACACGGCTGTTGCTGCCGAGGGTGAGCGTTTCAGCTCTCTTCCCCGGTGTCCTGGAGACAGAACAGCCTCCCTGTTGCTCTTTGAACTCCGGGAGAGGCAGAGCCCAGTGCTCTGCCCAGGGCAGCTCTGAGTTGGGACTCGGGGATGTTCACCCCGGCTCTGCCACCAGCATCCTCGCCGGGTCCCGCGCCGGGCGCAGGGTGTCGTTGCTCTCCCTGTGCCTTAGCACGTGCCCAGCTGCGTGCCCTGGTGGGTGCAAGCACTGTGCAGCTGCACTTGATGGAAACCCTGCTCTCCGTTACCTCTGCAGAGGACACAGGAATTCACCCAAAGGCCTCTGTGCATCCTCTTACCCCGCGAGGTTCATGAGAGCTGCCAGAGGACCCGGGGTGGCAATGCTGGAAGCTTTTTCTGCCTTTTTACAGCAGCAGCTCCTGATTTGCGATGATGATGTCCCACCACGGCGGCTGGGGAGAGCTGACGGTTCCCAAGACACTGCCTCACCCTTCCTGCTTCCCTCCTTCTTCCCAGCCCCACCACCAGCCCCATCAGGACATGTCGTGGCTGTTGGCCCTTGGAGAGGAAGGCTCCTGAGAGGACATCTCCATTGCAACCACCTGTGGACAGCACCGGCCTGTCCTCTGTGTGTAGGAGCTCTGGATGCGGGAGACAGGGTGAAGGGATATCTTACTACTGTCCCCACGCTGTTGGCTGCATCCAGACCAGTAACCACCAGTAGCAAATGCCATCTGCAGTCAAACAGGTTGGGTAATGGGCAAAGCCCTTCTCTGAGCTCGGATAACTTTGGAAAACACTTGCTGTGTGTCAGGCCAGATGCTTTGAGCATGCGAGGAGGGTGTGCAAATACAAGGGGTAACCAGGTGGGCACCACCGCACCGACGAGAAGTCTCTGCGGAGGGAAAGAGCCTGCTCTTCCCTCTGTGCTCAGCAGGACAAGGCAGGGATGGGGCATCCTGAGTGGCACGGGAGGGTGAGGCGAGGTGACATGGTCTGGGAAGGTTGAGGTTAGGTGACATGGCACGGGAGGGTGAGGCGAGGTGACCTGGTATAGAATCATAGAATTGTTCTGGTTGGAAGAGACCTCCAAGATCATTGGGTCCAACCATTAACCCAGCACTGCCAAGGCCACCGAATGGACCAACCAATGGTACCCCCAATGGTATGGTACCAACGGTATGGGAAGGTTGAGGTTAGGTGACGAGGCACGGGAGGGTGAGGCTGGGTGATGTGACATGGGGTGGTGAGGTTAAGCACTGGAGGGACAACCTCAGACAGGCGAAACTCTGGGATAGATTGGGAGGGGGTGGAGGCTCCATCCCAGCGTGGGCTGGGGATGGGTAGCACACATCTACCCGGGGTGACGAGTGAAGAGCTGATCCCAACGTGGGGCAGGGCCGCCCTTTCCCAGCCCCGCCAGCCTCAGCCCTGCATCGGCATCGAGCGCACGTGCCCCAGGCGCAGGGAGGTTGTCGCGTGTCCTGCGGGCTCCACCTTCACACCATGCTGCAGTTTTCCAGGGAGACCGGAGCTGGTTTCAGCTGCCTGTTCGCTGCTGCTGCCGCTGAGCATCCTGCTCCGAGAGCTGTGGGTGCGGAGCTCAGGACTAAAGCTTAAACCATCCTGCCTATGTAATTGAATTAAGCTCCTTAATAAAGCCGGTTGTTATTTCCTTAACTCCCTACAGACTCCCTAATGCTATTACCTCAACACAACACTGTTTAAATAGCTTATTATCGATTGGTTTGCAAAGCAAACTTGCCATTTGCTGTGGCACTGGGCACTTGGGAGACCAGATCAAACAGAGGTGGACAACACTGCCTAGCGTGCAAGAATGCAACGATGCCATCAAGGTTAAAGCCGAAGTTAAAGGCAGCCCGAGGCGGTGGCTGGGCCCCGACCAGGGTGTCCGTGTGGCTGATGAGGCACAGCCTGGAGCATCTGCTCCGGGCCAGGCTCTTCTACTCTCCACATTGCTTATGGAAAGGTGCCTGTTCAGGTTGGACTGAATCCAGGCTCTGGATCTCAACCGTATGCAACGCCTGAGAGCAGACCGCAGCTGGCTGCAGTTCCTCCCTCCTCGGTATTGTGGCTATTCTCAAGCAACGGAGGGGCACACGCACCTGAGCGGCTCCAGGGCTATGCCCAACAGCCTCTGGGTCCTGATGTTTGGCGTGGTATCTCTGCGTCTCCCCTCCCCTTCACCCGGCAGAGCTGATGTAGTCTAGGTGTCTTTGGCTGCAGCTTGACCAGGAGCTAGGAGAGGAAGGGTCTTGATACACAGCCCCAAACCATATGCACAGCTGAGATCGGCACTAAGTATCCTGATAACATCTGCAACAAGACATGATTCCAGCAGTACCCGAAAGCCCGGACCTTCTTTGGAAGCTCTCATCCCTCTTCAGACGCACGGTGTTCCCAAACGGGGAGTGGAAAAGGTAGCTGAGCCACTCCCGGTGCCACGAACACTGCTCTCCTTCGCTTTGGTGCACAAGGAAGCACCAAATGAGGTGGGCTGAAGCGCCATGGAGTGGAGCGCGTCTCTTTGGAGCAAGGGACCCTGTGAAGCGGCTCAATCCTGGGCACAAATGCAGCATTACAACCTCTGTCCTGCTCCAGGACCCTCCCTCCAGCCCTGGAGAAAAGGTAAGACTGGTATGACACCAGTCCACGCGATGCCACCTCCAGGTACGCTACACGTTTCTTTGCTGCAAGAAGAGAGAGAAAGAGAGAAAGAATGAGACTCTGCAGCCCACGCGGGAGTTAATCGCAGCTCAGGGTCTTGGGGAGGGAAATCCTCCGTGTCTCAGAGGCTGCTCAGACTCCAAAGTCCCTTGCTCCGTGCAGGACAGCTTCCTCTGGCAGGAGCTGATGGACCTTCATTCCTGCTCCACACTACCAGGGCACTGCCCTGCACAGTCCTGCCCGGCTCTCCCTGGCCCCAGAGCCCACCCGCAACCATCCCTCCAGCCCGCACCTACCCCGTAGCCACGACTGCCCACGGCCCCATCGCTTGTCGGGGCGCAGAGCCAACTGTGGGGAGCATGGAGTGAGGATGGGCTGTTCTCTTGGCCCCAAAAGCCTGGGAACTGCTGGTCTCGTTAACCCCCACAAGCAGTGCCTGGAGGACACCTGGAGACTGGCCCAACAAGACAAAACGCGTCTGTATGCCTGCTCGGCTCCCTTTGGGGGAAGGAGGAGAAAAGGGTGCTTCTAGGAAATGATTCGTCTCAGCTAAGAGAGAGAAACTCCTCCTGGAAGGGCCCATTTCTCTCTCTCAACAGGAGCACGAGGTGCTTCACCTCCAGGTGGGCACCGACACTGTCGGACGTCTCAGAGTTGAGCAGCACCAGTGGTGCCCACAGCAATCCATTTAGTTATCGTCTCGCCAACCCAAGCTGTGCATTAGATCAGGAGAAAAGATGGCCCTTTCTCCTTGATGCGATGGTTTTACCCTGAAGGACTGCTCATCTGGGGAGCTCAGTGCCTTTGCTTTCCGGATGACTTGGCATTCACTTGGAGCACGGGGTCGTGAAATAGCCGGAGCTATGACACAGAGGTACCTTCAGCACCTTTGTATAAAAGAAATGTCCATTCGGATTTGCTCAAATTACCCCTCTCTAAATGCCAGATGCAGCTCTGCTCATTTGCGTTGCTCACCAGAGGTTAGAAGCCAGCCACGCCACGCGTGGGCATCGTGCTCGGCACCACACGCGCCACGGCTGAATCCGCAGCAGCAGAGCAGCACGTCCCAGGCAAGCGCCGCGCTGGTGGCTTCTGCCTTCGTGAGACCCAGAGCCAGAGGAGACGGAATGCCAGCGGCTCCCAGGGCTGCCCCTCGCAGCCCGTGCTGGTTGCAAAGCGGGGCGTCTTGCAGAAACCAGGGGCTCGGGCTGCCCCGGGGGTCCACGTGCCGAACTAGTCCTGTTCTCTGTGCGGCAGTTTCGGGACAGTTTGTCTGAGACCGACCTGACAGAGGCACCAACGCTTGCATGGTCCCACTGGCAGCAACAGGTCGAGCAGCTGGTGAAAGACATTGAGGTGCTGGAGCGCATCCAGAGACGGGCAACGGAGCTGGGGAAGGGTCTGGAGCACAAGTGAAAGGAGGTTGGAGCCAGGGGGGGTCGGTCTCTTCTCCCAAGGAACAGGCGACAGGACGAGAGGAAACGGCCTCAGGTTGCGCCAGGGGAGGTTTAGGTTGGATCTTGGGAACCATTTCTTCCCCGAAAGGGCTGTCAGGCCCTGGCACAGGCTGCCCAGGGCAGTGGGGGAGTCCCCATCCCTGGAGGGATTGAAAAGCCGTGGAGATGTGGCGCTTGGGGACATGGGTTAGTGGTGGCCTTGGCAGTGCTGGGTTAGCGGTTGGACTCGATGATCTTGGAGGTCTCTTCCAACCAGAACAATTCGATGATTCTGTGATTCCATGAACCTCGGTCCCCTTCCCTGCTCTCCCAGAAAAGCAGCCGATGGCAGTGCCCTCCAGACCCGAGGGGCTGAGGTGAGGGTGTAGCAGCAACCTGAAATCCTGCTGACCTTGGCCTTCAAATATTTATATTTCTCCTTCTTCTAATGGTTTTTGGCTCTCACAGCTCTTTCTGCCTTCCTGGACTGATTTCTGCAACACGGGCGTTAATTATTCTCCCCGCGCAGCCAAACAGGGAGCACTTACGCTACAAATGGACTCAAACAGATCAGACCAGGTCAGAAACAGTGTCTTTGCAAGGATCTTATTTATCCAAGGATTTAGATTCTGCGAGAAGAAAAATGGGATTCTTTACAGGAAAGCAGAGTTTAAAAATAAGCCCTTTGATTGCTTCAAAGGCAAAAAAATCAATTCCTCATCATTCTTGAGAGCAGCCAAGAACCTGACACAGAGCAGAGATGCCAATTAGAGCCACGGAGAAAGGGACCGACGTGCTTTGCCATGAGGCACAGCATGGGAAGATGAAGGACCAGAGAGTCTTTTACCCGGTGTGGAAAGTCGAGGGGAAAACAGCCAAAGAATGTTTTATGCCCTCATTTTCTTTCATTCAGACCTATCAGGCCCGTCCTCCTCCTGCCGCCGGCCGCCTGCTCCCGCATCCCATCTCCATCCCCCTTGTGCGGGTGGAAAGGGGCTGCGCAGGGTGCAGGAGAGGCTGGAATGGGCAGGATCGGGGCAAAGCTCCTCGCTCCCCCCAGCCCCCAAACCTGCACCAAAAAGGGATTTATTTGTCCCTGCCTGCTTTGGAAGGGCTCGTGCTAAATAGCGGGGGAGGAGGAAAGCGAGGTTAGCACTTGCTGAGGTCCCACCCTGCCCCTGCCGGGTGTCTCCGTCTGCACGCAGCAGGCTGGGAGGGGAGGGAAGGAGACATTCCAGGCCACCCTGGGACCCAAAACCAGAGATGGAGGATGCTCAGCTGTTATGCTCAGCGGTAGCATCGCTCCCCTCACACAAATTGCTCTCCAAAGCCACGACGGGGCTCTGGGCAACCTGATCTAGTTGAGGATGTCCCTGCTCATGGCAGGGGGTTGGACTGGATGGGCTTTAACGGTCCCTTCCCACCCAAACCGTTCTGTGATCCGATGATTCTGTGAGGCACTTGGACCTTGGCTGCTTCCCTCTTTCCATCCCAAGTGACCTCCGTTCCTCTCCTGCCATCTGCGAGTGGCTCGTACCCTCGGCTGTGTTTGGTTTTTCGCTCTGCCACCTCACTGGGCTGCCACCTAAAATCTTCCTTCCCCCTGCAAAACGTTGCTCAGTGACAGGGCGGTGGCATTATCCACAGGGTTCATCCGAGGGGCCAAACCTTGCCCTGCAGAGCCTGGCTAGTGCATCGCTGTTGGAAGCTGCAGCCGCCCCCCTGAGCTGGACTTGGCTGTTTCAAAGCACTAATCGCATTTTGGGGACCTGTTGCAGCAATCTCTGCTTTCCATCAAACACCTCGCTGGGCTAATAAGCCTCTGCTCGCACACACCCGGTCGCTCCCGGCGCTTGGCGTGCTAGCAGACGCTTAAAACATGTGTCCTCGCTGATCCTGGTGCCAGGGATGCTGAGATGTGGCCAGGACAAGCGTGGCCGATTCTCGCACCTGCATTCGGCTCCGTGGCTTTATCCAACAGCTCTTGGGCAGAGGGGAAAAACGACCTGAGATATTGTTCCTAAAACTGTCCGCAGGAAGGCGAGAGGGGTGCAGGAGGGACCAGGGGAGGGATGCAGGGACCTCGTGCCGTGTGAGACACAGGATCCCATCTCCCAGGGCATGTGTGACGTGCACCCCATCTCCTGCCCTCCAGACAGGGCCAGGCTGACCCCTGGGCTGGCCGGTTTTGGGTGGAGGTCTCTGGAAGATGCTTTCCCCATGGACCTTCCCTGGCACCGCTCCCTGCCTGCTCCATTGCACAGGCAGCTCCGGCAGCAGAGGAGGGGGCTGGAGGTGGTCCAAACCCTGCTCTGAGCTTCAAGGCAAGACTTTGCTACAGCAGAAGTCAACCGAGGAGGGCAGAGACCGATTCTCTTCCCGGTATTTGCCCATCATCCAGCTGCTAGCACCAAGGTGATGAGCAGGGAGGTGGCCATCAGGGTCTGCTGCCTCGGATCTGGTCTGAAGGGCTGGAGGAGGGTAGCAGGAGGGAGACCGGGCTGCTGAGGCCGATGGATGGCATTGCCCAGCCTCCGCAGGCGGCTGAACCACCGTGCACGGGCACAAACCCGGCTTGCTGCTCTGCTCAGCCGCTCGCACAGCCCGTGGCTCCGGCAGAGCCGGCACCGGCTCTTGACGATAAATGAGGAAGCACGATCCTACTAAGCAGGGTCAATAGGATGATGCGCAGCCAGAGGGACCGGCCCTGTGCAGACACAGACGTACGAATTTAAGCATTACGAGGATAAATGCCGGTGCTTGCCACGGTCTTGTTTGGAAAGAGGGATGGTTTTCTGTGCCGGGCGCACTGAAGAAAGAGTTGCAGAAGGAGTGAAGGGGAGCATTTCTGCCTGGAAGGGCTGGGGGTACTCGGGGGCGATGCCAGCTCTGGGAAGCTCACAGCTCTGAGGCTCATTTGCAGCGGTGGAGCCATGCAGGGAGCTGTTTGAATGAGGATCAAACGCTTCAGCCGTTTCCGTGCATTTATAAAGATGAAAACATTTTATCTGAGGTACTCCTGAGGGCTAGAAACAGAGCTCTGGGTACCCCATCTCCGTCAGCTAACGAGTGCTCCTCGGTCTTTCCCCTCGGCAGAACGGTCCTGAGGCCAGTGGCAGCCTTCCAAGGGGAGGTGAGCCAGCAGACGAGCAGAGCTCAAGCAGCAAAGACGTTCAAAGCACAGGACGGGGCTGAATTTCTTTCCCTCCTTGGGCTGCCTGACCAGATTTTCCACTACGCTCCTCCTCTGCATCCTCACCTGCAGATGAAATGTGCCGGCTGCGCTCAGCAGGGCCCGCGGGGAAAGGCGCAGACAGAGGGACCCGCCACGTGCGGGCACGGACACACAAATCAAAGCCCAACGAGGACAAATGCCGGTGCTTGCCATGGTCCTGTTCGGAAAGACGGATCGTTTCCTTTGGGAAATGGCTCAAAGCTGCGCCAGGGGAGGTTCAGACTGGGCATTAGGAAGCGTTTCTTTACCGAGAGAGTGGGTAGACCCTGGCACAGGCTTCCAGGAGAGGTGGTGGATGCCCCAAGCCTGGCAGTGCTTAAAAGGCATTTGGACAATGCTCTTAATAACACGCTTTAAGCTTCGATCAGCCCTGAAGTGGTCAGGCAGTTGGGCTGGATGCTCCTTGTAGGTCCTTTCCAACCAAAATAGTTCTCCTCTTCTCTTCTCTTCTCTTCTCTTCTCTTCTCTTCTCTTCTCTTCTCTTCTCTTCTCTTCTCTTCTCTTCTCTTCTCTTCTCTCTCCTCCCTTCCCTTCCCTTCCCTTCCCTTCCCTTCCCTTCCCTTCCCTTCCCTTCCCTTCCCTTCCCTTCCCTAAGAGCATCATTACCTGTGCAGTGCAGAAAGCCGAGTACTTTTCAACACCCAGTTGCTGTTATTGGGGCAATAGGATAAAGATAACCCAGGTAATGGGAAAAATCGGTAGTTTAGGCAGAGTGCAACGACGAGGAGCCCACGTGCCTCTGCGGGGACCCAGCTCGGGTCCTGGGGGCTTATTGGCCCCGAATCAGCCCTTGAAGCCCTGGGTACCTCATGAAGATCCAGGCAGGGTGTTTGCTCGCAGGGGAGGAGGGCAGGGCAGGTTCCCCCTTGACCAAAACACGGCTCTAGCCTGTCTCCTATCCCCAAAGGACAGACAAGCACAAACCCCAGCCCCGGAGCCCCCCGCGGGGTGAGACCCCCGTGTCCCACGGGGCAGCGCGCCCGAGCCGGGGCTGCCTGCAGAGGTGTTTATTCCCAGGCAGGGACCCTGCCAGCTCGTCCCGGCGGGGGGCACACACAGCGGCCGCCGGTGTCCTGTTTCGGTGGCCGTGACCCTCTTTGTCCCCCGCAGCCAGCCAGACAAGCGGCAGCAGCTGGATAAGCCCCCGCGTACGGGGCCCGACGCAGGATGGCTGAGATGATAAAAACAATGGCTTTCTGCACACCCCCGTGCTCCAGCCCTTCTTTTTGGGGCTGCCCGGGGAAAAACTTCTCAAGGATTGAGCAAAAAAATCCGGCTTTTCATTGCCACATAGCTGCCGAAGGGCTGCAGCATCCCTGTCCTCCCCCCGGTTCCTCCTGCTCCCCCGCCTTGTCATGCAGACGGGGGTCAGCTCATCCCGGCACAGGGTCTGGCCGCTCTCAACTGGGTTAGCCCCTTCTGGCCATCGTGGCCATCCCCGCCGGGAGCCGGGGTGCCCGGCATCGCCGCCCCAGCCCCTCGTGGCCACAGCTCTGCCGGCCGGTGCTGGCAGCATCCCCCGTGCCCCGGGGCAGCCGGTGCAGCCATCGCTTCCCCTCGCTGGCACAGACTAAAGCCTGTTTTTACAGTCCTGACCTGCAGACGGGCCCCGGGGCCGCTGCTGTTCCAGTGAAGTAACCGGGACAGGACGGTCCCTCCGTGTGGGGCAGATTCCTGCAAAGTGAGTCACGGATGCACGGCAGCAGCCAGTCCTGCCCGGGATGGTTTCCCCCTAAATATCCTTCGCTCCTTCCTTTACAAAGCTCTGGCACCCAAGCCGAGCTAAAACGAGCCTGTGATTCAGGTGCCCGGCCACGGTCTGCGCGTCTCCCGCAAGAGGAGAGGGGCGGCGAGGGGAGCGGCGTGGAAGGGGGGGGTCTCTAAGCGATCCCTGGTGAGGACCGGCTCTGCTCTCGACACACGTTACTGCAAAAATGCTGGAAGGGAAACTGAAAGGCTGGAGGGGAAACCCCACTGCCTGAGCCCCCCGAGGCCAGACCCGGTAGATAAGCCCAGCTGAACCACCCCTGGCTTAGGGGCTAAAAGAACCCTTGGGAGAAGAGCAACGAGGCAGCGTTAGCAGCCCGTTTGTCCGGCCGGGGGTCTGCAGCGTGGGGTGAGCTGTGGGGCTCAGCCACCGGTGGGGCAGGACGGGGCTGCCCTGGGATGCGCCAGCTGCCCCCTCCCCACTTCTCACCCTCCTTCGGACGAGGATTCAGGTCCCCAGCCCCACTCCGGCACCAAACTGCGCTCGAATCGCACATGGCTCCGAAACTCCAGTGGTACCTCCCCACCGTGGGCTACCCCTGTCTGACCCCAGCCCCTTCGGCCGCGGGGGGAAACCCCCCGGTGTCACCCCCAGCCCCTGCTCCTGCTCTCTGCCTGCGCAGGGATGCGGCAGGGATGCAGCTTTTGTCCTCAGCCAGCCCCGACCTGCTCCCGGTGCAGACACGGAGGAGGCAGAGGAGGGTGTGAGGGCGGCAGGAGGAAGCCCACGCAGGAGGCTGGAGCTGGGCGAGCATCGCAAGAGCAATCTGGCGTGGTCCTCACCTGGGTGAGTCACCGTCCATCACCCAGGGCTGGCAGCGAGCCGGCAGGCTGCCTCTGAGCTCTTACGTGCCGTCTCCGGGGAGGACAGGAGACAGCAGTGACCCGTTTTGCCTCTCAGAGCAGGTACCTCCCCGGCAGCGCCTGTCCCCGGCCCCTTGCTGCCCTTCCCGGCCGCCCCGCGATGCCGGGCAGCAGGGGTACCAGCCCCCCGGCAAGAGCATCTTCTCCGGGACGAGCCTCTCTGTAACGAGCCTCTCGCTGCGAAGGGGAAGGAGAACCGGAGCGATGAGCTCAGTAGAGACGAGCAGGGCTGTGGCGTTGTCCCTGCCTGCAGCGCTGCCAGCTCCTGCCCGGCTCTGCCCTGCTGCCGGAGGTCACGCCGGGACAGTCTGGCAGGGGTGCCAGCCCCTCTGAACCCACCCTGCCGTGCCGGGGTTGGGGGGGGATCACCTCCTCCTCTCCGTGCCCCAGCTGAGCCTCCGACACCGTCCCTGGGTCCCCACCGAGGAGACGGGGACGCGGCCGCGGCTGGAGCGGAGCGGTTCAGCTGAGGATACCTCGGCCGGGCCACCGCAGTCCCTGGAGGGCTGCGTCCTCCGTGCCACCAGCTCTGCCTCCCTCCCGGCCCCCCCTAAAGCTCCCATCCATCACCTTCCCAGCCCCGCCAGCTTTTCTTATTTAAAGCCCATGTCTCCGTCTCTTTTCCATGCCGGGAATCCTAATCTCGAGGCCGAAGAGGCTGGGCACGCTGTGCTGCAGCAGCAGAGGCCCCAGGTACATCGTGCTCCCAGCCCTGGCAGGTGCCGGCAGCGGCACAAAGCCGGCGCCAGCAGCGTTATTTGGCCTCTGTGCCGCAGCGGGACTGCTTAATACCTACCACGCCGTGGGCTTTGGATGCCGCATTCGGTAGCTGTGCCCAATGAATTATTTATTCCCTGCCCAGCGTTTTTATTCCCCAGTCCAAACCCCCAGTGCAGGGTTTGGGGGGAATGGATGCCGGCAGATGGCAAGCGTAAAAGACAAAAAAAAAGAAAAAAAAGCGTGACACGAGAGGATTTTAAATAAAAGTCACAAGCGGATCTTGCTGGTGACTTTCTCACAGTGCTGGAAACGGGGGAAAAGACCGAACCTCTCCAAGACGTGGGTGATGCAGCCTTGTAACCGCTGCTGCCTCCCGGTTCCCGCGCTGGCTGCCCTTCCCTGGGCGCCCTTGCAGGAGTCAGAGCCTCCGCTCCCGTGTCCCCGGCGTCCCCAGGACTTAGCCGGCCCCGATCCCGGCATGATGGTCCTTTGGTTATCGGGCAAAAGCCTGTGCCTGGCCTTAAACGGGGAGACATCGGCGTCGGGCCCGGAGAGGGGAAGCCATGGGCTGCTCCTGCTCACGCCTTGGCTGTGACTGCTCGGAGCCGGGGCTCCTGCAGGCACAACTGATCCTCCCTCGTGCTATTAAGGACTGAGTCATCAGGCGTGCGGACAAGGGGGTCCAAACCCGTCGTCCGGGCAACCGGGATTCTGGCGTTTCCTCCGTTTCAGATGCTTTTCTATTTTTTTCCTTGTTTTGCGTCATCGGTGATTTCTGAATGGAGTCACTGGGGATTGCCCAGGCGGGCGATGACAGCATCGCCTCCCACCCAGCGAAGCCCTCTGACAAGCGTCTGCGGGCCGGGGATCTTCCAGCCTGCCCACTCCTTGCAGGGGAAGCCTGTTGTGCAAACCCAGCGATTCCAGGTCGAACTTACCGGTCCTGTCAGCGAGGCTGAGCTGGGCTCTCCTGACCCTCTCTGGGCCACTCGAGCTGACTGTGGGCTACCTGTGGGCTCTCGTCCCTCCTCCCACTGCTCCCCTTTTCCCTCGCGGGGAGTCTGGCAGGAGCCGAGGGCCCTGGGCTCCCACTGGGAAGCAGCTGGGGGATTTGGGAAGGGAGGAGCCGCACGCTGCATCCTCCCACCTCCGGCACACCAAGCAGCCAGGGATGCTCTGCTGCGGTGCTCCGACATTTCCCGGCTGCCGAAAGGGCTCTGTCCCATGCCGGGACAGTCCCGGGGGGGCTGCCAGGGGCTGTCACCCACAGCCCCACACAAGCCCCAGCTTGTCGGGGTCCGGGGTCTTCACAGAGGGCATAGAGAGCCCACGTCTGAACATGTTGCTGGTGGGATTAAAGATGTGGGTGTGATTCCTGGGGCTGCTGCTCGCCTTTTCGGATATGAGGAAAGGGGAAGAGCAGGAGAAGGGTCCCCAGTCTCCTCCCCTTGGACTTTTGGGATTGGGGGTTTTGGGCAGGGAAGGACTTGGGTCTCAGGGCTCCTTTGTACCCCCGTGCTCCCCTTGCTGACGGTGCCTCCCCCAAAACGCGGGGCCCCGAAAGCTGCCACAGAGGATGAGCCACCTCGGACAGAGGGACCTGTCCGTGCTCCGCATGCGGGAGCATCCAGGCCTCCCCCCTCTCCGCAGGCAGGGCTGGGGAAGGGCTGGGGGTGCCGGGGGGCGCAGGGGTCCAACCCAAGGGACCTGTCAGGCGTCGGTGCCCCAGGGAGGTCGGGGCTTCAGCTGCCGATGCTCCCGGTGTCCCAGTGCTGGCAGGGCTGGATGGGGAGGGCTGGCCAGGCAGCGCCTTCCCAGCGTTCGGCATTGCCCACAGGGCCACCAGCTCGCCCTGGGTTCTGACCCCGGGACAGGGCTGGCAGCAGCCTCATGTGCAAAGCTCGGCTCACGCTGCTGCAAAATTCAGGGTCAAGTTGCTCTCGGCTACAAGAGGCCAACCCTCAGGCTCTGGGTGCTGCTCCCCAACCAGCTGTGGGGACCCTCTTCCCCCTCCGAGCCCAAACCAGTGTCCCCGGGGACATCTGGCTCCAGGGCAGCTCCTGTCCAGGCTCTGGCTTGCCATGTCACCTGCTTCCAGTCCTGTGTCCCCTCCAGGCTTCTCTGGTGGCTTGTGGTGGGGTTGTGTCTGATGGTGGGATGTCCGCTCGCATCCCGGAGGGGAGGCTGCATCACGCCGGCTTCTCGCCGGGCTGCTCGGAGCCCGCAGCCCTGCGGGGCTGCCCAGGCGTCGCGGCTCTCCTGCTCTCATTGGGAAAGTCACCCCGAAAGCCCGTCTCCGTGATCCCGCAGGGACCAGCGCGGCCGCGATGCCCCGGGGAGCCAACGCTGCAGCTGGGGATGTTGTAAATCGGGGGGGAGGCTTTAGCTGTCACCGCTCCGGGGCGTGGAGGGTATTTTTAGCAGCTTTGCTGTTCAGGCTCGTGGTGGCATTGCCCAGGGTGCTTGCACCACGCTCGTCCTTCCCAGGGACGGTGGGGCTCGGGGCTGGACGCATCCGAGGGAGCACCGTGTGCCACGGGGCCGGCTGGACATCGGGGACTGTGTTGATGGTGGCAGGGGACACTGGGAAATGTTCGGGAGAGGACGCTGCTCCAGGAGGACCTTCTGGTGTCCTTCACAGATGGTGTAACCCCAGCAAGGGTGCTGGGCTTGTGGGTGCCCAGCCCGGGGACCCTCACGCAGAGTCCTGAGAGCTCCTTGGGACTGAGAGCCGCCGCAAGCTTCCACCGTGTGCCCTCCCTGCGGAGACCCTAAAGACAAGAAATCAGGATCCCGTCTTTAACAGCAGCCCTGAGCCGGTGCTTGGAAAAGATTAACAAGCCCAGCGCAAGCGAAAGGAAACCCTAACCCCGGCCAAACCCTCTCCGTCCCCGAAAATGGCCAAGCCTGCCCGTGGCCCTCAGCGCGTCGCAGCGCTGACCAGCCCCTCTGCCAGGAGAGTCCTGCCCAGCCCTGGGCCACCCCTCGGCGACAAATGTCCCTGGTATTTGGCAGCAGCTCCTGCTGAGCCTGTGCTCTTCACGCTGCTGTTCCCCAAGTCCTTCAGCCCCAACGGAAAACCATCCGCAGGGACCGTGTGCTGCCGCAGAGGGGGAGCCGGTCCCTGCAGCTCGGGGCTGCTGGCTTTGCTTCTCCCCAGGCGCCTGGAAAGCGTGAAGGCGTGATGCCGAGGAGGGTGCAGAAAATCACCAGTTTCACCAGGCGAAGCGGTGAGCCATCTGCAAGAGCAAGGACCAATGTCATCCCTGGCTCACAGCCGATGGGACGGGGACAAGGGCACCAGGGAGGTCCCCATTTCTGTTCCCAGGGCCGTCATCGACCGTCTGCACAACTCTGGAAGAGATGGAGAGCATCAGCCTCCCCCTCCGCTGACCACAACCCGACTCTGAGGGCCTCGTAAATGGAAAGCATCAATATTTGATGGCTCCCGTCAGCTGTTTTGCTCTCAAGGTGAAGGAGAGCAGACCCCTGTGTCTGCCCTGCCTGCGTCTGCGTTGCGCTGGGACACCACAGATGGGCCGGCGCCACGTCCCTGCCACCAGAAGCCGGTCCCCTCCCCACAAAAAGCACGACCTCAGCTCCTACAGAGCTGCCGTGGACCCCGTCCATCCAGGTGGGATGCAGCAAGGGGGCTGTGGCGGGGTGCGCAACCACCAGCCTGGCTGCAAACCTCTCCTCCCTGCCCCACGGGCACAGGGCACGAGGCAAGAGCCGTCGTGTCCCACGACGGTGACTGTCCGAGGAGATGGGTCTGGGAAAACCCCGCAGTATCTGCCTCCGATGGCAAATAGTTTCGCCTAAATTGGGCATGGGACTCGGTTTCAGGAGAAGCCAAGCACGTCGCCACGTCGTGATGCCATTTTGGCAGAAACGTGGGCTTTTTTGTGCATTAGGTTGTTCCCCTTAAAATAGCTGTTTGGAGTTTATTCTTCAGATCATTTCTCATCGAAACAATAAAGAAAGAAAGGCAGCTAAGCTGGAGTTAAAGTCCGCTGGTGCATCGCCAGCATTATCAGCCTGTATCAGAGGAGGGAGGCGGAGGCGCTCGGGGCTTTAATCAGCGTCCGGCTGACGAAGTCGATGTTGGGCATCGTCCTGGCGGGGAGGGTCCCACTGCCAGCCGGAGCAGGGCCCGGCCCTGAGCATCCGAGGCTGGCCAGATGCGGCTTCCATCCTTCAGACGTGCCGCTCGAGCCCCGAAAGTGGCTCTGGAGGAGTCGTGGGGGGCAGGTGGAGGACGGGGGTGCCGCGTCTGTCTTCTCACCGCCGCTAGCTCTCGTCTGCTGGACGCAGGGCAAAGGGAGGTCCCCTCTGCCTGCAGCGTGACGGTCCCCGGGGCTGGGGAGCCGGCAGCGGCGCAGGCAGGGCTGTGTCAGGCAGGGCAGCGTCAGGCAGCGCACGGCGAGGGCAGCTCGCGGCGCCGGGCACGTGGGGCAGAGCCGCACGGACGACGGAGCGGGCGGAGGATGCGATTTTGGGGAAGAGATGAGGAAGCCGCTGTGGCAGCTGCTGGCGCTGGGGGCAGGGTCACCCGCAGCCAGGGAGGGGGTCTCCTGCCCACGGGGGGGCCTGTGGGGTCCAGGCCTGCCCTGGGAGTCGGGGTGGAGGGGACGGAGCGAGGCCGGGAGGGTGGCGAGGTCTCCTGCAGCCTCGGTGAGGCAAGGCTGGCCAGACCCAGCAGGAGATCGGCCAGGATACAGCTTTTCCACATTCATTTGCAAGGTTTTCTGTGAGGCAGAAACCTGCTCTGAAAAAGAAAACAATGAAGTAAGATCTCTCCAAAGCACCACATGTCTGCAGGACCCCGAAGCCAGAGAAAAGGAGCACGGAACTCTCACAGAGGCTGTTGTCACTTGGTCCCGTCTTTGTCTGCAGCCCCAAGCCCCCGGTCGCTGCCCAGGACCCAGCGCAGATGCTCTTGTGGCTCCGTGAGATGCATCACCTGCAAGAACAGGTATTTTATCTGCGAGGATGAACATGAAGGGAGACGAATCCTCCAGGCTCTGAGGGGAAACAGCGTGTTTTTCAAGAAAGCTGGTTCCCTGGTCCCCAGATGCCAAAACTCCCCCAAGGGAGACGGGCGCCTCTCGCAGTCGATGAGTCCACGCAGGACCAAGGCGCTGCCAGGCTGCATCGCCAGCCACGAGAGAGCCGGGGCGGGATCGCTTCCTCGGGGGCGGGATGCTCGCTGCCTGCTGGGAGCCGCCTTTGTGCCGTTATTTGTGTAATTAGATAGGAAAACAGAAAATTACAGTGTAAGCGGTGCGGGCGTGCTCAGAAAAACGGGGATTAGAGAAGCTGGTAATGAAATACTCGGGGAGGGCGGGCAGGAGATTGGCCATGGACGGTGCCCCCGTCTCCCCCACACTGCCTGGGAAAGCATCGTGCCGCGGTGCCGCAGCCCTGCTATTCCTGAGCCGGGGTCTGGCTTCGTCCGCGCCGACCGGCTCCGGGCAACCCGCTCCCCTCCTGCCTCCCGACGCTCTCCCAGGGCTGGCTGCACCCCCAGCCTCCCTCCAAGACCCACGGTCCTTTTTCCATCAGGGAAGCACCTTGGTAAAGCAACTTTATCCAGGGGAAGGAGAGATGGTGAGACCAGTGGCAGGACAGAGCCCGGCATCTATCTCTCGAGGCTCACCGGGCTCATCGCCGAGGTCTATACGTCCATCTGCACCGGCTCTGCGAAGGGGGGACCCCGGGGACCGGCTGGAAGGGTCCCAGCCTGGCAGCCGGGAAGCCCCCACCCAGCCAAACCGCATCCCACTCCATCCCTGCGGCCAACACCCTGATTTTGGCTGACGTGCAGGAGCTGCCCTGGTCCCCACTGAGGTCCTCACTGCCGTCACCAGGCTGGGATGGAGCCCGAGCCCGTCAGGGCTCATTACCACCAGCGCAGCCCATCCCCGGCCCCTCTAGGCTTCCTTCTGCTGGTCTCGGAGGAGTCTGTAACCACGGGCACCGTGCACAGCCCCGGGTAATGAGCTGTGCTGGGACCTCAGCCCCGGGAAGGGCAGAGCACGCGGCTGCACTGGGCCCGCGTCACCCCCATCCGCTCCGGGGAGCCGGGCCCCCGTTCCCCCACCCCCCCGGGGCTGCGGGACGCGCGCTGGTGCCTGTCGCGCTGGGGTCTGCGCATTGCCCGGGGAAGCCGTGGTTTCGGGAACGCGCTGTTCCCTTCCTCCCCTCGCTTGTCAGAGTTTATTTTTGCTCGCCGGTGGAAATTGGATTTTCTCTGATTTCATTCCTCTGCTGTCATAGCAGGCGCTTGTGGCTTTCATGCCTCTCTCCGCTCCCCGATGTTCCTCTGTTCTTGCTTCAAAGAACTCTTGGTGCGACAGCCGAGAGCTCGGTCGGCTTCGCGTCTTTTATTGCCCTGCGCTCGCTGCCGGGGCCGGGGCGGATGCTCCGAGATCCCACACCGGTCCACCGGTGCCTTTGCTCTCATTGCTTCCAGCGGTCCGGAAAAAATGACCTGCAACAGCGGTCGGGAGGAACGGGAATTGCTTTAGTGCAGAGAAGGGACAGTGCCGGGGAGGCCTGACCCCGGTTTTCAAGTGCAAAAAATATGTCTGCAAATAGGAAGGGACTATCCTGTCTCCGGTGTCCTGGCGGCCAGCAGAAAAATCCAGGCTCGAAATGCAGCAAAGGAGGTGAAAGTTAAGGAAAATCTTTCTAGAAAGAGGAGTAAACTGCTGCTCTGGACCGTCCGAGGTCAGTGAGGGGAGATTTTCAGGAACAGGTTAACACGGGTGCGTCAGGGCGTGCTCAGGACAAGCCGAAGGTGTTGCCTGGGGGCAGGAGATCCCGGTTTTACATCCTCTCTTACTCCACAGACCGCTTGCCCCTTGGAAGCAGAGTGCCAAGCCCGGCGGGCTCCTGACGCGTTGAGCAGCAGCTCCCAAGCCAGCGCTGGCTCGGCCGAGCGTGGGCTGAGCCCCGATCCCGGCCCCCTGCCCACCCCTGCCTGCTCGGCGTGGGGCGTCGCTTGGGGCGCCCATTGGCAGCCGTCGCTTGGGCTGCCCCACCGTCCTACAGTCTGGTGGCCACCAGGGCGTTACAGTGGGCTACGCTACCTCCTGCAGACGCGGCCTGATCTTCTCAGCATCACGCGTAGGTCCGCTAACCCGTTACTCCAGCACCTATCTACTGAGTGACCTGCAGACACAGCCCTCGTACAAGGGACCGTCCTCCCAACCCACCGCTCGCTCCGCTCTCCTCAACCCCACCTCTGGGTTGGGTTTGCCTGCAGACGTCCCACATGGACGGACCCGATGCGCCCATCCCAGTGCCTGCTGCTCCTCATAAATGTGTTTCCCGGGAAAGTCCAATCCTGCAGGCCATCTCCTGAGCTTGGCAGCTCCTCAGCACGGTAGGTTCCACACCCCACTTCACACATCTCCACTGCAGCTGCTCGCCCTCCCACCCACTGCAAATCCCCGGAGAAGAGCAGGAATTCCTGTGCGCAATAAGATAAACTTGCTGTGCCCTGATGAACCAAGATGAGCTGCTCTTTGGAAACTCCCTTTGAGCAGAAGGGGAGTGTGAACAACCTCTCATGATGTTACAGACTCCAGTCAGTCACCCAAATGTAGGTGGCCAGATCCACCCGAGGTCCCCACGGGACCTGGGAGGGTGGCCAAGCCTGAGATGGCAAAAGGTTCGTGGGACATCCACGGCCTTCTGGGCTAGCAGGTGGGACCTGAGGGCGTCACGAATGGCACCGGACACCTGCTCGTGGACGTCTGGATCACAACCTGGGATCATCAAATACCTGCTCTTGGTCTGAAAATGGTCCCTTGAGTTCTCCAGCTCCCAGCTCAGACGCGGGCAGGATGCTTTGGGAAACTACAGCTGCCGTCACTGCCAGGTGCTCCAACCCAGAGAGCAGAAAGAGCAAAAAGACTCTTCGAAAAGCAGGTCCTCTGGAGACATCCCCAAGTGGGCACTGCTGAGCCCAGGCCACCTCCAGCCCACCTTGGCCTTGCTCGGAGCTGCAGGGCCCACCGACCCGGAGCAAAGCCGCGGAGATGAGCGCATCTCGTCCCGTTTTGCCAGGCATCGCGGTTTGCGTTTCAGCTCAGTGCTTTGCTCCTCTGGCCTCCTGGAAAGCAACCTCCAGTTGTACCCTATGATTCACGGCGCATCCTCGAACAATCCCCCTCTCCTTCGTTTTTCGCCCTTTTTTAAAGGAAACCCCCCATGTTTATCCATCCTCTTGGCAGACCGTGGCTCCCAGCCTCAGAGCTCGGCAGGACGAGCCGATTCGAGACCTCAGTTCCCTGCTTCCCTGGACGCCCGTGCCCGTGCCTCGCCTGCGACGCCTCTCGCCCTTTCGCTGCTCAGAGTGCAAACGCCAGGAGCCTCCCGGGTGCCACAGGGGCCTGCGGCTGGTTTTTGGCTGGAGTTACCAGCCTGCGCGTGTCTTTCCCTCGGTGCCTGCGAGAGGCGAGGAGTCCCTCTCTTCCCAGCCCAGCAACTGTCCCCTTCTCTCAGCTCTTTCCCAGGCTTTTTAGTGCAATCCTTGGCTGCCCGAGCGAGGATGAACCGCTGCCAACTGCGTGGACCGATGCCTAGTTTCAGGCCGGTTGGAAGAGAGATGAATCGGGGCTTTGCCCTTCATACCCATGCGCAGTTAAACACCCGGTGCTGCCAGCGCCGGATGGCACGAACCACGGTGGCCAGAAGCTGCCGTGTTCCCGGCAAGGGCTCTCACGTAGCCAGGGCGGGAGGAGGGACGTGATCTCAGTCACAGCATCCCGCGGATGAGCCATCTGGATTCCTGAGCTGGACACGGGAAGGGGCTGGATCCAGCTCTGCCTGCGGCCGTGGCCCTGGGCCACCGCCTCCGAAGGGATGCGAGGCCACGGGTGGCCTGCCTGGCGCAGGCAGGGACAGCGACGGGGCCGCCCTCGGCTGGGAAGAAGAAAACAGGGATTTTATTAGAGCAGCTCCAGCCTTTCCTCCTCCCCAGCAGCTGTGGGGACACGGTGGTCCCAAAGGCCACACCGTGGCCAAGGACTGGCTGGTGCTTGCTGGCTCCAGGACCAGAGGTGCTGGTGGCCAGGGGGTGTCTCCCGTGACGTTGGCTTGTCCCCTGCTTCGCCCCGAGGTCCTGCTCCCAACAGCTGCCCACACCACGTCCAGCTCCGGACGCCCAGAGATCCCGTGCCCGCTGGCAGCTCTCAGGAATGAGAGTCCTGTTGGGAAAACGCACAAAGGAGCCTGAGCAGCGGTCGCGGAGCGGTGCCCCTGCCCCGGCTCTGGGGAAGGGATGATTTCAGCTCAGCCCCCGGCCGGCTGCCTCCCCAGGGACGTCCTCGGGCACCTGTGGGGAAGGAGCAGAGGGCTTCTGCCCTGCGAAACCACCGCCCGGGCTCGCCTCTTCACAAGGGCTCTCCGGGGCCCAGCGCGCTCCCTTTCCTCCTGGGATTTCCCCTGCCTCTGCAGAACTTCCAGCGCTCGGATGCTCCCATGACCAGAAGGTTTCATCTCTCCCTCACCAGGGCCCTTCCCAGCCTGGCAGCACCCATCCCAGCCTGGCAGCACCCTTCCCAGCCCTGGAAACACCCATCCCAGCCCTGGCAGCACCCTTCCCAGCCCTGGAAAGACCCATCCCAGCCCTGGAAACACCCATCCCAGAGCTAGAAACACCCATCCTAACCCTGGCAGCACCCATCCCAGCCCTGGCAGCACCCTTCCCAGCCTGGCAGCACCCATCCCAACCCTTGCAGCACCCATCCCAGCCTGGCAGCACCTATCCCAGCTCTGGCAGCACCCATCCCAGCCTGGCAGCACCCTTCCCAGCCCTGGCAGCACCCATCCCAGCCTGGCAGCACCCATCCCAGCCCTGGCAGCACCCTTCCCAGCCCTGGAAACACCCATCCCAGCCCTGGCAGCACCCATCCCAGCCTGGCAGCACCCATCCCAGCCTGGCAGCACTGTTCCCAGCCCTGGCAGCACCCTTCCCAGCCCTGGAAACACCCATCCCAGCCTGGCAGCACCCTTCCCAGCCCTGGCAGCACTGTTCCCAGCCCTGGCAGCACCCATCCCAGCCTGGCAGCACCCATCCCAGCCTGGCAGCACTGTTCCCAGCCCTGGCAGCACCCATCCCAGCCTGGCAGCACCCATCCCAGCCCTGGCAGCACCCATCCCAGCCTGGCAGCACTGTTCCCAGCCCTGGCAGCACCCATCCTAGCCTGGCAGCACCCTTCCCAGCCCTGGAAACACCCATCCCAGCCTGGCAGCACCCATCCCAGCCTGGCAGCACCCTTCCCAGCCCTGGCAGCACCCATCCCAGCCTGGCAGCACCCCTCCCATGCGCTTTCCTCCAGAAGGTCCCTTACAAAAGTCATCCGAGGCCAGAGCGAGCCTGCCAGGGCAAGGGCTTGACTGAGAAAACTCTGGGGAGGGAGCTGAAATCCCCGGTTGTTGTGACAACAAACAAACCGATTTGAGAAATAGGATTAAAATCCTCCGCTCCGCGAGCAGCACGATGCGGCTCACTGCTGGGCGTCAGGGGAAGAGGCTGCAGCCTCCGCCTCGGCGCTTCCCCAGCGATGGTGGGTCAGGGTGGGCTTCGCTCTTACAGCTGCTCTCCCCAGTATCTCCTGGGAGGTCAAAGAGATCCCGCAGGTGGGATCTCTGCTTCCCCAGAGATAACCAGGATGGGCTTGGCTGTCAGGAGCAGCCAGCATCGTCCCATGCTCGCGGCACTGCCCCATACGCCAACCCTCCCTCGCTTCTTGTCTCTCCTGTCCCCTCGTTGCCCTCCGCCTCCTACGGGAGCCGTAGCGTGACCAGGAGGAAGCTCTTCTTCCACGCTGTGGCCAGGGAGCAGCTAGAGGTGGTCTCGCTTGGCTCATCGGTGGTAGGAGTTTGCTGGGTCTCAGCAAAGGACCTCACTGCCCGTGACCAGCAAACACCAGCACAGGACGCAGGAGGGGTCCCATGCGCCTTCACCATCCTTCTCTTGGCAAAATGTCTCCAGCCCCTCCGAGCCAGCCTTCCTCCGCGTGCTTCCTCGCACCCTCGTCGGGCGGGGTCCGTCCCTGGGCACGCCGCAGCAGTCCCGCGCGGAGCCAGCACCACGGGCGCTGCTGGGGTCCGGCACGGCGTGGCCGCTCACCGCTTAACGCCCTTCTCGTACATAACCCAGGACTTTCCCCAAAGATCGTCCCCCGAGCGCCGTGTCGGTGCCAGCAGTGACTCCTCGGCCGAGCCGGGCTCCCAGCAGGTGCCGAAAGCCCGTGCACTGCGCGCTTGGCAGGGGAACGGGGGTTGGCAGCGTCTCGCAGCTCAGCTCGACCTTGGCTGGCCAAACAGCCCTGTTGTTATTGCAGCTCGCTGCGCTTTACGTAAGCCTGGCGCGGCCCCGGAGAAATCTCCCTGGTGCGGGGAGGCGGCGGGGAGGCAGAGGGACTTGCAGGCACGAGGGCAGACCCCCGAACGCCCCGCGGTTGCTATACCTTGCTGAATCCCACCCGTTTTGGGGTACTGCTGCTATGTCAGAGGTGCTGGGGAGGGAGAAGATGGTGCTTTGGAGTGTACGTGCAGCCCCTGATTGATGCTGGGGGTCCTGGGCGAGCGCAGGGCTGGGGCACGGCGACGGCCCCCACCCTGAGCAGGCACAGGGGATGTCACAAGCGATGGCACAGGGGATGGCACAAGCGATGGCACAAGGGACGGCACAAGGGATGGCACAGGGGATGGCACAAGCGATGGCACAGGGGATGGCACAAGGGATGGCACAGGGGATGGCCCAGGGGATGGCACAAGCGATGGCACAAGGGATGGCACAAGCGATGGCACAAGGGATGGCGCAGGGGATGGCGCAAGGGATGGCACAAGGGGTGGCCCAGGGGATGGCGCAAGGGATGGCACAAGGGGTGGCCCAGGGGATGGCCCAGGGGACAGCACAAGGGATGGCCCAGGGGATGGCCCAGGGGATGGCAGCCCCCTGGAGCCCAGCCCCGGGGTGCACCCGCAGCAGGGCACGGTGCAGCGTGCAGGGCAGCTTCAGACGGGGCTCGGGGCCGGGGGCCGGGACATGCCACCGCTTATTCTGTGAGCAGAAAGGATGCCACTCTGGCTGGGCTTGTGGTACGTTGCATGGACCCCATGCCCGCACGAGGGACCGTGGTGCGGGCACGTTGGGCGTACGCGGGCACGGGCAGCCGCACGCCGGGCACCAGCTTTTCCCGGATCCCAGTGGTGGGAAACAAGGAGCATCCCCGAGGGATGCCGGTCTGCAGGAGGTAACCCAAGCTGTGTCAGTCCTGCGTCCTTTCCTGGCTGCGCGCGTGGCACGGCGAGACACCGGGCTTGGGCTTTCGGGCTGAGGAACGCAGATAAGGTGTTTTGGTCCTGAGAACTGCCCTGCGGTGTTTGGGGCTGGGAAGCCTGCTCCCACGCAGCCGGCGATGCCGCGAAGGTGAAAACAAGCCGCCCCTACGCCGGGGTTATCGCCTGCGAAGCTCTCCCTTGGCGTGTTTCTGAGCGCGGGGTTGTTGCCTTTGTGTGTCGCTTAAAATCCGCACAAATGCCGGGGTTTCGTTGTTTTGACTGCGCTGCTCCGTATTTACATTGCTGGTAGTTTATTAGCATTCTTGGTTCTGCCTTTTTGTGACAGCAGAAGTATGTATGTGCTTCAAATGAATCACACCCCGCGTTTGGGAAAGTTTTCTGGTGGCTTCCAGTTTTCCGCCGGTTTGATCTTGTGTCTCGGCCCATCAGCGTGTGTGCTCTTAAAAAAGCACTCGTGAAACAGAATTCCTCTGCTCGCCGGCCCTGCCAGAGCACGGGATGCGAAACAGCTTCGGATCGGCTCTGCCGAGTCCTCCCTCGCCCCATTTTAAGCTGAATAACTTAGGTTTGCCCGATCTACTTAAATAATGATAGTCGTGTCGTTTCTGTAGCCGGCTGAATGTTTTACATCTATTTGGAGTCCAGCAACTTCTCTAGAGCGAGAAACGGGGTGGTCCGTCTCGCCCCGGTCTGGGCACCGCGCAGAGGACGTGCTGCCTCGCCACGGAGCTCCTCCTGCCCGGCGAGGCTTCGGGAGCTCTCCCAGAGGGCAGCGACCTCCTGGGGAAGGGAAGATCGAAGCAGCTGCGAGCGGGTCCCGCTCCTCCCGGCACCGGTTCAGAAGACAATGTCTGTCCAGAGCCTCCTTGTTCCTGCGGGACCTGGGCTGGGGTCAGCAGGGCAGCAAGAAGCTCGATGATTTATCAGCAGGGCTCATAAATGGACGCCGGAGCGTGCAAGCTTGTGCCAGGAAAAAGTTTTGCCCGTCAAACTATTAAAAAAAAAAGTGTATTAGATCTCTGTGCTCCTCACTCGTGTGGTCACCTTACCCCGGGTGGGATCGAGCAGCCTTGACAAGACCCCGTGCCCGGAAAGGCAGCGCTGCAGAAGCCAGACCGGCACGGCTGGGCCGGAGCAGGGGGGTTGCCCCGTACCCCCCTGCAAGCAGAGCTCTGCATTGTATCCGGGCCGGTGCGGCTCTCTCTTCCCTGGGAAACAGCTCGGGGAGGGCTCGAACCCCCCGTGCGCTGGCACGGGACCTACCCAGGAGTGGGCAGCGATGGGGTCTGGCAGCAAAGAATTTCCTAGCAGGGACCCTGGGCTCTTTGTCAGGAGAAAATTTGCTGCGTGTCAACGTGGAGGATTTGAGGTCTGTCTGGACAGACCTGCTGCTCCTTCCCATCCCTCTTCCCTCCGAGGTTCCCCCGTGCTAGAGGAGGTCAGCGCTTCTCTGCCGACGGCCTCCAGCTTCCCAGAGATCCCAAGGCAGAGCCTGTTTGCACGGCGGGGTGTTCATTACCTGCACTTGGCAGGACGGGGAGCAGGACTGGCCTCCCTGCCACGCCACCGGGAACCAGCTCCTTCCCAGCGCGAGACCCTGAGAAGGACCTAAACAAAACCCTGGGTCTGAAGAACGTCTGGGATGAAACCACTTTCCCTGGATTTCCATCACGACGTGGGTATTTTGGCATGTGCTTTGGGACATCCGTAAACTCCCGACGGTGGAGGCGTCCAGACAAGGGTAGGGCTGTTCTGCTCCTGTCCCGATCTGGGGCTGTCCCCGTTCTCCATGAACGGAGACAAAATCCTGGGCCAGATGAATTTTTGATCCCACCCAGTGCTGCTGTCAGGAAATTTTCCCTTTCCTGTTACTTCTACAAGTCCACCATTAGGCTTCAGGGTTAACAGGTTCCCTCTGCAGCCGAGGCAGCCGCAGAGCAGGGCAGTGCGAGTCTCCTCTCGGCAGACGGGGGTGGCTGGTTTGGGGGAGCAGCACGCCTGGGAGTTTGGGCTCTGTGACTGAAACTTCCCTGCTTCCCCAAGGTAGCTGCCGGTTTGATTCGCGTGGTGTTCCCGGCGCTTGGAAGGAAGAAACCCAGGCCCCGGATTACCCGGAGTGATGCTTCTCTCCGCTGGTGCCGAGGTCTGCTGGCCACAGCCCAAGGGCTGGCAAGCTCTGCCGGCCTCCAGCCCTGCGGGCAGAGAGCTCTGAGCTCGGCCGGGGCTCCCCAAAACCGCCGAGCGCCGGGTGCTCGGGTGCTGCCGCTCGCCAGGGCTCGGGGAGAAGCTGGGCCGAATGGGAACGGCGAGGGGAAAAAAAATATCCCTAGAAATGAAAAAACAACCCCGCTCCTCTCGCTGAGCCCGGGATCAGACCTCCGTGTTCCTGATGGGTGAATAACTTACAGCAAGACGATGTATTTATAGCATCTAGCTCATGAGTTTTTAATTAAAATTCCACTTTCTTTTGCTCCAGATGGCATGAGCAACCGTTTTGGTGTTTTCGTTGGGTTTTTAAGGGATCACGTGGCTCTTGCCGGGCTGGGTTTGTTTTGGGGGTGTGGGGAGGGGGTGTTTTGGGGGGGGTCATCTTGCCCTGCACAGCACATCGGCTGCCTGTCCGGATTTGCTGGTGGCTCGCTCCCCCCTCACCTCCGCAGACAAGCGTCAGGTCCTCGGGGACCGCGTCCGTCCAGCCGCCGCGGCGGGGAGAGCAGCTCGCAGGGCAGCGACGGCTTCACGGCAGAAAAAATCAGCTCAGGAAACCAAGCCGTTTACCGGAGCGAGCTCGAGCGGGCTGGAGCGGCTGAGGATGCACGGGCACCCCCCCATCCCCACCGTGATGCCCAGCTGGGATGCAGCCGGAGATGTCCACGGCCACTTCCCAGCCTAAAGCTGCCCCGGAGGACGCTGGGGACACCCCCTTCGCCCACCCGTGCCTGCAGCACCCAACGATCCCAGGGAGCCTGGAGCAGCCTCCGGGGTTCTGTCAAGCCCCTCTCCAAAACCTGGGGACGAGGGGCTGCTCAGGGACTTTCCCGGGGAAATAACCTGCCAAAACAACCAGCGGGTGCAGGAAAAGTTCCCAGTTCAGGGAGCTGGTGCTGCTGGGATGGAGGAAGGGCAAAGCCAGGAACGCCCAAACCTGGCGGCACAGGGACGTGGCGAGAGGAGACCAAGTTCAGGTCCTTGCTTTGGGGGCCCTTCCCGCAGCCTGCACCCCCCTCAGACCTGGGGGGCTTCGGGTCGAGGAGGGGGCTGAGCGTGCAGGGGGCAATGTCCCAGGAGTGCAAACCCCGGGGTCAAGCCCTGGCTCGGCTCCCGCTCTCCGAGCCCCTTCCAGGCGCACGTGGAGAGCTCGGGATCGCCGGCGTGGGAGAAGCCCCAGCCCAAAGCAGGTTAGGAAGCACCAAGAGGACTTTGCGTGTTGTTCCTGCGATGCGACCACTTTCTGCATGGCCGGCAGAGATGTACCGGGGAAACCTTCCGGCTTGGTGGCTCTGTAAAGGTGTCCAAGCCCCGTATTTCGTTAGCAAACACACACGGTCGTACAAGGTGGAGCACGGTGCAGCCACAGCTCCTGGGACCTCTGTGTGAGCCCCAGCAGCAGGAGCCAGCAAAAACAGAGCAGCAGAAGCTCCGCAGAGGATGGAGTGGGGCTGTACAGCCCGTACCTGTCACTGGGTGAGGTGCGGGAGCCTGGATTCGATGGTCCCAGCGAGCTTCAGAGCCTGAGGTCCTGTGCAGGATACTCCCCGGTTATGTCAGGGGCCAAAGCACCCGAGAAGGAAAGCAAAGGAAACCCAGGAAAGTCAGACCCGAGGCCAGGGTTAGGCAGGAGGGGCAGACCCGGGACCAGGATCCAGCAGTCTCGGCACTCCGAGAGCGGGACCAGCCCGTTCCGAGGGCCTGGCTCCACCGCCCGGTCAGGCCATCGTTTCCCAAGTCCGTTTCAGCGCTGCTGATGGGGGATGTACAAGGGACCGTCCCTCTGCCCTGGGGCCCCAGAGGAGCTTTGGTTATTGCTCTGCCTGGAAAAACCCTCCCATCCCATCCCAACACATCCCATCCCATCCCACCCCATCCCATCCCATTCCATCCCAACACATTCCATCCCCATCCCCATCCCATCCCATCCCAATACTAACCATCCCCATCCCCATCCCATCTCATCCCATCCCATCCCAACACATCCCATCCCCATCCCCATCCCATCCCATCCCAACACATCCCATCCCATCCCATCCCATCCATCCCATCCCACCCCATCCCATCCCTGTCCCAGCTCCTGTCCCAAAGCCCTGGCCCATCTCCCGGGATGGGTGGGAGCTGGTCCCAGAGGCGTTGCTCCGCCTTCCTCTGGGACGTGAGGATGGGGAACGGGAGCGCTTTCCCGTCCCTCGGAGCAGTGGGTAAAGCAGGTTTCCGCGGGACCGGCCCAAGGGCGGCGGTGGGGCCGGCTGGGCGCGGACCCTGGCCGCAGCCACGGAGGACAGCGCTGCGCCGAGGAGCCTCGGCAGCCCACCCCTTCCCGCGGGACGCGGTGTCTGGCTGTCGGGGCAGAAATGCATTAGGATCCCGCGAAGACAAAATAAAAAGCCTTTTGGGAGTGAGTCGGCAGCGCAGCCGGAAGAGACACAGCACAGTTTGCTTTTTAGGAGGTCGTTTCGGTTTCTTTTTTTTTTATTTTATTTTATTTTTGGCAGCTGCGATGGCAGCAGGGAGGGAGTAAATGGCCTGGCTCGAGCCCGGATGCATTTGTGGCTTTCAAGAGGCAGAAGTGGCCGGAGTTTGAGGGTTTCTGCGCTGCGGAGGCCATGAGTCACAGCCAGGCAGCGGGGACGGAGAGGGGGTGCTGCAAAGCCAGCGGGGAGCTGGGAGGGAGGAGCGGGGAGCCGGGATGGAGGAGCAGGGAGCTGGGATGGAGGAGCAGAGAGCTGGGATGGAGGAGCAGGATGCAGGGATGGAGGAGCGGGGAGCTGGGAGGGAGGAGCGGGGAGCTGGGATGGAGGAGCAGGGAGCTGGGATGGAGGAGCAGGATGCAGGGATGGAGGAGCGGGGAGCTGGGAGGGAGGAGCGGGGAGCTGGGATGGAGGAGCAGGGAGCTGGGACGGAGGAGCAGGGAGCTGGGATGGAGGAGCAGGGAGCTGGGATGGAGGAGCAGGATGCAGGGATGGAGGAGCAGGGAGCAGGGATGGAGGAGCAGGGAGCAGGGATGGAGGAGCGGGGAGATGGGATGGAGGAGCAGGGAGCAGGGATGGAGGAGCGGGGAGATGGGATGGAGGAGCAGGTTGCAGGGATGGAGGAGCAGGATGCAGGGATGGAGGAGCAGGGAGCTGGGATGGAGGAGCGGGGAGATGGGATGGAGGAGCAGGTTGCAGGGATGGAGGAGCAGGATGCAGGGATGGAGGAGTGGGGAGATGGGATGGAGGAGCAGGTTGCAGGGATGGAGGAGCAGGATGCAGGGATGGAGGAGTGGGGAGCTGGGATGGAGGAGCGGGGAGCTGGGATGGAGGAGCAGGATGCAGGGATGGAGGAGCAGGATGCAGGGATGGAGGAGCAGGGAGCTGGGATGGAGGAGCGGGGAGCTGGGATGGAGGAGCAGGATGCGGGGATGGAGGAGCGGGGAGCTGGGATGGAGAAGCAGCTGTCAGGGCAGTCCAAGGGCCCATTGCATGAGCCCTCACCAGTCTGGTGCCAGAAATGACGCTCCCTGCTCACACCCTGCTGCTCCTCACCCCAGGCAGGGCAGTCAGGCAGGGCCTGTCTCTGCTTCCCTTCCTGAGCCCCTTTAACACCATCCTCTTCCTCTCAGTGGTATCTGGAGTGGCTGGGGGGGGCAATGACCTGGGAAAGGACCCTGCACCACTCCCCTCTCGCGGGGATGCTCTCCTTTCCCATTTTCTCTGGAAGCAGAGAGCTCAGTCCCTTTCCAGAGCCAGACCTCACCCACCCAGGACCTCCAGTCCCGGGTCTGGCAGCAGGAAGGTGCTTCATCTCCCTGCCTGCGCTTGGCAGCGGGCTTGAGCCCCTCTGCCCACTGGCAGGGCGGTGGGGTGGGATGTGGTCTGCCCTGCCGGTGCCTCCGGGACGAGCCCCGGCGCAGCCCTGGGGGACAGCGAGCCGTGGCAGGCAAGCCCTGTGCATGTTTTGCCGGAGGCCAGCGAGCTGGGCTCCCCAGCCTGGCGTGGGCACGGCATCAGAGCTCGTCACCGCGGCTCCCCCACACCCAAAGAGGTCCCCAAGCAGGACAGAAGCTGCCAGCGGCTGAGCGCGATGACCGAGGATGCTCCCGGGGCGCATCTGAGGGGCTCGGCGGGGAGCAGCGAGCGTTTTGGGGAGCGAAGAGCCGCCGGATGCCCCCCAGAAGGAGAGGTCGCCTCTGCCTTTTCCCCACCCCGCCCGGGGCTGCGGCGGTGGGCGATGCGGCAGCTGCCGGCGACAGCTTGTGTTGCATCCTGTTTGCTCGCGCCTCGCGGCTGCGGCTGGCGAAGAGCAGAGCCTGTGCTGGGGAAGCAGCAGCACCCTGCCAGCCACAGCACCCCGCCAGCCACAGCACCCCGCCAGCCACAGCACCCCGTGAGCCGCAGCACCCCGTGAGCCGCAGCACCCCGTGAGCTGCAGCCCCTGCCAGCCACAGCACCCCACCAGCCACAGCACCCCGTGAGCTGCAGCACCCCATGAGCTGCAGCACCCTGTGAACTGCAGCACCCTGTAAGCCACAGCACCCCATGAGCCGCAGCACCCTGTGAGCCACAGCACCCTATGAGCTGCAGCACCCCGTGAGCTACAGCACCCCGTGAGCTGCAGCACCCTGTAAGCCACAGCACCCCGTAAGCCACAGCACCACTAAGCTACAGCACCTTGTGAGCCACAGCACCCCGTGAGCAGCAGCACCCCGTGAGCTATAGCACCCCGTGAGCCGCAGCACCCCACTAGCCCCAGCGCCGGTGAGCAAGCACTTGCAAAGCTCCTGTAAGTTACTGCTCCAGCTCCTCTGTCCAGATGCAAAGAGGAACCGGAGGGTGATGTGGTGCCCTCCAGGCCCCGGGCGCACCCATCGCCCTCCCGGGGCTGGCAGCGGGCGAAGCGAACGGCCAGAGCCCGGCAGGAGCTTTCCCCCGTCCCAGGGGCACGATGACGCCGGCAGGTCCCCACCGCCTGCCCCCGCAACGCTGAGCCGCTCTGCGCAGCGGGGGCTCCAGACATCCTCCCGGGCCTCAGAGCAAACTTTCCCCGAGGTCATTTTGCTTTTTCTGGGCGAGGACCCGCCCTGCCTTTGGCACAACCTGGGGGTTAAGCGCCCGTACGCTCGAAGGAACGGTGGGTCTGGGGAGCGTGCTGCTGGGGGCACAGAAATCGCAGCTCTGCCTCCTCCGTGATCACTATTTCAGCTTTTTACACACTTCACCTCCTGGGAAAATCTTTGGGTTTTTCCTCATTTCGCTTTCACTGGGTGCAAAACAGATGCAAGCTGGACGGGCTCAGTGTGCCTCTGGCAAGCGCCTCCCGGGCGCTGCAGCCCGGCCGGGCTGGCTCCCCCCTCCCTCCTCTCCTGCCCCTTCTCCCCTGCACGACTCGAAAGCCAAGCAGCAGCGTCCCCGGGGGGAGCAGAGCACGGCTGGGAGCCCAGGGGGGCAACTGTCACCTCCTGGCACGGGCGAAGGTGCCCTGGGAAGCCGATGCCGAGAGCTAATTTAGTGTGACATGGAGCATCCTCCCTCCCCGTCCCTGCGTCAGAGCAGCGGAGGCTGTGGCAGTAAATAATTCCCGTCCCTGCGAGCCCTGCCCGCACTGCTGCCCGCACCGCTGCCCGCCTTCAAGCCCTGTCCGGGCAGGGTTCGTGTCCCCCCGCATCTGGACACAACCAGGAGCCGGGCGGCAGCAGGGATGCTGCCGGGGCCGAGCCCTCGGGGCAGAGCTGGGGGCAGGACGCTGGGGTCCCCGGAGCGATGCGGCGGCAGGAACCCCCCGGGGACCGGAGGGACCCGGGCGTTCTGCCGCGGTGACACATGTCACTGCTTGCCGGCAGCTCGCTTGAGGTGCCAGCACATGTGCGAAGCGCAATTGTTCCTCGTTTCAGGTGTCAGCGGCTGACAAAACGTGTCCTGGGGCCACACGGGCAAACCAAGATCATTTCCAGATGGCAGGATCCATCCCTGCTGCGCCCGGGACTCCTGCAGCCGGGGCCCTTCTCCCAAAGGCCCCCCGCGCTTGGCAGGCCGGGTGCCTGGGACGGAGCAGGGAGCGGTGCCCTGCAAACATGCGCCGGAGCCGGGGCACCCCGGGGCGCGGGACATGTGCTGTGGTTTGGGCAGCTCGGCCCCGGAGCGGGTCCCTGCGCTGGGGACGGGGCGGGGTGCGAGCAACACGGGCACGGGATCGCCCCGGTGTCCCCCGGGGAGAGGCGAGGCCGCGGCGCTGATGCCAACGCGCGTCACGCCGGCAGAGTCCCTCGAGCTCCGGTGCACCCCAACGCCCGCCCCGCGTGGGCCTGCGTGTCTGGGGCGCTCGGCGCGTGCTGCGTGAGGCGTGCGGCCACGTGCGACGCGCGGCAGAGGTGGGCTGCGTGTGTGCACACGTGGGCACCCAGGCTGGAGGGGCTGTTGTGCAACACGTGAGCGTGTATGAGCGTGTCTGGGGGCATGCGCGTGTCAATATGTGCATACGTGTGAGTGCGCGTGCGCGTGTGTGCACATGTGTGTGCATACGTGTATGAGTGCGTGTGTGCAAGTGCGGGCAAGGGAGCGCGTATGCACAGCGAGGGGGTGTGTGCATACGTGTATGAGTGTGCGTGCGTGTGCAAGTGTGGGTAGGGGGTGCACGTGGGGGTGTACGTGCGTGCCCAGGTGGGTGTGTGTGCGCGCGCGCGTGTGCGTGGCTGTGTACGTGTGTGCGTGAGTGCATGTACGTGTGCGCTATGTGTGCATACGTGTACAAGCATGTGCGTGCGTGTCTGCACACAAGCATGACCAAGGGGTGCACGTGGGCATGTATGCGTGTGCATGAGCGTAAGTGTGTGTGCACGTGGGGGGGTGCCTGTGTGTGCGCCCTGGCACGGGACCTGCCCGTCCCTGTGTGTGCTGGTGCCAGCGCTGGTGCCAGTGCCAGTGACGGTGCCTGTGACGGTACCAGTGCAGGTGCTGGTGGGTGCGGGTGTGGATGCCAGTACCAGTACCGGAGCCGGTGGGTGCGGGTGCCGGTGCTGGTGTGGGTGCCTGTACCTGTTCCAGCGGGTGCGGGTGCAGGTGCCAGTGCCAGTACTGGTGAGGGTGCTGGTGGGTGCGGGTGTGGGTGCCAGTACTGGTGTGGGTGCAGATGCTGGTGCAGGTGCTGATGCTGGTGTGGGTGCTGATACCAGTGCAGGTGCCTGTACTGGTGTGTTTGGGTGCCGGTGGGTGCAGGTGTGGGTGCTGGTAGTGGTGTGGGTGCCGGTGGGTGCTGATACCAGTGCGGGTGCCAGTACTGGTGCTGGTGCGGGTACTGGTGAGTGCGGATGCTGGTACTGGTGCCGGTACCTGTGCCGGTGGGTGTGGGTGAGGGTGTGGGTGCCGGTACCGGTGTGGGTGCCAGTGGGTGCCAGTGGGTGCGGGTGCCGGTGCGGGTGGGTGCGGGTGCGGGTACCGGTGTGGGTGCGGGTGGGTGCGGGTGGGTGCGGGTGCCGGTGCGGGTGCCGGTGCAGGTGCCGGTGGGTGCGGGTGGGTGCGGGTGAGGGTGTGGGTGCCGGTACTGGTGCGGGTGCGGGTGGGTGAGGGTGCTGGTGTGGGTGCCGGGGGGTGAGGGTGCTGGTGCGGGTGGGTGCGGGTGCCGGTACCAGTGCGGGTGCCGGTGGGTGCGGGTGAGGGTGCGGGTGCCGGTGGGTGCGGGTGAGGGTGCGGGTGCCGGTACCGGTACCGGTGCGGGTGGGTGCGGGTGCGGGTACGGGTGCCGGGGGGTGCGGGTGAGGGTGCGGGTGCCGGTACCGGTACCGGTGCGGGTGCGGGTGCGGGGGGCGCGGGGCGGTGGTGCTGAAGGACAGCTCCGCCCCCGCCCGCCCCCGCCGCCGCCCCCCGCCGCCCTCCCGCTCCGCCGCCGCCGCCGCGCCGAGCCGAGCCGCGCCGCGCCGGGCCCGCCGCCGCCGCCGCCGCCGCCGCCATGCCCCAGACGGCCCCGCCGCCGCCGCCCGCCGCCGCCGCCGCACCATGAAGCGGCAGAACGTGCGGACGCTGGCGCTCATCATGTGCACCTTCACATACCTGCTGGTGGGCGCCGCCGTCTTCGACGCGCTGGAGTCGGAGGAGGAGACGGCGGAGCGGCGGCGGCTGGAGGCGAAGAGCCAGGAGCTGAAGAGCAAGTACAACCTCAGCGCCGAGAGCTACCGCGAACTCGAGTGGGTCGTGCTCAAGCTCAAGCCGCACAAGGCCGGAGTCCAGTGGAAATTCGCCGGCTCCTTCTACTTCGCCATCACCGTCATCACTACCATAGGTACCGGTTGCCCCCCGCCCCGGCGATTCCCGACGCCCCCCCCCCCCCCCCCGGAGACCGTCCCCCGCCTCCCGGCCACGGGACGCCGGCCCCGGTGACACCACCCCCCCCGCTCCCGCGCAGACCCGCTCCACGCGCCCATCGCCGCCGTATCGGGGCGAGCCGCCCGCCCGGCTCCTCCGCCACCGGGAACCCCCCCCCCCGCCCGTCCCCGCGGTATTGGGGCGAGCCGCCCGCCCGGCTCCTCCGCCACCGGGAGCCCCCCGACCGTCCCCGCGGTGTCGGGGCGAGCCGCCCGCCAAGCCCCCGCTGCCCCTGGGAGAGCCCCGCCAGCACCCTCCCCAAAACGCCCGTCCCCGCAGCGGCAGGCTCACCCGCCGCCGGGAAACCCCCGCCCCACCTCCGCCCGTCCCCCCGGTACCGGGGCGGCTCTCCCGGACGGCTCCTCGGCCACCGGGAAACCCCAGCCCGGATCCTCCCGAAACCTCCCCTCCCCGCGGCGTCAGGGCTGCCCGACCCGCCCGTGGCTCCGCTGCCCTGGGAGCCCCCCGCCCGGACCTCCGCCCATCCCCGCCGTATCGGGGCTACTCGCCAGCCCCGCTCCCCAACCCCAGAGCTCTCCCCGTCGCGTCCATCCCCGAGGCATCGGGGATCCCTCCCGCCCCGGTGCCCCGTCCTCGGGGAGCCCCGACCCGCCCATCCCCGTGGTCTCTGGTCACCCCACTCTCAAGACCCCCCCTGCTCCCATCCCTGCAGCCTCTGGGCTCCCCACCATCACGTCCCGCAGCCTTGGGGACCCCCGCAGGGACCCGGGGCTCCCCGCCCCCACTCCCACCCCCTCTGCAGCCCAGGGGGGCCGGGGGGGGTCTGAGCTGGGACCCCCCTTTCCAGCCCTGCAGGGAGGTTCCCGGGGGGTGCAGAGTCCGGCAGGGCTGTGGGGGCAGCGGGTGCTCGGGGGGGTCACAGCGGGGCTGTGGGACAGGCGATTTCCTCGGCTGACCCCTTCCCTGGCGGAGGAGGAGGAAGAGAAGGAGGAAGAGGAGGAGGAGGAAGGGCCCCTGGGGACAGGGTTCCCTCGCAGCCCGTCTCCTGCCCGCCCCGGGTGAGAGCCCGGGGGGACCCCCAGCCCGGGGGGGACGGGGATGTGTCCCTGCCTGCACAGCTGCTCGGGCCCTCCAAGGGGGTCGCGGGTGCTCAGGGGGCGCTCCCTGCCCTGACCCGACCTGACCCGGGGTGCCCGGGGTGCCCGAAACCAGAGTCCCTGGGGCTGGAGGCTGCTGGGGGCTCCCCCACTTTGGGAGAGGGGCTGTAGGAGTGGGGGGCTGCAGGGTCCCCCCCAGGTTGCCGACTGCTGCTCTGTGCCTTCACCCGGTCGCGTCATCCACCCGTCTGTCCTTTGGGTCCCCTCAACGGAGCGCCTGGGGTCACCTGCTGCCCCCCAGTCCCCAAACTGCCCCGTCCTTGGCGAGAGCCCGGGGGGCTGGGGGCAGCCGGGGTGCCACATGGCAGGCCTGGCCCTGGCCAGCAGCCCCACGGGTGCCACGGCCCCGGGGAGACGCAGGCAGGAGCTGGAGGGGTGGGAGGGGAGGGCTGGGGGGTGGCACCAGGTTTGAGACACGAGTGTTGGGGTGGCTCTCGGTTCCCGGGGCTGAGCTGCAGGCACCAGGGTGGCTCTCGGTTCCCGGGGCTGAGCCGCGGGCACCGGGGTGGCTGATGGTTCCCAGAGCTGAGCTGCAGGCACTGGGGTGGCTCTCGGTTCCCGGGGCTGAGGTACGGGTGTTGGGGTGCTCTCGGTTCCCGGGGCTGAGGTACGGGCGTTGGGGTGCTCTCGGTTCCCGGGGCTGAGGTACGGGTGTTGGGGTGCTCTCGGTTCCCGGGGCTGAGGTACGGGCGTTGGGGTGCTCTCGGTTCCCGGGGCTGAGGTACGGGTGTTGGGGTGCTCTCGGTTCCCGGGGCTGAGGTACGGGCGTTGGGGTGCTCTCGGTTCCCGGGGCTGAGGTACGGGTGCGGAGCGGCCGCGGGCCGAGCGGAGGCAGGGTCTGGCCTCTCCCGGCCGGCGGGAGCAGCTGGGAAAGGCTTTGAAAGTGAAGACAAGCAGCTTACGTTTGACGTGGGAGGGAGGAGGAGCGGGCAAGGGGGTGCGCGGGGGGCTGGGGCGAGGAGCGAGCGGGAGGCGAGCAGGAGCGAGCGGCGTCTCGCCAGCCCGCACAAAGGATGCTGCAGTGAGGGAGGAGGCAGACAAAGCCAGCCCGGTGCGCTCGGTCCCGAGGGGCCGTGGCTCTGAGGTGGGCTGCGGGCGGGCGTCGGGGCCCCTGCCCTGCCTCCCCCGGGACACCCAGCTCCCCTGCCCTGCCTGCAGCTGCCTGGAGCGCGGGAGCGACGGAGCAGGGATGGCTGAGCCCCGACGCAGGCGTTACGCCCCAGCAAAGCAACCTGTCACCTGGGGCTGGGGGTCAAAACCTTAAAACCTCGTCCTGGGCTTGAGGCGGGAGCTCAGGGTCCCCTCTGGGGTGGGGGAGATGACACCCGGCCCCGAAAAACGTGTGTCCGGCCGCAGCGGAGCGGGAGGGAAACGCAGGGAACATCCCCAGACCGGGCTTCGCTGCTCTGCAGGCGTCAAGCCCTTCTCTCCCGGAGCTTCGGCCTCTCCGTGAGGCCAAGGGCGTGTCGGGGAAGGGGCACGGGCACAAATAAGCAACGCGCCATTGTTTTTATCAAAATCCGATGGTTTCGGAGGCACGCGTTTTAGCTGGCCCGTTGCAATGGAGCTCGGGTGCTGCTGAACGGGGCCAGCACGCACCGGCAAAGAGAGGGAGATCATCAAAAGCCACAAGAGGGGAAAGAAAATCCTGTTGTTCCCATGCAATGGGATTTTCCAGGGGGGAAAAAAGGCGTTCTTCCAGGAAACCACCAACCAAGCCCCTGTAAAGCTCCTGCTGCAGTCGGGGACTGCGAAGAGCCGGGCTCCCCGCTGTGCTCAGGGGCCACCGGGATGCCGGGGCCGCTGTGCCGGTCGGGATCCCCGTGCCGTGACCGGCTTTAAAGCGGGAAGAAGGAAAAGCCGAGAGGGCGACGGGTCCCACTCGGAAAGTGTTTCTTACATTTCAGGGTTGGTGTTTTTTTTTGCTTTATCTGGGAAAAGAGCCAAGAGGTGAGCTGCCCTCCCAGCGCTGCTCCGAAGGTCTCCCTCCCTCCCTCCCTCCCTCCCTCCACGAGGCTGCCCTCAGCCCTGCACCCCGCTAGTGGGGTGCAGCCCCCCCAGGAGCTGCCCCAGCGCCCGGGGACCCCCAAAGCACGGCCGGGGGGGACCAGGGACACGGATATTCGGGGCTGCCGTCACCCGCTGCCCTGCTCCCGGCACAGCCAGGGCACGGGGAGCTGCCGGGCGGGCAGGGAGGGAGCGCGCCTGCCCTTGCAGCCGGGCAGAGCCGGCCCCAGGGTCCCCTCGCGGGATGTCGGCGTGAGCCGGCCGCGTCCCCCGTCACCTCGGTCCCTGTCCCCGCACCAAGGGCCTCCGTGCTCCAGGGCCGGCTGTGACGGCTCTCGCTGGATCGCTCCCAAAACCCACATTCCCCCTCCCACCTCGCTGTGTGCCGAGAGGCGAGCGGCCACGTGGGCCGGGGCAGGTGGCGAATGCCACCGCGGTGTCACCGTCTGTCACAGCCCTGCTCCCTCCCCCTGCTCGTTTACCGAGGGAGCAGGGAGCCTGCCTGGGCCAGGAGACCCCGGGTGAGCCCCGGTCCCCACCGACCCTCTTCTGCACGTGGCCCCCCCGCCAGTCGCCCTGTCACCCCTGTCCCCGGGCTGCCTCCTCCGGTGGCAGCGTGCCTGTCCCCAGGCCATCGCATCTGTAGCATCTCTCCGGGCGGGAAGCCCTTCCCTGCTCCCGCCTGCGGGCTTGGCCCGGGAATACAGAAAGGAGGAAGGATCCGGGGACAGCTCGGCCCACGCACCCCCAGCCACCCCCGGTGCCACCCGCACAACCCTCCCGGTGCCGGCACCAGCGCCGGCGGGAGGGGAAGGACCCCTGATTCTCGGGCCCTGGGGGATGCAGCGCAGGGAAACTTCTCAGGGAAGGCACAGGAGCCGCCGCCGCTGGGCCTCGGAGCAGTTTTGGGGGCTGCGGTGGGGCTGGGGGGGGCAGGGATGGGGCACCCGCTCCCTCCAGGCCCTCTGGACATTTCTGTTCCCATCCTGCACTAGCCGTGCCTGCTAAAAATGATAGCAGTGGAAATTCGTGTTGGCACCTATGAACATGCCTTTGATAGGTTTCAGAGTTAACGTGCCCGAGGGAAAAACGGTACCAGTCTGTTCCAGGGCTGGGACTCCTCTCCCCTCAGCCCAGACCCCCACGGGAGGTGATGCCCAGGCAGCGGGGAGAGACAGGCAGCATCTCACCCCTCTCAGCCCCCGGGATGGGCAGGGCCTTTCCCAGGAGAGCGGCCCCGTCCAGCCCGGCGGCTCCTCGGTCGCTGGGGGGGTTCGTTCGAGTGCCCCCGCCGTGCTGCTGAGCCGCAGGAGCCGGCAGAGAGCCGCGCTGGGAGGTCAGGACCGCTTTCCTTCCCTCTCCAGGTAGGCACAAGGCCACCCCCTGCCACCTTTGCCAGTGATATGCTGGCATTGCTGGTTGGGGTGTTCACTCTGAAACCTAATGAGGCCATATGCGCCTCTGCCACTGATCCTCCTAGCAGGGAATGAGCACGAAGAGGGTGAATGGGGAGACGGCATGTACGCACTGAGACTGGCGCCGTGCCCCAGCCCTTCCCGGCAGCGATGTGTGTTTTCGGGGCGGCAGTCGCAGCCTGCTGCCCCAGCAGCCTGCCCGGCCGGGGCTCAGCGCCTTCGCTGCGGAGGCAGAGCCTCTTCCCGGGGAGGCTCCAGCAAACCTGTGGCGTGGCGGGGTGGGGAGGTGTCGTGTGTGTCCCCTCCCACGGGATTCAGCCCAGGGACCCTCCGAACTGGGGGCTCGGCCCCTCCGCGAGCATCCCTCCCCCCATCCCGCCCCCGCCCCCGCTCCCGCTCCCGCCCAGGCTATAAATTCCCGGCTCCTCTCCATCCCGGAGCGATAACAGCAATTAATACCCGCTCCCTCCCTGCCCCCCGCCTGGCCTCTCCCAGCTGATGCCTCATTAAACTCGCCAGCGGAGCCTGACTCAGAGCAAGGCACAAACACCACGTGCCGGGGCAGAGATGCTCCCAGGCGAGGGGGGCTCGTCGCCCAGGACCGCGCAAAAAAACCCCAATTTCTTTGGGTTTGGGGGTTTCTTTCCCAATTACCAAGCGCCCGGGCTGGTTGCTCGGACTCGGTGCTGCCAGGTCTAGTGTCAAGAGGCCGGACGCGAGCCGGAGCCGCGGGAGAGCCCCGCTCTGCCGGCGTGTGATTTATGAGCCGGATTAAATATTTATCAGGCAGCGCTCGGGCTGAAGTGGCTGCGGCGCAGGATTTACAGCAGGCACCGCCACCTTGGCTAAATCACCGCCGGGAGGGCGAACTGCGGGAGCGGGGCGTGCTGCGGCGGGGCGGGGGTCTCGCCTGGCTGCCTGCAGAGAGGGGCGAAGGCGGGCGGCCGGGGGGCAGAGGGGCCCCACTGGGGCTCCAAGTGGTGCTGGGCGCTGGTGCGTGGTGCTGGGTGCTGGTGCACGGCATGGTGCACAGTGCGCGGCACCGCGCATGGTGCTGGGTGCTGGTGCACGGCGCTGGGTGCTGGTGCATGGCATGGTGCACAGTGCACGGCACCGCGCATGGTGCTGGACGCTGGTGCGTGGCACTGGGCACTGGTGCATGGTGCTGGTGCACACTGCTGGGCACTGGTGCACGGTGCTGGGTGTCGGTGCATGGCATGGTGCACAGTGCACGGTACTGCACATGGTGCTGAGCACTGGTGCACAGTGCTGGGCACTAGTGCACGGTGCTGGTGCACACTGCTGGGCGCTGGTGCGTGGCACTGGGCACTGGTGCATGCCCTCAGGGGGCTCGGGCAAGCGTGGGAGGTGGCCCCGGGCGCTGCACGGGGTGGGGGTCCCTCTGCCCGGCCGTGCGAGCCCACGCAGGCGGGGCACCCCCGTCCCTGCCCGGTGCAGGCGGGGCACCCCCGGATCGGTCCCGAAGGCTTTAAGGGACTTTTTGTGTCCCCCCCCGGAGGCCCCTTGTCCCGGTGCCGAAAGCGGCTCAGCCCTCCCCGGGGCTGCGGGGGTGGCCCCAGCCGCAGGGCTGTGCTGTCCATGGGGTTATGGGGTGTCACACCCCCCCCCCCCAAAACACAGCAGGACCAGCCTCCCGGGGCGGGGTGTCCGCCAGCATCCAGCCGTGCCCATCACCGGGGTATCCCGCCTTGCCCACCAGCGCAGGGTACCCCCCTCCCGCTGCAGGGCCCCTGTTGGGGGGGGCTGCACCCCCCTTTTGCAGGGGGAGGGGAGGGATGGAGCGGGGGGGCTGGAGGGGGCCGGGAAGGGGCCTGGCGGAGCCCCAGGACTGAGGGAAAAACTGCCAGTTTCGGCGCAAACAGGGCGCTTGGCCGGCGCCGGGATTTTCCATGACACCATCCCCCCCCCCCGCCACGGCGGGGTCCGGCCCCCGCCTGCAGGCAGCAATGCCGGGGGGGACAGGCACCGGCTGCACCCCCAAACCGCCCTGCTCTGCCCCCTCCCCGGCAGGAGGGCGGGGGGAGGGGGTGGGGTGCCCCCCGCCCCCCCACTGCGGCGGCGGCAGGGATGGGGGTGGCTCCGGGCCCCTTTGGGGGGTCACACCCCCCCCCAGGTGTATAGGATAAATCGGGGGGGAAGGGGTCACGGGGACAGGGGGACAGGGGGGTGGCAGAGGCGCAGATGCTGCTGCAGAGGATGGGAGGGGGTACCGGGGGGTTACCCCAACACTGTGTTTGGGGGGGGGCAGGAGGAGCCCAGGGTCTGGCCCCCACCTCCATCCCGCTGGGGAGGTGGTGTCCTGGGGGGCCTCCCCCCCCAGGGTCCCTCCCACCCCACAGAGACACGAGCCCCCAGCCAGGCCTGGCACCCCCTCCCCGGTGTGACCCCCCAGGGCGACCCCCCCAGGGCAGCCCCCGGCGCTGCTGGGCTGGGCTGGGGCAGGGGGGAGGCTGAGCGCAGCGGGGCTTTTCGGGGGGCGGGGGGAAGGAGAGGGGGGTGGGGGGGGCAGGGAGAGATGGGCAGGAGGGGGTGGGGGCAGAGACCTGTGGGTGGGCGGGTGGGTGGAACGATGGATGGATGTGTGGATGGGTGGAAGGAAGGAAGGATGCATGGATGGATGGATGGATGGATGGACAGATGGATGGATGGATGGGTGGGTGGGTGGATGGATGGAAGGAACGATGCATGGACAGATGGATGGACAGATAGACTCATAGAATCATAGAATCACAGAATCGTTTAGGTTGGAAGAGACCTCCAAGATCACCGAGTCCAACCGCTAACCCAGCACTGCCAAGGCCACCACTAACCCATGTCCCCAAGCGCCACATCTACACGGCTTTTCAATCCCCCCAGGGATGGGGACTCCCCCACTGCCCTGGGCAGCCTGTGCCAGGGCCTGACAGCCCTTTCGGGGAAGAAATGGTTCCCAAGATCCAACCTAAACCTCCCCTGGCGCAACTTGAGGCCGTTTCCCCTTGTCCTGTCGCCTGTTCCTTGGGAGAAGAGACCGACCCCCCCTGGCTCCAACCTCCTGTCAGGGAGTTGCAGAGAGCGAGAAGGTCTCCCCTCAGCCTCCTTTTCTCCAGGCCAAACCCCCCAGGTCCCTCAGCCGCTCCTCACAGCACTTGTGTTCTATGGAATGGATGGATGGCTGGAAGGAAGGAAGGATGCATGGGTGGGTGGATGGATGGATGGATGGACAGATGGATGGATGGACGGATGGGTGGGTGGATGGATGGAAGGAAGGATGCATGGACAGATGGATGGACGGATGGACAGACGAATGGGTGGGTGGACGGATGGGTGGGTGGATGGATGGATGGATGGAAGGAAGGATGCATGGATGGATGGACAGATGGATGGATGGGTGAGTGGATGGAAGGAAGGATGCATGGATGGATGGATGGATGGATGGATGGGTGGGTGGGTGGATGGATGGAAGGAACACTGCATGGATGGCCGGACGGACGGATGGGTGGAGGGCAGGGTGAGAGGATGGCGAGCTGCCTGTCCCTTCTGCCCTGGTGAAGGCGCAGCAAGGACAGTCCCTGCTCCTGGTCCAGGGCCCGGCCGGGGCGGGGGCAGCGTGGCTCCCGGGGGTCCTGGGGTGGGCGCCAGCTCTGCGTCACCCAAGTTCAGCCCAGCCCCGGGGAGCCGCTGCCCGGGTCCCGTCCCTCTGCTCCGGCTGCCTCTCGCCCTGCCCTGCCCAGGAGGTGTCCCCAGGCAGGACGAGCCCCTTCCCGCTGCCCTCAAGCCCTGTCCCGGGGGGGACGGAGGCGCTGCAGGGTGCGCGTGTCCCCACGCAGCGCAGGCAGCGCCGTGCCCCTCCGTGCCAGGGCCCTGTTTGCTCAGGGCAGGCTGGCAGCGCTGCTGCCGCTGCCACGTGCTGCCTTTCCCAGCCGCTCCCCGCCTGCTTGTTTGCTCGCCCTGCGGAGACGGGGCGTCTCCCAGGCAGTGCCGAGGGGCACCCCCCCACCCCGGCCTGGGGGACAGCTGGGGTCCCCAGGCTCAGCCCGGCACTGGTTTGCTGGCAGGGCCGGGCACAGCCCGGGTTGCTCTCGGCCGCGGGCACTGGAGAGAGCTTGGCACTGCCCAGGCGCCGTTTGTACCTCGGCCGAGCTCACGTCACCCAGGGGACACATCGGGAAACGGGTGCCCATTAAACGCTGCGCAGGATGCTGGTCCTTACTGGGAGCAATGGGGCGGGAGGCTGCAGGGCTAGCTGCAGGGCTGACACGAGGAGGAGGAGGAGGAGAAGGATGCTGCCCAGGGCACGCGGCACCCCAAGGGCTGCCCACCCACTGCCTCCATCTCTGGGGGACCCCCGGGGGCTGCTCCACGAGGGCCAGGAGAAGGGGGTGCCTGGGGCAGGCCCTCGGGGGGCTCAGGGCTGAGTGCTTGGGGCGATGGTTGCTTTTGGGTGCTAAAGGGCTTTGGGAGCGCGGGGTCGCTGCGTGTTCGCCACCGTGCCAGCCCGCCGCAAGCGTGGGGTCTGCTCGGGGAGGGGGGTCTCCGTGGGGGGTGACATCGGAGGAGGGGGAGACCGTTCCTGCACCCCTGGAGCACTCCTGACTGTGGATGTTCCAGCGTCTGCGGACGCGGTTGGGTCATTCCTTTCTCCCCAAAATGCACGGGAACGTACCGACGTTGGTGGCTGCTGCTGAACCTGCTGGGAAGCGGGGTGGGAAGGGGGGCAGCACTCCGTGGGCTGCGGGGCTTCACGGTCGCGTGGCACCAGGCTTGGAAGGACCAGAGCTGGGTTTGTCCCAGGCTGGGAAGGGACAGAATTGTCTTCGTCCCAGACTGGGACAGAAACTGGGGCCGCTCCAAAGTGCTGGAGACCCCCAGAGTGGTCAATGCTTTGGTGGGTCCCCCCCCATCAGCCGGGTTGCCTGAACCTTCCCCACCGTCCCTCACCGCTCCTGCAGCCTCACCACCCGGCAATGGACAGTGAAAGCTGCAGCAGGTCAGAGACCACGGTGAAGGGCTCTGGCATCCCTCTGCGAGGGCTGGGCTGGTGCAAAGGCAAGAGGCAGCATCTGGGTAAGGGAGGGGGACACCAGCCACGCGTCCGCCCAGCAGACCCCCAGGCGATGGGGGGTGAGGGTGGGTGCAAGGAGGACCCCGGGAGCATCCCGCGCTGCTGAACCGGAGGAGGAGAAGCGTGGTGGCTCTGGCGGGAGGATGCAGGGCTCCTGCCCGGGCATGCAGGGCTCCTGGCGTGGGCCACGGCTGGTGGCCACCAGCCCTCGCTCACCGCCAGCGCCTGCTTCCCGGCAGCGATTTTGTAAAGCAGGGACCTGGTTTCCTGACTCTGCTTCGTACCCCTCATACCCCAGCCCAGCTCCCAGCCCCTGGTCTCAGCTGGGGCTCCCCATGCCCTGCCCTGGCCCCCTGCACCCCCTGCCCTGCCTCCCTGCACCCCCTCCCTGGAGCCCCCCCCCGTACCCCTTCAGCACCCAGTGCCACCTCCCAGGGACCCTCTCCCTGTCTTCCCAGCCCTTTGCACCCTCCAGCCTTGTAACACCTTTGCTCTGCAACGTTCCCTCCCTCCTCCCGTTCCCGGCAGCTGCCCCGCTAATCCCCGCCATCCATCGCTCCGACAGCCTGGGATTTGCTCCAGGCCAGGGGCCAGCCGAGACCTGCACCTGCTCCCCGCAGCGGCCGCCAGATCCACCCCTGCTCCTCCGCAGCCCTAAAAAGGAGACGAGCCGGCCGCGTTCCTCAGGGACATGTCATATTTTCTCCCTGGGGACACACGCCGTGCTCCCTGCCTGCTTGCAGCACCCTGAGCAGGGAGCCCTGAGCACCCCGACCTTGCTCGCCCCTGGCAGCACCCCTCCTGGGACACCCCTGTGAGCAGCACCCACCCGGCGGGGAGGGTTGGGGGGGCTGCAGGAGGGAGGCAGGAGACGGAGAGGAGCAGGGATGCTGAAGCCCTTCCACAGGGAGGGCAGGAGCACGGTGGGAGCCTCGCTGCCTGTGCCCGGGAGCCTTGCCGGGCCGTGCCGTGCCACGAAGTCAGGCACGCCGGTGCGGCGGGGCGAGCAGAGCCGCCGTGGACCTGGCAGCTGCCGGGACTCTGCCGCATCCCCGGGAGCCGAGTCCTCCTCTCCAATACGTTTCCTTGCCGCGGTGGATGGAACCACAGGTGCAAGAGAGGTTCGGGGGTTCACCCTCTCTGCCCCCTTCCCGGGGTCTCCCTCTCCCCGCTGGCTGGATTTCATATCCCGGCGACCTTCCCCCCGTGCTCAGACGTGCTGGAGATCAGGCAGCGCCTGCTAAAGCCGGGAAAGGGGGGGCTGGCAGATTGACGGACGCTTGGACGTGCTGCGAGAGCTCGTAAACTCCCTTCCCTGGGGAAACGGGGCTAAATATAGCTGCGGGAGGCTGCCCTGGTGCGAGGCAGGCAGGAGCAGGCAGGAGCAGGCAGGAGGATGCTCAGCGAGGCTGTCGGCAGGGAGGGGGCCTGGGGGCACTGCTCGAGGTTTGCATCCTAAAACCCCGTCCTCGGCCGGCTGATGCACGAGGAATGGGGAGATTTGGGCTCTTGGGGGGGGACAGAGGCGTCTGGCAGGAGATGAAGGGCAGGGGCAGGCAGACGGGCAGGGTGAGGGCTGGGTGCGGGATGTGACCCCGGTTTGAAATGCAACGCCTGGCTCTGCTGCGGGACCCGGTGGCCCCGCGGGTGGCACGGCATTGCCTCGGTGTCCCTTCTGGCACTGGGGAGGGGACAGCGAGCAGCAGCCCCCTTTTCCATCAGCGAGGGAAGGGGCAGGCTGGCACCCGGCACCGATGAGAGCAGTGATGCTCTCCGGTGATGCTCTCCGGCAATTCCCTCCAGTGATGCTCTCCGGTGATGCTCTCCGGCGATGCTTTCCGGCGATGCTCTCCGGTGATTCTCTCCGGTGACACTCTCCGGTGATGCTGTCCGGTGATTCTCTCCGGCGATGCTCTCCAGTGATGCTCTCCGGCGCCCGCAGCCCGAGCCGGCGGTGCTGGCGGCTGGGAGAGGTCACGCCAGCTCCTCGGAGGCGGCTTGGACAGAGATCTAACGATCCTTGTTTTCGCCTCGCTCCGACCCGGCTTAGTCCTTGGCCTCGCGAGGCTGCCGGCGAGGGTGACAGTGAGGGATGCCGCCTGCCCCCGCCCAGCCGGGACTAAACAGAGCGGGGCAGGGCGAGCTCCCCCCGCCGCTCCCACGGGCTCGGGGGCTGCTGCGGCGTCGCGTGGCCGGGGGTGCTGGGTCTGGTTTAATTGCTGGGTCAGGCCTCGGAGAAGCGGGTGCTGCGGCGGGTGGGCTTGTGCCGGCACCCCCAGCCCTGTCCCGAGCACGCTCGGGGTCGAGGGAAGCGTTTTTGAGCCCCCCCGGGGTCTGAGCAGGTAAAGCCCCCGGCAGCCCTCGCCTCGGCGCTTGGCCATGGGCTGCGGAGCTGGAGAGGGGAAAGGGAAGGGGAAGGGCAAAAGGGGAAAAGGAAAGGGGAAGGGGAAAGGGGAAGGGGAAAGGGAAAGGAGAAAAGAGAAAGGAAGGGAGAGGGAGAGGGAGAGGGAGAGGGAGAGGGAGAGGGAAAGGGAAAGAGAAAGGGAAAGGGAAAGGGAAAGGGAAAGGGAAAGGGAAAAGGAAAGGGAAAGGGAAAAGGAAAGGGAAAGGGAGACAGAAAAGGAGAAATGAAGGGAAAGGGAAAGGAAAAGGAAAAAAGAGAAAGGAAAGGGACAGGAAAAGGGAAGGGGAGCGGGTGGTCCCTGCACAGCTCCCGGGCACCCCGGCTCGGCACCCACACGTCCCGCAGGCTCAGCTGCCTCTGCCCGGGATCCGTTTGGGACGAGGAACCTGCCAGCGCGGAGGCAGAGGGAGTCCCGTCTGCAGGGGGTTTGTGCAGGCGGGACATTGGTTGAACCCAGACGGGCCCCCGGGGATGCCCCCAGCTCCCGCGGCAGCCCCGGACAGTGGGGCACGGGGACATGGGGACATGGGGATGCGGGGCTGGGGTGACAGAGGGGACCCAGCCGCCCTTGTCTTGAGTCCTTAAAAATGCCTGTTTCCCCCGCCCCTACGCCTCTCCTCCCGGCTGCTCCGAGACGGGCCATCCCGGGACGGGTAGGTCAGGGAAGAGCGATCTCCAGTTTCCAAAACCCCAAGTCTGGGGAACGTCCCCCCACCCCAGCCAGGGTCCACCCGAGCATCCCCAGGCTTCCCCCACCCCAACCCAGGGATGCAGCACCTCGCCCATCACCCCCCGCCAGCCCCCCAGCTCCTCTCCCCCTTCTCCAGCTCCCCCGCTTCGTTTTCAGTCGGAGACCCCGTTATCCCCCCAGCCTGCAGAGCCGCCTGCGGTCGCTCCTTGCGCCTGGGGGCGAGGACGGCACCGGTTGGGGTCGGGGTCTGCCACCGGTGACTCAGCTGGGGAAGCAGTTTGAGGCGCTGCGCACCTCGCACCCCCCGGACCACCGAGCTGATCCCGCGCTGTGGCTTCGCTCCCCAGGTTACGGCCATGCAGCCCCGAGCACGGACGGGGGGAAGGTCTTCTGCATGGTCTACGCCCTGCTGGGGATCCCCCTCACCCTCGTCATGTTCCAGAGCTTGGGCGAGAGGATCAACACCTTCGTCAAGTACCTCCTCCACCGCATCAAGAAGTGCCTTGGCATGAGGCGGGCGGAGGTCTCCATGGCCAACATGGTCACCATCGGGTTCTTCTCCTGCATCAGCACCCTCTGCATCGGGGCAGCCGCCTTCTCCTACTACGAGCACTGGAGCTTCTTCCACGCCTACTACTACTGCTTCATCACCCTCACCACCATCGGCTTCGGGGACTACGTGGCCCTGCAGAAGGACGAAGCCCTCCAGAACAAGCCACAGTACGTGGCCTTCAGCTTCGTCTACATCCTGACAGGGCTGACGGTCATCGGGGCTTTCCTCAACCTGGTGGTGCTGCGTTTCATGACCATGAACGCCGAGGACGAGAAGCGGGATGCCGAGCACCGGGCGCTGCTCACCCGCAACGGGCAAGCCAGCAGCATGCACGCCGCGGACACCGCCTCGGCCGTGCCGGCGGCGGCGGGGGGCGGCGGGGGCGGCTTTCGGAACGTCTACGCCGAGGTTCTCCACTTCCAATCCATGTGCTCGTGCCTGTGGTACAAGAGCCGGGAGAAGCTGCAGTACTCCATCCCTATGATCATCCCCAGGGACCTCTCCACCTCGGACACCTGCGTGGAGCAGAGCCACTCCTCGCCCGGCCGCTGTCCGGAGACCCCCTCCAACAGGTGCTTCTGCAACGCCCGCCGGTCAGCCATCAGCTCCGTCTCCACCGGCCTCCACAGCCTGGCGGCTTTCCAGGGGCTCATGAAGCGCCGCAGCTCCGTGTAGCCCCTCTCCGTCCCCACCCGGGCCCCCCCTCGGCCCCGCGGCCACGGACCTTTCGTGGTCACGGCGGGAGGAAACCGCCCCCCGGGGTCCGGCTGCGGAGGGGGAGGCAGCGGGCCGGGACCCCCGGGGGGGCCGTGCTCCTCGCCGGGACTCGGGAGGGATGCAGGAGCAGCGGCGAGGCTGCCCCGGCCCTCTCCGGAGCGGAAAGAAGGGAGCTGCCTGGTTTATTTTATTTTAATTTAAATTAATTTTATTTTATTTTATTTTGCAAAACCACTCCTCAAAAATGTGAAACTTGAAGAGCTGGAGAGTGTTTTAACCTGATGAGGTGGGGGGGGTACACCTGCACCTCCCGCCGTGATACCTCTGTGCAAGTGGCTGGGGACCGCCGCGGCCCCACGGCAGCCCCACGGCAGCTCCACGGCAGCCCCACGGCAGCCCGAGCGTGGGAGGCTGTGTGCCACGGCACGGCCGTGAGCCGGACGCGTGAGCGTGCGTGCACCGGAGGCCTCGTGGGACGTGGGGAGAGGAGGACGTGGGGCTCCCGGCACCGACCGCGGGCAGCAGTGGGGTCCCGTCCCCTCCATCCTCTGCCTCCTCTGCCCACGGGGCCACCCCGGGGAAGGCAGGTCCCCGAGCAGCGAGGGATGCCGCGGCGAAGGCGAGCACGCATCGGCGGGCAAATCAGGCTAAGAGGGGCTTAGACGGAGCTTTTTCGATCGCTGCACACATCAGCCTGCTCCTGCGGCCGAGAAAACAAGCCGCGAGTCACGTAGGCTGCCGAAAACGCCTGCCGCGACTCGGCGGGCAGCCCCCCGAGAGCTTCGTGGGGTTGTTTTAACTCGTTTTAGATGGGCAAACCTGGGCGTCCCCGGGGTTTTCCCGGGGGCGAGGCCGCGGGAAGCCCGGAACCGTCCCCGGGAGGCAGGACGGGCAGCAGCAGCGCGGCCCCTGGGACCCCCGTCTCCATCTCCCCCGCGGCAGCTCCGGGGCCGGAGCCGTTGCCCTCGGGGAGCTTTTTTTGGGGAACAACCTGGGGCATTATAAGATTTTTTCGCCCTTCTTTTCCTTCGCACCCCCAGGTTGCAGCGGTCCCCTTTCGACCCCGACACCTTGAGCCCAGAGCAGGGGGGGGCCCCCCGGGGCTTCCCCTACCTGAGACCCAGGACATCCCGGGGGTCACCTCCGGCACGGCCACCCCGGCACGGCAAGTGGGGGGCGAAAACTTCTTTCCTTGCCCCCCCGTTCCGTGCACAGGGCAGCCCCCAGCCCCCCGGGGAGCACCCCGGGACCCCGCTCCCCCCTGCCAGCACCCAAAGCACAGGCTGTCCCCCCACCAGCGGGGACACCGGGGGACACCGTGACATGCACTGGCCCCTCTTTCAGCCCCGGGGGTGCCAGGGGGGCTCTGGGGACAGCCACGGCACCCAGCCCGCCTGTTTCTTTTCTCACCTTTTAACAGAAGAAAACCAATGTATTTCTGATACTTGACGACCTGTACATACTGTTAGATACCAGAGAGGATATTTATTATAAATGACGCTATCATCGTATCTATAGAAATCTATAAATATCTATTGGAAAGGAGTCTTGGGGGGAAACTCGTTGATGACTCTGGGGAATTTCTTTTTGCTCTCTGCATCTTTCTCATCCTGGGGCACCCGCGGGGAACCGCGCTCCCCCCGGCGAGGTTTCTCTGGTTCTCATGCCAAAGTATATTTGTACCGCTGAGTTACTTCCCTTAGAGAGAGAAATAAAGGCTGGTTCAAACCTCGGCACCGCTTCGGCTCCTTCCCTCTGGTGCTGGGTGAGGATGAGGGGCTGGGAGCGGAGGGTCCCCGGGACCCCCTCGTGCCGCGGCTCCGTGCCCCGTCGCCTTTGCTCTGCGAGGACCGGGAAGTGTGAGAATTTCCTCGGGATGAGCCTCTGTTTGCCTGTGTCTCCTGGCTTTTCCCGCGGAGGAGGGAGGGGGGGGAAAGGAGAGGCTCAGCTCTGAGCTCTGCCAGGGCTGCAGCGTCCTTCGGTGGGCTCGGCGGGAGAAGGACCCTCGGGGCCCCCCCGCCTCTCCCATCCCACCGTCACCCACTGATGCAAGGCTGGAAGGGGCCCTGCAGCAGCTTTTCCCACCCCAGGAGCCCCCCGGGAGCCCCCCAAAATGCAGCAGAGCCGTATCCCTCCTGCTCCTGCCCTCGGCATCACCGCTGCAGCCTTCGCTCCGCGGCACAGGCTGGAGACCTCCCTCTGCTCTGCGCGACAGCCAAGAAGCCTCCGACGACTGCGAGCAGCTGCGATCTGCTGTGTGACCCGGGAGGGACAGGGCTGAGCCCCCCTCTCTGGCGCTGCGTGGGGAAACTGAGGCACGGACAGGAGGTGGACGAGGAGGAGAGCTGGGGGTACCTCGAACGGGGTTGGGCATCTGGGGCCAACCCTCCAAGGGGACCTGGGCATCGGTGACGGCCGGGATGGCCGGGGATGTGCCGTCTCCACGGCTGGGGCCACGGGCAGAGCTCAGGCCGCTCTCCTGCCTTTGGGTGGATCAAACCCTCTCCATGCAAACCAGGCGAGAGCCACCACCTGATCTAATGACGCTAAGCCTGCGAAGAGCAGATCCGCCTCGGCAGCAGCCCACGGGGAGAGCGGCTCATCCGAGCATCACCTCGCCCTGCCCGAGGGTGCACCCATGGGCACGTGGGAGCGTCGGGGGGCTGGGTGCTTCCCCGGCGTTCGGTCCCTCTGCCAACCCTTCCCTCCTGTCCCTGGGGTGCGGCTGGAGAGGGCGGAGGCATCCCTCCATCCTCTGCCTCCAACGCTTCCCATCGGGAGGACGCGATGCTGAGCCAGCTGGAGCTTGGGTCTGAACCAGTACAACCATTCCCAGGGTGTGACTGGTCCTCCAGGCTCCCAGCCCTCTGCACGCAGCCGCCAACCTGCCCGGCACTGCACAGCCCCCGGCACTGGGGCAGAAAGTCACCGCTGGGTCGGCACGGACCTGCTGGGAGGCTGCTGGTGGCACTGGGCTGGGAGGGGTGGAGAGGCCAGAGGGTCCTGCTGCCGTTTGGAGGGACCTGGAGAGGATGGAGAGGTGGTCAGAGGGGAACCTCATGAAGTTCAGAGCACAAGTGCTGTGAGGAGCGGCTGAGGGACCTGGGGGGGTTTGGCCTGGAGAAAAGGAGGCTGAGGGGAGACCTTCTCGCTCTCTGCAACTCCCTGAAAGGAGGTTGGAGCCAGGGGGGGTCGGTCTCTTCTCCCAAGGAACAGGCGACAGGACAAGGGGAAACGGCCTCAAGTTGCGCCAGGGGAGGTTTAGGTTGGATCTTGGGAACCATTTCTTCCCCGAAAGGGCTGTCAGGCCCTGGCACAGGCTGCCCAGGGCAGTGGGGGAGTCCCCATCCCTGAGGGGACTGAAAAGCCGTGTAGATGTGGCGCTTGGGGACATGGGTTAGTGGTGGCCTTGGCAGGGCTGGGTTAGCGGTTGGACTCGGTGATCTTGGAGGTCTCTTCCAACCTAAATAAGTCTGTGATTCAATGAGGAGAAGCGCAAAGTCCTGCCCCTGGGGAGGACCAACCCCGTGTAGCAATGGCCCCCCAACTGGAAAGCACCTCAGCAGAAGAGGACCTGGGGGTGCTGGTGGACACCAGGTTGACCGTGAGCCACAGTGTGCCCTCGCTGCAAAGAAGGCTGAGGGTATCCTGAGCTTCATGAGGCAAAGCATTGCCAGGAGGCGGAGGGAGGGGATCCTGCCCCTCTGCTCAGCACCAGTGAGGCCACCCCTGGAGCGCTGGGCCCAGTGCTGGGCTCCCCAGTCCACGAGAGACATGGACAGACTGGAGAGGGGCCAGTGAAAGACCACGGAGATGATGAAGGGACTGGAGCATCTCTCCTGGGAGGAAAGGCGGAGGGAGCTGGGGAGCAGAGAAGGCTCAGGGGAGCCCCGTCTACGGCTCTAAAGACCTGATGAGGAAGAGGATGGAGCCAGGCTCTCCCAGTGGTGCCCAGTCACGGGACAAAAGGCTCGGCCACCTCCAGCGGGTCCCCCAGCCCCACCATCCTGCAGCTTTGGGAGAACGGGGCATCCCCAGGGGAGCCGGTCCTCTCCGGCCGGAGCAGGGCTGCCCAGGCGGGTCCCTGCGGTGGGCAGGGACGAGGTGGGAGCTGGGACCCCCCCGCGGCAGGGCCCGAGCCGTGTCCTCTGCGAGGAGCCTCCGGTGGCAGCCCCGGGGGGTTTGGAGCGCCCGCGCCATCCGCCCCCGCTGCCTCATCCCGGGTGATTTTTTTTTTTCTCCTTCTCAAAGCATTTAAATTTTCCTTGTCAGCCGTAGCCCAAATATTTACAGTTCGCTGGAGCGACTTAAAATTCCTGCCCGGTATTAAGCAGCGCGGCCGCTGGCTCGCGGCCGCAGGGAAACTCAGCCCCGGGCGGCCGGGACTCATCCTGCCGCCTCCTCCAAACCCGAGGAAGAGGAGGAGAAGGGGTGGGGAGCGAAGGCTGCCAGCCCAGCCGAAAAGGGGCCAGGTACGAGGTGGGAAGCATGTAGGGAATGGGGAAAATGAGGATTTAATGGAGGAAAAAAGAAAAAGAAATGCAAACTCGCACTGCTCTGGTTTCTAAAGCCATTTTCAGTAAATAGGGATTTAATTTTTTTTAAAAAAAGCTTCATTAAATGTTTCTGTTTTCCCTTCCCAGCTCATTAAACCCGGCAAAGAGCTCCAGCAGACGCTGCTGGGGGGAGCAACAGCTTTATTTTTGTTACCTCGACCTTCTCCCCACCCCACCCCGCACGTGGCCTCAACATCTCGATTGCTCTGCACCGGGGGCCTGCGGCTGCTGAGGGCACCCCGAGGCAGCTGGGGGACTTGGCACCCCGAGGACACGCTGGGGGCCACCACTCCCTGTCCCCAACCTGCCCCCTCGGGGACCCGAATCTGGGGGGAGCCTGGGAGAGGTGCCGGGGAGGAGCACCGTGCCTGGCTGGATGCGGCCGCGGGATGGAGAGTGCCAGCGGCACCGGCTTGGGGACCCTGGGCTGGTGATGGGGACACCGGGGTGACCCGAGGGGCAGAGGGACCCCGCTGCAGCCGGAGCATCTCCGCCAGCGGCATGACCGCATCCTCTGTGGCCTGATGTCACCCCGGGGCGATGGGGTGATGTCACTCCCTTCCTGACGTCACCGCGTGGGCTCTGCCTGGGGGCACCTGGCAGCACCGGGGCTGCCTCCCCGGCCCCTGCCCGCAGCCTGAAAATGGGGGTGCCCCGCAGAACAGCCACCCCATCCCTCGGCCGGCATCGGGGCTGGCTGTGGGTTTCCCCAGCGTCGGGGCAGCTGCTTTCGAGAGGGCGATGAAGACAAGGTGGATGCAGGCAGCGGTGTCCCTGCCCACGCCTGCCCGCGCCTGCCCGCACCTGCCCGCGGCCCCGGGCAAAGTGCGTGTTTGAAGGTGGGGGGAACGAACCCCCCCGGGAAAGGGCCGGTGGGGAGGGATGGGAACGCTCCGGCTGGTGGCCCCGCGCCCAGGAGAACAGGAGCGGAGCCCGGGAGATGGAAGAATTAAGCGCTCTGTTAATGAGGGGACGGGCCTCAGAGCCTCAGTGATTACGTGGGGCTGGGGAGTGTCGGGGGGGTGCATGTGCCCTGCAGGGGTGACACGTGTGGGCAGGAGATGCCACCGTCCCCACCCTGCCAGCCCATCCCCGCTCCTCCTGGTCTCCAGCTGCAGAGTGTCCTGGGGTGCTGGGTGGCCCCAATGTCCCGTCTCCTCCCCCTTGGGGCCCCCAGGGACCCCAGACGGCCCCACACGGGTGCCTGTGTGGGGCTGGCACCGGGTGGGCACGTGTGTGCGTGTTGTGCGTGGTGCAGGGGACTTTGGCGGCCAGCGGCTCTGCCACCGCTCGCCCGCGTGTCCTTGGGACACTCACCCATCCCAGGGCTGGAGGAGGGGGCCAGCACGGGGGGCCATGGGGGACACCCCCAGCTGTCCCATCCTCCCTGTCCAGCCCAGCTGGCCCAGCGTCCCCACGGGTGGTCGCGTGGTCGGGCTCCTCCGGGCACGAGCTGCCCGCGGCGGGAGGCTGCCGGCCCCGCCGCGCTCCCTGCCCGCCCGCCGCCATCTTATCGCCCGGTATTTTCCATGGGCGAAGGCTGCGGGGAGGGACGGGGGGGGACGGGGGGTGTGTGTCTTGCTGGCTGGAGCGAGGGGTGATGAGAAATGGCCACGCACTCGGTGGCACCAAAGAAGGAGAAGTCGGCGGGGCTGGGAGGAGGCGGCCGCATCCTGCTTCCTTCGCCCTTTCCCTTCGGATGCGGCCGAGCGGCTGCCGAGGGGTTCCCGCCGGGGGGGATCGGGATGTCACTGGGGGTCCTGGAGGCAGATCCGCAGCCCAAACGGCAGCAGGTGCCAGCGGCTGCTGGGTGTCCCGGTCCTGCAGGGCTTGGGGGAGCTGCTCTGCCCCAGCCCTGTTTCGGGAGGAGCCCCCCACCATGAAGCCACCAGAGCCAGCGCTCGCTCCCTGCCACATCCCTCCCCAGGGCTGCATTTCAGTCCCCTCCCCATCACGTCCCTCCCCAGGGCCGCTTTTTGGCCCCCTCCCCATCACATCCCTCCCCAGGGACACACTTCTGTCCCCTCCCCATCACGTCCCTCCCCAGGGACACATTTCGGCCCCCTCCCCATCACATCCCTCCCTGGGGACACACTTCTGTCCCCTCCCCATCACGTCCCTCCCCAGGGACACATTTCGACCCCTTCCCCATCACATCCCTCCCCATTTCGGTCCCCTCCCCATCGCATCGCTCCCCGGGGCCGCCTTTGGGTGCCCCCCGCAGCACCCCTGGGGGCGGCGAGGGCAGGAGGCGATGCCCACGCCTGCCCTGCCCGTCCGTGGCCCCCCAGCCGTGGGAAGGGTTAACTCCGAGCGGCGCAGGCAGCCTTGGCGAAGGCCCTTGGAGGGGGTTTTTCTCCCCCCGCCGCCTCCCACGGGTCACGGCCGCCGGGGCTGACGTCGGATGGAAAAACAATTTATCTCCGGCTGGCGGGGAGGCCCGGGGGGGGGGGGCGGCAGCAGCACCCGCTGCCAGGTGTGGAGGGGCCCCCCGGCACCCCTCGGTCAGGGCGGTGGGGGCTGGGGCTCACGGGCGGGTGGGGAGACCCTGGGGGCCGGGGGGGGCTGCCCCCCCCCCCCAAGAACCAGCCCCAGCCCGGCGCACAGGGCTGGGGGGCTGCCCGGGAGCCGTGTCCGTGAGTGAGGGCCCTGAACCCCCCGGGGTGCCCCGGGCACGGCACCCCCACCCCGCCCCGCAAAGGCTGGTCTGGGCAGGGCAGGGGTAGCCCGGGCAGGGTTAGTCTGGGCACGGTTAGCTCCAGGCAGGGGTAGCCCGGGCAGGGCAGGGTTAACCCAGGCAGGGTTAGTCCAGGCAGAGAAGGGTTAGCTCAAGCAGGGTTTAGCCCAAGCAGGGTTTAGCCCGGGCAGGGTTAGTCCGGGCAGGGTTAGTCCGGGCAGGATTAGTCCAGGCAGGGCAGGGTTAGTCCAGACAGGGCAGGGTTAGCCCAGACAGGGTTTAGCCCAGGCAGGGTTAGACCAGGCAGGTTAATCTGGGCAGGGTTAGCCCAGACAGGGCAGGGTTAGCCCAGGCAGGGTTAGACCAGGCAGGTTAATCTGGGCAGGGTTAGCCCAGACAGGGCAGGGTTAGCCCAGGCAGGGTTAGACCAGGCAGGTTAATCTGGGCAGGGTTAGTCCAGGCAGGGCAGGGTTAGTCCAGGCAGGGTTAGCCTAAATAGAGTTTAGCCTGGGCAGGGTTAGCCCAGGCAGGGTTAGCCTAAATAGAGTTTAGCCTGGGCAGGGTTAGCCCAGGCAGGGTTGGTCCGGGCAGGGTTAGCCCGTACAGGGAAGGGTTAGCCCACGCAGGACAGCCTTAGCCCAGGCAGGCTTAGCCCGGGCAGGGTTAGTCCGGCCAGGGTTAGTCCGGCCAGGGCAAGTTTAGTCCAGGCAGGGCAGGCTTATTTTAGCCCAGGCAGAGTTAGCCCAGGCAGGGATAGCCCGCAGGGTTTAGCCCGGGCAGAGCAGTCTTAGCCCGGGCAGGTTTAGCCCGGGCAGGGTTAGCCCAGGCAGGGTTAGCCCGGCCGGGCTGGGGGGTCCGTCGCTCCTGCCTGCCCCGGTGCCGCCGGCGGGGCTGGCCCGGGAGGGCGGCGGGGAGCCCAACCCTGCACCGCCGGCGCCATCTGCCGGCACCGCCGCGGCGGGGACGCGCGTGACACGGGGGCACGGGCACAGCGCCCACGGGGGGCCGCGGCACTGCAAACCGAGCCTGGGAGCGGGGCACGGGGGGACCGCGGCGTAGGGACCGGGGCACCGGGATGAGGGCACGGGGACGGCGGCGGGGGGACCACAGAGCCACAGCGTGGGGAGCGGGGTCTGCAGGGACCGCGACACGGGGACGGTGGCACGGCGGCACCGGTACAGGCAGCATCGGGATAGGCGGCACCGGGACAGGGCCCACCGGTACAGGCAGTACCGGGGCAAGGCCCACCGGGACAGGCAGCACCGGGACAGGCGGCACCGGGACAGGGCCCAGTGCGCGCCCCACCAGGGACAGCAGCACCGGGACAGGCAGCACCGGGACGGAAGCCCACCAGTACAGGCAGCACTCGGGACAGGGCAGCACCGGGACAGGGCAACCGGGGCGCGCACAGGGGCTGGACCCCGGGAGCGCAGCGCGGCGCGGCGGGGCGGCGAGAGGGCGGGGCCATGCACGGATGTGGGCGTGGCTAGGCTCGGCGGGGCGGAATCATGCACGGATGTGGGCGTGGCTAGGCGCGGCGTGGCGGGGCCATGCGCGGTTGTGGGCGTGGCTAGGCGCGGCGGGGCGGGTCCGTGTGCTGTTATAGGCGTGGTTATACGCCGCGGGGCGGGGCGGGGCCGTGCCGGCGGCGGCCCCGGTGCAGGGCGGGAGGCGGCGGGCGGTGGCGGCGGCGGGGCCATGGCCTGGTCCCGGTACCAGCTGGGCCTGGCCGCCCTCATGCTGCTCACCGGCTCCATCAACACCCTGGCGGCCAAGTGAGTCCTCCGGCGGCTGGCGGGGCCCGCGCCCGGGGGCTGGGGTCCCGCAGCGGCCCCGGCCCCCCTTGGGCCCCGGCCCGGGCCCGCCGTCCTGCTCGGGGCCCTCCCGGGCCTCGGGGCGGCCTGGCCCCCCCCGGGCCCTGCGCTCCTCCCCGGGGGGGTTGGAGCCCGGTCTTCAGGCCCCCGGTCCCCTCCTTCCGTCCCAGGGTCGGTCCCCCCCCAGGCTCCGGGGGTGTCACAAGCGTCGGGTCCCCTCGCGTGGCCCTGGGGGCCGCTGCCCTCGGGCCTGCTCCCCGCCGCACCCCCGGCCCGGCGCGGGCTCCGGGGGCCCCCGGCGCTGCCCCAGGCCGGGCCGCAGGCCGGGCTGTGCTGGCGGAGTGCCAGGACCTGCCCTGTGCCCCCCCCGGCTGGGCAGCCCCCGGCCGGGCAGCCCCCGGCGTGGGGGGCCGCGTTGCGCTGTGGGGGGCAGGCCCGGGCTGTGGGGTGCCCCACAGGGACTGGTGGGGCGGCTGCTGCTGCCTGGGGGCCCAGCCGTGGTGGTGGAGGAGAAGGGGGGGGCTGCATGGGCAGGGGAGCTGGGGGGCTCCAGCCCCCCTCGGGTGCTGCTGAGGGGCGCGGGCCTCCTGCTGTGGGTGCCGTGCCTGGCCCCGGGGGGCTGGGGAGAGTCCGGATCAAGCCCCCTCCTGGGGGGAGCCCTCAGAGCACCCAGGGGTGCTCGCGGCCCTCGCAGCGAGGATGAGGACGGTGTTCCCAAGAGCTGCCCGGGCAAGGCAGACCTGCCAGGCCGGCTCGTCCCGGTGCTGCCGGGCAGACGCGTGGGCGTCAGCGGGGTTTCACCGGGTGGCCAGGCTCCAGCTGGCCCCGGTGTTGCAGCGGACCGAGGTCCCCAGATGGGGAAACTGAGGCACGGAATCCCCGCAGCACCCGTGGAGGCGGGGCAGAGCCGAGCCGGGAGATGGCACCGAGCTCTCGGCCGGCTCACGAGACCCGTGTGTGGCCCGACAAAGCCGCTTGCGAAACACAGCCCCAAGCTGGCCCGTGGCGGAGGGGCTGCGGCGTGTCAGCCGGGGCTGACTCACGCCGAAATCTTGCTGGCCTGGCTGAAAAGCCCCTCGCCGAGCGGCGAGCGACGGGCTGGGGATTGCCCCGGCCTCCGCTCGCACCCCGTTTCCCCGAGCTCAGCAGGTCTGCGGCGCGGCTGCAGCTCGGCGTCAGCAAAAAGCGGCCGAGGGGAGCTGGGTGTCCGCCTGCCTGTGTCGGGGTGCACCCTTGGGGGTGTCCTGGGGGCAGCCAGCCGGGCATCGAGGGGCTGGGGTCCCTTCCCGATGCGGATGGTCCCAAAAGAGGGGAGATCCTCCCCGAAACGGGCCGTGGGGACCCGCGCCACAGCCTGTGTTTATCCAGCATTGCCCTCTGTGCTCCTTGGAATACTCAAAAGCGGGGGGTTGTGACCCAAAACCGTGGCTGGGGGGGGTGAGTGGTGGGAGCTGCTGCCCCCCAGGCTGTGATCCAGCGGCTTTTGTGGGCCTTGCGTCCCTTAGCCCCAAGTCTTAGAGGTCGGTGACATACAGGGGAGGGAGGGGGTCGAGGCGACCCCCCCCCAACACTGTCTCGGTCTCCCCAGGAGGAGACGGTGCTGCCTGGCCGGCTCCGGCCGCGCGTGCCGGCAGCGATGGGCGCGGGGACACCGGATCGCGGGGCTGTGCGACACAGTGGTGTCCGTTTCCCTGCCTGTCACTCAGGACCGGGAGCCGGGCCAGGAGCTGCCGGCAGGTCCTGGTGGCCGCGTCTCCTTCCCCACGGATGTCCCATCCCCAGAGTTGTCGCCTCGGGGGGCTCTCGGGGTGTGCTCTGGCTCCCCACGGCCTCCTGCTCTAACCACCACCCTCTCCTCTGCCTCGTAGGTGGGCCGATAACTTCAGCGCGGGCGGCTGCGGCGGGACGGAGGAGCACGGCTTCCAGCACCCCTTCCTGCAGGTGAGCCCCCCGCCCCGGGCAGGACCGGCCCTCCCGGCAGGGCCGGCCCCCTCACCCGCCTCTCTCGCAGGCCGTGGGCATGTTCCTGGGTGAATTTTCCTGCCTGGGGGTGTTTTACCTGCTGGTGTGGAGGGATCGGCGGAGGCCGGAGCCCAGCATGGCCCCGTCGCAGCCCTTCAGCCCGCTGCTCTTCCTCCCCCCGGCCCTCTGCGACATGACTGGGACCAGCATCATGTACGTGGGTAAGTGCTGGGGACGGGGACGCCGCCTCCGTCCCCCCGTCGCGCTGCGGGGACCTGGCCATCCCCGGGGCCGGACTCGGCTGTCGGGTGGCAGGACTGCACAGTGCCTTTGGTTTTTGGGGGGGTGGGATGACCCCGAAGCCGGTTAGAGGGGTCTGAGCGAACGCTTCCCACCCATGCGGCGAGTTGCGGCAGGGCTCAGTAAGCTGTGCTGCTCGGGGGGCACGGGGTTCCCGTGGGGTGGGGATGTGGGGCCGTGTCTCGGCAGGAGCCTCTCTGCTGCCAGCTCTAAGGAGTGGGGGGGGACGGCGTCGCTGCCCCTTCCTCCCGTTAATTGCCCATCTGCTCTTAATTACCGCAGCGTTAAGCAGAGGGGCGGTGGCCTGGGCCAGCTCCGGCAGCACGCGCGACTCGTGGGTCTGTCTCTCCCCACGCAGCCTTGAACATGACCAGCGCCTCCAGCTTCCAGATGCTGCGAGGATCCGTCATCATCTTCACCGGGCTCCTCTCCGTGGCCTTCCTGGGCCGCAAGCTGGAGCTGAGCCAGTGGCTGGGCATCCTGGTCACCATCGTGGGGCTGGTGGTGGTGGGGCTGGCTGACCTGCACAGCTCCCACGACCAGAAACGCAAGCTCAGCGAGGTGATAACCGGTACGTGGTGGCCTGTGGGGGCGGCGGGGGGGAGAGAACCCCTCGCAGGGCGCGTGTCGGGCTCTCCGGGCATGGCTCTACCGCGCTGCCCGGCCGGCGGGCAGGGGGACGGGGGCTCAGCCTCGCTCTGCTCTCCCCTCCCCTCTGCTCTCCCTCCCCTCCCCTTCTCTCCCGTCCCCTCCCCGCAGGCGATTTGCTCATCATCATGGCGCAGGTGATCGTCGCCATCCAGATGGTGCTGGAGGAGAAGTTTGTCTACAAGCACGACGTGCACCCGCTGCGGGCCGTCGGCACCGAAGGTCTGTCGTGACATCCTCAGGGGGGGCTGGATCCCCCAAACGCGGCCTGGGGAGGGCTGCTTTGTGCAGGGGAGGGCACTGCAGGCTGCAAAGGGGGTGCTGCTGTGGGGGTTTGGGTCCCACGGGGGGGACAGGCGGCCCCGGGAGGCGCTTGGAGCCAGCACCCATCTGCCACCCGCTCGCACCCAGGTTTCTTCGGCTTCGTCATCCTGGCCGTGCTGCTGGTGCCCATGTACTACATCCCGGCGGGCAGCTTCAGCGGGAACCCTCGACGGACGCTGGAAGACGCCCTCGACGCCTTCTGCCAGATCGGCCACCGGCCCCTCATCGCCCTGGCCCTGCTGGGTAACATCAGCAGCATCGCCTTCTTCAACTTCGCCGGCATCAGCGTCACCAAGGAGATCAGTGCCACCACCCGCATGGTGCTGGACAGCCTCCGCACCCTCGTCATCTGGGCCGTCAGCCTGGCCGTGGGCTGGGAGGCCTTCCACGGCCTGGAGATCTTGGGGTTTGGGGTGCTGCTGGCGGGCGCTGCCCTTTACAACGGCCTGCACCGGCCCCTGCTCGCCCGCCTGCCCCGGGGCGCGGGGGGGGCCGGCGGGGCGGCCGAACGCGAGGGCTTGCTGCGCGGGGAGAGCGCGGCCATCAACGGCGAGAGCTGAGCCCCCGCCGGCGCTGCCCCCCGCCCGCCTCGCCCGCGGGGTTTATTTCCCGGGACCGTCTCTCCTCGGGAGGGCATCGGCGTGACGGTGGCGATGCCGGAGAAACCTCCTCCCTGCCTGGCGGCGGGGGCTGCGGGAGGGGAGGGCGAGGCCGTGCCTGCCCTTCCCCGCGGGGAGCGGCCCCCCCCAGCCGGCTGTCGGGGGTGACGGAAGCCTCTGCCCCTGTTCCCAGGGGGCTGCGGGGGGGCTGGGGCTGCCGTTGGGGCTGGCCCCGCTGCTCCTCGCCCTGTGGTTCCCCCCAATAAAGTGCATCTGCCCCTGGCTCGCTCTCGGGGGGGTCTGCGCTGGCCGTGGGGTGACACGGGGGGGGGGATGGGGGCTGGCCCCCCAGGCTTGTGGGCGGGGGGGGGGGGCTGAGTCCCCCCGTCCCCGGGGGGGGTAGCCATGCAGGACACGATCCTTGTGTCCCCAAGGGAGGGACAGGACCCAGCCCCCAGCCCCCTTTCACACGGGATGGGGGAGAAGGCAGCGAGCCCCAGGGTCCTGGGGGGGGCTCCTGTCCGACCAGCCTTGGGGGGCCGGGTCCTTGGCTTCCCCCCCATCTCGCAATACCTGATGACCGTCCCCAGGCGCACGCGGCCACTTTCTGCAGCGTTTATTTGCTCAGGGGGGCTGCGTCCCAAAGATGCACAGGAGAACACAGGCAGGGTGTTCAGCTCTACCTTTATTTTCTGTTTGTGTGGGGCCCGGGGGGGGGGCCCTGGCAGCGGGGGGGGGGGGGCAGCGGCGGCGGCATCCGACCCCCTGGCATGGGAATGGGGCATCGGAGGGGGCTCGGTGAGGCACCGGGGCTGCGGCGGGGAGCATCGCCCAGCTACTCTCTGCGGAGGAAGGATGGGAGGGGGTGAGCCATGGCGTGGCCCCCCCCCAGCCCTGCCATGGGGATTTTGCGGAGGGGGGGGGGTGTCCCGGGACTCACATGGTGTTTTGCTTGTAGTGCCGAAGCGCCTGCTCGGCCACGATCTCCATGAAGCGAGGGTCGTCCCAGGAGATGTCCCCTGGCACGGTGAGGGACAGCGGCTCCGAATCGAAGAGCTGCACCGTCACCTGCGTGTCGGGGGGGGCCGACGGGTCCTCCAGGTTGGGAGTCTTGGAGAGGACCTGGGTGGGGGGGGGACACGAAGCAGGGAGAGCCGGGCTAGCCCCCGCGCCGGCCCCTCGCCCTGGCACCCGGCCCCGCGGCCGGCTATTGTGCCGAGAGGCGCCCGGGCGGGCGCACAATCGCCTCTTTCTCCCCCTGACCCACTTTCCGTGGCTGCCGGCCCTGCCGTGGGGGGGGGGGACACCGCGGCGGGGGGGGGGGGGGTTCGAGCCCGCGGTGCCGCGGGACCCACCGTGGTGACCTGGAGGAAGCCGTCGGTGCCCTGGGTGAGGTTGGCCAGACGCGAGACCCAGCCGAACTGGCGGTTGAGCTGGTCCAGGAGGCTGGTGGTGTTGAGCATCTCGGCTTGGAAGGCGCGGAGGAGATCGTCGTAGCGGCGCGTGAAGCGCTCGGCCAGGCGCAGCGCGTCCTCCAGCTGCTCCCGCAGCTGGCTCTGGGCAGGGTCCGTCTGCCGGCAGTCTGGGGCGGGGGGGTGTCGGGGGGGGCCCGGGCTCGGCACCGGTGCTTGCACCCCCTTGCACCCCACCACGTCTCATCCCCTGGCCCTGGTATGTGCACCCCCTTGTACTCCACCGCATCTCATCCCCCCGCCCCGATGCTTGCACCCCCTTGCACCCCACTGTATCTCCCCCCCGGCCCCGGTACTTGCACCCACCACATCTCATCCCCTGGCCCTGCTATGTGCACCCCTTTGCACCCCACTGCATCCCCCCCCCAGCCCCGATGCTTGCACCCCCTTGCACCCCACTGCATCTCATCCCCCAGCCCTGGTACGGGCAACCCCTTGCACCCCACCACATCTCGTCCCCCAGCCCTGGTGCTTGCACCCACCGCATCTCATCAACCCCCCCAGCCCTGGTGCTTGCACCCACCGCATCTCATCACCCCCCCCCCGGCCCTGGTGCTTGCACCCCCTTGCACCCCACTGCATCTCATCCCCCAGCCCTAGTACGTGCACCCCCCTTGCACCCCACTGCATCTCCCCCCCGGCCCCGGTACTTGCACCCCCTTGCACCCACCACATCTCATCCCCTGGCCCTGCTATGTGCACCCCTTTGCACCCCACTGCATCCCCCCCCAGCCCCGATGCTTGCACCCCCTTGCACCCCACTGCATCTCATCCCCCAGCCCTGGAACGTGCACCCCCTTGCACCCACCGCATCTCCCCCCCGGCCCCGGTGCTTGCACCCCTTGCACCCCACTGCATCTCATCCCCCAGCCCTGGTATGGGCAACCCCTTGCACCCCACCACATCTCGTCCCCCAGCCCTGGTGCTTGCACCCACCGCATCTCATCCCCCCCCCGCCCCGGTGCTTGCACCCCCTTTGCACCCCACCGCATCTCCCCCCAGCCCCGGTGCTTGCACCCCTTTGCACCCCACTGCATCTCATCCCCCCCCCCGCCCCGGTGCTTGCACCCCCTTTGCACCCCACCGCATCTCCCCCCAGCCCCGGTGCTTGCACCCCTTTGCACCCCACTGCATCTCATCCCCCCCCCCGCCCCGGTGCTTGCACCCCTTTGCACCCCACCACATCTCATCCCCCAGCCCTGGTGCTTGCACCCACCGCATCTCATCCCCTGGCTCCGGTGCTTGCACCCCCTTGCACCCCACTGCATCTCATCCCCTGGCCCTGCTACGTGCACCCCTTTGCACCCCACTGCATCTCATCCCCTGGCGCCGGTGCTTGCACCCCCTTGCACCCCACGGCATCTCCTCCCCTACACGTGTCCCTCCCTGTCCCCGTCCCCCCCGGCTCACCCACGGAGAGGATCTCCCGGCACTTCTCGCACTCATCCCGCATCCGCAGGCAGCCGGCCGAGTTGCGCCGGATCTCCCGACACACCATGCGGTCGTCGCTGAAGTTACGGGACTCTGCGAAAGCCCAGCCCAGCCTCAGCACCCCAAAAAACACCGCGGGGGGTGTTGGGGGGGTGGGGGGGGCAGCACCACAGACCCCCCCCACCCCGGGGCAGAGCTGTGGGGCTGGCCCCGGCCAGCACCCCGGGGTGCCGTGGGGGAACGTAAAAGTGCTTTTTCCCAGGACTTTTGCCCCCCCGCTGTTTTTTCCGAAGCAAAGCACTCCCTGCCAGCCTCCGTTTCGAAACCCCCCTTTTCCCGGCCGCCCGAGCCGGGCCGCGGTAGCAGACGGCGGCAGCTCCGGCAGCCAAGATTTGGGGGGGGGGAGAGGGCCAAAAACCCAGCCCAGCTCTGCAAACAGTGGAGCCTGTGACTCCTGGGCTCCCGCGGGGATTCTCTGATGTGTCATAGTAGGGTTGAGCTCATCCTCTAAGTTAGTCACCCCCAAATAAGAAGGGGGGGGGGGATTGCCAGGAAGCCTGGCCATAAACCTGCCGCTTGCAGCCACGCCAGGGACCCCCCGACACCCAGCCCGCGGCGAGCACCCTACCTGGGGCAAAGCCACCCAGCGGGTGCCCCCAGCCGCCCTGCGCCTCCTCCAGCATCCGCTGCGTCATCTCGAAGAGCGGCTGGAAGAGGTGGTGGAAGCCGTGGTGGGGATGCTGGAAGAAGGGATGCAGGTCCCGGGAAAACCTCTCGCTGCGCGGGGCGAAGCGGACGCGCTGGACGGGGGGGCGGAAAGCCTCGCGGAAACCACCGAAGGGTGCTCGGAAGAAGGGGTACATGCGGCCGTAGACCTGGGTGCTGTCCTGGAAGATGTCGTCCACCCCATCCTCCAGCCACCCGAAATGTTCTTCCAGGTCCTCGAACTGCCGCTTCTGCTGCTGGTCCCGCTCCAGCAGCGAGTCGATGCGCTCGCCGTTCACCCAGATGGAGAAGGGCGAGGAATGGTTGAGGAATTCCTCCAGCTGCCGGGCAGGGGAGCAGGATCAGGCCAAATTCTCCCCCACCTCGGCATCCCGGGGTGCTGTGGGACCACTCACCTGCCGTCCCACCAGCCCCGAGCCGCTGTGGCACGTGCGGGAGTAGAAGCGCATGCAGGTGTGCTTGAGGCAGGGCTTGCACTCTTCCCAGAGCGCCAGCATCGTCTCGTTGCACACCTCCTGCTGCGCCGCCAGCTCCTGCTCCTTCTCCCGGGCCAGCTGCACCGCCTCCTGCAAGGCACCCGCACCCAGCCCCGAGGCCATCCCTCCGCTCCCGGGACACGGGGGTCCGGGGCACCGCGTCCCCCGAGCCCTTCCGATGCACCCAGTCCGGCGTGGGGGTATCCCAGCCCGGCCGGGGGCTCCGGGTACCAGGGTCGGGGTGACCACCCTCCTCGTCCTCACTCACCTCCTTCCTCCTCTTGGTCTCCTCCAGCGTGTGCAGGATGGCTTGGTGGTCCTTACTGGTCTTGTCCATGAGGGTCTTCATCTGCTTCACCCCGTTGATGGCATTTTCCACCTCCGTATCGATGTATTTGCTGCCGGCTGCCGACATCTCTGGGGGGGGGAGGAAGAGCATCCCTCGGCCGGCCGCTCCCACAGCGGCGGCGGGAGCGCGGCCAGCGCACGCGAATATTTGCGGGTGCAGAGTCCTGTTTGCTCGCCAACGGCCCGATTCCCGCTCACAGAACTCAAGAAAAGTGACCCAAAGTCTCGCCCAGGCCGGGGGTGCGTCTCCCTGCCCGCCACCCCCAGTAGCTGGGCAGCGCCGCCCGCGAGTCCCCGGTGCCCCCCGGGAACGGTCCCGTGCCGGGGCGGCATCGGGCTGTGCCGGCCCCGTCCGGGCATCGCCCCGGCCCTCGCCCGTCCGGCCCAGGGCATCTCTGGGCACAGGGTCTTCCTTTCTCCCACCCTCCCCAAAAGCATCCAGCCCCAACCCTGGGTTCCCAGCCCCCCCGGGATGATGCCATGTCCCCCCATCCAGCCCCCCCCGGGATGATGCCGTGTCCCCCACCCAGCCCCCCAGGGATGATGCCGTGTCCCCTCCATCCAGCCCCCCCGGGATGATGCTCTGGAGCCCCCCCATCCAGCCCCCCTGGGATGACGCTCTGTGGGCCCCCATCCAGCCCCCCAAGGATGATGCTATGTCCCCCCATCCAGCCCCCCAGGGATGATGCAGTGCCCCCCCCTCCAACTCCCCATTTGCTCCCCCAGCCTGCAGGGAACACTCCCCCCCCCCCAAATGAAAAGCTGTGGCCCCCCCTAACCCAGTGGGTCCCGCATCCCCCCCCCAGCGCTGCCCCGGGCCAGGCCCCCTGCCCGCCCCACGGCACCCCCCCGGGCTGCCCCCCCCCAGCCCCCACTCACGCTTGAGCTCGCTGGGGGGGACGAGGGCCTGGCCCCCCCCCGAGGCGAGCAGGAGGCCGAGCAGCGAGAGCAGCAGCAGCGCCATGGTCCCGTCTCGGAGGCAGCTGCCTGCGTGGGCAGAGGGGGGGCTCAGAGCGGGATCTGCCCCCCCGGACACGGGGCTCTGACTCAGCAGCGGGGACCAGCCCCCCCCCCCCCTCCCCAGCACGATTTTGGGGACACAGCGATGGCCGAGCGAACGCCTCGCTAGCCGGGGGAGCCGGGGGCCGCAGCCCGGCCCGGGGGGGCCCTCGGCAGGGGGGGCCGCTGGCAGCCCCGGCGGGGGGGCTGGACGCGGAGCCCCGGCCCCCCCCGCCCGCCCGCGGGACAAACAAGCGCCGGGCCCGGGGCCAGGCGGGGCGGGCGGCCAAGGCGGTGACCGGGCCCGGATCCCCCCGCGGGAGCCAGCGCTGCCTTTCTGCTCCCCCGGGGGGCTGGGGGGGCTGCGGGGGGGGCACAGCCGGGACGGGCCTGGGCCCCCGCCAGCTGCAGGGGGGGACGGGCAGGATCGGCACTGCCCGCAGGACCCCGCCCCCCGGGAAGGGGGCTGTGGGCACGGCACCCAGCGCTGGCCCCCCCGGCTCGGCCCCCCCGGGCTGCGCAATCGCCCACCCGCGGCGTGGCTACCAACCCCCCCCCCCCCCCCCAAAGCTTGTGCAATGGCCCCGCTGCAGCCGGGCTCTGCCCCCCCCCCCCCCCCCCCCGCAGCACTGGCCCGGCGCCCCGCAGCGCCGCAGCACCCACCGCAGCACCCACTGCAGCCCCCCCCCGCAGCACCCACTGCACCCCCCGGCACTGCAGCCCCCCCCCCCAGTGCTGCCCCCCAAATACCCACCCCCCGCCCGGCCCAGCTCCATCCCGCCCGGCCCAGGGCATTGTGGGAAACTCCTGCCCGATGGGATGAGCATCCCGCTGCATCACCTCCCCCCGCACGGCCCGGGGGGGGGGGGGGGCACCCAGGGTGCACAGCCCCCCCCTCTGCCCCGCGGGGTGGCCCCGGGCCCCCATGGCTGACCCCAGGCACGACCCCTGCACCCCCAAACCGGGCATGGAGCCCCCACCCCTCCCCAGCCAGGGCAGGGGCACCCCCGGGAGCACCCCCAGGGGGACCCCTGTGTCTGCAATCTGGGGGGTCTTGGGGGGAAGGGAAGGGAAGGGAAGGGAAGGGAAGGGAAGGGAAGGGAAGGGAAGGGAAGGGAAGGGAAGGGAAGGGAAGGGAAGGGAAGGGAAGGGAAGGGAAGGGAAGGGAAGGGAAGGGAAGGGAAGGGAAGGGAAGGGAAGGGAAGGGAAGGGAAGGGAAGGGAAGGGAAGGGAAGGGAAGGGAAGGGAAGGGAAGGGAAGGGAAGGGAAGGGAAGGGAAGGGAAGGGAAGGGAAGGGAAGGGAAGGGAAGGGAAGGGAAGGGAAGGGAAGGGAAGGGAAGGGAAGGGAAGGGAAGGGAAGGGAAGGGAAGGGAAGGGAAGGGAAGGGAAGGGAAGGGAAGGGAAGGGAAGGGAAGGAAGGGAAGGGAAGGGAAGGGAAGGGAAGGGAAGGGAAGGGAAGGGAAGGGAAGGGAAGGGAAGGGAAGGAAGGGAAGGGAAGGGAAGGGAAGGGAAGGGAAGGGAAGGGAAGGGAAGGGAAGGGAAGGGAAGGGAGTACCTGCCGTTGCCACCCCGGCCGCCCTGGCGAGCTCCGCCGCGGCCGCCGCCCCCGCCCGCCCGTATTTATCCGGCCGCGGCGCTGCGGGTCCGCCCCGCTCCGGCCCCGGAGCTTTCTGGAACCGGCGGGACCGGCCCCGGCCCGGCCCGCCCCCCCCCCGGGTTGCCCCCCCCCCCCCGCGTCCCGTCCCCCCGCCCGGCGCGCGGCGCCCCGATGCCGCGGGGATGGGCGCGGTGCCGCCGGGCAGCGCCTCGCTCGTCCCCCCCCCGCGGGTGGGCATCGCCCTCCCGAAACGGGGCGGGGGGGGGACTGCACCCTCCCCGGGCTCCCCGGGGCACCCAAAATCCGGGTGCTGCAATCTGGGCGGTAACACCTCGCCGGACGCTGCGCACCCCGTTACCCCCCACCCCCCTCCCCGGGGACCCCTATTCCCCCTCCCTGCGGTGCTGCGGCCGCGGGGGGGCTGGTGCGAACGGGGCGTCCCCTCCCCACGCGCGGCCGCGTACCCAGCGGGGGCTGCGTGGGCCCCCCCCCTTCTCCTCCCTCCACTGAGCTGCCACGGGGGAAACTGAGGCACGTCCCGTCCCCCCCCGGTCCCGGCCGTGGCCCCCCGAGCCCCCCCACGCTCCCCCACGGCCCCACAGCCCCAAACCGCAGCTCCCCCCCCCGCCCCGGGGGGCGAGAAACAACGTCCCGGCTGCTGGTTACGGCCCAGTACAAAAATGCAGCTTTGGGAACTGGGGGAACTGGTTGGGGCCCCGCAAAGGGGCGGGGGCGGCGCGCAGGGGCTGGGAGGCTTCAGCCCCCCCCCCCCCCCCCACTCGCCACGCCAGGAGGAGGGAGCAGCCCACGGCCCCGCGGGACGGGAGCCCCCGCCTCGGGAGCGCTCCCCAGCCCGGCTGCACCGCCCACTCGGGACCACAGCTGGTACGGGCCGCGCGGGGGGGAGCGTGGGTGCGGGTGCTGCCGCGGTCGTGAGCGGGACGCGTGGGGGTGCAGGGGGGGTGTGCAAGCCCCCCCCTGGACAGCGTAGGGGACACGCGGGTGCGCGTGCTCCCGGGGCCGTGCGCGGGCTGCTGTGGGGTCTCTCCCCTCCGCTCCGTGGGGAGCCCCACGCGGGGGGAGCTGGCCGCGGCCGGGAAGGGGGGTGCAGGCTCGGGGAGTGAGGGGGGGCTGGTGCTTCCCCCAGCCCCCCGCTGCCCCCCTTCCCAGGGCTTCACACCCCGCTCTGCTCCCCGCAGCCCCACCGCACGTGGGAGCGGGACATGGCCGTGGGAGTGGGACATGGCTGTGAGAGTGGGACGTCTCCATGGGAGCGGGACGTCTCCGTGGGAGTGGGACGTCTCTGTGGGAGTGGGACATGGCCGTGGGAGTGGGACGTCTCCATGGGAGCGGGACGTCTCTGTGGGAGTGGGACGTCTCTGTGGGAGTGGGATGTCTCCGGAGCACTCTGTGGGAGTGGGACATCTCCGGAGCACGGGCCATCCCGGCTGGGGCCTTGCTGCCATCCTCCCCCTGAGAGAGGCCTGCCCAACCTTCCTCTTCCTCCCCCAGCTTCCTCTTCCTCCCCAGGCACGGAGCAGCCTTGTAACCCTTTTCCTGCCGCTCCTGCCATCCCTCCGTCCCACCGCAAGCCGAGGCGGGGGGAGGCGAAGGCGAGGGGCCAGCCGGGTGCCATCCCGTTTCCTTCCCGGTTTTCGGGGCGATGGCCTATTTCTGGAGCAGGAAGGACAAGCGGAAGGGGGGTCTCCCCCGCCGCCAGCCTCGCAAGCGCCGGATTTGGGGATGCCCATCCAGGAGAGCGGCCCCGAGCCCTGGGTGGACGATGCCGGGGGGCAGCCGGCGGTGGGGGACGCGGAGGAGGAGTTTGCCAGGTTCTGCTGGATCCCCGGGAAAGGCGGGCGGCCAAGCAGGGCCCTGCGGCTGCTGGGGCATGTGCCACGGCGGAAGGATGGGAGCAAGCAGCACCGGGCATCCCGAGGAGCCGAGGAGAGCCGGAGAGCCGCCGGGATGCAGGCACAGGCTGCCGAGAGATGCGCCGAGCGGGAGGGGAAGGCGCCGGGGCTGGCGGAGGAGCCGGGGACCTGCCGAAAAGCCCCCCGAGGTGAGGAAGCCCGGCAGGAAGAGCAGGTGGCCTTGGTGACAGCGGTCGGCGGCCGCAGCGCGGTCCCACGCCTCGGGGAAGGCGGCTGGGATGAGCCAGTCGTCGGGCGCGAAGCACGGGATGGGGACGTGCCGAGGGGGGGTGGTGGCCACGGGGATGAGACGGGTCAAACTCGGCCCCTGGTCCGGGCAGGCGCCGGCAAGGATGAGGAGGGAAGGACCACCGGCTCGCCCCAGAGCCTGGGGTTGTGGGTGGAGGACAAGGATGCTGCCGCCATCCCTGGAGGGGACGGGGACGGGCAGGACTTTAACCCTCCGTCAGCAGAGGGAAGGTCTGGGGAGGAGCGGCGGAGGCAAGCGTGGGAGAAGCCGCGTCGCCCGGGAGGAGACATGGCGAGGTGGGGAGGGAGGTCCACGGGAGACGTGGTGGTCAGGCTGATGGAGGTGATCCTGCAGACAGAAACCAAGACGTATCCTACGGAGACGGGGAACGAGAGCGACCGGCAGGAGCAGGGGGGTGAGAGCCAGGGCGGGCGGCTCCGAGGAGGTGGGGGCTTTGGTGGACACCCGTGCGTACGTCACCACGGTGCACAGCGCCCGCAGCTGCAGGACCTCGCCACGTACCACGACGTCCCTGTCTCCATCGGTGGGACCGTGTATGGGGACAGTCGGCACCTCCTCGCCATGCTGGAGGCGTCTGGGAACAAGCAGGTCTGGAAGGACCCTGAAGATGACCTCCTGGAGCAGGGAGGTCCAGCAGCGCTTCCTAGGCCTGCGGTGCTGCTCCACCGCGTCGTGGCAGTAAACATCAGGAGCGAAGAGCAGTGGAGAGAGGAATTCCCGGGCATGTGGGCGCGACAGGAGATGGACTGCGGGCTGGTGTCCGGGGAGGAGGAGGTGAGGGGGGCACGGGTGCCCTTCCAACGGCAACCCCCGTTTCCAGCAGCCGGGGAAGCTGCGGTGGCAAGCGTCCCGCAGGAGCGGCTGGATGATGGGGTGGTGGCGGAGGGCACCTCTTCTTCCAACGGCCCCTCACAGCCCATCCGAAAGCCCGACGGGAAGACGCGGTGCCTGACGCTGAGTTCCACCGTGGTGGTGGCTCCGGTGGTCCTGGACAGGACCAGGCTCATCGCAACCCTCAGCCCCGAGAGCAAGTGTTTCTCAAGGGTGGATGTGTCGAACTCCTCCTTCGCCGTCCCCTCGGCAGCCCGCTCCGGAGCCGGCTTTGCCTTCGCCTTCGGGGACCGGCAGTCCCTCTCACCTGGCTGCGCCAGGGCTTCCCCAGCACCACCTCCGTCGTGGACCGGCGGGCGGCTCGGACGTTGTCCCAGCTGGCTGTCCTGGTTTCACCCCAAATTGTGACCCCGCAGCCGCTCGCTCACTCCCCCCCTCCCCGTGGGGTGGGGAGGAGAATCGGAGAGAAAGGGAAACTCGTGGGTTGAGATAAAAACAGCTCACCAGGACAGCAAAGGAAAAGATAAGAATATATTAATAATGATAATAATGATAATATATATAAGGAGAATAGAATATATAAAACAAACGATGCACAATTTCTCACCCCCCGACGACCGATACAGCCCGTCCCGAGCAGCAGGCAGGGAGCAGGGGTATCCCCCCCAGCTATCCCAGAACAGCCAGTTCCAGAGAGAGCAGGCGAGGGAACCAACAGCCCAACGAACAAATGGAAAACAAAAAGGAAAACCAGGGAAACAAAAAGCAACCCGAAGGGAAGGTTAAGGATTAAGGCAAGTTAAGGGTCTAAAAGCTCGTGGCCCACCGACTGACCCTCCCTTACCCCGGCCATGCCATCTCTGGTAGGGAACACTCCCTCTGGCCAGTTGGGATCAACTATTCCGGCTCTGCCCCTCCCAGGTTTTTGCACCTGCACATCAGCAAAACCTGGGAAACTGCAAAATGTCCCGGGTCGATCAGCAGCACCCAGCACCATCAGTTGCTGTCACCGCTCTGCTCACACTGAATCCAAACCACAGGAGCTGCTGGAGACAAAACCAGCTCCGTCCCGGCCGAACCCAGGACACTGGCCCAAGGAGATGAAGCTTGGGGTTTTTTTCCTTGTCGATGATATCCTCATCGCCGGGAAAAGCCAAAAGGAAACCGAAGCCCGAACGAGGAGAGTCCTGAAGCTGATCCCAGACGGGCTGTAAAGCCGAGTTTGAGGAGGCGCAGCTCGTCCGGCCCGAGGTGGGCTACCTGGGCACGGCGGTCGGGGCCGAGGGCCGAGACACCCAGGCCCGCACGCTGGAGGCCGTCAGCAGCGCGCCCTGCCCGCGGGATGCCCACGGCCTCCGCTCGCTGCTCCGGCGTTTGGCTCCTCGGGTCACATCTCCGGCTCCGGGAGCTGCCCGGGGCTCTGCACCGCCTCACCGAGGAGCGGGCGGGATGGGAACGGGGACGAAACACGCCGTCCTGGCTGCGCCCGCCCCGCCGCGTCCCAGCCCTTCGCTGGCAGGTTAAGGACCGGCAGAGGGGTGGTAGGAGCCAGCTCGCTGCGGGAGGATGAGCGGGGCCAGCTGGTCCCGGTGGGACGCAGCTCCCGCCTCCTGGGTCTCCTGCCTGCCGCGGGAGAGGGGGTGCCTGGCGGCCGTCGGGGCCCTGCGGGCATGGGGGACCCTCGGGGGGCCAGCCCCATCCTTGTCCAGACGCCCCATTCCTCTCGGAAGTATCTCCTAGGGGCGAAGTGCTGGGGTCCCACGGGACGAAGTGCTGGGGTCCCACGGGACGAACCTGCGCCCGGCGCAGTGGACTCTGCTGCTGGTGAATGGGGGGGCGGTGGCAAGGGGACCCCAGCCTGAGTGGGCACACCCCCCCCCCCCAGCACCCCGGTCCCTGCCGCTCCCCCCCGCAGCTGCTGCCCTCCCACATCCCCGAGGCCAACGCGTGGTTCGTGGCCAGCGAGGACATTTGTCCCATCGGCTTCGCCGCAGCCAGCCTGGAAGAGCGGTGGCTGCTGGGGGTGGCCGAGGGCGACCGGGTGCCAGGCGCGGCGCTGGCGGCTCTGGGGCAGCTCCCGCACCGCCGCTCCTCGCCCCTCTGTTTGTGCACCGGCTGCTGGTCCTTGGCGGAAAGGATGCAAAGCCAGACCGAGGAGGGGGAGTGGGCGAGCTCCGGCGAGGGTTTGCGGCCCCGCATCCTGCAGCGGGTCCGCGCCAACCCAGGGATGCTGCACGTCAGGGACGTGGGAGGGGACGGGAGCGAGGACCCGGAGGAGAGGCAGCCAGACGGTGGGCAGGAGGGCCAGGGCAATGGCCGGCAGGGCCGTGGGCAGCCAGCAAGAGAAGGAAGCACGAGAAGCAAGAAATAACGGCCCAGTGTCGCACGAGCGGGCGGCGGGTTGCGCCCTGGGAAGGCGACAGCGAGGAGGCGGCCCGTTGGGTGCAGAGCTGCCTGCGGCGTGCTGCCTGCAGTGCGGTGCAGGCAGGGACGGAGCGGGCAGGGCGCTGCCCCAGCGGGTAGAGGGGCCGCGGGCGCAGCTCGGGCTGGGCTACGTCAGCGGCCTCCCCGAGACCGAGGAGGGGCACCGCTCCCTCTCGCTGGCGGAGGATGAGGTTTCGGGGTGGGTGGGAGCCTTCGCCATCGGGGAGAGGACGGTGGCGGAGACAGCCGAGGTGCTCCGCAGGGAGGTTTCTGGGCGGTACGGGACGCCCCGTGCCACGCGTGTGCCGCATGTGCCACGCTTCCCCCGGGATGCCGCGCGGCTGGTGCGGCCGGCCAGGAGTGGGCAAAGTGGCTCCCCTTGATCCTGGCGGGGAGCAGATCCGCGCGGGCGCGGGGAGCGGCGCTGAGCCCTTCCCGGGTTAGTTTTGGCTTCCCGTTGGAGATGTGGTGGGGATGCAAGGGGGGGTCTGCCCCCAGGGCAATGTCCTCCCCGGGCTCAGCCGGCTACGGGCGGACGGGGCCGGCTACGAGCGCTGGACCGAAGCCGCGCTGCTGCGGGACTGCCTGGAGGGGGATGCTCCATGGCCCCCATCTCCTCCGTGAGATTGCTGTCTGTGTGCATCGTGTCTCGTCGTGTGGGGAGAAAATGGGTGTACTGGGCTTACTGGGGGGCTTTTAGGCAGGACTAAGCAATGCACGACCTCTTCTTGCTACGGTGTTCAAGGACAGGGAGGGAAGACTTGCTGGGTATGCTGGTTTTGAGTGGGATGGAGTTGGTTTCATTGACAGCATCCAGCACGGTGCTGGGCTCTCCAGCTGTGGCCCCAGCAGTGCTGGGAGCACTGGGATGGTGTTGCCATCCCCAGTCTGTGGGGCTTGGGGGAGCTGGGCCAGCTTTTGCTCGGGACCGCGGGAGACGGTGAGCCAAGGCCTCGGCATCACTTGCTTTGGTGTCTTTCATTTCTTTCCCTCTTTTTCCACTTCTCCTTCATTTATTAAACGATTTTTATCTCGACCCACAAGTTTTCTTGCTTTTCCTCTTCCCTTCTGCACTGGGTTTGGCCGGGCTAGAGTTAACCTCTCCGTAGCAGCTGTGGTTTGGGTCTGGGCTGAGACCGGCGTCGATAACAGGGCTGCTTCGGTTCCGCAGCGCTCGCGCGGCGTCGAGGCCTTTCTGCTTCCCTGGCCCCGCTGCCCGCGGGCACTCGCGTCCCAAGGCTCGGCGGCCTTTGGGAGCCGTGGCGGAGGAGAGGGGACCCACCGGTGTCCAGCACCCGAGTCCAAACCCCCGTTCGTGACCTCCAGGGGATCTCCCGGTGCTCCTCACGGTCTTCAAAGGGTTGTGGGTCCATATCCTCCTCCATCGCTCCTGATGCTTCTCAGGCTGTGGCTCCCCAAGCCCCTCTGCTACTTAAAATCATGGAAACCACAGAATCATTTAGGCTGGATAAGACCCTCGGGATCATCGAGTCCAACCGTTAAACCGAACGGTGAAGGCAGTGGAGGGCGACCACAATCCCTGGGGGTGCGCAGAGCCTGGGAACCCCGAGCTCTGGTCCGTGAGCTGGTTGAAGCCAGAGGAGCAGCAAGGTGGGATGCTCTCGGGTGTTTAACGGGAGTGGGGCAGCCGCCCCGACGTGCTGTGGGCTCACCTGGGGACCCCCAAACGACGAGCTGCACTTGATGGCAGGATCCGGGGTACGACAGGTAGCCCAGGGGCCGGTAGCCCAGTGACTCGTGGCGGGGACCCATCTGCCACCCCAGCAGAAGTATATTTAGTGCTTCTGCGGCGAGCCAGCAGCCCAAACGCTGAGTCAGCACGGACACAAGGGAGCAAGCCCGCCGCTGATTTAGCACCAGCATTTACCCGCCCAGTAAATCCAGTAGCGAGGCAGCGGTTAAAATAGCTGCAGCCAAAGGAGGCCGGGATCGGCTGGGCTGGACATCTCTGGATCGGCTCCACCGGCCGTGAGTCATCAGGGACGGCCTGAACGGGCTGAGGAAGAGCAGCAAACTGCAGCCGCCGAGGATGAGGATGGCGGGAAGAAGACCTCAGCTGCCAGCGAGCATCTTCCCGCAGCCACCTCGTGAACCCCAAAAAGATGCCGTGGGCTGGGGCGTCGAAGGACACGACCCCGGCAAGAGCATCACTTGTGGGGCGCTGGGGATTAAAACATTATTGTGACACATGTTGGCACGTTCTCCGGTACGACGTGGTGGGGAAAGTCTGGGGAAGCAGCAGAGAGACCCCAAAAATGCTCCTAGAAATGGCCGGGGGGGGAGGGGGGGGGTCCGGGACCCAAACGCCCGCGACGGCGATGGCCAGGAGCCACGTCCGGGCGAGGAGGGGGCAGGCGGGTGCTGGAAGGGGAATGTTACAGCAAATCAACTGATGTGACCCAGAGGAGAGGGGCAGGGCTGGGCTGGAGCAAGCGGGGGCTGCTGCAGGGGCGGCGGAGCTTTGGCCGCCTGGAGACACCCCCCGCACCCCGTGTCCCCGAGGTGGCTGGGGGGCCCTTGGGGGAGGAGGAGGAGGGAGGCTGTGTGGGGAGGAAGGCTGCCCGGGTCTCGGCAGAGGGCAGCAGCAGCCCGGCACAAAAGCCTCAGTGGGGAGGGGGTCTCGGCAAGGAACCCCCAAATGTCCCCAGCCCCCACGGGACCCCCATCCCGTGTCTCTGAACTGGGGCCACCGCTGCAAACCAGAAGCCAAGAGCCAAATCCCATCACCCTGGGGCCCGGGCGGGACCCCGACCCCGACCCCCAGCACCTCATGTCCCTGACCCACACCCAGGGGTCCAAAGCAGGACCCCAGACCCAGCACCCCAAGTCCCCGTGTCCCTGACCCACATCCAGGGGCCACCCCCTGGACCCCAGACCCATCACCCCATATCCCTGGCCCAGATGCATGTACCCCACCCCCAAGCCTGACCCCAGCCCCTCCTCTCCCGAAGCCAGACTCCCAGGTCCCGCTGCCCTCGGACCAGGACCCCCTTCCCCACACCAGGACCCCTTCCCCACACCAGGACCCTCTTCCCCAGACCAGGACCCACTTTCCCACACCAGGACCCCCTTCGCCACACCAGGATCCCCCTCCCCACACCAGGACCCTCTTCCCCACACCAGGACCCCCTTCCCCACACCAGGATCCCCCTCCCCACACCAGGACCCTCTTCCCCACACCAGGACCCCCTTCCCCATTCCAGGACCCCCTCCCCACACCAGGACCCCTTCCCCACACCAGGACCCCCTTTCCCACACCAGGACCCCCTTTACCACACCAGGAATCCTTTCCCCACACCAGGACCCCCTTCCCCACACCAGGACCCTCTTCCCCACACCAGGACCCCCTTCCCCACACCAGGACCCTCTTCCCCACACCAGGACCCCCTTTCCCACACCAGGATCCCCCTCCCCACACCAGGACCCCCTTCCCCACACCAGGACCCCCTTCCCCACACCAGGACCCCTTCCCCACACCAGGATCCCCCTCCCCACACCAGGACCCTCTTCCCCACACCAGGACCCCTTCCCCACACCAGGACCCCTTCCCCACACCAGGATCCCCCTCCCCACACCAGGACCCCCTTCCCCACACCAGGACCCTCTTCCCCACACCACGACCCCCTTTCCCACACCAGGACCCTCTTCCCCACACCACGACCCCCTTCCCCACACCAGGATCCCCCTCCCCACACCAGGACCCTCTTCCCCACACCAGGACCCCCTTCCCCACACCAGGATCCCCCTCCCCACACCAGGACCCTCTTCCCCACACCAGGACCCCCTTTCCCACACCAGGACCCCCTTTACCACACCAGGAATCCTTTCCCCACACCAGGACCCCCTTCCCCACACCAGGACCCCCTTCCCCACACCAGGACCCTCTTCCCCACACCAGGACCCCCTTTCCCACACCAGGATCCCCCTCCCCACACCAGGACCCCTTCCCCACACCAGGACCCCTTCCCCACACCAGGATCCCCCTCCCCACACCAGGACCCTCTTCCCCACACCAGGACCCCTTCCCCACACCAGGACCCCCTTCCCCACACCAGGATCCCCCTCCCCACACCAGGACCCCCTTCCCCACACCAGGACCCTCTTCCCCACACCATGACCCCCTTTCCCACACCAGGAATCCTTTCCCCACACCAGGACCCTCTTCCCCACACCAGGACCCCCTTTCCCACACCAGGACCCCCTTCCCCACACCACGACCCTCTTCCCCACACCACGACCCCCTTCCCCACACCAGGATCCCCCTCCCCACACCAGGACCCTCTTCCCCACACCAGGACCCACTTTCCCACACCAGGACCCCCTTCCCCACACCAGAACCCCATCCCCACACCAGGACCCCCTTCCCCACACCACGACCCTCTTCCCCACACCAGGACCCTCTTCCCCAGACCAGGATCCCCCTCCCCACACCAGGACCCTCTTCCCCACACCAGGACCCCTTCCCCAGACCCCAGGCCCCCCAAACGCTGCCGAGCGAGGCCGGCACGGCACGGCACGGCGCGGCACGGCGTCGGTCGGACATTTGTTAGTCATTAGGGCTGGAGGGAAGGAGGGCGGGCGCGGGATCAGCCTTTCTTCTCCAGCACATATCCCAGCGCCTCGCTTTTCGGTGGCCGGCGTCCAGCCAGGCTGGGCTCTGCCGTCCCCCGTCCCCCGTCCCCGTCCCGCGTGGGCAGAGGCCATGGGCAGAGGCCATGGGCGAGCGGGCGGCCGCCGGGATGCTCCACCACCGCGGTTGCTTTTGAAGGCTCCCCAGGAAGTTTTGGGAGCGGGGGGCCGGTGGGAGGGGAGCAGCCCCGGCCATGCTGGCCGCTCGCTGACGCTCACCGGGAAGAGACGTGCCGGGGCGGATGCGGGAACCGGGGCGGTGAGGCCTGGGTCGGTGCAGGGTTGCACCCGCCGCCCCCCAGCTCGGGGGCTATGAGAGGTGAGTGGGGGGCAGCCCGGGGGGGTTGGAGCCGTGGGGAGAGGAGCGGGGCTGGCGGCACGGGGGCAGGAGGGGACGGCCGTGCCGGGATGGGCAGCGGAGCTGGGGAGCAGCCGGCACCGGGTGGATGCACCCCTGGAATCCCACCGTGTCCCTGCTCCCCACGGGCAGCGTCTCCCCATGCCCGGGGGCTGAGCCGGCTTCGGCCGGGGACCCCCACACCGGTGTGGGGGGCAAGAAGGGCTGGGGGGGGTCCAGGGCTCCCAGATCAGCGGCAGCGCTTCCCCCCGCTTGCTCAGAGCCCGTCACTTGTTGACTCCATGAGGCAGAAAAGCAAAATCGGGGGCAGCCGAAAAGCAAAGGGCCGTGCCAGGGGGGACGGAGGGAGCCGCCACCGCCCCCAGCCCAGCGAGCCCCCCCCCGCCCGCTCGCAGCCCCTCTCCTGCCCCCCGCCTGCCCTGGGGGGGGGGGCGGGCTTTATAAAGCCGGGGATGCCGGTGCCGCGGTCACTCCGGCCGTGCCCGCAGCCCCCCTGCGGCACCCCCGGCTGGAAACTCTCCGTCTGCCAGCGAGGAGGTCGGGGAGGCCCCGGGCAGGGGGTGGCCGGGCTGCGGGGGGCTGCGGGGGGCTGCGGGGGGCTCTCGGGCACGGCACAGCTCCCGGGGAGCTTTGGGGAGCCGGGGAGGGAGGCACCGTCCCCCTGCCCCAGGCTCCTTCGGGGTCGGGTACCGGTGCTGAGCACATCCCCCGTGCCGGAGCCATGGCGGGATCTGGCTCACGGTGTTTCCCGCTCTGCGGGGGCACCCCAACTTGCCCCCCCCGGGGTGGGGGTCCGGGCTGGGTGCAGCTGGGGCAGCACGTGGGTTTTCTTTGCTCCCGTGGTTTTTGCAAGAAGGGGCTGGGAGCCAGGAGCCGTCAGCTTCTCCGTCACCCGCTTTTTGGCCAAATTCAACCGAATTTCCCCAAGTTTACGGTCTCGGAGTGCGAAGGTCCCAGCCGAGTCCCGCAGAAGCAGGCGGCGGAGCAGGGACGTGTCCCCACGGGCTGGTGCCACCAGGCTTTGGCCAGCCAAGGGTGGCAGTGATGGCTCCCATGTGGCTTCCCAGCTTTTCCCGGGGGACGCCGGGTTACGGGGAGGCTCCGCAGGCGTCCCCAGGGACCGCCGGCATCCTCGGGGCTGGGGAGCGCGGGCAGCGGGCAGGGCTCCGGCAGGGCAGGCAGCTCAGGTGCCTCCTGTGTTGGCTTGCAGAAGACGAGCCGGCGGGAGGAGAGGAAGAGGAGATGCCGACCTTCAGCTACCGACCGAGCGGTAAGGCCGTCCGTTGGGGTGGGCAGGGGGGGCGGCAGGGCCTGATCCTTCCCTCTCTGCGCTCAGGCAGGGCACGGACCAGCTGCAGCCGGTGCCAGAAGAACCTCTCCCTCCAGACGGCCGTCAAAGTCCTCTACGTCTTCTCCATCCTCCTCATCGTGGCCGTGACCGTGCTGGCTGCCTTGGGTGAGCACGGGCAGGGCTGGGAGGTCCGGCTCCTGCCTGCTCCCCTGCCTTCCCTCCTGCCGTCCTCGGGGATACTGGGGCTCCCCCAAAGCACCTCCAGCACCCAGGCACGGAGAGGAGCACCCAGCTCCCCCTGACCTGCCCCTGGGGTGCGCGTGGGACCCTGTGCGTGATGCCACCTCGCCGGGGGATGGCTTTGCCCCCACGGGGACCTCAGGAACCGCCCCAGAGCCCGGAGCTTGCCACGCCACCCCCTCCACGGGCAAGGAACAGGCTCCCAGGCTCAGCGGGGGGACAGGAGGCTCCCCAGGGCTGGACCCCCGGCGATGCTTCGTAGAGCTTAGCCAAGCCCTGACGATGAAAGCCCCCGGGGACACCCGCCCTGCGGAGCCAGCACCCGCCAGCGGCCCAGCCTGGCTCGCCCAGCCCGGCTCGCCCAGCCCTGGCCACCCTCCTCGGCAGGGAGCAAGCTGGGAGGAAAGGTGTGGAGGACAACCGCATCCCACCGCCTGCCCACCTCCCCTGAGCCCCCCCCTTTCCTCCGCAGTGTTCAAGAAGGTTGACTCCATCTCCAACGACATCAGCTCAGCCCAGACCTATTACGAGAAGAAGATCGTCGCCATCCAGGAGGACCTCCAGGGGTTGGGTGAGTGCCTTGCACCTGGACCTGGAGGTCTTCTCCAGGCTTCGGCACCACGTGTCCCTCCAGCTGAGCGGACCTCGGCTGCTCAGTGCTGCCGGCCAGGGCCTGAAGCGTCTCCACTTTCCAGGTCCTGGGGCTCCCTCAGAGCCAAACCCCCACTTACCCCCCGGGATTTTGGGGAGGGATGACTGCACGACCCCGAGGGTAGGGCTGGTGGTGTCGGGCTGTTTGGGGAACTTGCTGCGCGGAGGTGGCAGGAGCAGGATGAGGGTGGGAGCTGGTGCAGGCTGGGGGCATCGGGGTTGTCCCAGCCGTGGCTCCGTGGTGCCCATCTCCAGGGTCTGCAAGGACAGACCACGGTGAGGCTCCTTCCTCCGCTCTGGTCCTCAGCGGGAGGGTCTCCGGGCCCAGTGAGGGACAGGGTGGGGTAACAGACCCCTCTGCCCTTCGTTCAGACGAGAAGAGCTCAGGGAACTGCTCCCTCTGCCATGAGACGGGGCAGCTGGGCCAGGAGATCACCAAGCTGCAGGGTGAGCTGGAGGAGATCCAGAAGATGCTTTTGGTTCAAGAAATCCTGCTCGACCGGACCTCCCAGACCCACGACCAGCTCTCATCCACCAGCAACAAGATCACCAGCGAGGTGGACAACTGCTCCTTCTCCATCCGGCAGGTCAACGAAAGCTTGGGGCAGTTCCTGGCCCAGGTTGGGGGCTGGCAGGTGGTCACCTCCCAGCTAGACAGTTCCCTCAAGGGCTTGGCCCAGGAGCGCTACGATGTCCGAGCGGCCATGCAGCAGATGAACTTCACCCTGGGGCAAACCTCCGACTGGATCCAGGTCATCCAGAGGAAGACGGACGAGGAGACGCTGACGCTGCAGAAGATCGTCACCGAGTGGCAGAACTACACCCACCTCTTCGGCGGGCTGCGGGCCACCTCCTCCAAGACCAGCGAGCTGGTGAAGAGCATCCAAAGCAGCGTCGGCGCAGCGGCTCGGCAGGTCGGCCAGAACTTGGAGAGCATGCACGACCTGGTGCTGCAGGTGATGGGGCTGCAGCTGCAGCTGGACAACATCTCCTCCTTCCTGGATGACCACGAGGAGAACATGAACGACTTGCGCTACCACAACAGGTACACGCAGAACCGCACGGCCGAGCGCTTCGAGACCCTGGAAGGACGCATGACCTCCCACGAGATCGAGATCAGCACCATCTTCGCCAACATCAACGCCACCGACAGCCACGTCCACAGCATGCTGCGCTACCTGGATGACGTGCGGCTCTCCTGCACCCTGGGCTTCCATACCCACGCCGAGGAGCTCTACTACCTGAACAAGTCCCTCAGCCTGGTCCAGGGCACCACGGACCTGCTGCGGGAGCGTTACAGCCTCCTCAGCGCCCGGCTGGACTTTGACATCCGCAACCTGTCCATGGTCATGGAGGAGATGAAGGTGGTGGATGTCCGGCATGGGGAGATGCTGAAAAACATCACCATCTTACGAGGTGAGGTGCATCCTGGCGGGCAGCGGGGACGGGCTGGGGCCAGGCGCGTCGGGCAGGCAGTTTGGGGGGCTGTTTCTTCTGTGGCTGAGCGTGGTGGGATCTGGGCTCCTTGGGAGCGTCCGGCACCGCGGAGGACCCAAACCACCATTGCTGAGGCCCGGGCAGTGCTGGAATGTGCACGACGGCACCCAGACGCTTGCCCGTGGACGCAGAGGTGTCCCGGGGACAGAGCTGCCCGTACGCGGCTTGCAGAGCTGTCCCTGCGTGGGGGCACAGGGACGGCGGGGAGGTGACCCGTGTCCTTCCAGCACGGCTGGCCTGCACACCGCTGCCAGTGACCCCTCTTGCTGGTCCCGGTGGAGCGGGCATGGCTGCCCCCGGACAAGGGTGCCCAAAGCTTCCCCCGATGGCTCGGGTGGCCTGGGGACGTCTCCGTGCACCCAGGGGAGCAGCAGGGCTGGCCCGGCTCCACCACCGGCTCCACGGAGCCCACGGGCAGCTTCCCGCTCCGCCGTGGGCCGCCCAGCCTGGAGCCGTGTGGCAACCACATCTGCATCGTTACGGGGCTGCCCTAACGAACGAGCCCAGCCGTTTCCCGGGTTGGTTTTAGGGGAGCCCTGCGGTGGCCCCCCCGCGGCACCGTGCCCCCGGGCAATGCCCATTGCCCTTGGAGCCCAGAGCAAAGGGCTGCAGGGCTGGGGCATCCCCAAACCTCCGGGCATCTCCCTCTCTCCCCACTTTGGGGTGCTGCCCCCCCACCACGCTTCCTACTCACCCCCTCCTCTCCCCCCAGGTGTGCCGGGCCTCCCGGGCCCCCGCGGCCTCAAGGGCGACGTGGGCGTCAAGGGCCCCCCAGGAAGCGGAGGAGAGAAGGGCGACGCGGGCAGCCTGGGCTCGCCAGGCCCCCAGGGCCCCCCCGGCCCCCCGGGACCCCCTGGTCCCCAGGGCGAAAGGGGTCCCCTGGGCTTGAAAGGCTTCCCTGGCCTCAAGGGTGCCAAGGGCAGCTTCGGGCAATCCGGCTCCCGGGGACAGGGGGGACCCAAGGGAGACCCCGGACCCCCGGGGCCGGCTGGGGTGCCGGGGCCGGCGGGACCCCCCGGCCCGCAGGGCAAACCGGGGCTGCCCGGGACCCCCGGGGCTGGGGGCCAGGCCGGCCCGATGGGGCCCAAGGGAGACCCCGGGTTGCGAGGCCCCCCGGGGCTGCCGGGCCCCCCCGGCCCCCCAGGACAGTAACCCAGCCTGCTGCCAGCCAGGGCACCAGCATGGCGGGGACAGGGGGTCCCCACCGCCGCCCCCCCCAGACCCCCAGAGCATCCCCCGTGGGGGCGCGAGGCTGAGCCTCGCAGGACGGGGGGGCGGAGGGGTCCCAGTCCCCCCCAGCGCGAGGGTCCGGGGCTGGTCCCCGGCTCTCAGGGATGCTGCCGGCTCCGGGCTCCGGGCTCGGCCACCCATGGCCCCGGGGTGGGGGGTCCCCGCGGGACGGGGTGCAGCTGGTTTGTGCCCTTCCCCCCCCTCAGCCACACCCCCCCCCCCCACCGCGCTGTGCCCCCAGTGTACTCCCGGCACAATAAAGCTCTATGGGGACAGGCGGCTCCTGCATCGGGGACAGCGGGGAGGGGGGACGGGCGAGCACCCCCAGCCAAACTGCCGCCGGTGGCGGGGTGCAATGGTGGGGGAGAGCGTGCCGTGCCCGCGTGCGCACGAGGGAGCGCGTGTGTGCGCGTGAGTGAGCAGCCACGTGTGAGCACGCACACACGCGTGCGTGGCCGTGCATGCGTGTGCACGCGTGTGCAAGAGTCAGAAGGCCCGTGCACGAGTGAGCGTGCGTGTGCACGCGTGGGCGTAGGCACGTATGCGCAGGCGAGCGCACGAGGGTGCCTATAGGCGTGTGCACGCGGGTGTGCGCGGGCGTGTGCAAGCAGTGAGAAACGGAGCCCCCAAACCAGAGCCCCCCGCACCCCCCGGGGATGCCGTGCCCCGGACTGACCCTGCCGGGGGGGGGGTTGCAGCCGGGACCCCCAGCACTGCCAGGAAGGCGCGTGGCTGCTCCGCTCCGTGCCTCAGTTTCCCAAACTGGGGCCGAAGGGAACAGTGTCACCTCCTCCGCGAGCCAAACCCGGGGTCCCCAAGGCCCGGCCGTGGGGGGACCCCCCCGGAGCAGCGGGGGTGGCCAGAGCCCGTGGGTACCCAAGGTGCCAGGAGCACCGTGGCGCTGGGGAGAACAGCCCGGCCAGCCCCCCCGGCCCCGCCGTGGCCCCGGCTCGGGGAGCCCCGGGCCCTGCCCCGCCAGCCCTGCCCGGGGCACAGGATCCGGCCGCCCGGGCGGTTTATTGCTGTTGGCAAAGCAGTTTCCTGTTTTCATGGCAGAAACGGCCCAGGCTGGTTGGTAACACGGGCCAGCGCGGCCCCGGCCCTGGGTTGTAGCGGGGGAGGCAGCACAGGGCCGGGGGGGGCTCTGAGCTGGGGGCGGAGGGGGGAGCAGAGACCTGACAACTCGTTACACAGATGGGGCACAGGCTGACAGGCCCCCGGGCACCGGCCGGGCAGGGCTGGGTTCGTACTGCTGGGGTGCGGGGGCCAGGAGAAAGCCCTGAGCACCCCCCTGGAGGGGTCTGGGGGGGGGGGGCACCCCAGTCCCAAGCTGGTGACAAGGCACGGGATGCAAACCTGCCCGGTGCTGGGGGGCACGTGGGCACCCTGCAAACCCACCCAGTGCTGGGGGGGGACGTGGGCACCCCGCAAACCTGCTGGGGGGACATGGGCACCCCACAAACCTGCCGGGTGCTGGGGGGGATGTGGGCACCCCACAAACCTGCCCGGTGCTGGGTGGGGGGACATGTGGGCACCCTGCAAACCCGCCTGGTGCTGGGGGGTGCCAGCCCATCTCGGGGTCCCGGGCCCTCGGTGCCGCCCCGCGGTGAGTCCCCGTGCCATCACCGCGCGGGCCCGTGGCAAGGACAGGGCCAGGCGTGCGGAGGGCAGTGCGCCGTGGGCCCGGGGCCGGCCCGTGGGTGCTGCCGTGGGTGCCGGAGCGGGTGCTGCCCCTGCCCCGCCGCTCGCAGCACCCAGCACGTTTGCTGGATCTTAACGAACCAGGCGCATCTGCCGGCGGCGCAGCGGGGTGCCGGCGCCTCAGCCATGCCCACCACCGCTCCGTGCCTCAGTTTCCCCAAGCAGGTAGGACCCGGCCATGCTCTGACCCCCCCCGCCTGGCCCGAGCAGGCTTAGCCCAACATCGGCCAGCGTTTGCGGAATCGCGGCCGCCTCCTCTCCCGGCCTGCGAAAAATGTGCAAGGGCAGGGCTTTCCCCGCGGCCCCGGCCAGAGCCGCGCTTTCCGGGCAGCGGCGAGGGTGGGCGACGGGATTTGGGAGCTGGGAGCAAAGGGATTAATAAATAAACGAGGAGCAGAGGTGGAGAAGGGCCGGGCGGGAAGTGCTGACGGCAGCCGGGACCGCGCGCCTTCGAGCGGGTTGTTCTTGGCGGCGGCTGGTCCACGGGGTGGGCACGGAGGGGAGCGGGCGGCCGGGCGGCAGCGCCTCCGGAACGGTGTCCTGGCAGGGCGGCATGGGCCCCGCGCCTCCCGCCCTGGGAGCCACGCGTGGGGTGCCTGGGGGGACACACCGCCCCACGGGCAGCCACATGTGGGGTGCCTGGGGGGACACAGCCCACGGGCAGCCACACTCAGGGTGCTTGGGGGGACACACCACCCCAAGGACAGCCATGCTCGGGGTGCTTGGGGGGACACAGCCCAAGGGCAGCCACACTCGGGGTGCTCGGGGGGACACAACCCCACAGGCAGCCACACTCAGGGTGCTTGGGGGGACACACCACCCCAAGGGCAGCCATGCTCGGGGTGCTTGGGGGGACACAGCCCAAGGGCAGCCACACTCGGGGTGCTCGGGGGGACACAACCCCACAGGCAGCCACGCTCGGGGTGCTGGGGACACACAGCCCACGGGCAGCCACGCGTGGGGTGCCCAGGGACACACCGCCCCACGGGCAGCCACGCTCAGGGTGCTTGGGGGGACACAACCTCACGGGCAGCCACACTTGGGGTGCTGGGGACATGTGGCCCCATGGGCAGCCACACACAGGGTGCCCAGAGACACACAGCCCATGGGGAGCCATGCATGGGGTGCTTGGGGGGACACAACCCCACAGGCAGCCATGCTCGGGGTGCCCAGGGACACACCACCCCACGGGCAGACAGGTGTGGGGTGCTTGGGGGGACACAGCCCCATGGGCAGCCACGCACAGGGTGCTCAGGGGGACACCCTCCCACGGGCAGCCACACTCGGGGTGCTGGGGACACACCGCCCCACGGGCAGCCGTGCTCGGGGTGCTTGGGGGGACACAACCCCACGGGCAGCCACACTTGGGGTGCTTGGGGGGAACACACTGCCCCACGGGCAGCCACAATCGGGGTGCTGGGGACATGTGGCCCCATGGGCAGCCACGCTCGGGGTGCTTGGGGGGACACAACCCCATGGGCAGCCACACATGGGGTGCCCAGGGACACACAACCCCACAGGCAGCCACACTCGGGGGGACACAACCCCACGGGCAGCCGCGCTCGGGGTGCTTGGGGGGACACAACCCCCCGGGCAGCTGCGCTCGGGGGACGTGGCCCATCGATAAAGGCCGGCGGAGCCGGGCGGGCGCCGCGGCCAAGCACAACAGGTTGCAGCTGCAGGGCTGCGGCCGCGGGCGTTGCTGATGGCAGCGCGGCGCAGGCCCAGCTGTCAGGGTCCCCCACCCGCCTCCGTGAAAGGGCCCATTGACGGCGGGGCGCAGGAGGCCTGGCAGCCGGGCCCCCCCGCTCCTCGCCCCCCGCCCTGCGCCTCCCGGGCTCCTGGCTTCGCCCCTGCCTCTGCCGGGGGAAGAGAACCAGCCGCTGCGCCGTGCCTCAGTTTCCCCATCGGCCCCGGGGTGGTTCCCCCCCGCCCGCCAAGACCCTGGGCCAGCTCGCATGCCAGGTCCCAAAAGAAGTGGGACACCTCAGAGAATTTGGGGGGGCATTAGCTGGAGTCACCCCCCATTCAGGTCAGCCCGAGGCGAGGCAGGACACGAGTAGCAAGAGGATGCACAGCCCACCCTCCTCCTCCTCCTCCTCGCAGCAAGGGCCCAGGGCTGAGGAGGGCCTGGACCCCTCGCCCTCCCCAGCCCCGACCGCACCCCCTGGGACGCGGAGGGAGGGCGGCAGACGCTGGGAAGCAGGTACAGTAACTTTAAGCATACTATTACATATATGTACTGCAGTAACTCGGCACTCCGGGCCAGGCTGCAGCGGCAGCATCCAGCCCTGCACCCCAAAACCCAGCCTGCGTAGACTGAGGGGGGTCCCCGCTTCGCACGGCTTTCGGCCGCCCCAGGAGCGACGCTGCGGCCCCCCCCAGCCCCGCTCCCCCTCAGAGGCGTGGGCTCAGCGGGCGCCTCCCGCCTAGCAGCACGCTTCAGCAGCGCGCGGTGAATTTAATCGCGACATCCGTACAGGTGCCCCCAGGGTTATCGCGACCGTTTCGTACAGATTCACCCACGAGACGCGACGGAGCGCTCAGGCAAGAGCTCTGGCCTGGACGGGCGCAGACGCTGCGCAAAACTCAACTCTTCTTCACAAACTTCTCTCTCCAGAGAAGGTTTCCAAGGAGCAGCCCAGGAATCGAGCGTAATTTAAAATAAAACACACCGTGGGGCTATTCTGATTCTGGGCTGAAGGCGCGTGTCACAGCCTGGGGCCACGCGCTCGCGTAGGCTGCGACGGCCGAGCTCAGGCTTCATCAGCTGCAGCTCCGTGCTTAGCGAGGAGCCGCCAGACGTGCCGCCAGCAAGGGCTGGGGAGGTCTGCAAAGCAGCTCTGAGCTCCTCCGGATTTACAGCCCCCATCGCCGAGGGACCCCCCAGCTTGGCCGCCCACCGCCAGCGTGAAGAGAAGAGTTACGCAGCCGGCAGCGTCGCGTCCACGCACGTACCGAGCTACCGGCGACCGGTTCCGAGTCGCGCCGCTGCCAGGGGAGCAGGGAGACGGCAGGGATTGTTTGCTTTTCCTTAAATCTCGTCGGATTAAAAGCTACACCGACCCCTTCCCTAGAATAAATATCATTGTCTTTACAGAACGGAAAGTCAGTTCTGCTTCCTTCCACCCACGTCCCTGCAAAAGAGACGTATGTGCAGGCACAGAGATCTTCTCCCCGCGGAAGCTGTCCATGGCACAGAGCTGGTCAGGCTGCCCGGAGAACCAACCGGGTTCTGAAGAAATGGAGTCAAGAGTTCACTTTGGGGGGTTTTTTTTGGCATTCTTAGCGATGGTGACATATTAAGACATCCCAAACCACCTCATGATTGAGAAAGGAGAGAGACTTTATTTACATAAAGTCATCTGAATCGTTGCCATCCTGTGGGAAGAAAGACAAATCAGGATCATTGTGCACGTTAAAGTGGAAAATGGTGAAATGGTGCATTCAGCAGGATTTCAGAATTGCCATTTATTCTGGTTTCCTGCCATTTCAGTACAAACACCACGAAATCGGACCAAACAGACGCGTAACAACAGCTCTGGAGCGGGAAGGGCCCCGAGCGAGGCTCTGCGTTGTGAGCCAGCAGCGGGTATTTGCTGTCCCTGCAACCTATCGCTCCCCTGAAACTGCAGCCCGTCCGCCGCCCCCCGGGAGGAACCGGACCAGGCTCCCACGGCAGCCTCACGGGCCATCCTGGATCCCAAACTGGGCTTCCTTCCGACTCGGGAGAAGGAAAGCAGTCTGGCATCGTGTGGGGGGCAGGTGCTGAGAGGAGGAGACCTCCCGCACAGCATTTCCACCCTGGCAAGCGTCACTGATCGGGCACAGCCAGCTCGTGTGTGTCAGGAGACGCTCGTACTTCAACCCCGTTCAGGTTTCAAAGATCTGCACGCCAACCAGGGGGAAAATCAAGAATTCTTGAAAATCACACGCTCCTCTAAACAGTTAGTCAGGGACTAGGATGCAAAAGGTGGATTTTAAACCAAGGATCACTCGGGGGAGCTCCAAGGTCCGTTTGCCCAAGGTCCCCCCAAGGAGGAGGCTGCAGGCGCGCCAGACCTCGGGCAAAGCGCAGGCGCACCCAGCGCACGTCGGGACCTCTCCTGAGCTTCAGCCCCCAGCCCTCCTGCGCCCCACCTCCTCGATTCCCTCCTGCTGCCCTGCGCTCCTCTCCGCCTTGGCTCCTTTTCCACCGTCAGACCGCAGCCACGTGCTGCTGCTCCGGCCCCGGCGTGCCGCCTGCTTGCTCTCTGCAAGCACATCCCTTCAAGCCCTGCGCCTCAGCACCGACATTCATCCCTCCCCAAACCGTTGTCCACACCCCTCCACTTTATTTCTCGTTAAAAACGTGCATTTTCGCCCTTCCTTGAAGTACAGGGTGGCATGTGCAGGCCCCGGCTGCCACCGGGGAGACCTCCTCTGCTCACGAGCCAGGTTATGCCCCGACGGCTCAAAAGGAGAGTGAGGCCCCACGGAACGCTCTGCCTGTTCTTTCGCTTGGGGGGCAGGGGGCCGGGGGGGCTCTGCACACACCTCCAGCAGCGCAGGCTCCACCCGGCTGACACACGAGCGATAGGGCCCTCTCCGAAAGCGGAGGAGAGCGGCTATGCCCTTCAGCGAGAAGGGGCGACGGAGACACGCGCTGTCACGCGGGAGCCCCCAAAGGCAGACGGCAAGGCGGGAGCCGTACCACCCCGACCCCACGTTGAATCCCGGCCCTCTCCGCAAGGTCTCCGTGCGCGCCAGCCGGCTCTTACCTGATTGGAGGACATGTTCTCAGCCTTCATTAACGACGAGTAGCTCCTGGAAGAGAAATTACATTATCTTGCATGACACGTTTTGAAAACCCACCAACAGAGAGGCCTTTTCATAAAACCGGACCGAGGACCAGAAAAGCAAATTTTCTCCCTTTCTGAACTGAGGGAGGCTGGACCAGTGTGTGCTTATCTCATACGCTGTGGCTAATTAAAACGGCCCAGGCGCTACGCAGACTGCTTCTCCACAGCTTCCCTCAGGAATACCAGCTACATCATCCCAGGGGGCAGAAAATCCCTTGCTGGGGGGACGGCCAAGAGGCGGCTCCGGGGCAGGGCTGAGTGGGCAGACAGACCCCTGCCGCGGTAGCACAGACGTGCCTGCTGGCCACTGCTCCTCGCTTTAGTTGCCTTCTCTAAGCCCTCCTTTCCGAGCTCTCCTTGTGTTGAATCACTCAGGAAATGGCAGGTTTTTTTCAAATTCTGGTTTCGCCGTCGTTTACAGATAAACACGACTTACTAAAGCTTAAAAGGGAGCTTTTGGGGGCAGCCAGAGGATACATCCAGTGCCGTCCGGGGCTGTCAGTACTAAGGAACAAGCTCACGCGTGCCGCTGCGTGTTTGGTTATGTCAATACGACATTTCCAAACACCGTCCCTCATTCTGTGCTTAAAAGAGGGTGCAACTGAGGATCCACAGATGTTTTAGTTAACATCAGTGATGCAAGAGGAAGCTGAAGGACTCTAGTGAGGGCTCAGGGCTTTCCAAGGCTTGCGCAAAGCTGGAAACAATTGCTCCCATCCCAGCTTGCCCAGTTTCACCCAAGTTAGGGACAGGTTTCAAAAGACACAGTCCTTTCTTTTAACAATGGCTTAACATCCAGGTTTGTTTTAGGAGAAATGGGGAAAATGCATTTATTCTAAAGACAAAGGAAATCACTGGGCCGTGCAGACGTCATTGCCAGAGCGGGTCAGCTGCACACTGAGTAACACCGGGCCGACCAAACAGAAACTGCTGACCCACGTCTCTCCCAGCGCCGATGAAAACTGCGCAAGTTAGAAGCTGGCATTACCATTTATTACTTACCTCAGTTCTTCCAGCTCTTTCTTCTTCTTCATCTCTTCCTTTTCCTTCCGCTTCATCTCCTGGATCTGGGCTTTTTTCTCATTTCTCTCCTCTCTGTCCCGGGCTTCCTTCTCAGCAGCCAGGTCTGGGAAACGCTCCACTTTTGTTTTCTCTAGCCGGTTCAGGATCTCATTCACCTTCTTCTCCACCGTCAGCATTTTCACCTTTGGAGTGCAAAAAACTGTGATCCTTATAAAAAAATACTTCGACTCTGGCACTTTCTCAACGGAAAGAAAACACCCTATTTCCACTTTACACACGGCTGAATCCCACAAAAACAGATGCTCAGGAAAATCACTGCCGCCGAGGCCTAGTCAGCAGGTTGTGTAACAGCAGAGAGGCCCCCTCCCAACACTCAGAAGCACATAGCTAATAAGCACAAGCATTGCTAAGTACATAAGCATTACTAATTTCGTTTCTTGGCACATGCCTCAACACAGAGGCCAAGAGACAAGAACCGGTCTCTGCCAGTTCCCGAAGAGGTGGCAGGAGGTCTCTGCAGACCGTTTCGGGACGAGAAGCTCACGTGCTGCTTGTTCACTGCAGCGTTTTTAGCATTTCTTGCCCTGGTGCAGACCTGTGTTAGTCAAACAACTGCACCTCTCGAGAGCCTCCTCTCCCAGCAGCCAAGCTCCGTAAATACAATTTAAAGTATAATGTTATCTGCGGACACAGGTCAGGCTCGGGAATAGCTTAGTACGCTGGCTTGGCCCTACACCAAAGCCAAGCAGCTCTGCCTTTGAACCATAGCATCACAGAGTGGTTTGGGTAGGAAGGGACCGTTAAAGCCCATCCAGTCCAACCCCCTGCCATGGGCAGGGACATCCTCAACTAGATCAGGTTGCCCAGAGCCCCGTCCAGCCTGACCTGGAATGTTTCCAGGGATGGGGCATCTCCCACCTCTCTGGACAACCTGTGCCAGGGCCTCACCACCCTCAGTGTGAAAAACTTCTTTCTTATGTCTAGTCTAAATCTCCCCTCCTTTAGTTTAAAACCATCACCCCTTGTCCTATCACAACTGGCCCTGCTAAAAAGTTTTTCCCCATCTTTCCTATAAGCCCCTTTAGGGACTGAAAGGCTGCAATGAACAGGTTTAACACATTCAGAGGCAGCGCCAGGGTGAGGCAGCTCTCGGAGCAGAGACCAGAGAGCGGACACAGCGACAGACTCCCCCGGGAGCCCACCCAGCCCTCCTCTGCACAGCGAGTTCGAGTCCTGAGCCCTTCCAGGCGGGCGGTTACACTGCTGCCTGCGAGCTGATCCAGAGCGACGGCTCACACGCGGGCTCTTCAGCTGCACTGAGAGATTTCAGCAGGGATAAATTCAAGCGATAGCACAGACAAACACGTGTCACCATTCGGCATCGACTCGCCGGCTACACCGTGCCGCAGTGCAGAACCGCGCGCTGTACAGGCTACACTCTGCTACAGGCTGACGCTCAACCATCGGGTGATGTTCAGGCAAGTCCAAACACACTCACGGAATCTCTCCTACGCTTCAAGAGCAGACAATTCCCTGGCTTTAGGGCAAACGCTGAAGACAATCCACCCAGCTCCTAACAGGGAACCGTTGCAGTCTGCCAGCAGGTCGCCGTCACCGGCTTGCAGCAAACACTTACGTCTTTCTGCCTGTGAAAGCCGATCTGCCCCACATCCATGTCTGCAGTCTTCTTCAGGTTAGTCCACGGCGTGTACACCACGTTGACGTTGTTCATCTTGCAACCTAGGCAGCGGGGGAGAAAGAAAGGAGGGAAACGTTTCAATCCTCTCCCCGCTGAAAGAGGTCTTAACGTCTCCCGTGCGCATGGAAACGCTGGCAGTTATTCTTGTCACAAACATTACTAGCTAGGCAAGAAAGACGAAAACGGAGAAGTCCTTCCAGGGTTACAGCGAAACGGAAGAACACCACGACATCATTTGCTGCAGTAACATGAGCGCTGCAGCAGCATTAACGAACTCCAGATGGAGGGCGTCTTTGCCAGAAGAGCCATTACTATGGAAGGGGGCCCCGAGGTGGTGTTAAGAGAAGAGACTGCACGGCCTCCTTGGCTCAGACAGCAGCGTGGAGGCACAAACGGGAATTTCGAAGATTTAAAATTCCTCCTTACGGAAGTGTAAGGGGCAGCCCCGGCAGCTGCAAGCGACATCTGCTTCCCGTAAGACCCGCGGGCACAGGCTTAACGGAGAGCACCACAGCAGAAACATCGCCAGCGTCTGATCCAAAACCCACAGGCTCGCGTGGACCAGAAACGCTCGCCACGAACACCTCACGCCGATCTCCCGGGAATCAGTATTACCTTGAATGCTATTCGCCTTCACTAGATGGGCACAGTCTATCAAAACTTCTTTAGGAATGTCATCCACCGTCTGCCCCTGCGACAGAGCAAGGCAACGTGAGCGGCTTGCGGCGGGGGGCTGCAGGGACTGACGAGCACACGAAAGCCAGGAAGGAGGGCACGAAGCTCGGCAAACACAGCCAGGACCTCTACGCTCCGCATTTTACAAGACTGGAGTCTTCCGTGGCATTGGAGAGGCCTGAAGCACCGCAAGCGATTTGCACCCTGCTTTTCTCAAAGGTATTCTCCCCATTTTAGCGGGGTGATGGTTCCTAGACACATGCCTGGTGTCAAGCCAGGAGTCAATTGTTGTGTTGGGCCGCGTGAAACTTCCCCTCCTCCCCACATTATTTGGTAACGGAGGCTGCAAATTCAGTCTCCCCACGCCGGTGGTTACCTACGCCCTTAGGGAGCCCCGCAGACTTTGCACCCGAGCAAAGACGGCCTCGTGCGCAGGAATCGCTGCAGAACGGGCGCGTGCAGTTCTCACGTGGGTGAATATTAACGTTTTAAAATATACGCGTCACAGGATTACCTTGTGTAACCGAAGGTACACATGCGCGGAAGAGAGTTTATCCACATGAAACCTACAGAAGAAAAAAAGCACATTTAACAGAGGATAGGAGACGGTGATCTGTTCTGAGAGATTTACTTCCCAACAAGTGACAAAACCACCACTCCACGGACAACAAAACTATAGAAACATTCATGGTATATGCGTTTAAAAGCGGGCAAGGGAGTCGGAGCCTATCCTTCAAGAAACATCAGTCCCCTCAATGGGAGACTGAAAAAATAAAAACCCTTTCCCCCTCCCTTTTTCTCTTTTCCCACAGCGGGAACAGGCGATGCTGCCTGGGAAGCGCACGGATCTGCTGGGGTCAGCGGGTTCCAGCCCCGATAGCAAGCGAACACCACTTCTGCGTTTGCTTTGCTCTGCCTCCAGGAGCTCATAAGCCTCGACCAGCCCCCCCAGACTCTCCTCTCCCTCCAGGAGCTCATAAGCCTCGACCAGCCCCCCCAGACTCTCCTCTCCGGTCCCTCCTCACAGCTCGGCCATTCATCTCCCCGATGGCTCCGGCTGCCTTTCTCCAGACCTCTTCTAACTTCACTGTGTTTTTACCACGATCACCTATTTTTTAAGCTTCTCTCCCAACCAACACTCACTCCAACCCTGCAAACTTCTGAGGACAGAGAGGGGAACTGATCTCATGTCTCCTCCCAACCTTTCTTTTGAACATAACGGGACTTTTTCCTTCCTGCTGCAAGACAGAAAACGCTCCAGCCCCCACACATGAACTCTCACGTGTGCCTCCTGAGCCTCCTACCCCAATTCCACTAGACCCCTCTTAAGCAGAAGTAAGTCCAAAAGGTGCCAGACACTGTTAGGAGAACAATTCCCCGGAGGCCTCCACAAGAGGACCTACGGTATTCTGTTGAGATGGCACTAGGATACAAACAAAAGCAACGGGGGTGATGCGGGTGTGAGCTACAAGATACGAAAGAGATGGGGAAAGATGACTTTCACGGTTCAGGCAATTTGAGGATGAATCTCAAGGTTGCTCCATAGTAACAGTATAGACGTACCTTAAATTATGTAGTGACAGGACAAACATGAGACAGAAAATGAATGTGATACTGCCACAACAAAGCATTATTCAGCTGAAGTACAATCTCTTCTGCTAGAAAAGAGAAAACTATTCCCTTGCCGGTTAGCTGACTGCTGACAAAACATCCTCTGCGGAGCGTGTCAGATATTACCTATTCAACCTCCAGTTCTACAAGACACCTCAGCTCATCCTGGCAAAGGCCACCTTGAAGAGCGAGGAGGAGCACAATCCGCGCGGTGACTCTTGTCAGAAACCGTTAGCGAAGGAGAGGGCAGCAACTGGGTATTGGGAAACGTTTCTTCCCCGAAAGGGCTGTCAGGCCCTGGCACAGGCTGCCCAGGGCAGTGGGGGAGTCCCCATCCCTGGGGGGATTGAAAAGACGTGGAGATGTGGCGCTTGGGGACATGGGTTAGTGGTGGCCTTGGCAGTGCTGGGTTAGCAGTTGGACTCGATGATCTTAAAGGTCTCTTCCAGCCTAAACGATTCTGTGATTCTGTGATCTGGTCTGTGTGATAGTGCCTGGAAGCAGGCAAACTCCTTCATAAAAATCTCAAAAACCTTATCAGTCTCGGACATTTATGGACTAATCCAGCCAGCAAAGATGCCACAAATTGCTGCTAGAAGGACTGGGAACTCCCCTTGCCTTGTTTTTCTCTTCCGATGAGATTTTACGAGCCAAAACCAACCCATGCACATCGGCGTGCTTCCTTCTGCCCGCCTGGCCACAGCTCCGGCGGGTCTGCTTAGAGCAGACAGGGCTTTCACCCCGCAGGAATCAAAATATCAGACTCCTCTGCTCCTGCTCACCGACTCCAACTCCTGAGACAGCGACGGCTGTTTTACAGGACAGGCCAGTACTTGCCCACAGCACACACAGGGGTGACACGAAGCGCAGACAGAGGAAAAGGCGCTGGGAGACGAGAATTTCTCTAGGCACAGCATTTACTGTTGCTCAGAAAACTTCTGCTCCATCCCCAGGCCCCGTCTGACTGCTCCATGATTTCACACGCTTGTGCCGCTGCTCTCCCCATCCTTTTGGTTTTGCTGGTTTCGCGTGTCCGTGCACGGAGATACTCGGGAGCTGCTACACTCGCTTGACTCAGGAGCTGCTCTCTCTTACGAATACCGAGCTGCCCTTCCCATTTAACTCTGCCCAATTCCCAAACGCAGTGAGAGCAACGGCAAACTAGCACCTATATTCTGCAACACAAATATCCGTGTACGGAGTTATTCTGGTTGTCGCTACTCCGGCAGCTCCAGGCACAGATAAACCCCCAAAAGCTTCACAAAGGGGCCAGCTCTCATGAAGAACAAAGCGGAGGGTCGAGGGGGGGATGCAGGGGAATGAGTTCAGAACGAGTGGGGTCCAACAGCTGCACCCGAGTCTGCTGCAACCCACCTCCACCCTGGGATCGCACTTAAACTGCTAAGCGGACCTGGAAAAAAGAGGCTCTACAGCGCCTGCGAGAGGGTCCTTACGATCCTTCGACTCAGTTGCGTAACGAAAGGCAATTTGTTCCAGCACCTACCAGATATCTTCAGGCCAGCCGTACTTTATGAGGTCTTCATCTGTAGGAATAAAAACATCAATGAGCAAAGCCCAGGACGTCATCAAGAACAAACCCAGCTCCCCGTCGCGCAGGAATCCTCCACTGTTGGTCAGTCGCTGCGCGGCGACTGAACAGAAAGAGGAGAGGGCTTTAACGCTGCACCCGCCTGCGCCGGGTACGGCGGGAACACCTCCATCACACCATTCTGACCTTTTTAAGTGAAAATATGTTTCTTCAAATATCAATCTAATGAGGGGAGACTTTCGGGGCAAGTCTGCAAAACAGCCACGCTAACGCTTTTCCCTTGGAGCGAGACAGCTTGGTTTCACATCGACTACTGCCGGGGAAACGGGAGGCAGAGCAGAACCGTAGCCCTCACCGTGAGGGAAAGGGCGGGCACGGGAACCCTACGGGGTGCGAATGCTCACTGCAGAGGGGAAAAATACAGACTGGGCAGGGAAACGGAAGGCTGGTTTGCAAAAAGTTATCAAAAACAACCTGAAAAACTCTATTTTTCTCTAGAGAGATTTTTTTCCAGTTAATTTAGTTTTCACTTGTATTTGAAGGCAGTTATTCCGCCTAAAGGATTTACAAGATTTATCTATCCAAACTAAAAGCAACACAACGGATTTCAGAGGGGGAAGTCAGAATAACTTGCAAGGGTGGACAAGTTTTCAAACAATCTATCAAGTTAACACAAAGACACCCTTTCAAAATGACCTTAAATCCCCACAAATCTAAATCCAATCCATCAGGCATCTTCCCACAGACAGTAACGTACTTACTTTCGTACTTATCTTTTCCCATGTAAATGGTGTAAACGGAAGGAACAACTGAGGGACAGAAAGAGGAAAACAAATCAAAAGGGGTTCGGACAAACTGTGCAAGGAATGACAAACACACCAGTCTTGGTCACAGAAATTAGAAGGAAAAATGCTTCGTCCATCCATCCCCCTTCCCTCCTGGGGGCCAGAGGACGATTGTTTTGCGTTTCCTCCAGATTTTGTCCCGAATGCTTCAAAGCACTTTGGAAAGTGGCGTTTCCACCACTTTCCACGGAAGATTATCCAGCAAGGAACAGTTTCCTGGGCAAAACACCCTCAGCAGCCAGGTGGTTCAGACTGTATCTGTGTAATTGGATAATCTGTTCAATTAAGCACAGGCCTGTGAGCCAGAAAGGCTGACATCGCGTTTACAGCCTGGGAGTAACTCTCTGTGTGGCCTTGACTCAAACAGCTCATCTGCCCGGCCCCTGCTCCCCCGAAGTACCAGACGCCCAATGTGAACCTCCCCCGGGGAGCCTGGGAGGATTAAAATTTGCAAGACAACGGAAAGACCGAAGTTCCATAAACTCCTTTGTCTCATCTGTGCCCTTCTGGGGCACTTAGAGCAATGTCCTCTTCTTTAGGGCTCATTCCTGAGGCAGTAAAGCCACTGCCAATCCTGGGAAACCAAACAAGCGTCCTGACCGACGGCCAGCACAGCAGGGAGACGGACACAGAGCGGTACAAGGGTGCCATGGTCAGGGAATTCCTGCTGCAGAAACCACTGAGCAGCCTGCTCAACAAAAAAAACCACTCTGCTTTTACATACGGCAGCAGGGAAACCCCAATTTCCCAGCAACACTATCTACCAGCTCGTCACGTTTCCAGCTTCTGCCATTTTTAATGCTTACTGTGCGTGTGAGGAAATGCTGCAGCCGTAGCTACGAGCTTCAGCGCTGCACTGAAATGCAGCTGTTCCGCCCGAGGACCTACAGCACCCGCGCGCTTCAGCACGAGGGGTTGCCGAGAGCGGGTTGGCAGCAGACGGCTGCACGCCGCAACAGCCAGCGGCCGAAACGACCTGCCGCAGCAACGCAGATCTGCGTTCTTCATATGCTGCTGCAGAGCAAACTGAATTCATAGCGGGATTTCTACAGCCACTCACTGGCAGTGCACAAATTCAAGACTAAGAGCAAACAAATGAAATGCAGGTGACCAAATCTGCCTCCCTGTCCTGGTTTTGGCCAGGACGGAGCTGGTTTTGTCTCCAGCAGCTCCTGTGGTTTGGATTCAGTGTGAGCAGAGTGGTGACAGCAACTGATGGTGCTGGGTGCTGCTGAACGACCCAGGACATTTTGCAGTTTCCCAGGTTTTGCTGATGTGCAGGTGCAAAAACCTGGGAGGGGCAGAGCCGGAATAGTTGATCCCAACTGGCCAGAGGGATTGTTCCCTACCAGGGACGGCATGGCCGGTACAAGTGAGGGTCGGCTGGTGGGGCACTGCCCTTAACTTGCCTTAATCCTTAACCTTCCCTTCGGGTTGCTTTTTGTTCCATTTTTCCTTTTTTTTTTTTTTTTTTTTTTTTGTTCATTCATGCCTTTTCGTTCGTTCGTTCGTTCAGTTGTTTGTTCCCTCGCCTGCTCTCTCTGGAACTGGCTGTTCTGGAACAGCTCGGGGGGATACCCCTGCTCCCTGACTGCGGCTCGGGACGGGCTGTATCAGTCGTCGGGCGGTGAGAAATTGTGCGTCGTTTGTTTTATATATTCTATTATCCTTATATTTATTATCATTATTAATATATTTTTATATTTTTCCTTTGCGGTCCTGGTGAACTGTTTTTACCTCAACCCATGAGTTCCCCTTTCTCTCCGATTCTCTCACGGGGAGGGGGGGAGTGAGTGAGCGGCTGCGGGGTATTGGGTTACAATTTGGGGTTAAACCGCGACATTCCCAAAAGCACTCTTTGAAAATATGGTGTCTAATCTCATATTTTCAGAGTCACTAAAACAGCAGACACACTCCACTTATGTGCTACCACGCTGGCAGTGCAGCGACTTGGATCCCAAAGTGCTTCCGGACCCAGTCCCGCCTGAGGGCATTGTTATCCCAACATCACTAGCACGAAGCTCAGATAACACTTGTCAAAGGAATCCACTGCTATTTTAATTACATTTAGTAATGAGGCGATAAGAAATGGAAATTCAAAAACATGAAAGGATTATATGCCTGTAGGAGTTAAAGAGTGGGAAAAAATCCGCACATAGGAGAGTCCAGAGAACGTGAGATTGTGACTACAGGCACTACCCATTAGCATAAAATTAAATGCTCAAAAATAAAGTTGCATTAGTGATGGTTCTGTGAAAACAAAGCCCATCCTGCCCAAACAGTGGGGGAACACGAACGTAACTGAGCAGCAGATTACGTCCAACCCATATGATTTAACACACACCAGTAACAGTGCAACATATTTTAGGCAAACTGCAACGGTCTTCCTATGGGAGACGTCTCTCTGGCAGCAAACCTGATTCTAACGTGTCAGAAAAAATATCATTTAAAAATAAAGGCGATTGTTCACGTCATTAGCAGAGATAACTGCGGCTTGTCTGCTTCTAGTACCCCCCAAGTTACCCTACGTGCCTGCCAGGCACCCTATCAGGCACTTTTCTCCCCACAGAAAGGCCCGGGTCCAGGCAAGTCTCTGAACTCCTCCCCAGCAGCCTGCTTACAGGCAGAACATGTTTCTGAGCGTCGGGTTAGGTGATCAACGCAGTCAGTGTATCTGTTCACCAGGTGCATAAAGGGCCTTCCTTTCCCCGACAGAGGAAAAAAACGTTTTTAAACAAATCCCAACAACAAATTTATTCCAGAAACGTTCACAAGTCTGTTAAGGCTTGCCTTGTCCAAGGAAAATCATGCAGCTGGACACTCAAATCCTACTCGTTAAGGAACTTCCATTCCTAGAACTGAGGACAACAATACTATAAAATACTAGTTAGTGGCTACAGGGGTAACGACCTTACTGAAACTTTTGCAGGCAGCTTATACAGCGGTGAAATGCCTGGGGACAAACCAGAAGGGAATTCCTGTGCTATCCTCCGTATCATCAGCCCCTGCTGCATCACGCCACAGATCTGTGATGCTTCAGAAGCGGCTAACCTGTTCACACAGGCAAGCAAAGGGGATCTGCCGACATTAAAGGAAAAACGAGACGGTTTACACATTATGCCTTCCCTCGAACTTCTGACAGCTGTAGGCTTGAGAAAGCTTTTCAGAAGCCACTCACCGGTACTGCTGCTCGCTCAGGGCTGTTCCCAACCACTAGTGCGGGGTTAATGGTTGGACTCGATGATCTGAAAGGTCTCTTCCAACCTGAACGATTCTGATTCTACACCGAGAGGCTCCTCGGCTCAGGGAACCCGCAGCTCCTGACAGGCGTTTGAGCTGGAGCCGACTCCGGCCCAAACCGGGCCCTTTACACCCAGCCCGGCCCAGGGGCTCGCGAAAAGGCACCGACAGGCCTAGCGGGGGTGCTCAGAGGGGTAGGGGCAGGAGGACGCGCCGTTACCGGACAGCCCCGCTCGCTGAGGAACCGGGCAGCGGCGCGGCCCAGCGCTCCCCTCACAGCGGCGGGGCCGGGCCTAGCCCGTCACAGGCCCCCTCTGCCCCCCGTGGGCGCTAGGGCCTCTAGCCGCTCTCCGCTCGCCCACTCACCGTTGGAGGTGAAGTAAAACACCATGGCGGCGGCTCCTCAGCCCGCCCGGCCCGGGGCTCCGCGCGGCTGCCGCTCGCCCGCTCCAGCAGCGCCTGGCGACGGGAGGGAGGGGACGGAAGGGAGCACGGCGCATGCGCACAGAGAGATTCCGCATGCGCAGTACGGTGAGACTGAGCTGTCCCTCCTCATACGCATGCGCTAACTCTCCGGGCGGTGAAGCCAGAAAGAGCATTGCGCGTGTGCATAACTCCCAAGAGGCGATGGCACGAGGAGTTTTACGCATGCGCCTTACGCGCCAGCAGTGATGGCGTCCCTCGTTGCGCATGCGCAAAGCTGCAGCGCGGCTCCCTCGCCGTGTGCGCATGCGCTAAGCTCCTGCAGCTCAGTGTGTGTGTGTGCGGTGCGCAGTGGGCGGGGGTGCTGAGCGCGCAGTTTATTTTATTTTAATTTATATTTTCTGGATACGCGTAAATGGCCCTCGGGATGTGTCTGGGGGCCACGAGAGGACCTCAGCGGGGGGCCTCCATGGAGCTGCCGCCGCCCTGTGACCCCTCACAGGCCCCCTCAGGCTGCAGCGGCCTCCTCGAGGGGTGTCGCCGCCGGTATTTTCCGAGGCTCCGGATCGAAGGCAAAGCAGAGGGAAGCGGTGTCGCTCGCTGAACAGGGATCCGCTGCAGTTGGATTCACAGCAGGCTGCGTAGCCCAGGGCAATGGAAGTGCTTCGCAGCCATCCTCACTGCTGATGGCCCATTTAAAAGCAAAAGCACTGCTGAGCATCCCCTAACCGCCCCCTTAAGCTTTGCAAACGCCTTTCAATTCACTCCATCCCTTCCTATGCCAAAGTCGCCCCTCCTTGAGCCTCCCGCGCCGCAGCCTGCATCGCGTAGGAACTACAACTCCCATCAACCCTCGCGCGTCCCAGCAGCCCGGAGGCAGCTCTGTGCTCGCGAGGCACGCTGGGAGTTGGAGTCTTTGGGGGGGGTGTGGCGAGCTCTGCCATCTGATTGGCTAGAAAACGTGTAGGGCGGGTGCAAAGCGGCGCGCCGTAGTTAGGCCAATGGCGATGAGATACATGTGAGTGACGAGGCGCTCGGCCAATGGAAAGAGGAAGGCGGGCGGGCGGGAGAAGGCGCGCGGGTTCGAAGGCGCGGGAGCTTTGGCGGCGGCGGCGCTGAGGTGAGGGAGCGCGGCCGGGCTGGGGCCGCGGGGCCGGGAGAGGGCTGGGGGTCGCGGGCCGTTGAAGTGCGTGTGGAGGGCGGGAGGCGAGGCTTTGGAGTGTGTCGAGGCGCGGGGCCTGTGTCGGGGGAGCGAGGGGTGCGGGTGTCAGGGCCTGGTGCGGTTCTGAGGTGCCTGTGTGGGCTGGGGGGGGGGTGGGGTGTCGCTGGGCCCAGGGCCTGGCGCGACGTCGCAGGGGGGGTGTGAGGGCTGTGGGGCTCTGAGCTGGGGGTTTGGTGCGGTGCTGAGATGCACCAGGCCCCACGGACCGGTGCAGGTGGGGTGGGGGGCTGGAGTGGGGTGGGGGTGACGGGAGGGGGCAGCGTGGGGCCAGGCCCTGGTGCCGGGTCAGATGTTGGGAGGGGGCTTCTGGAGGGTGTGGGGCGCTTTGGTTAGGCCCTGGGGGGTGGGAGAGGGGCAGGGTGCTGGGGAGGGGGCTGGTGCCCCGGTAGGGCGCAGGGTGCCTGTGGGGCTGACGCAGTACTGAGGTGTGGGGCATCTGGGGTGAGGGGCTGGTGCAGTGTTGAGGTGTGGGGCTTTTGGGGGTGCCAGAGGCGTGGGATTTGCAGGAGGAGGGAGCTGGGAACTGGGCTACGAACCTTTTGGAAAGGGGCGTGCGTGGCCGGGGCCGGCAGCGGAGAGCTATGGGATCCTCACCTCACAGTGCGAGCTATAGGATTGCTCCCCACACACGCACCTTGACTCTCTTGCCAACAGCGTGTCCTTGTCTTCTCTCCCCCCTTCCACCTGCACCCGACATCTTATTTCCCAGGCACCCGCAGGCTCGTTGCTGGGGCCCTGTGCTTCTAGGGCATCGCCTGCCCTCTCTGGAAGCTCCCCTCCGCCAGCGCTGCTCTGTGCTGAGGTTGTACGAGTTCTGCCGCAGCTGCGCGGCTGCGGGCTCGAGCCTCTGCCACCGCTCGTGTCCTCGGTGTTCCTGGGCCTGAGAGCAGCTTATGGTGTCTGGGCTGTCACCCGTCACCACGTCCCCCAAACCAGCAACGCGTTAAGGCGGGCGGGTTGGGAGGAACTTCCCCCTGCTGGCAGATTCTGGAATAAATTATTCTTCATGTGGCCTTCTAGCAGTTTATGAATGTTTATTATGGGCTCTCTTGGATAGAGGATATTTGTTTGTTCTGGGGTTTCAGCTGTGAAACGCCCTGTAACAGAAAAGTGAATTTTGTACGATAATTAACTCAAACTGGAAGAGATGGAGCAAACAGCATCGAGTGTTAAACTGGTTTAAATGGCTAAACGGTGTTAACGAAGGCTGAAAAAGCCTGGTTTGTGGCGTTTGGCAAGATGGGAGCTGGGAGGGAAACTCTAAAGGTCTGCTGGGTCAAGAGCTGCCTCAGCCAGAAGGTAAACGCCACCGTGAAATCCTCACGGGGATAAACTGACCGTGAGCATAGGCAGGAGCAAAAGGAGTTCTAGGAACCGTGTCAGTGAGGTCCGGAATGAGCTATGTGAGAGGCAGAAAGCAGAATTCACTTCTGAATTACCCGACTCCCTTTTAGAAAAGGGACTTTGGGATGCCTTTGTCCGTGATGATGCAATTGGACTTGACCTGGAAGATCCTGTCTGCATCCGCTTGTTTTACAGCTTACGCTCAACTGAAACACAGCCCTGCGTTATTCCAGTCTCTGCCATGCCTGAACCGCTTCCATTCAGCGTCTTCTTCCCAGTCCCCCACCTTCTCTTCCTTCTTTACTAAGTTGTTTTTTTGTTTAGTTTTGTTTTTTACTGGAAATGTATTTCAAGCTATTAAAGGTGCGTTCTTGTAGGCGCTCTGGTGAAGACATGGCAGCTGTTACCCCACAGAAAAGGAGCCGCAGTTCTACTGATACCGATGGGTATGGCAACCTTTCATAATCTTTTTTTTCTAATAAAAACACCTTAATCACTGTGCATAGAATAAAATAGATGTTTAAAATCCTTGAGAGCTTTTAATGTAGAGTGGAAAAAAATATTAAGATGGATCTGAGACACAGTTAGCATCAGCCCATGTTTGTTATTCAGCGACCTGCAACGTTTTTATGTAGTACTGAGCATCTTGAGAGATTTCATCTAATAGATAGGGGAACCGAAGCTAAAAATGATCCTCAATCTATGGCATAGTGCAGAATTAGAAACGAGAGAAGCCGTTACGCTGAGCTGATGCTTTGCAGGCTCACGTCAGTAGGTTGCATTAAGGCTTTTTTAATTTTAGTAAAGAAAGGTATCTTGTTTTGGCAGTCACCTCTGTCAAATGCGTATCCCTGTACGTGACACTCGCACACAGACCTCGCCCTGAGTAGGTGACAAAACCGGCAGAAACCTAAAACCGGATTGTTTAGAAACTTAAGAAATAACCCCCCTGATGTTTGCAGTTCTTTGTGGTAAAGCCTCAGTCTTTCCCGTTTGGAAAGACTTTGATGTACAGTACAGAAATACTGAGGTCTGCAGAGATTATCTGAATAGTTGTCTAGTGTTGATAGAAAAATAGTCCCTTTGGTGTGTATACCTAAAAAATTATACGTTTTTTTTTTCTCCCTAAGTCTGGTGGAGGAGAAGCCACTGGCCATGACCAAAATCTGAGCTTCAAATCCCAAACAATAGATTGTTTCTCATTCTTTCGTAACTCCACCAGCCGAACGGATTTTTCTCATGCTTGTCCTGTACTTCCCCCACAAAAGTATTTCAGGGAGGGGAGACCAAGGGTGAAGTTTGATTTCTGAATTGGAAGGACAAATTCCTGAGATGGGGTGTAAATACTCGCTGAGGAAACGCCTCACTGTGTTGTGTGCCAAGTCCGTTACAGCCAGGAACGGCTGAACGTGTCCCTTGTAAAAATGTATTATCTCCTTCTGGGCAGTAGGCTCAGAGCTATTAGTGACTTACTGATGAGGTTTGAGGTTCTGAAATCGCTGTCACAGTGAGATTTTGGGCTGTGCCTTTTGGAAATGGGTGTAAAATATTGTGAGATCCCCCCAGCTCATCAGTCGTGCCTACAGGGTGGGGGATGCACGGGCTTTTTCAGAGGCACAAATCTGAGTTGGCCTGGAACAAATCAAACCGTGTTTTTTCTCCTTCATTATGAATAGCGCTGATCCTGCCAGCAGCGTTCCAGAAAGCAGAATGACACTTGTTCCCAGGTGCTTTAACAAGTTCAGGCAGGAAAACAGATTTGCTGTTTAAAAAAATAAATATGTGGAGAATGGCGAGACACTCTCAGGCCTTTTGATATTTGTATATTATATTTTGGTATTCGTATTTGTTCCAGGGCATACACCAGTACAGGCAACTAGGCAGTGTGAAAATTAAGTGTTATTTAAGTAAAACGATGATTGAAAAGCTTCAGTATTTCTGAAAAGCATCTAGTATGTCTGATGGTTTGCTCCGTAATTATTTTTACAGTTCATCCTCAGTCTTCGAGACTCCTGTGAAAAAAACGATGCTAGGCTCTGCCGAAGGCCTGTCTCCGCTCAAGAAATCGCGAAATAATTGGTTTGCGTCTCAAATAAAATGGTCATCAAGCTCCAGCGACGAGATGAAAGAAAATGAGGCTGTCCCGGTGAGGCCGGCGCTGCCGAGGAGGCTGGATGTTGCGCTGCCGAGGAGGCTGGATGTTTCGCCCCTCCAGGCAGCCGGCGTTGCCACAGCCATGCAGAGGGAGTCCTCGAGGAAATTATCCCCCAAGGCCGCTTCCTCGTACAAGCCCCTTGTGCCTGTGGTGTCTTTTTACAGCAAGGAAAAGTGGTACCTTACTCCTCTGGAGAGGAAACAACTGAACGAGAACCACTCTCTGGGCGAGAGGAACAGGGATGAAAATCTGCCAGCTGCCAGCAGGACTGAGAAGACGAACGTGAACTCGGGCAGGAATACAAGCTCAAAGCCAACCAAGCAGACAACCAACTCCAAGCACGGCAAAACTGTCCCCAAAACGCTTAAGAAAGCAAAGGGAGAGATACCAGTGGGAAAACCCAGTGCGGAGAAAGAGAATGTGAATTGCCTGATTAAAAAGAAGATGGATTCACCCTTCAGGGTCCTGAGCATGACGGTTAAACCAGCCCTGAAACTCCAGCTGGGAGCAGCGTTCTTTTCTGCCAGGAAGAAATCCCACTCTAAAAAACCAGTTGCAGACGCTAAGCCTCTCCAGGGTCTCCCCAAATCTCCACAAGAAAATGATCAGCCCGGACCACCGACAACTACAAAGTCTAATTCAGCTGATAGAAACAAAGCTCTTGAGGCGGGTGGTGTATTAAGAGATATTTCTATGCCTCAGAAGAAGGAGAACGAAAGCAGGGAGGACTTTACAAGCTGTGTAAATCAAGAGAGAGATTCGGCACGTGAAGGAAAACCGGCTCCGCGGCAAAGCGGAAGCGCGGCTGCTCCGTTTTGTGCTCCCGAGCCTGCAGCCGCAGGGGACGGCGATGCAGAGGAGAGCATGGTAAGTCGGGGCGGTGTTGGGGTGACACGCACAGCTTGCCGAGCCAGCCGGAGGTGACATGTGCTCCGGCTATTTGGACGTAGGGTTTTTTTTTGGTTAGATTACTGGATTTATTGAGTGCACCCTCAGTCAGTTTGCAGAGGACACCAAGCTGGGCGGGAGTGTTCATCTGCTGGAGGGCAGGCAGGCGCTACAGCGGGACCTGGACAGGCTGGAGCGATGGGCCGAGGCCAATGTATGAGGTTCAACAAGGCCAAGTGCTGGGTCCTGCCCTTGGGTCACAACAACCCCAGGCAGCGCCACAGGCTTGGGGGGGAGCGGCTGGAAAGTGCCCGGCGGGAAAGGGCCTGGGGGGGTTGGTCGACAGCGGCTGAATACGAGCCAGCAGTGTGCCCAGGTGGCCAAGAAGGCCAACGGCATCCTGGCCTGTATCAGCAATGGTGTGGCCAGCAGGACCAGGGCAGGGATCGTCCCCCTGTGCTCGGCCCTGGTGAGGCCGCACCTCGAGTGCTGGGGTCAGTTCTGGGCCCCTCACTCCAAGACAGACCCTGAGGGGCTGGAGCGTGTCCAGAGACGGGCAACGGAGCTGGGGAAGGGTCTGGAGCACAAGTAGTGATAGGTTAACGGTTGGACCCGATGATCTTGGAGGTCTCTTCCAACCAGAACAATTCTATGATTCTATGATTTTGCCTCTAAAAACATTCACTGGTTTATTCCTGCCTCATGAAGGCATGGAAGTGTGGTAGGCAGTCCCGTCAGCATCCCTGTCTGTCGCCAGCTCTCCATTGCAGCGAAACATTCCATTTATCATGGCTGAAAAAAGGTTTTCCGCATGATCTTTTTCCAAAAGACAATCTGTATCTCTTTTTTCTTATTTCCCCCATGATAAAGCGCAAAGCTGAAAAAGAAGTTTTTAAGCATCTTTCCCTCCCCCCCCTTTTTTTCTTGTTTTAATAAATGTACCAAATGCCCAGCCTGACCTTGCAGAGTTTTGTGGGAGGCCGTGAGCCCGCACCCTGGGCGTTCTCTCTGGATAATTCTGTCTGCAAAACATTACCTCCTCGAAGCTGGAGGAAGGAGTGAAGTAAGGAAGTTCTCAGCCAGTGAAGTAATTGGACAGAGAAAGCAAAATTGTTTCTAGAGCGGCTTTATTTGGAGATTTCTCCTGGGTCACAAGGTGTTGCTTGCTGGTACAGCCTGTGCTGTAATTCAAGTGTCGCTCGCAGGCTTTGGCCTGGGATTGGCTTTTGGGCGATTGTTTTCTCAGCGGGAGCTCTGCGTGCCAGTTCTGCGGCTCCCTCCTCTGAGGAAGCGAGATTAAGCCCCGGGTTCTCATGCTTTAACAAACCAACAATGAGTTTTCTGAGCTGGGCTGTGTTTGAAGAGCTGTAACCTTTATGTGTAGCACTGGAGAGGTACGAGCTACCTTAGCGCTCCTGGTGATCGAAACGTGTGGTTTGGTTGGGGTTTTTCTTAACTATACGTTTGATTCTTGTGCAAATGTGTTTAGCAGTGCTGGAATGGTTAAACTTGGCAATGAGTCTCGCTTATCACCAACCCGTTAATGCTTGCCAGACCTCCCTTTTCACTTTCTGGTTTGCCAAGGAATTGTTTAGCTTGGGATGCGGATTTTGCTTTCGGACGCGGTGCTTGGGTGTGAAAGGCCAGGGTGGCGATGGAACGAGTGCAGCCATAAAACACAAATCCAGACCAGGTTCCCAAACTGTTTCATTACACTTAACGTCATATTTTACTGTTGCATTCTGGCATCTAAAATGTTGGAAAGCAGGAGAAGCCGCAATACTACCGTGGTGTTTTATACCGGGCATCGAAGGGAAGCAGTGAACAAGACGGGAAGCTGTTTTTAGAGGGCTAATGTGTTTTATATTCCCGCATTGGTTCGATGAAGGCCAGTTTATTGCCTCCTTTGTTCACCTGCACTGGTTTAGTATCTCTCTCGCATTCCTGACTTGATTGTCAATATGTTTTTACAACGCAGCATTAATAAAACACAAATGTTAGCTTGCACCATCTAATCTTGCACGTGCAGTACAAGGAAAAATACAACTCAAGAGTGTTTGATTCTGCTGGGATGGCAGTGTTTTGCGCTGGCAAACTGCTTCTCAGGGTTAACCAGAAGCATGGAGTGCTTGAAAAGGGAACTTGCTGACCTCGAGGCTGCAAACTGAGCACAGACCCAAGTTTGGCCTCGATCTAGGCTCAGATTGAGCTAGGGCCGGTTGATGACCGCCTAGGGCTCCTGATGAGGTGGGAAATAATACACTGCCATATACAAAAAGAGCAGAGGTCAAGGCAAAAATCAGTTTGGCAAGCTTTCATTTTTATAGAACGTTTGTGAGAGGCTTCCAAAAGCTGTGAAGAGGCATAGCTGTGGACAGAGAATGAAGCGGAGTCCCAGAAAGAATAAGGTGAAGAAATGATGCAAACCTCTACAGTTAAGGCATAAAAACAAAAGGAAAAAAGCCCCACATCCCGCACTAAACCAAAAGCAGGGGCATAAGTAGGTGTTAAGGTGTTGAGAACCCAAATCCATGATAATTCTTTGTCAACAACGTGGTCTTACAGCAGGCAGATGAGAAATGTCGACGGTATTCCTTAAGGCTGCGGGTTACCCGCAGGGACTGAATCATTTTTCCTCAGTGCTGGGGTACAACGTTTTCAGCAACGTTTTCAAATTCAGCGTTTGGGGTAACTTTAATAACGGTGAGACGGGCAGTCTGCTAAGAGGACGTTTTGTTACTGGAGAACACAGCCGTGGGTAACGCTTCACAATGTCAATTAACGCGCGTTGTGAAGGTCTCTTGACTCTATGTGATTCCGTAGCTGCTGGCTGAGAACGAAATCAACTGGGGAGTTTTCTTTTTGCCCTAAAATAATTGTCTTAATTTATAGGACATGGATGGAATCGGTGCTGCGGCCTGCGAGTCAGACGACTGTGTTATTCTTTCAAGCCAATCTCCGCGTGAGGTGACTGAGCGAGGTAAGCTGGATTGTACGTGGCTCAGTCTATGACCTCTCTTGCCGTAGGAAAACGAGGTGGAAGAGACTTTGCAAATCTCTCAGGTTACCTCCTTCTCCCCAACTCTGCTGAATTCCCCTCTTGTCCTGTCGTGTAGTGTTTCAGTAAGCCGGACAGTAACGATGGGGATTCTGCTCTCTCCCCAAGCGATGGGTTTTAATGTTAAGCGGTGTGTAAATTGTTTTTATCCCGACGCCTAACCTATCGTTCCTCTCTGCTTTACATAGCCCTTTCCCGGTAAGATTTGGGAAATTGCTGTATTTGACTCCTATTATTAGTTTTTTCCCCATTCTTTTCTCCCTGGACTGTTACCCTGATTCTTTCACCTTTCCCTTTTAAATCAGGATTTTTAGGCATCCTGCTCATTTGTTTTCTCCAGACTGAGCCATGCCTTTGCTGGTAGGGTACCCCCAAACAGAGCTGCGCCTCAGCCTTGCCAGCACGAATTAGCGGGACGGCAGTAATTCCGACACCGCGCACGTTTCCCCAGGGAACTTTGCGCGCTGCCTTTCCTTTGAGGTAGACGGCAACCCGAGCGTTTTACACGCGGCTGCTGCCCGGAGGTTGATCCCCGGCTCTTATTTTGCCCTGGCTTGTCGTTAAGTGTAGCGGTTCTCCTTGCCCTTATTTCCATCTGTCTGTTTCTGCCCATTTTCAATGTAAGAATGCTTTTAAAATTAAACTCTTGAAAGCCCCCATGTGCTAGCTATTATCTACAAAGTTCTAAGCATGTATTATCGTTTATTCCTGATGGTCACAGAGGAAACTCCACTCTCTTTGTTTTGGCAGTGAATTATTAACAATAATTATTTGAATATGATATATTTTTTTTTTCCACAGCCAACTTTGCCCCTTTTGTTACGGTTGGTTTACAGAGACCATATTTCCCTACTAATGCAAGGGAGTTTTCAGAAGTTATATATTAATTTTAAGACACTTATTTTTCCTCTTGGGAATAACAAGTGATGATAACAAGAAAATATGTTGCTTAAATATTATTTTATTAAGGCAAAATAATGTGTTGGCCTTTACCTGCTGTCTCATCTTCCAAGTATGCACTAACGTGTGCCAGTATGTTTGCAGAAGTTGAGGTCATGTTATTTTATCCCAATTTCCTGGTTTCTCCTTTTTTCCCCTTTTAAAAATAGGCAGCGTTCGCTGTTGTAGCCTCAGCAGCCCCGGGTCAGCTCAATCCTTGCTCGTCTGAAAAGGTCTCGTTTATCTGAGCGCTCTCTCCACATCTTTCCCCGGCTGTGGAAGTTCCTGCCTCCTTTGTCTTAGTCGTGCTAACGCTCTCGTCACCACCGATTCTTTTATTGAGGAGTGAAATAAAAAGGCATTAAATGTTTTGTCATCTGGTTTCGGTGTCTCCTCCTCTTTTGGCAGCAGCAACTTCTGGGTTTTCCCCAGGTGCTTCATGGTACTGTGGCCTTCCCAGGTAGAGCTCATGTCGCAGCTTGGCGTTCCTGCTTTGTCCTTCGCGTTGCTGCTCTGCTTTCCCCAGGTTTCTACTCCCATTGGGATTCCTCGAGTTTCCCGAGAGAGAACAAGTCGCAATTTAGCCGTGTTTGTCTCTTACTCCGCTTCTTTCTGGCACATCTGGTCTTAATCTGTTTCATGAAGAAATTGCCAGCACTCCTGAGCTTCCCCCCGCCCCCCTTTAGTCTTGCTTCGCATGGGAACTTATTTATCGGCTTTTGGAACGTGGTGAGGTCTGTTTTATTGAAGGTCACCGTTTCTGCATGCCGCCTCTTCTGAGGAGTGGCATGCTCCGTGCCGCCAGCTGCTTTTCCTTCTGCTCTCTCCAGCTCTGCCTGAAAGACTCCGGTTACTGTGTTTCCCACCTGTTTCTGAAGCTGTTGCCATCACGTTCCCAAAGATTGCCTGACATGATTTGCCTGCTGGGGCCTTTCTCTAGAAATGTCTTGGCCCTCTAAGACCCTGCATTTCTAGGAAGCCGTAGGCTTTTTAGTGTTTGTTAGTGTCTTCTTCATGACTCCTCACTGTCTTTTCCACCACTGATGTTAACAAGAGACTCTTTGATTGTGTCCAGTTTCCTAGAAACAACTGGTTCATCTTCACGGTATGTTTTTTGGAGGCTGTTAGGGCCATTTTTCTGCTTATGTGCTTTACTATGTTTCTGTAAGTCCCAAGAACTCTCTATTTGTGAATGCACTCAAAATACGAGAGCATAAAGCAGGCGAGTACCTAAGCTTTTTACGCTTGAGGGAAAATATATTCCTAACTAATAATTTGCTTGGTTTTACTTACCAAAGTCTTTGCTAAGTCGTCCTAGAACGTGCAGCTTGTGTGCTGTAACCTGCGCTGAGCCCGCCGTTGCTCCGCTTCTCTAGGATGAAGCAGCTGTAGGGTCAGGCTGCCTCAGCCAAAGTAGTGGAAAATGGAGAAACCTGCGCGTGATTAACACTCTTAATTAACAGCCAAGGAAACACTGAACTGCTGCAGCAGAAGTTTGTTTCGTGATTCCGGGGCGAGAGGGGGAAAGCAGCGGGTAGCCTGATCACTGTCACTTAAGTGGACTGAGGGTGACTGTGGCTGGGTACCTCTCCTGGGCATAACCTTTATGTCCTGCAGCATCAGCAGCTGCCTGGTACCCTTATAAGCTCCTGTTGTGTGCCATTTTGAAGTCTCATTGCTATTTGAATTTCTGTTTCCGTGTATCGATGTGTTCTGCAGCTCAAAAGGCCTCTGAACCACAGTAACTTCTCCCATCTTTTCCAGCCTCTCCTTCGAATGCCGTTGTCTACCCCATATTCAGTGCCCCCCCCGCCAGCAAGAAAAGGTAGGCTGGTCTTTGCTAAGTCTCTCCAAGAATGATCAAAAGTGTCATATCTGCAGAATCATTATTTTTTTAAAAAAGTATACTAATTCTTGATATAATTGCTTAGCTTTCTCCCAGTCTTTGTAAGGTTTGGGACTCTGAGGGTGGTTTGGGTTTGTTTGTGGGTTTTTGTGTTTTAAAGAGAAGATGCAAGATTAAATTTGTGTTGGTTTAGGGGGATTCTAGCCCGCGAATAAGGAAATACACATTTGCTTACTGTCTGTAGTACGTTTTACTTGTGAATTTGTACATACTATTGAGCTGATTTCCTTTTTAACTAAAAAGGAAATAATAGTTTTCTCTTAGCTGTTGCTAATGATCAAATCATTAGAACAAGAGGGACTGGTTCAGGCTATATTCATCACCAAGAATGGCACGGCCTTGGTGGTGTTTGAGCCCTCTAGAGGGGATTTTATTTATTTATACTACTTTTGTGTCTTCTCTATCTCCGCATCTGGAGTGGCCATAATGAGCAGTAACTTTCAGTCTTTGCCTTGGCCGTTCATCGGGGACCTGCACCTCTCATCAGCCAGCGACCCTCGACGGCGCTAGCTACAAACTTCAGTCGGTACCAGAGTTGTCAAAACGAGTTGTCTTGACTCAGTTTGGCAAGTGTTTACCTTTTAGTCTGCACTGTAGACAGCAAACGTGATGCATGCTCCTGAGCTTGGCCCACCTCCATGGGCAGCGGTGGCTCTGGCTTGGGCGTTCTTGCCGTGTTTGAAGCCATTCTGGGCTCCAACCAACCTTTTGAGCGAAGCTGGTGTGAAAATTCAACTCTGTGTTTAACCGGGCCAGTTGAACTGCGGGTCCCTCGTTGGGTAACGCTGGGAAGGCTGGTGGGGCAGGTCGTAACTCTGCTCAGGCCGGTCTGCGGCTCCTGCAGACACCGGCAGCTTCTCCGTCTCTGTCCCTCGACCTCCTTTACCAGTCAAGCCTACAGTGTTCATTTTTAAACTGTTGAAATGACTCGCCCTTGGGGAAGGCACCGGCTTAGTGAAGTTGCACGGAGCTTAAGACTTCAGGAGGCTTGTTCACCTGCCTTGCGCTGGTGTTGAATACCCACGTTCTTTAAATGTAGCGTCAAACTGATTTCCCTCTGCCGTGAGGTTCGTTGCTTTTCCACAGTAACTCTTCCTGTGATGTGCTTTTGTAAGTGTTATGGTGCTGTGGCGAACACTGGCCGAGATCTTCGCTGTCAGCGCTCGGGGAAGTACCTGTGTGCCATGCAGAGATCACCCCAAGTGCAGAGATCAGTGGCTGCACTGGTCAGGTGTGGCTTGAATTGCATTTTTTTAATGTGAGAAATTCTAGTGCAGCAGCAGCAGGGAGCAGCAGGCTCAGGAGTTTTAACCTGGGTGCCGAAGACAAGACAGAAATCGTAATAAAGATGGGTGGAAAGGATTAACGGAAGCACCCACTTCTCTTCCCCTCTCCCGTGCTCACCTGAGTGGGTATTTCATAAATCTGCTGGGCGATGTTTGATATTTAGTGTGGTGGAAATGAAGCAGAAGCATGTGAAGTTTGCTTTCGGATCCTGTAAAAAGCACAATATTGGTAAATTACCTGCAGGCCCTGGGACTCTTTGCTCATAAGGTGTAAAGGTACTGCCTGGTGTCTGTGCTTCTGATTAGCTTGTTTCTTCAATTAATTTGCTGTCGTAGACCTCTAGTGGAAAAAGACTCGTTTTCCCATGCAAGAACCAGAGCTACTAATCCCTCTCCCATATTGAATCAACTTCTTGATACGTTTTGTTAACAATAAAATCATTCTAAGCCGAGTTTATTGTGAACATAAAAAAACCCGCACTTAAAGTTGCTCCTAAAAGAGCCAAAATAAACCTTCCACGACTTGTCATGCTACTGTAGTTCTCTGCCCCAGACGTGTTGAAAGAGAGATCTGATTGCAATATTTGCTTTGCTTCCGCGTGTGGCTTTTCAAATACCTTCCGTGGTGCAAGTGGAACCCTGGAATATGTGGAAATCCTGGTGTTTGTGATTAACTGAGAATCAGTCTTGGATTTGCAGTTGTCTCCTGGGAAGCTGATGAGCACAAAGCTCTTCCTGTATGAAGTCTCTGCTTTGGAAATTCTCCTTAGTATCCAAATCTATAAAATTGTTTGTTGTATCTCTAAATTAATTCCACGTTAAAGTTCAGCGCACAACAGTCACCATTTCCCCCTTTAAGATTAAGAAATGCCACCTTACATACAGAAGTCTAAAGGCAGGTTAGAAAAACGGTGCAATTATTAATGCCCCTAACGACATGCTTCCCTGTAGCTGAAGCCCATGTTGTAAACTTAAAAATTCACGTAAAGCCTCCATGTCTGGATCTAAATAGGAAAAATCCCTCTTGGCCTTGCTTCAGTCTGCTCCCCTCTTGGGGAAGCTGTCCCTGCTAGATGGCAGAGGAGAGCTTAGCCCCAGCGCCGCGGGTTTTTCCCGAAACGCTGCCGATCCTCTGGCCTACAGGGGTGTTGGCGTGAGGGGCTGGGACTCGGGGTGGGGAAGCGGTCCTGGGACCCCAGGGGCAGGCGGGGTGTGGGCTCGACACCAAGCTACCGAGGGCTTCGGCCAGAGCCTCGTCACTAATTCTCATAGAGCTTGATCAAATCCTGGATGAAATGCGTCGTAGGTTATTGGAGTTCAATTTTTCCTTTTCTTCCTTGAGAGGAGAGTGGCGCTGACGGGGTGCGCGCTTTAGAGCCGGCTTTCCTCACAAAGCGGGAACGCTTGGAGCTTTGCAAGATGATTTCAGATGATGCCCCTTCCCCTGCTGCGTCTGGCAGGGCAGGACCCTTACCCTTGCCTCGTAGCACACTCTCCAGAAGCCTGGCAGGGATCCCTGAGCCGCTCGGAGCGAGCTGTGGTGCTGTGGGTTGCAGCGTGGTCTCGCAGCCAGCCGCGCTGATGTTCCTGGGTGTTCCGAGCCACATCTCCCTGCGTTCATCCCCCTGAGCCCTTTGATCCGCTGGGGGCTTCACAAACCCACAGTTCTCCTCAGCCCATCGACGTGTTTTAGGGGTGTAATCACAGCTGTAACTTTACACACAAGTTAAACAAGTTAGGGGCACGTCTGTGGGACTGTTTAGGTGAGACTTTGGGTTTTTTGGGTCCCAGTCAGACTCGGGTGCAAAATTGCCGGAGCCAAGCAGCTTGCTGCTGGACTTGGGCACCTATTTCTTCACCCGCAGTTTCCACGCTTCATGGACCTGACCCTCTGCTTCTCAGTTGTTGTACATAGAATCACAGGATCATTTAGGTTGGAAGAGACCTTTAAGATCATCGAGTCCAACCGCTAACCCAGCACTGCCAAGGCCACCACTAACCCATGTCCCCAAGCGCCACATCTACACGGCTTTTCAATCCCCCCAGGGATGGGGACTCCCCCACTGCCCTGGGCAGCCTGTGCCAGGGCCTGACAGCCCTTTCGGGGAAGAAATGGTTCCCAAGATCCAACCTAAACCTCCCCTGGCGCAACTTGAGGCCGTTTCCCCTTGTCCTGTCGCCTGTTCCTTGGGAGAAGAGACCGACCCCCCCTGGCTCCAACCTCCTTGCAGGGAGTTGCAGAGAGCGAGAAGGTCTCCCCTCAGCCTCCTTTTCTCCAGGCCAAACCCCCCAGGTCCCTCAGCCGCTCCTCACAGCACTTGTGCTCCAGCCCCTTCCCCAGCTCCGTTGCCCGTCTCTGGACATGCATCCCTTTGACTGTTCAAGGAGCTGCTGAATTTCCAATATCCTGGAAGTAGGGTGACCATGGAAGCAGGAGAGGTGCTTAATCAAGAGTTATTTAACTTCTGATGCAATTGTGGCTGTTCCTAGAGCCCCCCCTCCTTCCCTCCCTCCTCCAGAAGAGCTGGCACCACAGCTGCCGAGAAGCTCTGCTGTATGTGGCTTAGTTTGGGGTGTTCTGTGATAAGAGTCACTACCCTGCCCTGGTACCCGACACGTAACATTAACCTTTCCTGCAGTGACAAATTATCTCTCTCTGAAACGATTTTCAGGACGCAGGCTACGCCGGATGAACCGACTTCTCCGTTTGGGTCCAGCCCACCTGCAAAAACATCTCACACCTCGCAGAAAAGCAAGAAGGCGAAAGAGCTCTGCAAGCGCTCCAGGGATCAGATGATCATTGTGAGGTTCCCCTCGGGGCATGCTGCGTCCGCGGGGTGACTGGGTGGTGAGGAAAAAACAAATCCATCTTGAGGCTATAACCGATAAATAGATTTCCTGACGCGTAAACCTCAAACCAGCCACACTGCGACGACCGTAACAGGGCAGTGATTAACGTATTTAGCATTAGCCTAGGACAGGGTAGTAGCTGGGAAATAGGTTGTTATGGTTTCCCGGGGACTAACACTTTATTACATTTTAGAGTTCAAAAGAGATTTATGGAACATAATATTAAAAAAAAAAAAAAAACCAAACCAACCCAAAGGGAAACTCGGCCAAGCCTGTATGGATGCTATAGTGTGAATCTGGCTGGATAATTTTCCTTTCCCACGCTTCCTGGCCCGCTGCGCGAGCGGAGTCAGCACGGCACCGCAGCGGCCAACGTCAGCCGGGAGCAGGAACGTGCGACCGAGGGCTGCGCCCGAATGGAGCTCGCTGCGTGAACGAGCGGGTGCCTCTGCCGTAGCCCCCCGTCTGCCGCCCCGCTGTTGCCCTTCAGCGCGGAGTGCTGATTTCGGAGCAGGAGGCGGCCGAACGGCGTTACTGAGGCTCGCGTGTCCTGTGGCCGTTGCGCGTGTGCGCTTCCAGAAAACATGCCCTCAGCGATGAGTAATTTTTTAGTAAACCATTTGTTCTCACTTGGTGACACGCAGATGTTTTCAAGGCCGTTTCCCGAGGGAACGGGGCTTATGTGATCATTCTTGTCTGGTGATCTGCCCTTCCTAGCGCCTTTTGAGTCGTTTGGATGATTTCTGTCAAATTTGAGACCTCACAGATACAAATTTGCGAGTGTTTTGAAAACGGGTCCCCGTGGAAGGGAGAAACCCGGAGTGCCTGCGCCAGGAGCAAAGCAGGAGGTTATTTGTAGGTGACTGATGAAAAGACTCGGCAGAGTTTTCCTCTGTTTTTCTGTGGCGCTCTTTTGCAGCGTTGCCTCAGCGAGGACCTCGCTGATCTCTGTCAAGGCTCGTTCCAAATAACGCGTTCATTGTGTTCCCTGGGTAACTCAGCGCTATGTCGTTCTGAATATTCTGCAAATCAGCAAAAGCTTGTCCTCCTCTTCACAGATTCAAAGGAAAACAAATACTCAAATCTGTGATTATTGTTACTAGAACCAGTTCTCAGCCTCACTCCTTAAACCCGCCGTGGTTTTGAGCAGCTCCAGAGCGCTCAGCTGGCTCTGTTTCTCACTAGGATGCTGGTCAGAAGCATTTTGGTGCCGTAGTTTGCAAGTCGTGCGGCATGATCTACACGGCCGCTAGCCCGGAGGATGAAGCCCAGCACATCCAGCACCACGAGAGATTCCTCGAGGGACTCAGATACGTGGTAAGGCGACGGCGGGGGGAAGCGGCGGTCGATACCCAGGCACAGAGCCGAGACAGCCGCGGGCAAAGGGTCCGTCGCCCAGCGGGGAGGTCAGAGTGCGAGTTAGGCAGTTCCAGCGACTGTCTGCCTTCATCAGCTTGATGAATGCGACTTGCCTTCACTCCTGAAAGCCGGAGTGGTTCAGGTTACAGCTTCATCTGCCAGAGTCTTCACTGAATCACTTCCTCGCTCTTGCTGAACCGCTAACTTGTTGTTTGTTTGGGTTCCCCCCCCCCTCTGTGGCAGGGTTGGAAGAAAGAACGGGTTGTGGCAGAGTTCTGGGATGGGAAAATCGTATTGATTCTTCCAAATGACCCAAAATACGCCGTCAAGAAGGTACGTGTTTGTTTATTTTGGGGGTTACGTTGTAGATTAGCTTTCTGCTGGCTCCGCTCCCGGAACTACCTCAGCGCGCGGTCGTACGTGGCTTGCCAGCGCGCGGGGCGAACAGGAGAGCTGTGGCGGCAGTCCGGGTTGCTGTGGGCGCCCGCCCTGACGCATCCGAACGCCCGCCCTGTGCTGCAGCTCTCATTCTTACGCGGCCAACATAAGCCCATCCTTTCCGTCCGGAGGACTGGGGTGAGAGGCAGGTGCGCTCTGCGCGAGGCGTCGAGGGACGAAGGCGAGAGCCTGTTCTTTAACGTGCTCTGCGCAGTCAGAGCCTGATCCTGTGTAAGCACAGGCTTATTTGGGGGAACGAGTCCCCTTTCTGACAGGTTTCACACCAAAGAATGCGCGTGTTAGTTCCTAACACACCGGGTTTGTTTTCTTTAGGCAGAAGACGTGCGAGAAATTGTAGATAATGAACTGGGATTTAAGCAAGTTTCCTTGAGCTGCCCAGCCAAGACTAAAATGTACTTGTTTGTGTCCAACGAGAAGATGATTGTTGGGTGTTTAGTGGCTGAATCGATCAAGCAGGTACGTGCTCTTAATTGCATGGGGAGGGGCTGAAATTGCAGGCTGATAATTGCGTAAGCCTGTGTGTCTGGAATCCTGGCTTAGCACAGGAGGGGGGGGATAAAACTAAGGAAATAAAAACCAAACAATCAAAAATCCCCCCCCAAAAAAACAACAAAAAAAAGAAATTAAGGAAGAGCTTGTGCTTTTGTCAGGGTGAGATGTTGCTGGCAGGAGCCAGCTGAGCTTGCACGGCTGATACTGCAGCGAGCTTCCATCCGCCCCTGGTTTGGGTGACGGTTCATGTGGTGATCCGCCTTGTAGGAGAGCAGAGGGCGAGGCCGGGAGCGCGGGAAGGCCGGCGGCGCTGCATCCCGTCGGGAAGCAGCAGTCTGATGCCTCTCGCTCGTCCCCGCAGGCTTTCCGGGTGCTGTCGGAGCCGGGAGCCGCGCCGTCCCCCGGCCGGGACGCCCTGCAGCACCACCGGGCTTGGCGCTGCTCCGCCGAGCCCCAGCCGGCCGTCTGCGGCGTGAGCAGGATCTGGGTGTTCGGCCTGAGGCGCAGGAAGGGCATCGCCCGTCGCATGGTGGACGTGGTCAGGTAGGGAGCGGCGGGAGCCGGGGTCCCGGCTGGGGTTTGTCCTCGGGCAGCAAACGACGATCCCAGCAGAAAGCGTTTGGAAGGAACTCGGGGAAAGGGATAAACTTGTACTGTTAAGCAGGTCTCAAATCCCCGCTTCGTGGTGGAAGGATATCAAGTGGACAGATACAATATGCAGATCTAATATTGAAGTAATATTTTCATTTAGAATCTGACGCAAGTGTGAGCCAAGCTGTTAACTGCTGGCTATAGCTGGGACACACAGCTACAAGGACTGGATTTTCCAAGACAAACTGTGCTTGTTGGGGGAAAAAACAATATATATATTTTTTTTTTAACTGGACAAGTTGATGGGCCCAAGCACTTGAGTTTTTCCAGGCAGGAAATTCCAAGCTTGAAAAGCTCGGACCAAACCGGGAGGAAGACTTAAAAACTTCCCCTCGTCTGTTAGTACGGACTGCCTCGAGGGGGAGCGCGGTAGTCCGGAGCCCGCCGTCCTTGTGTCGTATTTAAAGAGACGTGAAGTGGCTGAGTACCTGTGTATGTATTTTTGTATAATCATACGTTACCGTATCTGGAGCTCGGTATTCTGAAAGCCCATCAGCCGGAGCTCAGTCTCCGCTTCCTCCTGGTGCTGCCGTGGCGGCCCTCACTCGGGAACTGCTCCGAGATCTTTAATTGGAACCTCTGGGTTTCTACGTAAAATGGTTTTGGGGGGTTTATGCCGGTATTTGGTCTCGCGTTATCCTCCCTGCTAATTTTAAAATGCCTCCTGATCGTGCCGGACTCCAAGGCGGCAAACTGGCATCTCGCAACTGTCCTCTCCGGTTGGGAAGCAAAGCGGCAGAAGGAATAACGGCTCCCGGGAGGGGAGGGCTGGGGGAAAGGCCCCTGCGGTGCGTTTGAGGGGTCGGACGAAGCGGCCGGCTGCGTGCAGCGCGCGATGGCTCTGCTCTCTCTTTCAGGAGCACCTTCATGTACGGCTGCTACCTCAGCACCGAGGAAATCGCCTTCTCCGACCCGACGCCGGACGGCAAGCTCTTTGCAACGAAATACTGCCAAACCCCCAACTTCCTGGTTTACAACTTTATTTATAGCAACTGATTCGACTTGATTATTACAAGTTGAGGTTCGCTGAAATCATCTAAGATAATTTGCGTGTTTAAATTAACACTTAAGCGTGGCTAAACACTGTTTTCCTGCTGAGCGCTAGTTCTTCCTCCCCCTGTGAGCGAGCTGGGGGAGAACGTGTCACTTTGTGTACAGAGTTGTTTTGTTTTCGTGTATGCTGCGGAACCTTGCTCGGATTTCAGGTAGGTTTCTTTCTTCTGAAATGAAATTTTATTGCGAGTAACTTAAATTTCTTTCAAAGGTTTAATTAATATAAAGATGGCTGTGTGTTCCCTGGCGGGTGGGGGCCGCGAAAGGCGGGGTGGAAGCCTTGGTGGGCAGAGTAGGAGGCGGCAGGGTTTCCCCCGGCGCGTCAGGCCTGGAACCCTCGCGCCGTTGCGCTGCCGAGGAAGCTGTCACGGGGGTTGCCTGCTCAATAAAACGTGTGAAATGCTGCCGCTCCAGCTCGTTTCTGTGCACAGAGGAGACGCGGGAGCGCTTCCAGCGCTCTCCGAAGGCGAGGAGTTCAGAGGAGACGGGAGCGGTGGCTGAAGCAGAAGCTGCGGGCGGCGTGGGGCAGCAGGACAATCCCTGCTGCAGCCTCTTCGCCGCCAGCCAGCTGAGGGCAGGAATTTTCCCAACTAGCAGGGTTTGCTTTAGTAAATCCCCAAGAGACCTTTTTTTGTCTTGACCCTGCACCCTCTTTACCATGGTACGATTCTGTGTAACAGCCTCTTGGGTCAGGAAACCACCTTCTCGAGCTCGCAGCTGCTCTCCCTGGGTAACGTTCCCCCGTTATCCGGGGGCTGCTGCTCCCAGCCACCTCAGGAGCACAAACACTTCACACGAGAGCCCTCACCGAAGCCTGCACATACCTGGCAGGCACACACGCGCTCCTTAGGAAACGAAAAGCACCACTTCCAGGCTGAGATTAAGAAAAAAAATTTATTTTCAACATCTCGGTGACAAAACTGTTGTTAATTTAACACAAAGAGAGAGGAAAGGGGTTTAAAAGAGCTGTAGCTTATTTGGGATCTAAGGGCAGGCGGGGGGAGGGCTCTAGCCCCACTCACCTCAGGCATGTCCTTAAACCAGGGGTTAGTATTTAACAACTTTAGGCTCTGGTTTTAAGTGCGCAGAGCAGGTTTAACGCTGCAGGAGTAGCCTTACTCTTCCGCGTTCAGTCCCTGAGCTCGGCGGGAGCTCGGCTGCTGTCACTCGGGGGGCAGGCTCGCCTCCAGGGCTGCCACGATGCACGCGGCCGAGGGACGCTGCTTGGGGTCCTCGTGGGTGCAGACAGAAAAGAGGTCGATCATCTGCTGGTAGGACGGGTCCAGCTCCTCCAGGTTGAGGGCCGGGCGGGTTCCCAGGGCGCTGTAGTACGCTTCCTCCGCAGCCGAGTCTTCAAAAAAGGACTCATCTGGACAAGAAGGTGGCAAACGTGTTGGGAAGGGGGTTGGAAAACGGCTCTGCTCCCTTGGGGCTGGGGCTTTGCTCCCCAGCTGCCCCTTGTAAATCACGGAATAGTTTGGGTGGGAAGGGACCATTAAAGCCCATCCAGTCCAACCCCCTGCCATGGGCAGGGACATCCCCAACTAGATCAGGTTGCCCAGAGCCCCGTCCAGCCTGACCTGGAATGTTTCCAGGGATGGGGCATCTCCCACCTCTCTGGGCAACCTGGGCCAGGGCCTCACCACCCTCAGTGTGAAAAACTTCTTCCTTGTGTCTAGTCTGAATCTCCCCTCCTTTAGTTTAAAACCATCCCCCCTTGTCCTGTCACAGCAGGCCCTGCTAAAAAGTCTGTCCCCATCTTTCCTATAAGCCCCTTCAGGTACTGAAAGGCCGCAATAAGGTCTCCCCGGAGCCTTCTCTTCTCCAGGCTGAACAACCCCAACTCTCTCAGCCTGTCCCCATAGCAGAGGGGCTCCAGCCCTCGGATCATCTCCGTGGCCTCCTCTGGCCCCGCTCCAGCAGGTCCGTGTCCTTCTTGTGCTGGGGCCCAGAGCTGGAGGCAGCACTGCAGGGGGGTCTCCCCAGAGCGGAGCAGAGGGGCAGAATCCCCTCCCTCGCCCTGCTGGCCACGCTGCTGGGGATGCAGCCCAGGGCACAGGTGGCTTTCTGGGCTGCGAGCGCACAGTGCCGGGTCATGTCCAGCTTTTCATCCACCGAAGTCCTGCCTTCCAGGGGTGCGGTGGGATGCAAACTTCATGTCAGCTTCACAGCCTTCGTTAGCAGTAATTACTGCCTGGGATCCATCATTACTTTCCCTTTGACTTAAACTGCTTATATTGAAGCTTTATCTGCCCCAGCAGAATAAATCTGAGTCACCCCGGCAGAGCTGGCTGGGAAGAAGCTCTGCAGCCAGGAGACGCTGGGCGCTGAGAGCAGGGCCTGAGGAAAATCCCCCAGCTGCCTGGAGACCGGGTTAGAAAACACAAGCAGCCTGCAGCTCCGTGTGGAGCCAGGAGTTTTCCCAGCATGGCCCAGAGGATTTTCAGCTTTGTATCGCTCCAGGGCACAGATCCGCCTGCAGGCAGCTTGTCTGCTCTCTGTAACTCCAAACGAGGGGGTGGCCAAGAAGGCCAACGGCATCCTGGCCTGTATCAGCAATAGTGTGGCCAGCAGGACCAGGGCAGGGATCGTCCCCCTGTGCTCGGCCCTGGCGAGGCCGCACCTCGAGTGCTGGGGTCAGTTCTGGGCCCCTCACTCCAAGACAGACCCTGAGGGGCTGGAGCGTGTCCAGAGACGGGCAACGGAGCTGGGGAAGGGTCTGGAGCACAAGTGCTGTGAGGAGCGGCTGAGGGACCTGGGGGGTTTGGCCTGGAGAAAAGGGGGCTGAGGGGAGACCTTCTCGCTCTCTGCAACTCCCTGCAAGGAGGTTGGAGCCAGGGGGGTCGGTCTCTTCTCCCAAGGAACAGGCAACAGGACGAGAGGAAACGGCCTCAAGTTGCGCCAGGGGAGGTTTAGGTTGGATATTGGGAACCATTTCTTCCCTGAAAGGGCTGTCAGGCCCTGGCACAGGCTGCCCAGGGCAGTGGGGGAGTCCCCATCCCTGGGGGGATTGAAAAGCCGTGTAGATGTGGCGCTTGGGGACATGGGTTAGTGGTGGCCTTGGCAGTGCTGGGTTAGCGGTTGGACTCGATGGTCTTAAAGGTCTCTTCCAACCTAAACACTGCCGGGCGCTCAGGAGAGCAGCAGTCCGGCTCAGGGATGTCTTTCACGCCTACCGAAGCACGCTGATGGGAACGGGAGCAGCCGAATTTCGAGGAGCCCTCTCCCGTTGTTACACGAGCAGCTGGAGCACTTGGAAAGAGCGCTGGTTTGCAACGATTAGTTACCAGCGTTTATCCGCTTCTCCTTTGGTGTTAAAAAGCTAAGGGAAGTTGAAAGCAGCCCAGCCCCCTGCACAAACGCTGATGGACACCCCCATGCCGCAGCCAACTCCCCAGTGAAGTCCCCGCGAGGCGAGGCAGGGCCGGAAGATGCAGCAGGCACCGACAGGTGCTCGCCAGCCCTTCGGATGGCACCCGAGGGAGGCGGTACCGAAACGCTGCAAAAATGAACCCTGCGGAGAGAGGGAAGCGTTTCTAGGAGCAGAAGTCGCTCCCCAGCAAGGTATAGAGACAAACCTTCGTCATCGGAGTCATCGCTCAGGTTGAGGTGGGGCACGGAGAGGGTCATCATTTCCCAGAGAGTCAGCCCAAAAGGGAAGATGTCGGCCTTGTCGGTGATCACGCCGTCGTCCTGCAGAGCCTCCTTGGGCTTCCACGGCTCCGTGCCGATGTAGCACATGTCCGGGTCGCTCACTGGAAGGAAACGACAGGGCTCAGGCGTCTGCGGGCACAGCGAGACACGCAGCAGGGATCTCGCCTGTCGGTTAGCTCAGGCGTGCCAAAGCCACACGGCAGGATCGTTCGGGGGCCTGAACCTGTTTTTCTTTCGCATTCACGTAGTCTCAAACCCGCTGTGACCCGCAGCTCGCTCCGCAGCGGTGCCAGACCCAGCAGGGCTCGGGCTTCTCCTCCGCAGGCCTGGCAGCGCGGGTCAGGGACCACGGAGAAGCCTCGCGCGGAGCGGCCAAGCCCACGCAGGGCCTGAAAACCGAAGGCCAGAGCTGTGCTCCATGCTCAACCCTGCTGTGAGGCACCCTGCGATGAAGAGGAGCGAAGCGACCTGCGCTTCACCCAGCCCGGCCCCGCCGGGGGACAAAGCCAGGCCCCCCCGGTGCCGCCGGGGCTCCGCCAGCCTCCAGCACGCAGTGCCTCCCGCCAGCCACGCGCTCCTGTTGTCCTTACTGCAGCCCAAACCAAGTCCTCACCACTTCGTTCCGTTTAATGCCTCCTCGATCTTAATTAGCCCTGGGAGAGCTGAAGCGATCAGCTCTCAGCCCGACGACGGACGAACCAGCTCAGACTCGATCCCTTATACCCCACTCCGCTACAGGCACCGCTCCCACGGGAGGGTGCGCGTTTCCCCCCACTCTCCCTCGCACACGCCCGAGCTGTCAGCGAATCTCAGCCGCTCGAGGAACTTCTGATCTTCAGAGCCCGGCCCGTAACGAGAAGCAAACGCCGCAATCCCCCAACGCTTCACGGGCTGTCACGCTTGAGCCCTGGGCTACCACCGGGACAGGACCCGGCCCCCTCGCCGTCGGCGGGTGCTCCTCGTCTCCTCAAGACCTCGAGGAGACAAAGCCAGAGTCGGGGCTGGGCGGGGAGGATTTCTTCCTGTCAAACCAGCCCAGAAACGGATGCTTTAACCACACTCCTCTCCGGGAGGTTACGCTGGGGCGCTGCCTCCGGCTCTCACTCCGTATAAAAGGGAGCAGCTACTAATAAAAGTGTAATAGAGTGGCTTTGTAAACGATGAGGCTGTCGCAGGCTCAAGCGCTGTGTAAAGCGGGAGAGAAAAGCATTCTTGTAATTAACCCAAACACATTCCTGCTGTTCACAGCCAAGCTGCGATGCCGCTAGACATCTGCTTCTCGTTTACATGAGGCCTTTCTAACGCTCGCCCTTGGCTCGCGCTTCCTTCTCGCCCTACGAGAAAGATTCGTTTACTTAACTCCCTGGCAGGAGCGTCTCCTCGACGGGGCCCAGCGGGGCCCGATCCAGCACCCCTGCCCACGGGAGCGAACGGACAAGCGTGGACAGGGACAACACAGACGTCACGGGTCTGGAGAGTCCAAGCTGGACCTTCCGGAGATCCCCTCCACCGCGCGCGGGGCGAACCGCTCGCCTGTCCTGCCCTCCGAGGACGCGGGAGGGTGAGCGTGCCAAACCCCGGCAGCCCGACCTACCGGTCATGTTCTCATCCAGGGGCAGGGACACTCCCACGTCACAGATCTTGATGGCTTCAAAGTCGCCTTTAATGACCACGTTTGTGGATTTGATATCTCCGTGGAGCAGCTTCTTGTCGTTGTGAAGATACTAAGAGGCAGAGAGGAGCAGTTAACACCCGCTTACAGACACAGCTGCGGAGAGGCAGGAGGAGCCATCGGGTTCGGACAACAAAGCACCAACTTCTTAATGTTGAACATATTTAGCCTTAAAACCTCAAGGATGGGTCAACATCTGCCCGTACCACGTACAAAACGGGGCCGGTTGTTCCACCCAGCCTAGCTTTGGAGGCTTAGGGGGCCTTTTGGCGAAGCGCCTCTCGGAACACGCGCTTGGGAGCGGGGGCGTTCGCTGACGGACAAGCTCGCGTCCGCGCTGTCCCAGCGGCTCGGAGCTGCGTCCCCTCGGCACCGATACCCCAGGACTCACGCGCTGCCCCGGCTGGGGCAGCCTGGACATCGCCCTGCCCGCTGGCACAGGCCAGGGGAGGCTCAGAAGCCGTGCTGGGGTTTAGACAGCACACGGCCGAGTCTCCGTTTCCCCCTTTTTTCCCCTAAACGCAACCTCAGTGCGGCGGCTGCTGCAGCTCGGTACGCAAGCGGCACCAGCAAACCATTTCCACCGCCAGGAGCAGCTCCCCGCGGCTGCCCGGCGCAGCAGCAAGGACGCAGGAGCCAGCGGGCAGCCTCCGCGGCGGCTAGCGAGCAGGGAGAGCAGGTAGCCCCAGGGGAGGGCAGCAGGACACTCGTGACAAAAACTCTGAAGTGACGCGACAGTCTCGAGCGCGAAGGCTCGGTTTCCACCCGAGCCTGTGCAGCACCCCGGTAAAAAACCCACCTTACATGAAGCGTCACAGCGCCTGCTCTCCGTCTGCCGGCACGGGCGCCAGGCCGCCTCGCACACCCAGTTCATTTATTTTTCCAGCGTCACCAGCGCACACGGTTCCCCCCGGACGCTAAACATACCTTCAGCCCCCTCGCCATGCTCAAGGCGACTTTGAAAATCACGGCAGCAGGGAAAGGGCCCAACTGTTCCGCGCTTCTTTTTTCAATTAGGTCGCTGAGAGATTTTTCTCCTCCGTACTCCATGGCCAGACACATGCTCCCGTCGTTGGCCTTGGTAAACGCTCGGTAACCTTCCAACAAAGGTGGATCTGTTAGAGCCGGAGCAGGCACCAGCGTTTCTGCGTGCTTGCCAGTTCGACGGACCCAGAGCGTTTGGGGCTGCTACCCAGGTGCTTTCCCGGCGGCTGCAACCAACCCCAAACAAATTCACGTCTCGGGGGACCCCGGCTCGCAGCTTCACGGGACGAGGCAGCCGCAGGAACGGCCGCGGAGACCTGCGCGGCCCCGAGCAGGGGCACGAGCCACAAACCTCGCGGAGGTAAAGGAGCCCCCTCCTCCAGGAGGGCCCACGGACACCCCCCTCGTTGCTTCCCAGGTCAGCTTTGCACCCCGCGCCGGGGCAGGGAGGCCCAGGGAGGTTTACGCCGGTCTTTGCGGGACGGAGCACCAGGAGCAAGCAGGGAGGGGTGCAGCAGCAGATCCGCGGGACCCACATCCCCGGCTGCAAAGATCGAGAGCCGCAGAAGCGAGACAAAGGGCGGGGGGACGTTTGGGAAAGCCAAGCCCTCGCCTCACAGGGGCCGCTCCTCGAGGGCGAGCCCAACGCGCGTACGGAGTGCCACGCGATCCTTCTTCCCCCACGTTTCACTCCTGTCTGTACGGAGCACTCTTCAAGCGGAGGTATAAATGGCAAAGCCTTGCGTGACGGCACAGCAAAGGCCTTATCCTGCAAGCGATTTACGGCGCCTTTTACAGAAGAGCAGTGAAACGGTTGCAGTGCGAAAGGTTGAGACTATCTTTGCTCTTAAATTCCTGCCAGAAGCAAGACATGCCGTTTTAGGGGTACAAACGGAGTTCTTGGCACACGGCGTTTCTAATACCAGTGACCGCACTGAGGTAGTTTAGAGCACAAATGAAAGGATAAAGTCAAACAAAGCCGCTGTTCTGACTGGCAGGAGAGATTTCAGACAAGATAAGAGCAGAAATTAAACACAGACTAAAGCAGCTTCTCAAAACATTCCTACCAGAGAGCCAAGAGCGTGGCAGAGCCGCGACTGTCGCTCACAAGGGCGTCATCGGGGTGGGACCCGCAGTCCCGGACTCGTGCCACCACCCGCGCTGCCCCCGCAGCCCAGGAGCGCTCCCCCGTCCCCGCCACGCAGGGCAAGACTACGTTGCTTTAATAAGGTCCACGGCGAGCCCGACCAAGAGCACGGGGGAGCCCCAGGGCTCCGGACGGGGAGGTCTGTGACCCCCAGCCCTCGGTGCGAGAGCGGCCCGGAGCCGGGGAGGGCAGGGAAACCTGGCAGCAGCCCCGCGCCCCATCAGCCGGCTCCAGCGTCGGCTCCAGCAGCTTGATTTGCAATTTAAGCGACACAAGCTGCGCTGGAAACTTACCCACGATGTTCGGGTGCTGGAGGTTTTTCAGGATCTTGGCTTCTTCGTTCAGTCTCTGCTGATAGATGCTTTGCTGGCTCTTGTTGCATTTGGAATTAATTTTCTTCACAGCCCACGGGGAGAGAGACGAACCTCTGGGAGATCTGCGTGGGGAAACCCACACGTCTCAGAACCGCTCCATTTGTAAGCGGCACCACGGTTAAAGCTCGCACCGGTCACTGAGGAGCTATTCTGGAGAGCGTCTGCCTTTATTTGGTGGAATTAACAAAGAACTACGCTAAAATAAACCAAAGGCTGCTAACGTGCACACCGCAGAGGTGCGTAGTAACGCTTCGCCCATACACAGTGCTCCTCCATCGAATTGCCAACCATTTTCAGAAAAGGAGATTTGTATCGATTCCTGTTTTCAGGAGGAGGGGCCGAGGCTTGGGGAGGCAGCAGCTTGCCCAGCAGGCCAGAGCGGAGCCAGGATGGACCCCAAATGCCTGAACTCCAGGCCAGGGAAAGGCTGATGGGGTTATCCCAAAACGGTCGGCTCCTTCCCGGCACCGACACCTCCAGCACACACAGAATGAGAGTGGTGGGGGTGGGAAGGGCCCTCTGGAGACCACCCAGCCCAGCCCCTGCCAGAGCAGGGTCACCCAGCGCAGGCTGCACAGGGCCGCGGCCAGGCGGGTTGGAATCTCTCCAGAGAAGGAGACTCCACACCCTCCCTGGGCAGCCTGTGCCAGGGCTCGGGCACCTCACAGTGAAGACGTTTTTCCTCCTGTTCAGGCGGAACTTCCCGTGTTCCAGTTTGTGCCCGTTGCCCCTTGTCCTGGCGCTGGGCACCACTGAGAAGAGTCTGGCCCCGTCCTCTTGACACCCGCCCTTGAGATATTGATAAGCGTTGGTGAGGTCCCCTCTCAGTCTCCTCTTCCTCAGGCTGAACAGCCCCAGCTCCCTCAGCCTTTCCCCACAGGAGAGATGCTCCAGGCCCTCAGCATCTCTGTACCCTCTGCTGGGCTCTCTCCAGTAGCTCCTCGTCTCTCTGGAACTGGGGAGCCCAGAACTGGACCCAGGACTCCAGATGGGGCCTCACCAGGGCAGAGCAGAGGGGGAGGAGAACCTCCCTCGACCTGCTGGCCACACTCTTCCTCATGCCCCCCAGGGTGCCGTTGGCCTTCCTGGCCCACGGGCACGTTGCTGGCTCGTGGGGAATTTGTCGTCCCCCAGGACTCCCAGGTCCTTCTCCGCAGAGCTGCTTTCCAGGAGGTCACCCCCAACCTGTCCCGGTGCAGGGGGTTGTTCCTCCCCAGGGGCAGGACCCTGCACTTGCCCACGTTGAACCTCACGAGGTTCCTCTCTGCCCAACGCTCCAGCCTGTCCAGGGGGACACGGGACAGCTGGAAATCCCACCCGCTCCTCGACTCCGTGCCCATTTGAAGGGGCACAGGCAGCCTCTGAAGGTCGGTGACGGCAGCACTGTCTGGCTCAGAGCTCAATCGCTCACCATCCCCTACGTTATTCCCAGGGAAAAAGATGCCAAGCCCCGTTCCCGAGCACGGCCTGTGCTCTCACACGTACCTTTTCATCAAGTAGACGTTGACCCCGGTGCCGTATCCAAGCTTCTGCATGAAGGGAGAGGCTGGGATGGTGATGGAAACCGGGCCCCCATCTAAAAAGAAAAGAGAAGCCCAGCCCCACGAATGTCCCCATCCAGCAGCTCACGTAGTTTCGATGCTCCAATTGCAAATCACATTTATGACTCTACGACGCGTGCTGTGCTCCGTGCAGGAGGCGGGGTTTTTGGAAAAGCTCCTTTCCGACCCCCCTTTCCCCCAGTACCTTACCCCAGCCAAACACCAGTCCCGCCGAGCCGGCGCTACCACCCTCATCAGGTCTCTCACCCCAGACAGCTCTCCGTGAAGCGCCGTGCAATGTTTTGTGCTCAACCCTGGTCTTTTGGGTCCTTTCTACTCAGGAACTGCGCTGGGTTTGGCGGGGACAGAATTCACTTTCTCCACGGCATCCTGCGTGGGGCTGGGGCTCGCGTTTGGGAGGAGGGCGGTGCTGGAACACGGCGGTGGTTTCGTTATCGCTGAGCCGCGCTCGCACAGCGCCAAGGCCTTTTGTGCTCCTGGCGCTGCTCTGCGGGGGGGGCACGAGGAGCTGGGAGGGACGCGGATGGGACGGCTGACCCCGACTGACAACGGGGACGTCCCAGCCCATAGGGCACCATGCTCCGCAGTAAGGCTGGGGAGGAGGAGAAGGAGGAAGGGGGGATGTTGGGAGCGATGGCGTTTGTCCTCCCAAGTCACCGCTACGCGGGATGGGGATGGCCACACACCCGCCGGCCGCGGGGAAGCAGGGAATGAAACATTTCTTCCCCAAAAGGGCTGTCAGGCCCTGGCACAGGCTGCCCAGGGCAGTGGGGGAGTCCCCATCCCTGGGGGGATTGAAAAGCCGTGGAGATGTGGCGCTTGGGGACATGGGTTAGTGGTGGCCTTGGCAGTGCTGGGTTAGCGGTTGGACTCGGTGACCTTAGAGGTCTCTTCCAACCTAAACGATTCTATGAATCCCTGAGCTCGCTTTGCTTGCACACGCGGCTTTTGCTTTACCGATTGAACCGGTTTTATCTCAACCCCCGAGTTTTCTCACTTTGACCCTTCCGAGTCTCTCCCCCGTCCCTCCGAGGGGGGTGAGTGAGCGGCTGCGTGGGGCCTGGCTGCCGGCGGGGGTTAAAGCATGACACCCACGCCGCCAGGCCGGGCTAACACCCCCTGCCCGCCGCAGCAGAGCGCGGGGCCCACGGCAAAGCCTCCCTTTCCCTGCCAGCCCCGCGGGAAACATTTAGGGCTCACGCCTGAAGGCGACTCACCAGGTTTCTCCCTGCGGGCCGGGTTGCTCGGAGACTTGAAGGCTTCCATCGCTGCAAACCGTCCTGGTGCCTAGAGCAGAGGAGAGGCTTTGTTACACCTCCGCCCCCAAAAACACTGGAGGAAGCCGCTCGGAAGGACGCGGAGCGCGAGCTGGGCAGGGCTCAAGCCCTAACCCACGCAGGGGCATTACGGACACCCCGACAGTGCATTAAAGGGCATAAATCACATAAATTGCGCCCGTTGGGAGTCCCCAGCTGCCGAGCCGGCTTCTCCCGGCTCTGCTCAGCAAGCGGGTTGACAGCTGAAGCGGGGCCCAGCTCCGTGGGCTCCCCCCGTCCCCGTGGTCCCCCCCATGGGGCTGACCCCCGGGGCTGGCTTGCAGAGGGGGAGCGAACCCCGTCACGGGTCTGGGGGTGGCTCTGAAGTGGGGCGAGAGCCCGAGACCGGTGCCCTGAGGGAACTGGCAAGCGCTGTGGCACCAAGGGAGGAGCTGGGGGGCGGGGGGGGGGAGGGGGGCATCCCCAGGCTGCTCCCACCGGGACAGGGCCCCCCCAGCCCCCCGCACCACAGCAGGGGTGGGACGGAGGGTCCCACCTTTGGGGTGAGGGGGGTCCCAGGCTGGGGGGAGACAGGACAGGACTCCTGGGTCCCACCTCTGGGGGTGAGGGCAGGGGTGGCCCAGGCTGGGGGGGGCAGGAGAGGGCTGCTGGGTGCCATCTCTGGGGTGATAGGGGGGTCCCAGGCTAGGGGGCGGGGGCCAGGAGGGGGCTGCTGGGTGCCATCTCTGGGGGTGAGGCGGGGGTCCCAGGCTGGGGGGGGGGGGGGGCAGGAGAGGCCTCTCGGCTCCCACCTCAGGGGTGAGTCCCCGGCTGGGGGGGGGGGGGGGAGGGAGCATTAGATGACTCCGGGGTCCCACCTCAGGGGCGGGGGGGGAGGGGGTGGTTGAGGCCTCCCGGGCCCCACCTCAGGGGCGGGGGGGGAGGGGGGTGTGTGAGGGCAGAAGGAGCCGGGGCTGCCGGAGCCCGCCTCGGTGAGGGGGGGGGGTGCTGGACAAGCCCCCCCACGCCCAGATACGCATCCGCACCCCCCGCATCATAAACCGGGCCCCGAAGGGCGCCGTTGCCCCCCGCCCCGGGCCCGTCCCGCAGCCGTTACCCGCCGCCGCCGCCGCCGTTTGAATCCTGCGCGCGGGAACCCCGCCCCGCCCCCCCCCCCCCCGCTACGGCGGCCGCGGGCGGACAAACGCCGCGGAACGCGGCGGGGGGGTGGGGCCAGCCCGGGGGGTGTGGCCAAAGGGGCGGGGCCTATGGGGTGCCCTCAGGGGGTCCGCGAGCTCTGAAGGGGAGTTTGGGGGGGGCGGAAGGGTCCCCGAGTGCTTTTGGGGGGGTCTGTTGGGCCCCCAAGGCCTTGGGGGGCATCCGTGAGGGGACAGCGGGGTCCCTAAGCCTTTGGGGGGCTCTGTGGGATTCCCGCAGCTTTTCAGGGGGTCCCCAGGTCCTTCGGGGGGGCTCTAGGGTGCAGCAGGGTCCCCAAGGCCTTGTGGGGGGCTCCGTGGGGTCCTCAAGCCTGTGAGGGAGGCTCTCTGGGGGGTCCCCACGCCCTTGGGAGGGGCCTCTGGGAGTCAGTGGGGTCCCCAAGCCCTTGGGGGGGTCTCCATGGCATTGCCAACCCCTTTGGGGGGTCTCTGTGGGACCCCAGGCCATGGGAGGGGGTGTCTCTGGGGTTCAGCAGGGTTCTCAAGCCCCTGGGGGGTCTCTGGGGGCTTCTCAAGGCCTCGGGGGGGTGTCTCTGGGGGGTCCCCAAGCCCTGGGGGGAGGGTGTCTCTGTGAGTGGGCTTGGGGGGGCTCGGGCACCCCAGGGTGCTCTGTACCCCACCCAGCACGCAGGGGCTTCTTGAACCAGGGCTGAGCCAGACCCGGGGTCTGTGTTTACGCCCCCCCCAGTGCAGCCCCCCAGCCCCCCCATCGCTCTTTGACACCCCCCCCCCCCCCGAGCATGGCTGCGCCAGCACGGTAGAGAATAATAAAAAAGCATTTATTTCTCTAATAATAAAACCATTTCAGGAAGCGTGGGTGAGATCCGTGGGGCGGGCCGAGCCCCCCCGGACCCCCGCAGCCAGACTGGGGGTGTCCCCGTCCCCGTCCCCCCCCCCCCCCATCACAGCGTCAGGCATTTCACGGCGTCAGGCATTTCACGCCGGCGTCCTCGGCGTGGCCGCAGTTGGTCTTGCCCCAGCTGGAGAAGCTGCAGCGCAGAAGGCTCTCCTCTGTCCCCTTGCAGGAGACGTCGTCCATCCAGATCCTCCCCGTGCCTGCAAGGACAGGGGCCCGGTCACCGGCACCGGCACCGGCATCGGCACCAGCATTGGCATCAGCACCAGCACCAGCATCGGCATCAGCATCAGCACCGGCATCGGCACTGGCACCAGCACCAGCATCGGCACCGGCATCAGCACTGGCATCGGCACCAGCATTGGCATCGGCACCAGCACCGGCACCAGCATCGGCACTGGCACCAGCATCAGCATCGGCACCAGCACCGGCATCAGCATTGGCACCAGCATCGGCACCGGCACCTCGGTGGATCCCCTCCCACCAAGGGCACGCGCATCGCCAGGATAAACCAGAACGAATTCAAGCCGTTCTTGAACAAAAAGCTTCATCCGCTACGAAAATTCCCTCCCCCAACCATTAAACCGACCCTTCTTTACAGTAACGCATATTAATTTTGTTAAAATCTGCATTAGTTCACATATGGACTGCAATGTAAAGAGGTAGCGGGGTTTTACGGGAGGTCTTTGTATTTTTTATGCTTAAGTAACACAAACTACAGGACTAGAGATAAGGGTTTCGCTTCTTGGAGGCTTCGAGCCGTCCATGGAGGATGAGGGATGCCCCCGGACAGCCGAGGCAGCGGCAGCTCCCTACAGCCCCCCCGACGCGGCTCCGAGACCCGGAGCGATAGGCACGCGCCAGAAATGCTGCAAAACCTGAGTTGCTTTGCCAGGTTTTGCTGCGATCAGCCCAATCCTGGCGTACCCGAGCGCTCGGAGGGGGGAGGAACCCCGTTTCAGACCACATTTGGGTGCCCCGATTCGGCTGGGACGCCCCACGCGCAGGAATAAAGAGCGACTCTTGTAATTTTACGCGTGGCGTCCCGGCCCTTCTCCTCGGTCAGCGCGGATTTTCCTGCGCGCCCCAACTGCCCATCGCTGCGAGGCACAACTGTGGGGGGGCCGTTCCCCAGCCCGAGCCCCCCAGCAGCGGGTCGGCAAAACCCTTGTTAGCCAACGGCGCGGCGCTGAGCGGCGTGGCTGGTTTGCTGGAGGGACGGGATGTCGTCCAGAGGGACCTTGATGGGCTGAAGAAGTGGCCCCATGTGGGTCTTGTGAAGTTCAGCAAGGCCAAGTGCAAGGTCCTGCACCTGGGTCGGGGCAGCCCCCGGTATCAACACAGGCTGGGGGATGCAGGGATGGAGAGCAGCCCTGCCGAGAAGGACTTGGGGGTGCTGGGGGATGAAAAGCTGGACGTGACCCGGCACTGTGCGCTGGCAGCCCAGAAAGCCACCCGTGCCCTGGGCTGCATCCCCAGCAGCGTGGCCAGCAGGGCGAGGGAGGGGATTCTGCCCCTCTGCTCCGCTCTGGGGAGACCCCCCTGCAGTGCTGCCTCCAGCTCTGGGCCCCAGCACAAGAAGGACACGGACCTGCTGGAGCGGGGCCAGAGGAGGCCACGGAGATGATCCGAGGGCTGGAGCCCCTCTGCTGTGGAGACAGGCTGAGAGAGTTGGGGTTGTTCAGCCTGGAGAAGAGAAGGCTCCGGGGAGACCTTCCAGCAGCTCCCAGTCCCTAAAGGGGCTACAGGAAAGCTGGGGAGGGACTTTGGACAAGGGCCTGGAGTGACAGGACAGGGGGTGATGGGTTCAAACTAAAGGAGGGGAGATTCAGACTAGATCTAAGGAAGAAGTTTTTCACGCTGAGGGTGGTGAGGCCCTGGCACAGGTTGCCCAGAGAAGCTGTGACTGCCCCATCCCTGGAAACATTCCAGGTCAGGCTGGACGGGGCTCTGGGCAACCTGATCTAGTTGGGGATGTCCCTACCCATGGCAGGGGGTTGGACTAGATGGGCTTTAACGGTCCCCTCCCACCCAAACCCTTCTGTGATTCTCCCAGTCACCCCCGCAGAAACACGGACCCCAGGTCTGTCCGCGCAGGCGCTGGGTGCAGCACAGTCCATCTGGCACGTGGCAGTGGGGTAGCCCCAGATTTTGGGGGCTACCAAGCCCCTGGGGACGCACAATCCCTGTTCTGGAGGAAACCCCCCCAGGAGAGTCACCAGCCACCAGCACGTGGGGGGCCGTGGCCGTGGCACTGGATGTACCACGCTCGGTGGGGCACCGATGGGCTTCTCCTGCCCCAGCGAGGATGACCAAAGGCAGGTGGCATGGCAGGACCTGTGGGGCTGTGTCCCTGCTTCTGCTGGGCTGGGGGACTCGGGCGCCTTCGCGGCCGTGCCGAGGGGGGCACGGGAGGAGGAGCAGCAGCTCTTCCCAGTTGGGACACCCCAAGTCAAGCCTGTCCCGCAGCGCAGGCTCTGGATGACGGGGTGCCGGGATCCCCAGCGGCTCTACCAGCTTCGGGAGGTGGGAGACGGGGGGAAGAAACCCAGGAGTGGGCAACCAGGGCACTGGTGGCGAAACAAGCCCTGAGGTCCCCCAAGGCTGGTGTGAAGGACACCAGCTCTTGGAGGGGTCGCAGAGAAGGTCTGGCCAACCGGCACGGTCACGGCTAGACGATGGCCGTGGTGGCTACCTGCTTTTGGGCTCCGTCATCTCCTTGGCAGCGCCGAGCAGTCGGAGAGAAGGCAACTCAAGGAGTTAAAAAAAGCCTACGTGGAAAGGGAGCTGGTCTGGGCAGAAACACCCCAACCCAACGGCTCGGGGCCAAAGGCCACCCCTCCGCCCGCCAAAGCGCTCCTGACATTTCCCCTGTGTTTTTAACAGCTTTTCCTTTTTTTTTTTTTCCTTCCTTTTGTTATTCTAAAAAGAAAATAGATCTCAAAAGTCCCGTCCGGCTGAAGAACCCAAAGCTTTCGTTCAAAAACGACGAGCCCGGGACCGGTCCCGCGGTGCTGAGTCAGCGTGCGGCAGGGTGTGCGCGCCGGGGGAGCCGGCGCAGGGGAAGGAGCCGCCTGGGCCAGCGCCAGCGACGTGCTCGCACGCGGCCCCGCCGGCCACCGCCAAAATATTTGCAGACACCCGGGGCTGGCCGCGCTGAATAAACCGGCGCTCGACCAGACCGAAGCTTCTGGGGCCGCCGCAGCCCCCGTCCTGCTCACGGGGGACACGCTGGGTGCCTCCGGGCTCGTTTTTGGGGGGGGTCTGTGGTTTATTTATGGGCTGGCCCCAGGTCTTGCTGCTGGGTGAGGCGGGGGTAGAGGTGGAGGGGTCTTACCTTGGCCAAAGCGGGCCATGCGGTACACCTCCTCGGCGCCTCGGAAGCCCAGCATCCGGCACACCACGTCTCCATCCTTCTTGTCCCAGCCGTCGTCACACACTGTGCCCCAACGCCGGTCGTAGAAGACCTCCACCCGTCCCTCGTGGGAGCCGGAGCCGTTCACCAGCCGAATCATCCCCTCCTCGGCGGCTGCTGCCGGGAAGAGAGCGAGGGGGAGGTCACAGGGGGCATGGTGGCATCTCCAAGCGCTGCCCCTTGCCCGCCCTGGACCACCTCCCGTGGTGCCCGCGGCTGCAGAAAGCACTGGGCGATGCACCTCCAGGTGACCCGGGGACATCCCACCACCACTGGATACGGTGCTGGAGGGGTCCAACAAAACCCGGGGCTGGAGGAGGCCGAGCCTTGCGATGGTCCTGCCGCGATGTGCAGCCTAAAAGCGCCGGGGGGGGGGGGGCGGGCACCGAGCAAGGATCAGGCCTGGAGCCGTCGGGGTGAGACCGGACGGAGACAGCTCAGGCCTGCGATGAGAAGCGGATCTGAACAACCACGTGGGAGGAACCACAGAAGGGTTTGGGCTGGAAGGGACCGTTAAAGCCCATCTAGTCCAACCCCCTGCCATGAGCAGGGACATCAACTAGACCAGGTTGCCCAGAGCCAGGGGAGGATGCCAGCAAAACCAGGGCACAAATAGTTTCCAAAAGGGACTAGAAAGGGAATCTCAGGTGATTGGGAGGCTCTTCCAGCCTGGAAACAGGACCCCGGACCAAGTCCACGCTGCCCAGGTGGACCCCGACTTCGTGCTTGAGGGGAGGCTCACGTCGGTCTGAAATGCTGACCTGGGGTGGAGGAAGATGGCTCGTCCTCCTCCCCACCGTGGCTTTGCTCCCTCTTCCCAGCTGCCTTCTGTGGCTGCTCAGCCTTCCTCCCGCCATCGCCACCCTCCCGCCGGGCGAGACCAGCATGGTCACCCTCCATCCTTCAGCCAGGGAGAAGCACGGGGCGGTGGTGGTTTATCCGACAGGGGCACGGCCGAGGAGCTCAGCACCAAAACCAAACCACCCCCAGCCAAGGAAACCCAGCGAAAGGAACACGCCACAAATCCCGTTATTTGGGATGAGAAATGGGTCGAACAGAGAAAATCGCTGCCAGGCAGCTGGGCTCGCTCCGTGACTCAGCGCGGGCTGGGACGGCAGCCACGGGTGGAGCTGGGCTCCCCCAAACGAGGTTCTATCGCAGCTGCTCGGAGACTTTTAGTTAAAGGCATTTTCTCAAAGCCTGGGTGGGTTTTTTTTCCCCTATCAAAACACACATTCCCGTTGGGAATGCTCAATGACATTACTTCTCAAATGCGAAGATAAATGGGGTTTGGATTGCTGCGTGAAGCATTTCCAGGCAGACCGAAGGCTCCTCCTTGATGACCATCAACTCTCCAGCTCATCTTCCCTGCCCAAGGCTGGTCCCCAGTGGAGAAGGGGCCGGGGGGCCGTGGTCTGCTTCCATGCCACCAAAACCACCGCGACCACAGCCGCCACCGAAGTCCCAGCAATGTGAAAGGGGACAAAACCTCCTCACATGACGCGATTTTGCCGGCGCATGGACCACGGCAACTTCTCAAGTGATGAACCCGAAAGGTCTCCACGCCAAGAGGTGAGCGTTGCAGAGGGAGCTGCAAAGAGCTGGGTAAAACCTGACGTTGGTCTGACATCTCTTTACCTTCGCAGTGGTGGGATGTCACGGGCAGCCGTGCTCGGCTGAGGTCTCTTTAGGCACCTTGGCCAACCAAGCTGGTGACCATGAGGTTGGCTGGGGTGGGTGAAGCAGGGTCCCAGCCTGCCCCGGCTCTCGGGGCTGGGAGGTGCAGGGTTAACGGGACATTTAGAGGCCGGAGCAGCGTTTGGGTTCTGCCGCGCGGAGATGCGATGGGTTTTGGCACTGCCGGCTGGCTGGGACCTGCTCAGAAGTTGTTTTTTTCATGTTTCAAGCTCTGGGTTTTCCCTGGCTCGCTCCCAGTGGGAACCGGGCCACCTCTTCCAATGACCTCCAGAAAGCACCGTCCTCGCTTGGCCTCGGCACCGGCCGATCTCCCACTTCCAGGACCCGCTCGGGGTCAGGCTCAAGAAGGGGTCTGGAAACCCTGAGCATGTTTTCCTGGATCCGAGCAGAGCATCGGGTTCGTGGAGGAGCCAGGAAACATCTCGTGCTGTCCCTGACCCACCTCACCGACCCTTTGCACAGCCCTGCCACGGACCCGGGGGGGTGGCACCACATCTCAGCCGAGGGGCTCCTTCGGGATGCTGCCGGCTGCCTTCTTCAGCCCGTCCTGGTAAGGAAACCCGATGGCTGTCCGGGATGGGATGGGATGGGATGGGATGGGATGTCTCCTCTTGGCCGTTGCGCAGCGCTGCGGAGGCAGCTGCCTTGGCTCACCCCAGGGATGGTGTCATCTGAGGGCTGCATGAAGCGACTCTTCCGAGTCGAACACCTGTGCCGGAGCTGCGGACGCTGCCTGGAGCTGCCAGGGGAGCTGCTCCTGCCAAGCCACGCTTGTGCCGGGTCCAGCACCGGTGTCCCCTGCGAGGGAGCCAGCCCAACCTCCCCACTCCAGGAGAGCAAGCGGAGGGCGGGATGCGGCCAGGGAAGCCCGGGGTCCAGCGCTTCTCCCCTGCCCAGGCCAAGGCGGTGAGCCACGCGGTGCCACCTTCCCGGCTCCCCGTGTCCGGTGACGCCGGCCACTGCAGCACCTGGGGGTCCCCTTGCCCACCTGCTCTCCCGGCACCAGGAGATGCGGTGGCTTTGGGACCGTTGTCCCTCTTGCACCCTGGAGCATCCCGGGGCAGAGGATCCTTCCCTGGGTGCTGTCACCTCATGTCTGCGATGGCTGCAGGAAAGCAATAGCTAAACGGGGCACAGAGCCCCCCGGGAGGCGTAATCCCCTCCACAAAACCATCCAGCTCTGCCGCCAAGGCCACCGGCGTTCCCTGGAGAGCAGGCTGACGGTCCAGGACCAGTTCCCTATATCCAGCATCACCTCATTGCTCATCCTGTGCAGGACCAGCTCCGCATCCCCAACCCAAGCCAGCTGCTCATCCCAACGTCCCCATTCCTCCCCCACGAACCTGTCCTCACCCTGGCTCCTCGCTGGATGCCGATCGGAGCCTGTGCGTGCTGGAGGCCGACGACCGCGTCCCCAAGGAGGGGAAGAGCTGTGCAACCCGGGCACGGAGCCCGGCACCGTGAGGATGTTCCCATTAATCAGCAGGGTGAGGGCTGCTAATAAAGCCGCAGAGCTCGCCCGCATGAGTCCTGGCCACAGCCCTTCCACTTAGCCTCTAACAAGCACTGCTTAGCCAGCTAATAAAAGCTAATAAAACCCAGAAGTCTCCTCCCAAACCAGTGCCAGCTGCCCGTAACAGCCCTGCAGCCCAGCCCAGCCCAGCCCAGCCCACAGGCCCTGGGGACTCTGCAAAAGCCCCCGCTCGAGTGGGTCCTGGCCCCGAGGAGCTGCTGGAGCTGTCAGGAGACGCACCGGGACCAACGCGGGTTGTCCACCTCATGCTGCAGAAGGTTGTCCAGGATCAGGCCCTCCCAGGCTGCAGCTCCAGAGCGGCGCAGGAGCGTCCCAGCCGTGCTCTCTGCCTGCGGAGCGGCCTGGCCCCGGCCATCTCGGAGCAGCTCCCTGGCCCCTTCCCTCTCCGACGTACCCAATAAACCCCCAAAGCGTCATTTCTTTCTCATCCTGTGCATGTGCATTTGTTTTGCTGCAGCGGTTGCTTCCAAAGCCCTCGACCTCCCTCCTGCCCAGCCCCCAAAAAAAGCAAAACAAGAAAGGAAAAGCTAAAGAGGAGAAATAACCCCGGTGGCCGAGAAAACAAGGGCCTGATTCTTTGCAGCTGGGCTGAGATGTCGCCTCCCCCCTGGTAATGGAGACCATCTGCCCCTGGTTCCCTGGGCTCCCCACCGCCCTCTCCCGCTGCCCCTGCTCCGTTCCGGTCCCTCTGTTCGGGAATACGGATGCAAACGTCAAGTTTCCAGGCGGGGAGATGTGGGGTGTGTCTACACCAGGGAATTAAACAGTGATATAGCCCATCACTTGGACTTTGTGGCTGGGAACCAGCTGCGCTTGCCCCCGAGCAGTGGCTGGAGGGGCTGGGGTCCTCGGCCCTCGCTGGGGGGCTGGTGCATCCCGCCGCGGGGCTCCCCGCTCCCCAGCGCCTCTGCTGCTCCTCTAACCCTGCCGCGTCCCCGCTCCTGCCTGGCACCCTTTGAGCATCGTGGTGGCTGGTGGCAGGGACCTGGAGCCCTTGCGTGGGCACCTGAGGCAGGAGGGATGTCCCCAAGGACAGATGTCCCTGGGGTGGCAGGAGGGATGTCCCCAAGGAGGGATGTCCCTGGGGTGGCAGGAGGGATGTCCCCAAGGACAGATGTCCCTGGAGAGACAGGAGGGATGTCCTCAGGGAGGCAGGAGGGATGACCCCAAGGACAGATGTCCCTGGAGAGACAGGAGGGATGTCCCTGGGGTGGCAGGAGGGATGTCCCCAAGGAGGGATATCCCTGGGGAGACAGGAGGGATGTCCTCAGGGATGCAGGAAGGATGTCCCCAAGGAAGGATGTCCCTGGGGTGGCAGGAGGGATGTCCCCAAGGAGGGATATCCCTGGGGAGACAGGAGGGATGTCCTTGGGGTGGCAGGAGGGATGTCCCCAAGGAGGCATGTCCTCAGGGAGGCAGGAGCGATGTCCTCGGGGTGGCAGGAGGGATGTCCCCAAGGAGGGATGTCCCCAAGGAGGGATGTCCTTGGGGTGGCAGGAGGGATGTCCCCAAGGAGACATGTCCTCAGGGAGGCAGGAGCGATGTCCTCGGGGTCGCAGGAGGGATGTCCCCAAGGAGGGATGTCCCTGGGGTGGCAGGAGGGATGACCAAAGCTTGGAGGGAACCACCGGCATCCCCAGGGGTCTCCGGGACGAGGTCTCTGCACGGCATAGCCGTAGCGCAGCAGAGGGTGGGCAGGATCCGGCCCCGGGCTCGTCCCCGGCACGTCTTGGCTCGCCAGCCCAGAAGGCCAACGCTGGGCACGGGTGGGCACGTGCTGGCCTTGGCCCCAGAGGAAATCCCGAAGCACCGGCAGCGCTGCCGGGCACGGCCGGGTCGGCAGCACGGTGTGGCCCAGGTGCCTCCATCCAAACGGGCGTTTCCATCTTTAAGCCCTGGAAAAATGCTTCCTCGGGCCAATCCTGCCCCGGGGCGATGGGTGGAAGAGACGTGTCCTTCCAGCCCCTCGTTCCTCTCGCTGCCAGCTCCGGGCTGTCCCCGGGCTGGTGATGATGCCATTTGCCAGCAAAACACCCGCGCGGGCGGGCGAGCTCAGCCCTCAGCTCGATCCTACTTGTTCCTCGGGAAGAACCGGGGAGCGGAAAGTCTCAGCAGGCTTCGGGCATCCTCGATCCAGCCCCATCAGCCTGGCCGGGGGCTCGGCACGCCGAGGGCTCCTGCGGCTGCCGAGCAAGGTGCTTGGCTCTGCCTTCACGTCATGACCACTTTCCTTGAGCATCCTCGGTCCTTGCACGCTGCCGACGTCCCTCCCGCCTCCCCGCCGCTCCGGCTCCTCCTTGCCCAGGCAGGAAAACCCAAGCACGGGGCTCAGCAGCCTTGTCCCGGCAGCGGCCGCTGCTTTGCAGCCTGCTTTGCAGCGGGCATTTCTCCCGCGGGCCCCTAACCCCCCAAACACCACCGAAACCGTGCCCGGAGCACCGGGGAGACAACCGCGAGCGAGCGCTTACCCGTGCCGCCGCCTCGGTCCCCCTTCTCTCCCTTTGGGCCTCGGTCACCTGGTAAAAGAAAGAGCACGGGGCATAAATCTTGCTGAAATCAGATTTTTACTGGGTATCCTGCTCTTAGGTAACGCTGTGCGTCTGTAGCTCTCGGAGGGCTTTATCAGTTTGGGGAAACTGAGGCACAAAGCAGCAAATGACTTGTCGGCCCTTCTCTGACCCCCACGGTGATGGGACCCACCTTCTTGCTGCCCGGCTGCTCCCGGGATGCTGCTTTTTAAAGGCAAAACCAGCCTGGCCCTGGGAAGCCACGGCTTCGTGCAGGGTCTGTCGCTCCCCAGGCTCCCGGCGTTTGTATTTCACGCCCAAAGTGGCTCTTTCCCTCTGCATCACGGGGGGACCTGCCCTGGGTCCCGCCTCGGTGGGGGGCTCGGGGCTGGGCGATACCCCCCTGCTCGGGGTGCAGGGTAAGGACGGGAGGGTGGGGACCCCCCCAAACCCCTCCTGGGGTGCACGTCCCGTAGCAGAGGGAGGACAGAGGGCTGGTGGCCCCTCGAACCATCCCACCCGCTCTGCTACCCCCCACCCTGAGCAGCCGAGCCCTGGCTGCCAGGCAGCAGCGGAGCAGGAAGAAAGGAAAGCAAACCCTGAATCTGGGGCTAAAAATCCCTTTTTAGGGCTAAAAAGGCTTCATTTGGCAGGGGTCAGGGCCAGGGACGTGGTTTCCAGCAGCCTCGATGGAGCATCGCCCGTCCCGCACCCAGCTGGTACCTCCTCACGAGCGGCTTTGCTGAACCCAGCCCCGTATCCATCGAAAGGCGACGATGCCGGGGGGCTCGGGCCAGCTGGGCAAACAGGCTGCCCTCGGCCCCACGCCTGTTTCCACAGAAAAATAACGAGCTCGGTAATTATCTGTGTCATGGCTTGGCTCTCCCCGCGGCTCGGAGCATGGGCTGCCTCTGCCTGCATCCCACCACCTCCCTTAGCCCCTGCCCACGCGCCGGCTTTGCTCCTGGCAGGCAGCAGCTGTGTTTTCCCGTGGTGTGCACCACGGAAAACACCGTTCTGAGTGGGGCTGTGGGCTTGGCTTTGCTGGTCCTGGCTTTGCCCCGAGGCTGCAGAGGGAAGGGGCCAGGGAAGGCTCCGGGCTGCTCCGGCCAGCGATGCTCCGGGCGAGCCCCAGCCCCGCGGCACGGCCCCGCTTCGACGTATCCTCCTCTCTCGTCTCCGCGTAAGAACAACAAACAACACACACACACGCGCTCAGAAATTTCTTATAAAATAAAATATACATAAAAAAAAGAAAAAAAAAAAAGCGTGCAGGAAATTCTTGCCCTTTAACTTGGAGGCTCTGGGAAGGCGAGATTGCTCCCCTGGGCAGCCGCAGCTGTGTCAGACGGAGGAAAGCTGCCTGCAGCCTGCCCCGCTGATGGGAACCAGATGACAGCAGCCCCCCGAGCAGCGGGAGAGCGGCCAGAGATGCTGCTCGCCGGCACGTGATGGTACTGGGACGCCGGAGCAGCCCGTGCTCTCCACCACCTTCCTTCCCCGGCCCAGAGGAAAGGGGGTTGGAAAGCAACCGATACGGTTCTTTTGTGTTTGTCCCCCCAAATCCGGCTCTTCCGGAGCAGAAGCGCTTTCCCTGCGGGGTCTGGGCTGCATCCTATAGGGCATCATGGAGAGAGGTGAAGGTGGAAAGGTGGAGCTCGAGGAACAGGAACGTATCAGCCGTGCTGGGCAGGAGAGTCATAGACTGAAACTCCTGGAGTAAATAACTCAACTGTTGTGTCGTTGCTGGTCTCGTTAGGGAGGTGACAGCAACCGGGACAGGTTGGGGACTTCAGAGATAGAATCACAGAATCATAGAATTGTTCTGGTTGGAAGAGACCTCCAAGATCATCGGGTCCAACCATTAACCCAGCACTGCCAAGTCCACCACTAAATCATATCCCTTAGATGCTGCAGGGGAAGGAAATACTCTAACGCCGGGAGACCTCAACCATCAGAAACAGTTAGAAACCCTTAAGAGAAAGACCAACGCAAAAAAATTCAGCACAAGTTGAAACTGTGCTGCTCCGCTGCAAGAGGAACAGGTTGCCCAGAGAGGTGGGAGATGCCCCATCCCTGGAAACATTCCAGGTCAGGCTGGACGGGGCTCTGGGCAACCTGATCTAGTTGAGGATGTCCCTGCCCATGGCAGGGGGTTGGACTGGATGGGCTGTAACGGTCCCTTCCCACCCAAACCATTCCGTGACTCTGTGATTCCTGCACGGCTGGCAGGAGGCAGCGAGGCCGGTGGTGAGACCTCTCCAGCCGCCGGGAATGCTGCGGGGGAAACCGGGCGCAGGCAGAGCGAGATGCCCAGCAGCGCATCCCCGGGGCAGGCGCCGCTCGCCTGGGAGCCCTGATGCCGGTGCCACCAGCGCTCCCGGGTCTCCAAAAAGCAGCAGAGGGCTCAGCTTAACGATGCTGAGCTGTTGGAAATGGGGCCGGGGGTTCCCAAACGCTGCCGCGGAACGTCGGAGCCGGCGCTGGTTGGGGACGGGTTAGCGGCGCTAACCGAAATCGCGCCGTTCTGGGCCGGCTGCTCCCCCCCTGGACCTGCACCACCCCATCAGGCTTACGCTGGGCTGGTTTTTGTTGGGGTTTTTCAGCTTCACGTACATCTGGCAGAGGAAAGGCCCTTCAAAAGACAGAAGCGTTTTATGGACGATGCCAACAGATCTGCCAGGGTGCTTTAAAGCGCATCCCATCCCCTCCGCCTTATTCTTCCCTGTCCACCTTGGCTTTTTCCGTGCAGTCCTTCGAGCCCCGTCATTCCCTCACTCTTCCCGAAGGCTTTTCTTCTTGTTTTCTCTTTCTCCCGTCTTCCCATCTCTCTCTTCCCCCCAGAAGCTCGCCGGTGAGCAGAGAGCACAGCCCCTTCCGTGGCACAGCTCGCTGGCTTCGCCCCGTCCCAGCTCCCCGAGGCGTCAGGGCTGGAGAACATCCCTAACGGGGTGCAAAGCCCCCGGGAGCTGGAACGGAGAGAGCCTCGGGGCTGGCACAGAGCCCACGAGCTCAGGAGAACGCTGGTCCTACCAGGAGGTCCTGCCTGGTGCCTTCACCCAACGAGTGCCAAGGTCTTGCTTGGCCGTTTCCCACCGCGGGTGGATCAGCGCAGCTCCACCTCGTTTTTCCAGACCGTGGAAATTTTGGCACAGATGCCATGACAAGCGACCCTCAGCTCTTCCCACGGCAGAAGCTTGGTCCCCACCGATGTCCTGCTTCGGGGCATCACCTCCGCGCCAAAAATCGGTGCTACTGAGAGCGGCAGGGCACAAAACCTGCAAAGCTCGTGGGAGAGGACGTCACCGGAGGGGGGTGGAAAGAGCTCCTGGGTCTGCAGGGTGAGGTGGACCACCATGGTCTCGGAGCAAGCCCCGGGAGAAGCTGCCAAAGCCCCGTCTTCCCAGGCAGAAACGCGCTGTGCCTTCAGCGACACGCCAAAGCCTCCTCCTTGCCTGTACGTGGCGTTGAGGAGGGGGCTCCTTATTGCCCCGAATTTATCTATAGATGAGCGATCCCTACCGTGGCTCATGTACTGCTGTTTCCTCCCGAACGTGTTCCCTGCACCACGTTCCCCACGGAAGAGCGAAGAAGACTGATGTAGACTCACTTTCCAGAATAATTTTCCCCATTCGGAAACGAGGAAAATAATACTCCACTGGGGTAATTTTGAGGGAAAATGCATCAAGGATAGGAAAATACCAACAAGGGAAAACACTCGGGACTCTGCTGCCGAGAGGAGAAGCTGCCCCTCGGCCAGGTCAGACCATCCCTGCGAGACGGTTTGACCCAGGATTTTCAGTGAGGAGGCTCCTCCACCCCAGCCGTGTCCGTGTCCCCCCGGGACAAGCTGCATCTCCCGGGGAGCCGACAGCTCTCCTGCGCTCAGAAGAAAGTCATTACAGAAGCGTAAGACTCGTGCTGCAGCAAACCAGGCCCTTGCTCGAAGCCCGGGCTTGGCCCGTTGCCTGGCTCCGGGTCTGTTTCCTATAAATTTCAGAGAATCCCATAAACCGTAGAAATTCGGAGCTTGCTGCCAGCGCGGTTTGCTGTTTATTGGAGAAGGGGTTGGATGAAACCCCCTTATCTGAGCACCCCTGACCTCCGGGAGTGGGAACCGGGGGCTGTAGTTTGGGGGTCCCTTTGTAGGGGACACTTCCCAGCCCTGGAGGTGACCTCTATCCACACGGGCCAGCGAGAGGAGGAGGAGGAGGAGGAGGGAGTGACCCCTGTGCTGGTGATGGGCTCTGGTGGGACCTGGGGGTGGTTCATCCCCCTGGGGGGACGCCCGGTGGCTTTGCCACCATGGGGTCTTCCTCACCCCAAACCAAGGACCCCTCCAAGAAATGCTTGAGGAAGGGGGTGCACCCAGGCCACGGCTGGTGGAGCCCTGGAGGTGGCTGAGCCTTCTTCGTGCCAAGAGGCCTCCTCAGATACAGGGATCACTCTACACCAGCGGAAGGATGATAGCTAGAAGCAACGTGCCGCGTGGTGAAGACCCGCTGACCCTTTGGCACGCCGTCTGACCCATCGCCTCACACAACCAAGCGCAGAAGTGCTTCATCTCCCCAGGCAAGGGGGCTCGAGATGGAGACCGCCTTTGGGGAAGGGCCACCAGCCTGGTGGGGGATGATGCTCTGCTACTGCGGAGGCAGGGGCTGTGCTGGGGGTGGTCTCCACCACCTCCTGGGCTGCCGAGCACTGGAGAAAGTCTTCATCCCTTCATCCTCGGTGTTGTGTCTCAGAGAGCTCCTCGCTGGAGCCGTGATGCCCACCGCGGGGTCTGTTAAAACTTCTCAGAGCCGACCCGGCACGGCAGCTATTAACATCTCCGTCTTAGGGGTGGAAACATGATGCAGGAGCCCATCGATCCCTCCAGAAGGGACACGTCCCCCTGGGGATGTGCTTTGCAGAACAAATCTGGCATCAGGGCTTGGTCCTCTACTGAAGCCCCCATTGAGCTGGCCCAGGCTCCTCGGGATAATTCGCTTGTCTAACGAGCGCTTGGCACCAGCCGGTGATCAAAGCCCACTTTCCTCTGCTCGGGGGAAGGAAAGGAAACCGCGGTCCTGAAGCGCATTGTGGTTTTGGTTGGCGGACCCCGGCGTTTGATGCGCTGCCAGGAACATCTCGGCGCCGACGGCTCGTGGAGCCGCCGCTTCCCTTGTGCTAGCACCCGCGCCTGCAGCGCTCACGCCTTCGCGAGGCTTGGGCCAGGGAGGTACCCAGGGCTTAGCTGGACCCCCCACAGCACCAGGCCAGGCATTTTCACCCCGCAGCTCGGATAAAGTCCTGCACCCCCACCACACGACACTGCAATCCTGCAGGCCAGAGTTACCTCCAAAAAACCCCAAGAGGTAGCGCTGGAAAACAAGCTGAAATGCTGGTTTCTTTACGCTTGCGGCACGGAGGGCTCTGTGCCCCGCTGGAGGCACATTCTTCCTTGGTGGAAGAATGGAGACTTGTCCCAGCTACATCAGCCCAGAAACCTTGGGCTTCCAGTTAGATGGGATGGGGTGATGGAAATAGCACCCAACGGCGTTCTTCAGGACTACACAGCACTGCACAAATATCATCTAACCAGCCACGCGGCCTGGAGAGCCATCTCCAGCAGCTAACGGGCCCCAGGAGGTCAGCTCGTGACCGGACTGGGGTGACTGGGAGGGCGGTGGGATGAACGGAGCCATCGTGGCCGTAGGGCGGGTGATGACAGCAGCGATGGCTCGAGGGAAAGGGGACCGGCCAGGCGCTCATCCCGCAGGAGACCTTCTTGCCTTGGGCTGCAGCTCTGGGAGCTTCACGCTGCTCCCGCACTACAGGAGGCCACCGGCAGCATCGCATCTCCTGCATCTCCTTTTACCTGGACCTAAAGTTTCCTGGGGCTGCACCGGGAGGCGGATGGTGTGTCCCCAGGAAAGGTCCTTCTCCTAAAGACACCACGAAGTGGAGAAGGGGTGGAAGATGTGCTCCTGCCCCTAGACTGCAAGGGGCTTTCTGGTGGCATGCAAGGTACAGGAGATGGCCACCGCTGTGGCTACTGCACATGAAGGATGGGCCAGACACTGGTCTGTGGCCATAGTCCCAGGTCCTGGTGGCCAGCGTGGCCACGTCCCAGGTCACCATCACCCACAAGCACGAGATGAGGGGAGTTCACCGCTTTGGCCCCCTTCGGCTCTGCCCAGGGAGGTGCCGCTTCCCTGGGCTGGGCTCTTCCTGCCTCCCCCTGCCTGCAAGGCATTTTGAGGCAGAAAGAGCCTGTTTTGGGATTATCCATCCTGTTTTAGGCTGCAGCATGGAGCTTCTTTTAAAAGGTCTCCTGGGACGGATCTGTCCTGCTAAATAGGTGCGTGGCCACTTCCTACACCCACAGCGTCTCCCTGCTCTTAGCCGGGGCGTGGCGAGATGCTGCAAAACCACAGCGAGCCAGAAAAGGTCACCAGAAACCAAACACGAGGCTATTCCTAAACCCCTGCCGGCGCCGAGCGTGGGAGGGCAGCCCGGCAGGTCCTCGTGGGGCTCTGGTGAGGGCTCGGTGCAGGCAGCGCTGCCCGCCTGCCTGCGCCGAGCCCCGCTGCGCGGCAGGAGCGTCACAAACCCAACCATTTTGCCCTTCTCCCTCCAGTCCCTGGCCTCTCTCCACCGCTGCGCCTTGGCGGAAAGGTCTCGGTGCAGAGGTTGTTCGCGTGCAGGCTCCCAGCTCAGCAAGATGTCCTTGGCCCCCCAGGAGCTCCAGGTGGGTCCCAAGCCAGGGGACCCACCGCCCTCACGCCCACGGCCAGTGTCTCTGCCCCTCGTGCCAGCGGTCTCCAGAGCCCGTTTGCTGCCCGACAAGCCCAGCCAGACCCCGCGACCCACCCGGGAGCACGCGCCGGGGCTGGTCCTTACCTTTGAATCCCCGCATCCCCACTGGACCTGGAGGTCCAAGGTCTCCTTGGTCCCCTTTCAAGCCACGCGGTCCTGGTGGTCCCCTCTCCCCGGGCAGCCCTGGAGCGAGGACAAAGAGGCAAAATGACCCTGTTGCAGCAGAGGCCAACACAAACCAGGCGTGCACACACACGCACACGCACACACGCGTGTCCTGCTTGCCAGCAGACGTGCCGGGTGGTCTCTGGTTCTTCACCAGAAGTCGGGGACCATCAGGAGACACCTGAGAGCCCACCTCATCCTCTCTTCTGCACCCGCCCCTGGATACGGGATGGATTTCACCCAAAGATGGGCTGGTGCTAATGCAGCTCTGAGCCTCTGAAGGCTTAGATTAAGGTAACCGGGCTCCAAAGCTGGAGACCAAGGAGGAAGAGCGAGGAGCCAGGTTGGAGCAGAGACCCCAGGGAGACACGATGTGCCCAGCATGAGCTGCAGGTCCCTTGCATCCACGCACGCTGACAGGTGGGTTTGCTATCTATTGGAGAAGGGTTTGGATTCAAACCCCTGATCTCCAGGAGGTGGGAAATGGGGGCTTTAGTCTGGGAGCTTGGGCTCCCTTCGCAGAGGACACATCCAAGCCCTGGAGGTGACCTCCATCCAGCAAGGGGAGGAGGAGGGAGAGACCCCCCGCGATGGGGAAGGCCTCTGGTGGGACCTGGGGGTGGTCCCACCAGCCTGACCCAGCAGGGACTCAGCCCGAGCCTGAGTTCGGGTCAGACCCGAAGCTCCCGGGGGAGAAGCCCTTCAGCCAGAGCCTCCTCCAGCACCCGAGCTCAGCCCCCTGCCTGGCCCGACGCCGCTGCTCGCCCCTGCCCCTGCGGAGGGAAGCCCCGGATTCCCTTGGCACTGCGCCTTCCGCCCCTCCTGGGCTGGGCTTTTCCAGACTTAGTCAGTATTTTCCTCTGGTTTAAGAGGAAAAAAAGCTGCCAGGAGGAATTTGGGCACCAGCTCCAGTGGACACGGTCTGGGGTTTAATTCTTTCCCTGCTGCGTCCGGCCAACACCTCGCCTCCCTCCCGGGGGGATGCTGCAGCGTGTCAGGACCCGGCTTCGTGTTCGGGTAGAGGAGCTGGGCAGAGGCAGGGGGGTGGATTCGCTGTGCAGCGGGGGATTCACCCGGGGTGCTTTGCAACGCCTGCTGCACCTGAACCCGACCTTCTCCCACCCAAAGGGCTGGTGCTGTGACCGCATCCAGAAAAGCCCCAGAGAAAGCGAGACAGAGCAAGACCTAAGAATAGTGGCCCTTTCAGCAACTCTTCCCGAAGGTGAACCCTCCGGAGAGTGTTTTGTTTCCCTGTTTAAACAAAAAAAAAAAAAAAAAAAAAAAAAAGAAAAGAGGAAAGAAGCCAGACGATATATTTCTGATGCTCGTTACACCCAAGAAAAACAGCCATGAATCTGTCAACGCAAAAAAAATACAGCGGTCGGTGAAAGGAGCACGGGGAAGGGCTTCGGAGAGCGGTCGGGTTTCCAGGCTGGCTCTGCCTCCCCGGCGGGTCCTGCCGCCCGCGGGGAGTGGGGAAGGGGGGTGCCCAAATGTGACCCCCGCAGCCCAGCCCAGGCCCAGCCCCTCGGATGCTCAGATGGGCTGACCCCCCTGCTCCGACGCCGACAGTCCTACGCGGGTCATGTCTTCGGGAGCCAAGGCGAAGCCAGGGCTGGAGACCCTGGGCGGAGAAGGAGGTCCATGCCCCAGGCACATGGAACCTGTGGCCTCACCACGGAAGAGCCTCGTGGAGACAGAAACCTGCATGAAGTCCTCACGAAAGGGGATCCTCCGTCACCTCTGTGCCACCCCCCGGCTCTGGGATGCAAAGCCAGTATTTCTAAGTTCGGCTTAAAATTAGAAACAGGCTCAAGCCGAGCCCTGTTTCTCAGGGTGGGGGGTGTCTTCTGTTGTTTTTTAAATTGAATTTCTCTCAAAACAATGGTTGGAATTAAGAAGGGGAAAAAAATTGGCATTCTTGACATTGAAAACAGTGTCCTATGGAAAACCTCGGAGCTGCAGGCGGTGGCCGCGTCCCCTCCGCCAGGCTGGAGGGAGCCCGCGCCGGGTCCCCGTGCGCTGCGGGGGGGTGCGGGCAGCAGGGCCAGCGCCGGCGCCTTGCAAGGGCTGGGACGTAGCGAGCACGGTGGGGCGGCAGCTCCTGCACAGCCCTGCGCTGGGCGGCTGCGGCGAGGGAGCCCGGGGGCACGGGCCTGCCGGTGACGGTGACGGACCCTTGCAGCTCTCGCCGTCCCGGGGAGATGAGGGAAACGGCAGTCTGGGAGGAGACAGGGCAGCAGGCTGATCCCGGTGTTCTCCAAGGACTCGTGCATAGCCAGCGAGTCCCAAGGGACGGGCTGGGAAGTCCCCAGGAGGTGCCCCGTCGGCTCTACGGACTTTGGGTGAGGGCTTGCAGGGTTAGGGGCACCCTGGACGTGTTGTTCCTTACCTCGCAGCCCAGGCAGGCCGGGAAGACCAGGTTTCACCCTCCATCCCTTCATTGCCTTGGTCTCCTTTGGGTCCTGGTGGCCCTGAAACATAACAGGTACCTGAGCGCGGCCATCGCGCGCCGGCGGTGCAGCCACGCAGCAGATACACGAGGGCACCCACCCACCCACCCTTCCCCGGCCGTTGCTGTCTGTCAGGTGTCCGTGGACCCCTAACAAACACAGACCCCTGCAGGCAGGAGTGAGGTGACAGCGAGGGAGCTCCCCGGCAGCCTTCTTCCACGACCTGGGGGTTTTAAAGCCCAAACGCGACTCCATCGACCTGTCCCATGTGCCAGAAAAACTTCACCTTGGAGCTCCTGCGCTTCCACCTGAGCACAACTCTATGGGAAATTCCAACCTCCTGGAATTTCCTTTTGACCAAAAGTTGTGACATCTCCAATGAAATAACGTGGGGAAAAAAAAACCCAAAAGAAATGCATTTTGGAAATATTGAGATGAACCTTTAGGAGGGGATTCTAAAGAAAGACATTGAGGGGCTGGAGCGTGTCCAGAGACGGGCAACGGAGCTGGGGAAGGGGCTGGAGCACAAGTGCTGTGAGGAGCGGCTGAGGGACCTGGGGGGGTTTGGCCTGGAGACAAGGAGGCTGAGGGGAGACCTTCTCGCTCTCTGCAACTCCCTGAAAGGAGGGTTGGAGCCAGGGGGGGTCGGTCTCTTCTTCCCAAGGAACAGGCGACAGGACAAGAGGAAACGGCCTCAAGTTGCGCCAGGGAGGTTTAGGGTTGGATCTTGGGAACCATTTCTTCCCCGAAAGGGCTGTCAGGCCCTGGCACAGGCTGCCCAGGGCAGTGGGGGAGTCCCCCATCCCTGGGGGATTGAAAAGACGTGTAGATGTGGCGCTTGGGGACATGGGTTAGTGGTGGCCTTGGCAGTGCTGGGTTACGGCTGGACTCAGTGATCTTGGAGTCTCTTCCAACCTAAATGATTCTGTGATTCTATGATTTGCATCCTGATTCAGGAACTGGCCATCAGTGATTGCTTTTCGGTGTAAACTCTTGTGAGCGAGTGGAGAGTCCAACCCGTCACAGAGTTCTATTCCCCAGCCTGCAAAGGGCCAAGCCCGCAAAGCTGAAAACAATTATGAGCTAAAATCAATTGGAAGAAAGAATTTGAACAGACAAAAAAAAAATTACTCATGGGATGACAGAAAATAGGGCTGAGAGAGGCCTGGAGGGGTCAACTGGTCTTTGTCCTACCAAGCCAGGGTGATAATTGGAAACTGTTAAACACTGTTTTCCTAGAAACCCCAAAAGCCGTCATCTCAGCGTTGTGCGGAAAGCAAACCACCAGCCAGGGCTACGGGCGACGTGGCGATGCCAAAGGATCAGGAGAGGAAGAGGGGGATGTTCAGCAGCCCTAAGGAATGAGTAATTAGGATCTGCAAATACGGCGCAGAAGCGAGCGGGTTTCCTGAGCAGACGAACCGCAGCAAGCCCGGGAAACGGCCGAGCTGGGGGTGGCCAGGGGCTGGGAGAGGGCTGCGGGGAGACACTGCCTCAGCTTGCCCTGGGTCTCCTCTGCCCTACGCGATGCACATCTCTGGGCGCTGAGAGAACGCGGGGACGGACCCCCGGGCCCTGGGGACACATCTCCTGTTGGCAAAACAAAAGGATGCAAAGGACAATGGACACCCGGGAGAGCTGAGTACAACGGGGAGGTGTTTTTGGGTGGGAACAAGAGGAATCATGCGCAGCAGGGATGCTGCCTGGCCCTGGGCAGGAGAGGCAGGGTTCTCCACCACGCAGAAGGTCCAGCAACGTTCCCGAGCTGCTCCACAGGGGGACGTGGGGCAGGAGCCAGGCGAGGGCCACGCTGGATGAGGGTGCTGGGGTGGCTGGTGAAAGAGTTTTCATCCCCACAGCATTAAAGAAGGGTGTTACACAACAGCCATTAAATCATCGAATCGCGGAAGGGTTTGGGTGGGAAGGGACCTTTCAAGGCCATCTAGTCCAACCCCCTGCCATGGGCAGGGACATCCTCAACTAGATCAGGTTGCCCAGAGCCCCGTCCAGCCTGACCTGGAATGTTTCCAGGGATGGGGCATCTCCCACCTCTCTGGGCAACCTGGGCCAGGGCCTCACCACCTTCAGCGTAAACAATTTCTTCCTTATATCTACATGTTCTTAAATGCACTTACTTGCCTGCTGGAGTTTGAAAAACTGAACAGATGGGCAAATAAATAAGCAATAGGATGGACCTGATTGCATAAATAGACGGTGTTAAGTACAGCCATTGATGGACCTGCTGGAGCGGGGCCAGAGGAGGCCACGGAGATGATCCGAGGGCTGGAGCCCCTCTGCTGTGGAGACAGGCTGAGAGAGTTGGGGTTGTTCAGCCTGGAGAAGAGAAGGCTCCGGGGAGACCTTATTGCGGCCTTTCAGGACCTAAAAGGGGCTTATAGGAAAGGTGGGGACAGACTTTTTATCAGGGCCTGTAGTGATGGAACAAGGGGTGATGGTTTTAAACTAAAGGAGGGGAGATTCAGACTAGACCTAAGGAAGAAGTTTTTCACACTGAGGGTGGTGAGGCCCTGGCACAGGTTGCCCAGAGAGGTGGGAGATGCCCCATCCCTGGAAACATTCCAGGTCCGGCTGGACGGGGCTCTGGGCAACCTGATCTAGTTGAGGATGTCCCTGCCCATGGCAGGGGGTTGGACTGGATGGGCTGTAACGGTCCCTTCCCACCCAAACCCTTCTGTGATTCTGTGATTCTGTGATTTTCAGTGCCCCAAAAGAGCAAGAGGGAGGCCAAGTCACGCCAGTTTGCTGAAGGGGAATAATGTGGGTATGTTTAGGCTGCCCTGTAAAACCCAACCCCTTCTGAAATGAAGACCTAACGGGGAATGTATTAACATAAGTCAATACCATTAATTTCAGCCTACAGGGCATTACAGAACGCAGCGCCTGCCAGAGAGCCACGGCTTCACAGGGGTGATGGCGAGTTCGACGGGCATCGGTGGGAGTGCCAAGGCAGAGGGGTTTCCTACCAGCGTATCTCCTGCCTGAAGGCCCCAGGTGTCCTGGGATGAGCAGCCAAAGCTCTGCACAACCCAGCCATGCCTCTGGGTCCAGGTCAAGTTCTTCCCTCCCCTGCTGCACCCCAGCACAGCAAAGCTGCCTGCTCGGGGCACCTCTCCTTGGGACCGGAGCTGCCTTTCCTCCTCCAAATCAGCTGCTACAGTGCAGGCCCCCAGTCCTCTCCCATCATCTCATCATCTCATCTCATCCCATCCCATCCAATCCCATCCCATCCCATCTCATCTCATCTCATCCCTTCCACCAGCTCAGAACACCATCCCATGGGATGTCGGGGAGGTCAAGGGCATGGACACCTAAGAAGGGGACTAGGTTTCAAGGAGGATGACCATGGGCAACTGACAATCATCTCATCTGCTCCATGAGAGCTGGAGGCTGGGAGAACACAGCCAGGGAAGAGCTATGCTGTCCCTTATTGCCTCTCCCTAATGCCTGGGGTTAGAAACAGGGCCTGGGGACAGGCAGACCCTCGGGCTGACCATGTTTGCTGGCTCCTAGGCTTTGGCATTCATCCTCCAGAGCTCTTCCCACAGCGGTGAGCCCTGTGGTCCACCAGCCCCCGGAACAGCTCCTCTTGGCTACACCCAGGCAGCTCCACGAGAAGAGACGGTCCCGTCCCCAGGCACAGCCGGTGGGATGGGACACGGAGCAGCACAGCTGGTGGGATGGGTCACGGAGCAGCTGGGGCGGAGGATGGAGGAGCGCTGGGAGGGGTGTTGGGAGAGGCCGAGCGGCGCTGCAGACACCGTGCCAAGCTGGTCCCCACCCCACAGCGTTGGAGGTTTGCACCCAGGACAGAAACCCCAGCCCAGACGCACCCCCGCTTCGCCCCCCTGCCTGCGCGGGGCTGGGCTGCTCGCTGCACCAGCGGAGGAGAGAAGCCCTCCAAGACCATCGGGATGAGGACTCCCATGACGTGCGCGGATCTGACGGCCAGATGGGACCGTTGCAATCACCCCGCCAGACCTGCTGCGAGCCAGCACATCCCACCCGGCGAGCTGTGCCAGCGGCTCCGGGCGGGCGGTGGATGATGCCCGTGGTGACACCGTTGTTTAAGACCCAGAGCCCCTCTGCGCTGCGAGGCCAAGCCCTCTCTGAGACACGTGAGCTGCTTGGCATGGTCGGCTGCTGGAGACGAGCCTGGGGACCTCCCCAAGCTGCCATCACCTCAACAGCCTCAAAAAAGCCAGAGCGCGGGACAGCGAAGGTCTGGGGGGAAGGAACATGCACCCCCTGCATCGCCCCGGACTGGCTCCGCTCGTGCAAATCCAGCCGGGAGCACGGTGGATTCATCCAAGGACACTTGGAGCTGGGGTGAAGCCAGCTGGGCACAAGGCTCCTAAATTATCCAGGACCCATCGCGGCCGGCAGAGCGCGGGGAGGGAGGGGGGACGGGGAGAGAGGGAGGTGGGGCTGCCAGGGGTGCGTCAGGGCTTTGCTTTCTGCCCGTGTCCATTGGAGTAACGTGGCGCATGGTGTCGGGCTCCGCGACAGCCCCCGGCCCCAGCGGCTTCAATCCGAGGGCGGGTGACGTCCTCCCCACGGCAGCGGGGGGGAGAGGGGACGGGGGTGGGTGGGCGGCTATGAAAACCTCGAAGCAGTGGGTGCAACGTGGACCCAGCAGCCCCAAATCAGGGGTCTGGAGCCAACGTCCCCCAGGGACCAGGGAAATGACCCCAGCGAGCTGCTGGGACCCGAGGGCGATGGCTGGCCTGGATGGGGAGATGTGGCTGCTGCGGTTCAACCCACGTCCGTCCCCTCTCGGCTCAGCAGACGGCCAGAGGGAGCAAGTGCCTCGGCGTCAGCCCCCTCCTTCCCATCTGGTATCTCAGCTGGAAGCACCAGAAATGAGCACCGGCGCGTTGCGTCTCCGCAGGGGCAAACCAAGAGCCTGGAGGTGGGACAGCAGCTGCCCCCCGACCTCGTCGCTCTGCCCCCAGGAGCTTGCACTGGGCAATTCTGTGTTTCTTCGTGGTTCTTTCCCCCTCCCGTGGCCAGTTCATTCGCTGCGACCGTGGTCAGGTCACGGCATTTAACAGCCACGGATGTGTCCTGCGTGAACTTGTCCAGCTCCTTTTGGACCCGCCGGGGTTTCTGCCTCCACAAAGCCCGGCAGCAGGGAGCTGCAGCTGGGTGACAAGGTGGCGTGTGGGGAAGGGCTGAGCCCCTCCCGGGCTTGCTGCCCACCATCTCATCGGGTGCTTTTGTGCCACAAATCACGAAGATGCTCGTGCTGGTTCCCATCGCAGCCCTGTTCGGCTGCCCCTGTTCCCGAAGAGCCCAACCCCATTCCCTTCCCCATCATCCCAGGAAGCCAAGCTGCTCCCAAGGGAGGCAGCTCCCTCGCTCCCTCTTTTAGCCTCTAAGGTCTTCGGAGCAAAAGCCGCCTTGGTGCAGCACAGAGGGACCCTCCTCTTGCTGCTCCCCAGTCACATCAGGCGACCGGACTGGGGCCCACCACAGCAGCCACGGGTTTCTCCAGCGCAGGCGTCTCCACCTGAGCTGGTCCCCTCGGAGCTGGGCTGCCCGAGGAGATGGAGCGCTGTGGGATGCCGAGGGGTGGGTGATCCCACAGCAGCAAGAGAGTCAGGTAGGAAACAGCTGGAAATTCCTGACACCAGAGAGGAAGAAATGCCCGAGCAGATGGTTGACCCTGGCCGTACAGCCACGCTCGTGAGGTAACGGTGTGACAAACGGCTGGACCTTCCAGATAATCAAGAAGAAGGGAGCAGATGCTCAGCAGAGCGAGGGGGGGATTACCGAGGCAACCAAGAAATACCAAAAAAAAGGGGATCAGCAAAACTAGAGTCAATGGCCAAGAGGCAGCAGGGATGGGCTGTGTGTTTCACCATGATGAGGGTGGTGAGACACGGGCACAGGTTGCCCAGAGAGGTGGGAGATGCCCCATCCCTGGAAACATTCCAGGTCAGGCTGGACGGGGCTCTGGCAACCTGATGTAGTTGAGGATGTCCCTGCTCATGGCAGGGGGTTGGACTGGGTGGGCTTTCATGGAATCACAGAATCATTCAGGTTGGAAGAGACCTTTAAGATCATCAAGTCCAACCGTTAACCCAGCACTGCCAAGGCCACCACTAACCCATGTCCCCAAGCGCCACATCTACACGGCTTTTCAATCCCTCCAGGGATGGGGACTCCCCCACTGCCCTGGGCAGCCTGTGCCAGGGCCTGACAGCCCTTTCGGGGAAGAAATGGTTCCCAATATCCCACCTAACCTCCCCTGGCGCACTTGAGGCCGTTTCCTCTCGTCCTTTAAAGGTCCCTTCCCACCCAAACCTTTCTGTGACTCGATGGTTCTATGATTTGGGAGGGGCTGAGGTGGTAAAGGAGGAGAAGATCTCAGGGGGAAGATGGAGTAAAGGGGATGTACGGTAAAGGGAATTATGTGATGGACGATGACCGAGGGCACTGGTGGGCAGCCTTCTGCTTGATCACCGCAGTACGAAAGCACGGCAAAAACCCCACCGGCTCTGCTGTGCTCGGTCCTGGTTCTCTTTCATGGTCAGGAGGGACCTGGCAGAGTTTTTTCCTGGCTTCTTTGAGGGAACCTTGGGAGCTTTCTTCCTAACATGGATGGAGGAGCATTTGGAGAGTCCAAGGTGATGGAGACAACCGAACACCGCAGACACCTAACGTGATGCCTGGTGGGTTTGATACCCCAAAGAGTACCTGAGACATCCCCACAGGACATCCCCATGCCACAGGGACCATCTCCACCACCACCCAAAGCACCGAGGACACCCCCCTCCTCACGACAGCTTCATGCCCCAGCGAGGGAGCTGCTTACAAGAGGTGCTCGGCTTACCCCGTATCACGGAGATGTTCTTCAGCGCGACGGAGTGCTCCCAGTCCTTCAGCCGCAGGTCCTCCGTCACGTTGTTGAGGATGGCCAGCTCGTGCTTCAGCTGCTCCTCCATGGCTATGTGGATGAGGCGCATCTGCCGGGCATCTTCGGTGGCGTTGCTGATCAGCACCTGCAGGTCCTGGATGCGGGTATGGTGGACGTTCACGTCGTAGGAGAAGGTCCTGTTCATGGTGTCCATGGGCCCCATTCACGGCTGTCACCTGGTCGCTCAGGCTCTCCACCCTGCTGCCCAGGTGGCTCAGGAGGTGGTCGTGGTGCTGCAGCAGCAGCCGGCTGCTGTTGCCTTCCACGGAGAGCTTGTACATCTCCTGCTGAGGCCGCGTCGCTCTGTTGGGTCAAGCTGTCCCAGAGGTTGGACACTGCCTTGTCGGTTTGGCTGGCCTGGGTCTGCAGGCTCCAGAGAAGCCCTTCCAGCTTCTGCAGTGACCCCGTCATGAGGAACAAGGAGTCTGAGTGGTTCTGCAGGAGGTCCTGGAGCCTCCAGATGTGGTCCAGCACGTCCCCCCTTCAGAGGTAGGTGCAGCAGCTTCAGCTGCATGTCCCGAAAGCTCTCGTTGAGGCGGTTGACGTTCCCCATCAGCGCCTTCAGGTCCTCGGGGGAAGTCTGTGGTCTGGAGACTGCAAGGGATGGAGAGGAGGGGGCATCAGAAACCATCCCATGGAGGTGGGGACCCTCCTGAGAGGTGCAACCCCGTCTCTTCCCAAGGAGTGCCTGGACATCCCTTGTTCCTTGGTGCTTGGAGGTAGAAGCCCTACCTCCACCCCCAAAAGGTTCGTCCCATCAGCCCCTCTTTGGCCCCACGGTTTTCTCCACGGTTGGAGAAGGAGGTTGGTTGCTGAAGGCCTGCAGAAGGAGACACCTCGCTCAGGAAGGGCAGCAAGGCTCCCAGCAGCGCTGGGCTTTGCCATATGGGTCACAGCGCTACAGAGCTCTGCGCCGCGGCTTCGCCCGGCTTGGTTTGCCTCGGGTCAGAGGCCTGGCTGCTAAAGGCGTCCGCTTCCCTTTCCGGAAAACAGACCTTAAAAACCGCTTTTCCCCCACTGAGGTTTTCGTTTGAATCTTAACCGCCAGGTTTCCCTCTGGCCGCGGGGGCCCGGGCCTGAGCGCAGCCCCCGCTCTGTAATGAAGACCATCAGGCTGGCTCGGCAGGTCGCCACGGCCGGGGTGCGGCTTGCTGTCGGCCTCCAAGTACCGCATCCCGCATCCCGGGGCTGCCAGGGCTCTTCCCCAGCGAGGAAACCCACCCCGGCTCAGGAGCATCCGCATTCCAGGGCTGCCATGGCTGTTCCCGAGGGAGGAAACCCACCCCGGCTCAGGAGCATCCACATCCCGGGGCTGCCAGGGCTCTTCCCCAGCGAGGAAACCCACCCTGGCTCAGGAGCATCCCGCATCCCGGGGCTGCCAGGGCTGTTCCCAAGGGAGGGAAGGAGGGAGGAAACCCACCCTGGCTCAGGAGCATCCTTCACCCCCCGCCTCTGCACCCCAGCTGGGAGAGAGCTCCCAGTCACCCTGGCACCCACCCCACGCCCCTCCTGGCCTCGCACCGGCTCCCAGAGCACCGAGACGGGGTTTGGAGAGGGAACCTGGAAATTTGTGGGGAACCTCTTGCTCTCAGCGGCTCCTATCACTGCTCCAGCAGCCCTCTGCCCAGCAAGCCCAGTAGCGCCCAGTAAAGCCCGATCCCGGGCCCCAGCACCCTATCGCATGCCTTGGCGCACCTCAAAAAACGCTGACCCAGGCAGGGGATAACACCTTCTCCCTCCGCCTTGCATCGCCGCCGGGTCTCCAACGCAGCCCGGGGTGGGGGACTCAAAGCCAAACCCACACGAATAATGAGATTTAAAAATAATAAAAAAAAATAAAATAATCCCCATTGTTCTTGAAGCTGTGGCGGGGCTTCGCTGGCGCGATGCCGCGGGCTGGCGCGGGGCCCGCCTGGCAGCTCCCCCCTCCTTCCCACGGAGGGGAAACCGAGCGAAGCCGTTTGGTTTGAATTACCGTCGCAGGAGCGGGGAGCGGGCGAAGGCAGCCGCGCACACGCGAAGGGCTCCAGCCCCCCGGCTCGGGGCCACCCGCAGCCGCGGCGCTGGGTGCCCGGGAGGGGACGGGGGGACCCGCCGTGCCCCGGGACGCGGCTCTGGGAGGGCCAGCGGGTGCCGTAATGGAGGAGCTGAGCATCGCCCAGGCACCGAGGTGTCTCTCTTCTGCTAATTAGCCCCCGTTAATTAGCCCCGCTGCTGGACCGCCCCCAGCTTCCCAGGCTGGGCTCTGCTCCCGGGGCACGGTGATGTTGTTGGTCCCCTCTGCACATCCCTGCTTGTCACCTGCATCGCTGCAGGGGGGACATCTCCGTGTCACCGGTGACGGCCCGTCCCTGCCGCGCCCGGTGCCCAGCGGGCACCGTCTCGGGGAGCCTTTGCCCGTGGGGGGTTCACAACGGGGAAAGCAACAAAGCGACGTGCCCAAGGCCACCCCGAGAGGGGACAACCGGCAAGGAAAGACCCTGGGACAGATCGCCCCGGGGCTGGCGAGGGGGGCGGCTGCTGCTGCCTTCTGCGCGGGCCACCAAAGCTGGCTCCGTCAAGTCGCTCCGGAACCCAAGGTGCCGGGTGACGGGCGTGGAGACAACCACGGCTTTCCTGCAACGAACGCAAGGGAAAGCAGCGCTGCGTGGCCAGCGCGAGCAGGAACACCCCGAATCCCAGGTCCTGCGGTGGCCGAGGCTGGGGAGCACCCGCGGTCAGTTGCAGAGCCTGCGGGGCTCCCCACGTTCCCATAAATCACTCCCATTCCCAGCCGGGATCCCCGCCACCCTCCTCGTGCCCAGCCCTGGCACCGCAGCCACCAACCCGCCGGCAGCCGAGGCTGCTCCGGAGCGTCCCGCAGCCCAAACCGCGCCGGGAGGTTCCAGGCGGCACCACCTCCAGCCTCGGGCTGCTCCGTGCATGCACACGCGTGTGTGCCAGCCGCTCGCCTGCCTCCCCCTCTCCGCTTGCCGGGCTGGTAGGACGGGCTAACGTGCCGCAAGGCGAAGCCCGCGGGCCAGGGCCGGCGCCGGAGGAGCAGAACGTGGGCGCTGTGGGCCCCTAACGCCCTCCTCGGCTTCTGGTCTTTGCATGAAACCAAGAGCTGGGAGCCCGGAGCGCACGCGTAATGCATCGCACGCAGCTCACGTGCACACACGCACGCTCGCACACGCACCGCAGGCACGTGCACAACACGGACACTTACGCACGCGCGCACGTGCATGCCTGCGCGCAGCACAGGCACATACACACACACACGCGTACACACAGCGCACACAAACACGTGTGCACGCATGCACACAGCGCAGATGCATGCACACAGCACACACATGCACGCATGCAAGCACGCACACAGTGCGCACACCCATGCATGCACCCAGTGCACACGCATGCATGCGTGCACACAAATGCACACAGCACATGCACAGACAGGCCTGCACACTGGTGCACACGTGTACGCATGCAGCACACACATGCACGCACCCAGCGCACACACGCAAACGCGCACACATGCGCGCACAAATGCACGCAGCACACGCACAGACAGGCACGCACACGGTGCCCACGGAATGCACGCAGCTCACACACACATGCACGCAGACACACACGGCTGCACACACGCACCCCGCACTGACGCCCACCCAGGCACACCGCGCGCACCCGGCGCAAGCCCCCTCCCTGCCCCGCAGCCCAACACACCAGCTTGCTGCAGCGCCGGGCTGAGCTAACGGTTGCCCGAAAGGCTCCGTGAGCCGCGCACCCTCCCACTACTTGTTTTGGGGACACGCTGCCGTTTTGGGGACACGCCGCCTTCCTGGCTGCTGTCCCCACCAGTGTTTCAAGGAGCAAAGGTCTGCGAGAACCCCCGGTCGCACCCCAAAACGCCTGCCAGGCGCTGCTGCCGGAGCTGAACTGAGCAGCTCCAGCCAGGGCAAGCTCACGCCGTGCCCGCGTCGTGCCCGCGGGTGTGAGAGGTGCCGGAGCACGAACGGCATCGCGGGGAGGGGGCAAAGTGGAGCCCGAGCGAGACAAGGAGGGGGCTCAGGGGGTGCGCTGTGGAACAGCTCGCTGCAGGAAGGCTGGAACAGCGCAGGGCGAGAAGCACCTTGAGGTTACCGAATACACACGTATTTACATAAATGCACACGCATGTGCCGCAGCGCCACGCACACGTGCATGCACCCGCCTGCCCTCTCGCACGTCTGCGCCGCGGCCCCTGCCCATGCACCCCGAGCTGTGCCCACGCGCGCTCACACACGATTTGCACCACGGGGACCGTGGCAGCTCCTCCCGGCTTGCTCAGGGAGTGTTCCGTGCGGGCACGCCGCCGGCGCTGGCCCGGGCAACCCAGCCGGGACGGAACCCACCGCTCTGCTGGCGTTAATGGAGATGCGACCTGTGCCCGCGCGCTCCTGCTAACGATTTTCGCGTGACGTGTCCCGGAGGAGCCTTGCAGAGGGGACGAGGACGCACACGCGCAGCCGTGCACGCGCCACCGCCGCGCCGCACGCCGGCACCACCGCCGGGACCCGCTCACGGGCACAGCTCTGCCCCACAAGCACGTGCAGGCACCTGACACCCCTGTCTGCACCCAGAAGCTCTCCCCCCCCCTTTTCAGCTCTCGTATGGCCAAGGGGATGCTGCAACGCAGGACACGTGCGTGTTCAGGACGGGTGTGTTTCACCATCCAACCTCTGCAGCGGTACCACCCCAGCCTGTCCCCAGAGCAGAGGGGCTCCAGCCCTCGGATCATCTCCGGGCCTCCTCTGGCCCCGCTCCAGCAGGTCCGTGTCCTCCTTGTGCTGGGGCCCAGAGCTGGAGCAGCACTGCAGGGGGGTCTCCCCAGAGCGGAGCAGAGGGGCAGAATCCCCCCCTCGCCCTGCTGGCCACGCTGCTGGGGATGCAGCCAGGGCACGGGTGGCTTTTCTGGGCTGCCAGCGCACAGTGCCGGCTCACGTCCAGCTTTTCATCCCCCAGCACCCCAAGTCCTTCTCGGCAGGGCTGCTCTCCCGGGGAGGATGCCAGCTGCAGGCGCAGACCTGCGTCGGAGCCAGCTCAGGAGGAGCAGGAGGAGTTTGCGCTGGAGCTGATGGGGGGAGCGCTCACGCCATGGCCAGCCACGGGGCCGGGGCTGTTGCTCTCGTCTCTGCCGGCATCCTCAGAGCAAGAGTTTCGGGGCTGCAGCTTTTGAAAGGAGGGCGCTGATTTCTGGTGGGTGCTTCTGCCGGGCATCCAGGAGCGCCAAGCATGGACATGTGGCCGCTCTCAATGCACACGCGAGCACGGAGATGGGGTGCAGGTCGGATTGCCATCCGTATGCACGGTTCAGATGCCCACACGAAGGCGCTTGGCTCGTTAGCTGTGCCCTAACGAGCCCTCCTGGCCTCCCGCTGCTGCTGCAGAGCAGCTCAGGGCTGGGTGCCCAGGCGTGGGGCCAGGCGGGGGATTCGGGTTCAAGCACCGAAGTGCAGGTCTGGTGCCACGCAGGCAGCTGGGATTGAACCCAGACCTGCAAACAAGGCAAGGTCAGAGTCCTAAATTGGGCCAGGTGCCTTTTGGGGGGATGAGGGAGGGTCAGGGGTGGGGACAAAGAGAGGGTGCGTCCCCAGGAGCCAGGAAACTGCTGCCAGGCTTGCGAGAGAGGCCGTGAAAAGCAGGCTGCGCTGAAACCACCCCGGTTCTGATCCTGAAACATCCTATTTCCGCAGCTCCGAGGCGGTTCACGGTGTTTTTAGCAGTTTACTCGTTTTCTAACGCGTCTCCACGGCGCGCGCTGCGAGTCGCAGGACGCCTGCCCAAGCCGTCGTCAACCCGGTGCCCGGGGCAGCCCCCTCGCCAAACCCAGCAGGTTCTCGTGCCGGGGCCACCGGCCCGCGCTGGGGGGTCGTCTCCGGGGGGGGTGGTTTCCCCTGCAACGCCCCAGCCCTGCTGGGGAGCACCGGGGGGGTGCAAGCGTGCGGTTGCACACCCACGCGTCTTTGCACGCGTACGTGCTTCCCAGGGGGGGCCTCGGGGAATCTTCCTCCTTTCCCGTGGGCGGGATGGGGAAGCAGCGGAGCGAGGCAGGCGGAGCATCCCGGCTCCGTGTTGCTGGCCCTGGATGAAGGGATGCCGGCAGCGGAGGGCACGGAGCAGGGGCACGGTTTCCCCATCAGCCTTGCCCAGGACAGCGGGGTGGGAGCTGCTTTTTGGGGTGCAGCGGGGGTTCTCACGGCTCCACATCCCTCTCCAAAGAGTAGCAGGTCTGGAAATGAGCGGACACCCAGCACTCAACGTGCCCCGGGTGGGACGGTGTCTGCTCCAGGCGGGACCCGCTCCGAGCAGGGACCTCACCGCGGCTGCGGGAGGACAAGGATGCCATCCCGCAGCGACCTTCCTCTTACGGCATCGCGGGTGGCTCTGCCCAGCCCAAGGAGCGGGTTGAGAGCGAGTCTACTGCGCCCAAACGCCGCGGCTTCCTGGGCACCCTCCCCTCCGAGGGGAGCGCGGGATTGCTGGGCAGAAGGTCTCAGCTCTGGCTAAGCGGGCGGATGGTTCTCCAGTAGCACAAAGTGGGATTTTCCACGGGGAAAAACCAAGCCCTCACGGTCAAGGGTGCGCACGGATACCCAGTGCCCGTCCCCCGAGGACCGTCGGCTCCATCGCGGAGGTTTCAGCCGCAGACCCCTGACAACCAGGGACCGTCGGGGCTGTCTCCCCGGGCTCCACGTGGCTCCCGGCTGATGTGGTCCGCGTGTGAATGAGCTGCTCTTCGCAAGACCAGCCTGTGCCCGTGGTTTTCCTCGGATGCGATAAGACAGGGCCGGGCACCCGCGGTCGGCACGGCTGGCTCCGGCGCTTGAGTCAGCTACAGCCAAAGCCAGGGGCTTGGCTCAAAGTTCAGACATGCAGAAAGCAATAACGGGAGAGATGATTTTTCTCTTCATTTTGCCTTTCTTTTCCAAGACTGCGGTCCACAACGCGGGGGGCGAGGTGGCGTTGCTGAAAGCTGAATCCCGGCCAGTCACGGGACTCCAGGAGGTGGGGCTTTGAAGGCGCCCGTGAGCGTGAGCCTCCAGCTCTCCCCGCCGCCGGCCGATGCCACAACGTTATTGTTATTGCTGGAGCCGCTTTCGGGCGAGCAGCTGTAGCTCAGCCCAGGACAAGAGCGCCTGTCCCGAGCTCTTTGCACAATTCATGGCATCCCTCGCTCCGGGTCTCCCGGGCCAACAACAACAGTCAAACAATGTAATGCAAGAAATAAGTGGGAGAGGCTTCAAAATTCCAGCAAAACTTCTCTGTCCTTCCCTAGCCGGGGAAAAAGCTAAATCCACCCTTTGCAGGAGACACAGGCTGCCCTCACGGTGCTGGCGTTACTGGAAGGCTGCCAGCAAGGAGCAAACGTGAGCTCCACATCCCCCCCCTCCCATGGGGATGGGGTTAAAGCCTGGAAGGAGGTGGGTGGGAAGTTAGGAGCTGCCCTCGGTTGGTGGCACTTCCCACCCGCGACCGCTGCGGCACCCCATCCAAGCCCACCCCACCATCTGAGCCCCCCGCGGGGGTGGTACGGCGTGCGAGGGGGGCAGGTACTGGGACCGTGGGTTAAACCGGGCATCTTCCCAAACCGCTTCCAGCACGACGAGGGGGAAACAAGGCACCGGCAGCGACACGGACCACATGGGATGCGTCCGCAGGGATGAGCGGGAGCAATTACAGGCATTTGCGAGCAGCCTTTTCCAGCCCCGCGCCCACAAAAAGCTGGAGGCGGGAGGCAGGAGCCTTGCCGGCACGCGCGGGATGCGCCATCCAAGGATAACGTCCTGCTGCGAGCTTGCCTGCGAGCTGCCTGCACCTCCTCGCTGATGGAGCCGGGGCTCATCCTTACCCCGAGTAAAATGGGGGGGGTCAGTGCAAACCAACAGCCCGTGATTTAGCGACGGGAACGATCTGAGCCCCGAACCGGGGCTCTGAGCCTCACCATCCCCAGCACACGACGCTTGGACCCTGCAGCGATTCCAGCCTCAAAGCTCAAATCAAAACCGCCCCAGACGTTGCCGTAGGAGCCGGTACGGGCTCATGGCGTTGTCCCCAAGGAGCTGGAAGCGGGGCGCGGAGGCGATGCCTGCCTGGGTTTGCAGCCACCGCGCAGCGGTGGCTGCAAACCAGGCAGGCATCGCCTCCGCGCCCCGCTTCTGCTCGATCCCGTATTTTCCTCCCCTGGATGGCGTGGCAAACCCTCCCGAACTCCTCTGCAGCGGCAGCAGAAACGTGGTCCCACGGCCAGCCCCGGTTCTCCGAGCTCCTGCCCAGGGGAGCATCGCACCGGGCGGTACCGCTGCACCGTAACAGGGAGGGACCCAGGCTCAGCCCTCACCTGCGAGGATGAAGACCCCGACGAGGGATGAGGAAGACGAGGAGGTAGAGTCCCACCACGGCGGTATTTTCAGTGCCGCCAAGGAGCCCAGCCCGGCCGCAGCGTCCCGCTGCCTTCATCCTCCGCCCGGGACCTGGGGGACAGAGCGGGGTGTCAGGGAGAGCATCATGCACCCAGCCCGCCCGGGCTCCGTCTCCGCCGGGAGGAAACGCTGCAACTATCATTTCGGCAGTGCCTCGTGGGTGCGTGCCCAGCTCTGCGTGCCCTGGTATCGATCCGTACGGCTTTCCCTGAGTTGGGACCGTCGATGCGGACACAAGCCCACGCTCCCAGGTAAAGGCTGCGCGCAGCCGGGACACCATCAGCAATGCAGCAGGCAGGGGCAGGCTGATCCTGCCCCGCGCTGGTGCTGTGGGTCCGCGCTGGGGGCAGGCAGCCCGCTTCCACGCCCGTGCAGCCTCCTGCGTGGGCAGAGCTGGGGTGCAAAGGGCCCGGTGGGGATCCCCCGGTAGGAAAACATCAGCATCGCCGCCCTCGCGGAGCCGTCACCCCTCCAGCTCCCACCCTCCACCCCATGCGCTGCCTTCCCTGGCCGCAGCCTGGGCCTCTGCCGCCGGGCAGGCAGCAATACGGGGATGGAGGGACAGACAAGGGGTCAAGGTCTTAAACGGAAAGAGAGGAGATTCAGGCGAGATCTAAGGAAGAAGTTTTTCACGCTGAGGGTGGTGAGGCCTGACAGGTTGCCCCAGAGAGGTGGGAGATGCCCCATCCCTGGAAAACATTCCAGGTCAGGCTGGACGGGGCTCTGGGCAACCTGATCCTAGTGAGGATGTCCCTGCCCATGGCAGGGGGTTGGACTGGTGGGCTTTTAACGGTCCCTTCCCACCCAAACCCTTCCGTGATTCTAAGACGCCTGGATGCTGACATCCTGCCAGCCCCCCCTCTCGCCCAACGGCCGCGATCCTAGCTCTTGGGACACGGCACGGGCAGCAAGAGCCAGTGGCGCCGACGGAGGGGGGGGGATTTATCACTAAAACAGCGGGAGGAAAACGCAAGGCAAGAGAAGGGAAGGAAAGGCTCCAGTGCCGTGAACCCAGCAGCAGTGAAGTCATCTGGTTTGGGGCTTTGCACATGTCCAAAGCTTGAGCCCACGTCGGAATCGGGTCAGGTCGTGGTCTCAGGTGGGAGCCGGAGCCCGATCCGGATACAGACCCCGCGCCCCTCTGCCCCCAGCCCGAGGGTGCAGGACGCCTCAGCCTTGGCTCTCTGGGTGCAACCGCTCTGCCGGGACGGGGCGCGGGGCGCGGGTGCCTGCGCTTCTGTCTCCGCACCCTCCCCGAAACACAACGTTTCCGAGAGCCGCTGAGAACCAGCAACTTCACTCCAGGTCAAGGAGCGCCACCAGGATTTTGCCCCTGGCCAGATCCGAGATGCCTCCAGGGAGACACCAACAAAAGGCGGAGAAGGAGCCCAAAACTCCCACCCCCTCGACCTGCGGGTGCCGCCGCCCCGGTGCTTTCTGCCCTCGGAGCCCCGAGGCGCAGCGCAGGCGCCGATCCGGAGCCTGCACCCGCAGAGAGGGCGAGGCCGGGGAAGCATCGCGGCCCCGGAGCCAAACCTCCCGGGGAGGAGACGCGCTCGCCCGCGGCCCGAGCAATGACCCCTCCCAGCGAGACCACCCCCGCCGGGCTGCGGGACCCTCACCCGTCCCACCCACGGCTCAGCTCTGCGGCCAGTGCTGGCACCGGGGGTGCCAGAGATGGAGCGAGGTGTGACGGGTCGGAGGGTGCCCCCAGCCTGGCAGGGACCCTTCCCCACCGCACCCTCGCCCTCCCCAGCTGACGGTCGTGTGTCTGTCCTGCTGGAGGACGGGGAGGTTTGCAAAGCCTCCAGGCCGGGAAGGGTTAAGCTGGGTGTATCGCTTAACTCAGCCCCGTTTTGGGGCTCCGAAAATGATAAAGTGCTGAGGTCAGGCTCGCTGACACCCGAGGGGATCCCCCCGCGGGATGTGGGGTGCTCGAGGCGCCCCAGTCAGGTGCGGAAGGCGGTGCCGCTCCTCCGGGCCCCCTCCCTGTGCAATTCATTACCCGCACGCGGTTCCCATTGCTGTCACCGGCCAAACAGATGGAGCCGAGGGTTTCAGAATGAGGAAAGCTGCACTATTTTTTTTGACCATTAACACTTATATCAGGTCCTGGGAGACTCCGGGAGGAGCTGGCCAGGGCCCCCGAACCACCCCACTCCTCTTGCTGCTCTCGGAAAGAGCAGGAGGGAACGCAGCTGCGTAAGCAGGGTTTTCACAACAGCCCGCCCCGAGGAGCCCACGGGCGGGCTCCGGCCAGTAACCAAGGGGAAAAGCAAATATTTCTTTCCCCCTGCCCATGCACAGGGGAGCCGGAGCCGTGGCCCGCCCGGCCATCGGGGCTGCAGAAGCTGCGAGGCTGAAAGCGGCCCAGGACCTTGCTGTCCCCCGAGCCCGGGGGGGCGGGGCTGCTGGCCTGGGGGTCACGGCAAGCAGCAGGGCTGCAGCACCGGTCCTCAGCCCCACCGCCGAGCGTTTTCCGTGAGCCCGGGAGGGACCTGGGTGGCCCCATCCTCACGATGGAGCTCGCAGGGTTGTCCTTGTCCCTGCCCCGTGCAGCTGCGGAGCAGCCGCAACCCCCACGAGCCTCGCGCCAGCAGCCTCTCCCGTGGGAACGGGGTTCCTGGGAGGGCCAGCTCTGCATCGGGACGAGCAGATTCGCCCGGAGAGATCCAGGCAACCTGCCACAAAAATACGAAGGCCAGGAGAGACCTTGAACCCTCCCTGCCGTTGCCAGCGCCAGGTCTCTGCTGGGAACGGTGGCCTTGGCCTAGAGGCCACCAGCTCTTCCCTCCGGTCACCCGCCACGCATTCGCTCCGCCAGGCTCTGCCACCCCCCGCCGTGTATGCGGGTGGAAGAGCTGGGGGAACCCCCCGGGCAGGACCTGCCCTCTCTGCGCTGCGGGAAGGGGAGCTGGGTGCTGCCGCTGGAAAGCCGGCAGCGGGACGTGGGCAGGGGGAACCTCGCGAGGTGACATTCGAGTTTGGGAATGGCACCAAGACTCCAGCTTTCGCCCTGGGTGGGGAAATCCACGCTCCAGACTCGAAGCTGTCCCCGTCCCGGGGGCTGGAGGGCAGGGGGAGACACCTGCACAGCAGCCTCGCATCTCCGCTTGCACTGCCGCCGCCGCGAAGCCACCGGCACCGCGCGAGCATCAGGAGCAATGTGGGTGTTCCCAGCTCACTCGTGCCTGGATGCGGCACAGCCTGGGCCAGGCTGCCCTCTGGGAGCGCCCGGGGCTCTCCACCCCACCCTGGGGAGCCCCACCTCCCCCAAAACGGGAAGGCGAGTCCCCCATCACCCCGATCCCCTGAGTGTGGTGGGGGTACAGCAGTGCTGGGAAGCCTGACTCAGAAGCAAAACCAGTTCCCCAGTAGCCCCACAGGTCTCTGAGCAAAGCTGCCAGCAAAGGGGACCCCTCCTGTCTCTGCCTGAGCACCCAGCTCGCCAGCCTCCCCTCCTACACCCCGCGCTGCAAAGGCCGCCGCGGAAAAACTCATCAGGGCCGTTTGCTCGGGGACCACGCGTGGCTCTGGTGAAGCACGGGCAGCACTTCACGGGGCGGGAGCGGAGGACCAGAGATCAGCAGGCCCAACGCGGAGATGGAGCCGGCTACCCAGATGTGCGGAAACGCAAGCAGGTCCCGCTGTGCCCCACTGCGCAGCCCCGGTGCTCCTGGCCCCACGGCGGGTGTCTCTCCGGGCGAGACCGCGTGGAAGAGCCGGAGCATTGGAGGAGGGAAAAACAACAACTCCAAAAAACCCCAAACCCCCAACCTTTAGCACGCAAGGGCTTTCCCTGGAGCACAGCCCCGGTCAGTGGCAGAGCCAAGATGAGATCACCGAGGGGCCCAACGGTGCCTTGGCTCTGTCACCCCCCCGCTGGGCCGAAAGGGGGGACAGGAGAGCAGGCACGGAGACCTCCGTGCCATGGGATTCCCGCGCTTTCTCCCAGGGAGGCCGTGCCTGGCAGGAGAGGAGAAGCTTCCTGCTCCGTCTGGGACACACGCGTTTAGCCTGGCGCTACGTCCAACCCTCACGGTGTGCACCCCCACCCCCTTCCGGGGCAGGGATCGCCCTCCGCTATGCTCCCCTGGGACCCAGCCAGCTGGGGCTGAGCTCCTAACACAGGCCAGACACCCTTTGCCTGCGTGGGGCCGAATTGCTGAGCTCCTTCCTGAGCAATCCCTGCTCCCATGTCCCCCCCAGCAGCTCTCCAGGTTTCCGCCACGGGGTCCGAGCCCCCCCAGACCGGGGAGCCCCACTCACCGTCCTCGCAGAGGTTCAGCTTGGAGAGGTTCCTTCCCTCGAAGGGCTCCTCGAAGACGGAGCCCCGTTCTCCCTCTCAGCTGAAGGTGGTGAAGGTACATGGCCTTTTTCTCCATCCTCCCGCTGCTGGTGGAGCAGAACAGCACTGTGGGAGGGTGCTCGGTGGCTGCGGTGTCTCCTGACATGGCAGGGGCCCGATCCTGGCTAGTCCTGCACCCTGCGTGGCTCTGCACCGTGGTCCAGGGCAACAGTAGTGCTGGGGGCAGGGACCCGCTGCAAGGGAGCCCTCTGCTCTCGCTTGGCAAACCTGCCCACCACATCTCCTGGCGGTTTTCGCGACTTGCCCATGGCCCAGGCTGGGCTGGGCAGTGCCCAGAAGCTGGTGCTGAGCTCCCCAGGACCACGGGTCCACACCAGCTAGTCCTGCCCGCGTCCTTGCCGCCGGCGCAGCCCCCTTGCTCGTTGGCCAGGGAGGGGCTCCTGCCACCCCCACGTGCTCCACCACGTGCCCTGTGGATGCCCAGCCTGGGCACCCACTCTGGGCTTGCCCTGGCTGTCTGTCTGTCCCCCAGGGCTGGGGAGCGTGGGGGCTCAGCGGGTGCCTGCCAGCCTCCCAGGACCCCCTTCACCCCGAGGGCTGGGGGTACCCCTGCACCCACACCACCGCTAGATACCCCCAGCACCCAGACCATGAGCCGAGCCCGCTGTCCCCACAGGCCGATCTGCTGGCACGCCTCTCTGGTCAGGAGGCTTGAGGTGGGCTGGTACGGTGCTGTGGCCCTGGGGACGCGGGGCCTCCACGGCCACGGAGGTTTTATCACAGCGGCCATGGCGGGGGGGTCAGCCCCCAGCCCCCAGCCGGGCTCTGGTGTGGAAGGAGTGTTAATCCACCCACTAAGCGGGACCCTGCTGAGCACCCCCAACTCATCCCCTGCACCCCCCGGGAGCACCCCTTGCTGTCAGCACACGGGTGCTGTGCTCCGTGGGGACCCCCAGCTCCTGACATCCCCCCCCAGCCGAACCCAGCCCCGCAGGGACCTCCTGGCCAGGAGCAGCATCCCCGGCCCCCCCGGCCCACTCCCACAGGGGAGACATCACCCGTGTAACCGGGGGGGTCTCACAGCATGGGGAGTCAGACATCGCTCCCCCCTCCTGAATCCAGGCTGGGGGCGCAGCAGCAGCGCCCCGGGGGTGGCAGCTCCCACCGCAGGGATGCTCAGGGAGACACTGGCCCCTCTGCACCCACCCCACCCGCGAGGGGGGGGTCCACCCCCGTACTCATCACGCTCCCCTCCCGGAGCTGCGTGTCCCCTGTCCCTGCGGAAAGTTTCCTGCGCGCTCCCCCCCCCGCAACGCCACTCAACTGCTGGGCGGACCCACGCGGGAGCGGAGTTTCCCCGTGGGCACTTCCCCGCCGCCTCGCTCAGTCACCGGGCTGCGCAATGGTGGCCGGGCACAGGGGGGCGAGGACAGCAAGGGGAGCACCCGACCTCACCGCCAGCTCCCCACGGGCGCAGAGGGGCTGCCGATCCCCGCCAGCCTCCCATGGGTGGGGGGGGGCACCGGGCGGGCGATGCGCGGGGCCTGGGGCGGCTGCGGAGCGGGAGCCTGTGAGCAAGGACGCTCGGCGGGAGGGTTTTGTAGGCGGGGAACGGGCGGGGGGGCCGGGCTCCCACGCCCCCACCCCCCTCGGGGCCGCACATTCGCCGGCCTCGGGCCGCCCCGGCCGCGGGGAGCCGGGACAGGAGCATCCCGGGGGGCCGGGGCATCCCGGGGGGCCGGGGCAGGAGCATCCCGGGGGGGCCGGGGACAGGGCATCCCCGGGGGGGGCTGGGGCAGGAGCCATCCGGGGGGGCCGGGGACAGGGTCATCACCGGGGGGGCTGGACAGGGGCACCCCTGCGGGGGCTGGGGCATCACGGGGGAGCCGGGGATCCCGGGGGGCTGGGACGGGGCATCCCCGGGGGTCTGGGACAGGGGCACACCCGGGGGGGCCGGGGCATCCCGGGGGGGCCGGGGCAGGGGTACCCCCGGGGGGTCTGGGACAGGGGACCCCCGCGGGGGCTGGGGCATCCCGGGGGAGCGGGGCATCACGGGGTGGCTGGGAAAGGGGCATCCCCGGGGGGCTGGGGCATCCGGGGGGGGCCGGGGCAGGAGCATCCCACGGGTGCGCTGGGCTTGCGGGGGGGATTCTCCCCGGGACACGGGGGGTGCAGCGGTGGGATGGGCAGCCCTGGAAGTCCTGCCCCCGGAGCAGGAGGCGGGTGCGTGGGGCGGTCCGTGTCCAGCTCCAGTGGGGGTCCCCACACTTACTGCCCCCCCTTCGCAGCCACTTCCCGACCAAGCTAAGCCACGGCGGGCAGCCACCCCGAGAGGGGAGAGGTGCTTGTCCCCGCTGCACCCACGGGGAAACTGAGGCACGGAGGACCTGAGCTGACCCCGAACCTCCGCTGCCCTCGGCCTTGGCCTTGGCGTGGGCCGTGCAGAGTGGTGCAAGCCGTGCACCCCGCAGTCAGTCTCGGGGGGGGGGTGAAGCTGGGGAGGAAGCTTGAGGCGCTGCTGCAAGTCCCTGGCTGCCCTTGGGGTGCTGCCCACTCCCCGCTGCAGCCTGCAGCTAACCCAGGCCCCTCGGGCTCATCGCCCGGTCCCCAGGCGCCCGCGTCCCTTCCCCGTCCCTGGACCGGGGGGTGTCCTGGAGCAGAGCAAAGCACCTTCCGACCACCCCCACAGGGTGGGGGCACTGGCTTGGCCCGGCAGCGCGATCAGGAGGGTGGCTGCTGTCCCGTTGGGGTGGGGGTGCGTGGGTGTCCCGCTCCCTTTCCGGGAATGCCACTTGGGTCGGGCACTGGGCAGACTGGGACGGTGGGGTCGCTGCTGGCTCGTGTCTGGTTCACGGCCCGCGGGGACGAGGGGCAGGCAGAGGGTCCCCTGGGGAGCTGGGCATGCTGCACCCCGCCACCAGCTACCCGGTCCCCCTGGTGCCCTCACACAGGCCATGGCAACACACCTTCTTGGAGGCCATGAACGTACGGGACCAAGACCTAGACCTGGAAAAAGGATGGGAAGACCTGGGGGGAGAAGGGGAAGCGCTCCTTGCCCAGGGGCATCTCCAGCCGTGGTGCCATCCCGAGGACACACATGGCCTCTTCCATCGGGAGGAAAGATCTCCAGGGGTGCAACCCCATGGCTGCAGGTCTCCCCCCACGGTGCAGCTGCCTCCCACAGACACCCCCGAGCAAGGCTGCTCCTTGGGACACCTACCAAGGACACCCCGAAGGTCCGGGACAGGAAAGACTCCAGGCCTGAAGAGCTCGGGGTGGGCTCTGACCGCTGAGCTGCCTCTCCTCGAAGCAAGGCCAAAAGCATCATCAAAGCGTGCTCCGTTCGGACCTGGCCAAACATCTGCAAGCGTTGCCCCCAGTGAAACCAAAACTACAGCAAATAAAGGCAGCTATTGTAGAGTGTCCCCAAGGGTTCGTCTTAACACAAAACACCCGAGCAAGCAGGCCGGTTACGTCTTTTGGATTAAAAAAAAATTACAGTCGCATGTAATCCAAAAGAGTTAATATTTTATTAGATTTCAGGTAATTTCAGCATCTTTTGCATCTTTACAGCCTTCTCTGTTTATACGCCCCGCAATAAATGTGCCATTGGATGGTTCTGGGTTTGATTGAGGTGCAGGCTGAGTCTCGCTCCGCTGCCTTCTACTGGCAAACCGAAATACGTGGGGAAAAAGGGGATTACCTTCATAAAAAGAGTATAAGAACCATGCGCAAGCTACGGCTAACTTTTAGTATGAACGCAATTAAACTCATACACGTCATCTATCGTCCTGTTTCCTCACAGAGGTTCAACAAGGCAGCGGAGGCACCTCCAGTGCTCAGCAAACACGGCCCGTGTGGGGAGAAGCCCCTTCCCGAGGGCTGGCAGGTGTGGCGTGGGACCTACCAGGGATCCGCACCCGCCTGCGTCCTCACGAGCCTGCGTTTGCGCTGCTGAACCCAGCCGGAACGTCTCGGAGATTCCCCCTGGCGTGACTGTCAGCCCAGAAAAGCAACGAGCGATCGGTGAAAAGCCATTAAGGATAAAAGCCAAAAAACCTCCAAATTGTTGAAAAAAAAGGCAAAGAAAGACAACTCTTGCAGGTCTTTTTGGTCAGTCCAGCTGTCACAGGGATTTCGGCAAAGCCTGGATTTCTTGGCATTCCTTCTGGAAAACTGCGAAGGAGAAGAGCAAAATGAAACAGATTTAGTTGTTGGCCTCTTTTTTTTTGTAGAAGGGGAAGAAAATGATAACGTATTCGGGAGAAACGAATGGGAACGTGCGAGTGTGCTCAGCAGTCGTGGGACCCCGGCTGTTTATGCAGGAATACATGGTGGGACAAGACACACGGCACCCCCACGTCTGTCCCCAAGCCCCCTCCCGCCCACCACATGCATCCGGAGAGGAGAGCTCGGACCGTGCCTGGCAGCGCCCTGACCAGTCGGTCTCACGGACAAAAGGTGAGGCTGAGCACGTTGGAGAAAGTCCTCTCCAGCATCTTGGAGACCTGCAGTCGCGGAGGACGTCAGTGTCAGACTGACAGAGCCGTTAAGCTCCAGGACCCACCATTTTGCACTATTATCTGCTGGCTTTGCCGAGGTTGTAACGCTAGCCATGGCAGCTTTGACCTTGGCATACCCAAAAAGCCTGTGGGGAAGCACCAAACTGGTCTTCAATACCCAAAGCAGACGAGGATTAGGTAAGTCTACCTCCCACCTAGGTGTCCGCCATCTCCAGCGACGCCGGGTGCCGGATCTTTGGCCAGCGGTAAAGGAATTTCGCTCAGGTAACGGTGATGAGTCTCGGTGGGGTTGGTCACAGCCTGAATCCATCAGGTTTCAACACACGTGTATCATCCAAATGGCCAGAGATGAGGTAGAAGAGCTCATATGAGGTCAGAAACCAGGAAGGGACCAAGCTAGGAAATCACTACCTAGAAAATGGAAATTTTGCTGGCTAGAAGATGGCAAAGCTGGTTTTGGGGACAACCAGGGAATTGAATCCAAACAAAAATCAGCTGACGGTGATCAAAAGCTCATTTTCTCATTGAAATTCCCAAAGACCGTCGCATTTATAACATTGCAGAACAACCTGCACCTCCCGTGATCGCTCTGTCATCTTAGTAGCTACGTCCCACGCAGTCCCATAAAACGTCACCGAGCATTAAAAGGGCTCTGCAGTGACCACCGGCCCGTGCAGCGGGCGAGAGAGACCTTGTCTGGCCATTAATTTCTCTATCACACTTTCTGGATTGACAACGGCAAGTTTTGAAGCGTCATCACCGTCAGGTCCTGGAACTGGCTCTTCATCTTCTGCTTTGCTTTTCAAAGTTCTTCTTCCCTACCTCCATCTCAATGTCATGTTTCAGATGGGTTTTTTATCCGCTCGCATGTCTCCTTCACGCTTATCCGAGCAGCCCCTCTTGCAGCAATGGGGAACATCAACGTGCCGTTGTCGATGCTAAAGCCATTCCGCCCGGAACCAGCCGGTGGCAGATTTCCACCTCCCAGTCCCCCTCTTCCCAACCTGCTTTTGCCATCCTAAACAGTTCCTTTACCCAACAGCAAAACCTTCAAGCTACCTCCTTCCAGTTCTCCTCCAGCTTTCCCCAGGAGCCCTTGACAAGGTCGCAGCTCCCCAACCCCATGTGCTGTCCTCATCCCGCGGATGAAGAGCCTCCAGTTGACCCACGAGAGAAGCGTGACGAGTTTATGTGGTTTGACGGTCAAGGGATGGGACAACGGTACCAACAAGATGGGGGATTTATGCAGTAGGTTTTGGAATGTGAACGTTTTCTCTGGAAAGAAGATTGTGACCCACCGAACGCGTCACCCAAAGGCAGGGATTTACACATCCTCCTCCAGCCGGTGAAACTACAGGATTTTGTACCTAGACTCCACGCAAGAGCTGGGAAAACACGTCCCAGGGCCAGACAGCGAACTCACAGTGGAGACACGGAGCTAGATGGAGAACCACTCCTACCTTCATAACACAGCGAATGAGGTGCTTTGGATGGACAAGACCAGGGACTCATAGACACTCTTCCGAAAGAATTTCTCTTCCAAGGACTTTCATGATGCTATTTGTCTGCAGGAATTGATGTCGAGTGTTTACCAGCATCTCTCCAAAGCCTCGTTTCCCAGCAGAATCCAACAAATGCTTCCAAGCCCGGGAGCAGGTGGAGCACACCACGTGGTTACACAGAACTGAGACGGTAAAATTGAGGGATATTGGGCTGCGTCTCCAATGCTAAAGACATTCGCTAGAGCAGTGGTCTCCGGCCAGCAGGCCAAGGGGTGCAGAGGAGTTCAGGATGCTCCCTCCCCACCCCGTCGAGGCACGCTGGTGGTGTCCCCATGGCCGGCGGGCAGAGATTTGTGCGCACGTGTGTGGTTTTTTCCAGTCCAAGTGCCCATAATATCCACGAACCTGTCTTCAAGCTGACTTGACTGGTGGTTTAGTAGCATGGCCTCCAAGGCGTGTATTGCACAGACTTTTAAGACTGAGTTTGCATCCTGGGCTGGACATACCCAGCCACGCTGCCAGGAGCTCCTTGCAGCGCAGGGCGTTATTATCAGCTCTCAAGCTTAGGATCGAATCCATCATGCTCTGGTCACCCTGGGTTCCCATTTACTTTCCATATTACCTTCTAGCAGGGCACCTCACAGCATGACAGGGTGGTGGGGGCTAGGAAGGGCCCTCTGGAGACCACCCAGCCCAGCCCCTGCCAGAGCAGGGTCACCCAGCGCAGGCTGCACAGGGCCGCGTCCAGGCGGGTTGGAATCTCTCCAGAGCAGGAGACTCCACACCCTCCCTGGGCAGCCTGGTGCCAGGGCTCGGGCACCTCACAGCGAAGACGTTTTTCCTCGTGTTCAGGCGGAACTTCCCGTGTTCCAGTTTGTGCCCGTTGCCCCTTGTCCTGTCGCTGGGCACCACTGAGAAGAGTCTGGCCCCGTCCTCTTGACACCCGCCTGGAGATATTGATAAGCGTTGGTGAGGTCCCCTCTCAGTCCTCCTCTTCCTCAGGCTGAACAGCCCAGCTCCCTCAGCCTTTCGCCACAGGAGAGATGCTCCAGGCCCTCAGCATCTCCGTACCCTCTCGCTGGGCTCTCTCCAGTAGCTCCTCGTCTCTCTGGAACCGGGGGAGCCCAGAACTGGACCCAGGACTCCAGATGGGGCCTCACCAGGGCAGAGCAGAGGGGGCGGAGAACCTCCCTCGACCTGCTGGCCACACTCTTCTTAATGCAAACCATCTAGCGTTGACCCAAGGATGAAGCAGGGGCAGACCATGGCACAGCATTAAACACAGTTCTGCTGCACCAAATGCTGAATGATATCTACCGGTTAGCAGAGGTCTTCCTAAATGGCCGTTAGATAGAAGGTGGGCTTCTAGAAGGGGTGTTGGTCGACATCAGCTGAAGATGAGCCAGCAGCGTGCCCAGGTGGCCAAGAAGGCCAACGGCATCCTGGCCTGTATCAGCCATAGGTGTGGCCAGCAGGACCAGGGCAGGGATCGTCCCCCTGTGCTCGGCCCTGGCGAGGCCGCACCTCGAGTGCTGGGGTCAGTTCTGGGCCCCTCACTCCAAGACAGACACTGAGGGGCTGGAGCGTGTCCAGAGCGGGCAACGGAGCTGGGGAAGGGTCTGGAGCACAAGTGCTGTGAGGAGCGGCTGAGGGACCTGGGGGGTTTGGCCTGGAGAAAAGGAGACCTCAACGCCTTTGTCAGTGATTAATGAGTGACAGAACCGAGCTGATGTGTGAAGGCGATTGCAGGACAGAAAATGAAATAAGCTCATCCAGCCTCAGAGAGCGCAACAGGCTTGTGCTGCTCACCAGGAGGATCTTGTCCAGGTTTCTCCTGGATGCACCTCTTGCAGACTTCATCCCCCGGGGAGAGGGACTTCATCGGGCAAAAACCTGAGCGGCCGCTTTCTTCAGCTCCTGGATCTTGACTTTCCAGTACTCATCCAGCCCGTCCTGCTGGAGGGGCTGATCCTGCAACAGTGGGAAGGCAAACCTTGTCACAGCCGCCCGGTTGCAATGTCACCCTGCTCTGGCATTTGTTCCCTGGAAACCAGGACCACGGAGGGGGAAGCAACAGAATTATCCCTATTCATGCCATAAATCCCTATTTAGGTCCCTCCAGCATACAGGGAGTTTTGCATTGTTTCCCGAGAAGGATGAGGGTGTTGGCTACGTAGCTCCATGATCAGAGAAGGATTGAGCAGGCAGCTTCATGCAGAGACGATCGCCAGGACGAGCACTGCTCTGCTGGAGCCTGCAGCCACCCGTACCCCGCTGTACTGGGTGCAGCGTAAACATCCACCACTGGAGAAAACAGCGAGGATTTTCCGCCATATAATCCTGTGTCAGGTTTGGCTCCTGTCCAGGCAGAGCTTCCTGACGTGGTCTCTCAGCCTGGAGATTTCTGAAACGGAATAAAAAGGCGACGTTTCAAATGCGGGGAGGAGGATTTTCCATCCCCGTAGGTGAGCACGGGAGAGGACGTTGGTCCTATTTGTGATCCAGAGCTTCCAGGTTTTTTATCCGTATCAAGATCCCAGATTTCTTTAGGAAAAAAAGAGGGTGCACCCCTAAAAAGCACAGCTTGAGAAGGCAGCCGAAGAGCAACCAGGCTATGGGAGAGGGAGAGGCTGTCAGTCCCCACTGCAAGCCTTCGGGAAGAGGACTCCTGGGGATGAGAGCGGGTCCTGCCTTCGGGCAGGGAGGTGGACGTGGCCATGGACAACCCTCCAGACCTGCACACCCCCAAAATGAGCAGAAATGGAGAAAAGCAATGGAAAGCAATGCTGGAAAAGCGACCTGGAGTAACTCCTGGCGGGCTGGGAAGGCAGTAAGCCAGGTCATGCCACCATGAACGCCTCTTTTGCTGATTTGAGGGAGAGCCAGGCAGCACATTCATGAGATGATAAAACATTTCTCTTGTTGCTGGGGGGTGAAAATCCACTTTTTGGAGGGGTCAAGGGTTAGGGCAAACAGCAGCACCTCAGCCAGACCACCTCGGCCCCTCGGGCAGCCCTGGGGGAGATCAACACCTCTGAGCAAGGAGCAAAGAGCTCACGCACCCCGGGAGCTGCTGAGGGTCACGGGTAGGAAACGGGGGGTCCTGGGCATGTCCCACCGCCCGCCCGCCCCCGGACCACGGCTGCGAGGGGCGGGCGGCTGCGTGCAAGGGGCGAGAAGGGACAGGGAACAGGATCAAATGAATCACACGGGGTCACGGTCTTGAGGAACTTAAGAAACACTGATTCAGACCCTGAGCCCTTCGGGGGTGAGGCTTGTGCACCGCACCAGAGCCCTGAATCCAGCCAACGCCTCCGAGCTACCAGGGATCTGAGGAATAAGAATAAACACCCTGCAGGCAGGCAGGCAGGCAAGTCATCCTCATAACGGCACGCCGATTTGGAACAAGGGGGAGACCTTACTGCTCTCTGCAACTCCCTGAAAGGAGGTTGGAGCCAGGGGGGTCGGTCTCTTCTCCCAAGGAACAGGCGACAGGATGAGAGGAAACGGCCTCAAGTTGCGCCAGGGGAGGTTTAGGTTGGACTATTGGGAACCATTTCTTCCCCGAAAGGGCTGTCAGGCCCTGGCACAGGCTGCCCAGGGCAGTGGGGAGTCCCCATCCCTGGGGGATTGAAAAGACGTTTAGACTGAGGCCCTAAGGGATACGATTTAGTGGGGGACTTGGTAGTGATAGGGTTAATGGTTGGACCCAATGATCTTGGAGGTCTCTTCCACCCAGAACAATTCTATGATTCTATGATTATGAAATTCCTGCACTTTTATTACTTTCCCAATGCTAATGGAAAGCAAAGACGAGCCCACGGTAGACAGGGCACTGCGAGCGCCGGCAGCGGGGAAGCCGAGCTTACGGAGCAGCCCCCTAAAGCAGTGCAAGGTGCTCGTGCCACTGCACATCGCCGCAGCAGTTCGGGTACCGGAGGGCACTGCAGGGCACCTCCAGCCCACCCTGCTCCTCCCAGGGACCTCGCTGGGCTTCACCGTGGCCCTGCTCTGCTGCAAACCTCCTTCACGTTTCCAGTTCTCGTCCTTCGTGCCTCTGCCATCGGCTCCGTGAATATTTACACTGTAGGCAAACGCTGAGACAACCAGGTCCCAGTGATATCTGCTCCAGCTTCTGCTCGGTGCGTGGCGTGGATGCACGAGGCTGTGAGCTCCACTGCCAAGCGGGGCCACGGACTGAAGCACAGCGAGTGTTTGGGGACGACGGGAGGTCACCAGCAGGCAGCCGGAGCTGAAAAATGCCATTGTTAAGGCAGAATCTGCCAGGAAACAGCTACCAGGAGCTGCCGCTGTGGGAGCCCCTCGGAGCAGCGAAAAACAAGTTCACGGAGAGCACAAACCGGGTGCTATATAAATGCATAAACCAAATAGCCACACACACACGCGCGCCGAAGAGCTTGCAAAAGTATCTCCGCGTGTTATGTCTCATTCCCTTGGTGATCATGCAGCCTCTACAACCCCAGAGCTTTCATCTTTGCTATACGTATATTGTACGCGTGTGGAGCTATGTGCATTTAGAGCAGCGCTGTTTACCTGTGCGAGACGCGAAGTCATTGTGCTTTTCTAATGAAAACACTTCGCGGTGCTCAAGGTAAGCAGCTGAGAGGCTCTTAACAAATCCCAAGCAAACACCTCCCAACGTATAGAAGGGGCATGGTCTGACAGCCCTTTTTCACCAGGGTCTGTAATGTTTCGAGGGCTGTTTGTGCTGTCACGGTCCAGCTTTCTCACGCAGAGAAACCTTTTTAGGTGCCCGTTTATTCGCCTCAGGTCTGTGTGTATTTATACGCCATCGAGAACGAGGGGTGCTGCTGCGCTGGTCGCTGCAGATCGCGCAGGACACCAAGAGACGGAGCAGATCGCCTCTGCGTTTAATTAGAGGTATTTCAGGCGCAAATCAGCGGCTGAAGGGGTTTATAACAGCACAGGAGAGGACAACGGTTGGACTCGATGACCTAAGGGTCTTTTCCGACCGAAATGATTCTATGATAACCCCTGCAACGCCCACAGGACGGCACTACGCCTCCAGCTGCCCAAACAGTTTGGTAAAACTGGCCACAAATATTAACTAGGCTGGAAGTTCAGATGTTGCTATTAGTTTTCACGGCAAACAGAAAGAAAAAAGAGCCTCTCATATTTAAGGGGAAAAGACACGCGTGTAAATGTTAGCACCGTAACCGATGCATTTGTTACCAAAATTAAAAAATGAAGAATCTTCCCAGCCAGCGAACTCCCTGTAAATGACTCCACCTGCACCTTTTCCTTATTGCCCTGCCCTTCTGGGTTTTCAGTACCTGGCTCCTCTCCAAAATGGCATCGTTCATGCTCAGAGGCTTCTGCATTAGCAAAACATAGCAAAGGTGACGAGGAGGAAATTCCCGACGCTGCCAAACCTCCCCTGACCCAAGGCAAAGCTGCCAAGGAATCTGTCGGAGGCTGGCGGAGACCCCACGCCAGGGACGGAGGGACAGGACAAGGGGGAAGTTGTTAAACTAAAGGAGGGGAGATTCAGACTAGACATAAGGAAGAAGTTTTTTCACACTGAGGGTGGTGAGGCCCTGGCACAGGTTGCCCAGAGAGGTGGAGATGCCCCATCCCTGGAAACATTCCAGGTCAGGCTGGACGGGGCTCTGGGCAACCTGATCTAGTTGGGGATGTCCCTGCTCATGGCAGGGGGTAGGACTAGATGGGCTTTAACGGTCCCTTCCAGCCCAAACCGTTCTGCGATCTGATGATTCTATGATCCGGACTGTGCACGAAGGCTGTTGCAGCATCTTGGTGACCACGAAGGTGCCATCAGGCACTTCCAGCCTGGCAAGCTTTGACTGCCCTCGCAGCATGCTTTCATGTATTCTGGCCCCGTAAATGCGTTCAACATCAGCGATAATCCAAATGGATGAGCACTCCAGGATGCTCTTGAGGGAAAGAAAGGAAAGAGTTGGGCAGGACACCAGGAGCACCAAGGCCACTGCGGGCCCAAAAGCTCTGCATTGGCGCTGCTGCTGGTCTCCAACACAGCTCCTGGCAGGGCTGCTCGAGCTCGGACATCCCCGTGGCTCTGCCGGCACATTCCAGGAGAGTCTGGGGTGTCACCACCTGCTCAGCTTGTGGCTTCTTTCCCATGCCATGAGCCTCTGGTCTCTTTGCAGCCGCCCTTTAAGAAGGACTCAGGAAATACCAAAGTGATTCCCACCCAAGTGCGTTTTCCCCACCTAGCCAGTCGCCTCTTTCCACATTTCATCCCTTTGCTGCTGGCATCGCCCGTCCCTGGGATGTCCCGTGAAGACAACACCTTGGGCACCAGGTCCTGACACGGGGACAGTCACTTCCATGTGCTTGATCAGGGGCCAGAGCCACATCTGCTCCCCATGGAGGGGTTTGTCCACCACCCTGACCCCATCGCTGCCGTCCTGCTTGCGAATGGATGAGTCCAGCGGACGGGTTTCCACTGTCTCAATCCCCTTAGCATGGGGAGGACAACTGGGGAACCCCTCGCCCACCTGCTGATCTCCATCACAGGAGCGTGCCCGTCTGAGAGGGTTCTGCATCCCAGGAGGATGAACAGACTCCTTCCCTCGTTCTTCCCTTCCTGCTGGCTGGAGCGAGGAGAACATGATTTAGCAGGACAGCATGGGCTGGCTGGGGACAGGGACAGCTTCGGTGACAAGGAGCAATGGGAAGAAGCAGCGCTGGGGGCTGCAATGCCCCCTCCACCTGCAAGCTTGCCCAGAGACCTTTACTCCAGACAAGTCCAGCTGTTTGGAGCAGAAAGGAGAAAGCCGTCGCTTTCCCCAGGCTTCCCTTGGGTTGTCCCAAACAGACCAAGGCTCAGCATTGCCCACCAGAGCCCAGCGGGGCTCGGTGCACCAAGGTGCCGAGGAGCCCCATGTGGATGGGGTCAAAGGCAGACTTGGAGGAGAGGTGCAAGGAGAAATCATCGAATCGCAGAAGGGTTTGGGTGGGAAGGACCGTTAAAGCCCATCCAGTCCAACCCCCTGCCATGGGCAGGGACATCCTCAACTAGATCAGGTTGCCCAGAGCCCCGTCCAGCCTGACCTGGAATGTTTCCAGGGATGGGGCATCTCCCACCTCTCTGGGCAACCTGGGCCAGGGTCTCACCACCCTCAGCGGTAAACAACTTCTTCCTCCCACCTGGGCTGAACTTGGGCTGCTGGCGCAGATGCTGGGGAGCTCTCCGCTCGCTCCTGGCCGCTGTCTCCGCAGACCCTGTTGGACCTCCCTCTGCTTTGCTGCAAGCTACAATCCCTCCTCTGACATTTCCATGGGATGCCAAGAAGGACGGCTAATTTTCCTTACGGCAGGAAGCTGTCAGAGAGCCAGGTCTGCTTTATGCACCCCTCCGGAGCGATCCAAGTAGGCAATTCCCGGTTTTATTTTCCTCTCAGGAAACCAGCCTCGGCCAAACCCTCTGAGCACGGCTGAACCTTGGAGCTACATTTGTATTAGTTGCAAAGTTCCCGTTATTTCTACTCAGTGCAGTTTGGTGGGGAAGACACCCAGGGCCAAGGGGCTCTTTTCTCAGGGAGCAAGCAGAATGAGGTGCTGCAGGCAGCGGGGGACCGGCGTGGGATGCTCCGGCTCCTCGGACAGCACCGAGATCGCTCCGTCAGGATCCGGGGACCGGATTCTCCATAGAAATGGCCACGGCTGCGCACTGCTGCGGCCTTCTTGCCTCTCTGCCCTCCGCTACAGGCAGGGCTGTGATCCCTCTCCAAAACTTGCCGTGTTTTAGGCACGTCCCTGGCCTGCCCCGGTGCTGGCACGCGCTCACGGCTTCTCCTACTCACGGTTTTTAAGAGCCTCTTGTTCCTCCTGCAGCTTTCTCGGTGGCTTTTGGGGTATTTCAGCTGCATTTTCACCTTCGGCACTTTTCACGTTGAAAGGACAATCCTCGCTCTCACAGCCTCAGCGGGTTGTGACCAGTTACAAAGCCTCCCAGTAACCAATCTAAGCTCTGATCACCCGCGTTGGGAGAAATCAGTCTCCGGAGCCTGAATTAAGGGTGTATAGGGATGAAAGTCGAATCACCCGGGTTTGGAGATTTGAGCTCATTACCCTCATAATCCGTGGGGGTAAGGTCTAGGTGGTGGCTCACCTGACATGGGGTAGATGTCTACTTCAGGGCAGGCAGCTGCCTGAAATCTGCTGCCCGGTCTCACCAGAGCTGCACGGGGCATCCCAGGAGCCGGGGGTGGCCAGCACAGCTCTTCACACCCAAAACGCATGCGTGGCAAAACCCCTCTGCTTTGAAAGTCTTTTCCTAGGCAGCTTCTCTGGCCAGCCTTGACACAGACCTGAATTCAGGTCTCCAAAATCCTTTGCCCTCGTGGGGACACTACAGCAAACCTTGGATCGGCCCCAAAGTCCCCTTAGCCAGGCATGTTGCTCCTGGCTGTGGTTTTTGTTGGACATTTAAGGCAAGAGCAGAAAGAGTCAAGCGGGATCGTGATGGTGGGACACGCTACCACAAGGGTAGCTCCCTAAAATGATGGTATATTTGGGTGAAGAAGTCTTCGTGCAGGCGTCCCATCCCCACTCCCCCTGCGGCGATCCGACGCTTTGTCCCCAAGCAAAGCGGAGAAACTCTGGAAAGCCAATTCCTCTGTTAGGAAATGCAGTTTAAAAGATGCTGTGGCTTCCCAGGTCCTGGCATCTAGCTAAAACCAGAAAGCTTTATCCTCCAGACATCTGCAAGTGAGTGGAAGCAGAATAATGTTGGCATGAGCTGGTGTGAAGGAGCGGGTGGGGGCAGCAGAAGCCTGGGTGAAGGCCCCCCCATGCTTGCAGAAGCAGAGCCGACGATGGCCCAGGTTGCCCTCTCCACCTTGAGCCTCTGCCATTTCAGTCGACTGTCCCAAGTCCTCATCGCTCCCGGGTTGTCCCTGCTTTCCCACAGTCTGGCTGTGCTCAGCGGAGCGGTGCTAAGGCCTCAGAGACGCCTGCATTTCAAGAACCGCTTGAGGGAGAAAAAGAAGGTAATTAAGACATTTTCCAGCTGATGTCACTTGTGTCGTCGCTCGGACACTGGAATAAGATTCACGCTCACCACTGACCCTTCGATGGCTGGTCCTGGCACGGGACAGCTTCGTTAGCCCAGGAATCCTCCAGCGCATCTGCCCCGGGGTGCTGGATCAGCAGCAGAGCAGGGGAAATGATTTTATACCCTACGAAAGTCAGGGGGATGGTTAAGTTATGCAAGATTTGGGGGTCAAATGCCAGGAGAAGGCTTGCCTCTTCATATGGACCAGCCAGGAGATGAGTGCGCTTGGCTGCGGTCCATAAGACCCATGACCAAGCATCCCCACTGCCTCCAAGCCCACCCCAGGGACGCTTGAAGCTCCAAACCCCCCCAGAAATTTGGCCGCTTGGCTTTTGGCCGAGGTGTGACGGCCAGGGTGAGCCCTGGGAGCTGCTTTCAGCGAGAAGAAGGCCGGGGCAGGCTGGTTCCCCACCTGGGAAGCACCCAGGGGAGCAAAACCAGCTCACAGGGGGCTCGGCCGTCGCTTGTTCCCACTCCACACAAGAGCCATGCAGCGGTGCCCCCACCCCAAAAAAAGACATTCGTGGGCTCCCTCTTCTCCTTGCACCATAGAAAGGGCTCTGGGGCTGAATTAAACCCGCCCAGGGCTGCTCTTTGGCCAGAGCCCACCCCTCCAGCCACAGCTGATCTGCTAAACTCTCTCCTCTCCAAAGCAACCCCGGGCCGGGGGCTTTGGTCGGGACCCCCACGCCGTGCCTGGCCACAACATCCCGCCGTGACCGAAGGGCCACAACCAGCCTAGCACGAACTAATTTGCTTGAACAGAAGGTGCCCTGGATTTCAAACAGGAAACTCGTCAGACGCTCGTTGAGGAGCTGCAGCAGGTTAATTATGAAGGGGCACGCGCTTCCCGCGGCGCAGCTCTCAGGGTCGTCACTCAACCTGTAGTGCCTGTGCCAGCCGCCCTGCAAGGCCATTTGTCACAAGAGCATCTTCCCCTCTAGCTGGGCACATTGATTCAGCTGCACCTGCCTGTGGTCCCCGCTTCACCCCGAAGCATGTACCACCACTAGCTTTTGCTCAGTCCTCCCTCTAGATATTTCTCCATCTCTCGCGAGCTTTTCCTTCACCACAAAAGTGTTGTCCCCATTGTTAAATCCCCCCTGCGAGGCTGGTTGTCTGCTGGTGCCACTTCTCCTATGAAAACCCCAGAGGTTCTGCTTGCTTTCCTCTGGAAACCTTAAACCCATTCTGTTGGGTCGTTTTCATAGAACTGTTCTGGTGGAAGAGACCTTTAAGATCATCGAGTCCAACCATTAACCCAGCACTGCCAAGGCCACCACTAACCCATGTCCCCAAGCGCCACATCTACACATCTTTTGAATCCCTCCATGGATGGTGCCTTCACCATCCGTTTTGTGGAGGGAAGCGCTGCCTGAGCAGCAATTTGGGGCTGATTTGACCCAAGCGTGTCTTTCACGGGAGCACACGAAGTATAAGCGAGTTTGTTCTCGCTTATACCGCCCTGGCGGTTCCCTTCCTCGGGAAACCCCCCTGTGCGCCAAGATCTGCCGCTCCGCTGCGGGTCGGACCGGCTCTGGAGCAGCTCCCCTCGGCGACTGACGAGTCCATTTTTGGAATTAACTAATCAAGTAATTAAGGTGTCTTCCTAAAGCAAACACGAGTGACTCCCGGATTCTGGGTTCTTAACTTTTTCCTTTTCTGAGTATGCCACCTACTGACGGGAAAGGAAGGCAGTAACATTCATGAGCTTATTGCTTTAGGATGCTAAAGGAGGCAGTGAAGGATGTCCTTCAAAGACAGACAAATAGCAATGAGTTAATTCCAGAAAAAAATCCGTAGTTTACAAGAATTAGTGAATTAGAGTAAAGCAGGCAGCTAATTTTCTGTAGTTGAGCATGATCTACTTTGGACTGCAGGAATCTCTCCGAGTCGATGACCAAGCAATCCTTTTGCCCTGTGGATTTCTTCCCAGCCTTTCAATGGCAGATTGGAAGCCCAGACTCTTCTTCTGAGCCCGTCTTGCGGTTATTCTGCAAAAATCAAAAGAACCTTCAGTGTAAAGTGAAGAAAAGATGAGGTGGCTGGTCATACCTTTGTGGCAGGGCAGCAGGTCACTTTGAATGGATACGGTAAGGGAGCGGTAGATTTCTGCTTTCTTTTGGAGGACGAAGTATTCTATACGCAGCTGGGAGAAGTCTCACGATCCCTAGCCCTTGGTCTCAGGGGGAACTTCAACTTGCCAGATGTCTGCTGGAAATACAGTACAGTGGAGAGGAACCAGTCCAGGAGGTTCCTGGAGCATGTGGAAGAGAACGTCCTCACACGGCTGGTGAGGGACCCAACAAGGGAAGGTCCCCAGTTGGACCTGTTGTTTGTGTGTGAAAAGATCCCCATTGGACCTGTTGTTTGTGGACAGAGAAGGTCTTGTGGGTGATGTGACGGTTGGAGGCCGTCTTGGGCCTAGTGATCACGAAATGATAGCGTTTCCGATTCTTAGAGAAGGAGGGTCAGCAGAACTGCCACCGTGGGCTTCCGGAGGGCAGACTTTGGCCTGTTAGGAGCCTGGCTGACAGAGTCCCTTGGGAGGCAGTCCTGGAGGGCAAAGGAGTCCAGGAAGGCTGGACATTCTTCAAGAAGGAAACCTTCAAGGCGCGGGAGCAGGCCGTCCCCAATGAGCCGAAAGATGAGCCGGCGGGGAAGAAGACCGGCCTGGCTGAGCAGAGAGCTCCGGCTGGAACTTAGGAAAAAAAGGAGAGTCTACCACCTTTGGAGGAAGGGGCAGGCAGCTCAGGAGGACTACAAGGATGTTGTGAGGTTATGTAGGGAGAAAATTAGAAGGGCCAAAGCCCAACTAGAACTTAGTCTGGCTACTGCCGTAAAAGACAATAAAAAATGTTTCTATAAATACATTAGCAGCAAAAGGGGGCGAAGGAAAATCTCCCTCCTTTGTTGGATGCGGGGGGAAACTTAGTGTCAAGGGACGAGGAAAAGGCTGAGGTGCTAAATACCTTCTTTGCCTCAGTCTTCAACAGCAAGGGAAGTTGCTCTCTGGGCACCCAGCCCCCTGAGCAGGAAGACAGGGATGGGGAGCAGAATGTAAGACCCCGATAGTCCAAGGGGAAATGGTCAGTGACCTGCTACGCCACCTAGACACGCACAAGTCTATGGGGCCGGATGGGATCCACCCAAGGTGCTGAAGGAGCTGGCAGAAGTGCTCATCCAAGCCACTCTCCATCATTTACCAGCAGTCCTGGCTCACTGGGGAGGTCCCAGTTGACTGGAAGGCTGGCAAATGTGACGCCCATCTACAAGAAGGGCCGGAAGGAGGAGCCGGGGAACTACAGGCCTGTCAGCCTGACCTCGGTGCCCGGGAAGGTTATGGAGCAGATCATCCTTGAGTGCCATCACGCGGCACGTACGGGACAACCAGGCTGATTGGGCCCAGTCAGCACGGGTTTATGAAAGGCAGGTCCTGCCTGACCAACCTGATCTCCTTCTACGAACATGGTGACCTGCTAGTGGATGAGGAAAGGCTGTGGACATTGTGTACCTGGACTTTAGTAAAGCCTTTGACACCGTCTCCCACAGCATCCTCCTGGAGAAACTGGCTACCCATGGCTTGGATGGGCGTACTCTGCGCTGGGTAGGAAACTGGCTGGATGGCGGGCCCAAAGAGTTGTGGGGAATGGAGTTAAATCCGGTTGGCGGCCGGTCACAAGTGGGGTTCCCCAGGGCTCAGTTCTGGGGCCAGTTCTGTTCAATATCTTTATCAATGATCTGGACGAGGGGATCGAGGGCACCCTCAGTAAGCTTGCAGATGACACCAAGTGGGTGGGAGTGTTGATCTGCTGGAGGGCAGGCAGGCGCTACAGCGGGACCTGGACAGGCTGGATCGATGGGCCTGAGGCCAATTGTATGAGGTTCAACAAGGCCAAGTGCCGGGTCCTGCCCTTGGGTCACACCAGCCCCAGGCAGCGCCACAGGCTTGGGGGGGGAGTGGCTGGAAAGTGCCCGGCGGGAAAGGGCCTGGGGGGGTTGGTCAACAGCGGCTGAAGATGAGCCAGCAGCGTGCCCAGGTGGCCAAGAAGGCCAATGGCATCCTGGCCTGTATCAGCATAGTGTGGCCAGCAGGACCAGGGCAGGGATCATCCCCCTGTGCTCGGCCCTGGTGAGGCCACACCTCGAGTGCTGGGGTCAGTTCTGGGCCCCTCACCCCAAGACAGACACTGAGGGGCTGGAGCGTGTCCAGAGACGGGCAACGGAGCTGGGGGAGGGGCTGGAGCACAAGTGCTGTGAGGAGCGGCTGAGGGACCTGGGGGGGTTTGGCCTGGAGAAAAGGAGGCTGAGGGGAGACCTTCTCGCTCTCTGCAACTCCCTGAAAGGAGGTTGGAGCCGGGGGGGTCGGTCTCTTCTCCCAAGGAACAGGCGACAGGACAAGAGGAAACGGCCTCAAGTTGCGCCAGGGGAGGTTTAGGTTGGCTATTGGGAACCATTTCTTCCCCGAAAGGGCTGTCAGGCCCTGGCACAGGCTGCCCAGGGCAGTGGGGGAGTCCCCATCCCTGGAGGATTGAAAAGCCGTGTAGATGTGGCACTTGGGGACAGGGTTTAGTGGTGGCCTTGGCAGTGCTGGGTTAGCGGTTGGACTCGATGATCTTAAAGGCCTCTTCCAACCTAAACGATTCTATGATTCTGTGATTCCATCCCTGATGCTCCTGGGGACCAGGAGTGACACCCAGGGCGTTCGCTGAAACCTTCCTCCCGCATCCCTTAACCTGTCTGCTTAGACATGGCTGGAACAGCAGGTTTGCTAGCTGGCCTTGGACATGACTCCAGCATCTTGCCTTGAGTGACCCGAGCTCAGTACGATGTATGAGCTGCAGGCATACCCACCCTGGAGCCAGCTGATGGCTCTAGAGGTCAAAGCACATCTGCCCATGAATGGGTTGTCATCCTCCATCAAGAGCAACCCCAGAGACATCATCGCTGGTGCCCCTCACCCTTCTGTCTTGCACACCAGCAGTCCTGGCCATGACACCAGACACCCAGGGCATCGTGCTTGTGAAGCTGCGGGGGGAGGACACACGGGGAAACCATGGCAGGATTGAGTGGGAGAGGGTCAAACCAACCAGTGTCACAAGTTTTGGGGATAAGCGTCGCTCTCCTCTCCCATAAAATCTTGCACTCTCTTCCTACATGACCTGGCAGGGCAGGGAGGCTGCATGGTGCTGGGACGGTGTCTCTAAAAGCATTATCAACTTGCTGTCCATCTGTCCTGGCCATCCTGAGGGAGCCTGCCACTCCTCTCAAGAAACCCGTGTCCCCTTCCCCATCTCTTGGCGATGCAACCAGGGCTCGGACCAGCACTGTTCAGGTTGGTCTAGCAGGGATGGTTTTTAGGAGAGGAGGGACAGGAGCATGGACGTCGCCTCACTGCATCCTGAGGAGCATCTCCTGCAGGTTTTGGCAGCGTGGGGCAGCTGCCACAGGACACAGCCCATCTGCCCATGCATGGCTTCCCTTACACCAGCACGAGCCAGGCTGGGGTGGACCTCGCAGGCAGCCTCTTCACAGAGTCACACAATCACAGCATGACAGAGTGGTGGGGGCTGGAAGGGCCCTCTGGAGCCCACCCAGCCCAGCCCCTGCCAGAGCAGGGTCACCCAGCGCAGGCTGCACAGGGCCGCGTCCAGGCGGGTTGGAATCTCTCCAGAGCAGGAGACTCCACACCCTCCCTGGGCAGCCTGTGCCAGGGCTCGGGCACCTCACAGCGAAGACGTTTTTCCTCGTGTTCAGGCGGAACTTCCCGGGTTCCAGTTTGTGCCCGTTGCCCCTTGTCCTGTCGCTGGGCACCACTGAGAAGAGTCTGGCCCCGTCCTCTTGACACCCGCCCTGGAGATATTGATAAGCATTGGTGGGGTCCCCTCTCAGCCTCCTCTTCCTCAGGCTGAACAGCCCCAGCTCCCTCAGCCTTTCCCCACAGGAGAGATGCTCCAGGCCCTCAGCATCTCTGTACCCTCCGCTGGGCTCCCCCAGTAACCTCCCTCCCAAAACCTGCCTGCGAGCCCCTGTGCGGGGAGATGGCCCGAGCTCGAGGACGCAGATGGCACCAGCCCCAGGCCGTGCAGTGGGCTCTGGTCTCCGTGCTCAGCCCTGACCCCCGCAGCGGGGCTGTACAGGGACACCAAGCCCCTTCCCCCGGTCCCCAGGGCTGGACATCTCCATCGGACATATGCCCAGGCTCGGATAAGGTCTGCTCAAGAAAGGTCTTTATTGAGATGTTGGCTTGGACAGGAGACGCTTGGGGCTGCACAGGTCTCGAGGAGACAGGGTCATGGTCCCCCCGGAGCTGCTGGTTTCCAGGAGAGATTTCCAGGCACCGTGGAGCCTTGTCGGCATCGAGATCAGAGCAGGCCCCTGCCCGCGGGGCCGGCCCTCGCTGCCCGCTCTCACGACCGACGAGGGCAGGGCTGGGGGTGCAGCACCTTGGGACCGCGGAGGATCATGAGCTTTGGGGTGTCCCGAGAACGGGGGGGTGATGGCTGATTTTTCCTCCATCCCCCTGTCAGTAAAACACCTTTTCCAGGTAGGTGTTCAGGAAGATCCCCGTGGGGTCCAGCTTCTCCCGGACGGAGCAGAATTTGGGGAAGGCTGGGTACATCTTCTCAAAGTCCTTCCGGGTGCAGCTGTGGGCCTGAAGGAGAGAAAGTGTCTGGGGGGGGCTGCCCATCACTGGGGAACGTGTCGCTGGCCCTGGACCCCCCCCGCCACGTGCTGTGGGAAGCCCCTGCAGAAGTGGTGGGACCTCCATCCCCGTATCTATGTGCCCAGGGTGGGTAGCAGACAGGGGAACACCTTCTCGAGGCACCCATCTCCCTCTGGGACCAGCCTGATGTGGGGGCCCTTCTCTGACCCCCACTCAACTGCAAACCCCCCCTCCCATGAGAAGCCGCGATGGAGAAGGGGAAGGGACCCGCTTCTGCAGAGCCTCTCCTCCCAGAGGAGCGGGACCATTGGTACCTTTGCCCAGTGTGGTCTCCCACCGTGCTTCTTCATGATGCCCTCGTAGGTCAGCCAGTAGTTGAGGCGGGGGACGTTCTTCCCGTAGGGCCTGGGGCAGGTCAGGCAGGGAGGGCATTAGCAGGGGCTGGGGGGGTTTGCACACCAGGAAACCTCCCCGAGAAACCCCCACCTGGGGAGAAGGGCAACCCAGGGACCCATCACGGGCTCTTTGACCAGCACCGGGTGATGGAAACCCGCTGGGAACCAGCATGCCACCAGCACTTGGCCAGTGGACCCTCACGTAGGACAACGTCCTCAAGGAGGAGGAGGAGGAGGAGAGGGGGGTGGAATGGGGACACAGCTCACCTGTACATGATGATGTTCATGTAGCAGCTGTCTCGCTGGAAGCAGGGACTCAGCCAGATCTCGTCCCCCCGAGCGAAGCGCACCTCCACGGGGTAGTGAGCCACCATCTTGGGGTTGTTCTCCAAGGCCGCCTTCAGCTCCAGCAGAGCTTCCTTCGTCTTCTCACTGCCCAGGAGAAGCCCCCAGCCCCAGTTAATGCCACCACGGGCAGAGCCAGCTCTCTTCAGGTTTGAACCCCCATCCCCACAGCTCCATCCCTGGCCCCATGCTAACTGAGGGAACGGCTTGGCGCGTCCCAGCACACCCCTCCCATTGCTTTGGGCTCACAAAGCCCCAGGATGTGGTGTGGCGTGGACTTGGTACCCCGGGACAGGGATGCAGAAGGGTCCCCATGCTAAGTTTGCAGGTAGGAATGGTCCCCTTCTCCATGGCTTTGCTCCTGCTCCAGGCAGCCTGGGCTGGGGCAGAGCACGGGCAGGGGATGGTATGTGGTTCAGGCCCTGAGCCCGCTGGGGAAGGGCAGGGAGGGTCTGCAGAGCCGTTTACATGGGGATGGCCCAGTCTTGAACGTGCTGCTTGAAGCGACACTCATAGTTGAAGATCTTGTAGCTGATGGCAATGTTCTCCACGCGGGAGCTGAAGAGGAGCCAGAAGAAGAAGCGGTTGATCCAGCACACCAAGCTGGGCACGAAGGTGCTGCAGGGGAGAGAGCGGGAGGTGAGATCTGACCCCAGAGCTGCCGGCCGGGGACTTGCCAAGGGCGGGGTGTGAGCTGTGATGCCACAAGCCACAGCCCGGGGATGCTGGGCAAGGAGATGCCCCTCAAGGGGCTGCAGGCAAAGCAGCGAAGCTGCAGCCCCCCCCCAGGGTGCTGGAGCCCACGGGGGTGTGCAGCCCTGCTGGGAGCTCGCCTGTGATCTTGGACCTTGCACCCTTGCCCTCGCTCCCTCCTCCTCCTCCTGCTGCAGGCTAGAAAAGGGGTGCTCTCTCATCACCCCCCCCCTCGAGACCTCAGTGCCTCCCAGGCTCTGCACCGGGCATCCTCGCACTGGGGACCGAGAGCCCCTGGGCACAGGGTGGAGTGGCACGGTGGACCCCTCGGCAGAGCCCTAAGTGGCCACAGTCCCTCTTCTCCCTCTTCACAGAGTCCAGCCCGGCTCTCCGGTGCCACCAGGATCCCGCTTCCCAGCCTCGCCTCCGCGACCTGGCCGGATCTCCTCTCTCCACCCCGGTGCTCGGGGCACGTTCACAGCCAGCACCGTCCCCCCGAAAGCTCCTTCGCTGCGGCAGACCCGCGCTGCTGCGCACGAGAGGGCAGTGCAGCCCCGGCCATCGGTCCCAGCCCGAACCGCTCCCCCCGCGCAGGAGCTCGCTGGGAGGAGAACAAGCGTCTCCTTCTTCCCCAGGGACGGGGGTGCTCCGGGTCACAGTCCTCCCCTGCCATCTTCCCTGGGACTCCCAGCAAAGCAGCGCAGGTTTCGGCGCAGAGGCGCAGAGAACAGACCTGCATGAGGCCGGCCCCGGCCAAACCTACCCAGCCCCGCTTGTCCCAGCCACGGCGCAGAGCGCGCTCCTACCTGATCCAGAGCAGAAACTCCAGCAGATAGTAGCCAACACCATAATCCCACAACCAGCTGGCGGAGGAAGAGGGGGGCTGCAAAGCCAAGCAGAGGAAGATGATGGTCTTTAGGGACTAGCAGGGTTTGCAGCTTTCCTGCCAGCGGGCATGAAGGTGGGAGCACATGCCTGGGCCAGGACCAAGCTGGGAGCGGGGGTTTGGAGAAGGGCACCCCAGGACTCCCCACGTCTCTCTCCCATGATGAAACAGGGCCACATCCAGTCCCAGGAAGAGACCAGGCTTCGTCATGAGGATGCTGAGGGCTTGGACGGCCCCAGCTGCATCCATGTCCTGGGACCCCCAGACCGTGGAGCACAGGCAGAGTCCAGCCCAGCCCCAAAATGATGTTTCCATCATCAGCCACCCCAGCAGCCTCTGCACGGCAAGCCCATCCTGGAAGGGCACCCAGCTTTGTGCACGGGCCCTTCTCCCTTCCCACGTGGAGCCCAGGGAGACCTGCCTTGTTGGTGGGGTCCTGGTAGATGACGCTGACGTTCTCACTGTGAGGGAACCACAGGAATCGGAAGTATTGGGATCTCTTCAGGTGGTCATCAAGGTGATCGAGGACCTGCAACAACCAGAGAAACGGGGGCTGGTCGGTGACTGTCCCCCCCTGTGGAGCAGGGATCCTGGGAGCAGGGCTTGCAGGCACGTCGGAGGACTTCCAGGAATGCCGGGGAAGGTCCAAGCAGTCCATCTGCAGAGGCTTGGCGAGCCTTGGGTTGGAGGGAGGGCAGTACAGCCCAGCCAAGCACCAAGGGGCTAACAGAGACCATGGGCCCGACATCTGGGGAAGGGAACCGAGCATGCCCGTCATCTCCTCTGCCTCAGCCGTGGCAGCCCCCGTGCCCTGCAGATGCTGCTGGGTCTGCATCTGGCACACGTCCGAGCTCAGACCCTGTGTCCTCCCACAGTTGCACCTCTACAGCCCCCAAACTGCTCCATCAGGCATTACCGGACACGAGGCAGCACAGACAGGGCCGGAGGGCCCCCGCGCAGCAGGGCATGCTGAGGGCTTCCGAGATCCGCCTCCTGGCCCGGCGTCAGGGATGCCCTCCCCAGCTTTCACGCCTCGGCACCACAGTCCTCTGCAGCTCTGGAGCCCTGGGGCAACGGGAGATGGAGCCGGGATGCAACGGGGCAGGGAGTCGGGATGCGTTACGCAGTCCTGCCCCAGAGACGTTCCCCGCTTCAAACTCAGAATTGCCAAATTATTCATAAGGACACAAAAAAAGCACACGGGGAGTCTGAGCGGGCGGGGGATGGGCAGGACAGTGCCGGTGATGGGGCTCGAGGGGGTGACCGCAGCCCCAGGGCATGCTCAGCCTGTTCCCTGGCCACCGGGGTCCTGTCCCAGGGCTGCCCGGGGGAAACCCCGCTGCCTGACACAGCCGCACCCGCAGGAATGAAAAGACCCTTCAGCCCTTGCAGAGATCTCCCACAGCTTTGCATAAAGACTTAAAAACCCAGCAGCTTTGCTTTGAGGAGGTTGCTTGACCCAGGAGAAGGTGCAATGACCCAGGGATATAACCCCAGGAAGGTCGCGGCAACCTTAGCTGTGAAGCTGCTCCTTTCCGGCTGCGTCGTTTGAGTTATTTGTCTTAATGAGCTATTAATCCTCAGGCTGGGCTGCTTTCGCACCGAGCATCTTGCGGTGACCCTGCCATAAGGCGAGGGTCTCTGAGGGTCACAGCGCCGTAATGCCGTGGTCCCGTTAAAGCAGGGAGGATGGGAGGGCAAGTAGTGCATTTCTGTACCGGGTGAGAATTAACGCTAATGCCGTCGTCTTCATCTTCACATCTGCAGCTCCCCCAAAGCCACAAAACCTCTCTAAGACATTCCCCAAACAGCCGGTTTTCTGGCCAGAGAAGTTCTTATGTTGGAAACAGTTAATGATTGTGCAAGTAGAAGCAAGGCAAAAGCTACGACCCCACGTTTTCATCGGTTTGGTTTAGGAACAAACACATCAAGCAGCTAAAATAAGCGGGGAAAAGACGGATGCAGCTTTCCCAAGGTGATCCCGCCAACGCCTGTTTGTCTTCCAGCCACTGCGTTTGAGCACAGCAGCAAATTGCTAGCGGGGCGACCTTTTCAATGTGCGCTTTTGATCCTTGTGATAGAGAAATATCGGTCTGGAGAAAATAAGCCCGCGACTTTGTGGGATAATTACAGCGCAGCAGGCGAGAGCTGAAGGCAGCGAGCGAGCCGGCTCCGGGAGTCCTTGGGGATGTTGGCTGCCGGCCGAGTGCCGGAGTTGGAGGCAGAGGTCGGGCAGTGGAAATCTTGTTGCTGTAACGTGGCCAATGCACACAACGGAGATGACCCCGGGGCATGCAGACACCCGGGGGATTTTGCTCGTCGTTGCTTCCCTCCCAGGAGCCCAGAACAAATCCCTTTGCTTCATAAAGGCCTGCTCGAAGGAAGCCGCTTGCTTTCTTGCTGGCAAACACCCTCGAGAGCTCGCTGAGCTGAGGGTCGGGCACCCCGCCTGCTGCAAGGCAGGTTTGGTTCCTCCAGACGGTCCTTGGGGAGAGGACAAGGATGGGGCAGGCGGCAGACGTGGCCGAGGCGCTGCGGAGGACGAAGCACAAGAAGCCACTAGCACACATCCCGTAGTTCCGCGGGAGAATGAAGGGGAGCCAGGGAGCTTGGAGAGCTCGCGTTTTGGGAGAGGAGACGGATGCTCAGCCTCCCCTTTTGCCTGCGTGCTGCCGGTGCCTGCCGGGATCCCACCGCACCAGGGGACGATGTCCGAGCACCAGCTGGAAGAGTCACGTCCACGCACTGAGGCCAAACCCAACATTTCTGGCTGGGAGGGATGAGGTCAGGCCCAGCGATGGTGAGGGGGTTTAGGCACTGGGTGGTCCTGGAGGAGATGGGCTTGAGGGATCCAAACCAGGTGCCCGAGACATCCCCCAAAGGGTTAGGGCTCAGGTTAGGGTCCGGGTTAGGGTTAGGGTTAGGAAGGGGTAGGCTCAAACCAAAAGAATCATAGAATCATAGAACAGTTTGGGTGGGAAGGGACCTTTTAAAGGCCATCTAGTCCAACCCCCTGCAATAAGCAGGGACATCCTCAACTAGATCAGGTTGAAACACTTCTTCACCCACCAGGTCGCTAAGCTGTGCAAGTCTGGAGGTGGTTAAAGGTTTGCATGGGCTCAGAAGCAGATCCGAGCCCTCCCTGGACGAGAAAATCATTGCCTTATTACATATACACAGGCCACCTCCAGCTCAGGAAGCCCCAAAGCTGCAAAAATCAGGGGAAGAAGCATCGTATCTGAGTCTGAGCCGTCCCCATCAGCCTCCCAGCAGGTCTGGGGCAAGGGGAGGCTGACTCCATCCCTGCCACCATCCAGGGACGCTCTGCAGGCCTCACTGTGCAACGAACCCTCTCGGTCCTGGGCCTTCGTCCCGGCCATCGTCAGCAGCTGAGTTTATCCCAGTCATAAAGATAATCACGAGGCCAGAAAAGAAAGCAGACAGGTCTTACATAACCACAAATCCAAGCCTGGCTCCTCTGACACATATATTATTTGCAATGTCTTAGATAACTCAGGCTTAAATATTTCAAGCGACCTGCTCCCTTGTCATTATTCTCTTCCGCCTCACTGGGCCGCTCGACATGAAAGCCGGAGATCTGGAAGCAGGCGAGGAGCAGCGACGGCTGAGAATTGATAATGGCATTAATATTTATAGAGTACATTCTCGTGTCACCCGCCTACCAGCCCCGAGGGACGGGGAAAGACGGGCTGAGCTGTGCCGGGGGCATAGCCCGGGCAGATGATGCTGAGCAGGGTAAAGCTCAGCCTGGGCTACCTGCCCTGCTCAGGACAGCAGGGTTGTCCTGCACGCGAGCTTGTGTTTCCCAGCTAAAAGGCAGACCAGGAGGTGCAGAACGACTCTCAAGCTGGCGGTTTGGCTGAGGCGAGGTGCCAGAGGATGCGGCGAGGGTTCAAGCGGTCTGGCAGGGTGGGTGAGGGCCAAGCCATAAGGAGCTAGCAGGCTCCCTCCGCATTTAAACACAATTAAATGCAATTAAAGCAGGGAACTCCCTGCCGCAGGACACCAGGGAAGTCGCAGCTCAGGAAGCAAACGGGGAGCTCACAGGCAAAAGATACTCCCAAGCCGTGACACACAAACTCGTCCCCTCTGAAACTGGAAACGCCGGTAACGAACTCACTGCAGGCTGGAGAAATATCTCGGCGGGTTTCCCGTATTCCTCTGTCTTCCCTTCCCACCTCCCAGGACAAACAAGACCCCGAGGTGCTCCGGCTCTCGGCTGCTCGGGTGCAGCTGCCCCTGGGGGGGTGAGAGCGGGTGGGCAGACGCGCTGACGGACTCGCGTGACGTGCGTGGAGCTCTGTGTCCGCCTGCCCGGCCAGCCCGGCCGCCCGCGGCACCGCTGGCTTGCTCTGGAGCAGGGCTTCCGAAGGAGCTACCGCCAAAGTGCGCTAGATTCACATTCGTGGCAGTGTTCGAGCCCCCCAACGGGGCGCTGAATAATTCAGGCCTTAAAAAATTAAGGACAGCGTTTCTCAGAGCTTTACTAGTGCTGCAGCTCTGATCAGTCCTGCAACAAATTCTGCTGCTTTTGTCCAAGGACTATTTATTTTTCATAAGCCCGACTTAACGAAGGCTCGTGCTGTCGTTAGCCAGGGCTGGAACTGGACCTGTGAGACTCACATGAGACAACGGATGAGGACGCTGCCGAGGATGCACCAGCGAGGATGTCGGACCTCGCAGGAGGACAGGGACGATCAGTGGTTGAAGCAGATCCAAGCTCCCGGAGAGGTTCCTTTCCACCCCCACCGATTTCTTCCTCCTGATGGACTTTGCCTCAGTTTCCCCATCCAGAAATCCAGCTTCTTCCAGCGGACGCAGTGAGTCCACACAGCATTTCGAAGGCCGCCAGCTCTTTCAACTTGCAGGTGGCCCCTTCTCTGCAGGCTTTAGCCTGTGCAGGGCTGCAGCCCCAGCAATGGTCTGGTGACGAAATGAGGCCTGGGACAAGCGGGATGATTGCTCAGCCCGAGGCAGGAGGTCCCATCCTGATACAGCGGCTCTGCCAGGCTGTGCCGGCCGCGGAGGGGCTGAGCACCAGCTGGAACAGCTCGCTCCGTCTGAGGGTGGGAGGGCTCCGAGGAAATGCGTCCAGTAGTTAAAAGGAGTTTATATAACGGCAGAGACAGGGAAAGTCGGGTTTGATGTGTTCCCAGGAGAAAGAATTCCTTCAAATCGCTCCGTAGAAGTGCCCACGGGGCCTTCAAAAGGCTTTCTGAGGGACCCAGATCACACCCACCACTGGCCACAGAGCCTCATGGAGACCCAAGCTCGTAAAGCCCAGGAGATGCGCTGCCCCAAAAAAGGGTGTTTCACGCCTCTTTCGAGGGAAATCAGCCGGTTTCAGGCTGGTTCCCGCCAGGGAGGGAAAGCTCGGCTGGAGGCAGCCACTCTCCAGCACGGAGCACCTCTGCACCAGCGTCCCAGGCCACTGTCCCCAGCGCCTCAGCCCTGCGCTGAACAAGGACCTGAGCTTCTCATTCTCTCCATGTGCCCTTTTGGGGGCTGCATGCAAGATGTGATCTTCAGGAGGGGCACGGCCATGAAGAGGGGACAAGAGGAGGGATGGTGGGACAGCAAGAGAACTTGCCAAGGAGGAGACAGCATGTGAAGCCTTCACAGCCCTGCAGGAGCCTCACCCAGGAAGGAGCAGGTCAGAAACCCTCCTCAGAAAGCCACCTCACTTGGGGATGTCCCAGATGGGCCAGTCACTAGCACCGTGCACCTCAGTCTGGGTGACTGGGACCTTCAGCAAGATGGAGACTGACAAGTCCAGGAGCAACCTGACAGTTGGTTTAAAGGGAGTTTTCCATGACACGACCCAAAGGCAGCTGTGGGGTGGGATCCCGCTAAGGGATTTGTTCGGTCTGGCCCTTGAAACGTGTCACCCATCGTGCTCCCTCTCATCCCCAGCACGGTTCGTCCCAAGTTCAGCTCAAAAAGAAAGAGTTAAACCCAGCCTTCACCTGGGAGATGGAGACCCCCATCCCGAAAAATACCCACACCTCACACACAAGGAAGGACCGAGTTGTTACCAGAGCACAGGATGCCCATGGGCTGTTTTAAGCGGCCCATCTGTGGCTGGCAAACGCAAGGCTCTCCGTTAGCCCAGCAGCAGGAGACAACGAACAGGAGACGGCAGCTCCTCGGCGAGCACACGGCTCGTGGGAGCAACCGTGTCCCGCGGGATGCTGCGCCTCTCCCCGGGAGCCAGCCCGGCACTGCCTGCCGCCAGGGCTGCTGGCGCGGCGCCGGCACGGCCTTCTCCCTGTTCTGGCATAGTCCAGGGAGCACATCAGCTCGTCGCACCAGCCCAGGCTTCCCAGCAAGGGCAATTTTCTCCAGCTGGACTATGGAATCTGCATCAGGCTGAGTCAGGCGTGCCTCGGGGACGTGGTGGAGTCACCGTCCCTAGCGGGATTCAAAAGACATTTAGACGAGGCCCTAAGGGATACGATTTAGTGGGGGACTTGGTAGTGATAGGTTAATGGTTGGACCCGATGATCTCGGAGGTCTCTTCCAACCAGAACAATTCTATGATTCTATGATTCTATGATTGCTGCCCTGCCAGCGCCTGCGAACACCGGGTTAAACCGAGCAGAGGCATTGCCTGGTCCGTCTCACCGTGACGTCTCCCATGGCCAGAAGCAAGCGCTGACGCCTGCAGGCTCCTTCAGCATCCCTAACTCAATTGCGCCGGAGCCTCCGTGCTCAGCCCTGCGGCGGCTCGGAGGCAGCCCAGGGAAGATGAAGCTGACGGCTGCGGGCAAACCTCCATCCCGGCTCCGGCGGGATCGCCGGCATTGCACAGCCCAGGCACGTGTCCAAGCCCGGAGCAGCTCCCCGCCGCCGAGGCTGCCCTTCCCCTTGCTTATCCCTGCCTGCAGCGAGGCTCAGGCATCGCTCACGGGACGGGGGAACAGTTTAAAGCCCACGGGGCTGTACGCAAGGGACAGGCTGCAGCTGGAGGAGGGGGCCTGGTGTCTGTCACCTCCAGGCTGAGCGTGGCAGGGGAGAAGCGAGGATGGTGCTGCAGCGGGGCCGGGACACGAGGACATTGACAGGGGGCTCGTCGTCCAGCCTCTTCCCTAAGGAGGGCACCGGCTGTCCTTCCAGCGGGCGAGCCCCTTGCCAGCCCCGAATCGGAATCGGAGGGGAAATCAAGAAGAGCAGGAGAAACGTTTTCACCCTCCTCTCTCTCGGCCCCACCGGTGGCATGCAGCTCCCGCCAGCCAGGAGGTCTCTCCTGAGCAGGAGCCCTCTGCTCCTCTGGATCTCACATTTGCAACGTACCCCATGCTGACGCATCCTCTCCAAGCCGGGATCATGCCCGGGAGAGCAGGCAGCGGTGCCTGCCTGCCTGCCTGCTGCCTGCCAGGCAGGCCAGCCCTCCCACGCCAGCCTCCTGCAGCACGGTGGTCCCGTCTCTGCTGGGACCCAGAGGATGTCTCTGAAGGACACAGCCACGTCCCAGCTCAGGGTCACTCTCCGGAGCCCAGCGTGAGCACGGAAAGTCTTTGGCAGGTTCCCGAGGACACTGGAAGCCACCAGCCTTCTCCTGCGGCCATGAGCCGCCCCGGGGCTGCACGGAGGTTGGTCCGGGACAGTAAAATCAGCTACTTGAATCTCAGGCTGGGTAAACGCAAAAATCTGCATCAATCTGGACCAGTTTTAAGAGAGGAGCCTGGGAACAGTTAAGGGGGAGCATGGCAGGGATGAAGGAGGTGAGGTTTCACGTCACCTTCACACTCCTGAACTGTCCGGGGCCAGATGTGGAGCTGAAAGCAGCTGGGAATGGGCATGACTTCTCCCAGAGAGGCTGCCAGAGCCCACTCAGCCCTCGCCTCCGCTCCCTGCAGCACCCCTGGGAACGACGCAGTCGTCTTCCCACGGCACAAGGGGACTCAGCACCCCCATTTCCCACCACCTCACCGGCTCAGCTTGCGACCGCGCTGCACCCCCAAACCCCGCTTTGCTCCTGCACAGCAGCTGCGTGACGTGCTGTACACCCTGCCGCCGGTCCCGACCACCCGCCCGCCCTACGCGGTGCAGAGGTGGCACTTACAAGTGCCTCTCCTCCCACCCCGCTCCCTGCGCCTCTCTGCTCCCAGATGACGCTGTTCCCACCCATGGGAAGTTAAAATGTCGTTTGCTAGGAAACGTGGCTTTTCCTTCCTCTCCTTTGTCACCCCGGAGAAGTTCCCAGCTTGAAGGACACCGTGAAGCACGCCACGAAGATGCACCAGGAGTGCAACCTACACACACCTGTGGGATTTTCTACCGGAGCATAACCGCTTCCCAGTCTCCCTCCGACCGCATCACCTCACCGAGAACTTTGCTTATCCCCAAGGAGGCTTTGAAAGCGTCGCCCACGTCGTACCTCGGTGAGGGTGGAGGGGAAGGCCACCTCGTGCAGGTGGAACTGGGGCACGCACTGGAAGGTGACGGTGAGCACGACGCCCAGGCAGCCGAGGTGCAGGCGGGCAGCCTGGAAGATGTCCGCGTTGACGGACTCGGAGCACTCCAGGATCTCCCCCGAGGCTGTCAGCAGCGTGAGCGCTACAACCTGCCCGGAGGGGAGCAGAGCTTCAGCGAGCGTTCCATCTGTCCCACCTCCGCGCCAAGACCCTGCATCCACCCCAAACCTTACGGCCGGGGGCTCAGCTGGGAGACCCCCGTACCACGCCTGGCGTCACAGGGTGCTTTCTGGTGAGCTTGGCTCCACCAGCCCCTCTCCTGCCACCTGTGATGTAGTGACACGACGGGATCCTTTTCTCTCTGGGGAACGCTAGGAAAAGCCGTCAAATAAAGAAATAAAACTCCCCCAAGTTACTTCACTTCTCCATAACCACCGGTGGAATCACCATACAGGATTTGAGCTGGGAGTGGAGGATTTTCATAACTGTCTAGTTAAAAATCAACCTGGGCCCCGCAGAGGTTTGGTTTTGCGGGCTCCAATACAAGAAGAACTGCTTCCCCTTGGTACAGAGCCTATTCATCGGGTTATGAGACCATAAAGCACAGGGGCAAAGAGTTTGGGGCTGGATTGTGTCTTGGCTGGCAGATGAGGAGGACTTAAGGAGGAAATGTTTTACGCTGAGGGTGGGGAGGCCCTGGCAGAGGTTGCCCAGAGAGGTGGGAGATGCCCCATCCCTGGAAACATTCCAGGTCAGGCTGGACGGGGCTCTGGGCAACCTGATCTAGTTGAGGATGTCCCTGCCCATGGCAGGGGCTTGGACTGGATGGGCTTTAATGGTCCCTTCCCACCCAAACCGTTCTGTGATTCTACGATTCTGATTCCCAGTGTGCATGGGGGACTTTGGGAGTCCCCCATAGCAGCCCCATCCCGGGGGGGCAGGACCCCTCCTGCTTGCTGGGTACAGCCTGCTCCTTCCTCACCCCAGGGCTGGGCACACCAGACCCAGAGCGGGTGATGGGACATCTCCCCTGAAGCCCTCAAGATGCCGTGTCCCTGCATCGACACGCTCCTGCCTCGTGTCTCACCTGGGTGGGGAGGATGCCGTGCTTGATCCCGGTGTTGTGCGTTCCCGTCCCGATCACACCGGCCGCTGCCACCTCAGAAACAGCTCCTAAGCTGGTAGAGGAAGGGGCTGGGTGAGGACCCGGGTGCGTGGGACACGGCGTGGGGCACAGCCCGTCGTGCCAGGTGTCGCACCCTGCGCAGACCCTGCACGGAGTCCCCCAGGACATGCCCCCTGCCCCAACGAGCAGGGTTTTCCACCCTTCAGGGTACCCTGCAGCAACGGGTGGGTTTGTTGGCCACGTGTGCATGTCTCCATGGGACAAATCTATCGGGATGCTGCTGCGGTCCAACAGGGAGGAAGGGGCGGCTGGTGAGCGCAGGTCACCACGGCCAGCTCAGCTGTGTCCCATCTCACAAGTCCCCATCTCTCCCCGTCAGCCTGGAGGGACTCACTGGGGTGGAGACATCCCTCCCATGTGCATTCAAGGGGTGGGGAACCTGGGCGTACCCCAAACATCCCTGCAGAGCAGGGCTGGAAGCAGCATCCGCAAGCCTAAGGTCTGCAGACCGAGGGCCGTCCCTCCCACCATGGCCAAGGCGGGCACGTGGGGACGGCAGAAGGTCGCAGCGAACCGTGCGCTGCTCCTGCCAGCTCCCAACAGCTGGGGCGCGGGGACCTCCCGAGCCAGACGTGCCTTCTGTGGCCATCACAGCCCTCGGTGGATTCCTCCTCCCTGAACAAGCCCTGCTCTCCCCATGCGCAGCATCGGCCATCGCGTCAGGTCGGGCTTATTCCTGAGCCCTCGCCCCTGGCCAGGGCTGTGACGAGCCGACCGCTGGAGCGACCGAGGGACGCAGACGCTCAGCTAGCCTGCCATGAGAGAGCAATTTCTTCCCCGAGGTCAGCAAATGAAAGAGACCGAGCGTGAGAAACGCTCTCCGTGACCGTCTCCTTGGCAAGCCCCTGTCTGAAGGTGGCTCTCACCGAGCTCTGGGCCACCCACCCGCTGCGAGGGAGAACCACTCGTGTTGGAGGCAGAGGGACCCGCTGTGGTCAGCTCGAGGCGGCTCATCCTTATGACACCAAGCTGGGTGGGAGTGTTGATCTGCTGGAGGGCGGGCAGGTGCTACAGAGGGACCTGGACAGGCTGGATCGATGGGCCGAGGCCAATGTATGAGGTTCAACAAGGCCAAGTGCCGGGTCCTGCCCTTGGGTCACACCAGCCCCAGGCAGCGCCACAGGCTTGGGGGGGAGCGGCTGGAAAGTGCCCGGCGGGAAAGGGCCTGGGGGGGTTGGTCGGCAGCGGCTGAAGATGAGCCAGCAGCGTGCCCAGGTGGCCAAGAAGGCCAACGGCATCCTGGCCTGTATCAGAAATAGTGTGGCCAGCAGGACCAGGGCAGGGATCGTCCCCCTGTGCTCGGCCCTGGCGAGGCCGCACCTCGAGTGCTGGGGTCAGTTCTGGGCCCCTCACTCCAAGACAGACACTGAGGGGCTGGAGCGTGTCCAGAGACGGGCAACGGAGCTGGGGAAGGGTCTGGAGCACAAGTGCTGTGAGGAGCGGCTGAGGGACCTGGGGGGTTTGGCCTGGAGAAAAGGAGGCTGAGGGGAGACCTTCTCGCTCTCTGCAACTCCCTGAAAGGAGGTTGGAGCCAGGGGGGGTCGGTCTCTTCTCCCAAGGAACAGGCGACAGGACAAGGGGAAACAGCCTCAAGTTGCGCCAGGGGAGGTTTAGGTTGGATCTTGGGAACCATTTCTTCCCCGAAAGGGCTGTCAGGCCCTGGCACAGGCTGCCCAGGGCAGTGGGGGAGTCCCCATCCCTGGGGGGATTGAAAAGATGTTTAGATGAGGCCCTAAGGGATATGATTTAGTGGAGGACTTGGTAGTGCTGGGTTAACGGTTGGACCTGATGATCTTGGAGGTCTCTTCCAACCAGAACAATTCTATGATTCTATGATTCTATGATCCTCTGCACCAGGATCGCCCCGGACCCCCAGCCCATCACTTCCACCTCCTCTTCTGGGGACAGCAGACATCCCCAAGCACCGCAGAGCAGAGATTCTCCCGTGCCTCCAGCTAAGATATTCCAATGGCTTATTGCCTTTTGCCATCAAAAAACTCATTTCTACCTAATTTTGCCTACCATCGGCCTCCTTCGCCAGGAGCTGCCTGCTGGCAGCCCCTGCCCGCATCCCTAGGAGGGGTGCTCTCATCCCTTCAGGGCCAGGGAGCCCAGAGTTTTCCTTCGTGACGTGGAAGGGACCAGCCAGGGGGTGCAGTGAGAATACAGGGCTGGTGTGGGGATACAGGCTCCCCTTGTCCGGCCTCCTGCTCCGAGGCAGGATCCAGCTACTCCACCGTGGAAGGGGTTGACCTGCGGTTTGCAGGACCCTGGTGGAAGACCAGATCCCAAAGTAAACACCCCTGTTCTGCAGTAAAAGCTCTTCAAACATCCCTGTTTCGTCATGTCCTGGCACCTGACCTGGGGCAAGGATGGACACCTTGGAGGACACCCAGGGTCGGCCACGCACACGTGTCCCACTCACTTGGCCAGGGCCAGCCCGTGCTTGCTCAACTCGACGTTCAGATCCGAGAGGAAAATCCCGCCTTCCACTGTCACTTGCTGCTTCTCCTTGTCCACCTGCAAAGGATGGGATGGGAGAGGAAGGTTACACAGCCTGGAGGAGAAACACTCTGTGGAAAACATCTGTGCTCTTACCAACGCAGCTGATAGCGTCTGTACGGGAGAGCCGCGTACCACGAGGGCCCTGCTCCATCCTGAGCTGCCACCTCTCTCAGACCTTCCCCCAACCCAAACCTCATCCAACCCAACGGTGCCACTGGTTCCTGCCCCCGGTCCAGACCCTGCTCCCCTCTGCTCTCCCGTCCCAGGGGTGGGCGACCTCTCCCATAACTCCTCCCGGGTGTTGGTCAATGCCAGGGAGAAGACACCCCCCCCAAAGCTCCGTCTCTGCCGTGCCCTCCTGCCTTGCTCAGCCAGCCTCCGCCAGCTCCTGCAGAAGGACGCCTGATTGCCATCGCAGTCGTCCTGCTTCTGACAGACAGAGCTGTCGGGGAGGGAGCCGTTCCTTCATTAAGTATCGCTGTTAATCACCAGCAATGATCCAGCTCAGAACGTGCTGCGAGCGGCAGGGTTTTTTCATCTTCAGCTGCACGCATACACACATGTGCACCCATAAAGACACATCTATAGGCACAAATGCACACATGCACACATGTAGGTGCACGCAGAGGTGTGCACGCACACGTGATGGGCGTGCACACACGCGTGTGCGTGCACACACGACACACAGGCACAGGCACAGAGGCCGTTCTCTCGCTGTTTATAACCAGCCGTGCAGCTCTGGCAAGAGCCCAGCATCCCCCTGCTCGCGGAGGTCTGGACCCAAAGCAGAGGGCAGGAAAACCTCTCCCTCCCAGCAGCTCTCCTTTTCCCGGAGCCGTTCGGGATACGATCCACAAGCAACCAGCAAGAGCTGTTTCCTTCCCAGTGTCATAGAATCATAGAATTGTTCTGGTTGGAAGAGACCTCCAAGATCATCGGGTCCAACCATTAACCTATCACTACCAAGTCCCCCACTAAATCATATCCCTTAGGGCCTCATCTAAACACCTTCTGAATCCCTCCAGGGATGGGGACTCCACCACCTCCCTGGGCAGCCTGTTCCAATGCCCGACAACCCTTTCGGGGAAGAAATTTTTGCTCCGTCATCACACGGAGCAACCTCCCACGGGGACATTTCCCACGCGGCGCAGGAGCAGGCGGCGGAGCGCGAACCTCCAGCCGGGCTGCTGTGCCTAAGGCGCCGCTGCAAGCTCGCACCAAGCGAGCCGCCGCCGGTGGCCCTGGCAGGTGCCCCCTCCCCGTGCAGCAGACCGTGCCGTGCTGGGGACGAGGTGCGGAGGGTGAGCCCCCGCTGAACGCGCGCTGGGCAGGCACCGCTTCGTTGCATTTCTATAGCTGCTCCGGATGCTTCCAACGCACACGGGATGCTTTTACGCCGGGAAGACGTGCGTTCCCCCAGTCTTGCACCAGCGTTTCAGGGTCTGGTTTGGGAAAACTCCTGGCTGTGAGGAGAGGGAAACCGCTCCATCCCTTCACCTCTTGCCCTGGTTATGGCAGTGTTGGTGTCCCTGCCCTCGGCGCCTGCACAAACAGGGGTGCCACCACGTTTCAGGGCCACCACGTTTCAGGGCCACCGCGCCACCTCCCAGAAGCAGGTCTCACCTTGAGGACCCTGTTCATCTTCCCCATCTGGATCATGAAGTCATCGGTGCAGGCGATATCCGAAGGAGAGTGGCCGCCCCCCACCACCTTCACCCTCTTGTCCCGCTGCCTGGCCATGTCCAGGATCTGCAGAGACAACAGGCAGCCCTGAGCACCCCACGCCTCCCTCGAAGCTGTGTGCTACGGGCGGTGCCGGGGCACTGTGAGACATCCCAGGCTAAGATCTCACCCATCGCTGGCACCGCCTTCACTTGGATAACTCACCATCTGGGCTAAAACCACCCCTGGAGCCCAGACACCCCGTAAGACAGCTCTTGGGACCATCCTTGGGGGCTGCACTAGGTGGCCTTTAAAGGTTCCTTCCAGCCCAGACCATTCTATGATCCCACAAGAGGCGATGCCCACCCGAGACACCCTAGGGTGACAGAGGGGATGCAGGACTCCCACCCCTCAGCATGGCAGCTGGGGCAGGCAGAGGACTCCAGAAGGATGCCAGATGCTGATGCCCAAGGAACAGAGCCCAACTGGGGCCAGGCGTGCTGGTTTACTGCATCTTTTAGGTGTTCGACGCATCTGCTGGAGAACATCTGCAGTTCAGTAGGGTGGGCCATCTCCTGGCGCTGAGGGAAGGACTCATGCTGTCACCATCTGTGACTGCTCTGACTGAACGTGATGGAGCATCACAGCCCTTCCCAGCCTTTCCTCCTCTTCATTTCTAGCGAGTTGTCTCGAGAAGCACCCTCCTTACCTCCCGGATCTCCTCCACCGACGTGGGCTGGAAGTACAGCTCTGGAGAGGAGCCATAGGTCTTGGCCCAGTTCTGGAACTTCACTCCTCCTTGGCCATGAACCTGGACCAAAACCAAGAACTAAAGCAGAAGAAACCAAGTGCCTCCCCTGCTTTTCCACACAGCCCATTCTTCGTCTGCCCAGACCACTGTACCAGAGCCAGGTTTCCAAAAGGATTAATTATTTATGGACACAGAGGTTCATCTCAGCCTCTTGAGTCCCTAGAGCAGAGGTGTCTCCATGTGAGCAAGTCAGCCCTTTGCAGTCAGTGGGGCGAAGTGGGGGGACCCCCTGGGCTGTTTGAGCCATCTCCCTTGAGCGCAGCCCATCCCTTCCTCCTACAGCATGATGGGTGTGGGGGTCCCTGTGGTTTGCATGGTCTCTTCTGCTCTGGTCTCCTCTCAGGCCTGGTCTCAGCACCCATACCTACCTCATGGCCCATGGGCATGGCCTCATGTCCCAGCATCCCCAGATGGCCCCATCATGAGGGGCTGAATGGGACCAGGTTGGGACCTCCCTCCACCCTCAGCCATCCACCCTGAGACGCTGTCCCCAGGCCCGGCACGAAGGGGTGCAGCCAAAAGACCCAGCCCCACCCCATCTCCAGGCAGGGGTTCACCCGAGGCAGGGCATCCCCAGGGTGGTTTGGATGGGTCCTGGCTGGGGGGGACAGTTTCTCCCTGGCTGTGGCCAGCCCAGCTGGGGCTTGGGCAAGGAAGGACCTGGCGTGGGGTTGGGCACCAAGCCCCAGAGAAGATGGTGAATCCCTCCGCCCCAGGCAGGACTGGATCCAGAGACGGGCAACGGAGCTGGGGAAGGGTCTGGAGCACAAGTGCTGTGAGGAGCAGCTGAGGGACCTGGGGGGGTTGGCCTGGAGAAAAGGAGGCTGAGGGGAGACCTTCTCGCTCTCTGCAACTCCCTGAAAGGAGGTTGGAGCCAGGGGGGGTCGGTCTCTTCTCCCAAGGAACAGGCGACAGGACAAGGGGAAACGGCCTCAAGTTGTGCCAGGGGAGGTTTAGGTTGGATCTTGGGAACCATTTCTTCCCCGAAAGGGCTGTCAGGCCCTGGCACAGGCTGCCCAGGGCAGTGGGGGAGTCCCCATCCCTGGAGGGATTGTAAAGCCGTGTAGATGTGGCGCTTGGGGACATGGGTTAGTGGTGGCCTTGGCAGTGCTGGGTTAGCGGTTGGACTGGATGATCTTGGAGGTCTCTTCCAACCTGAACGATTCTGTGATTCTATCCAAGGTGTTGGCATGTCCCACCTTGGCTGCAGGGGATGATTTATTCCCTTGCCACCTTCTGCTGTCTCCTTCCTCTTGTTGCCTCCAGCTTCCTCTCCATCAGCAAACTCTCCGCCTTCCACCCCCCACCCAGGCTCCCCCCTCTGCCCTCCCCTCGTTCTCCTTCTCCCCCTCTCTGGTGGGTTCAGCTCCCACCCAACGAGCAGACCCCCAAACTGGCCAAGCGTCTCCGGGGGTGCAGAAGGGGCTCTCCCGGGGTGTGTGCAGCATCCCTGCCCCCGCCACCCCTTCCCCCACTCCCCAGCCCCCCAGGCTGCCTTAGGGGCCGGGCAGGGCAGGGCCACTGGATGGGCCATCCAGGGCCATCAGGGAGCTATTGCAGGGAGCCCAGGGAGCCCTCGGGGCGAAGGGGCAGGTGGGGCTGCCCTGCACCGTCCCCGCGCAAGCTGGAACCCGGAGCTGGTCCGGGAGCCAGGGTCGAGAGGGAGAGGGCAGAAAAAAATGGGAAAAAAACCCAAAAGAACAAAAGTGAGGAAACCGAAAACCCGCGGGTTGGAAACCACTCCCGTTCAGCAGCCGGAGCCTGCCCTGATTATCCAGGGAACCTGCTGGCATTCCTTCCCTCCCTCTTTCCGGGACACCTTTCCTATTTCTCATCCCGGCAATGCTGGTTATCAAATCCGCATCGAGGTGGTGACAAAACTGCATCATCCCGACTGCCCCGGCCACGGCGCGTGGCCCCGCGCTGCCCAGACCACCCTTCCCGCCCCAAAACCGGGATGATCCCCCCCTTGGCTTTTCCTTACCATCCCGCCGGCCTCTCCTGGGGATGCTGCTGGAGCAAGCGGGACTCCGGCTGCTCCGGCACCAGGGCCGAGGGGCGATCCTGGCCGGACCAAGGCTGGCAGAGCTCGCTCCGGCCCTGTGGGTCACCGAGGAGCTTCTCTGCAGGCTGGAGGGATAATGAGTAACAGCCCTTCCCTCGGGCTTTGCCTCCTTCCCTGGGGGAGGAGAGGGGCTGAGCCCTTTGCTCCCGGCTGGCCACGGCGGATCCGGGCGTGGATTTGAACCTGGGGTCCCGCATCCTGCGGGGATGCTGCAAACTGAGGGTCTGGGGGAGAACTCTTTTCCCTTTTGGGGGTCCTCGCCCTGCAGCGGGTCCCCTGAGCCTGCACCGGGCAAGCTGGGCAAAAGGGGGGGACAGGGAAAAGGCCCTGCCAGGTTTGGGGGGGTCCGGCAGCAAGTGATGCGACGGCCTCGCTGCATCGCATCGCCACGGGCGAAAAGGGCGCTGGGGGTCTTTGCTCCCTGCCCGGCGGGGGGGCCGCCCCGTGCCTTGCACCCCAGCCTGGCTCCGGGCGCGGGGGGCCGGGGTCCGGCCGGGTGAGGGGTCTCAGCCGACGGACGGGCGGGGAGCGGCGGTTCGCAGGAGCGCTCGCAGCGCGCCGTGGCTGCGCCTCGGTGATAAGCAAACCGTCCCCGGTCCCTCATTAAGGAGGGGATGATAACGATTTTTCTGAACCGGCTAACGTGGGCAAGGTGACCTCCGGGAGCACCGCTCCAAGCCCCGAGCGGGCAGGGAGCCGGCAGCTGCCTTCGCATGGCCGCGGGATGCGCTCGGAGACCCAACCTCTCCAGCACAATCATGAACCTGGGGGGAAATTGCTTCTTAATTACAGAGCAGGAGCCGGGCAGGCTGCGAAGGACCTCGCGGCACCTCCAGCAGCCTTTTCCCTGGGTTTTCACATCTACCTTCAAGGCTCCTTGACCTCCTGACCATCCTGAAACCCTGCTGATGTTTTCCTGGCTGCAATGCAGCAAGTTAATGAATAATCCTCCGGCACGCTTTCGAGCCCAGCTAGGCGCCAAGGGGGCCAGCCGGTGGGGGTCGGACACCTCCGCGGCTGCCCGGCTAACGGCTCGGGGTCCAAGTGCTGCGCACAGGTCAGCAAAACCTCCAAACCCCCAAAGATTATCCATTAACAGCGCGGGGTGAGGGGGATGCACGCAGGGAGGGACGCCTCGGTCCGCGCCAGCTCCCGGCTGCATCCACGAGGGATGGCGCAGCTCGGCTAAGTACAGCCGAACAGCAGGGAATAATTCAATTAAAGGCAGAGGGGGGGAAAAAAAGTGGCATTTTGCCAGGCGTCGAAGCTATTTGTGAATCTGTTTGTGAATCTCTTTGTGAATTTATTTGTGAATCTCTTTGTGAAATTTGTGGTGGGATGGAAAATGCCCTGGCATGCCGTGGGGTCTCTCCCGGAGGGATCCAGGGCGGGGGACCCGCACACGGCCAGCTCTCCTGCGCGTCCGGGGGGCACGCGGGGTTACCGGCTGCTGCGGCCTGGCTGCGCTCCCCCAAAGCGGCCAAACCGGGGGGCGGGAGCAGGGAGAGGCCCCTCTCTGCACCCGCACCGGCACCTCTGCGGCTGCTGGCGCTGAGCGGGGCCGGCAGCGGGGGCCGGCGGGAATTCCCTGCCACTGCAGCTGCTCCCGTCACTGCCACGTCTGGGCCACCCGTGGCCAATGCACCCCCAAACGGCAGCGCGTTCCCAAACAGCAGCATGTTCCCAATCTGCAGCGTGTTCCCAAATTGCAGAGTTCCCAAATTGCAGTGTGTTCCCAATCTGCAGAGTTCCCAAATTGCAGAGTTCCCAAATTGCAAAGAGTTCCCAAATTGCAATGAGTTCCCAAATTGCAATGAGTTCCCAAATTGCAATGCATTCCAAAATTTTAGTGCACTCCCAAATTGCAACGACTTCCAAAATTGCCGTGCATTCCCAAATGGCAACGCGCTCCCAAATTGCTGTGCGCTCCCAAATTGCAACACATTCCTAAATTGCCGTGCATTCCCAAACTGCAATGCATTCCCAAATTGCCGTGCATTCCCAAATTGCAGGGCATTCCTAAACGGCAATGCATTCCCAAATTGCCGTGCATTCCCAAATTGCAGGGCATTCCCAAATTGCCATGCATTCCCAACCTGCCGGGCATTCCCAAATTGCCAGGCATTCCCAACTTGCCAGCATTCCCAACCTGCCGGGCATTCCCAATGTGCAGCGCCCGCCCGGGCTGCGGGGAGCCTGCCTCGCCGCCGCGCCGCAGGGGTGGGCGCGGGGGGCTCTGCCCCCGAGCCGGCGCCGGAGCCTGGGGGGGCTTTGCCCCGCAGCGGGGCTGGTGCGGGAGCCCTCCCCTGCTCCCCGCCCGCCGCGCTCCTCCCCAGCCCCCGGCGCTTGCGGGGGCCCCGGCAGCACACGGGGAAACTGAGGCAGGAGTCTCTGCCGGAGCGCTCGGCGTGCCCGGGATGGGAGAGCGCTTCGAGCAGTGGCCCAGGCCAGGCAGGAATGAGGTGGGGTGGGGGTTTTGGCCTCCTTTCTTCTCCGTTTAAAAATAAAACAGTTGAAATGTAATCGTGGGCAGCTTTTATTCTTTACTTCCCAATCTCCAAGGGCTTTTGTTCTTCTTTTCCCTTTTCCCAGTTAATTGCTTCGTTTCCAAAACGGGGCCAGCGAACGATGTCTGGAGGAGGGGAGGGCAGGACCAGAGCCGGGCCCCGCGGGGCGATGCTGTCCCTTAACCTCCGCACCGGGCGCAGCCGGAGCCCCCCCGCGCCCCCCTGCAGCGCGGCACCCCTGGGTGCCCGGCGGCCTCGGAGGGGGACACCGATGGGGAGCGAAGCGGCGCGTTTGCGGCGCAGGGGCCAAGCAGAGCCGGTCACGCCGTGCCACCCTCGCCCCGGGTGGGTTTGGGTCCCTCGGGGGGGTCACGCTGCGGGTTGAGCCGTGCGTGTTGGCCCCAGAGGGACCTTCGCCCTCGGTACCCAGCAGACCCGGTGTTTCCCGTCCCAGCGAGGCTGAAATATTAACCGAGCATCCCCGGGGCAAAGCCGGAGCCAGCCCAGAGTCCAGGGACGGGCTGGGTTGAAATTTAACTGGGTGCCATCGAGCTCGGAGGGTGCGAGCGGCCGGGCGCAGTCCTGCCCTCCCGCACCCAAACCCCGCGGGGCCGGAGCTGGAGGCTGGTGTGGGGTAAGGTCCTGGGGGGTGCAGGATGAGACCCAGCCCCTTCCCCAGCTCTGTTGCCCGTCTCTGGACACGCTCCAGCCCCTCAGGGTCTGTCTTGGAGTGAGGGGCCCAGAACTGACCCCAGCACTCGAGGTGCGGCCTCGCCAGGGCCGAGCACAGGGGGACAAAATGCCGCATGTGCACCCCAGTGCCTGCACCCTGCACCCCATGCGTGCGCCCTGCACCTCGTGCGTGCACCTTGCACCGTATGTGTGCAGCCTGCACCCCAGAACCCACACTCTGCACCCCTTGTGTGCACCTTGCACCCCAGTCCCCACACCCTGCACCCCAGTACCCGCACCCTGCGCTCCACGTGTGCGCCCTGCACCCCTTGTGTGCGCCCTGCACCCCATGTCTGCACCCTGCACCCCTGTCCCTGCACCCTGCACCCCATGTCTGCACCCTGCACCCCTGTGCCTGCACCTTGCACCCCATGTGTGCAGCCTGCACCCTGCCGCCCGCACCTTGCACTCTGGTGCCTGCACCCTGAAATCTGTCTGTGCACCCTGCACCCCAGTACCCGCACTGTGCACCCCGTGTGTGCACCCTACACCCCATGTCTGCACCCCAGTGCCTGCACCCTGCACCCCACGTGTGCACCCTGCACCCTGGTGCCCGCACTCTGCACCCCTATGCCTGCATCCTGCACCCCGTGTGTGCACCCTGCACCCCGTCTGTGCACCCTGAACCCCGATGCCCACACCTTGCACTCTGTGTGTGCACTCTGCACCCTGGTGCCTGCACCCTGCACCCCGTGTGCACCATCTTGCACCCTGTGTGTGCACCCTGCACCCCGTGTGCACCATCTTGCACCCCATGTGTACATCTTGCACCCTGTGTGCGCACCCCGCACCCCATGTGTACATCTTGCACCCCATGTGTACATCTTGCACCCCGTGTGTACATCTTGCACCCCGTGTGCGCACCCTGCACCCCATGTGCGCACCCCGCACCCCGTGTGTGCACCCTGCACCCCGTGCACGCCGTCCAGCAGCCGTTTCCCAGCGGGGACTCATCGCAGCCACCGCAGAGACCCCGATGGGGTCAGAGGGATGGGAGGAACCCCGGGGGTGACTGTCCCCCCCAGATCCGCCTGTCCCTGACCACGGCACGACTGCCACCAGCTTCTCCTCCGAAGCAGAGCCAGGCGAGAGCCGCCATCCCACCCCGACAACGGGGGGGTGTCCATCGCACCAACGGTGCCAGAATTAGAGATTTGGGGGTTCTGCCCCCGTTTTAGCCCCCTGCACCATGCAAACACCCTGCAAGCGGCCTTGCAACTGAGCCCTGTCCTCATGGCCGGGTCCCAGACCCATTGGGTGCTGCCGCTGCCACCCACCCGCTCAGAGCGGCCGAGGCTCCGCTCCCTGGGGACACGACATGATTTTTCCCCTCGATACCCATTTTTTTGTTGTTCTCAACGGTGAGCATTTGGATTTGCGGAGCACAAATTGCAAGTTTCTCTTAAAAAATAAACCCAGCCTTTTCTGAGCTGCCCTGGGAGCTCCAGGAGCTGCCCCTCACGCCAGGGCTTGGGGAGGTCGTTTCTTCCAAGCCTCTGCTGCTCGGATCGGGGGTTTGAAACCCACCCTGAGGTTTTCCAGACATTTTCTTCCTCCTTTTCACATCGAAGAGCTGAGAGAGGAGCAGGATAAGGCCACGGTGCGTCGTGCACATGGAGACCACGTCCACCCTGGGGGGGGGGTTGCTGGTATGAGCTCCCCAGCTCCGCAGCATCCCGAGGGATGTGGTCCCTCTCCCTCCACTGTGCCCGAGACCACCACGAGCATCTTCAAGCTGCTCCCGGAGGAGCTCGGTCTGCAGCCACCTTTATTTCTTCATTTCAGACTCCATCCATCGCGCCGGGGCCCGGCCCCGCGGGTGCTGTTAGGCTGCAGCAGCCATCACTCGTGTTTATGGCTGGAGGATTTCTCCTGGGAACAAACCCACTGAGAGCCGGAGCGAGGCCCCAGAGGAAGCCGGGGTGGGACTTTGCATCTCTTCTGATGGCGTTTGCATTGCTCTGGCCTTGCCCTCCGGGGCCGGCCAGCGTCCGAGCCCTGCTTCGGCTCGGCTGGTTTCCTGGGTCCCCGCTCTGCAGGCGGTGGGGTGTCTCCATCCCCACCCGTCGCCCCGGGCTGACTCCATCCCATCCCACCATCTGCATGGGCATCACAGCTCTCCAAACACGCTGAGGATGGGTGCGCGTGTCCCCGGGGATGGAGGATGCATGCACCCAGGGGACCGAGGACACGTGCACCCCGGGGATGGAGAATACACGCACGCAGGGGACCGTTTTTGTGGGGATGAAAAGCTGGCTGTGACCCGGCACTGTGCGCTCGCAGCCCAGAAAGCCACCCGTGCCCTGGGCTGCATCCCCAGCAGCGTGGCCAGCAGGGCGAGGGAGGGGATTCTGCCCCTCTGCTCCGCTCTGGGGAGACCCCCCTGCAGTGCTGCCTCCAGCTCTGGGCCCCAGCACAAGAAGGACACGGACCTGCTGGAGCGGGGCCAGAGGAGGCCACGGAGATGATCCGAGGGCTGGAGCAGCTCTGCTGTGAAGACAGGCTGAGAGAGTTGGGGGTGTTCAGCTTGGAGAAGAGAAGGCTCCGGGGAGACCTTCCAGCAGCTCCCAGTCCCTAAAGGGGCTACGGGAAAGCTGGAGAGGGCCTTTGGACAAGGGCCTGGAGTGACAGGACAAGGGGTAATGGGTTCAAACTGAAAGAGGGGAGATTCAGACTAGACATAAGGAAGAAGTTTTTCACGCTGAGGGTGGTGAGGCCCTGGCCCAGGTTGCCCAGAGAGGTGGGAGATGCCCCATCCCTGGAAACATTCCAGGTCAGGCTGGACGGGGCTCTGGGCAACCTGATCTAGTTGGGGATGTCCCTGCCCATGGCAGGGGGTTGGACTGGATGGGCTTTAACGGTCCCCTCCCACCCAAACCCTTCTGTGATTCTGTGACCAAGGACGTGCACCCTGGGTTCCGAGGATGCGTGCACCCCGGAGACTGAGGACACGTGCACGCAGGGGACGGGGGACGTGTGCCCCAGGGAGCCGGGACGCGCACCCACGGGGCACTGAAGGTGTGTGCACCCACGGGGCCGAGGACGAGCACAGCCGGGGTGGGGGCTGGAGAAGGCGGGGGGGGCTGCAGGAGAGGGGGCAGGGGGCTGGCGTGGGGCGGCACCCGCGGGCGCGGGGCTGGGAGCGATGCCCGCCGCGGCAGGGGAGGGCCGGGGGTACCGGCTGCACGACGAGCGGAACGGGAGGCTGCAGACACCTTGTAAAAACCGCCAGCCCGGACGCCAGGGCCGTGGGAGAGGCTGTTTTGGCAGTGCCCGCCCGGCTTCCCGGGCAGGGCTGCGGGGCCGGTGCTTGGCCGCAGCTCCCGCCCGCCCGGGGATGATGCTCTTGGATTTTACATTTCATCGGCAGAGTCCAAAGCAGCTCCGAAACCCGCTCCCGAGGCGGCCTCCCCCGCCAGCGAAGCCGGGGAGGACACAGCCGGGGCTGGGGATACCTCGGGGCTGGAGGGAGCAGGTTTAAACCTCTCGCTGCCCACCCAGGGGCTGGGTTTTTTCTCTCCCCCCATCCCAAATCCGCGCAGCTCCTTTTTCAGGGATGAATCCAGATGCAAAACATTCCCGTGGGCTGGCTGGCAGAGCGGGGAAGGGCTGGGAGGAGGGATGCAGACAGGCAAACTGCAAAGCCCCAGACGAAAATAGCTGAGGGCTGGGGAGAGTTTGCGGGGGGAAATACCAAGCGTGTTTGCCCAAATCCTTACGCCATCCCGGACGTCTGCTTAGAACGTCTGCTGGGGCCAGGAGAAGGGCCGGGAGCTCCGGGGAAGGCGGCTGCAGGCAGGGGCTAAGCCCTGGCACCACGGGGATGGGCCCCGGGGAGGAGGGGAAGAGGCAGCGAGATGCCGCGTGAACCCATGCCCCAAGTACCACGGGGAGAGCCGAGGCGCTCGCGGCACTTGGCGCTTTATTTCTCAGTGTTAGAAGGCAGAAGGTGATTTCTCAGGCAGCGTTAATTATCATTAGTGCATTAAAACCTCCACACCACAACCAACCGCGCGGCACAAGCGGCCACAACCCGGGACCCTCCGGCCAAACCCCCCGAGCGAGCGACCCCCCTGGGATGGGGCCGGGGCGATGTGGCAGCCCCGATGCAGCCCCGGCCACGGCACGAGGACGGGTCCAGCCCCAAACCATCTCCCAGCGCCCTGGGACCTCCGGGGGAGCTCACCTTTCAGCTGCACAAAGCAGGAGCGATGCTCTGTGCCACCCTCCTCCGAGCCCCGGCTCACCCATCACCCCCCCAAACCCACAAATCAAACCCCAAAGGTAAAAAATCAAGCTCTAAGAGGCAAAGCGGGGGAGGGCACGGGGCAGAGACCTGCCCGTTGGTCCCGCTCACAGCCTGGAGATCTTGGGCAGGGGGGTGTCGGGGGGGAGCCCCTCCAGCCACTCCACCAGGATCCTGTTCAGCGCCGCCGGCCTGGGGGGACGGCACAGAGCTGGGGTGGGATCCGGCTTCCCCGGAGGGGGAAGGGGGAGCCCGGCTCCCAGGGAGCGAGGCCGTGCGCGCCGGCCGCGGTACCTCTCCATCTGCGTCCAGTGCCCGCACTCCTCGATGTGCTCCCGGCGCAGCTGCGGGATCTGGGGAGGGATGTACCGGAGCGGGGAGGGGTTGGTTTGTGCCAGGATCCGGCACGTCGGGCATCGGGAGAGCCCGCCCCGGGCTGCCCCCACATCCCCAGCTCCTTATTTCGGCAAGAGCAAACCCCCTCCTGCCCGCTGCAGGCAGGAGAGAAGGCGAATGCCACCCTCTCCCCCACCCCGCATCAGCCTGTCCCACCTTATCACACGATGCCCCCCTGTCTGGGCCACATCCAGCCCATCGCGGCAGGGCGGACGTGCCCTGGGAACGTGCCCCATGGAAGCGGGATGGGACGGCTTCGGTGCACGCGGGTCCCGGGCAGGGGCAGGGCAGGATGGGACGGGACCACGCTGGCTTACCCACTCCTCCATGCCCCTGCTCATGCGGTGATGCAGCACCGCGTCCTTCCCGACCGTGACCATCAGCGCCGGCATCGTGATCTGTAGGGGACACGGGTGACGAGGTGGGGAAGGTGCTGGCCCTGGAGACGCTCCCCGCGGGGCAGGATCGGTCCCCACCTTCCTGTCCTTGGCAGAGAGCGCCCAGCGCCAGTTGGGTCGTATGTTGCGGTACCAGTTCAGGGGGCCCCTGGGAGAGAGGGGAACGGGGAGGAGACGCTGGGACCTCCCGCCGACGCCGCTGCACGGCCTCGCCGAGGGGACCGTCCCGCTGCCCGCCGCGCGGGAAGAGCCTGCGCGGGGAAAGCGGCCTCCCCCCGGCAGCCTCGCGCCTTCTTGGGGTTATAAACCACGGCCAAGGTGGGTTTGGGGGTCTCCCTTCTGCAGGGGGGGACCCCACCAGCCCCCCGGGCTCCTGTCCCCACCTGAAGCCGGATTTCTGGAAGCGCTGGATGTAGTACTGCAGCTCGGGGCCGTGCAGGATCTGGCTGGCGGGGGGGGTTTCGGGGAGGCCCACCAGCAGCCCCCCTGCAAGCAGAGGCACAGCGCTGCCCACCCACGGCACCCACACCCACGGCATCCCACCCGCGGCACCCCCACCCACGGCACCCCACCCGTGGCATCCCCACCCGCGGCACCCCCACCCACGGCATCGCACCCGCGACATCACACCCACGACATCCCCACCCGCGGCATTGCACCCGTGGCATCCCCACCCATGGCACCCCCACCCACGGCATCCCACCCACGGCACCCCACCCATGGCACCCCCACCCGCGGGGCCCCCACCCGCGACATCACACCCATGGCACCCCCACCCGCGGCATCCCCACCCACGGCATCCCACCCACGGCATCCCCTCCCCATGGCACCCCCACCCGCGGCAGCCCCTCCCCACGGCACCCCCACCCGTGGCGAGGTGCCCCCTACCTCGCTCCCGGACCCCGTGGGGGTGGAGGGGGAGGGGCAGGCGGTCCTGCGGGGAGAGGGCACAGAGCCTCCAGCTGCGCGCCGGGCCGCAGCGCCGCACGGGAGGCTGGGGGGGCCCGGGGGGGGGAACCCGTCCCTGGGGGGCTCCCCTCGGCTGCCAGGCGGATTCGGGGCTCCGTGCCCCTCCTCGCTGGGGGCCGGCACCGAGCATCGTCGCGTCCCCGGGGACGCAGGAGCCAACCGCGCAGCCCGGGGCCGCGGAGCCGGGAGCCCCCGGCGAGGCCGGCAGAAGGCGGCCGGGGGTGAGGCACGGCCTCCCGCGCACTCCCGGGGCGCTGCTGTTTGAAACCACAAGGGTTTCCCCCCCCGAAGCGAGACGTTAGCGCTGGCAGGGGTCACGGACGCGAGCAGCACCGGCGCCGCAAGGGCGGGGGGGGAGCAGGAGCCTCTGCCAGGCCACGCCGAGACGGTCACCCCGCAAATCTGCTGTTCCCCGGGCTGGGCTGTCCCTCCCCGGGTCTTCTCAAGCCCTACTCAGGGTCAGCTTCGAGTCCTAAAGAGGTGCGGGCCCTGCGCTGCTGCTCACAAAGATGTGTTCACTCTGGTCCCTACCGATGGCTGACTGAACGCAGACTTTCCTGCGGACAGGCAGCAAAAGGACGGCAGACATGGGGTGGGGAATGCCCGAGGGTCGCTGCGGGCCACTGCAAAGCCATCCCTGAAGCTTTTGGCTCCTGGCACGGGCGAGGTGGAAGGGGAGAGGGTGCCACGGGCAGAGCCCCAACGAGGCTAGCAGGGCTCGGAGAGGACACGGGGCTGGGCCGGCCGTGGGCAGGCCACGACGCCCCCTGCTCCCAGCCCAGGTCCTCCCCCAGCCCCACACCTACCTCCTGGCGCGCGGAGCGGATCAGGGCCTTCAGGGTGCGGGCGATGTCCTTCTCCAGCTCGGCCTCTGCGACGCCCTGCGCGGGGGGGGAAGCACCACCGGTGACGCCAACCCCCCCCGGGGACCCCACCCGCCCCGGGGCCGCATCCTGCCGCCCATCGGGGCTCGGCTGGAGCCGGGCGCGGGTTTGGGCCGAGTTCAGCGGGGGCACAAGGTCTGGCAGGGGCACCGCAACCCCCCCGGGGCGAGGGCGAGAGCCCCACGCCGTGGCACCCCAGCTATGGGGCAGGCAGCGCCCAGCCGCGAGCCGGGGACCCCGACACGGGCACGGCCCCCTACCCCGGGGGGGTTAAGCCCCAAAAGAGGGCTGGGGGCTCACGTCTGCGGGCTCACCGGCTCCTGGAAGTAGAACTGGTAGTCAAAGGCGGGGTAGGCTTTCATCTTCTCCACGATGTCCACGGCGGGGTCGGCGGGTTGGTACGGGGTGTTCAGCGAGGCCACGGCTCTGGGACGTCACGGGGGGGCACGGTCAGCCTCGCGCCCGGGTTTGGGGCGCCCAGCAGCTTCACCGGAGGGGGGGGGGGGGGAAGCGACGGGGCAGGAGCCAGGGCCCCTGGAGGGACCAGGGGGGGCAGGAGCGGTCCCCAAGGAGCCGCGCGCGTGGCAGGGACCCACCTCACCCTCTCGGGGTAGAAGAGAGCCATGTTCCAGACCACGGCACCGCCCCAGTCGTGGCCGACCAGCACCGTCTGCGGGATGCCCTGCGGGGAGGGGGGCCGGGAGTCTGCCCCCACGCCTGCGCCCCACGGCGCGCCTCGACACCCTCCCCACAAGCAGCGCCCGAGAGCGATCAGCAGGTGCGAGAGGAGACTTCCCTCCCTCCAAAGCAGCAAAGAGATCAGAAAACAGCACTATTTTCTTTTTTTTTCCCTATTTTGTGAGTTTTTTTCCTTTTTTGTGTGTTTTTTTCCCTTTTTTGTGTGTTTTTTTCCCCTTTTTTGTGTGTTTTCTTCCCTTTTTTTGTGGTTTTTTTTCCCTTTTTTTGTGGTTTTTCTTCCCTTTTTTTCCCCAAGGACGAAGCGTTGCCTGATCCCCCGCAGCAATTTGCTCCGACTTAATTAAATATTTCTAGTACCTGGGCCCTCCGGAGGAAAGCGGCTCCGTGTTATCTGCTGAAAACACGTCTCGAGGCTACTCGTCCCCTGGGACCACCCGTACGGTCCCCCCCCTCCGCTGCCATCGCACGGGGTGACAGCTCGGGACACGTCTTGGTACCAGCGCAGCCGAATTCCTCCCCCGCGCCCCTGGGAAGGGGCTCACAGCATCCCCCGGGGCCGGCCACATCCTGCCCGGGGCTGGGCACCCCAACCTTGCCGCTCCCCCCCGTTCCTTTTTCCCGCCCCCCTCAGGGCACCCACAAATAAACCCAATGAAAACTCGCGCTCCCGGCAATACAGCAGCTGGTTCGTAATTAGCTGAGGTTTCGAAGCGGAATTAAAACCCCCCCGGGGCCGGCCGCGTGCCGGCGAGCCCCGCTCGCTGCCGGCCGACGGCGTGAAACCCAGCGCCCGGGACCCCCCCCAGGCGGGCAGAGGGTTTGGGGGGCTCCCGGCAGCTCCCACCTCCAACGGGGGGCTGAGCGGGTCCCCCCCGCGCTGATCCCACCATCCCTGGCCGTCACCGCGCCGGCTCCTGGACCCTCTGCACCGTCTGCATCCCAGATACGGACGCGGGCAACGTATGAAGCCTCAGGAGGTCATTTCCCTTCCCCAAATCCCCTGGGATGTCCCAGGGGAGGGAGAAGGAGCAGGACGGGCCCCGACGGTAGCGGAGGAGCCGGGAAAACCAAGTCCCATCCGTGCGGGATGCCACGACCTCACGTCCCACCTACGGAGCTCACCGCGAAGCAAAGGGGCGCGCGCCCGCGTGCCAGCCCGCGCACCAACGGGCGCCCGTCTGTCCGCTCTCCTCCTCGTTTCTAACCCAGCGTGAAGGCGATTCCCCAGCAAAACAAATCCCCGTGACTCATCCTCGCCCGCTCGGCACCAAACCGCTCCCGCTCGGAGCCGCAGCCCCCGCCACGCCCGGCTTGGTTCCCTCCCAAAAACCCATCCCGGCTCCGACGCCGGCACAAACCCACCACCGCTCCTCGCACAAGGAGCCCCTGCAAGACCGCGAGGGCTTTTTCCCCCCACCTTGTTTCTTATTTTTTTTTTAGCACTGGTTTTTGAAGGACTCGCTCCCTTGGAAGCCTTTTCGCACGGAAAAAGCCCTGGAGCTGTTGGCATCTGTGGGCTGCGCCTTCCCCCCTCTCCACTCCATCTCTTGTAAAAGGCGCAGAAATCAACCCCATCCCCTCGCCGGGACGGGAGTTAAACCCGGAGCTCCCCGAGCCCAGCGGGCGGGATGCCGAGCCGTGCCGAGGGGCAGCGGGGGTTCCCCGGCCACCCCAGCCCCGTGGGAGCCGCTACGGTCGGGGTCTGAGGGGGACGGCGGGGGTGCAGCCCAGCACCCTTCCCCACGAGCACCTCACCGGCTTACCGAAACCCAAACCGGGCACCACCAGCCCCTCTCTCCGTCCTCAGCAAGGACACGAGGGCCGGGAGAAGGTGACGCAGAGCCGGAGACCCTCCCAAGGATGGCTTCTCCCCACCGGCACGGGGTCGTACGAACACCCCCACCTCGAACACCCCCCCCCCCCCCCGGGAACACAGAGACGGGGCTTGGTGCTACCCCGAGGGTTTTGGGCCAAGGTCACCGGGGAGCTGAGCTGTCCCCGCGCGGGACAGGGAGGCGGGGGGCAGCCGGGGGGACGCAGGCCCACACCTTGCCAAGGAGGGACCCGTCGCGGGGGGCTCCTTACCAGTTTGTCCAGGAAAACCGCCAGGTCCTGGGGAAGGGAGGAGAGAAAGGGTCGGATCCTGCCCGGGACCGGGCCTTACCAGCCCACGCCGCGCTCCGCACCGCCCGCGTCCCGCCCGCGTCCGTGCCCTGCGGGTCCTCACCTTGCATATCTGCTCCTGGGAATATTCCTCTATGTCTGCACGAAAGACGTAATTGCCGTCATTTTAACACCCGCGCGTTTCTAGGGATGTACTCTGCGTCCAGCTGAGCTGCGGGAGGAGCGGGACACCTTCCACCCCCCCAGGAGAAGACTCCTCCACCCGTCTCCTCCTGGACCTTGACCTCGGGACCGGCAGCTCCAGCCCCGTACGCCCCTGTCCCCCCCTACACCCCGGTAAACCCAGCTCACCCGGCGGGGCCGTGGACTCCCCGTAGCCCTTCATCTCCAGCGCGATCACCCTGAAGCCGGCATCAGCCAAAGCCGGGATCTAGGAGGGAAAGCAGCAGGCTCCGAAGGACACGGAGACCCCTGGGCCCCCCCAGCACCCATCCTGCATCCGCCCACCCACGCGGGTGCTGGCTGTGCCCGGAGATGTCCCCAGGAGGGCAGACGCGGGCTGGCGAGGCCGGAGGGTGGGAATACTCCTGGGCTGTCCCCCGTGTCCCCCGAGGCGCAAGGCAGGGTGGTGGGACAGCCCCGGGACCCCCCAGGAGCGGTGGCCACGCACCCCCTCCGCCGCGCTCCAGCACCCCGCCGTCCACCCTCCGCCCCGTCTCCTCCATCACCTGGTAGCGCCAGGAGAGCCAGGACTCGGGGAACCCGTGGCAGAGGCAGACGACGGGGCCGTGCCCCATTTCCACGAAGTGCAGCTGGACGCCGGGCTGGAAGGGACGGGGGGCCCTCGCCGGCTGCGGGTGGCACGGCCTCGCCCCCCGGCCCCCCTCCCCACCAGGCACGGGCGCCCACCACCCCCTCCAGCCCAGCACGGGCACCCACCACCCCCTCCCCACCAGGCACGGGCGCCCACCACCCCCTCCAGCCCAGCACGGGCGCCCACCACCCCCTCCAGCCCAGCATCCCGGAGCCACGCGAGCACGTTTTGGCCCCTGGGATGGACGGAGAAGACCTGAACGATGGGGCAGCTCAGCACCCCCCACCCAGAGCAGCCCACGCAGGAGGGTGGGCAACCCGACAAGCCACCCCTCGGCTGGCGCATCCTCGCACGGGGCTCAACACCCTCCCAGGGACGCCCGGCCCCCGCCGAGCCCTGCTGAGCCCAGGGACAGCTCGTCCCCGAGGCAGCCCCCGTCGCCCTACCCGGATGGGCACGTATCCGTGGGTCACGTCGGACGGGTGGCACGCGGTGGGCAGTGGCTCCTCTTGGCCGAGGAGCTGCGGGGCGAGGAGCAGAGGGTGAGCAGTGGCCCCGGCGGGATGTCCCCAGGCCCTGCCGCCGCCGGGACAGCCGCGCCATGGAGAGCAGCGCAGCTCGGGGGGTCCAGGGGATGCGGGTACCAGGGGCGGGCAGGGTTTGCTCCTGGCTCTGCAGAACTGGCCCGGGATCCCCAGGAGAGCAGGGGACAGGGAGGACCCAGACCACCACCACGTGCCTGGACACCCGAGAGCTCCTCCAGCTCCTTCAGGACGGTGTCGGTGTCCCCGACGAGGACGGTGGCCATGCCCATCTCCCGGGCCGGCTTCAAGTTCTCCCCGATGTCGTCCAGGAGGATGACCTGGGGATACGCCAGCGAGAGCCGAGCTCAGCACCCCGGGGAAGGGCGGCCGCTGGGTTTGGCCAAGGGCTTTGGGTGCTCGGAGGGACCCTCCGTGCCCTGGTTTGGGGGTGACGGCCGTACCTCCTGCGGCTTCGCCTGCAGCGCATCCAGGGCGTAGGCGTAGATCTCGGGATCCGGCTTCTGAGCTCCGAGCCGGCAGGACTCGATCACCAGGTCGAAGTGACGGCGCAGCAGGTTCATCAGCGTGGCCGTGAAGAGCCGCCCGGCGCTGTCGTCCACCCAGTTGTTGGTGAGGACGCAGGTCTTAAATCCTAGGGAAGGGCAGCGCGGGGAGCGCCGGTTTTCCCGCGCCGGTTCTCCCGCGAGTGTTTGATGTCACCTCTCCTCCCCAGCCACATTTCTCAGACCTTCCCAGCCTAAAATCCCTGATTTGTGCGGCTCTGGCTGGACCAGGACACCCCGGCGGGAGATAAAAGGCTGCTCGGCAGGAGCTTATGCCCAATTTGTACTTCCAGGAAAGCAAGGCTCGACCCTCCCACCGCAAGCGGGATGCGAGCCGGAGCTCGGGGACACCAGGATGCCGAGCACTAAGCCGACAGGCCGGCCGCGGCGCGGGGCGAGGGGCTCCGGCATCCTGCCGATTGCTGGCCGGGCGACGGCGTGTCCGACGGATTGGGTGGCAGGGCTCGGGATGCCTAACTGGAGACGCTGGGAGCGCTTTGATGATGAGGAGGGACTGGGCAGGGACCTTGCGGTGGGACCGGGCAGGGACTCTGCGGTGGGACCGAGCCAGGACCCCCGCGGGGCCCGCTCGGGAGGGGAGCAGCATCCTCACCCAGCACCCCTTGCCCAAAAGCCCCCCGGCACCCACCGTTCCTCCGCAGCACCCCCGCTGCCCGCAGGAGGGGGGCATTGACCGTCCCCTCGGCCGCCATCTCCTCGAAGGCTCGGGCGACGGAGAAGGCGGGCGGCAGGGCGATGCCCGAGGCGGAGGCGTGCTGCCTGCAGCCCTCTTCCATCTCCGAAAAGAGCTGGAAAACACCCGCGCGGGCATTCAGTCGACCCCTCAAAAATACAGCACAGCCCATCCCGGCGCCTGCTCCCCGCGGCTCCTTCCCGAGCCCCGTCCGAGCCGCCGGCGACGCTCCGCGGCCGGTACCCGAGGGCTCACCTGGGACAGGGTGATCTGTCCCCTCATCAATTTGGCGTAAGGACTGTCGGAGCCGCCGGCAAACATGACCTTTCGCAAGAAATTCCTGCCAGGCAAAGGAGGAGAGGTCAGCCAGGGGGGGACCCCAATACCGGGGGGGCGTTGGGGCGCGCTACAGGGAGGGGGCTGCTCCGTGCCGGGGGTACGGAGCTCCCACCCGCTGCCTAAATCACGCTCCTCCCTCGGGACCGGAGCGTCGCTCCATCGCGGGAGCGGGAGATCGCTGCCGTTCACTCCCAGCGGCAGCTCCATCGCTTCGCCCCGCAGACGGGCGAGCGGGGAGCTTTGCCAGGAGGAAACAAATCATGCAAAGAGCAACGTATTTTGTAAGCCGCAGCTCAGGGAAAGAACGTGCCCCCGGCACGGGACGGCAAAAGGCCTTCTCGGGCGGCAATAAAACAGGATTACAGCGGCTGGCTTTAGGACAAAGCTCTCCTCCGAGTCGATAAAAACGCAGCTCGGTTAAAAATAAAGCGGCTTTACCTGTTCCAGCAGGATTTTTTTTCACATAAAGCGAAGCAAAAGAATGTTTGATGGCCCAATAATCTGGGAATTTATTGCTCCGTCTGCTCCACATCCGCCGGCATTCAGTCATTTAATATTTTATATTTTTTTTAACTCCCTGCAGTTTTGTTTTTGCCACCCATGCGCTGCCGGGAAACCCTGACGTGTTGGGGGCTGCGAACAGACAGAACCCGCTCGGCTCCCGTTCAGGAGCTTTGGGGATTACCGGTTCCCAAACACCCCGCCTGAAACGGGGCAAAGGGTTCACGAGGACTCGAGCGGCTGTTTGGGACCCGCTCGGGGGGGGCCGATGCTTTGGGTTTCGTTGGCTCCAGCTCATGCACTGAGTTGTGTCGGGTCTCAGCGCTGGGGCAGGGACGGGCTTAATTAATTATCCTGCTTAATTACTTATTAGTTGCTCTTCTTAGTGCTTCTGCCAATGTCCCCTACGGTGATCCTGTCTCTCTGGGGGTTAGTTTTAGCCGCTGACCCGCACCCCACATCCAGGAGAGCCCCCCCCTTCTCCCCCCAGCCGGCACCCCACATGCAGCACAGGACCCCCCCCAGTCTGCACCCCACATCCAGGCAGGAGGCCGCCAGCCTGCACCCCACATATACAGAGGGACCCCAGCTTGCACCCCACGTGCACGACAGGGGGTTCCCAGCCTGCACCCCACACCCAGCCCTGTCCTGCTACGGGAGCCCCGGTCGCGCACACCCCGCGCGGGCGGCGGCCGCACACACAATATTGTCGCCGCGTCTCTACGTGTCTCCGCCCGAGCGGCGACCCGCCGAGCGCGGGCGGGCAGCCGAGTGCCGCCGGGCCGGGTCGGGCCGGGCCGGGCCGGGCCGGGCCAAGCCAGGCCGGGCCAGGGCGTACCTGGGCAGAGCGCAGTCCCGCTCGCAGGAGCCCAAGAAGTGCTGCAGGCCGGGCCCGAAGAGCACGCCGCCAAGGTCGAACACCACGGCCCGCCGCGCCATGGCCGCCCCCCGCCGCCAGCACCCGGGCTCGAACCCGCGGCCCTTCCGCCTCCCGCCCTGAGGCCCCTGCACCGCCCCGCGGGCCCCGCCCCCGCGGCCTCGCCCCGCCCCCTGCCTGGGCGCCGCGCTGGGTCCTAGCGCCGCCGTTGGGCGCCCGCCACGGAGAGTGCTCCCGGGCGCCTGGGCTCCTCCGCAGGGCACCCCTGGACGGGGGACACCCCCCTGGGTCCCACCAGCACCCTCCCGGTCCCGTGGGGCTGTGGGAACCCGGCCCCCACCTCTGTAGGCGGCAGCCCGCCGGCCCCCCGCTGCTGTGGGTGCCCGTGGGTGCCCACCTCTCCACCTGATCCCTGCCGCTGCTCCCCGGGGCTTTGCCCATAATCGCGTTTTCTGGCATTAACGGGGGGCCCGGGACCCCCCTCAGCTCCCGCAGCACCCCAGGGTGCAGCAGCACCCGCTGACCCAACCTGCCCGCACCCAGCTCCGGGCGGCCTAACGGGGGAAGTGGCAGGCGTGCGCAGGCAGGACTGGCCACGTGCTGCAGGTGTGCACACGCGTGTGCACGCACACACACGAGCACGCACACGTGTCCACATGCACACGCACATGCCTGGTACATGCAGGAACACATGCACGCATATATGCACTTATATGCGCACCCGCACACGTGCACATCTACATGCATACATGCATGCACACGTATGTACACATGCACGGACAGAAGTGCGTGTGCACAAGCATGCACATACACACACACGCAGACATGCATGCACACGTACAGACAGGTATGCACACGTACAGACAGGTATGCACATGTACAGACAGGTATGCACACCCATGTATGCACACATGCACACACGTGCACATGCATGCACACACGTGTGCGTATGGAAAACACACGTGTGCATGCTGAGCATGTGTGCACACCGCCAGGCACGGCGTGGAGGATCTGTGTGCCGCGCTAAGCACGTGTGTGCGTCTCTGAGCACGCGTGTGCACGCTGAGGCTGCGTGTGTACTGCCAGGCATGTGCCTGCACGCTCAGCACGTGTGTGCACGCTCAGCACGTGTGTGCACTGCCAGGCGTGTGCGTGCACGCTCAGCGCACGCGTGTGCACTGCCAGGCGTGTGCGTGCACCGCCGAGCAGGGGTGTGCAGCACCAGGCAGGCGTGTGGGCACCCAGCGTGTACGTGCGCGCTCAGCACACGCCTGCACGCCAAGCCCATACGTGCACACGCGTGCACGCCGCCCGCCCGCAGCAGCGATCCTGAAATCCCCTGGAGACGCAGCCCCGGGGGGACGCGTGACCCCCCGTGCACCCCGAACCGGCCCTGGCAGCGCCGCCTGCTCGCGGCCAGCCACGACGTGCCCGTGGCCGTGGCCACGCGTGTGCGTGTGCGTGTGCGTGGGCCGGCCCCGCCTCGGGGAGCCGCCGGCAGTGCCGTGGCGGGACGGCCGCGTCGCCGAGCGGTGAGCGGGGCCCAGGAGGGACGGGCAGCGGTTCCGCAGGCACTCCCAGCCCCCTGCCTCAGTTTCCCCACCCGCGGAGCAAGCGGCGGGATGGTGGCTTGGGGGGGAGCGGGGCGGGGGGCTGCACCCCTGCACGGTGCAGCGGAGCTGGGGGGCTGTTCCTGGCTGGGACGGCTGTCGGGGAGGGGGGCAGAGGCGTTTGAGGGGGGCTCAAGCCCAGACAAGCCAAGCATTTACGGGCAGCAGCCCGCTGCTGGGGCTCGGGGTCCCCCACCCCTCGCCCCCAACCTCCCGCTGCCCGCCGGCCCCCCCCGGGGCCCCCCAGCAGCCTCCCGGGGTGGCCCAGCGCCGGGTGGGCGGCTGAAACCCCCTTCCCTGCCCTCTGCCATGGCTCACAGCGCCGAGGGTTTTCCTCCTCCCATCACGGCGGGGGCAGCTCCGGCACGGCCCCTCCGCTCACCCCGAAACCGGGGCCGGCAGCGGCTCCGCAGCCCCCCGAGTCCCAGCCGCCGCCACGCCAGGCTCGGCTTCTCCCTGGCAAAAAGGTGGGAGCGTTTCGGGGCGCGGGCAGGGGGGAATAAGAGGGGAAAAGGAAGAATTTTGCTGGCCTCTTGCTATTCCGGTGGGAAGAGCCAGGAGGAACAACCCAGCCTTGGTGCCAGCGAAATGCCAGCACGGCTACGCCGCTGAGACCCGGCCAACTCGTGGCAGGGCTGGGCCGCGGTGCCACTGCGGTCTCTGCGGGGGGCTCCCCGCTGCCCCCCTCCCCGCCTTCCCACTTTTTGGGGCTCTTCGCTCCAAAGCGAAAACCACCCGCTCCTGCCAGGTGCTGGCCTGAGACCTGCGGAGCTCGTTGCACCCCAGGAGGCTGGCAGGGAGCCGTGGTGCCGATGGGAGCCCCCTTCCCTCTGCGGGGGGGCTCGGGGCCTGCTGCGAGGGTGCGGGGTGTCAGTGGGGACCCCCCCGAGCCCCCCCCCCGCGCCCGCCGCGCCGGCAGCCTCTGGCACCCGCTCCCCCGGCCCCGGCGCCAAGGCTTTCCGGCGGCGGTTTTGAAAGAGCCGTATTGTCTGCCCCCCCCCGCCGCGGCCTCCCGCTTTCCCCTGGCTCCGGAGGGGGGTTTGGGGGGGACAAACTGCCCCCCGGCAGCATTAGCCTCACCCCAGCCCTTCCGACCCCCACCTTAACCCCTCCGTGCCTCAGTTTCCCCATCATTATGCTCCATGTGCTGCGCTGGGGGGGTGCAGAAAGGCCCCCCCCCCCGTACTCTGGGGGGTCCTCCATGGTGCGAGGAGAGTGGGGTACGGCACCCCCAAATCCCAAATCCCAGCAGCCAGAGATGCAGATGCGTGGAAAAATAAGGGTGCTTGGGGGATTTTGCTGGCGTGAACTGGGGGGGCTCCTGGGGGGGGACCCAAAAGGGTCTCAGAGGGCGCCTCAGCCGCAGCCTCGACCCCCCCCGTTTCTCTTTGCTCCCGCAGGACACCATGGTCCCGGGGGGCCCCGGCTGGTGCCTGCTGGTGGGGCTCTGTGCCCTCGTGCCCCCCCCCGCCGCCCAGGGGGGGCCAGGAGAGAATGTGACACCCAGCGTCACGCCAGAGGAGCTGGGGTACCGCCTCGCCCAGGACGGGGACCCCCTCCGGGACCCCCAGCGCTGCGGCATCACCTTCCACACCCCCAGCCCTTGCAGCCCCCGTGGGCCACCCGCCTCCACCTCTCGCGACGAGCTGGATCATCTCAAGAACCTCTTGCAGGACGCCAAGGCCAGCCTGAGGGACGTGGAGACGGCGGCCACGCTGGAGGACAACCAGACCCGCTACCAGGACATCATCACCGAGGCGCTGCCCGCCATCCGTGGGGCCAACCTGGAATTTCAGGAGAGCCTGGACAACGTCCGCAGGGAGCTGGAGGCTCACGTGGCCGAGGCCGATCACCCACGGATGGCCGAGAAGAAGGAGAAGTAAGTGCCACGGGAAGGGGACGGACCACGGGAGATGCTCCACGGAGCTGACGCCCCAGACTCCGCGGGTGGGAGCCGGCCCCGGGGGGGGGCTGCGTGTCCCCGAGGGTCCCACAGCCTTCGTGGCGGCTCGCGGGTGACATGTGGGGTTGGGCTGCTCAGCTGCCGTTAACACCCCTGCGCGCGTCCCTGCCCCAAACCCACCACGCGGGGCTGGTGAGGGGTCCCCCGAGGGCAGGCTGGGGGGGTGGGATGGCGAGGGGGGGATGTCACCCCTAAACCAGCACAGCTGAGCTGCGACGTGACGATGGAGCAGCGTTCGCCAGGAGGGAGGAGTTGGGGTACCTCCTCTTCCAGGCTGGGGACCCCCTCCGGGCCCCCCGGAGCCGCAGCAGCCCCTTCCGCACCCCGCTGCGGGGAGGCTGGGGGGGCACCGGGGACCCTGAGCCCGCTGTGTCCCCCCCCAGGCTGCGGAAGGGAGTCCGCGTGGTGGCCCACATGCTACGTCTCACCGGCCGCCTGGCCCAGACCCTCGACGCCGCCTCCCGCCGCCTCCACGCTGAGCTGAGCCGGCGCCTGCAGAGCTCGGCCGCCCGCGCCGCCGCCGCCGCCGAGCCCTAGGACAGCGGGGCCGGGCCCCGCCGCCCCGCCGCGGCCTTGCTTGCTGGTAGGACCCCGGCCCGGCTCCTCGCCACGGCTTTTGGGGTGTCCCGGCTCCTCTCCCTGGCGCGGGGAGCTCAGGCTTTGCACGAGGCGTTTGCAAAATGGTCGGGGGCCGGAGCCGGCAGCGCCGGGAGGGGACGGGAGGTTGCTGCCTGCTACGTGATGCCATCACGCGCGATGCCGTCACACGTGATGCCGTCACACGTGATGCCATCGCACACGCGATGCCGTCGCACATGATGCTGTTGCATGTGATGCCATCGCACATGATGCCACCGCACACACGATGCCATCGCACATGATGCCATTGCACACGTGATGCCATCGCACGTGATGCCATCGCACACATGATGCCGTTGCACATGATGCCACTGCACACGTGATGCCACCGCACATGTGATGCCATTGCACATGATGCCACCGCACACGTGATGCCATCGCACGTGATGCCATCGCACACACGATGCCATCGCATGTGATGCTATCGCACGCATGATGCCGTTGCATGTGATGCTGTCACAGCCGTGATGCCACTGCACGCGCGATGCCGTTGCATGCGATGCCATCGCACACGTGACGCTGTCACACCCGCGATGCCATCGCACACGCGATGCTGTTACATGTGATGCCATTGCACATGTGATGCCATCACACGTGCGATGCTGTCACACCCACGATGCCATTGCACACGCGATGCCGTTGCATGTGATGCCATCGCACGCGTGATGCTGTCACACCCGCGATGCCATCACACACGCGATGCCATTGCATGCGATGCCCGTAACCCTGTCCCCGAGCGTTCCGTGCCTTTATCCCGTGGGAGCTCTGCCGTCACCCAGCAGAGCCCAGTGCCACTGTGTGCGCCCAGCCCCGTGCCCGGGGACAAACCCCTCTGCGGGGGCTCCTCCCCATCCCCGGCAGAGCTCGGCACCCCCTGGGCCTCCCTGGAAGAGCTTTATCCACGCAGGATCCCTTTTTTCGGAGCGAGCCAGCCCCGCGCGCCGACAGCGAAGCCATCGCGCCCGCGGCCTTGCCTGAACCGGGCTCCTGGGGCTCCCCAGGGCCTCTTAAAAATTAACCCCGGCAACGTGAGGCTCGGCTGCGGCTCGCCGGTGCCCCAGCAGCATCACCGCCGGGCACGGGCAGAGCCGCTGCCGGCCCCGGGTAATCCTCTGCCCTTGGGAACGCCTTGTCCAGGCTTGGGAGAGCCTTTTCTGCCCCTGGAACGGTAACGGTGGAGGCAGGGTCCGGGGCCGCGGGCAGGGCGGAGGGGATGGGGCTGCCCTGCCTGCACAGGGCAGGGCAGGCAGCGGGGGAGCGGCTGGAGACGAACCGCCCGGCAATAAATCGAAGCTGGCACTTCGAGTGCTCCCGACCCGCTGAGGTCTGGGCAGTGGGAAAGCAGCTGGAGGCAGAAAATCCCTGCGTGGTTATAAGCCCGGAGGGTCTCCCGCAAGGCCGGAGGGGATGGCCGGGGCCACCCCGGCACGTCGGGCTCGGGGCACCCCGCTACCCCCCTGGTGCACCCTCGGGGTGGGCGGGAGGCAGAGAGAGCCCCGGGCAGCGGCAGCGGCACTTCTGCAGGAGCCGCAGGCAGCGAAATAAAGATGCATTGCGCTCTGCCAGGCGTCGGCGTTATCTCTGCGTCTGTTTTCTCTCCATCCTCTGCTGTCCAAGGGAACAGGAGGAGGGATGAGGTTGTCTGCAGCGTTAACCGCCCTTCCAACCCCAAAACAGTCAGCCCCGGCAGGAGCCCAGCGACGGGGACGGACCCCCCGGCATCCACGATGCTGCCCCCCACCCCCCCAGCCTTCAATCCACCATCCAGCCGTCAGCTCCATTTTTTCCTCCCCAGAAAATCAATGTTGGTTGTCTTCTTTTCCTGATTAATTCACTACGGTCTTACCTGCCTCATCCTTCTCCCTAATTCCTTTCCTTTGGTGGGCCTGGATCGATCTCTGGGAGCAACCCTTGCAAATTCCACCTGCTCCCCATCCCTCTGGCATCCATCGCTCCATGTTCCCCCCTCCCCGTCTCCCCCGCTTCGGGGTCCATCGGACACGGGACACCCTGCCTTCAGCCTCGCAGGCAGCCTGGGGACGTGGCCGCGGGCTCAGGGCTCTGCACCGTGGCACGGGGCCGGGGCTTTGCATCGCACCGCTGGCTGCCGCGCCGTTCCCCGGGGCGGGGAGGTTTGCCAGGCTTTAAAAAAAAAAAGGGCGGTTTGATGCAATCGTGACATCGATGAGACATCTGGGTCACCCCGGCGTGATGTTTGCATCGGCGAGGTGTTTGTGGCCGTGGGTCTGGAGAGGGCACAACCCCTGGCTTTGGCATCGGCTGCTGCTGGGGCGGTGGGATGGCGGGGTACCGGCTCCGTGGTCCTCTTCCCCAAGGATCTCTGATACTCAGCATCCCAAGGATGGCGGGGACAGGCCCAGGGATGCAGGCGGGATGGGGGTCTTGCAGCGGAGCGGGGGGAGCAGCAAATTCAGGTGCCCTCCATGCCCCGGTCTGCTTCTTCACTGATCTCCCCGGGGAAAGGAAGCGAACGGTTGGGCAGGTCCCGCGGGGCTGGAAATTGCAGCCCTGGGCTTCGCGTGCAGGAAGGCTGCGCATCGCACTTCCGAGCAGGAAGGAAGGAGAGAGGCTGCTCTGCGGAGAGGGCTGGGTCCTCGCCCGGGGGGTCGGGACGCAGCGGGGAGCTCTGGGGTTCCCATCCTCCTGCGGTGGGAAAACCACGTCTCCTGCCCGAAGCAGCCCCGTCGCCATCCCTGTCCCCGTCCCCTCGGGTGGGGACACCCGGGACGGGAGGGGGAAGGGGTCTGCAGTGGGGGGAGACGCTGGATGGTGCCCTGGCTTTGCTTTCCCAATGTTGCAACCGTCCCCTTGGCAGTGTTCTGTGGGGCAAGTGCGGGCCGAGGCAGGTGCTGCGTGGGGCCAGCTCAAGACCTCGCACCCCGTTTTCCCCCGAGCAGGGGCCATCGCTGCTCCCCGGAGCTGCCCTGCCCGCGGGTGGGTTGGCACCGAACCCCCAGCCCGGGGCTGCGGAGCAAGTGGGGAAACCCGAGCCTGGCGAGGGCTGGACCCCCCCGGTGCAAGAAACGTGGCCCTGCGCAGTGCCCCCCGCGATGCCCCATGTTATACCCCCTGCAACACCCTCTGCCATGCCCTGCGCAGTGCCCCCCGCGATGCCCCATGTTATACCCCCTGCAATGCCCCATGCATTGCCCCATGTTATACCCCCTGCTATGCCCCCTGCAATGCCCCCCGCCATGCCCCATGTTATATCCCCTGTGATGCCACTGTGATGCCCCATGTTATACCCCCTGCGATGCCCCCCGCCATGCCCCATGTTATACCCCCCTGTGATGCCCCCACAATGCCCTGTGATGCCCCCTGCAATGCCCCAAATATACCCCCTGCGATGCGCCCCGCGACGCCCCATGTTACACCCCCTGCGATGCCCCCCGCGACGCCCCCCGCCATGTGTCCTGCAACGCCCCGTTCCGTGCTCCAGCCCCGCTGCTCCACAGCCCTTCGGCTCCTGTTCTCCTTCCCTCTCCCTCCCCGTCCTCACACACAAAGCCCAGCACCCCCTTCCCTCTCCGGCGGAGCGGACCCTCGGAAGAGACGGGCAAAACCCTGGCGCGACCCCTTCCCAGCCCCGGGGAAGCTCTGCCGATGCACAGGGGGCGCGGGGGGCCAGGGCACGGTGCCCCGCCAGCCTTCCTCCCCCTCGCCCCCCGGCCTCCCCTCCTTCCCCGCCTGGGCACGGCTCTCCCTCCTCCCCCAGCCCCTGTCGTCACCGCCACCGCTTCGAGTAAGAGCCAAGACATCCTTCGCCGGAGCCCAGTCCTCGCCGGAGCCCTGCGCGGCACAGCACCCCGGCCCCGGCACCGCAGGGCGAACGGGGGGCTTCGGGGACCCCCCTCGCTCTCCCAGCAGCAGGTAAGGGGGTTCGCTGGGTCCGGGCCGGGTGGGAAGGAGGGAAGCTCTTTTTCCCTGCAAATATGCAGGATTAAAGCTGTTTGCAGAGTGCCGAGGACGGTCAGGGAGCAACGGGGAGGCAGCGGCAGGGAAAGTTTCCCAGCTCTGCATGAAGTTCCCACCTGAAAACCCAAAATCCCCCACTACCCACATTTTAAATCCGATAAATAAGAGAGTTATTCTCGCTGCCTCCCTGACCGCACGTCGGGATGGCGAGAGATTCGCCGGGCTGGCCGCGCTCGCGGGCATCCTCTGGTCCAGCCTTTAGCATCCGCACGGGGCAGGTTTCCGCATCCCTCCGGGCAAGCGGTTGGCAAGTACCAGCCTCTGCGGGCACGTAGGTGCCTCCCGGGGCATCGCT